>CANTUQ010000038.1:1877500-3342500 GCA_947683425.1 Excoecaria cochinchinensis
AATTCTAAAAGAAATAGTTAATTATTTAGCAAAGGAATTTAGCTAATTATATGCTTCACAACAAAAATACGTTAAAGGCTCAAAATTGGCTACCTAAAGTCAAAAAGGGTAAGTTATTTAAGCAAGCCAAAATGGTTTATTCTAAATGCCCTTATCATTTTTCATGCACATCTCATACTAAATGTAGTCTCTAAATTTACCAAAAACAAGTTCTAGAGGATATGGCATATTAAAGCTCTCATACAAGAAAAATTTCAATGCACAAGGCTCAAAAGCTCACTTTAGCTATAGGTCAAACTACTCTAAGCAATGAATTGCCAAAATAATCCTTTTTTACATGTGAAAAGGTAAACAACTTAAAAAAAATCTACACTAAAGTGCTTTGCCAAGTCATGACCTTCAAGTACATTTAATTATAAAAGTAATATAAAAATTATATTTCTCAAGAATTTGCCTAACTACACTAAATTAAAAGAAATTCAAGCTATAGACTGCATATATTTCCAAATAGGCCCCTGTGACGCGCGCCGGATCCCGAGCGCCGCCCTTTCGGACCGCCCGCACGTGGGCGATCGGGGCATTTGCGGGTCCGTTGACATCTTGCGATAAATCGCAAGTGCGTCTATGTTGGGCAACAAGGAGGTATCATGGAGTCGCCACCCAATAGAACATTGGGAAAGTTACTCTCGCCTCGGAGAGCCTAAGACTGCGCTTGGTATCCATTTTGGGCCAGCCAGAGGGGTCTTGGAAGGTAAACCTCTCGCCTTAAGGAGCCTAGGATTAGCGCTAAAGTCTCGTGACACAAAAAGGTGTCTTGGAGGGTAGACCTCTAGCCTTTTTGAGCCCAAAGACCAGAGCTGGGTCCGGGATTTCTCATCTATTTCTACCTCGATTATTTTATGATCAAATTTTAATACCATTGATTCGCTCTCTCTCTACACGATGCAATTAATTGAAAGGCGCATTTATTCACATTTTGAAAGCGGTAAATGAGCAAAATAAATATCGAAAGCGATAAATTACAATAATACAAGGAGCAGAATACAACTCCCTCTTGTAAATGTGCGAAGCATACATAAAACGGGTTATTCATTTAATAGTGAGAACATTGGTCCTCGCATGCATATTTATTATGAAACAATTTTGATGTGATGATTTATTTGGGTATGAAAAACTAGGACATTGGTCCCATTTTTATTTAGAAAAAAAATGTCAAGTTAATTAAGAAAAATGTTTTTGTGATTTTCTTTCTAGCGATCCTAAATAAATAATTTTACAAGAAAATTATATGGAAAAATTAAATAAAATATTACAAAAAGAGGAAAATAAACCTATGAACCAAATGAGCCTTTTTGGACCTCCCGATGTGCTCGCAAAAATGCCCAAGCGAAAAATGAGTTTAGACATAAAAAAAAACAAAATACAAATAAAATAATGTTAGTGATTAAATCAATTAAACATACAAAATAATGAATAACCAATTAAAATAAAATAAGATGATATGAAAAGAATGATAATGGAATCAAAAATATTAACAAACCAAAATAAAATGAGAAACATGGATTATATGTGATAAATGATTAAATGATGTGATGAAAATAAAATAAAACATGTTAATTAATTAGTACATGAAAATATACACATGATGAAAATAATGATGATATGTGAAAAATAATGAATGAATAAATAAACAAATGATAATAAAATCATGTAACAATGATAAAATTAGTAAACAAAGGAAAGATGAAAATAATAATGATATATAACAAGGTTAATTGATATGTTCATAGTTAATACAAACTATTTACATGGCAAAAAGATTAGTTTAAATTAATTAATTATTTTCATGTTAAAAATAATGAGGAATCAAAATAAATTATTTACATGTTAGGAATTAAAAAGACAATATTCACATGAATAAAAATCAAATCATATATATAAACAATTAAATGGAACAAATATAAGATGAATACAACAAATGAATAGATGAAAACAATAAATAAATCAATAAAAACAATAAAATATATATGAATAAATTAAATAAAAATAAAATAAAATAGAAATGGAGCCAAGAATATTTACCCTCAGAATATTGGATTTGATGAAGGAAAAGTGATGATTTTCCGGAAAATTGCTTGAAAGAATAATTCAGCAATAAAATTAATTCTCTTTGTTTATGGAGAAAAACAAAGGAATTGATTTGTATGCTTAAGATTAAAAAGAAATTGATGTCAAAATGATGATTAATTTCTTGTGTTTATGGAGCAAAAACAAAGAAATTAATTGGAATAATTAACAATTGAAAATTAATCTTTCAATTTCAATTAAACCTTATTAATTAAAAAGAGAAAATCTGAAATTTTGAAGAGAAAATAGAAGAGAGGAATTCTGGAAAATTAGGTCTCAAAAATGTGGAGGCTCTCCCTTTTTTGATTCATCATAAAGTATTTAAAGAATAGAAAATTTTGCCCTAATTTAATTAAGGAAAACAAACCTAATTTTATTCAAATTCCTTTATTTTTGGGGATAAAATCAAGTTTTATTAATTAATAATCTATAAAAAATATTTTGGAATTTTATTTGAAGTCAAAAACCCTTAATTTTGGGATAAAAACGGATTTTTGGGTGAAAAAATCGGAAAAAAAGCTGGAAAAAAGGAAAATAGGGTAACAGACCCTATACCGACGGCCATGGAGCCGTCGCTAGAGGGACGCCGCCCGTCGCTATAGAGCGACAGGGACTCACGCGGCGACCAGGCGAGAGCCGTGCGGAGCGCTCGGGCGGGAATCGCGCGGTGCGGCGCGCAGCGCACAACGCTGCGCGTCGCTCTTTAGCGACGCGCGGCATTGGCGACGCTGCGCGTCGCCAAACCGCGCCCAGCGCGCTGGGCGTTGGCGTGCTGGGCGCCTGGCGCCAGCGCGCTGCCGCGCCCGACACTCGCGGTCCGAAAATTTTTTTTATTTTTTTATTTTTTTTATTTTTTTTTCTATTTTTAAATTATAAATTGACTAAAAACACTATAATTTTAAGCCCCCATTTTTCAAAATTAATTTTTTAAAATATTTTTTATTATTTTTAAATTTTTCACTCTAAAATGCAAATTTAACGAGAAAATCATCACCTTTAACCTTTTAAGCCTGTGAAGGCAATTATCATCATTGGGTAACTTCGATCTAGGCTGACTCAGGACCCGGTGTCTACAGTTGCCCCCAGTTTAGGGGAATCTAGTACACTAGTGTCTAGGTGAGCCTAAACTCAAAGAAGAAAAGGAAAGAGACGCGTACCTGAGTCGGCCGTCTTTCCTGCTTGATGGAATTGTAATGATAGTTGTTGCTGTCTTTTGGTTGTAGCTGGTAATGCTGTGGTCATGCCAACCTCTTGTGGGTTGTGCCGCCATCGTGCTAACCGCTGTGAATTTTGGTAGTGCCGTGGTCGTGCCAACCTCTTGTGGGTAGTGCCGCCATCGTGCTAACCGCTGTGAATTGGTAGTGCCGTGGTCGTGCTAACCTCTTGTGGGTTGTGCCGCCATCGTGCTAACCGCTGTGAATTGGTAGTGCTGTGGTCGTGCTAACCTCTTGTGGGTAGTGCCGCCATCGTGCTAACCTCTGTGAATTTTGGAACTGTGCTCCTTTAGATGTTTGGACTGGTGTCGTCACTCGGCTTTTGTTGGTGTTCCCCGCCGATTTCTCCTGCAAGACTGTATGCATAGGAATATACAAGAAATCACGTGTGCATGATATGGAATGCAAATGCTTGCAACAATGTATAGACTGTGCCCTAGGTGGTCCATGGTTCGCTGAGGTTGTAGCCTTCCTGCTCTACAATGCCCCCTGAATCCTGAGGATCGTCGACAAGTTTTCTGAAAGAGATGTCTGGTATATATCCTTGCCCCCCTGGTCAATGATCATTTACCCGGGATTCTTTTTCATGTTCTGTATTGTATGTTACTTGATTGAAAGAAGATCATCTGAAGTAGCGCCGCCTTATCGCTCCAGGCATTGAACGTCATTGTTTTAAAGGTAGTGCGTCCCTTGTGGATTTTCACACTAGCTTTTCTTTGCGGGAAATGCGTCCCTTATGGGATTTTCACACAACCCTTTGCCTAACTTTTGCCTGGAATGGACCCAACCCAATCCAGCGGCTTTTATTATTTTTTTTTTTGTAGGGCAGACTGCCTATTTCCAGGTTTTCACCCTGCCCTTTGGCCTAACTTTTGCTTAGAGAGCCAGTTACGGTTTTCATCTCTAACGGCCTTCTTTGGTTTTTTTTTTTTTTTTTTTTTTTTTTTTTTTTTTTTAAGGTTATCACCAAAGCTTCTGTTAAGAGCAAATAGCACATATCCAATGAAGGGACTGAGCAATAATCATTAGATGAACAATTGGTATATTTCTTTTTAAGACAGAACTGAATGATCAATGCAAATGTATTCTTTTATTCATTGCGAAATTGTGTACATTTCTATATGATTTCATCATACATGATTTTCATTTGACAACAATTCAAAAGCATATGACTACACATAATCTCGGAGTGGGTTTTGTCAGCATCAAACTCCTGTTATCAATCGGCCCTCTCGGGTTTTCTCGATTGAATATTTTCTCTTGGCCCTTAATTTTTGCCCAGGATGCCTTTTTTCGGTTTTCACCCTGACAGGGCGCCCAATTTTAGCAGGGCCGCCTTTTTTTTCGGTTTTCGACCCGCGGGGCATTTATTCTCTTCTTTTTATTTTTGGCCTTTAGCCATGGAACCTTTTAAGTCTATCGACATTGACCGGGTCCTTGAACTCATTCCCATCGCTGTCTGCTAAAATTGCTGCTCCTTTTGTTAGCAACTTTTTCAAAATGAAAGGTCCTTCCCAGGTTGGTCTGAATTTTCCTCGTATGTCTGGAACTCCCGGCCTCATCATCTTAAAGACCAAATCCCCCTCCTTCAACGGGTGCTTTCGTACTTTCTTGCCAAACGACCGAGCCAGCCTCTTTTGATAAACTTGGCTGTGGTAATAGGCTCGTAACCTGTCTTCATCCAACAGATTTAGCTGTGACAAACGTTGTTGTGCCCATTCTGCTTCAGGAATCTCAGCTTCCATGACTACCCTTAATGATTTCAGCTCAATTTCAACCGGCAGGACTGCTTCAGTTCCATATACCAGAGAGAATGGTGTTGCCCCTGTAGAGGTTCTGACTGTTGTTCTATATCCCCAAAGTGCGAAGGGTAGCCTTTCTGCCCAATCCTTGTAGTTCTGAACCATCTTGGCCAAAATTCTCTTCACATTCTTATTTGCCGCTTCAACTGCACCGTTTGCTTGAGGACGATAAGGAGAAGACTTATGATGTTGGATCCTATATTTCTGGAGCATCTGCTTAGTTTCTGCTAGGAATTGTACCCCATTATCAGACACTATGTGATGAGGGAGGCCATATCTGCATATCAAATTCCGCTCAACGAACTTAGCCATATCCCTTGTATCAACCTTCTTGAAAGACTCAGCTTCAACCCACTTAGTGAAGTAGTCAATGGCAACTATAATGAATCTATGCCCATTAGAAGCCGTAGGACGGATCTCGCCTATGATGTCTATTCCCCATGCTGCAAATGGCCATGGAGATGTTAAGTTATATAACTCTGAAACTGGCACATGCCTCAAATTCGCATACTGTTGGCATAACTGGCATTGCTTCACAAATTTTGAACAATCTGTGTCCATTGTGAGCCAATAAAACCCTTGGCGCATGATCTTCTTTGCTAAGGCTAAGCCATTCATGTGAGCTCCACAAACCCCGGCGTGAACCTCTTCCATAAGTCTTTTAGCTTCTTTCTCTGCCAGACATCTTAACTGGATACCATCAGCTTGCCTTTTATACAAAGTGCCATTAACACTGATAAATTGAGTGGATAACTTCCTGATCATTCTTTGGTCCTTCTCAGTGGCTTCCTCTGGAAAGACTAATCTCTCTAAATAATTCTGAATGTCATAATACCATGGATTTCCATCAATGGCCTCAATGTCCATCACCTGTTCAGCTTCAAAGCAAGGTCTTTTCGAACTATAAATCAGCACGAGTTTCATCGCAACTCCTGTTGGGTTATCCCACATAGACACTAATGTTGCTAGAGCATCAGCTAACTGATTTTCGTCTCTGGGGATGAAGTGAAAAGTGCAAATCTCGAACTGGCTGCTCAACGTTCTCAAGTGCTTTACATAAGGCAACAACCTTTCTTCCTTGACTGACCACTCCCTTCTGATCTGATGAATTACCAAGGAAGAATCTCCAAATACTTCTGCGGTCTCTGCCCCCAGAGCGAGTAATGCTTCCAATCCAAAGATGCAAGCTTCATATTCTGCTTCATTATTGGTAGCCTTATACCTCAGCTTCTTAGCCAATGGTAGTCTTTCACCATCTGGGGTCGTAAGAATAACTCCTACGCCTGCTCCCTTATTATTGACTGCTCCATCAAAGAATAATTGCCACCCTTGCACTGCTA
Organism: Excoecaria cochinchinensis; assembly: GCA_947683425.1. Taxonomy (NCBI): domain Eukaryota; kingdom Viridiplantae; phylum Streptophyta; class Magnoliopsida; order Malpighiales; family Euphorbiaceae; genus Excoecaria; species Excoecaria cochinchinensis. The sequence goes on from CANTUQ010000038.1 coordinate 1,883,984, forward strand.
TGGCCGTGACATCTTCATCTGGGAAGTTGTATTCAAACTGATCCCCCTCAATAGGATGCTCGGCTAAGAACTCTGCTACCGCTCTTCCCTTAATGGTTTTCTTGGTTATGTACTCAATATCAAATTCCTGCAACAGCAGTAACCATCTTCCCATCTTCCCTAGTAGAGAGGGTGCTTCTTGGAGGTATCTGAGCGGATTATGTTTGGCAACCGTTTGTACCTTGAAGGAATGAAAGTAGTGTCGCAACTTCTTAGAAGCCCAGATAACTGCTAAACAAATCTTTTCCACCTCTACATATTTGGCTTCGTAAGGCAGGAATTTCTTGCTAAGATAGTAAACGGCAAACTCTACACCAAAATCATCTTCCTGAGACATCATAGCACCCACTGAGTTATCTTCCACAGCCAGGTACAGGATTAGTGGTTTGGCATGGCGTGGTGGTCCTAGTACCGGAGGATTTAGCAGATAGTCCTTAATGGTGTCAAAGGCCAGTTGACAGTCATCGTTCCATATCACCTGCTGATTCTTCCTAAGAAGCTTGAAAATAGGCTCACATACTGAAGTTAGCTTTGCAATAAATCGGCTGATGTACTGAAGCTTTCCTAAGAAACTTCTGACGTCCTTCTCCTACCTCGATTCCCCTCTGGCTTACTACATGGCCTAACAACTTTCCTGATGTAACTCCAAAAAGGCACTTCTTGGGATTGAGGCGCAAATCGTACTTGCTAATTCTTTGAAAGAACTTTTCTAAAGCCTCAAAGTGACCTTCCCTGGTAGCCGACTTAATCATCATGTCATCAACATACACCTCCACTTCTTTGTGGATTAAGTCATTGAGAACCTTGGTCGCCATCCTCTGATAGGTTGCTCCTGCATTCTTCAACCCAAAAGGCATAACCCGGTAGGCATATGTCCCCCACTCGGTGATAAAGGCTGTCTTGATCCGGTCCACTATCTTGTTAAGAATTTGATTGTACCCTGCGTATCCATCCACAAAGCTATACATCATGCAAGCAGCAGCACTATCTACTAGGACATCAATATGAGGAAGAGGGAAATCATCTTTCGGACAGGCCTTGTTCAGGTCTCGATAGTCAACGCATACTCGAACCTTACCGTCCTTCTTAGCTACAGGAACCACATTAGCTAACCATGTTGGGTATTGAACCTCTATCAGGAACTTAGCGTCAATCTGCTTGTGGATCTCCTCTTTCACTTTCTGTGCCCACTCTGGCCTAAGCCTCCGAAGCTTTTGCTTGACTGGTTTAAACTCTGGGTAAGTTGGGATGGCATGTTCGGCAACATCTCGATCTATTCCCGGCATATCCTCATAGGTCCAGGCAAAGACTTTTTCATATTTTTTTAATATTCTCTCAAATTTTATTCTCTCTTCAGGAGTTATGTCTGATGCTAGCAAAATTTCCTTTGGATTTTCCAAAGTTCCGAGATTAAATGTGGTTGTACCAGTTGAATTGATATCAAAAATGAATGCATCATGCTTATGATCATGCGAAATGAAATCATCAGAAACATCACACAAGTAAGCAAAGTTATTCATCTCATTAACATAATCAGAAACATTAACATTGTCCTCAAAGAGTTCTGGTATAAAAAGAGAATCTAAATGACTATCAACTTCAGTCGACGCCGATGCTGCAGCTGACTGTGCTTTGGCTTCTTGATTTGGTGAAATCTTGAGATCTTCAATCTTCGGCTCTGGTTCCACTATCTTCTCCTTCCCCTTAAGCTTAGTGGCTAACATCCTATCAGTGACGATTTCTTCGGGCTCATCCCTATCCCAGATGCTGCATTGGGTCATAATCTCCTCGTCCCAAAAGTTCTCTACAGCTTTAACAACTCCGATTTCCCAATCAAAGACATCATTGAAAATTTCAAAACCCGGGGTAATCTTCCCATCTACCCACTGCGGCTCTTCTTCTCCGGTGTAAGCACAAACCGATGATAATGGCACAAAGCTCTCTGTAATATGGGGAATCTTCCCTGACACTTTCTTCTTACCATACTTTCCTTGGTAGCCCAATCCCTTTCGATCTTTCTGACCACGTGTAGTGATAGCATCCTGCAGTCCTTGTGACTCTTTTCCCAAACCAGCCCCTGGGAGGAAGTGCATCTTTTTCAGCATATTCACCACTTGAGGGCTACCTTCTAAGCTTTGCTCTTCTCCGATCACTGATACATGAAAGCCACTGAATGGCTGATTAGAGATCTCCAAAGCAGACACTTGGTTCTCTCTTGCTGCTTTAATGGTCACTACCTCTCCTTCATGAGGTATCTTAATTATCTGGTGTAAGGTAGATGGCACTCCTCCTAACTTATGGAACCACGGTCTTCCAAGCAGAGCTGAGAAGTTTGTTGGGATCGGTAGAACCACAAAATCCGTTTCTGTCTCAATAGGCCCCGTCTTTACCAAAGCTTTGAAAGCTCCCAATGCTTGCCTCCTAGAATTATCGTAGGCAGTGATGGTCAGGTCAGATTTGCTTAACATACTCTCATCCATCCCGAAGGCCTGAAGCGCTACCAAAGGGCAAACATTTATTGACGACCCGTCATCAACCATGACGCAAGCGGTGTGTTTACCATTGATCTGTGCCTTGATGTACAAAGGTCGGTTGTGGCTGCGACCCTCTGTTGGTAGGTCTGCATCGGAAAAAACCAACTTCTCCCCGGATCCCCCCTTTACAAGGTCTAAAAGCTCGGATGGAGAGATTGTAGTTGCTACGGTGGATACACTCAATGCTTCAACTAACTTCTGTCGGTGAGAGGGGGACTGTCTCAAGAGGTCCCAAATAGATATCTGAGCCGTGGTCTTTTTTAGTTGCTTCAATATTGAATTTTCTTCCGGCTCCTTCTCTGCGATTGCTTGTGCTGGGTCCTGCTGCTTCTCGGCTTCTGGAATGACCCTTCCACTTCTTGTTACTTGTAGACACCGGGTCCCGAGTAGCCTTGATCAGGATTACCCGATGATGAAATTTAGCTATGCCGGCTTATAGGCAAAAAGATTGGAGCTCAAAAGTGATTTTCCTTGTCTTTTCGGTGAGTAAAAAGGGTATTTTAAAAATATTTTTTTAAATTATTTTGAAGAAGAAAAAGTGTGTTTTAGGTTGAGGGTATTTTATATAAAAAAATTAAAAAAAAAAAAAAAAAGGTGAAAAACGATGGAAAAATGTTGAAAATAAAATAGGGGAAAATAATCGCGACGAAAAGGCGACAGCCAAGGGCCGTCGCGAATTTCCGTGCGCTCCGCGCGTCCGACGCCCTTGGCATCGGGCGCTCCGCGCGAGCGACTTGCAGGGCGTCGCTCGCCCCGCGCACGTCGTGCGCGGAAACTCCGCGCAGATCGCATGGAAACGTGCGCGACGCGCACGATCTCTCGCCGAAATCGCCCCACTTCCCCCATTTCGCCCACTTTTCGACCCCCACTCGATTTTCAACCGTTTTTGGACGGTTTTTGGTGATTTTTGGGTAGTTTTTGATGGTTAAAAACACTGGAAAAATTCAGAAACAGGGGAGGACGAATGAGGAACATTTTGGAGAAAAAAAACTGAATTTTGGAGCTTTGAGTTGAAAGAAAAAAATCCATCTTACACACTTGTTTCCAAGAGCTTTTCTTCAAGTTTTCAAGCTATTTTCTAAGGATTTTCACAAGAGAAGACAAGGAATTCAACACTTCTATCTTCAATTCTTCAAAACTGAATTTGAGGGTAATTATTCTTGGTTTTACTCATTAATTATCTTGTTAATTTCATTTATTTTTGCTTCCAATTAACATATTAAACATGTAAATTCTCTTAGTCTCCATATTCTTCTTCTTATTTTTTTTATCTTCAATTATTCATATAACAAATAAGCTTTTTAAATTCTATTAATTTTTTTTCATGTCAAATTATTCTTTGTTCATGTAATTATGCATGTTTTAGGTTGTAAATACCTTTAATTTCTTAATGCTATATCATGTTTATTATTATGCTTTCTTTTGCATGTATGAGTGTTATAGTCATTATTTTATGCTAGTTATGCATGTCAAGTGGAATTATTCTCATGTTACACATTTATTCATGTCTTAACTATAATAAAATTGATTGCCATTAATCTTCCATGTATGTTAATAACTATTATTAATAAGTTGCATATGCCATGATACTTCATCACCTTATGCATGTTAAATTGCATCTTAATCACTTTATGCATGTTAAATTGCATCATAATTATTTTTTATGCATGTTATAGTATCTTATGCATGTTATATGGTCATTGTACATATTACCTTTTATGTTGTATTATTTCATTGGCCTAATCACTAACATGAATTTCTTTTTGATTTTTGGTTGCAAATCATTATTTTATTCTCATTTGAGCATCCATGCACATGAAGGAGGAGTTGCGGGGTTTGGTATTTCCTTTATACATTTTTAATTCTCATTTCGTTTATATTTTTAATTTCCTTGTATATATTCATTGAATAAAATGTTTTCCTATGCGCACCTAAATAAAGATCATAAAAATATTTCTTACTAAATTAATTTAGATTTTTCATAATAAAATGGGACCAATGTCCTAATTTTCATCCCAAATAAAATCATCACATCCAGAATATTTTCTTTAATTGTGCATGCGGGGACCAAAGTCCTCATAATTAATAAATTCCCCGGTTTTATGTATGTTTGCACTTTTAAATGGGAGTTGTATTCCGCTCCTTGTATTATTGTAATTCATTGCTTTACTTGCTAATTTATGGTTTTCCTAACATGAGTAAATGCGCCTTAAATTAATTGCATTGTGTGGAGAGAGAGCGAATTAATGACAATTAAAATTCAATCATAAATTAATCGAGGTAGAAATAGATGAGAAATCCCGGACCCAGCTCTAGTCTTTGGGCTCGAGAGGTTAGAGGTTATCCTCCAATATACTTCTTGGGTCACGAGACTTTAGCGCTAATCCTAGGCCTCATGGCCCAACATGGATACTAAGCGCAGTCTTAGGCTCTCCGAGGCGAGAGTAACTTTCCCAATGTTCTATTGGGAGGCGACTCCATGATACCTCTGTGTTGCTCAACATAGACGCACTTGCGATTTATTGCAAGATGCCAACGGACCCGCAAATGCCCGATCGCCCTCAAGCGGGCGGTCATAGGGGCGGCGCACGGGATCCGGCACGCGTCACAGTGGCGACTCCACTGGGGACGATATGGTTCGAGATTTCAATTTGAAAATACCTCGTTTAACATTTATGGTTAAAATTTAATTCATAAATTCGCTTTATCTCAAAATTGCATATCATCTCATTAGAGCTTTAGATTACGCTAGTTTGGTCCCTCTTTTAGCCCCGGTGCGTTCCTGAAGCACCTCCTCATTTTCACTCAATTTGGGGAAGTGTTAAGGATAATCACCAGCCCAAGCCACGTACCTTAATGGTATATCAAAATGACGACCCGACCGGTCGCTATGCTTATGATGAGCTAGACCCGTCGGCAGGGATCATGCTTGGGTAGCCTTAAAGTAACATCTCCCTTGTCCAAAGCTCATGTAATGGCAATAGATACTTCCACTAGGTGAAATGTACCGTAATACTATGCTTGCTATATGGGCCATCATATATTAAACGAAATCAATTTAATTAAATGGTCTTCATCAAAGGCTTTCATGCCCCGGTGGGCCCATCTTAGTTAAGTTGAATTGTTTAAATACATAATTGCCAAACACCCATACGTATGTACATTAGATAGGAGCTGTTATGCTGCCGGTTTTTCACCGCGCACCATACGTGTCCATTGGGTTCCACGTTAATCCATGGATCAAGCCCACTTAGGAAAGAGACCGCACTACCATGTGTGTGGGAGATACAAGGTTGGAAAGATCTATCTGCTTGCATGTGTTTGTCTATGTTGCATCAGCACGAGCATACATTGCATTTTAATCATGCATCATCTTAACAATCTTTGCATTTCAGCCATCATAGATTCTCCTGGGTGGTCTAGAGGTCCCGACGGACGGTTAAGAAGGGCGCCGCTTTTGGGGTTAACTGAGTTAGTGTCAGATCAGAGTTCAGAGTTAGTCTTAGAAGGAAGTGTGGGGTTTTCTTCCGAATCATCAACAGAAGTAAGTATGGCTAATCCATCAAATGAGTCTGATGCAACTCGGGCAATAATCATCGAGGAGGTAGGAAAGAGAATGGAGGAATTTGAAGCCCGAATGATCGCAATGATGGGCAATCTTGCCACCACCATAGCTGGTCAACAAGCTGCTGCTGCCCCTATCCGAGTACCAACTGAACAAGAGGTTGTAAGAGAAGAACGTCCTGTTGCAATTAACCAACCAGTGGTTGACCCACCTGTTGTCGAGCAAAGAGTGCCTGCACCTATTGAGCGCAGAGAGGGCCCCAGGTCTGAAGCTGAATTTGGGGAAGATGAGCTAGAGGAGCATAAAGCAGCTAAAGAGAATTCACCAAAACTAGATGAGGCAATATGGAGGAAAATGGAAGAGAGATTTGAGGTCATGGCAAGGATGATGACCGTGGGAAAAGGAATGAACCCGGAAGACCGAGAGCTGGATGGGGATGACCTAATTCCCCAGAATTTTAAGATGCCGGACATTCCCAAATTTGATGGAACCTCTGACCCTGCCGCACACATCAAGCAATACTCGCTAGTCATGAAGGGAACGACCTTAACAAGAAAGCAGAAGATAGAATATTTCTGCTTGAGTCTCACAGGAGCTGCTATTGATTGGTACCATGGGCTTGACAGGAGATCCAAGGAGGACTGGGACTTGTTGACTGAAGAGTTCCTTAAGCAGTACGATTGCAGTACCCGGATGGAGGTTACTTTGAAAGATCTCGAGTTGTTACAGCAGAAGGCTGGGGAGTCCTTCCACGAGTACCTTACTCGATGGAGAAACCGGGTTATGGAGATGAAACGCAAACCGGACACTTCTGATCAGATCCGGCTATTCATTCGAAATGCCAGTCCTTACTTGAGAGAGGGACTGAAAATGAAGGGACTCAAGGATTGGGAGTCTTTGAAGGACATTGCCATAGAAGCGGAAGGAGAATATTTATCCAAGAGGGCAAATAGTGAGTCCTATGCCCGGAGGGGATACAGCAATCAGGGGACGGCCAAACCAGTAGGTTCAAGCAGTGGTAACAGAGCTGGGAAGACTGCCGAGGTGTCTGCAACCGGCGTAAGTCAGAGGTATTTCTCCAACTTGGGTAAGCCTTTATCATGGGTGCTGAAGAGGCTAATAAAAGAAGGAAAACTGCGGCCCCTATCACCTAAACCGGCCAAGGCCCAAGGGCAGCCAGGGCACAAAGAGAATGAATACTGCGCATTCCACCAACATACCGGGCATTTGACGGATGAGTGTATAACGCTAAGACATCGGGTCCAAGATCTAATTGACAACAAGCAGATCACCGATCCTGAGCAGAGAGAAAGCAAGAAGAAGTCGGGTTATAACACAGTGCCACCTCCAGTCTTTATGATCGGATCGAGCCTACCAGAGTGGTACGTAATGCAAGATCTATATGGAAATGAGTATGTCGCTATTACTCGCCCTGCAGTGGATGAAAAAGGGGTTTCCGTGGCAGCGATAGACTGTTGGTCCACTAGTGAGAGTGGAGATGACGAAGATGAGAAAAATGGAGAGTTTACGGATCCGTGGGATTCAGAGGAAGAAGAAAGAGTAGAAGCAGTAACAAGAAGTGGGAGGGTCATTCCAGAAGCTGAGAAGCAGCAGGACCCAGCACAAGCAATCGCAGAGAAAGAGCCGGAAGAAAATTCAATAGTGAAACAACTGAAAAAGACCACGGCTCAGATATCTATTTGGGACCTTTTGAGACAGTCCCCCTCGCACCGACAGAAGTTAGTCGAAGCATTGAGCGTATCCACCGTAGCAACTACAATCTCTCCATCCGAGCTTTTAGACCTTGTAAAGGGGGGATCCGGGGAGAAGTTGGTATTTTCTGATGCGGACCTACCAACAGAGGGTCGCAACCACAACCGACCATTGTACATCAAGGCACAGATCAATGGTAAACACACCGCTTGTGTCATGATTGATGACGGGTCATCGATAAATGTCTGCCCTTTGGTGGCACTTCAGGCCTTTGGGATGGATGAGAGTATGTTAAGCAAATCTGACCTGACCATCACTGCCTACGACAACTCCAGGAGGCAAGCATCGGGAATTTTCAAAGCTTTGGTAAAGACAGGGCCCATTGAGGCAGAAACAGATTTTGTGGTCTTGCCGATTCCAGCAAACTTCTCAGCTCTGCTTGGTAGATCGTGGTTCCACAAGTTAGGGGGAGTACCATCCACATTACACCAGATAATTAAAATACCCCATGAAGGAGAAGTAGTGACCATTAAAGCAGCAAGAGAGAACCAAGTGTCTGCCTTGGAGATCTCTAATCAGCCATTCAGTGGCTTTCATGTATCGATGATCGGAGAAGAGCAAAACCTAGAAGGTAGCCCTCAAGTGGTGAATATGCTGAAGAAGATGCACTTCCTCCCAGGGGCTGGTTTGGGAAAAGAGTCACAAGGGCTGCAGAATGCTATCACTACACGTGGTCAAAAAGATCGAAAGGGGTTGGGCTACAAAGGAGAATATGGTAAGAAGAAAGGGTCAGGGAAGATTCCCCATATTTCGGAGAGCTTTGTGCCATCATCATCGGTTTGTGCTTACACCGGAGAAGAAGAACCGCAGTGGGTAGATGGGAAGATTATCCCTGGATTTGAAATTTTTAACGATGTCTTTGATTGGGAGATCGGAGTTGTTAAAGCTGTAGAGAACTTTTGGGATGAGGAGATTATGACCCAATGCAGCATATGGGACAGGGATGAGCCTGAAGAGATCGTCACTGATAAGCTATTAGCCACTAAGCTCAAAGGGAAGGAGAAGATAGTGGAGCCAGAGCCGAAGATTGAAGATCTCAAGATTTCACCAAATCAAGAAGCCAAAGCACAATCGGCTGCAGCATCGGCATCGACTGAAGTTGATAGTCATTTAGATTCTCTTTTTATACCAGAACTCTTTGAGGACAATGTTAATGTTTCTGAGTATGTTAATGAGATGAACAACTTTGCTTACTTGTGTGATGTTTCTGATGATTTCATTTCGCATGATCATAAGCATGATGCATTCATTTTTGATATTAATTCAACTGGCACAACTGCATTTAATCTCGGAACTTTGGAAAATCCAAAGGAAATTTTGCTAGCATCAGACATAACTCCTGAAGAGAGAATAAAATTTGAGAGAATATTAAAAAATATGAAAAAGTCTTTGCCTGGACCTACGAGGATATGCCGGGAATAGATCGAGATGTTGCCGAACATGCCATCCCAACTTACCCAGAGTTTAAACCCGTCAAGCAAAAGCTTCGGAGGCTTAGGCCAGAATGGGCACAGAAAGTGAAAGAGGAGATCCATAAGCAGATTGAGGCTAAGTTCCTGATAGAGGTTCAATACCCAACATGGTTAGCTAATGTGGTTCCTGTAGCTAAGAAAGACGGTAAGGTTCGAGTATGCGTCGACTATCGAGACCTGAACAAAGCTTGCCCTAAAGATGATTTCCCACTGCCTCATATTGATGTGCTAGTAGATAGTGCTGCTGCTTGCATGATGTACAGCTTTGTGGATGGATACGCAGGGTACAATCAAATTCTTAACAAGATAGTGGACCGGATCAAGACAGCCTTTATCACCGAGTGGGGGACATATGCCTATCGGGTTATGCCTTTTGGGTTGAAGAATGCAGGAGCAACCTATCAGAGGATGGCAACCAAGGTTCTCAATGACTTAATCCACAAAGAAGTGGAGGTGTACGTCGATGACATGATGATTAAGTCGACTACCAGGGAAGGTCACTTTGAGGCATTAGAAAAGTTCTTTCAAAGGATTAGCAAGTATGATATGCGACTCAATCCCAAGAAGTGCATTTTTGGAGTTACATCAGGAAAGTTGTTAGGCCATGTGGTAAGCCAAAGGGGAATCGAGGTAGATCCCGATAAAGTCAAAGCCATAAGAGAGATGCCAGTGCCCCAGAAGGAGAAGGACGTTAGAAGTTTCCTAGGAAAGCTTCAGTACATCAGCCGATTTATTGCCAAGCTAGCTTCGGTATGTGAGCCTATTTTCAAGCTTCTTAGGAAGAATCAGCCGGTGCTATGGAATGATGACTGTCAACTGGCCTTTGACACCATTAAGGACTATCTGCTAAATCCTCCGGTGTTAAGACCACCACGCCATGCCAAACCACTAATCTTGTACCTAGCTGTGGAAGATAACTCAGTGGGTGCTATGATGTCTCAGGAAGACAATTTTGGTGTAGAGTTTGCCGTTTATTATCTTAGCAAGAAATTCCTGCCGTACGAAGCCAAATATGTGGAGGTAGAAAAGATTTGTTTAGCAGTTATCTGGGCTTCTAAGAAGTTGCGACACTACTTTCATTCCTTCAAGGTACAAACGGTTGCCAAACATAATCCGCTCAGATACCTCCAAGAAGCACCCTCTTTACTAGGGAAGATGGGAAGGTGGTTACTGCTGTTGCAGGAATTTGATATTGAGTACATAACCAGGAAAACCATTAAGGGAAGAGCTGTAGCGGAGTTCTTAGCCGAGCATCCTATTGAGGGAGATCAGTTTGAATACAACTTCCCAGATGAAGATGTCACGGCCATAGCAGTACAAGGGTGGCAATTATTCTTTGATGGAGCAGTCAATAATAAGGGAGCAGGCGTGGGAGTTATTCTTACGACCCCAGATGGTGAAAGGTTACCATTGGCTAAGAAGCTGAGGTATAAGGCTACCAATAATGAAGCAGAATACGAAGCTTGCATCTTTGGATTGGAAGCATTGCTTGCTCTGGGGGCAAAGACCGCAGAAGTATTCGGAGATTCTTCCTTGGTAATTCATCAAATTAAAGGAGAGTGGTCAGTCAAGGAAGAAAGGCTGCTGCCTTATGTAAAGCACTTGAGAACGTTGAGCAGCCAATTTGAGATTTGCACTTTTCACTTCATCCCCAGAGACGAAAATCAGTTAGCTGATGCTCTAGTAACATTAGTGTCTATGTGGGATAACCCAACAGGAGTTGCGATGAAACCCGTGCTGATATATAGTTCGGAAAGACCTGGTTTTGAAGCTGAACAGGTGATGGACATTGAGGCCACTGATGGAAATCCATGGTATTATGACATTCAGAATTATTTAGAGAGATCAGTCTTTCCAGAGGAAGCCACTGAGAAGGACCAAAAAATGATCAGGAAGTTATCCACTCAATTCATCAGTGTTAATGGCACTTTATACAAAAGGCAAGCTGATGGTATCCAGTTAAGATGTCTGGCAGAGAAAGAAGCTAAAAGAGTTATGGAAGACGTTCATGCCGGGGTTTGTGGAGCTCACATGAATGGCTTAGCCTTAGCAAAGAAGATCATGCGCCAAGGGTTTTATTGGCTCACAATGGATACAGATTGTTCAAAATTTGTGAAGCAATGCCAGTTATGCCAACAGTACGCGAATTTGAGGCATGTGCCAGTTTCAGAGTTACATAACTTAACATCTCCATGGCCATTTGCAGCATGGGGAATAGACATCATAGGCGAAATCCATCCTACTGCTTCTAATGGGCATAGATTCATTATAGTTGCCATTGACTACTTCACTAAGTGGGTTGAGGCTGAATCTTTCAAGAAGGTTGATGCAAGGGATATGGCTAAATTCATCGAGCGGAATTTGATATGCAGATATGGTCTCCCACATCACATTGTGTCTGATAATGGGGTACAATTCCTTGCAGAGACTAAACAGATGCTCCAGAAATATGGGATCCAACATCATAAGTCTTCTCCTTACCGTCCTCAAGCGAATGGTGCAGTTGAAGCGGCGAATAAGAATGTGAAGAGAATTTTAGCCAAGATGGTTCAGAACTACAAGGATTGGGCAGAAAAGTTACCCTTTGCACTTTGGGGATATAGAACAACAATCAGAACCTCTACGGGGGCAACACCATTCTCTCTGGTGTATGGAACTGAAGCAGTCCTGCCGGTTGAAATCGAGCTGAAATCATTAAGGGTAGTCCTGGAAGCCGAGATTCCGGAGACAGAATGGGCACAACAGCGATTGTTGCAGTTGAATCTATTGGATGAAGATAGGTTGAGAGCCTATTACCACAATCAGGTTTATCAGAAGAGACTAGCTCGGTCCTTTGGCAAGAAGGTACGAAAGCACCCGTTGAAAGAAGGGGATTTGGTCTTTAAGATGATGAGGCCGGGAGTTCCAGACATACGAGGAAAATTCAGACCAACCTGGGAAGGACCTTTCATTTTGAAAAAGTTGCTAACAAAAGGAGCAGCAATTTTAGCAGACAGCGATGGGAATGAGTTCAAGGACCCGGTCAATGTCGATAGACTTAAAAGGTTCCATGGCTAAAGACCAAAAATAAAAAGAAGAGAATAAAATGCCCTGCAAGTCGAAAACCGAAAAAAGGCGGCTGTGCTAAAATTGGGCGCCTCGACAGGGTGAAAACCGAAAAAAAGGCATCTTGTGCAAAAATTAGAGGCATCAGAGAAAATATTCAATCGAGAAAACCCGAGAGGGCCGATTGATAACAGGAGTTTGATGCTGACAAAACCCACTCCGAGATTAGGTGTAGTCATATGCTTTTGAATTCTTGTCAAATGAAAATCATGTATGATGAAATCATATAGAAATGTACACAATTTTGCAATGAATAAAAGAATACATTTTCATTGATCTTTCAGTTCTGTCTTAAAAAGAAATATACCAATTGTTCATCTAATGATTATTGCTCAGTCCCTTCATCGGATATGTGCTATTTGCTCTTAACAGAAGCTTTGGTGATAAAAAAAAATAAAATAAAAAAAAAAAAATAAAAGGTCGTTAGAGATGAAAACCGTAACTGGCTCTCTAAGCAAAAGTTAGGCCAAAGGGCAGGGTGAAAACCTGGAAACAGGCAGTCTGCCCTAAAAAAATAAAAAATAAAAATAAAAATAAAAATAAAAATAAAAATAAAAATAAAAATAAAAATAGAAATAAAAATAAAAATAAAATATAAATATAAAATAAACAAAAGCCGCTGGATTGGGTTGGGTCCATTCCAGGCAAAAGTTAGGCAAAGGGTTGTGTGAAAATCCCATAAGGGACGCATTTCCCGCAAAGAAAAGCTAGTGCGAAAATCCACAAGGGACGCACTACCTTTAAAACAATGACATTCAATGCCTGGAGCGATAAGGCGGCATTATTTCAAGATGATCTTTCGTCAGTCAGACAACACACAACACAGAACATGAAATAGAATCCCAAGTAAATGATCATTGACCAGGGGGCAAGGGATATACACCGGACGTCTTTTTCAGAAAGCTTGTCGACGATCCTCAGGATTCAGGGGGCATGGTACAGCAGACAAGCTATAAGTTCAGCAAACCATGGATCACCTAGGGAGCGATCTATACATTTTTGCAAGCATTTGCATTCCATAACATACACACATGATTTCTTGCATATTTCTATGCATACAATCTTGCAGGAGAAATCGGCGGGAAACACCCACAAAAGCCAAGTGATGACACTAGTCCAAACATCTAAAGGAGCAAAAAAATAAAAGATAAAAAATAAAAAATAAATCCACAGCGGTTAGCACGATGGCGGCACTACTCACAAGAGGTTAGCACGACCACGGCACTACCAATTCACAGCGGTTAGCACGATGGCGGCACTACCCACAAGAGGTTAGCACGACCACGGCACTACCAATTCACAGCGGTTAGCACGATGGCGGCACTACCCACAAGAGGTTAGCACGACCACGGCACTACCAATTCACAGCGGTTAGCACGATGGCGGCACTACCCACAAGAGGTTAGCACGACCACGGCACTACCAATTCACAGCGGTTAGCACGATGGCGGCATTACCCACAAGAGGTTAGCACGACCACGGCATTACCAACTCACAATGTTTAGCACGATAGCGGCGCCACCCACAAGAGGTTAGCGCACCTACGGTATTACCAGCTACAACCAAAAGACAGCAGTAGCTATCATCATAACTCCATCAAGCAGGAAGATCGCCGCTTCAGGTACGCGTTTCTTTCCTTTTCCTGAATTTTGGCTCACCTAGGCACCCATGCACTAGTCTCTTCAAAATTGGGGGCAACTGTAGACACCGGGTCCCGAGTAGCCTTGATCAGGATTACCCGATGATGAAATTTAGCTATGCCGGCTTATAAGCAAAAAGATTGGAGCTCAGAAGTGATTTTCCTTGTCTTTTCGGTGAGTAAAAAGGGTATTTTAAAAATATTTTAAAAATATTTTTTTAAATTATTTTGAAGAAGAAAAAGTGTGTTTTAGGTTGAGGGTATTTTATATAAAAAAATAATAAAAAAAAAAGGTAAAAAACGATGGAAAAATGTTGAAAATAAAATAGGGGAAAATAATCGCGACGAAAAGGCGACGGCCAAGGGCCGTCGCGAATTTCCGTGCGCTCCGCGCACGGAGCGCGCGCTCCGCGCGTCCGACGCCCTTGGCGTCAGGCGCTCCGCGCGAGCGACGCGCAGGGCGTCGCTCGCCCCGCGCACGTCGTGCGCGGAAACTCCGCGCAGATCGCACGGAAACATGCGCGACGCGCACGATCTCTCGCCGAAATCGCCCCACTTCGCCCATTTCGCCCACTTTTCGACCCCCACTCGATTTTCAACCGTTTTTGGACGGTTTTTGGTGGTTTTTGGGTAGTTTTTGATGGTTAAAAACACTGGAAAAATTCAGAAACAGGGGAGGACGAATGAGGAACATTTTGGAGAAAAAAAACTGAATTTTGGAGCTTTGAGTTGAAAGAAAAAAATCCATCTTACACACTTGTTTCCAAGAGCTTTTCTTCAAGTTTTCAAGCTATTTTCTAAGGATTTTCACAAGAGAAGACAAGGAATTCAACACTTCTATCTTCAATTCTTCAAAACTGAATTTGAGGGTAATTATTCTTGGTTTTACTCATTAATTATCTTGTTAATTTCATTTATTTTTGCTTCCAATTAACATATTAAACATGTAAATTCTCTTAGTCTCCATATTCTTCTTCTTATTTTTTTTATCTTCAATTATTCATATAACAAATAAGCTTTTTAAATTCTATTAATTTTTTTTCATGTCAAATTATTCTTTGTTCATGTAATTATGCATGTTTTAGGTTGTAAATACCTTTAATTTCTTAATGCTATATCATGTTTATTATTATGCTTTCTTTTGCATGTATGAGTGTTATAGTCATTATTTTATGCTAGTTATGCATGTCAAGTGGAATTATTCTCATGTTACACATTTATTCATGTCTTAACTATAATAAAATTGATTGCCATTAATCTTCCATGTATGTTAATAACTATTATTAATAAGTTGCATATGCCATGATACTTCATCACCTTATGCATGTTAAATTGCATCTTAATCACTTTATGCATGTTAAATTGCATCATAATTATTTTTTATGCATGTTATAGTATCTTATGCATGTTATATGGTCATTGTACATATTACCTTTTATGTTGTATTATTTCATTGGCCTAATCACTAACATGAATTTCTTTTTGATTTTTGGTTGCAAATCATTGTTTTATTCTCATTTGAGCATCCATGCACATGAAGGAGGAGTTGCGGGGTTTGGTATTTCCTTTATACATTTTTAATTCTCATTTCGTTTATATTTTTAATTTCCTTGTATATATTCATTGAATAAAATGTTTTCCTATGCGCACCTAAATAAAGATCATAAAAATATTTCTTACTAAATTAATTTAGATTTTTCATAATAAAATGGGACCAATGTCCTAATTTTCATCCCAAATAAAATCATCACATCCAGAATATTTTCTTTAATTGTGCATGCGGGGACCAAAGTCCTCATAATTAATAAATTCCCCGGTTTTATGTATGTTTGCACTTTTAAATGGGAGTTGTATTCCGCTCCTTGTATTATTGTAATTCATTGCTTTACTTGCTAATTTATGGTTTTCCTAACATGAGTAAATGCGCCTTAAATTAATTGCATTGTGTGGAGAGAGAGCGAATTAATGACAATTAAAATTCAATCATAAATTAATCGAGGTAGAAATAGATGAGAAATCCCGGACCCAGCTCTGGTCTTTGGGCTCGAGAGGTTAGAGGTTATCCTCCAATATACTTCTTGGGTCACGAGACTTTAGCGCTAATCCTAGGCCTCATGGCCCAACATGGATACTAAGCGCAGTCTTAGGCTCTCCGAGGCGAGAGTAACTTTCCCAATGTTCTATTGGGTGGCGACTCCATGATACCTCTGTGTTGCTCAACATAGACGCACTTGCGATTTATTGCAAGATGCCAACGGACCCGCAAATGCCCGATCGCCCTCAAGCGGGCGGTCATAGGGGCGGCGCACGGGATCCGGCGCGCGTCACATTACTGCTTCTACTCTTTCTTCTTCCTCTGAATCCCACGGATCCGTAAACTCTCCATTTTTCTCATCTTCATCATCTCCACTCTCACTAGTGTACCAACAGTCTATTGCTGCCACGGAAACCCCTTCTCCATCCACTGCAGGGCGAGTAATAGCGACATACTCATTTCCGTATAGGTCTTGCATCACATACCATTCTGATAGGCTTGATCCAATCATAAAGACTGGAGGTGGCACTGCATTATAACCGGACTTCTTCTTGCTTTCCCTCTGCTCAGGATCGGTGATCTGCTTGTTGTCAATTAGATCTTGGACCCGATGTCTTAGTGTTATACAATCATCCGTCAAATGCCCGGTATGTTGGTGGAATGCGCAGTATTCATTCTCCTTGTGCCCTGGCTGTCCTTGGGTCTTGGCCGACCTAGGTGATAGGGGTCGCAGTTTTCCTTCTTTTATTAGCCTCTTCAGTACCCATGATAAAGGCCTACCCAAGTTGGAGAAATACCTCTGATTTACCCCGGTTACAGACACCTCGGCAGTCTTCCCAACTCTGTTACCACTGCTGGAACTTGCTAGCTTGGCTGTCCCTTGATTGCTGTATCCCTTCCTGGCGTAGGACTCGCTGTTTGCCCTCTTGGCTAAATATTCTCCCTCTGCTTCTATGGCGATATCCTTCAGGGATTCCCAGTCTTTCAGTCCCTTCATTTTCAATCCATCTCTCAAGTAGGGGCTGGCATTTCGAATGAACAGCCGGATCTGATCAGAAGTGTCCGGTTTGCGTTTCATCTCCATAACCCGGTTTCTCCACCGAGTAAGGTACTCGTGGAAGGATTCCCCAGCCTTCTGTTGTAGCAACTCGAGATCTTTCAAAGTGACCTCTATCCGGGTACTGCAATCGTACTGCTTAAGGAACTCTTCAGTTAGCAAGTCCCAATCCTCCTTGGACCTCCTCTCAAGCCCATGGTACCAATCAATAGCAGCTCCTGTGAGACTCAAGCAGAAATACTCTATCTTTTGCTTTCTTGTTAAGGACGTTCCCTTCATGACCAGCGAGTATTGCTTGATGTGTGCGGCAGGATCAAAGGTGCCATCAAATTTGGGAATATCCGGCATCTTAAAATTCTGGGGAATCAGGTCATCCCCATCTAGCTCTCGGTCTTCCGGGTTCATTCCTTTTCCCACGGTCATCATCCTTGCCATGGCCTCAAATCTCTCTTCCATTTTCCTCCACATTGCCTCATCCAGTTTCGGTGACTTCTCTTTAGCTACTGTATGCTCCTCTAGCTCATCTCTCCCAAACTCAGCTTCAGACCTGGGGCCCTCTCTGCGCTCAATAGGTGCAGGCACTCTTTGCTCAACAACAGGTGGGTCAACCATTGGTTGGTTAACTGCAGCAGGACGCTCTTCTCTTACAACCTCTTGTTCAGCTGGTACTCGGATAGGGGCAGTAGCAACTTGTTGCCCAGCTATTGTGGTGGCAAGATTGCCCATCATTGCAATCATGCGGGCTTCAAATTCCTCCATCCTCTTTCCTACCTCCTCAGCAATTATTGCCCGGGTTGCATCAGACTCATTTGATGGATTAGCCATGCTTACTTCTGTTGATGATTCGAGAGAAAACCCCACACTATTTTCTGAGATTAAATCTGAACTCTGATCCAACACTAACTCTGTTAACCCCAAAAGCGGCGTCCTTCTTAACCGTCCGTCGGGACCTCTAGACCACCCAGGAGAATCTATGATGGCTGAAATGCAAAATTTGTTAAGATGGTGCATGATTAAAATGCAATGCATGCTCGTGCTGATGCAACATAGACAAACACATGCAAGCAGATAGATCCTTCCAACCTTATATCTCCCACACACATGGTAGTGCGGTCTCTTTCCTAGGTGGGCTTGATCCATGGGTTAGCGGGGAACCCAATGGACACGTATGGTGCGCGGTGAAAAACCGACAGCATAACACTCCTATACTAATGTACAAGCGGATGGATAGTGATCGTCATGTATTTAGACGTTCCACAAATTTCGACATGGCCCTACCAGGGCATGGAAGCTTTTGGCTAGGTTACCAAGCGAGACATCTGGACTCACCCAATACATGAGGGTCCATACAGCAAGAATGGAATTAGGGTTCATATCACCTGTGGAAAGTAGCTATGGCCATTATATGAGCTTTGGACAAGGGAGATGTTACTTTAAGGCTACCCAAGCATGATCCTTGCCGACGGGTCTAGCTCATCACGAGCGTAACGACCGATCGGGTCACCATTTTGATATACCATTAAGGTACGTGGTTTGGGCTGGTGATTATCCTTAACACTTCCCCAAATTGAGTGAAAATGAGGAGGTGCTTCAGGAACGCACCGGGGCTAAAAGAGGGACCAAACTAGCGTATTCTAAGGCTCTAATGATATGCAAATGCAAATTTGAGAGAAGGTGAATTTATGAATTAAATTTTAATCATAAATGTTAAAAGAGGTATTTTCGAATCGAAATCTCGAACCATAAACGTCCCCAGTGGAGTCGCCACTGTGACGCGCGTCGGATCCCGAGCGCTGCCCTTTCGGACCGCCCGCACATGGGCGATCGGGGCATTTGCGGGTCCGTTGACATCTTGCGATAAATCGCAAGTGCGTCTATGTTGGGCAACAAGGAGGTATCATGGAGTCGCCACCCAATAGAACATTGGGAAAGTTACTCTCGCCTCGGAGAGCCTAAGACTGCGCTTGGTATCCATTTTGGGCCAGCCAGAGGGGTCTTGGAAGGTAAACCTCTCGCCCTAAGGAGCCTAGGATTAGCGCTAAAGTCTCGTGACACAAAAAGGTGTCTTGGAGGGTAGACCTCTAGCCTTTTTGAGCCCAAAGACCAGAGCTGGGTCCGGGATTTCTCATCTATTTCTACCTCGATTATTTTATGATCAAATTTTAATACCATTGATTCGCTCTCTCTCTACACGATGCAATTAATTGAAAGGCGCATTTATTCACATTTTGAAAGCGGTAAATGAGCAAAATAAATATCGAAAGCGATAAATTACAATAATACAAGGAGCAGAATACAACTCCCTCTTGTAAATGTGCGAAGCATACATAAAACGGGTTATTCATTTAATAGTGAGAACATTGGTCCTCGCATGCATATTTATTATGAAACAATTTTGATGTGATGATTTATTTGGGTATGAAAAACTAGGACATTGGTCCCATTTTTATTTAGAAAAAAAATGTCAAGTTAATTAAGAAAAATGTTTTTGTGATTTTCTTTCTAGCGATCCTAAATAAATAATTTTACAAGAAAATTATATGGAAAAATTAAATAAAATATTACAAAAAGAGGAAAATAAACCTATGAACCAAATGAGCCTTTTTGGACCTCCCGATGTGCTCGCAAAAATGCCCAAGCGAAAAATGAGTTTAGACATAAAAAAAAACAAAATACAAATAAAATAATGTTAGTGATTAAATCAATTAAACATACAAAATAATGAATAACCAATTAAAATAAAATAAGATGATATGAAAAGAATGATAATGGAATCAAAAATATTAACAAACCAAAATAAAATGAGAAACATGGATTATATGTGATAAATGATTAAATGATGTGATGAAAATAAAATAAAACATGTTAATTAATTAGTACATGAAAATATACACATGATGAAAATAATGATGATATGTGAAAAATAATGAATGAATAAATAAACAAATGATAATAAAATCATGTAACAATGATAAAATTAGTAAACAAAGGAAAGATGAAAATAATAATGATATATAACAAGGTTAATTGATATGTTCATAGTTAATACAAACTATTTACATGGCAAAAAGATTAGTTTAAATTAATTAATTATTTTCATGTTAAAAATAATGAGGAATCAAAATAAATTATTTACATGTTAGGAATTAAAAAGACAATATTCACATGAATAAAAATCAAATCATATATATAAACAATTAAATGGAACAAATATAAGATGAATACAACAAATGAATAGATGAAAACAATAAATAAATCAATAAAAACAATAAAATATATATGAATAAATTAAATAAAAATAAAATAAAATAGAAATGGAGCCAAGAATATTTACCCTCAGAATATTGGATTTGATGAAGGAAAAGTGATGATTTTCCGGAAAATTGCTTGAAAGAATAATTCAGCAATAAAATTAATTCTCTTTGTTTATGGAGAAAAACAAAGGAATTGATTTGTATGCTTAAGATTAAAAAGAAATTGATGTCAAAATGATGATTAATTTCTTGTGTTTATGGAGCAAAAACAAAGAAATTAATTGGAATAATTAACAATTGAAAATTAATCTTTCAATTTCAATTAAACCTTATTAATTAAAAAGAGAAAATCTGAAATTTTGAAGAGAAAATAGAAGAGAGGAATTCTGGAAAATTAGGTCTCAAAAATGTGGAGGCTCTCCCTTTTTTGATTCATCATAAAGTATTTAAAGAATAGAAAATTTTGCCCTAATTTAATTAAGGAAAACAAACCTAATTTTATTCAAATTCCTTTATTTTTGGGGATAAAATCAAGTTTTATTAATTAATAATCTATAAAAAATATTTTGAAATTTTATTTGAAGTCAAAAACCCTTAATTTTGGGATAAAAACGGATTTTTGGGTGAAAAAAATCGGAAAAAAAGCTGGAAAAAAGGAAAATAGGGTAACAGACCCTATACCGACGGCCATGGAGCCGTCGCTAGAGGGACGCCGCCCGTCGCTATAGAGCGACAGGGACTCACGCGGCGACCAGGCGAGAGCCGTGCGGAGCGCTCGGGCGGGAATCGCGCGGCGCGCAACGCTGCGCGTCGCTCTTTAGCGACGCGCGGCATTGGCGTCCGCGCCCAGCGCGCTGGGCGCCTGGGCGTCGGCGTGCTGGGCGCCTGGCACCCGCGAGCTGGGCGCCAGCGCGCCTGCGCGCTGCCGCGCCTGACACTCGCGGTCCGAAAATTTTTTTTATTTTTTTTTTCTATTTTTAAATTATAAATTGACTAAAAACACTATAATTTTAAGCCCCCATTTTTCAAAATTAATTTTTTTAAATATTTTTTATTATTTTCAAATTTTTCACTCTAAAATGCAAATTTAACGAGAAAATCATCACCTTTAACCTTTTAAGCCTGTGAAGGCAATTATCATCATTGGGTAACTTCGATATAGGCTGACTCAGGACCCGGTGTCTACAGCCCCAAATATACAAGCTCCAAAATTAAATAAACTCACAAAAAAAAAAAAACAAAAAACCTAATACTAGCAGCTTATGCATATCCACAGGCTATGCTAAATAAACACAAAATTGTACATGCAAATATACATAAATATAACATGTATTCCCCCACACTAAAAGGACATATTGTCCTCATTGTGTAAGAAAATCAAACACAAACAAATACACACAAGAAAACAATCAAAATACAAAACACAAGATAAAAAAAATAAAAAGAACAATAAAAAGTAAAAGAGTTAAGATAAAAACTGTTCTCAATTCCCACTTAGGGAACTTGGAGGAGAAGGTGAAATTTGACATTCTTCTTGCGAAAGAAAGAGAGAAGTTTGCGACTCATGCTCTTCTGGCTCTTGTGCATTTCCTTCATGGTGGCCTCCATGGAATCCAATCTTGCTGCCAAGCTGTGGTTGACAGCCTCCACACCATCCAAGCGTGTGATAACCTACTGCCACCCAACAGAAGCATGCCCTCTACCAACAAACACTTCGATTCCTTCTTGATCAGCTTCCTCGTCCTCGAAATCCTCTTCTTCAGTAGCTGCAGTAGAGGTTTCAGGTACTTTGCCTTTACTTTTGTCCACACTTGGACCTTTGACCTGCACACCACGGTCAACAAATCTTGGAGGCCATATGCCCCTTGTTAACACGTTATCATTTCTCAAGTATTTAGCATCAAGCAAGGCAACATGTTCATGGTCATCCATGATAAAATTATGCGATTCCCCTAAACATCCTAAGATAATCCCAATCACCATGTGGCACATACCGACTATTTTAGTTCATACAATGGAAGCATGATATAAACCATCAAAAATGAAATCAATGGAACATGGTGTCTTTTTGGATTGTAAAAGGTCCAAAACAAATAAATCCTTGGTTTGTACTTTATTACTTTCCACTCGCCCAAATTAAGCATGACAAATATATTTATGAAACAATAACAATACATTATCTTTAAATTACTGATTTGTGGAATTCTTATTATTAAATGTATCCAAACCAGTTAATTTTGTCCATACAGGTGTAAGATCAAAAATATGATAATCAAATCGTTTGCCATTTAAGGGAAAATCAAACCTGTCATGCATCTCATTAAAACCAAAAATATATTCTTTGCCTTGGTGCCTAAATTTGAAACTAATTTTCCTCTTGTCCATATAGTCAAGAGTGATAAAAAAATTCTACATCCCAATCCTTCGTAATTGGCAAAGTTAAATGCATAAATTGACTCCAATGCATATATTTCAAATATTTCTCAAATTGCTAAGTGATGCCTAAATCATTCAATAAAGGAAAATGCACATGCCACATACCCATATAGGTTTTCTTAGCAAAATATAAAAATTTCTCACCTTCGTCCTCTGTGTAAATAGGAAATGGGCAATCGAACTTGAGTCGGAGAGACATCGAGTTAGAATCTTAGGCTTGAGTACTGGACTCTCTGCTGGCCTTCTTTCCTTTTCCCTTGTTTGCAAAGTTTTGGTTCACATCATACTGAAATTTGCAGCAATAAAAAAAAATCCAAGACAAAAATGCAGAAAACAAAGAAAAACCAAGAGAAAAGCAAAGGGGAAGAAGAAGTTTGGAAAGAAACCCGACGTAAATAGAGGTTGAAAAACAAAGTGAAATGAAGAATTAGGGCATAAAAAGTATATATAGGGGGTTTCCAATGGGCAAAAACTTCCCAAAATTTGAAATTTCGTGTGCTGTCGCGAGCTCGCGACACCTAGTACTCTCACGACAGAATGTCTTCTCCCTGATCTGTCACGCTCATGACAGTAAGGAAAAACTCAATGAAATTTTAGGTTTTTCAAGAAAATAATAAATATTTGAATAACTCTAAGGACTTACTAATTAATGTAACCTATAAAACCAAAAATAAACTATATTAGTATACAAAATCAACAAAAAAATAATGCAATACATAAATAAAAATAAAAATAAAAAGAATGTGCAAACAACCTTCAACCCAACTTCAAAGAGATACTTGAAACCTCTCGTCCTTGAAAAGTTCCATCCAAATAAACCTTTCATCTTTGACCATTACCTTTAAATAATTCCCCTTTATCATTTTTAACCTTTAAATAACCATGGTCAAATACTTGTGTTACCTCAAAAGGTCCACTCCACCTAGACCTTAATTTTCCAGGAAATAATTTAACCTAGAAATGAATAGAAGAACTTTATCCCCAACCGTAAAGCTTTTATAACGAATGTCAACGTCATGCCATTTCTTTGATCGTTCTTTATATATTCTTACATTTTCATAAGAGATAAGACATAATTCATCAAGTTCATTTAATTGCAAACATGTTTTTACATTAGCCTCCTGTAGATACCGGGTCCTGAGATAGCCCAGATCAGAGTTACCCAATGATGATAAGATGCTTACTCACAGGCAAAAAGGTTAAAAGCGATGATTTTCTGTTCAAATTTGCATTTTAGAGTAAAAAAATAAAAATAATAAAATAATTTTTAAAAATTAGATTTAAAAAATGTGGTTTAGAAATTATAATATTTTTTTGTTAAATTTAAAATTAAAAAAAAATCTGCGAATGTCAACGCAAGGGCGCTGCGCGCACGATCACCGCCTGCGCGGGGAAGGTGCTGCGCGTCGCTCGCGCACGAGCGACACTGATATGAGCTTAAATAGCTTATAATTAATATATATTTTGTGGTTAGAAGAAATTTTTTAAGTGTTTTTATTTGTTGGAATTAGGTATGTTTTATGTGTTTTATTGAGTTTTGTATGTAGGAGGAAAATGGAGAAAATATGGAGTAAATGGAGAAAAGAAAAATGAAATGAGCCAAGGCAGAAAAGCTTCTGTCGCGAGTGCGATAGACGGCGCGAGCGCGACAGAATGCGCTATGGGAAGACCAAGAGAGAAGAGAAAAAAAGAGAAGAAGAGAAGCTGTCACGACCAAGGGAAGGCATCGCGAGGTCGCGACAGGGCGTGGAGAAGGCACACGCGAGGAAGGGCGAGCTGAAATGAAGGCGTGCTCTGTCGCGAGCACGACAGGCGTCGCGATCGCGACAGAGAGATCCATTAGACACTAAAGTTAAATTTGAACTTTAAGAGTTGTTCCTTTCCACCAACAATTACAACCTTTGTAGAAGGGCATCTGAAGGGGCTTGAGTTGGTATTATAAATGCTATTTCTAACTGTAATTTATATATATATAAAAAAAAAAAGAGAATTGAATTTTTGAATATTTTTCTGTAAGTTAGAATAGTTTTTCTTTAGTTTTTCTTAAGTAGAGTTTATGTGTTAAAGAGAAGATACCATACAAAGAAGAAGACTACAATTGGGTGACTTGAAAAGGGTTGAGAAATCTCCTTCTTCAATTCTTATCTTTTAATTCTTCTTTGTAACTTTTGTGATGTAAATTCTGAACTTGAGTACTTAATATCAAATGTTTCATTGACCATATTAATTCAAGTGTTCTTACTTGTAGAATTTCTCATTAGTACATTATTTATGATCATTATAAGTTTGAGTTTAATTGAGAAATAAATTCATTCTTACATCTAATTGGAAATTCATCATCAAGATATTGTTTGAGAAATCATAATATTGAAATGGTTGTTATAGGTTGTGTTCTATTCCTAAGATTTGCATGTATAATTATCTAGTTCTTAAATGAAAGTTTGGAATTAGACTTATATGTGTATGTTTTAGGCAGTCCTATTTATATTGAGAGAGTAAGTAGGAAATTTATTCAACTTGGCTTGCAAGATAAGAATGCTAAAATCATTAAGAACAATTAATTCAAATTCCATCTTTATACTTAGCATCATTAATCTTTCTATCTTCTTGGATTCTCATAAACTCGATTTAATTAGTTTACATGTTAGATTAGTTTAGAATCACTTTTCCATCATTTTATTATTGTAAACAAGATTAAAATTGATTAGTAATAGTGTGTAAAAAATGTTCCTCATGGGATCGACATCTTAAGTACTATTGCGGTACACCGTATACTTGCGGTCAATAAGCATATACAAAAAAAATGCTCACCAAGTTTTTGGCGCCGTTGCAGGGGAACGGTTGTTTTGCCATTATGAAAATTGATTTATGATTTTGGATTACAATATTTTCTTTTGTTTTACTTTGTTTGTTTGATTTAGAGTAACTTTGTGTTTTGTTTGTGGTTTACAGGATTTGAGAAGTTCATGCCTAGTACAAGAAGTTCACAAGATGAGCTTGAGCCCTTAAATCCTGAAATTGAAAGATTCTTGTCAAGTAACCGAAAGTCAAATAGAAAGAAGAACAAAAATAGGAGATCAATTATCATGGCCGACAAAAATCCACTAAGACTCATAGACTTTGCCACACCTGCTTTGAGTGGTGCTCAACAAGGAGTGGTAAGGCCAACGGTAAATGCAAATC
Source organism: Excoecaria cochinchinensis (assembly GCA_947683425.1). Taxonomy (NCBI): domain Eukaryota; kingdom Viridiplantae; phylum Streptophyta; class Magnoliopsida; order Malpighiales; family Euphorbiaceae; genus Excoecaria; species Excoecaria cochinchinensis. The sequence goes on from CANTUQ010000038.1 coordinate 1,910,076, forward strand.
AATTTGAGATTAAGCCTTCATTGTTACAAATGATTCAAAATAGTATACAATTCTATGGTTTGGCAAATGAGGATCCAAATGCTCATTTGGCCAACTTTCTTGAAATATGTGATACCTTTAAGATCAATGGGGTTTCGGCTGATACAATCAAGCTTAGGCTTTTTCCATTCACTTTGAAGGATAAAGCAAAGGCTTGGTTGAATTCATTAACAAGGGGATCTATAACTACTTGGGACCAATTGGCCCAAGCATTTTTATCAAAATATTTTCCCTTAGCCAAAACTGCAAAAATCATAAAGGATATTACTACATTTGTTCAACATGATAATGAATCATTATATGAGGCTTGGGAAAGATTCAAGGAATTGCAAAGGATATGTCCACACCATAACTTGCCAAGAGAGCTGTTGATGCAAACATTCTATAATTGAGTTAACCCTACCACAAGAGGGACTATTAATGTTGCTGCTGGAGGTTCTTTGATGAGAAAAACTACTGAAGCAGCATTTGAATTGTTGGAGGAGATGTCCATGAACAACTGCATGTGGCCTACCGAGAGAACTAGAGATTCAAATTCTACTAATGTGAGAGGAGTTCATGCACTTGATTCAGTGGTTGCATTGCAAGCTCAAGTGGAAGCATTGACTCACAAACTCAATATTATGGGTATGGGAGGTAGTCAACCAAATAGATGCAATATTTGTGGACAACAAGGACATCCAAGTGAGGTATGTAATTTGGGCATAAATAGTACGGAGGAGCAAGTTAGCTTTATCCAAGGGGAAGGAAGAGGAAACCCATTTTCCAATACATATAACCCTGGATGGAGGAACCATCCAAATTTTTCATGGGGGAATAGTAGTAATCAAAATAAAGGAGTAAGTTTTCAACCACCTCAAGATAGGTTTGGAGGCTTAGAGGTTAAGATGGATAGGTTCTTGGAAGGGATTAATATGAAATTTAATTCACAAGAGGAGAACCAAAAGAGGCTGGAAAATAAGTTTGATCAGATCACAAAGAATCAAGCCTCATCCATTCATAAGTTAGAAGTGCAAATTGGGCAATTAGCAAAGGCTTTACCCTCAAGATTACAAGGTACTTTACCAAGTAATACGGAGGAGAACCCAAGGGAACATCTAAAAGCCATCAATTTGAGGTCAGGTAAATCTTACACCAATGAATTTGTTATTACTAACAAGAATGGAGAATTTCAGGAAAAAAAAAAGAAGAATGACTATTCTATCGCGAGCGCGATGCCTGTCGCAATCGCGAGCGATCGCGACAGAGGAAAAGCCGACCAATGTTGCAGGCGCGGTACCTGTCGCGAGTAAGCCAGTGGAAGGGGAGCATTATGTCGCGAGCGCGACACCTACCGCGGTCGCGACAGAAGGGGCATCTAAGGAAAATTTTCCTAAAGCATTTCAACCTTGCCCACCGTTTCCTCAATGACTAAAGAGGCAAAACCAAGATAAGCAATTCCAATCTTTTATTGATAAATTGAAGCATTTGCACATAAATTTGAATTTTATTGAGGCCATATCACAAATTCCCAACTATGCAAAATTTCTTAAAGAATTAATTTCTAAGAAAAGAAGTTGGGAGGATATATCCACTATTGCATTGACTGAAGCATGTAGTTCCATAATCACAAATAATTTGCCTACAAAGCTTAAAGATAATGGTAGTTTCACCATTCCATGTATCTTAGGGGATGTTGAGTTTCCTAAGTGCTTATGTGATTTTGGGGCAAGTATTAATCTCATGCCTTATTCTATCTTTAAAAAGTTGGCTTTAGATTATGTAAAACCTACTTCCATGGTTTTGCAATTAGCTGATCAATCTATTAAGAAACCATATGGGATAGTTGAAGATGTGCTTGTAAAAGTGGATAAAATTATTTTGCCTGCTGATTTTGTCATTTTAGATTTTGCATATGATGAGAAATGTCCCTTGATATTGGGTAGACCTTTCATGAGGACTGGTAGGGCTTTAGTTGATGTCTATGAGGGCACATTAGTCTTTAGAGTAGGGGATGATAGTGTTGAATATCAAATGGATAAGGCACTAAAATACCCAATGGATGAAAATGTGTGCATGAAAATAGATATCATTGATGCGTGTGTTGTGGAAGTATTAGAAAATGCAGATGAAGAGGAAGTCCAAATGGAAGAGGAAGTTCATGAAGAGGTGAACCTCTTTATCATAATGAAGCACCTTTGCCACCTTCAATTGTAAGTCCTCCAAATGTTGATCTAAAGGAACTACCAAATCATTTGAGGTACTCCTTTCTTGGACCTAATCATACTTTGCCTATTATTATTTCTAATAAACTCAATAAAGAATAAGAGCATGCATTATTAGAAGTTGTTAGAAAAAGGATAAAAAGTATTAGATGGCAAATATCTGATTTGAAGGGTATTAGTCCTAATGTTGTCATGCATAGGATAAATATGGAAGATGAATGTCAACCAAAGGCTGATAGAAAAAGGAGGCTTAACCCTCATATGAAAGAGGTAGTGAAAAAAGAAGTTATTATGTTGCTTGATACTGGAATCATCTATCAAATTTCGGATAGTGATTGAGTGAGTCCAATACATTGTCTTCCAAAGAAGGGGGGTATGACGGTAGTGAAGAATGAGAATGGAGATTTAATTCCAACTAGAACCACCACCGGTTGGAGGGTATGTATAGATTATAGGAAGCTTAATTTGGCCACTAGGAAGGATCATTTTCCTTTACCATTCATTGACCAAATGCTAGAAAGAATTGCTGGCCATTCTCATTACTGTTTTCTTGATGGATATTCAGGGTATTTCCAAATTTTTATCTACCCTAGTGACCAAGAGAAAACCACATTTACTTGTCCTTATGGAACCTTTGCTTATAGGCGAATGCCTTTTGGGCTTTGTAATGCCCCAGCCACCTTTCAAAGATGTATGACTTCAATTTTTGGAGACATGATAGAGGATATAATGGAAGTTTTCATGGATGACTTTTCTGTATATGGGGATTCATTTGAGCTTTGTTCACAAAATTTAGACAAAGTTTTGGCTAGATGTGAAGAAAATAATTTGGTTCTTAATTGGGAGAAATGCCATTTCATGATTGATGAAGGGATAGTCTTAGGGCACAAAATTTTAAGTAGGGGTATTGAGGTTGATAGAGCAAAAACAGAATTACTTGAGAAGTTACCTCCACCCACTACACTTAAGGGGGTAAGATCTTTTCTTGGACATGCTGGATTTTATAGAAGATTTATAAAGGATTTTTCTTTAATTGCTAAACCTCTAACTAATTTGTTAGTTAAGGATGTTCCTTTTGAATTTTCTAAAGAATGTATGAATGCTTATGATACTTTGAAGAAGGCCCTTATAAGTGCTCCTATTATTGCTGCTCCTAATTGGGAATTACCATTTGAGATTATGTGTGATGCAAGTGATCTTGTTGTGGGTTGTGTATTAGGTCAAAGACATGGTAAGAATTTGCATGTGATTTATTATGCTAGTCATACTTTGTCATCTACTCAAGTTAATTATACAACAACTGAAAAAGAAATGTTAGCTGTGGTTTATGCATGTGACAAGTTTAGATCTTACTTGTTGGGATCTAAAGTCATAATCTATACTGATCATGCTGCATTGAGGTATTTATTTGCAAAGAAAGATGCTAAACCTAGGTTGATTCATTGGGTATTGTTATTACAAGATTTTGACCTTGTAATTAAAGACAAAAAGGAAAGTGAAAATCTTGTTGCTGACCATTTGTCTAGGTTAGAGAGCAATGAACAAACTTTAGGTGATGGTATTGAAATTAATGAATCGTTTCCGGATGAATCATTAATGTCAATTTTGAATATGCATGTACCTTGGTATGGTGATTTTGCTAACTATCTTATTGCTGGAATTGTACCTGAAAATTTGACATGGCAACAAAAGAAGAAATTCTTTAGTGATGTTAAAAATTATCTTTGGGAAGAACCTTACTTGTTTAAGATAGGTGGGGATGGTATAATTCGTCTTTGTAGAAGTAAGGAGGATTATCAAAACATCTTGATGCATTGTCATGCTGCATTGTATTCGGGTCATAATGGTGCCAATAAAACTGCATCTAGAGTGCTTAAATGTGGATTCTTTTGGCCAACTTTATTTCATGATGCAAAGACGTATGTAGCCAAATGTGATAAATGTCAAAGGGCTGGTAATATTGGGAAAAGAGATGAGATGCCTTTGAATAACATATTGGAAGTTGAAGTGTTTGATGTGTGGGGGATTGACTTCATGGGTCCCTTCCCTACTTCTTTTGGTCAAAACAACATTTTGGTTGGAGTTGATTATGTATCAAAATGGGTTGAAGCCAAAGCCACACCTACCAATGATTCAAAGGTGGTGATCAAATTTTTGAAGAAACTTTTCTCAAGATTCGGAGTGCCAAGAGCCATCATAAGTGATGGAGGTAAGCATTTCATTAACCGTTCTTTTGATTCTTTATTGCATAAATATGGTGTGCATCATAGGGTAGCTACACCATATCACCCACAAACAAGTGGTCAAGTGGAAGTGTCCAATAGGGAGTTACAGTGGATATTAGAAAAAACAGTCTCTACTTCTAGAAAGGATTGGGCACATAAATTAGATGATGCTTTGTGGGCATATCGCATAGTGTTCAAAGCACCAATTGGTATGACACCATATATGATGGTTTATGGAAAAGCGTGTCATTTACCTGTGGAGTTAGAGCACAAAACATATTGGGCCATTAGAACTTTGAATTATGATCTTAAAGATGCAAGTGTCAAAAGATGTTTACAATTAAATGAGGTAGATGAATTGAGACTTCTTGCATTTGAAAATGCTAAAATCTATAAAGAAAGGACTAAAAAATGGCAAGATGCACATATAGGGATTAAAAATTTTAATATTGGGGATAAGGTTCTATTGTATAATTCTAGATTGAAACTCTTCCCTGGAAAATTAAGATCTAGATGGAGTGGACCCTTTGAAGTCACCCAAGTTTTTGATCAAGGGTTTTTAGAGCTAAAAAATGGAAAAGGGGAGTTATTTAAAGCCAATTGTCAAAGATGTAAGGTGTATTTGAAGGAAACATTTCATGGAAGGGAGGTTTCATTTCTTTCTTTAAAAATGGTTTGATGGTTACTTGGTTTTATTGTTCTTTTTAGTTAATTGTTGTATTTTATGTGTGATAATTATATGTACTGATGTAATTCATTTTGTTCTATAGATGTTTTTAATATGTAAGTTCATTTTATGTACCTTCGGGTGATGATTTTGAAAGGGAAGAAAATTTGATTTTTTAAATTCCTTTCTGTCGCGAGAACGACAGAAAGGGGAAGGTGTTTTATAAATTTCATCGCGACGGCGCGATGGTGGGTGTAATCGCGACAGTTTCTTTTTGATTTTTCACAATTGCTTTCTGTCGCGAGCGCGACGATGTCGCGAGATAGCGATAGTGCAGGGGTTTATTTGTCGCGATGCCGCGACGTATATCGCGATGCGCTAATTTTGCAAAAAGCTTCTGTCACGATCGTGACGATGTCGCGACGTCGCGACAGAACGCGGATTTTGAATTTTTAGGTTAATCTGACCGTTGGGACTTCATTAACTTTCTCACATTCCCTCTTTTCTACCCTAATAAATCCTTCTTCTTTCTATTTCCTTTGCCTTTTCAGTTTCTCTTTCATTATTTTCTCTCTTTTCTCTCAAAATCTTCCTCACGTTTTCCTAAAGGTCTTCACATTTGCTCTTTCTTATTCCTTTTTCTGAGTTTTCATCTGGTTTTTTTTTTTTCATCTTTTTCATCTATTTTTACCATGGTGAGAACTAAACACGTTGGGGACAAGGGGAAGGGGAAGCGACCAATGGGTGAATTCAGCAATCAAGGGGATTCTTCTCTTCCCGATCCTAGGGTGTTCCAAAATAGGTATGCTTGTCCTTTTCCCATCTATTCTGAGGATGAGGGCATCAAATTCCAATATTTTGATCAAAAGACTTATGTTGGTATGTTGGATTTGGATTTTTCTATACTGAATACTTTAGGCTTAAGTGATCAAATTAATAGTTTTATTCGCTATATGAAGTGGGGGAAATTTGTTACTTTTTCTTTACCTGTTAGGAAAGAGTGGGCTATAGAGTTTTTTGTAACCTTGAAATATGTTGATAAACGTAAAATTGAAATGAAATTTAGACATCAAGGTATAGAGTATACTTTTGGGTATGATCAATTGCATGAATGGTTTGGTTTTCCTCAAACTGGCAAAAGATTTGATTCTCATCAGTTTAGGCCCTCCCCTGTTTGGCATAGATTATCTGGTTTGGATCGTTTTAATAATAAAAATTCTACTAATAGGCAAATTCGGGATGATGCTTTGATGCTTTTCCATAAATATCTTTGTCATGCCATGTTTGGTAGAGTTGAAAGCACTAAGGTTCAAACTAAAGATTTGTTTGTGTTAGATCTTTTGAATGCGCATAAAACTCCTGACTCCATTGATTTCATTTTAGATGGTCTTTATCATGCATCTATTGCTCATAGTAAATCAGTGGGAATGTGTTATATGGTCACGGGTATAATTTTTGGATCCCTTGGTGATTTGCCTAATTTTGTTCGGTCTGAAAATGAATCCATTGCAATGCTTGATGTTGTTTACCTTAGGAGAGCTAATATTTTAACCAAGGGAGCTTGGCCCCCAAGGTTTGTGGATCATTTTGCAGGACCTCCTAATGTCGCTAGTTCTAATGTGGCTGGCCCTAGTGTACCTCCTGGCAGGGCACAAGAACCCACCCCAGCCGCTAGTGATCATGATTCCTCCAGTACGGATGAAGGAGCTGCTGCCGTTGGTTCTGCAGAGAGAGGAGCTGCTAGTGGCGCTGCTGTTGATTTGGAGCCAGTTTTACAATGCTTGGATGGCATTGCAGCCACCAATCAATGTCTTGCTGCGTGAATGGATTTGATAGAGAATGATGTAAGGACGGTGCTAAAGAATCAACAGAGTTTGAGTCGCAAACTCTTAAGTTTCTTTAGGAAAAACAACGTGGACCTTTCTCCATCCCCACCAAGCTCCCCTAGTGGGAGTTTTTGAGTTTGTCTCATCCACTTTTCTCCACTTTTCTTTATTTTCTTAGTTTTGTTTGTTTTTGTGTTCATTTGTATGTTTGGCTGTTTTTTGCTTTTTAAGATTGTTTCTTTTCGCACAATGGGGACATTGTGTCCTTCCAGTGTGGGGAGAGCTTTGTGATGTTGTTTTTGTTTCAAATATATATATAGTCTCTATATATTTGTTATATATGAGTAGTGTAGCTTGTATTTTGCATGAATTGCTAGATTTAGGTATATATTGTTATGATTGTAAGTTTTAGAGTGTGTTACGATGTTTTAAAACACATTGTGTTTTGGAGCTTTGTATTTGATGATTATTTGGGAATTAGAGCATGTAGACGCGCAGGGCGTCGCCTGCGCGGAGGTATGTGCAGCGCTGCTCTGCGCGCTAGGCGCATGACCGATGCCCGTCGCGCACGCCCAGGGGCGTCGGTCGCCCCTGTTCCGCCGCAAATGGCCAATTTCGCCGAAAATTTGATTTTTTCCTATTTTTTTCCACAAATTTCGATTTTTTATCCCCTTTTTAAGGGATTTTCAGGTTTTTTTCCATTTTTTAAATTCAAAATAATTCATTTCTGATTTAATTAACATTTTTTCATTAATTAGTTAGGTTTTAATCTTTTTTTCATATCAAAAGAAAATGATGAAATTTTTTTCAAGGGGGGAATTTTTAAGGGTTTTTCTTCATCTTTTCTCTTCTTCTTCCTCACAAAATTCTCTCTAACTTAGATTGAATTTTTCCCCAACAAAAAATTAAAAATAGTTCAATTCTTATTTGTTTTTCCAATGGAATTTCTTCTAATACATGTTTTTAGAAGGGATTTTATTGATGTGAATTGATTTTGAGATAAATCAAGTAATTATTTGCTCTCAAAATTAATTTTTAACCTTTTATTTGTTTTCAAATAAATTTTTTCAAGGTTTGTTTTATTATTTTGAATCCCTTTTTGGTGAACAATGGATTTTGGGGCAAACAAAATAATTGTTTGTTCCTAAAATCTAATTTTCATTTGATTTTCTAAAAAAATAAGTTTTTTTCTCATAAATGATTTTTTCTTTGGAACAAACAAAATAATTGTTTATTCATGAGAACATTTTTATCAATAAAAATCATTATTTAGGCAAATAAATTAATTCTTTGTTCTTAAATAATTGTTGATTTTCTTCCATCATTTTTTTTCAAGTATATTTTCCCTTGGAATAAAATTCCGACATTTTTATTATTCAATTCTAATCTTGCAAATCAAGAACAAGGAAATCAATCATCGTTTTTACCTTCATCGAATCCGAAACTCTGAGGGTAAACATTCTGGGCTTAAATATTTTTATTTTTCATTATTTTGTTCATATTTAATTTATTAACATGTATATTCTTATTATTTTCAATTATTTATTTGTTCTATTGTTTTTAATATTTGTGTCAATTAATATGTTTATGTACCATTTTTGTTCATGTAAATATTGATTCCTAATTATTTTTTACATATAATTAATTAATTTATTTTGATTCATATTTTTTGCCATGTAAATATTTTATGTTAATCGGGATAACATTAATTAATCATGTCATTTATTTAATTATTTTTATCATTCTTTTATTCATTACTTTTTATCATTCTTTTTCATTGTTATTGTTATATATTTATTGTTTATTCTTTTATTTGTTTATTGTCATTGGTCATTATTATTATTATTACTATTATTATTACTATTTTTTTTTTTGAAGAATATTATTATTATTATTATTATTATTATTATTATTATTATTATTATTATTATTATTATTATTATTATTATTATTATTATTATTATTATTATTATTATTATTATTATCATGTTCATATTTTTATGTATTAATTCATTAGCATGTTTTATTTATTTTAATCAAATCATTTAATTATTTTATCATTTAATGCATATTCTCATTTATTTTGGTTTATTAACATGTTAGTTCATTTATCATCCTTCATGTCATCTTATTTTATCTTAATTTGTTATTCATTATTTTATATGTTTAATTGATCTTATTATTTTAATTACTAACATTATTTCATTTGTATTTTGTTTTTTTGTCGAAACTTATTTTCTTTATTTGGGCATTTTTGCGAGCACACGAGGAGATCCAGAAGGCTCATTTGGGTTAGATATTTAATTGCTTTATTTGTAATATTTCATTTATTTGACTTTTTCATTTATTTTGCCATGTAATCTTTAATAAAATTATTTATGCACGTTAAAAAGAAAATCACAAAAACATTCCTATTAATTAATTTGGCATTTTTTCTAAATAAAAATGAGACCAATGTCCTAGTTTTTCATACCCAAATAAACCATCACCTTTAACACTTTTTTAAAAAGCATGCATGCGAGGACCAATGTCCTCATCTTTAACAAATAGCCCGTTTTATGTATGATTTGTATTTTATTTACAATGGGGGCTGTATTCCGCCACTAGTTTTATTGTAATTTATTTTCATGCACTTTACTTTAATTATGCTTTATTTATTTATTGCTTTTCCTTGAATGGATAATTTGCGCTTTAATTTAATTGCACCGAATTGAATGAGAAATGGAATGAAATGCTAAATTCAAAACTCAATTATAAACTTAATCAAGGTATGAATAAATGGGAAGTCCCGAACCTACTCTGGTCTTTGGGCTCAACAAGGCGAGAGGGCCATCTCAGCATTCTGTTGGGGTGGAAGCCTCCAAGACACCTCTTGTGTCCCGTAAAAGGCTCAAAATTACAAAGTCCTAGGCACCACCAGGCGAGAGGGTCATCCTAATGTTCTATTAGGGTGGAGTCCTCCAAGACACCTCTAGTTTGCCCAAGCGTGAGGCTAGAGGACCATCCTATCATTAGGGTGGAAGCCTCTAAGACACCTTCGGCTTGCCTATTTTGAGATATAGTCTACCCCAACCAATATGTAGTTTTGCCCAAAAGATGAAGGAAAATGACCCATCAAGTCTATCCCCCACACATCAAATATCTCTACTTCCAAAATATTATTCAAAGGCATCTCATCTCTCTTTCCAATATTACCAACCCTTTGACACCTATCACATTTAGCGATAAAATTCCTAGCACCATGAAATAGGGTAGGCCAATAAAAACCACATTCAAGCACACGAGAGGCAATTTTTGTATTACCATTATGACCCGAATACAAAGATGAATGGCAATGTGTCAAAATATTCACAAACTCATCCTCACTTATAGACCTATGAATTACACCATCCCCACTTATCTTAAACAAATAGGGTTCCTCCCAAAGGTAATGCTTGACATCACTAAAGAACTTTTTCTTTTGTTACCATGTCAATCCATGAGGTATAATTCCTGCAGTAAGAAAATTAGCAAAATCCGCAAACCATGGTACATGCACTTGGACAATTGACATTAGAGATTCATCCGAAAAAAATTCATTAATTTCATTGCTATCCCCTGTAGGTCCTTAATCATTTTCTAACCTTGACAAGTAATCAGCCACTAAATTTTCAGAACCCTTCTTATCTCTAATCTCAAGGTCAAATTCTTGTAACAAAAGAACCCAATGAATTAAACAAGGTTTAGCATCTTTTTTAGCAAACAAATACCTAAGTGCTGTATGATCCGTATAGATTATAACTTTAGATCCTAACAACTAAGACCTAAATTTATCACATGCATAAACAACAACCAACATTTTCTTTTCAGTTGTTATGTAATTTGCTTGAGGTAGTGACAATGTATGGCTATCATAATAAATGACATGCAAATGTTTATCTTGACATTGACCTAGCACACATCCTACAGTGAGGTCACTTGTATCACGCATGATTTCAAAAGGTAAACTCTAATTAGGTGAAGTTATTATGGGTGCACTTACAATGTAACAACCCGATTTGGCCCTAGTGGAATTTCAGAATTTTGGTTCGGGAATTGCAGAGTTTATGTGTATAAGAGAGTGTATTTGAGTAAGTGGCTGTGTGTGGGTTCTGTCGCAAGCACGACAGTGTCACGAGCACGACAGAATGCTTCACGGGAAGCCTATTTGATTTGGATTATTTGGGGTGTATCGGACATGTGGCGGCATAGGAGTGTGACAAGTGGCATTGTAGGAGGGTGACATGTGGCATGGGATATTATGTGGTTTGGTCAAAATACATGTATGTATTTATTAAGAAAAGAGATATACATATGAATTAAAAGGAAATAAGGAACTAAAGAGATAAACATGTATTTAATTTTGGAAGGTTGGAATTTAAATTTTTGGATGAGCATTGACCAGCTGCTCCTCTTCTTTTCTCACGTAGCTGCTTTGCCTTTGGCCTTTTGTTATTCTTTTCTTCCTTTGCTCTTGGGTTTTTGGCTGTGCTCCTCTTGCCTTGACATTTCTTTTTCTTTTCTTCTTCAATTGCCTTGCTCTTTGAGTGAGCCTCTTAGGTTAGTTGGAGAGAGAGTTATGAAAGGTAGAGTTGATCCTTGAGAAGGTTAGTTTGGTTGATTTTCCGATCTGACCTCCTTTTTCTTTATTTTTTTTATTTAAAGTGAGAAAAAGTTTAACTCAAGTATTTTCTATGTAATTTGTGGAAGCTATGAATAAGAGATTGGATAAAGAAAAGGACAAGGTTGGAGCTGAATAGAGGATAGAGTTCAAGCTTCCTAGAGGTAGGGATCGAGTGCAATCTTATTGTTTTTGCATGTGTTTACATGAATTATGTTTGAATAGAGACATGTTTGAATAGAGAGATGCTTGATGAGCTTTAATTAGCTCAACTGTTCTTTTAGAGTATATTTGTTAGATGTTCATTTTGATTGCTTTCGGTGCTTATGATATGCGTGTATATGTTTATAAGTATGTGAATTGATCAATTGAGTGTGTGTGTTGATGATAAAGTTTAATTTGGCAAATTCTGCCTATTTGACATCTGACCTCTGTGTGCTGTTTTTGTCATAAGTATAGTTATAGACCTTTGAATTGAGTGATTCTTTATCCATTAGAGCCACGACTTTAATTCCTACAAAAGTCCCAGAAATGACCTTGAGCAAATTCTTGCTCTAAGACCCTGAAAATTGGCCAAAACAGAGGTGTCTCTACCTTGGCCGGTTCATTTGACCAGTTCAGCTTATGTAGATTATATCTGATGTCATAGATGTTTAATTGACCTGAAAATTATCCCATTTGAAAGTTAACATCCTAGGAAATAATTTCTAAGCAGAGAGTTTTGCCTAAAAATGACGTATAAAGGTCGGTTTAGATGATGCAAGTTTGAGGTGAGAAGCAGGCTTTTAAAGATTCCTGATGGAGCCTTCTGTCGCGAGCGCGATCGTGACAGAGACACATTTTTTTAGCAATTTGGAATTTTCCTAGTCGTGTTGTGCAACATGTCTAGGAGAGAAGGAGGGAGTGAGCACGAGTCGTGCTCAAGGAGCACGAGACGTGCTCACCGAGAGAGAAAAGTGAGAGCACGTAACGTGCTCCAGGAAAAGGAAGGAGTGAGCACGAGTCGTGCTCAAGGAGCACGAGTCATGCTCACAAAGAGAGAAATGTGGGAGCATGAAACGTGCTCCAGTTGAGTGAGAGAGAGTGAGCACGAGTTGTGCTCATGCCCTCTCCTTTTCTGTTGGTCCTATTTTGATCTATTGCTTCTATTTTGAGTTGTTATATGTTTAGATGAGTGTTGCATAACACCATTTGGTCCGTGTTTGGTTTAAAATTATCTTTTAAACCCCTTACATGATTAGTATTAATTAAATAAAATGATTAATAATCATTATATATGAATTAAATGCCTCTGAATTTGATAAATGCACTTGAATTATAGTTGATGAGTTGGTATATGTGATAGTGTATGAGTTGTTATTGAGCCTGATTACCGTTATAGTGGATAGATAAGCATGCTTATAAAGGGTTAGAGTGCAGCTGCTAGAGTTGGCCTTAATTGTGCCCAGAGTTTGGAATACCCTGTGTATCCCATAGAGTTTGAGTTAATTATCCATATGTAAGATACTGTAAACAATATCTAGAGTTGCTTGTATCCACCATGAAAGGAATTCAGGCTTATTAATGTTGTGCAGTGAACTTGAGACGATTAAAAGTATATATAAGAATAAATGTTATGGTACATGAGAGTAATGTTGTAAATACATGACAGTTTTATATACAAATATATGATTACATGAATGTGGACACATGATAATGTATATTTAAATAAATGATATGTACAAGTTGTAGTGCACATGAACAAGTAAAAGAGTAGATGTTATATACATGTGAGTTCATGGTTTTTGGATAATTGAGCATGCAACCTATACACATATAAGAGCTATATGCATGAGCTATTTGATTATTATATGAGACGTGTGATTTATTTGTGACTTCGAAAAGAAGTCCTTTGCATTATTTTCATCCCCACTAAGCATTATCGCTTAGCACGAATGTTTATTTTTGTGTAGGTTTACAGGTTCGGATCAGTGAGCGGGCATCTACGGGTCAAGGCCACTAGGAGCTTTTGTTACATCTTTTTGTATAAGATAAAAAAGAGTTTGTGATGTTTTGAGTAACATCATTATGTGATAAAAGAGTATAGTTGTTACATGTAAAGTTTATTGAAATTATATATACTGAGACGCATATGTAAAGTAAAATGGCAATAGTTTGTAATATGTATATAGATATGTAGTTAATATGAAATACATGTTGGGCCCTAGTGTAGAGTCATTTTATTTTATTGTTCTTATGAATGTGTATAATGCTATCGCTTCCGCTAGTGTATGTATATGTATATGTATACATATGTGTCCGCGTGGCGCTCCGATATCCTTCCAGGGGGTATGGGGGTGTTACATACAAGAGTTTTCTTTAATGTGTCAAAAGCTTTCATACATGCATCAGAAAATTCAAAAGGCACATCCTTTACCAACAAGTTAGTTAAAGGCTTAGCAATTAATGAAAAATCTTTTATAAACCTTCTATAGAATCCCGCATGTCCTAAAAAGGATCTTACACCCTTAAGTGTAGTTGGTGGAGGTAATTTCTCTATCAATTCAGTTTTTGCTCTATCTACTTCTATACCCCTACTATAAATCTTATGACCTAGAACTATTCCCTCTTCAACCATGAAGTGGCATTTTTCCCAATTGAGTACCAAGTTGGTCTCCTTACATCTAGCCAATACTCTATCCAAATTACTCAAACACAACTTAAATGAATAACCATAAATAGAAAAATCATCCATGAAAACTTCCATAATTTCTTCTATCATATCCCAAAAAATAGAAATCATACACCCTTGAAAAGTTGTTGGTGCATTACATAGCCCAAAAGGCATCCTTTCATAGGCAAAAGTCCCATATGGACAAGTAAAGGTGGTCTTTTCTTGATCACTAGGGTATATGAATATTTGGAAATACCCCGAATAACCATCTAAAAAATAATAATGAGAATAACCACCTATCCTCTCTAACATTTGATCAATAAATGGCAATGGAAAGTGATCCTTCCTTGTAGCTGAATTTAACTTCCTATAGTCAATACAAATCCTCTAACCCGTGGTGGTTCTAGTAGGAATCAAATCTCCATTCTCATTTCTAATTACAGTCATTCCCCCTTTCTTAGGTACACAACGAATTGGACTCACCCATGCACTATCCGAAATCGGATAGATAATCCCAGCATCTAACAAATTAATGACTTCCTTTTTTACTACTTCCTTCATATTGGGATTAAGCCTTCTTTGTATATCAGCCTTAGGTTGACAATCATCTACCATGTTAATTCTATGCATGACAATGTTTGGACTAATTCCCTTCAAATCAGAAATTTGCCAACCTATACTCTTAATCCTCTTTCTAACAACCTCTAATAATAAAGACTCTTGCTTACTAGTTAGCTTATTAGAAACAATGATAGGTAAAGTATTATTTAAACCAAGAAATGCATACCTCAAATTACTTAGTAATTCTTTTAATTCCACATTAGGAGGACTTACAATAGAAGGTGGCAAAGGTGCTTCATTTCTATACAAAAGTTCTGGCTTTGAGATTTCTTACTCCACCTCTTCATGAACTTCTTCCTCAATATTAACCTCCTCTTGACCTGCATCATCCAATACTTCAAAAACACAAGCATCAATGACATCAATTTTCATGCATACATTCTCATCTATGGGGTATTTGAGTGCTTTATCCATGTGATACTCTATACTATCTTCCCCCCCCCCCCCCCCCCTCTTAAAACCAAAGTTCCTTCATAGACATCAACTAAAGCCCTACTAGCTTTCATGAAAGGTCTCCCTAATATCAATGGGCATTTAACATCATAAGCAAAGCCTAAAATAACAAAGTCAGCAGGCAAAATGAATTTATCCACTTTAACTAGCACATCTTCCACTATGCCATATGGTTTCTTAATAGATTGGTCAGCCAATTGCAAGACCATAGAGGTAGGTCTAACATAATCCAAACCTAACATCTTAAAGATAGACAATGGCATAAGATTAATGCTCGCCACTAAATCATATAAACACTTAGGAAATTCAACATCACCCAAAGTATAAGGAATAGTAAAACTTCCATTATCTTTAAGCTTAGTAGGCAAGTTATTAGTGATTATTGAACTACATGCCTCAGTCAATTCAACAGTAGATATGTCTTCCCAATTTCATTTTTTAGAAATTAGGTCTTTAAGAAAATTTGCATAGTTTGGAATTTGAGTTATAGCCTCAATAAAATTCAAATTGATATGTAAATACTTTAATTTATCAATAAAAGTTTAAAATTGCTTATCTTGATTTTGCTTCTTAAGACATTGCGAAAACGGTGGATGAGGTTGGAAAATTTTTGAAGAATTTGCCTTGGTAGCCCCTACTATCACGCTCGCGACAAAAGATGGACTCTCTGTTTGCGCGCTCGCGATGTTGGTCGATCTCTCCTCTGTCGCTCTCGCGACAGGCATGGTGCTTGCAACAGAAGACTCATCCTTCTGAAATATTTTTTCCTGCACATCATCATCTTTGTTAGTAGAAAAAATTTCGTTAGTAGGATTTACCTGACCTCAATTTAATTGCCTTGAGATGTTCCCTTGGATTCTCCTCTATATTACTTGGTAAATTCCCTTGTAATCGTGAAGGTAAAGCCTTAGCAATTTGCCCTAATTACACCTCTAAGTTATGGATAGATGAGGCATAATTTTTAGTGATTTGATCAAACTTTGTCTCCAACCTCTTTTGGTTCTCTTCTTGTGAACTAAACTTCAAATTAATCCCCTCTAAGAACCTATCCATCTTAACCTCTAAAGCTCCAAACCTATCCTGAGGTTGTTGAAATCCTACACCCCTATTTTGATTGCTACTATTTCCCCATGAAAAAATTGGATGGCTTCTCCAACCAGGGTTATATGTATTTGAATATGGATTTCCACGTCCTTGTCCTTGGATAAAGCTCACTTGTTCATCCATACTAGCTATTCCCAAATTACACACTTCATTAGTATGACCTTGTTGACCACAAGTGGTGCATGCATTTAGTGGACTTCCTCCCATACTTAGGCTATTAAGCTTATGAGTCAAAGCCGCAATTGGGCTTGCAATGCTACCACTAAATCAATTGAATGCACCCCCTAGCATTAGGAGAATTTGATTCCCTTACTCTTTCGGTTGGCCACATGCAATTGTTCATGGACATTTCCTCTAGCAACTCAAATGCAGCTTCCATTGTTTTCCTCATAAGAGAACCACCGGCTGCAGCATCTATCGTCCCTCTAGTTGTGGGATTCACTTCATTGTAAAATGTTTGCATTAGCAACTCCCTTGGAAGGTTATGATGTGGACAACTTCTCTGCAATTCTTTAAACCTTTCCCATGCTTCATACAAAGATTCATTATCATGTTGAACAAAAGTAGTGATATCCTTAATAATTTTTGCAGTTTTGGCTAGAGGAAAATATTTAGATAAAAATGCTTGAGCCAATTGGTCCCAAGTTGTAATAGATCCTCTAATAAGTGAATTTAAACAAGCCTTTGCCTTATCCTTGTTGAGCCCCGTTTAATGCTAGCGTAGCAAAGTCCATCAATCTTGGTGGATTCTCTTCTTCAGCCATGATTAGTCTCCTAGTTTTATTCTTCTTCTTATTTGATTTACAATTACTTAAAATAAATCTTTCTATTTCTGGATTCGATGGTTCAAGTTCTTCTTGAGAACTCCTTATATTAGGCATATACTTGAACTATCCAATCCTGTAAAAACTAAACAAAACAAACACAAAACTAATTAAGTATTGTAATCCAAAATCATAAATCATGATTCATAATGGCAATAAATTTAATCATAATGTTCCCCGGCAACGGTGCCAAAAACTTGTTAGGTGCTAAAAATGCTAACTCCGCAAGTGCACGGTTAATCACTTATAGTACTTAAGATGTCGATCCCATAAAGAAAGTAGATTAAATATTACTCACTATTACTAATTGATTTTATTTTGTTTACAATGTTCAATAATTTATAAGTTAATTCTATACTATTCGTGTAATGCAAATTAATTAAACCTAGTTAAAAATAATCAAAGAAGACAATGTAGATGATGAAGAACTAATAATTATGAAACTTGATTCCATCTTTTAATTATAATTATAATTTTATAAGCAACCCAAATTGGAATAAATTTCTAATTCACTCTCTCGACATGAACTAGAGTGCCCAAAACATGCAATTACAATACTAATCCTTAACTCTCATTAATGAACTAGTTAATTCTAATTACATATTCTAAGATTAATCACCAACCTATAGCAATTATCTTGACATACTGATCTTTCAAGTTATGTTTTGATAATAAAATTCTATTAGATGTAAGATAAAGTGAACCTCTCAATTCTCCCTTAACTTATAATGATCATGCAATAATACTAATAGACAATTCTGCATTACAAGACTAATAACATAAATGGAAGTAGAAAATAACAATAATATCATTCAAGATCCTTAAATAACATTCATTTAATTATAGAGAAGAAAGTACTAGATAAGAGTAAGGAGAAAGAAATTTCTCAACCCTTTTCCCAAACCCTTATAAGAAATTTTCTTCTCCTTGATCTTCTTCTTCAAATCATAAAATCTAACTTAGAACTTTAACTACAGAAATTTATTCTCTTAAACTTATAGAAAAATAATTAGTAAAAATTCCATATATATAAAATTATAGTTGAAATTAATATTTATATTGATCTAAAAGTCATGTCCCTTGATAAGCTTCTTCAAAGAGTTGCAAAACTTGGTGGAAAGTCCAAATTGTTCAAGTACTTTTCAAGGAAAACTGTCCAACAGCCTTCTCTATCGCGCTTGTGACATATCGCGGCCTTCTCTCTCTTGCTTCTCTTCCTTCACGCTAGCTACTTTGCTTTCCTCCACGTCTCATCGCACTCGCGCCTCTATTGCACTCGTAACAGCATGCAACTTCTCCTTTGGTTCTTCTTTTTCTTCCTTCTTCTTTAGCACCTTCTGTCGCGCTCGCAATGCTTGTCTTGCTCGCGACAGATTCCTCTTCTCCTGCACAATTTCTGCTCTTTCTTCACATTTTATCCCTTTTTCTCCTACATTAACAAAACTTAACACAAAACATCAAACACACCTAATTTTGACACATTTAAGCATAACTAAATATAATTTTAACCACAAAATATAAGCTAAATATGAGTTATTTAGGCTCATATCAATGGAATTAAGACTTGATTAAAAGAATAAAATTAATTAAGTGGCCCAATACGAAGGATTATTAAGTTATAAATATCAATGTATGAGGATATGAGAGTTGAGAGACTGAAAGGAAAATTTGACACAAACATCAAGATTGGATCAATAGCAAGGTGACATATGGCAAGGAGATAAGAAGAGGTATAAAAGAAGAGAGAGAAGGAGATAGAGGGCAGAAATTTGCTCTCCCCTCTCTCGTTCTCCTCGTTCTTTCCCCCTTCTTCTCCTTCTTCTTCTTCTTCTTCTTCTCCTTTTCCTTCTTGCTTCAATGCCATTTGCTCTCCCTTAGATCAAAGCCCAAGATTTAGATGATGAAGTTTGTTAGTCCAAGTGATTTGAGTGAAGAATTTGTTAAGGAAAAGTAAGTTTTAAGTTTTGATTTCTTTTATTCCTTTGATTAGCTTTAAACCTAGATTAATTCTTTGTGTGTGTGTGTGTGTGTGTGATTGATGAGGTTTTTGGATGAGAAAGAGCTTGGATGAGTTTGGAAGCAAGAAAGAGCAGCTAAGGAAGCTATTAGGAGCATAAGAGATGAGGTTTGGGTTTTATTTATTTTGTATTGAATTGTTGAATTACTATTTTTGATCTTTAGATTTTGAGATAGAAATGTGTAATAGAGTGATTAATTGAAGCATGAACTGGTTAATTGAATTTATTTTTGTTGAATTATTGTACAATTGAGTTTGAACAAGGTATGGGTATGTTAATGATTGAAAATTCTGGGTTTGGAATTCTTGTGTTGATAATTGTTCATTTTGATTATTTAATTTCTGGAAATTAGAACAAAACATGGGTTTTATGTGGTATAAAGTGTATTGAATGTTGGATTTGAGTTGTGTTAAAGTTTGGTGAGTTTATGGCTTATTGGGTGTTGAATTGGGCATGTATTATGCAGATTTTTGGAAAGGAAACTGGAAATCGACTCTGTCGTGAGCGCGAAACCCATCGTGAGCACGACAAAGCCTGATGTCCCAAGTTGTTACGGAGTTGGACCTCTGTCGCGAGCGTGACATTCATCGCGAGCGTGACAGGGAGCCCTGTTTCACCGAGCGGATTGCTGTCGCAAGCGCTTCTTCGAGTGACCGAGACAGTAATCTTATCCGCACCCAGTTGCGAGCGCGATAGAGGCTGGTCTACTCCTTTTTCATGCGAGCGCAAGACTGCCGCAAGTGCGGCAGAAGGCAAGCTTCGCCTCCGTCGCGAGCGCGACAGTCATCCTTGCCTTAAAAGTTTTTGTTAAATTCTTCTTTGCATGGTTTCTCACTTAAGCTATGCTTTTATGATTTAAAATATTAAAATTATTTTGAATGTTTCAAAGCATGAGAAATAATTGAAATATGAGAATTTAATCTGCTATTATTATTTGTTAAATGTAAAAACATAAGGAAGTGTGAACTTATACGTTAAATATAAATGCGTGCAAGACACTTGATAGTATTAATATGTTTAATGTGATTATGTGAATACACCGACTTATGAAAGAATACATGATTAGTTTTGGAATATGATATGTGTGATAAGTGCAAATAACATGTGAGTATATAAATGCATGTACTTATGTGAAAATAAAAGAATGTTATAAGTATGTAAATGGGACATGTGTGTACCTAGCCTGCGACAGTCGGTTGTGGATAGATAGACATGCCTATAGAGTTCTGTTAACTGCCCCTTTGGTTCTGAACCCTGATCAGGTCCCCATTTGGATTCTCATGATCCTCAATGTGTTCGGATTTTGTTTAAGATCCCCCAATGTGAAAATATTTTCAAATGAGAAATTAAAGATGTTGCTTTTCAATTGTACCCTCGGGTACCCCAATGTGTTCACTCATTATCCACCCCCTTGACTTAGCAGGCAATTAAAAGAAATAAGGAATGTGAATAAATTGATAAGTTCTTTAATGATTTGCATAAAGGTATGAGAATAAGCAGTTGATGTGTTTGTGGATATATATTGCTTTTGTGCCTTATATATCATTGGAGCTAGTGCTTTATGTACTTATGTGTTTTCGGATCCTTTATGGACTTCTATGTGAGATTGTGTGATATCTTCGGGTACCTATTTGTTTTTATATCTTAATCCAATGTCAGTTAAATGAAAAGAGATGTAGCAGATAATGTTTGCTCTAATAGGCGTGTATGAATGAATACTGACTGCATAAGAATTTGTATGTGGATAATGCATGTTATTAATCTGCTTAAAAGTTGCGAGTATGATTGTCTATGTGAAGTCTTTGTAGAGAATTATAGAAGTAATTGATATGTGTATTTGCTATACTCAATTATTCAGTAAATGAATTTTATAAATGTATTCATTTATATGTTTGATATGAGAATACAGGTATATTATGTGTTATCTACCTTCAGGACTTTAGCCTGGATAACCAATGTAAGTATGTTAGTAAGGAATTTATGTGCATTATTTGTTGGCTCTCAATGAGTTCTATAATCAAATATCGATTAATAATTAAGGTAAAAAGTGGTAAACATGATATAGATAATTGGATTTAGTGAATGAGTTAGGATTAATTCTGGATTATGTGTGTATAAAGGTTTTCTATAAAACTATGTGGTTCTGATTCCCAACAATAGGATGCATTCATTTCAAGCCCGAACCAAATCTAAGGATTAACTTGTTTTTAGTTTCGATCAATGTAATGGTTAGAACAAATGAAATGTAGCAATTTAAGTATTAATACGGTTGTAAGCATGATTTTGGAACTATTCATAATAATGGGAATTTCTAAGACTTTATATTTTTACTAGTAAAATGAATATTGATATCCTATGAAGTATAACTAACTATAAGGTTAATTAAGCAATTTAAGTAAGCGATGAGTACATATAATGTATTTGTGATTAAAAAGCAGTAAAGTATTTTCTATTTATGGTGTACGAGATGGGTGTGTGTATGAAATTGCTTAGGTTTTTGTGTGAGAATGATGATGTGAATCTGTAGTATCTCTAGTTGGTACACTTTATGCTTATGTATATATTGCTTAGGTTTTTGTGTGAGAATGATGATGTGAATCTGTAGTATCTCTAGTTGGTACACTTTATGCTTATGTATATATTGCTTATGCATCTGTTCGTATCAACAACCACTGTAAGTAGCTGTTTATTATTTGTTTCTCCCCATTAAGAGTTATTACTTAGCACGCGTGTTTTTCCCTTCAGGTTAAGGAGATAGAAGTTTGGTTCGAGTGGTCTGCTATAGCTTTGGCCAAGAAGTCGATAGAAATTGTAGTAGGCCATTTTTATTGAATTTCGGAATGTAATTAAGTTTCTTTATGTAACGCTTTGATGAGTTGTAATATATTTAGTGTGAGTAATAGTTTGCTGGCGATGTAAGCAGGTGATGTGTATGTCTTTAGTCGGCTGATTTTAAGAAATTTTATTATTTTGCTTTCTGTTAGTATTTACGTTTGGTAGCACGCTCCACTTACCATAGCACTTGCCTACCTTTTCTTCCAACATTCTACGTGAGGGGTTTGGGTATTACATTTAGTGGTATCAGAGCATAGGTTTAGTCGGTTCTGGTCGACTAGGTGTTTCGACGTGTGTCTGTATAGTTTAGCGTTGGCCAAAGTGGATAACATTGTCCTTCAGGTATGTGTTGGGAATGGGAACTTCCTGATTAGATAACGTGTTTAGTTAAGTGTTGACTCGGTAGGCCACAATCTGCCTGCTATGGATTGTTATGTGTGTATGCCAATTTGGAATGTGTTTGTTAGATGAGTTATTAAAGATTATGTTAAGATTTCATTTTGATACTATGTGGTAAAGGGAGAAGATTTTGTGGAAATCCTTGAGTGTTTTGATATATGATTATATTTTATTTTTTGGGAATAAATATTTTGGTATTTTTGGAAATAAAAGAGTACATAGATGTTGTAAGATTTTGGTAATGCTCTATATGCCCGCCAGCTATCTCCTGAAAATTTTTGAACATAAGCATATTGAAACATAGGGATGGGAAAGTACATTATTATAGCATTAATTGCATCTCTGCATCATCTTGCATACATGAACCATCACTCCTCATTGCATCATCATCCTTTGATCATACATGAAAAAACATTTGTGTATGCATTTTGATGGAGAGAAAGCTGACAGGGTGTACGTTGAGTGTTTGAGATTAAGATGAGGTATGTGGTTTAAAAGCATAGTGGTTATTAAGGAAAGTGTAAAGTGTAAATAGACAGAGTTAAGAAGAAAGTAGTATGTGTGCCCAATGTATTTGAGGTAATACGAAATTGTACAGTAAGAAGTTGTAAGTTAAATGGTCTATTTGTTAGGTGTACACGTTTTCATTTTCGATTGATGGTTAAGGTAATGATTGCTCTGATGAATCTGATTGATTTGAATGTAAGTTTATGAGAGGAGGATTATGAGATTTATTTAATTCAGTTTTATGAGTTTGAGTTTAGTTGTGAACAAGAAAAGGCTATGATTTGTATAGTTGCTATGATGAAAAAAAAAAGAAGCTGTTTGAGAGTGTAGTGATGGGACTAAGTAAAAGCAGGTAAGTATGTTAAGAATGAAGTGTATAGGAATGTGTGAAATGTATGTGTTATAAGTGCATAACGTATGTGTTATATGATGATATAAAAATAATCTGTAGGAATGATAGTGAATTGGAGTATAGTCTTTGGATTTTTCCGATGTAAGAGAATTTCGAGGACGAAATTCTTTAAGGAGGGAAGAATTGTAACAACCGAAAATGTATCCTAGAAGGATTTGTGCATATTGAGGATGAGTGGTGACCAAAGTTATACAAGTTGTAGTGTTAGGCGTGTCGAGTGGACTATTTGAGAATTCGGCCAATTGTAAAATTGTGAAGTATGGAATTAAGACTTGATTGATAGAATAAAATTAATTAAGTGGGCCAATGTGAAGGATTATTAAGTTATAAATAACAATGTATGAGGATATGAGATGTAACAACCCAAAATTGGCCTAGTTGGAATTTGTATGATTAATTGGATTAATTAGGGTATTTCGGTAATTGTGCAAGTGGAATTGATTCAATTTGAGGACAATATTGAAAAGGAATTAAGGTTGGAAAAGAAATAATTTTGTTTTAGTGACCAAATGGTAATTGTCAAGGATTGAAAGGAGAAAAGCCATGGACCAAAAAGGAATTAAGCCAAGATATTTTATTTTGAGCCAATGGGGGCTTGACATGTGGTTGGTAGGTGAAGAGCATTAATTGTGGGAAAGAAGAAAAGGAAAAGAAGAGAGAGGGAAGGGCAGATGTTGGGTTCTCGTTTCTGCTCTCTTCTCCTCTTCCTGTTTTCTCTTTTTTTTTCTTTTTCCCATTTCTTGCTCTTCCTCTCCTGGTTGTGTGTGAGCTAGAGCTGATTTAGTAGAGTTTGGGAGCAAGATTGAAGAGGTAAGTGTGTGTGGTTTTGGTTGCATATACTCTTGTTTTCTTCTCCTTCTTCGATAGTTTGAATTTTGGGAATCTAGGGTTTTGGATTAAGTGATTTATGGGTTTTGTTTGTGCAAGAAATTGGTGACAAGAAGTAGAGTAAGGGATAGTAGTGGATAGATAAGCGCTTATCAAGGGTAGTGTGAGTGCAGCTGCTACGTATTATATGCGGGCTCCGTGTGGGTCTTTGATTCGGCCCCGTTTGGGTCATCTAAGATGTTTGAGACCTATGTCTCTATATGCTTGGATACTGTGTCCTATCAGTATGAACGATATAAGATGTTCGAGACCCATGTCTCTATATGCTTGGATACTGTGTCCTATCAGTATCAATATATTAGTACCCGTATCCACTAGTTAGGGAATAATCAGGCTATTACATGTGTTTCCAGTGATATGAAACGTATATATGTTACATGTTTAAGTAATGGAGTATTGATAAGATGTTATGTATGGATGTTTGATTGCTATTCCAATAGTACATGTTTATTGGTTATACAGGGTTATACTTATATGTACATGTAAATGCTATGCTGTGGAATGAATCTAGTATATTGATATTTGGGTATTTGACGTTTGTGAGTATGCATTTATAATTGTGTAAGTGATTATATGATACATGTATATGTATTTGAGATAAGATAAGATGTTGCGATACTTGTAGTTGGACATGAATGATTATTTGCTCTATATCGCGAGTATGCACATGATGAATAAGTAATGTTTACATGCTTATAATTATTTGTTCGATGGTTAATATACGCATGAGTATGATATTACTTATATGTTTGTTTCTATATTAAGTTAATAAGTTGTTATTGCAATTATTTGTTTATGCATATCTATGCATGTTTTGTTCCTCCCCACTAAGCGTTATCGCTTATCACGGGTTGTTTTCCCGTGTAGGTTGCAGGTTCTTTCAGAGTTGGGCATCTGCAGGTCGGCCACTAGGAGTTTTTAGATGAAGTCTTTGTCTTTTGTTATTTCTTTTGCCCATGTATATGCATATGTTTTGTAAAGAGATGTTATTCTAAAGTTTAATTTTTTTTATAAAGAATATTCTGGTATATGTATATGAAAAAGATTTACAAATATCTCTTGTAATGTTGTGCCATTTTCTGATATTATTAGATGTTTGAATCTCCTTTTGATCTTAAATGTTTTTCGCTCTCGTTATATGTTTGATTAATTGAGTCTGCTTGCGTGGCATTCCGGTATCCTTCCAATGGGGGTATCGGGGTGTTACATGAGAGTTTAGGGATTAAAAGGAAAATTTAACACAAATATCAAGATTGGCCCAATGGCAAGGTGACATGTGGCAAGGAGATAATGTAACACCCTCTACCCATACGTAGGAGAACCCAGCCATAATGGAGTGAGAACCCGTATGAGCAAGGGTGTCACCAAGCAAAACGATATAATAAACATACATCCACATACTAATCATATACGGAAATACAGCGAAAATAAAACTTTTAACAAAATGATCATTCATAGAAGTAATAATAATATTCATTACAATAATATTCTGACATTACAAAATAATTACATCTTCCAAAATACAAGGTGGAAGCTGAACAAAAGAATAATACAATGAGAGTTCACTATTACAAAAAGGATCATAATACAAAAATCTAAGTCCTAACATCAAACCCACTGTGTTGGCTGGACTTGCGGAGACTCTCCAAAACTAATCACCTTCTGCACCTGCACGGATGAACACCCGTGCTAAGCGATAACGCTTAGTGGGGAAAACAAACAATAAAGTGGACGGCCATTCACAATGGTCGTCAAAGCAAAACACATTCATAGTGGCATATGCTGATAATCATAAGACATAATCATAATTGAATCACATTCATAAGCATTCAAAGGCTCATAATCACATTCATATGCTAATTGATTCACATACTTATAATCATAGTTATTTGGATTCACATTCTCATAAATACAACGAAATATAACACCTGCTGATTCACAATAGTGGATAACGAGTAAACACATGGCGGTACCCGTGGGTACGATTCGAAAAGCAACATCATATTTTCTCATTCAAAACATTTTACAGAGGGGATCTTAAACAAGATCCAAAGACATTAGGGATCACAAGGATCCGAACGGGGACCTGATCAGGGTCCAAACAGAACAGAGGGCTGCAGCTACTGAACTCTATTAGGCATGCCTAACTATCCACTAAACTGACTCTTGTAAGTCATGCATAATACAAATCATGCTCAAAGCATAACATATAATTTATCATGAAGAAATTACAATATTATACATATATAAGCATATTTATTCCTATACAGTATTAAAAACCCATGAAGAAAAGATATGACATACATTTTAGCAAAACAGGACAAGTTCAGAAAAACTGGGTAGGCGGAGGCTCACTGTCGCGATCGCAACAAGAGTCCCACTCGTGACAGTGGCCAGAAGGCTGATCTCAAAGAAAGAGCAAAGGACACAAGTCGTGCAGGTTGACATGACTCATGTTGATGCCTCAATTGGCCGAAAGGCCGATCGCGAGTGGAAGAAGCGAAGGACACGAGTCGTGCAAGTTGACAAGACTCGTGTCGATGCTTCTCCAACCCGAACAGCCGATCGCAAAAGGGAGAGCAAGGGACACGAGTCGTGCAGGTCAGCATGACTCGTACTGTTGCTCTTAGCCCCATCACAAGTCATGCTCTAATGCATGACTCGTGACTTGGCTCCCATAAGCACGAATCGTACTATTCTTCCGCACGTTCCGATCGGAACTTCCTAACTTCCGTACGGCAGCCGAGCACTCCATCGCGCGAGCGACCGAGTGCCATGGCACTTCCGATTGAAAGATGGTAGTTCGATCGGGAAGGATTCACCGACCCCTATCACGCACGCGACGATCGTCGTGCTCACGGCAAAGAGTCGCGTTCCAAATCTGTAGAAAAATCTGCAGAACTCCCTTAGCTCCAAAACTCACCCAAAACTTCCAAAATCTAATCAAACCTCAACTTACCTTGGATCGAGCATTCCTAGCATCACAAACAACAGCATAACAGAACTTTTACAACACTTAATACAATCAATTCATGCATTTACAAAATTGAATCCCGACAGAAGCAAACCCAAAAAATCACAGTAAAATCAATCCAACTCAAACTTGTTCCCATAATCATCATTCATGCATCACGACTTAAATCAACCCAAAACTCATAACATTCATACTAACATGCATCTCATAATCATCAGATTTCCAGAAAATTCATTCAACCACACCAATCACAAAAAAATGCATCAGGAACAAATAATTTCCCAAACCTGTAAATCTTATGCTCCTAGTTGTAAACTCCACTCCCACTTGGCTTCTCTTTCCCCATGGGATCACAAGTAGGCACTTCTAAACCAGGAAACCCAAGAAACACACAGATGCAAAACCCTAGATTAAAAACTCTTCTAACAAAGATCAAGAGAAAAGATGAAGAAGAAGAGAAACCCACTAAAACTTACCAATAAAGCTTAAGAGATGATCAATTTCCACCAAAAACCACTTGGATCAAAGCTAAGACACACTTGAAGAGAAAAGAGGAAGAGGAGGTAAAGAGGGGAGGAAGAAGAATGGGAAAGGGCAGCAAAAATGACTGCTCTCTCCCTCCTTCACTTTACACCCACTTCCTAAAACCCTAGCCACATGTCACTCTATCCTTGGTGGATCTTGACCACTCACACCCTACAATCATGCAAGACACCACACATAAGACTACCCCTCTCTAATGCACACACTACTACCCTATGAGCATGCACACTCTAACCAAGCCCACTATTCATGCATATAATCCAAAATACCATTAATACATGCCAATACACACACACACATGCACACATACACATGGCTCAAACTACTAGAGGGAAATCAGGGTGTGACAGATAAGAAGAGGTATAAAAGAAGAGAGGGAAGGAGAGAGAGGGTAGAAATTTGCTCTCCCCTCTTTCGTTCTCCTCATTCTTTCCCCCTTCTTCTTCTTCTTCTTCTTCTTCTTCTTGCTTCAATGCCATTTGCTCTCCCTTCGATCAAAGCCCAAGATTTATATGACGAAGTTTGTTAGTCCAAGTGATTTGAGTGAAGAATTTGTTAAGGAAAGTAAGTTTTAAGTTTTTATTTCTTCTATTCCTTTGATTAGCTTTAAACCTAGATTAATACTTTGTGTGTGTTTGTGTGTGTGTGTGTGTGTGTGTGATTGATGAGTTTTTTGGATGAGAAAGAGCTTGGATGAGTTTGGAAGCAAGAAAGAGCAGCTAAGGAAGCTATTAGGAGCATAGGAGATGAGGTTTAGATTTTGTTTGTTTTGTATTGAATTGTTGAATTACTATTTTTAATCTTTAGATTTTGAGAAGGAAATGTGTAATAGAGTGATTAATTAAAGTATGAACTGGTTAATTGAATTGATTTTTGTTGAATTATTGTAGAATTGAGTTTGAACATGGTATGGGTATGTTAATGATTGAAAATTCTGGGTATGGAATTCTTGAGTTAATAATTGTTCATTTTGATGATTTAATTTCTGGAAATTAGAATAAAACATGGGTTTCATGTGGTATAAAGTGTATTGAATGTTGGATTTGAGTTGTGTTAAAGTTTGGTGAGTTTATGGCTTGTTGGGTATTGAATTGGGCATGTTTTCTGCAGATTTTCGAAAAGGAAACTGGAAATTGACTTTGTCGTGAGCGCGACACCCATCACGAGCATGACAGATCCTGATGTCCCGAGTTCTTGCAGAGTTGGACCTCTGTCGCGTGCATGACAAAGAGCCCGGTTTCACCAAGCGAATTACTGTCGCGAGCGCTTCTTCACGTGAGCGCGACAGTAATCTTCCCTGCACTCTGTCGCGAGCATGACACCCATCGTGAGCATGACAGAGGCTGGTCTACTCCTTTATCGCGCGAGCATAAGACTGCTGCAAGTGCGGCAAAAGGCGAGCTTGGCCTCTATCGTGAGTGCAACAGTCCTCCTTGCCTTAAAAGTTTTTGTTAAATTCTTCTTTGCATGGTTTCTCACTTAAACTGTGCTTTTATGATTTAAAATATTGAAATTATTTTAAATGTTTAAAAGCATGAGAAATAATTGAAATATGAGAATTTAATCTGCTATTATTATTTGTTAAATGTAAAAACATAAGGAAGTGTTAACTTATACATTAAATATAAATGCGTGCAAGACACTTGATAGTATCAATATGTTTAATGTGATTATGTGAATACACCAACTTATGAAAGAATACATGATTAGTTTTAGAATATGATATCTATGATAAGTGCAAATAACATGCGAGTATATGAATGCATGTGCTTATGTGAAAATAAAAGAATGTTATAAGTATCTTAATGGGACATGTGTGTACCTAGCCTGTGACAGTCGGTTGTGGATAGATAGGCATGCCTATAGAGTTCTGTTAGCTGCAGCCCCTTTGGTTCTAGACCTTGATCAGGTCCCCGTTTGGATCCTCGCAATCCTCAATGTGTTCGAATCTTATTTAAGATCTCCTAATGTGAAAATGTTTTCGAATGAGAAATTAAAGATGTTGCTTTTCGATTGTACCCTCGGGTACCCCAATGTGTTCACTCATTATCCACCCCCTTGACTTAGCAGGCAATTAAAAGAAATAAGGAAATTGAATAAATTGATAAGTTCTTGGATGATTTGCATAAAGGTATGAGAATAAGCATTTGATATGTTTGTGGATATATATTGCTTTTGTGGCTTATATATCATTTGAGCTAGTGCTTTATGCACTTATGTGTTTTCGGATCCTTTATGGACTTCTATGTGAGATTGTGTGGTATCTTTGGGTACCTAGAGATTGTGTGGTATCTTTGGGTACCTATGTGTTTTTGGATCTTAATCTAATGTTAGTTAAATGAAAAGAGATGTAGTAGATAATGTTTATTCTAATAGGCATGTATGAATGAATACTGACTGCATAAGAATTTGTATGTGGATAATGCTTGTTATTAATCTGTTTAAAAGTTGTGAGTATGATTGTCTATATGAAGTCTTTATAGAGTATTATAGAAGTAATTGATATGTGTATTTGCTATAGTCAATTATTCAGTAAATGAATTCTATAAATGTATTCGTTTATATGTTTGATATGAGAATACAGGTATATTATGTGTTATCTGCCTTCAGGACTTTAGCCTGGATAACCAATGTAAGTATGTTGGTAAGGAATTTATGTCCATTGTTTGTTGGCTCTCAATGAGTTCGGTAATCAAATATCGATTAATAATTAAGGTAAAAAGTGTTAAACATGATATAAATAACTGGATTTAGGGAATGAGTTAAGATTAATTCTGGATTATGTGTGTATAAAGGTTTTCTGTAGAACTACGTGGTTCTGATTCCTAACCATAGGGATACGTAGGAAGCTTGGAATGTTCATTTCAAGCCCGAACCAAATCTAAGGAATAAGTTATTTTTAGTTTCGATCAATGTAATGGTTAGAACAAATAGAATGTAGCAATTTAAGTATTAATACGGTTGTAAGCATGATTTTAGAAATATTCATAATAATGGGAATTTCTAAGACTTTATATTTTGACTAGTAAAATGAATATTAATATCCTATGAAGTATGACTAACTATAAGGTTAATTAAGCAATTTAAGTAAGCGATGAGTACGTATAATGTATTTATGATTAAAAAGCAATAAAATATTTTCTATTTATGGTGTATGAGATGGGTGTGTGTATGAAATTGCTTAGGTTTTTATATGAGAATGATGATGTGAATCTGTAGTATATCTAGTTAGTACACTTTATCCTTATGTATATGTTGCTTATGCATGTGTTCGTATCAATAACCACTGTGAGTGGCTGTTTATTATTTGTTTCTCCCCACTAAGCGTTATTGCTTAGCACGCATGTTTTTTCGTGCAGGTTAAGGAGATAGAAGTTTGGTTCGAGTGGTCTGCTGTAGCTTTGTCTAACAAGTCGATAGAAATTGTAGTATGCCATTTTTATTGAATTTAGGAATGTAATTAAGTTTCTTTATGTAACGTTTTGATGAGTTGTAATATATTTAGTGTGAGTAATAGGTTGCTAGCGATGTAAGCAGGTGATGTGTATGTCTTTAGTGGGCTGGTTTTAAGAAATTTTATTATTCTGTTTTCTGTTAGTGTTTTCGTTTGGTAGCACACTCCACTCACCATAGCACTTGCCTACCTTTTCTTCCAGCATGCTACGTGAGGGGTTTGGGGTGTTACATAAAGTATCATCACCCTGGCCAAAGCTCATGTAATGGAAATAGATACTTTCCATAGGTGGTATGAACCATAATATTATGCTTGCTGTGTGGATCATTATGTATTGGACAAACCCAGATCGATTGATTGGTCATCTAATCAAAGGCTTTCATGCCCCGACAGGCCTGTGTCAATTTATTCAAACTACCTAAATACACAATGATCAAAAGCCATACGTATGCACAGTAGTTAAGAAAGGTTATGCTGCCGGTTTTCCACCATGCACCACACGCATCCATTGGATTCCCTGTTAACCCATGTATCAAGCCCACCTAGAAAAGAGACCGTATGACCTCATGTGTGGGACAGATAAGGTTGGAAGGATCTACTTGCTTGCATGTAGTTGTGGATGTTGCACAGCATGCTTATGCATTACGTGTCATTCATGCACATAAAAAAAATATATAAAAATAAAAAATTAATTTCCTTCATGTATGTGTATATCCTCTTATGTGCATATTATTATTCACATGTACATATCATCCTGTGAAAGGAGTATGGGTCAGAATTCCTAATCCAATATGACAATCTTCTAGATCTTTGGGGGCATCAGACAGTATGAGCAGTACCCTCAATGAATCCCTTAACCGCCTAGGATGTGGTCTATCCATTTTTGCATCTCACGTGCATCCCACATGTACAATCTTTTGCATATCTCTTTGCATAACTTTATATGTGCATTGCCTTTCATGATGCCCAACATGCATTCACACATGCATGAACAGTGTACATATCTTGTATATGCAATTCTTCACACTTATTTCGTGTACGTAATTTTTGCATAGATATAACACATAATTCTTTGCACGTGTTTAGCATGCATATCAGGAGTACATATCACATGCATTTAATCCTTTATACATACAATTATATACATATAATTTTTGTACATTAATCCTTTGCATGTGTTTCCTGCATATAGTTTTGTGTATATATTTCACACACATAATTCCACATGCACACACAATCTTTTGTATACATTGTTGTGAACATAACTCTGAGGGAAAGGTGTGAATAGACCTCATGCGCAAATGGTGATCCAAGAGATGGATTCAGCTCAACATTGTCGGTCACGGTATTTGGTAAAAAATCATATGGGCCTGTACAGAGGGGGGAACACCAAGAAAAATAAGCCTACTCAGGCACAACATGATGAGGACAATCCAGAATCACACAAATCTATAGAAAAGAAGATCCTTGGGGAAGCTGGACTACCCACATGTACTTTAGTTAGAGACAATCAGACGCAAAAGCGGGCCGAGGTACAATTTCAGCTCAATAACGGCGCTCATCCATATTGGACAAGCAGATCAAGATGAAGTCCTCACGAAAAAGGAATCCCGCGGACCCGCACTAAAGGGGGCATTTAAAAGAGCAAGCCTATTCATGCACACCATGCTGGGGCCAATCAAGTAAGTTTCTCTATCATAAGATGTATGCTTACACACACTACACAATGAGTGTACACAAATCCAAATTCAAATGTACAAAGAACACAAATTCTTAACAACATAAAACAATAAAAAATAAGAAGATATTTTCAAGACCTTGAAAATCCAACATACTGTAAAAATTCAAATACATTCAAAAAGTAAAAATCCCAAAAATTTACAAAAAATAAAACAAATCATTTTAAGAGACACCAAAAACATTGAAACCCATTCGCTTATGGGCCAACATCGAATCTAATTCCCTCTGAGGAGGCTCAAATATAATTTTCCTCTACGGAGGCTCAAATATAATTTTCCTATGAGGAAGCTTAGATCTAATTTTCCTCTGAGAAGGCTCAAATATAATTTCTTCTGAGGAGGCTCAAATCTAATTTTCTTTGAGAAGGTTCAAATCTAATTTCCTCTGAGGAGGCTCAAATCTAATTTCTTCCTCGGAGGCTCAAATCTAATTTTCTCTTCTGGAGGCTTAAATCTAATTTCCTCTCTGGAGGCTCAAATCCAATTTCCTCTCATGAGGCTCAAATCTAATTTCCTCTTTGGAGGCTTAAATCTAATTTCCTCTTAGGAGGCTCAAATATAATTTTTTCTGAGGAGGCTCAAATCTAATTTCCTCTGAGGAGGCTCAAATTTAATTTCCTCTGAGGAGGCTCAAATCTAATTTCCTCTCTGGAGGCTCAAATCTAATTTCCTCTCTAGAGGCTCAAATCTAAGTTCCTCTTCTAGAGGCTTAAATATAATTTCCTCTCTGGAGGCTCAAATCTAATTTCCTCTTAGGAGGCTCAAATCTAATTTCCTTTTCAGAGGCTCAAATCTAATTTCCTTTTAGGAGGCTCAAAATCAAAGTCTCTCAGTGAGCATCAAAGCCTCTCAGTGAGCAACAAAGTCTCTCAGTGCATCTAAGCCTCTCAGTGAGCATTTAAACTTCTCAGTGGGCTTAACTTTTCAAAGTCTCCCTGCGAACACAAAGCCCTCTTAAGAGGCACACAAGTCTTTTCAACAAGGAGACTCCTATTGGAGATGATAGAGGGAGCAGTATCTGGAATATCATAATTGGCAAGGGATCTCCAAAAAAGAGGATGTCCACACTCTGTAGTCTAGATAATGGCTCGGTGAGTTTCAAAGATGTCTGCACTTTGTAGTCTAGATATCGACTCGATGAGTTTCAAGGATGTCCTCACTTTGAAAGTCTCGAGTAGGCTCGGTGTAGTCTAGGAGTACAATTCTTGCATTTTGTAAGTCTGGACCAGACTCGGCGCATCACCATCTGATGATAGTCCCTGCACTTTGTAAGTCTATTACAGGCTCGGTGCAGTCCAGGAGGACAATTCTCGCATTTTATAAGTCTGGAGCAGGCTCGGTGCATCTCTATATGAGGATGGTCCCCGGATTTTGTAAGTCTGAAGCAGACTCGGTGCAGTCCAGGATAATATTTCTCGCGTTTTGTAAGTTTGGAGCAAACTCGGTGCATCGCAATTCGAGGTTGGTCCCCGCACTTTGTAAGTCTAGAGCAGTCTCGATGCAGTCGGGGAGGACAATTCTCACATTTTGAAAGTCTAGAACAGACTTGGCGCATCACCATCTAAGGATGGTCCCCACACTTTATAAGTCTAGAGCAGGCTCGGTGCAATTCGGGAGGACAATTCCCGCATTTTATAAGTCTGGAGCAGACTCAGCGCATCACCATCTGAGGATGGCCCCCGCACTTTGTAAGTCTGGAGCAGGCTCGATGCAGTCTAGGAGGACAATTCCAGTGTTTTGTAATTCTGGAGCAAACTCGGTGCATCGCCAATTGAGAATTGCACCCGCACTTTGTAAGACTGGAGCAGGCTCGATGCAGTCTAGGAGGACAATTCCTGCTGTGACACGCGACGAACCCCGGGCGCCCCGAACCACCCACTTTCAGGGCCTTCGGAAGAGCTTCATAAAAACTTGTAAGAAATTACAAGTGCATCCATTTTGGGCAACAAGGAGGTTTCTTGGAGTCGCCACCCAATAGAACATTGGGAAAGGTCGCCTAGCCTCAGTGAGCCTGAGACAGCGCTGCTATGTCCATTATAGGCAAGCCGGAGGTGTCTTAGAGGCTTCCATCCTAATGATAGGATGG
This sequence comes from Excoecaria cochinchinensis, assembly GCA_947683425.1. Lineage (NCBI taxonomy): Eukaryota > Viridiplantae > Streptophyta > Magnoliopsida > Malpighiales > Euphorbiaceae > Excoecaria > Excoecaria cochinchinensis. The sequence goes on from CANTUQ010000038.1 coordinate 1,945,186, forward strand.
TCCTCTAGCCTCACGCTTGGTCAAACCAGAGGTGTCTTGAAGGCATCCACCCTAATAGAACATTAGGATGGCCCTCTCGCCTCGTGGCGCCTAGGACTGTGCAATTTTGAGCCTTTTACGGGACACAAGAGGTATCTTGGACGCCCCACCCCAATAGAATATTGAGATGGCCCTCTCGCCTCGTTGAGCCCAAAGACCAGAGATGGTTCAGGACTTCCAATTATTCATACCTTGGTTAATTTTATAATTGAGCTTTGAATTTAGCGTTTCATCCATTTTCTCATTCAATTTAATACAGTTAAATTAAAGCGCAGATTGTCCATTCAGGGAAAGCGATAAATAAAAGTAGCATTAAAATAAAGCATCTAAAGATAGATTATAATAAAACTAGAGGCGGAATACAACCCCATTGTAAATAAAATACAAAACATGCATAAAACGGGATATACATTAAGGGTAAGGACATTGGTCCTCGCATGTATATTTATTATAAAACAATTTTGATGTGACAATTTTTATTTTGGATGGAGAAAATTAGGACATTGGTCCCATTTTTATTAGGAAAGATTCCAAGTTAATTAATAAAAATATTTTTAGTGATTTTCTCTTTAAACGTGCATAAAAATAAATAATTTTACATAAAATCCACAAATACGTCAAATAAATCGAAATAAAGGAAAATGCGGAATTTAAATATGCAAACCCAAGTGAGATTCCTAATCCCTCGATCTCGCATCTTCGTCCATGGATAATGCTCAAATAAAAAAGACAAGTGTTATAGCCAAAAAGAAAAAGAAAAATTAAGGTTAGTAATTAAGTCAAATCGAATAAAATACAATAAAATAAAATTGATCAATCAAGTTAAATTAAATAAATAAAACTAACAAATATATTAATTAAGCCAATCAAGAAAATAAATCAAGAAAATAAAAAGAATAAAAACATACGAGTGTGAGAATGAATGAAATAATGTGTGTACGTGGACATAATAAATTAATTAAATTAGCAACATAGCGTGATAGAACTAAAGATACAAAATTGATTTGATTAAATTAGCTATTTACATGTTATCATAATTAACATAAAATATTTACATGGCAAAAAGATCAGTCAAAATGAATTAGTTAATTATATGTTAAAAATAATGAGAAATCAAAGCAAAATAAATTAATTACATGTTAAGAATAATAAGGAATCAAAGCAAAATAAATTAATTACATGAACAAAAATAATATAAAAACATATTAAATATGACAAATATACATTAATCAATTAAATATAAACAAAATAAATAAAAGAAAATAAAAGTGTCAAGCCCAGAATGTTTACCCTCAGAGTTTCGGAGTCGATGAAGGTAAAAATGATGATTGATTTCCTTGTTTGTGATGTGCAAGATTAGAGTTGAATAATAAAAATATTGGAATTTTATTCCAAGAAAAAATTTACTTGAAAAAAACGATGGAAGAAAATCAAAAATTGTTTAAGAACAAAGAATCAATTTCTTTGCCTAAAAAATGATTTTTATTGATAAAAATGTTCTCATGAACAAACAATTATTTTGTTTGTTCCAAAGAAAAAATCATTTATGAGAAAAAACTTATTTTTTAGAAAATCAAATGAAAATTTGGATTTTAAGGACAAACATTTATTTTGAATGTCTCAAAATATATTTTTCATCAAAAAGGGATTTAAATAAAAATCTTTGAAAAAAGTTTAATTGAAAACTAAAAAAATAATAAATCAAAAATGAATTTTGAGAGTAAACAATTATTATGTTTGTCTCAAAATCAGTTGAAAACTAAAAAATAATAAATCAAAAATGAATTTTGAGAGCAAACAATTGTCATATTTGTCTCAAAATCAATTCTCATCAACAAAATCCCTTCTAAAAACATGTATTAGAAGAAATTTCATTGGAAAAAGAAGAAGAAGAACTGAAATTTTTATTTTATTTGGGGGGGAAAACTCTAAAAACCTAGAGAGAATTTTTTGAAGAACAAGAAGAGAAAAAAACTAAAAAATAAACCCTAAAAAATTCCCCCCTTGATTTTTTCATCTTTTTCTTTTTATATGAAAAAAATAGGAAAATTAAAATAATTAAAGCGATAAGACCTAATTAAATCAGATATTAACTATTTTAAATTTTAAAAATTGAAAAAAAACCTAAAAACCCCTTTCAAAAGTGATAAAAAAAATCGAATTTTTTGGAAAAAAATTGGAAAAATGATTTTTGGGGCGAAATGGGCCATTTGCGGTGGAACAGGGGCAACACTCGTTGAATTTTTTTTTTTAACTATAACTAAAAAAAAGTATAATTTTTAAACCCCATTTTTCAAATCTAATTTTCAAAATATTTTTTATTTTTTCACTCTAAAATACAAGTTTGACAAGAAAATCACCACTTTCAACCTTTTTGCTTATGACAAGGCATCTTATTATCATTGGGTAACTCTGATCTGGACTGCCTCAGGACCTGGTGTCTACACCTGCATTTTGTAAGTCTAGAGCAGACTCTGCGCATCGCCAATTGAGAATGACACCCGCACTTTGTAGTCTAGATAACGACTCGGTGCGACTCAAGGATAATATTCTGCAAACAGTTCTCCAGGGAACAACCAGCCTTTTAGGGGGCATCCATTCAACACAGCAAAAAGGTAAGGACTATCTCAAGTACGCACTTTTTTCCTCCTTCTCTGAATTTTGGCTCATCTAGGCACTAGTGCACTAGTTTTCTCAAAATTTAGGCAACTGTAGACACTGGGTTTTGAGATAGTGCAGATCAGAGTTACCCAATGATGATTAGACGCCTGTTCACGGGCAAAAAGGTTGGAAGTGATAATATTCTTGTCAAGATTCGCTTTTTAAAGATGAAAAATAAAAAATAAAAATTTTAAAAAAATTAAAATAAAAAATGAGGATGGAAATTATAGTGTTTTAGTCAAAATTGCCTTAAAAAAAAGGTTTCGGCCGTCAGGGGCACGTCGGCGCGTGCCTCGCATGCGAGCAACACGCAACGCAGAGCGTGCGCGCCGTCACCTGCATGCACTCCAACGCGTCATTCGCTCGCCCCGACACCCGTCAGTTGCCCCTGTCTGCCCAAATCTGCCAATTTTTGCTGAAAACGCGATTTTTGTCATTTTTTCGGGATTTTTTGCACAAAATTAATTTTTTATCCCATTTTTTAAGGATTTTCATGATTTTTTCCATTTTTAAAATTAAGATAACAAATAATCTGATTTAAATTTAATTTCTTTCCTAATCAACTAGGTTTTTTTTATTAAAAGATATAAATTGAAAATTATAGAAAGAGAACAGGGATGAGGAAACAAAAAAAAATTCAAATTTTTTATTTTTTTAAAAAAAAAAAAAACTCTCTTCTCCTTCAATTGTTCTTTTTCTTTTTACTCCAAAAAAATTTCTAAGTCAAAAAAATTTTAGATGCAATTTTCTTAATGAAAAATTGATTTTGAGACAATTTAAGGAATTACTTGCTCTTAAAATCAAATTTTCTCACTTTTTTTTTAATTAAACTTCTTAAAAAATTGTACATTAAATCCTTTTTTGATTAAAAATTGATTTTGGAACAAAAAAATAATTTTTTATTCTTAAAATCCAATTTTTTTCATTTGATTTTTTAAAAAATAATTTTCTAAAAAATAAGATTTTTACAATTATTTTTCTAAAGCGAATGGCTTTAGATTTTTTTCATTTTCTTCCATTATTTTCTTAAGCAATTTTCTTTCATGGAATAAAATTCCAACTTTTCTTATTTTTATTTCTAATTTGTGGATCATAAACAAGGAAATCAATCACTTTGTTTTCTCAATCAAATCCGAATTCTGAGGGTAAACATTATGGACCCAATCTCATTATTTTATTTGTTTATTTTCTTTATTGTATTATTTTTATTTCTTATTCACAATTATTTAATCACCATGTAGATCTATTGTTTATTTACTTATTTCATGTGATATTAGATATAGATTTAACATTTTTTACTCTTTTTTATTTGCTTAATTGTTCATTTTTTTTTAATTATTATCATCATTATTTTTTATTATTATCATCATTTATATTATTATTATTATTATTATCATCATCATCATCATCATTATTTTTTTTTTGCTTTTATGTATTAATTTATTAACATGTCAATTTATTTGTTTCATCGTGTCATTTAATTTATTATCATTCATAATGCATTTTTTTCAATTATTTTAATTTATTATTTATTATTTCATGTGTTTAATTGATTTTCTTGATTTAATTACTAACATTAATTTTATCTGTGTTGTGCTTTTGATTCCAATATATGTTTTCCTTATTTGGGCATTCCCGCGAGCGAATGGAGAGATTTAGGAGGCTTGTTTGGCGTGACCTTTTAATTTTCTATCATTTGTATTATTTTTTTTGGCTTTTTATTTATTTTCCATGTAATTTCTAGTAAAATTGTTTATTTTATGCACGTTTAAAAGAAATTTATAAAAAATATTTTTATTAATAAATTGAGTTTTTTCTAATAAAATGGGATTAATGTCCTAGTTTTCCATCCAAATAAATTGTCACTTTAAAATTATTTTCCGTAAATATGCATACGAGGATCAATGTACTCATCCTTAATAAATATCCCGTTTTATGTATGATTAACATCTCATTTACATTGGAATTTGTATTCCGCCCCTAGTTTTATTGTAAATTAATGCGCTTTTATTTACTTTATTTTAATATTGCTTTATTTACTACTTTCATTACATGATTGATTTACGCTCTAATTATTGTATAAAAATTGTATGAGAAAAGGAATAGAATTTTATCTTTAAAACTCAATCATAACTTTAACCAAGGCATGAATAAATGAGAATTCTCGAACCATATCTGGTCTACGGCTCAACGAGGTTAGATGAACTTTTCCAATGTTCTATTGGAAAGGTAATTCCAAAATATCTCTTATTACCCAAAATAGGCTCAAGTTGCATTGTCTTAAGCTCTATGAGGTTAGACGAACCATCCCAATGTTCTATTGGAGTGGGGATTTCAAGATATCTCTGACTTGCCCAAAATAGACATATATGCATCGTTTTAGGTTTCACGAGACTAGATGAATCTTTCTAATGTTCTATTAGATAAAGGATTCCAAAATATCTCTGATTGCCCAAAATCGACACACATGTGTTGTCTTAGGCTCAGTGAGGCTAAACGACCTTTCCCAATATTTTATTGGGTGGTGACTCCGAAACACCTCCTTGTTGTCCAAAATAGACACCCTTGTAATCTTTACAAGTCTTATGAACCTCTCTCAAATATTCTAAAAGCGGGTCATTTGGGGCCGCCCGAGGTTCGGCTTGCATCACACTAATAGCCCATTTGACCTTGGTTTCATCTCAATGAGGGTCCTTATTCGGTCCGGTTCAATTAAATCGGTCCGATTCACCAATTTTTTAATGTCACTATAAAATTACTTTTTCGTTACTAAATTGTTCTACACACTATTTTGAGTCTATCTATGCCTTCAGATAACTTTTCAAAAGCCATTTACTATCTTTAAAGTTTCGATCAAAATTCGGTCAAACAAGTTACTATTTGAATCGAACTAGAGGCTTTTCTTCAGTTTGACTTTCAGTGACCTATTTGATCTCATTTTCACTCCAAATTACATCAGTAGACTCCATTTAATAGGCACTTTCTAACAGTCCAATAAAATATTTTTCCCTACCGGCTTCCCGGCAGGTCACCCATCAGGGGCTTCCCTAACCTGTGCACGTTTAACTTTTCTTTTTTACTGTCTTTTTGAACCCCTGATATTTCAACCAGAAATTCACACTACATACTCTACACATTTCGCTGATCACTATTGACCCGGTGTTCGGGCTATTACAATTCTCCCCCACTTGTAAAAATTTTGACCTCGAAATTTTCTTATGTACCACAATTGTGGTTCACAACTACTACACTATGAGCATATCTAGTTCGGGAGATCGATTTACTTTCCATCAGTCATCATACTTTATATTCTCTTACAATCCCCATGAACCTATACAATCCTTATGTCTCCTCCGATACCTTTACTCTCTACTATCTTCAATACCTATTCATGGCATGTATACGTATCACTTTGTCCTCATTACGCGATCTCTGATCTTAGGACCTCCTAAATCTTTACTCTGATACCAAAATAGATGTCACACCCTTATACCCATAAATGATACAGATACCGAATGTCACAGAACTGCACTAACAATCACTATTATGCACTTGATAGTTCTGTAGGAATTTTTTTTTTTTTGCAGCATTAACAATCACAAACATACGCATATACAATAACTTAATAGTACACTTACATGCAATTCAAATACTTGTACTGTACGCCGTCACTTCCATCAACTGCGGTCGTATACATGCCATGCCAATCTATTATCCTCGCTGACGAATACTTTTCTCGGTCATCATTATATCTTCGGCCACGTCAAAACCTATCACAACCTGCGCACATTAGCACTCTATGCGCTGAGTATTAAAATGTCCAATGGTGGATACATATCCTAAATTTTCCACACTAATACTACATGCATTCACACACAAACATATTTCTTTACTTGAATTATGGGAATGTTAATTTCTAAGTCTTTTAGACAATTATTACATACTCTTACATCAATCATTATCTCTACCTTTGTCATTATCACTACAATCACTTTAGTCATTAGTAATGCCATTGTCAATATCACTATCACTTACTTTGTTAACTCTTACGATATATTATTATTGCGTTCTTTCTATTACTTTGAGGATTAACTATGTTAACAATTTCGTAATTATCTTGTAAATATATCTATTTGTTTTTGTTTCTGTAACTATTTTCATCATTTACTTTATCCTTTTTATTTCTTTTATCAATGTCTTATTATATACACTAATAATCTTTACCATTTAACATTTTGTTCGGTTTGTCAATTAACAATCTAATTTATAAATAATCCTTTTTATTACTTTATCTATGTTAATAACCTTTGGATTCCACCTCTTTTTAACTTATATACCAAATTACGGTCTGAACTCGAACATTATATTGGTTATTGAATCACTTATTAAATAGTCATTGTTTACGATATTAGTGACACTGGTTTTCCATTATGACTTCCTTTATGTCTTAACACTTTCTTTACTCTTTTACATTACACTAACTTTTTGCATTAATAATTTTCACTATATCCAATCTTTCATTAGGTCACTTAACTTTAATCAATTACGAGTCGTATTTATTCTCGAATGGTTAACACTATGATTCAAACACTAGCTTATTTGAATACTTATTATTCCATCATTATTCTTATATTTCTTTCTTAATCAATACTATTTCTATTATGACTGACAATGCCATCACTCCTATTATTTACTCTAGAGGTTCCATATCAATTAATCAATAATATAGGTTTTACATTAATTTTAACAATTATCTAATCCACATTTTACATTATTGTTGTCTTTGTAGTTTCATTATTCATACATAAAATTCTTTCTCAATTTCATTCACTTATATAATTAACATTATAATGAGTCTAGTAATTTCTTTGGCACTTTTCTTTTAATTACACTAAATCTATCACTATTACCCTTACATTTATTATTTCCCATTATACTTAGTTAAATACTTTTAATATTCTAACTTAACAAAACACACAATTAATTTCATCAATTATTTATAAACTATCATTCAATAACCCTGCACTATAGCTTAGTTCACTAAGCCCCCTTTAATAAACTTCTTATAATTTAATTCACAAATTAATCCTCTATATTTATCACAAGTACAAATTTACTTTTTTATTTTACCTTATTAATATTATCATTTTTATTTACATTGTTGGCTTTATTAGTTTCTGTGTCATTCCCTAATTTACCAATATATATATATATATATATATATATATAATTACATCATTATCTTAAACTTAATTAAGTTACACCCATATCCATAATCATTATATATATATATATATATATATATATATATATCCATTAAAAACCATTATATATCTAATAATTATTCATACAATAATATTCTATAATTCTTAATTATTCATTCACTAATTGTCAATTACACATTTATTTCTTACATCATTGATTGATTTCACTTTAATCCCTTAATTAGCCTTAATATTGTAAATTTATAATTTGGTCCCTAACTTTATATAAATTTACGATTTTACCCTTAACAGTCTCATATTTACAAAAGTGCCACTAATTAATTCCATTATTACATTAATTTATTATTTGGCATACAATTTACCTTTTAGCCCTTACCATAACATTCTAAATCAAATTTCACTTTAGTCCTTGTTTTACCCTTAAATCCCAATGTTACCACTCCAATTCGCTATAATTACAATTATGCCACTAGTTAATCTTAATTTCCCTTTAAATTTATTATTATTATTTTATATTAAATCATTAACCATATTTATCCAATAATTTTATCAATTTAATTACATAATCACTCATTAAATCATATTATTCACTATTTACATTTTAATTCTTTAATTAAACTTACCATTTCATTAATTACAGTTAAGTCCTTAATCTTTTTCCTTAATTTTCGATTATGTCCTTTACCTTTTAGCCCTTACCATAACATTCTAAATCAAATTACACTTTAGTCCTTGTTTTACCCTTAAATTCCAATGTTACCACTCCAATTCACTATAATTACAATTATGCCACTAGTTAATCTTAATTTCCCTTTAAATTTATTATTATTATTATTTTATATTAAATCATTAACCATATTTATCCAATAATTTTATCAATTTAATTACATAATCACTCATTAAATCATATTTGTAAATTCTTTAATTAAACTTACCATTTCATTAATTACATTTAAGTCCTTAATCTTTTTCCTTAATTTTCGATTATGTCCACATCTTTTCCATTAATTCCATCTATGTCCCCACTTTTACAATAATTCCATCTATGTCCCTTCTTTTCAATAATTCCATTCATGTCCTCATTTTTCACTTAATTACCAAAATACCCTTAAATATACTTAATTTACAATTTTAACCTTACTTGTTCTTATTTTCCATTTTTATCCTTTTGTTTATTCTTAATTACCAAATTGCCCTTTCTTACACTTAAATTTCACTTTTAACCTTATAAATTTACCAAATTATACATTAGTCCCTAATTTACCACTTTTATACCAAATTACCATTTTAACCTTATATTTTGTCTAAATTACCCTTATCTTTACACTTTTTACCTAACTTTACCACTTTTTACCTACTTAGTGTAAATTTACCATTTTACCCCTAAACTTTCCATTTATTCCAATTTAGTCCCATTTTCACTCATTTTCTTATTTATTACTATTTTAACCAATTTTATCACTTAATTACCATTATGCCCCTAGGCCCATTTAACTTAATAAGCCCATTTTCCAACCCAAAATAATTTCCCTCACTTTTCAAGCTCAATTTTACTCAAACTTAATTCCATAATTCTTAAAATATATAATTTAACCTTCGCGTAAAAGTTTAGCTCAATCGGAGACCGCTTCCCGCACCGGTAATTTCTTACCAGTCCAATAACTCAATTTTCTGTCTCACCGTAAAATTTATTTTTCACTACTATTTAATAATACATAATATTTCAAGTAAATCCATGCTTTCAAATAATTTTTTTGAAATCTACAGCTCCATTTAGAGTCTGGTCAAATCTTGGTCAAACTAGTCAAACCAAAGTCAACTGGTCCGATCAGTCTGGTTCATTGGTTGAACCGTTTCAGTTCACTTTTCATTCTTAACATCAATTTTACTCTTAATAGCCCATTTGACCTTGGTTTCATCTCAATGAGGGTCCTTATCCGGTCCGATTCAATTAAACCGGTTCGATTCATCAATTTTTTAATGTCACTATAAAATTACTTTTTTGGTACCAAACTGTTCTACACACTATTTTGAGTATATCTATACCTTCAGATAACTTTTTAGAAGTCATTTATAATTTTTAAAGACTCGGTCAAAATTCGATCAAGCTAGTTACTATTTGAATCGAACTAGAGGTTTTTCTTCAATTTGACTTTCAGGAACCTATTTGACCTCATTTTCACTCCAAATTATATCACTAGACTCCATTTAACAGACACTTTTCGATAGTCCAATAAAATATTTTTTCCTACCGGCTTCCCGATAGGTCACCCATCAGGACCTTTCTTGACCTGAGCACGCTTAACCTTTCTTCTTTACTGTCTTTTTGAACCCAATTACTGATATTTTCACCTAAAATTCACACTGCATACTCTATAAATTTCGCTGATCACTACTGACCGGGTATTCGGGCCATTACAGTATGCTTAAAATGGAAAGAATAAATTTATAGGTGAAATCTTAAATTGGGCCAAATGGTATACTTAAGAATACTAATGTATACTTTAATGTTTAAAGCAAGATATTTATGTATTTATGATAATTAACATATGAATTATTTAAAATAATGATTAATGGAAAAGAAATAAGCATGAATAAAAATCTAAGTGTAGGCCAAATGGGGTATTATGGTATAACATAGTGTATTTGTATGTTTAAAGGTAAATAAGTATGTATTCATGTAAATTAACATGTAATTTAATGGTATAAAGGTTAAATGGAAGAAAAAGAATTATGGATGGCCGAATGCTTTCTTAAGGGATCTTAATGTGTAAGTGAATAATTAAATGAATTCAAGGTCATAGAATGAATACATAATTAAAATGGAGGGTATACTAATTTTTTTGGAATTTTTAGATTAATAATGAATATAATTTATGTTGAAATTGTATTATGTAATAAGTAAAAATTATGGTATATGTTATGGTTAAGTAAATAATGACATAAATAAGATTAAAATAAAAAATAACAATAAGTAGAGTGGAATTGAATTTGATGGAAAAGAAATCAAGTAGATGAATTGTAGTGTAATAATTAAATAATATGTGAATATGGTATGGTTGTTAAGTAATGATTATGGATATGTAAATATAACAAGGAAATAGAAAAATAATGTATATATGTTTATGTATATTGAATAAGAAATGGAATTATGACAAAGAATAAGCATGGCTAATATAAAGTGAATATGGCTATTACGAAATGAATATGGTTACGGTAAAAAGGTTATGGTTAATATGAAATAAATATGTTTATGCATATAAATAATTAATAAAAGTAAAATATATATATATATGGTATATTGCCCTTAGTATTCTGGTAGAAAATCACTAGTTCAGGATATAGTTGGCTAGCCACAGGGACACCTATACCGTGGTTTGAGTCATAACAACTCGTATGTGTAGGCTAATGACGGTCTACTATGTATGGCACTATGCCATTATGGCTTATGGAATTGAAGGATTATTTTTATAATCCTAGAGTAATGATCCTTTATGATCATTTACTTGTACGGCTCCCAAAGTAATGATCTCTAGTGGTCATTTACTCTTATGGCTCCCAGAGTAGTAATCCTTAGTGGTTACTTACTTTTATAGCTCAAAGTTAGTGATCCTCAGTGGTCACTTACTCTTATGGCCCTAGAGTTAGTGGTCCTTAGTGGTCACTATCTCTTATGGCTCTACGTCCCGTATATCTAGATTAGAGATTTCTACCAGATTATTACTAGGGGCAAATTAAGGAAAATTGATTAAAATGAATAAATATGAAGCAATAAAAGAAATAAAATGAATACGGACTAAATTGTAAAGATTTAAAAGTATTAAGGGTATAATTGTAATTATGTTTAATGATAAGGAAAAAATAAGGTAATTATAGAAAATAAGTAATTAATTGATTAAATTAGTAATCAGATGAATAAATATGGGATAAATATGAAACTATGCAAAAGATATAATTTAGGGACTAAATGGTTAATTTTACATGATAAATAATGAATTAAGTAAGGATTATGGATAACTACATATTTGTAATTGTAATGAAATTGAATGGCAAAATCGTAATTTATTGAAAGTATAAGGATTAAAATGTAATTTGACATGAAAATAGTATTTTAAAGACTAAATGGTAATTTCTATGTCAAATAATGAAATAAATATAAGAATAAGATTAATTAATGGCATTATTGTAAATAAGCGAAAATGAGGGCAATATTGTAATGTAGTAAAAGTTTAGGAAGTAAATTGTAAAATAATGATAGTAGTGTTAATTAAAGGACTAAAATGTTATTTGACAAGGAAATTGACTAGTAGTTATAATTGTAAGGATAATGGAAAATTATTTTATAATGTACTTGTAGAAATAATAATAATAATAATAATAATAATAATAATAATAATAATAATAATAATAATAATAAGGTAAAATAGTTAATGGTTACATTAATTAACGTGTACATGGAAAAGAATATTATTTATGGAACTATTAATTTAGGAAATAATCATAGTCTAATTAATAAGAATAAATGAATTGATTTATATGACTATTAAAATGTTAAAACATAAAAGTATATGTATGATTAATGGTAAATTATTAATAGAAATAATAATTAAGGATTTAAAGTTAGTTAATCAATTGAAATAAAGTAATTGATGTAGAAATTAATTATATTAATATTAATATATGAAAATTAATACGAGAAAATTTTAAGTTATGCATGTATGTGTGTATGTATGTTTTTAGAAATAGAAAATGTAGGATATGTATCCACCACTGAGCATTTTAATACTAAGCGTGTAGTGTTGTTTATTGCGCATAGGTTATAAAAATAGAAAGTTTTAAAGTGGCAGAGGTTTAGCCGACAATTAAGAAGAGGAATGGTAGCAATAGTGGAAAGATAGGCATGGCATATATATGGTCATAATGGATTTTAAAAGGAATAATGTATGTACTTGTGATGCGCTCGAACCCCGCTCGCGATCCGGATGGCCCTCGGGAGTCAGCTTTTAGGACCCAAAGGTCGGATGGAGGTTCGTTAAAACTCGTGAAAACTGATCGCTTCGCAATGGGCTGGAATTTATCCAAATTGATTGTTGGCAATCAACTTACAAGAGCGTCTATTGGGTACCACAAGGCAGGTATCACGGAGTCGCCACCCGATAGAACTCGGGAAATAAATCTAGCCTTATGAGGCCCAAAATCAGAGAGAGTTCGGAACCTCACTCTTATTCATACCTTTGGTTAATTTTGTGTAAATGAATTTTTAGGGTCAATTATTTTATCCCTCTTCTCACACGATTATGCCATAATTATAAAGCACATTAATATAAAGCAATAAATAAATAAAACGATAAATAAAATATAATTACAATTATCCAAATATAAAAGTGATAAAAAATACATACATAAATCGGGCTATTCATTGAGACGGGAGCATTGGTTCCCAATTACTTATTTTATAAAAAGCTTAGAATTCTCAAATCGATTTAAACCTTTGTTTTGGGGTGAAAACCAGGACATTTGTCCAGTTTTATTAGCAAATTTCATTTTGGTAGAAAACATTTGTGTGATGGTTCTTTTAAGCGCGGTAGAAAATCCTTTATTAATACAGACCACAAGCGAATTAAAAATAATAAAATAATAATTACATATTCCGAATGATAAATAAATCCTAATCTACTCATCCCGACCGTGCTCCGCCTAACTCCGTGAGCGAGTCACATGCCACTCGCATCGCGGTAAAGACAGAAAACAAAGTTAGTTAATAATGGGTAAATAAATAATTGAATGAATAAATAAACAAATAAATAATTGAATAAAGTAAATTGAGAAAAATAATTAAAGTTAATAATGGATTAAATTAAATTAAATGATAAATAAATGAATAAATAGATAAATAATTAAATAAATGATTGAATGAAATAAATTGAGAGGATTAATGAATGTAAAACACAATGGCAATTTTAATAATCAAATGCAATAAAAATGATAATGCTAATAATAATACCGTAAGATGATGATGATGATTAAATAAACAAAAAATGATAATAATAATAATAATAATAAAAAATAATGATAACAATAGTAACAAAATAATAATATAGTAATAACAATAATAATAATAATAATACTAATAAAAGATGATAATATTAATAATAATAATAATAATAATAATAATAATAGCAATAATGCAAAGTAATAATAATAACATGAATAAAAATGGTAATGATGATGATAACAATATAATAATATTAAAATAATAACAACAAAATACAACGATAATTAATAATAACTAAATATACCCAATAACAATAATGATAATAATAATAAATAATGTAAAATAATTAATTAATTAATAATAATAATACTAAAGACAGAATAACACTAATAATAAATTAATAAATAATAATATAATAACACTACTAACAATACTATAACCTCAATAATAATAACAAATAATCACAAAATACAATAACCAATAACAAATAAATACAATAATGAATATAATAATAAATAAATAATATTAATAACAATAAAATCAATATAACTCAATAATACTAATAATAGATAAATAAAAATAATAATAACAATAATAATGTAATAATAATAATAATAATAATAATAATAATAATAATAATAATAATAAACAGAAAATAAATAAATGTATAATAATAATAATTATAATAATAATAATAATAATAAATAAATATAATAATAATAATAATAAATAAATAAATAAATAAATATATAATAATAATAATATTAATAATATTAATAATTAAATAAAATATAAAGGAGATAGGAACTTACCTCGTCGGAGGGGGGTGGCCGACACAGCCGTCACCGGAAGTGAGATCGGGACACCGGGAGTGCGGCGGCGGTAGTCACGAGCCGGAAGAACAACTGCCTCACCGAAAAACGCCACGAAGCGTCGCCGGACTTCTTCTCTGACGCGCCTTGCTGCCGGCGGCCGATGTAGGAACGACGGCCATAGGGAGCTTCGTCCGGGCCTGCTCTCTACGGTGGCGAGGCGCGTGCAGCGGTTGACCGCCATGACTGGCTTTTTTCCTTCTTTTTCCGCTCCGGCGCCTCTGGTCTGCGTTTTGGCCCTGCTCCTCTTTCTAGTTGTTTCTTCTTTTCCTTTTAATTTCTTTAATTCTTTGATTTTTGGTTTCCTCTCACTTGCTCTCTCTTTTATATTTCCTTTCTATTTTTTGCTTTGCCTTGCACTCTCATGCTCTCACTTTATTTTTCCTTTTTTTTTCTTCAACCCATCAACTGCCCTCTCTTGTTCTCTCTTTTTCTTATTTTTTCAATTTTCTTCTTCTCTCAATTTTTTGTTCAGTCCAGAGAGCCCCCCCTTTCATCTCCTCATCATATTCTTTTTATACCCTAGAATTAGGGTTAAGGTCATCTAAATAATTCCCTCCATTTTATTATTTTTTATTTTTATTTTTATTAATTTTTTTATTTTAACTAATTTACACACTTTTAATTTACTTAAACTAAACACATATATTAATTAATTAAACATTACTAATTAAACACTCTATATTTTCCTACCTTCTTAATTTAATTAATCTACTTAAATTACGTCATCTATTTTATCTAATTAAACCCCACATTTATTTTCTTATTTTTTTCAACTTTAATTATCCTAAAATATTAACTAATTAATCAACAAATCTTAATTATTAATTTATCTTACAATATCAACTAATTAAATTAACCTAATCTTAATTTTTGATTTATCTAATTAAATTAACCTAATCCTATTTTTTTATTTTTTAATTTTACCTACATATTTTATGTATTTATTATTATTTTTTTGGAGGAATTTATCAAGGACCCAAAATTGCCATTGCCATTTTAAAAATTCGACTCCAGACCCGGTGTCTACAGTTGCCCCCAATTTTGGAGAAGTTAGTGCCTAGGCACCGAGGTGAGCCAAAATTCAAAGAAGAAAGGCCAAAATTCAGAGAGGAAAAGGAAAAAGAGGTGCAGAGGCACGTACCTGAGGAAACGACGCTCTGAATCGGATGAAGTTGGAGCTGTTGTCGACGTGTTAACCCCTGTCATTTTTTTGGGCATATAACCTGTGCGGTGTCTAGCCCATTATTCAGTGTTTAACCTCCCTCGTTTCAGCATCTAACCTGTGCAGTGCCTAGCCTCAGCCGGGTCGGTGTTTAACCTCTTGGAGCTGCCTCTTAAGAGGACTTTGAAGGAGTGACTGCCCCCTGAGAGGTCTTGGGTTGATTTGTCCTTGGAGAGGACTTGGGTTGATTTGCCCTGGAGAGGACTTGGGTTGATTGATTGCACCGAATCGCTACCAAGATTCAAAGTGCGAAAGTTCTGAGATTGCACTGAATCGCTACCAAGATTCAAAGTGCTTGCATTGAATCGCTACCAAGATTCAAAGTGCGAAAGTTATGAGGTTTCACTGAATCGCTACCAAGATTCAAAGTGCTTGCATCGAATCGCTACCAAGATTCAAAGTGCAAAAGTGTTGAGACATCACCGAGCTGTTATCTAAACTACAAAGTGATTGCACCGAATCGCTACCAATATTCAAAGTGCGGAAGTGTTGAGATATCATCTAGCTGTTATCTACAAAATGATTGCACTGAATCGCTACCAAGATTCAAAGTGCAGAAGTGTTGAGATATCACCGAGCTGTTATCTAAGCTACAAAGTGATTGCATTGAATCGCTACCAAGATTCAAAGTACAGAAGTGTTGAGATATCACCGAGCTGTTATCTAAGCTACAAAGTGATTGCACTGAATCGCTACCAAGATTCAAAGTGCGAAAGTGTTGGGATATCACCGAGCTGTTATCTAAGCTACAGAGTGATTGCACTGAATCGCTACCAAGATTCAAAGTGCAGAAGTGTTGGGATATCACCGAGCTGTTATCTAAGCTACAAAATGATTGCACTGAATCGCTACCAAGATTCAAAGTGCATAAGTGTTGAGATATCACCGAGCTGTTATCTAAGCTACAAAGTGATTTCACTGAATCGCTACCAAGATTCAAGGTGCGAAAGTTTTGAAATTACACTGAATCGCTACCAAGATTCAAAGTGTTTGCACCGAATCGCTACCAAGATTCAAGGTGCGGAAGTTTTGAAATTACACCGAATCGCTACCAAGATTCAAAGTGTTTGCACCGAATCGCTACCAAGATTCAAAGTGTTTGCACCGAATCGCTACCAAGATTCAAGGTGCGGAAGTTTTGAAATTACACTGAATCGCTACCAAGATTCAAAGTGTTTGCACCGACTCGCTACCAAGATTCAAGGTGCGGAAGTTTTGAAATTACACTGAATTGCTACCAAGATTCAAAGTGTTTGCACCGAATCGCTACCAAGATTCAAAGTGTTTGCACCGAATCGCTACCAAGATTCAAAGTGCGAAAGTTTTGAAATTACACTGAATCGCTACCAAGATTCAAAGTGTTTACACTGAATCGCTACCAACACTACAAGAATTTTGTGAAATAGCAATGGAAAAATAGCAACGGAATTTTTTCCCTTGCTAAATAGCAACGGAATTCCATTTCCGTTGCTATTTAGCAACGGAAATATTATTCCGTTGCTATTTTCTGTCATGTTTCACATCTATAGCAACGGAAATTATTTTCGATATTTTTCTTCGCTAAAAGACGAGGGAAAGTTTGGCGCGTGAATTTAGCAACGGTTTATAGCAACGGAATCGAAAATCCGTTGCAAAAAATCGTGCGAAAAAAATGCGGGAGCAGAAAATAGCAAGGGAAATAATATTCCGTTGCTAATGTAGCAACGGAATTAGAATTCCATTGCTATAAATGTGGGATAAAAGAATTGAGTCATAAAATAGCAAGGGAAATAATATTCCGTTGCTAAATAGCAACGAAATATATATTCCGTTGCTAATTTAGCAACGGAATTGAAATACCGTTGCTAAATATCGCTAGAATATAAGGCGGGAGAAATTTGGAGCGAAAAATAGCAACGAAAATTTTATTCCATTGCAATTAATTTTTAAATATAAATCTGGTTCTAAAATAGCAACGGAAAATTTATTCCGTTGCTAAATAGCAACAAAAATTAATTCCGTTGCTATTAATTTCTAAATAAATAGAGAGGAAAATCGGTTTCAAAAATAGCAACGGAATATAAATTCCGTTGCTATTTAGCAACGGAAACTGTATTCCGTTGCTAAATAGCAACGGAAACTGTATTCCGTTGCTAAATAGCAACGGAATTTTTTTTCCGTTGCTATTAATTTCTACATATATAGTGAAAAAATCGGGTTCTAAAATAGCAACGGAAAATTTATTCCGTTGCTATTTAGCAACGGAAACAGAATTCCGTTGCTAAATAGCAACGGAATAAATTTTCCGTTGCTAAAAAGTTGGGTCCTAAAATAGC
This sequence comes from Excoecaria cochinchinensis, assembly GCA_947683425.1. Lineage (NCBI taxonomy): Eukaryota > Viridiplantae > Streptophyta > Magnoliopsida > Malpighiales > Euphorbiaceae > Excoecaria > Excoecaria cochinchinensis. Next base: position 1,963,518 of record CANTUQ010000038.1, read on the forward strand.
AACGGAAATAAAATTCCGTTGCTATGTAGCAACGGAATTTAATTCCGTTGCTATTTAGCAACGGAATATAATTTTTGTTGCTATTTAGCAATGGAAATATGATTCCGTTGCTATCAGATTAGTAAGAGGAAAAATTGAGCCCTAAAATAGCAACGAAAATTGTGTTTAATTCCGTTGCTATCACTTTCTTAATAGAAATAACACACGTTTTCATTCAATCTTGCTCACTTTCTACCCCATTTTCCTAATTTCCCTCACTCGTGTACACCTAAAATCGTAATCCTCACACCACTATCACCTTCCACCAGATCCGCCGCTCTTCCTGACTCCCATCGCCTCCCTCCACTCCTCCTCTGCTCCTCAGTCACTCTCCGCCTCCCCCTTAGCTATTAGTACTCCCCGTTTATTCTCCCTCTGTCCCTCTGCCTCGCCTTCTCCTTTTCTTTGTCCCTCTCCCTTCAAATGGCCAACGGGTAAGCTTTATTACCCCCACGAGCTTTATTCCACTCGCCAAACCCCATGAACCCAAGAATCTGCCGTTGATGAACAAAATCAGCAGCAAACTCACGAGCTCGCCATTGTTCCTTCACAGCCACCATTTGCTACTGCCTCTATCTCTCTCTTTATCCACAGTTCTTCCTACCCACTTCTGCAATCAGCCAAAAATAACCCATTGTTGTTGGAATTTGTCGGGGGCCAGGTGTATCTCTCTCTCACGATTCAAGGTATGTATAGTTTACCTATTTTTCTTTTTCCTTTTTTTTTTTTCAATTTGGTTAAGGATTTGGAAAACCTGATTTTGAAATTTGGAGTTTAACTGGTACTAGTCTCTGCCTTAGTATTAATTTTCATTAATGCAAACTCCTTCCCTCTCACAAATTTGAGATTGACGGTCCTTCATGTTCTGCTTTTTGATCCTCAACGTTGCTTTATGTTCTTATTTTTTTGTCTTTCATCTTCAATCTCCAGATCATATTCTTTTAACATTCAGAATCGTGAGTAGTTGATTGCCTTTGGATTTAACATTCAGAAAGTTTTTGGGACTCAAATACACATCAAACACCATTAATTGTAAGTAATTCAAACCAGATGTCTGATTAATTGCCAATTTCATATTATTTAAATTTTTGCTTATCAAATTACAGTATCTGAAAATTTCATATTCTTAAGTTTGATGAACTCTGAGAATGGCTGATATGAAAATATGGTAACTGTAAATAAATTCCTAGAATCATTGATATCAAATCTAATACACGGGTTTTTCCTTTTTTCTTTAACAACATTTTTCTTTTTCAATTTCTTTCAGCGATTTGCCCTTACTGCAGTGGAACTTAACAGTTCAAATCCTCAGAGTATTTTCCAGGTGTTGATTTAAATTTTAAACCTCATGCTCTATTTTGTTTTTAAAATGGTGTAGCAAATTCCAATCTCTTCAGGAATTTGAGCCACTAACAGCTAGCAAGAAATAATTTTTGACTTTGTGTGACCTAAACCTTTGATCTAAAATTCCTTTAATCCTCTATTTTTTCAATTAATTTCTTGAATCTGAATACTGAGATATTAGTTTAGTGAAATAAATTAGTTTATAAAGACATAAAATTTGAAATTGTGAATCCTTGATCTGATCACTGACATATGAATTTAGTGTTTCAAAGTGGGCATGAAGTATTACCCAACGCAGTTCTCTGAAATGAAGAAGACTATTTGTGAAAATTTTGAAAAAGTCATCCTTGAGTTAGTTTTTGCTTTTATATATACTTGCTTGTTGTGCAGCCATAATTATTGAGCTAATTTAATTTTATCTTTTCAAATAAAATGCATAACACTTTCATAATTTAACGATAAATGTATGCAAAGTCTCTTACTGGTTTTTTGTAAAAGTTAGACACATTCAGTTGGAGTCTTGTGTTCTCAAGAATCTACAACAACACATATATGTTGGGTAACTTTTGGTTTATCTGATAAGTAGTAAGTAGCACATAACTTTTTCAAAACTAAAGATTTAAGGTTGGAAACTAAGAATGCCAAGTCAATAAGTATATGGTATTTATTCCAACATTAGAAGAGTAATACTCCTAGGTATGTAGCATCACCTCACTCAACTTTGTATGCTACAAATTGTAGCTAGTGATCTAACAGTACAACTATCATGGGCCTTAACATGATTATGTGCTATTAATTAGTTAAAGAAGGCCCATTTTATTAGGGAGGTATTCATTCTGTATCAATACTAAGTAATATCAACCGTTAAATTAAAAAAAAATATCTTTTCATTTCATGGTCAAGATTTACTGTTTGCTGATACTTAAACATATAAAATAATCTCCCATTTTAGTATTCCATCCATGAAAAGTATTTATACTCACAATTCAATTTAGTCAAGCTTTTAATAAAATTAGAATCAAATTACAGTTTAGTCTCTCTGATTTGATCTGCTGTCAATTAATTTTATTCCCTAGGATTCTTTACTTTTTAGCCTTTTGTATAGTTATATATATGTACCAATACAAAACAAGACATATATGAGTATTTTTAGCATACAAGTTTATAATTGTCCATCGCAATGCATGTACAAACCTATTGTGTGGGGATTCCTACAAAAGTACTGGCAGATTACTAAGTTAATCTATTTATATATTTTCAAGTAAAGTTATGATCTTCTGTTGAAATTCTATGTGGTTACTTTTGACTTGTCTATAAAATAACTTAGAAATAGGATCATCCATATCATTATATCAACCTCCACTTTTATGAAATCAAGATACTTGCACGTGGACTCAATTTTGACTTGTTTCAATGTTGTATTTCAGGTTCTGATTCTGTTGCCATTTAGAAATATAGCACTGCAACTTATTATAAGCTAATACAGCTGACCCCTCAAGCTTACAAGGTATAAATTGTGTTTGTGAATTTGTTTTATCATTTTAAAAATTTTGATGTTCATATTATAATTTATTTAGTTTTATGATTTTTTTTTCGACATGATTTTTTGATTTGTCTGTAAATTCATAATATTTTGATTCTATATGTACGTGGAGGGAGTTTAGTGGAAGCTGTTTTTTTATTCTATCTCTATGTGGAGGGGGTTTGGCGGAAGCTGGCTTTTCTCATTGGATTTCACTCGCCAAGTTGAGGGTTGAAGATTTGGAAACACATCGTGCTCTGCAGTCAGATCGGTCTCCTTCACCTCCACCTCCACCTATGTAGTATTTTTAATGTCATTTGTATTGAATTTATATTTTGTTTGTGACAGTTTCACTAGTTTTTTTACTTTACAATGATATTATACTAAATTTAATTTTGTGATATTTTTTTGGATTTTTCTTTTATATATTATAATATATTTTCAGGATTTTAATTATTGTGTATTACAATTTTTATATGAGATTATAAGCATACATTATTAATATATACAGGATTTGAATTATATAAATTTAATAAATAATTTTTTTCACTTGTTTTAAAAATAGCAAGGGAAATGTTTTTCCGTTGCTAAAAATAGCAAGGGAAAAGGCTTTCCGTTGCTACTTTTAGCAACAAAAATTATATTCCGTTGCTAAAAATAGCAACGGAAAAACATTTCCCTTGCTAATTGCACTATATTTATTTACAAATATAATACATACTATTGAAAATAGCAACGGAAAATGTATTCCATTGCTAATCCCTTGTTACAGAAATTATAATTATAATAATAATAATAATAATAATAATAATAAAATACGAAAAATAGCAACGGATTAATTCCGTTGCTATTTTTAGCAACGGAATATTTATTCTGTTGCTAAAAATAGCAACGGAATTCATATTCCGTTGCTATTTTTAGCAACGGAAAATTTTTCCGTTGCTAAATTTAGCGTCAGCCGAAATTGCAACGGAACGTTCTGTTGCTATTTTCCGTTGCTAATTTTAATTAGAAACGGAAAAGTAGCAAATTCCGTTGCTATTTTCCCTTGCTATTTCTTAATTTTCTTGTAGTGCAAGATTCAAAGTGCGAAAGTGTTGCGCCGAGTCTGCTCCAGACTTACAAAACGCGAGGGTTGCTCTCCTGAGCTGCACCGAGTCTGCTCCAGACTTACAAAGTGCGGATGGTGATGTGCCGAGTCTGCTCCAAACTTACAAAGTGCGGATGGTGATGCGCTGAGTCTGCTCCAGACTTACAAAATACGAGGGTTGCTCTCCTGAGCTGCACCGAGTCTGCTCCAGACTTACAAAGTGCGGATGGTAATGCACCGAGTCTGCTCCAGACTTACAAAACGCGAGGGTTGCTCTCCTGAGCTGCACCGAGTCTACTCCAGACTTACAAAGTGCGGATGGTGATGCGCCGAGTCTGCTCCAGACTTACAAAACGCGAGGATTGCTCTCCTGAGCTGTATCGAGTCTGCTCCAGACTTACAAAGTGCGGATGTTCTGAGATTTGCCTCCTCAGAGGACTTGGAAATGCCTTCTCAGAGGACTTGAGATTTTGCCTCCTTAGAGGACTTGAGATATTGCCTTTTGAACAAGGACTTAAAGGTAATACTCCGAAAAAACTGATAATGCCTTTAAAGAAGGACTTAAAGATAATTGATTTGCCCCCTAGGGGGCTTGAGAAACGTCAGCTTGTCGACGTTCGACTGATGTACACTATCTAATAAGCGTCAAGCACCATATATGCATGGAATGCATGTGAAAGGATATTCATTTATGAAATGATATGCAAAGGACTATGATCCTGAAAAACATATATGTCGTTGGCTTGCATTCATGTGGAAGATTATGGAATCGTCATTCTAACATGTTTTCAAATGATCATAAACGAGAAAAACATGCAAAGGTTCAACATGAGAAATATATACAAAGGGATTATGTACGCAACATATATGCAAATGTTCATACATGTGACAAGGATAAAGAGTCGTTCATAGGCATTGATGAAAAGAATCATATGCAAAGATAGGTGGAAGTCATTACATACATGAAAGCTATGTAAAGTATTGAGTGTGTGCGATATGTGCACATATAACTATGTACATGAAACATATGCAGGAAAACAAAAATCACATATACGTGTGTACTGAGTGCATACGAAAATTGTGAATGTGAGATGCATGAAAAGGATATGCCCGTGAAGAGTCGTGTGCATCAAAAGCACATATGAAATATATTCGCTGAAGAACTTGTGCCAAAAGACATGCACCAAAAATTATACATGTACAACAATTTATGAGAATGTTTGCTACAGTTATGTGTAAAAACATTTGCAGAAAGCATATGTACAAAGAATGTTGCTGGGAGTATATGCAAAGCGTCATTTTCATGAGTAGTGATAAGAAATACCCCAAGATTGTAAAATGAGTGCAACCTATCAGGTACCCCAAACTCGAGTTTCTATCTGCCTTTGAGCATACTGAATGAACCACATTCTCAACTGATTCAATCTCAGCAAAAGAATTCAGGAGTCATTCCCAATGAAGGGCAAGAAGATAAATGCGTAGACATCAAGGTTTACTAAACCAACATGTAAAATACGAGGCATACCACGCAATCTCTGTGTGTATGTGCAAAAGGCCAAAACAAGATTTTTCATTTTTCAAAAGCAAATTCTAGATGCAATGTCAGGAACGAGACTCAACTCGAATGCATAAATGCACTCATGACTTCTCGCTTGAAGCTCAAGAAACACCATATGCCTCTTCCTACGTACCAAACCTTATTAGAAGGTCATCTTCTCTAATTAGATAAGGTCAAACCAAGAATCAAGAGGACTTACTTTGGTTGTAACGTTAGGCTTAGGTAATTGGCTATCAAACGAGGATCAGGTCACTAGAGAAAAATAGCCGCAATGTTAATTCGATGGATGAAAGCACCATTCTCAACCCCAATTGTATACTGTCCAGATATTCTTGAATTTGGATTTGGTAACACTTTAGCTCATCAAGCTCAATATAATAATTAAGCTAAAAAAAAAATAATCACTGAACTCATCAAGGGAAATTATCCTAAACTCAATTTTTTCTCTTTTTTTTTTTTCTTTTATTTTTTATTTTTTATTTTTTTCTTCTTTTTTTTGTTTTTTTGTTTTTTTTTTCATTGTTTTTGTTTTTTTTTTCGCAAGCTCATGTCCCTAATTACACAAAAAGGTTTATCAATGATTTAGACCCCTTTCCCAATGTAACACCCCCACCACCGCCCCCGTTGGAAGGGCACCAGCGGGCGCGCTACACGACGCTCACTCACGACGCGACGAAACATACAGCGGAAGCATACATGCGCTAAGCGGAAGCATTCAATAACCAATAATAAAAATCATAGAAAATATACTTCATTACTATAAAAACAAAATACAAAGCTATATACAATATCCCAAAAGATTACAACTTAAAAATCCTTTACAAAATAATACATATACAAAAAGAATTATCGGAGGAGACAGGAATAAATAACTCGACTCCTATGTGGCCTGCCTGCAGATACGCGACACGAGCAACTCCAAAAAAAATCCTTCACGCTACCTGCACGGGATAAAAGCCCGTGCTAAGCGATAACGCTTAGTGGGGAGAAACAAACACAACAGAACACTATACAAGAAAACATGCACTAACATACATAATTCATTATGAATCAGAGTACAGAGATATAAATATATTCAGGATAATAATACAAAACACTAAACCATTACACTATTCAGAGTCACACAACAATCAGAACACTTCACTAAATCAATACCAGACAATTCACACAATAGCCTGAAATCAATGGTGGAGGATACAGGAACACGACACGGGAGACTGAAGCCTCAAAAACACTTTAATACCCGAAGGTAGCGCGGGAGACCGGAGTCTCAAAACATTTTATCACTACACGAAAGATGACCATCTCGGAGGTCGACCGCTTTGCCCAAACGGGGCGGACCGAACAACTATACACTAACCCTTCTTAAGCATGCTTAATTATCCTATACCTTGACACTTCAGGCTCGACAACACATTCATTCACTCGACCTTACACAATCAAAAGCAAGATTCAATTCATGATTCTAATATTAAATAAATTCCTAACTAAAATACTAGTACATTGATATCACGAGTCATAAGCACAAACATATTTCATGCAATAGTAAGAAACCGTGCAAAGTGGAACAAAAGAAACACATTCAGAAAACTGGGCAAGCAGGAAGGGCCTCTGTCACGATCGCGACAAGTGTTGCGCTCGCGACAGAGCACGGGGCACTTCCTCGCGAGGTCGCGCCAGGGGGCCTACTCGCGACGAAGCACTCGCGGCAGAAATTCACGGGGTCGAGCTCTGTCGCGCTCGCGACAAGCGTCGCGATCGCGACAGAGACCAGTTCCTTTCTCCTCGCGCGCACGCTCGGCAGCACGCCCGCACGGAGGGTTCTGCTACCGAGCTCTCTGTCGCGCTCGTGACAACGTTGCGATCGCGACAGAGGGCTCTTCAAGAATAAGGGGCCAAGTCCGCCTTCTGTCGCGCTCGCGACAGACGTCGCGATCGCGACAGAACCAAGATTCGCCCAAGTCTGCACTTTTTCCTTCACTATTCACACACAATTCTTCCTACATACACACAATATGCACAAGCACTTACCTTAAGCCTCCAGCACATCACCGCATCATTCTCAAGCCACATAAACCCATTTTATACAATATACAAACATCAATTCAACATAAAATCACTCACAACCAACTCAAATACACTAACATGGCATGTTCAAAATCCGAAAACACATAATATCCTCACTATATCATTAACACTTCACTATAAATCACTACTAAATTTAAACATGCATTCATGAACACTCAATATTGCCAATGACATGCAATCACAACATAGAGTAGATCCAAGGAGGAAATTAGGGGAAAAACACAAAATCCACAACATAGCTCCCAATCACTTGCATGCCTTCAAAACCCATTCCCAAATAAACACTCAGGAACACAGCTCCCATACCTGGAAAACGAAGCTTCAAACCGTGTCCCTCACGAAACCACTTTATCCTTGCCCTTGCTCTTCCTTCTCTCTTCCGATGCTTGCACAAAACCCAGCCACAACACACTCAAATCAGACCCAAAACCACAATCAAAACCAAAAAAAGAAGGAGAAAGAAGAACCGAAATACCCAAAGCACTCCAAACCACTTACCTCCTACAATCCTTCAAGAACATAGCTCAAATTTCCAAGAAAACTGAAGAGAAAAGAGATGGGAGCAGAAAAATGGAAGCAAGAGAGAGGGGAGAACGGGAAATGAATAAGAAAAGAGAGAAATGAGGTAGCTTCCTTGGAAAGGTAGGCAAATTTCTGCCCTTCCCTTCCCTCTCTCTTACTTTTCATTAAATGCTCACCAACCTCCAAGCCACTTGTCACACTCCTAGAGAATCAATCAATCCATCTTAACATAACCACTCTTGGCACCATACACTAAACACACACAAGCCTTTCTTACACAAATATCTTCAATGCACCACAATTCACTCACACCATATTATTTCTTAAAAACCCTTTTCATCCTAGGCACCATGCACCACAAACCACACAATAAAAGCCCTAAGTCCACTTACACCCTACAACTATACACTATAAGCACACACTATTATTTCCTCCTCTCTTAATTAATTAATTCCTTTAACACATAATTCCTTATTATCTTATTTTCCTCATACTTAAATTACGAAAATACCCTCACTTACCGACTTACCACGCAAATTCCGACCAGGCCCTATTTGGGTTGTTACAATCACTCCCCCTTAAGAAATTTCGTCCTCAAAATTTCCCCGCTAATCACTTATATCCAATAACCCAAAACTCAAACCGAAACTTAACCGAAAGCTAATAACATAACTTACCAGAAGGTCGAGCTTGATCTGTTATATCCCCAATTTGCATCGCATAAACTCTCGGATGCGCGGGCACTTCTTCGGTTGGCGACTTCTGCACTGTCTCTGATGGCGCTTGCGAAGGACATCCACTACCTCTTCCACTCTGATTCCCTCTCGCTCTCTGACCACTGGCTCTACTCTCAAGTCTATCCTGAAGCTCTCTTCGATCCAGACAATTTGCTACCATATGCTCTTGGCTGCCACATCTGAAGCACGCTCCAGAGATCCTTCTGCACTCGCCCCAGTGGCGCTTATAACAATGCTCACACTTCGGGATCGCACTTCCCTTGCTAGAGGGTGGCGCTACACTCCCGACTTCCGAACGTACCGGAATCAAACTCTTCCCACCTTGACCACTCGGAACTCCTCTCAACTTCTTGCCACTACCAAACCCACCTTCCGGTGCTTTCCTCTTGCTCTCGATCCTCTGCTTGATCACCTCAAATTCCTCTAACTTCATTGCCGCTGCCACAAGCTGATAATACCCCACGGGTTGCAAGACTGACAATGCCAATAAAGGACCTCTGAGCACCTCACGCAGTCCCTCTAGGAAATGCCTACTTCTAAACTCATCCGTCAACAAAGCCTCAGGCACATACTTGCTCAACCGGCTGAATTCCTTATCATACTCACTCACGGTCATACCTCGCTGCTTCAAACTGATGAACTCTCTCCACTTAGCTTCATGATATGCCTTCGTCACATATTTCTGTTCAAATTATTATTTGAAGAAATCCCAAGTCAACTCGGATGGTCGCTGAGGATTTCGCATCACCAATTCCCACCAATCGTACGCTGACCCTTGAAGCAACGACACTGCACAAAGCACCCTCTGTTCTGCAGGACATCTAATTTCTTGCAAAATCTAACCTACCCTCTTAAGCCAAAACTCGGCCACATCAGATTGGTCCAAAGCAGTCCCATGAAAATCCTCGCCTCCTCTCTTTCTTAATAACTCAGTCGGAGCCTTAGGAGCAGTCAGCCTCTCTACCAACTGAAGCAAACCTTGCAATAAGACCGGATTCTCTTGACCAAAACCCATACCAAGAATTTCTTCTTGCTGATATTGCAGAGCAGGTTGGCCACCTCTCGCTACACTTGCACTACCAACCGTCTCACCCACATGCTCACTTGGATCAGACTCCATCTAGACACTACACAAGACAAGACACATCTGTATTAGGCCATGACACAAAACCAACTAACATGCAAAGACTCAACACACTGCAAACAAAGACAACCAGAACCGCCTAAACCGACACTCTGATACCACAACCTGTAACACCCCCACCGCCGCACCCGTTGGAAGGGCACCAACGGGCGTGCTACACGACGCTCACTCACGACGCGACGAAACATACAGCGGAAACATACATGCGCTAAGAGGAAGCATTCAATAACCAATAATAAAAATCATAAAAAAATATACTTCATTACTATAAAAACAAAATACAAAGCTATATACATTATCCCAAAAGATGACAACTTAAAAATCCTTTACAAAATAATACATATACAAAAAGAATTACAGGAGGAGACAGGAATAAATAACTCGACTCCTATGTGGCCTGCCTGCAGATACGCGACACGAGCAACTCCAAAAAAATCCTTCACGCTACCTGCACGGGATAAAAGCCCGTGCTAAGCGATAACGCTTAGTGGGGAGAAACAAACACAACAGAACACTATACAAGAAAATATGCACTAACATACATAATTCATTATTAATAAGAGTACAGAGATATAAATATATTCAGGATAATAATACAAAACACTAAACCATTACACTATTCAGAGTCATACAACAATCAGAACACTTCACTAAATCAATACCAGACAGTTCACACAATAGCCTGAAATCAATGGTGGAGGATACGGGAACACGGCACGGGAGACCGAAGCCTCAAAAACACTTTAATACCCGAAGGTAGCGCGGGAGACCGGAGTCTCAAAACATTTTATCACTACACGGAAGATGACCATCTCGGAGGTCGACTGCTTCGCCCAAACGGGGCGGACCGAACAGCTGTACACTAACCCTTCTTAAGCATGGTTAATTATCCTATACATTGACACTTCAGGCTCGACAACACATTCATTCACTCGACCTTACACAATCAAAAGCAAGATTCAATTCATGATTCTAATATTAAATAAATTCCTAACTAAAACACTAGTACATTGATATCACGAGTCATAAGCACAAACATATTTCATGCAATAGTAAGAAACCGTGCAAAGTGGAACAAAAGAAACACATTCAGAAAACTGGGCAAGCAGGAAGGGCCTCTGTCGTGATCGCAATAGAGCACGGGGCACTTCCTCGCAAGGTCGCGCCAGGGGGCCTACCCGCGACGAAGCACTCGTGGCAGAAATTCACGGGGTCGAGCTCTGTCACGCTCGCGACAAGCGTCGCGATCGCGACAGAGACCAGTTCCTTCCTCCTCGGGCGCACGCTCGCGCGGAGGGTTCCGCTACCGAGCTCTCTGTCGCGGTCGCGACAACGTCGCGATCGCGACAGAGGGCTCTTCAAGAACAAGGGGCCAAGTCCGCCTTCTGTCGCGCTCGCGACAGACGTCGCGATCGCGACAGAACCCAGATTCGCCCAAGTCTGCACTTTTTCCTTCACTATTCACGCACAATTCTTCCTACATGCACACAACATGCACAAGCACTTACCTCAAGCCTCCAGCACATCACCGCATCATTCTCAAGCCACATAAACCCATTTTACACAATATACAAACATCAATTCAACATAAAATCACTCACAACCAACTCAAATACACTAATATGGCATGTTCAAAATCCGAAAACACATAATATCCTCACTATATCATTAACACTTCACTATAAATCACTACTAAATTTAAACATGCATTCATGAACACTCAATATTACCAATGACATGCAATCACAACATATAGTCGATCCAAGGAGGAAATTAGGGGAAAAACACAAAATCCACAACATAGCTCCCAATCACTTTCATGCCTTCAAAACCCATTCCCAAATAAACACTCAAGAACACAGCTCCCATACCTGGAAAATGAAGCTTCAAACCGTGTCCCTCATGAAACCACTTTATCCTTGCCCTTGCTCTTCCTTCTCTCTTCCGATGCTTGCACAAAACCCAGCCACAACACACTCAAATCAGACCCAAAACCATAATCAAAACCAAAAAAAGAAGGAGAAAGAAGAACCGAAATACCCAAAGCACTCCAAACCACTTACCTCTTACAATCCTTCAAGAACTTAGCTCAAAATTCCAAGAAAACTCAAGAGAAAAGAGATGGAAGCAGAAAAATGGAAGCAAGAGAGAGGGGAGAACAGGAAATGAAGAAGAAAAGAGAGAAATGAGGTAGCTTCCTTGGAAAGCTAGGCAAATTTCTGCCCTTCCCTTCCCTCTCTCTTACTTTTCATTAAATGCTCACCAACCTCCAAGCCACTTGTCACACTCCTAGAGAATCAATCAATCCATCTTAACATAACCACTCTTGGCACCATACACTAAACACACACAAGCCTTTCTTACACAAATATCTTCAATGCACCAAAACTCACTCACACCATATTATTTCTTAAAAACCCTTTTCATCCTAGGCACCATGCACCACAAACCACACAATAAAAGCCCTACGTCCACTTACACCCTACAACCATACACTATAAGCACACACTATTATTTCCTCTTCTCTTAATTAATTAATTCCTTTAACACATAATTCCTTGTTATCTTATTTTCCTCATACTTAAATTACGAAAATACCCTCACTTACCGACTTACCACGCAAATTCTGACCAGGCCCTATTTGGGTTGTTACACCCAAAGTATAAGCTCCTACCCATCAGGGCAATTTTTGGACAACTCACAAAATTATCAATGATTGAAATTCTCTTCTCGAAGTTAAGATCTATCCTTATCAAGGTGACTTTTGGGTAACCCATAAAATTATCATTGATTGAGATTCTCTTCTCGAAGTGCAGACCCCTCTTTATAAGAGTGATTTTTGATAGCCCAAAAATTGTCAATGATTGAAAACCCTTTCTCGAAGTGTAAATCCATTCTTACCAGGATGACTTTTGACGGCTCAAAGAATTATCAAAGATTGAAGCTCTTTTCCCCAGAGTGTCAACCCATTTTTATTGGGGCGATTTTTGATGGTCCGAAAGAATGTCGTAATGTATATCCATCCTTACTAGAGCGGCCATTATCCTAAGGGGAAGCCAAAATTATTTTAGGCAAAAGGTAGTTTTAATGTGTGTAACAACAAAACTGGTACGCATTTAGCATGCCAAAATAAAGGCTCAATGGGGTAGCAAGCGATTGTAAAATAAAGGTAGGAAATGGTCATTTAGAGAGCTATACAAAGAAATGGTTGCCCAAATCATTTTCTAGATTCAGCCTTATCTAGGAGTAACTTTGACGGGCAATCGGAAAGGTTCTAGTGCTCTTAGTGAGTTTTCATCCAATCCCCTAATTGCAACTAGTTTTTTTCAGTTTATTTTCAAAACAGGCCAATGGTGCTCTAAACTTAGAAATTACATAGTATGGCCAAATATTTTCAAGTGATCCAACTCTCAAAGATCAAACATATCTACCCTTTGCTTAATTCAAAATGAAATGAAACGCAGATTTCTAAAAACTAAGATCAAAGCCATTCATAGTTGAGAACCACTTAGGCAGAATCAAATTTCGAATCAAAGGTACCTTAATAAGGTGCAACATGTCAGCGTTTTAGGGTACAACTTAACACAAAAATTTTTAACTATATCAAAATGTATATGTAAAAAATCATGCAAGCCAACAAAGAAGATTTTTTTTCTTCTTAAAATATGTGCAAGCTATGCGTTAAAAATCATGTACAAGGAAAGATGCATGCAATGGTGTCATGCATACCAGTAATGCATAAAAGGAACTATATGCGCAAAACATGCATAAAAACATATTGTATAAATATGCATACATGAAATATGTGCAACAACGTGTGTGCATGAAATATCTATGAGAAATCATAAATGATTGTGAGTGCATAAACAATGCATGACAAATGATGTGCATTATACACGTGAACAGTAAGGTATGAGTACAAGATATGGCACCATGTGAGAATGAATGTTTATGATACATAACGCATATGCACATGGCATGATTTAGACATAAAAGGAATACATATGCGGTGTAAGATGAAGATGATCTAGCATGATAATGTGCACTAATGAGTAGTGAGGAATGGCAAAACTCAAAAACTGCAAAATATATACAAATTATGCACATGACTTGGAACTCCATATACGAATGATTATGTACTGTGAGTGGAGTATGTGTGCAACACGAGATATATAATGAAAGTGTCTGCAAGAAATAAATAGCGTTCATAAAGTACGTGTATTTACATGGTATGAGCATGCAAGACATGCATTGGTATATACAATGACTAACATGCATGATGAAGAACTTATATGTACATGGCATGATTCATGTATGATAGTAAATGTTCATGATATGGCGTACAATGTGAAAAATGCAAGATATTTTATGTGTATAATGACTGACCCAACGCTATATGCTAATACAGCTGTATGCGTATGCTCCAGCACACAATGTTTATGTATATATATGCAATGTGAGCCTACTAATATGTACATATTATGACACATGATGAGTGCATTCTTTTTATTTTTATTTTCTTTTTTTTTTATGGTGGTAGTACATCCACATGTGCTATGATGCATGTCAACATGTATGTTCAGTGGTGTATGTTATATGTACAGGTTATGGTGCATGATGGATGTCATAAAAAATGTTAATATATATGTATTGCGATAAGCATTGCTATGTACATGCGAGACAAATGCGTATTATGTTCATATTCACAAATTATGATACAAATAATTTTATATACGAAATGCAAAGGTTTTATTATTATACATGAGACAAAACGCACGTGCTTCATTTCCTATCATTACCCATAAAAAATGTACAAGCACAAATACACACATTAAAAAAAACTCCTAACTGTATTTCTATAAAACAGAGGTCGTGCGGGCTCTTTTCTAGGTGGGCTTGACCCATGGGTAAACGGGGAACCCAATGAGCACGTAAAGCGTGCTGCGAGGCGCAAACTCTCGTTATTAAAATCGCATGCAGATGAATTTTTGGCTATCATGTATTTAAACAATTCGAATAAACTGAGATACGCCACTCGAGGTATGAAAACCTTTAAGGAGCGAACATCTAAATTTATTTGAATTCATTCAATACACAACAACCCACTTCACAAGCAACGTATTATGGCGCATGCCCCCTAGGGGAAGTAGCTATGTCCATTACATGGGTTTAGGCCAAAGGTGATATTTTAGAGTTACCCAAGCATGATCCCTACCAACGGGTCTAGCTCGTCATGAACATAGCGACCAATCAGGTCATCATTTAATATACCATGATGGTACGAGGACTGGGCTGGTGATTATCCCGAACACTCCCCCACATTGAGTGAACGTAAGGTCGTGCTTTGGGAACGCACCGAGGTTAAGAAAAGGATCAAACTAGTATAATTCTAAAGCCCTAGCATGATGCAATGCAACTTTCGAAAAGGGATAAAATTTCTTGATCCTAAACTCATTTACATTAAATTAACCAAAAGTACTTTCGGAGCAGAGTCTCATGATATTCCCAGTGGAGTTGCCACTGTGACGCGCTCAAACCCCGCTCACGATCTGGATGGCCCTCTGCTTTTAGGACCCGAAGGTCGGATGGAGGTTTGTTAAAACTCGTGAAAGCTGATCGCTTCACAATGGACTGGAATTTATCCAAATCGATTGTTGGCAATCAACTTACGAGAGCGTCTATTGGGTACCATAAGGCAGGTATCACGGAGTCGCCACCCAATAGAACTTGGGAAATAAATCTAGCCTTATGAGGCCCAAAATCAGAGAGAGTTCGGAACCTCACTCTTATTCATACCTTTGGTTAATTTTGTGTAAATGAATTTTTAGGGTCAATTATTTTATCCCTCTTCTCACACGATTATGCCATAATTATAAAACACATTAATATAAAGCAAGAAATAAATAAAACGATAAATAAAATATAATTACAATTATCCAAATATAAAAGTGATAAAAAATACATACATAAATCGGGCTATTCATTGAGACGGGAGCATTGGTTCCCAATTACTTATTTTATAAAAAGCTTAGAATTCTCAAATCGATTTAAACCTTTGCTTTGGGGTGAAAACCAGGACATTGGTCCAGTTTTATTAGCAAATTTCATTTTGGTAGAAAACATTTGTGTGATGGTTCTTTTAAGCGCGGTAGAAAATCCTTTATTAATACAGACCACAAGCGAATTAAAAATAATAAAATAATAATTACATATTCCGAATGATAAATAAATCCTAATCTACTCATCCCGACCGTGCTCCGCCTAACTCCGTGAGCGAGTCACATGCCACTCGCATCGCGGTAAAGACAGAAAACAAAGTTAGTCAATAATGGGTAAATAAATAATTGAATGAATAACTAAACAAATAAATAATTGAATAAAGTAAATTGAGAAAAATAATTAAAGTAAATAATGGATTAAATTAAATTAAATGATAAATAAATTAATAAATAGATAAATAATTAAATAAATGATTGAATGAAATAAATTGAGAGGATTAATGAATGTAAAACACAATGGCAATTTTAATAATCAAATGCTAATAATAATACCGTAAGATGATGATTATGATTAAATAAACAAAAACTGATAATAATAATAATAATAAAAAAAAAATAATGATAACAATAGTAACAAAATAATAATATAGTAATAACAATAATAATAATAATAATAATAATAATAATAATAAAAGATGATAATATTAATATTAATATTAATAATAATAATAATAATAATAATAATAATAATAATAATAATAATAATAATAATAATAATAATAATAATAATAATAGCAATAATGCAAAGTAATAATAATAACATGAATAAAAATGGTAATGATGATGATAACAATATAATAATATTAAAATAATAACAACAAAACACAATGATAATTAATAATAACTAAATATACCCAATAACAATAATGATAATAATAATAATAAATAATGTAAAATAATTAATTAATTAATAATAATAATAATACTAAAGACAGAATAACACTAATAATAAATTAATAAATAATAATAATAACACTACTAACAATACTATAACATCAATAATAATAACAAATAATCACAAAATACAATAACCAATAACAAATAAATACAATAATGAATATAATAATAAATAAATAATATTAATAACAATAAAATCAATATAACTCAATAATACTAATAATAGATAAATAAAAATAATAATAACAATAATAATGTAATAATAATAATAATAATAATAATAAACAGAAAATAAATAAATGTATAATAATAATAATAATAATAATAAATATATTAATAATAATAATAATAATAATAAATAAATAAATAAATATATAATAATAATAATAACAATAATAATAATAATAATAATATTAATATTTAAATAAAATATAAAGGAGATAGGAACTTAACTCGTCGGAGGGGGGTGACCGACACAGCCGTCACCGGATGTGAGATCGGGACACCGGGAGTGCGGCGGCGGTAGTCACGCGCCGGAAGAACAACTGCCTCGCCGAAAAACGCCACGAAGCGTCGCCAGACTTCTTCTCTGACGCGCCTTGCTGCCGACGGCTGGTGGAGGAACGGCGGCCATAGGGAGCTTCGTCCGGGCCTGCTCTCTACGGTGGCGAGGCGCGTGCGGCGGTTGACCGCCGTGACTGGCCGGCGGAGGCACCGCCTCCCTCTCCTTTTTTTCCTTCTTTTTCTGCTCCGGCGCCTCTGGTCTGCGTTTTGGCCCTGCTCCTCTTTCTAGTTGTTTCTTCTTTTCCTTTTAATTTCTTTAATGCCTTGATTTTTTGTTTCCTCTCACTTGCTCTCTCTTTTATATTTCCTTTCTATTTTTTGCTCTGCCTTGCACTCTCCTGCTCTCACTTTATTTTTCCTTTTTTTTTTCTTCAACTCATCCCCTGTCCTCTCTTGTTCTCTCTTTTTCTTATTTTTTCAATTTTCTTCTTCTCTCAATTTTTTGTTCAGTCCAGAGAGCCCCCCCTTTCATCTCCTCATCATATTCTTTTTATACCCTAGAATTAGGGTTAAGGTCATCTAAATAATTCCCTCCATTTTATTATTTTTTATTTTTATTAATTTTTTTATTTTAACTAATTTACACACTTTTAATTTACTTAAACTAAACACATATATTAATTAATTAAACATTACTAATTAAACACACTATATTTTCCTACCTTCTTAATTTAATTAATCTACTTAAATTACGTCATCTATTTTATCTAATTAAACCCCACATTTATTTTCTTTTTTTTTTTCAATTTTAATTATCCTAAAATATTAACTAATTAATCAACAAATCTTAATTATTAATTTATCTTACAATATCAACTAATTAAATTAACCTAATCTTAATTTTTGATTTATCTAATTAAATTAACCTAATCCAAATTTTTTTTATTTTTAATTTTACCTACATATTTTATGTATTTATTATTATTATTTTGGAGGAATTTATCAAGGACCCAAAATTGCCATTGCCATTTTAAAAATCCGACTCCAGACCCGGTGTCTACAGTACTGTTATATTATTATTGTTTACTTATGAGTATCATTGATGTTTGAAAGCGAACAATTTTCATCGAATTGTTTAGTTTAGTATAATTTGTAACTTAGTGTTGATCAAACATTTGAGCTAACCAATCATCATACATATAGAACAGTAGTATAAGGATGTTACACCCCGAATGTAAGCCAGTCAAGCAGAAGCTTAGAAGACTCAAGCCAGAATGGGCATAAAAGGTAAAAGAGGAAGTGCACAAGCAGATAGAGGCTAAGTTCTTAGTAGAGGTTCAGTACCCGACATGGCTAGCTAATGTAGTTCCTGTAGCTAAAAAGGATGGGAGAGTCTGGGTATGTGTGGATTATCGAGACTTGAACAAAGCCTGTCTAAAGGATGACTTTCCCTTACCTCACATCAATATTCTGGTGGACAGCGTAGTTGCTTGCATGATATAACTTTATAGATGGATACGCCGAGTATAATCAGATCCTTAACAAGATAGCTGACCGAATCAAGACAGCCTTCATAACTAAGTGGGAGACTTTCGCTTACAGGGTTATGCCTTTCGGTTTAAAGAACACTAGAGCAACCTATCAAAGAATGGCCACCAAAATCTTGGATTACTTGATCCACAAAGAAATAGGGTTGTATGTCGACAACATGATAATCAAGTTGGCCACTTGAGAGGGTCACGTCAAGGCTTTAGAAAAGTTCTTTTAGAGGATCGATAAGTATGACCTTAGGTTAAACCCCAAGAAATATATCATCGGAGTTGCCTCAAGTAAGCTGTTGGGACATGTCATAACCCAAAAAGGAATCGAGATTGATCCTAATAAAGTCAAAGCCATCAGAGAGATGCTAGTGCCCCAGAAGGAAAAGGATGTCAAAAGTTTCTCAGGGAAGTTACAATACATCAACAAGTGCATTGCTAAGCTCACTTCAGTTTGTGAGCCAATCTTTAAACTTCTCAGGAAAAATAGCCTGCAATATGGAATGACGACTGTTAGAAGGCCTTTGATACCATTAAGGATTACTTGTTAAACCCGCCAGTTCTAAGGCTACCCCAACCGGTTAAAACTTTAATCCTGTATCTAGCCATAGAAGACGATTCGGTAGGTGCTATGATGGCCCAAGAGGATGAGTTTGGGGTAAAGTTCTCAGTCTATTACCTTAGTAAGAAGTTTCTCCCCTATGAGGTCAAGTATGCTGAGGTTGAGAAAATTTGCCTAGTAGTAATTTGGGCTTCTAAAAAATTAAGGCATTATTTTCATTCTTACAAGGTACAGGCCGTTGCTAAGTAGAAATGTCTCAGGTATTTTCAAGAAGCGCCCTCTTCGTTAGGAAAAATGGGAAAATGGTTGCTATTGTTACAAGAATTCGACATCAAATACATAACCAGAAAGATCATCAAGGGTCGGGCTGTAGCAGAATTCTTAGTAGAGCATCTATTGAAGGAAACCTAATCGAATACGATTTTCCAGATGAGAATGTCATGCCCATTGCAATGCAAGGATGGCAGATGTCTTTTGATGAGGCAGCTAACAGCAAATGGGCTGGAGCAGGAGTCATTATAGTAACCCCAGATGGAGAAAAGCTTCCATTTGCTAAGAAATTGAGATATAGAGCTACCAACAATGAAGCCGAGTATGAAACTTGCATTTTCGGATTAGAGGCACTTTCGGCCTTGGGGAAAAGATCGCGAAAGTTTTCGGAGACTCGTTGCTGGTAATCCATCATATTCGAGGTGAATGGTTTGTTAAGGAAGAATGGTTGATGCCATACGTAAAGCATTTGAAGATGTTAAGCAGTCAATTTGAAGTGTGCACTTTCCATTATGTTCTGAGGGATGAACATCAGTCCAATGCACTTGCAACTTTGGTATCCATATGGGATAACCTAGAAGGGGTAATCATGAAACCAATCCTGATCACTAGTTCAAATAGGCCATGTTTTGAGACTGAACAGATAGTGGAAGTTGAGACTACCGATGGAAAGCCATGGTATTTTGATATACAGAATTATTTGGAAAAGTCAAAATTCACAGAAGAAGCCACCGAAAGCACAATTGACATTCCAAAAGAAGTTTTAAAATATCATTTGTGAAATAAATATTTGAACAAATAAGATATAGCTGCTATGAAATTTTTTTAATTCTTAGTTTTTAATATATAATTAATAATTTTTATATCTATTTTTTATTATTTATATATTGATTTTGCAAATCTTTTAGGAGTTGTTGCCAATGTAAAATCTGTATTTTGTTGCCAATTGTAAAACGAAAGAAATAATAATTATTAATGTATTGTAAATTATTCAAATTTAAATTCATTTCAATAATTTTTTAATTATTTTATTATCTATTTATTGTTTTTCTTTTTATCTGATCTTGAAATCTATAATGTAGCATATACTTAATATTTTAACAATTATTTATTTATTTATGTAGTATTCTTTCGTTATTATTTTAGTTAAAGTATGTATATATAATATTGTAATTTTATTTCAATATTATTTTTCGCTTATTCACTTTCTTTTATACGAATGTATCTTGACATTAATTGATTGCAAATATTTATATTTTGGAGGCAATTGATTTTTAATAATTAAGATCTTATTAAATACTAGGGGTGAGAAAAAAATAAAAAAATTTGGATAACGGCAAAATTTGGTTCGAAACCGAATCGATTTTTTTGGTTAACCAATCCAATAAACTCGATTTTGATTTTTGTTTTTAAAATTTTTGGTTTTAATTTTTGAGTACTGATTGATTATTAATTCACGGTTAACTGTTTCATATATATTATATTTTTTATTTTTATATCTTAAAATTTTTCTTTTTTTTAATTTCTCTCCAAAATTGACATAAATAATACTTTAAAGTATATTAAATTATATTTTTATTTTTATACTTTAATTTTTTTGTATTTGTGTATAAAATTTATGTAATAATTTAATGTATATTTAAATTATGTCATTCTCTTTAATTATATATTATAATACTTATTCTAGTAACCAATTAACCTTCATATATGTTATTTCTTATTTTATATATTGCTATCTGTATCTTACTTGATAGCATTTACTTATATTCTTTTATATTTTAAAGTTTATATTTTAACATTTAATTTTATCCAAAAATTTCCTTTGACGTAGGATTAAGCATGTTAATTTTCAACAAATATCAAATCCACTGTATAATATTAGCTATCAAATTGTTAAAATAATTATCCATAAAAAGTCAAGAATGATTAAAGTAGAATATGAATTTTGGCTAGTATATTATGTTTATTTTGTAATTTTTATATTGAATTACTTTAAACATTTGAAATTGAATTGAATTTTATTTAATTCTTTTTTTATAATTATATGCTAAAAATTTTAATAGTTGACCGAAAAATATTGGCTAACCAAATGGAAAAAATCAAAACCAATGGACTGATTAAGTGAATGTAACGGACTGATTAATTATTAAACATTTTAAAAAATTGATATTAATAGACTGATTAATTTCTTTTTTACTAACGGACCGGTTAACCGATTAATGCTCACCCCTATTAAAAAGTATTTTGACATAAAGATTGTTTACATTATTATTATTATTATTATTATTATTATTATTATTATTATTATTATTATTATTATTATTATTATTATTGTTATTATTATTTATTTTTATAGTAATAATATTTTTATTTAAATTTAAATATAATTTTATAAAAAAATAATACACACATATATACATACACATATATATACTTATGTGTGTATATGTATATATAGACATATTTTACATATATATATAGGCTTAATACATGTACAAACACTTGAACTTGAGTCAATCATTCATTTAAACACATAAACTTTAATAGTGACCTATTGAGCATCTGTACTTGTCAATTTTATAAATAACAAACACAAATTTATACTAAATTTTAAAAATTAAACCGAGTGATGCTCAACTACGCTAATTGACATAACATAACATAACATAACATAACATAACATAATAATCAATAAAAAATACATCAAAATATATAATGCATCAATCCATTATGTTTTCAAGTTTTGCTAGTTTCATTGTGCATGTGAAACGTGTATCTTAATTACAATGATTCAAATGCTATATCTATGCAAAAGAGTATTACCGGCTTCAATTTTTCAAAAATAGTGTTAATTTATGTTTATTGTTTATAAAATTGACAATTATAGATACTTTATAGGTCATTGTTAAAATTTAAGTATTCAAATGAATTATGGAATCAAGTTCAAGTGTCTCCATATTTATTAAGCCATAAATATATATACTTTGTTTAGACAAACTAACTAAAAATTTTCTCCTCATATCCCCCCAGTAGGCTCTGGTACCAAACGACTTTGTGTCGATTATTATTTGAAGGAAATATTAATATTTTAGTGCCTTGATAAAAATGCAAGTAATAAATCAATTAAATTTTGTTTAATATAAAAATCTTGACAATCATAGAAACCTTTTAAATGCAATTCTGTATGATTTAGTGTAACACTCTTATAACACTATACTATACGTACGGTGATCGTATATCTCAATTATCTCGTTGAATTAAAGTCTCCAAGATATTTTATATTACACAGTTAAGTAAAAATTTTTCGCGTTTATACATCGATAATACATTAGGATAATCAATGATAATACAATAGTTATTACATAGTTCTGTTACAAACTCATACTTATCTTAGATAAAATATAAACCCATACCATCAGTTATGACCATATACATGCCATGTCTATGCTACTGTCTTCGTTACCTGTTACTTCTTCCCAATCAATAATCACATGTCGGCCACTTCAAGCTTCCTACTTCTCATAACCTGAACGCAGTGATAAGACTACGTGCTGAGCATTAAAATGCCCAGTGGTGGATACATATACTAAACTTTCCATCTAAAGTCATACATGCATGCATACATTCAAGGTTAGTATTAACCATTTTAGATTATTGTTTACATTTACTTCAGCTTTCTTTACCTTTTTACTATTATTTTTACTGATTAAAATACCATAATTACATTTACTATTATTGTAATTACTACAGTTAACATTATACTTATTCAGTTGTCTTTCCTTTTTCTATTCTTACCCTGACCTTTTATTTTAAACAGTTTTAATTTAACTATAGATTAACTTTTAAATTCACTTACTTGTAACATTTGTTCATTATGCATCCTTAGATTTCCATTTCTATTACTTTAGCTTTCTTGGTTACTTCACTTATGTATTACCTATTAATTTTTATTGTTCCATTTCCGTTTTATCGTTGTCAATTCTATCATAATTTATTTACTTTTTATTGTCTATATTCCCTATACATCTATGTTCATTAGTTAATTATAATTATTGATATAAAATTTACTTTATAATTTTATTTGCATTACGGTCACGATTATTATCAATAACCTTATTTTATTACTATGTCCCTAAATTTTCTTTAATACTTCCTATTATTAGTACAATTTACATGTTTCTGCATATCCTCTGTTTCTGTGCTCATTTTCAGTATTGTTAGTTAATTCATTTTCGATCATTATCACTATTATTACTATTTCTATTAGTGTTGGTATTATTATTTCTATTAATTACATAATTTAATTTATTATGAAATTTATCATTCAGTTTGCACTATTGTTCACGTTTACATTATTACTATTATTATCATTATTAACACTGCCATTTATATTGTCATTCATTTCCCTATATGTGTATATACTTATATCAAATATGTTTTATGTATCGCATTAATTAATTAACATTATCATTATTTTTCTTACATTTAACAGTACTATAATTCACAATACTATATAAATAATTACTATTACTATCATTTTCGTTGTTAACATTAACGTCATTTTAAATATTTACATAAGCGCAAATATTAGTACTAGTATTGTACTTATTATAATTAAACCATTAGTTTGCTCATTAACATTTTATTATAAACTTAATACCCATCTTACTTATAAATTATATTTAATCCTTTAATTTATATTCCTGTTACCCTTCTACAATTTCGTCTCTAAACTTTTACTAAAATTACAGTGCTATTACTTATTCAATTAATTATCATTAATTTGTTCATTTTTTTTTATCTTTTTAATTATTTTATTAGCATTGACATAGTCAGTTTACACTTTAATTCCTTCAATTATATTACATTCCAATTTTATCCTATTAATACCATTTTATCATTACTTTATCATCCTTCATTTTCAATCTAATTTTTGACATGTAAGCTATTATTTGGTCTAATACTATCAACTTATGATTATATACAATTTAAATTCTTCTATTATCCATTTCTACATGTCTTAGTAATATTATTACTACTGTTATTATTATTAATTATTATCATTAATTATTATCATTTTATTCTAAATCATTAATAACTCTATCTTTAATTATTTGTTCAATTAACATTCATAATATTTGACAATTATATTTTAACCATTTAAATTATATTACTACTATCAAATTACCATTTAATTTTTAACTTATTACTAAATTACAATATTACCCTTCTCTTTCCTCTTGTTTTCAATAATGTCATTAAATGACTTCATTATCATACTTGCTTCATTATTTGATATGTAAATTACCAATTAATCCTTATAATATTATTTTGATACTAATTTACACTTAAGTCCACTTAATTTTATCCAAATGCCAATTTCACTCTTTATTTTCACCATATTTACAAATATGCCATTAAAATTATTTCTTTCCATACTTTTCACATTAATTTCATTTCCTATATCTCTAAATGTCATTTTTAGGTCAAATTACCTTTTTAATCCTTAATTTAATATTATTTTACTTAATTTAATATTTAATCACATATAACTTCATATTTTCCTTTTTAATTCAATCTTTTACATAATTACTGTTTTATTATTTTAATATCCTTACATTTTAGTCCTACTTCATTTTTTTTCCTTTATTAGATCATTTACTCATTTTTAATTCATTTTCTATTATTTTGACATACAATTTACTGTTTAATCCTTAAATGCCATTTTTATACCAATTTACGTTTTAGTCCTATTTCCTCTTATTAACCTTGTTAAATATTAAACCTACACTTTTACCATTTAAATCCTTAATCTTATTGATTTCTTACAATTAAGTCCTTTATCACTATATTTCTTATTTTAATTTACATTACTCACCTTAATTCATATTTTTACCATTTTAAAATCTATTTTTACAATTTTGCCCCTAGTATCAATTCGGTAGAAATCTCCGAACCGGATACACGAGACATGGACCCCAAAGATCCACTACATTTTACAGTGACCCTAAAGGACCACCAATACATTCCATTCCATTTCATTTTATTTTACATTTTAACATTTGAACATTCCATCATTTAGTAGACCGTTATTGGCCTACTTAAGCGAGTCGCCATGACTCGTACGGTTGTGTGAAATTCTTATGGCTAGCCAACTATATCCTGAACTAGATTAACTACCAGACCACTACTGAGGGCAATTAAATCATTCATCCAATTCAAGTTCCATTATAACAATAACTTAAAATAAATTACACTATTGATTAACAATACATTCCTTTCAACCAACATTTCCCATTGACATGGAATTCATTCTTTTTCTACTAATGCATCTTCATTTTATTATTTCATTAATTCTAATATCATTCATGTCATAATTTCATAATATACCACATATGTTATAATTTCAGTTATTAACATAATGCATTACTATATTAAAAAATATTCATTTATGTTCAATTAATTCCAAATAAATTAACATACACTCATTTTCCATTATATGTTTATTTTATACCAAAATATTTAACAATTTTCCAATTAACAATATAATAACCCTAAGGTTAACATTCGGCCTGCATATATACTTCATATCCTATTTTTTTTTTTCACTCAAGTATGATTCATTTAACTATATTACACCTAAATTAACATGTAAATACACTTAGTTTACATTAAATTGTCAAGTTTACTTAGGTTATTTCTAAAAACCATTCAGCCCAATTAGTCTTTCTTTACTTATTTTTATTTTTCATTTCTTCTTCATTTATTTACTTAAATTACCTTTAAGTAAGCCTAAGTATACACTTTAGTCGCATTAAATCATAACATATCTTCAGTATAAGCTAGACAATCTATTCGGCCTACATTATGTCTACTATTTAAATATTATTTTTCATTTCTTTAATTATTAATTTAGTCATATTGCATATAATTAATTATGAATATACCATTAATTCATCTAAAACATCATGTATACCCTAATATACCTAAGGTATTCAATTTGGCTTATATAATACTTTTAGTATACAATTTATTTTTCTTCATTCTAATCATTCTAAATCTTATATTTAACCTCTCTCAAAACATGTATATCAAGTTTATTTCAATTAAACATGCATAAATCACACACATACAATATAAACATAAACTAAAAACATACAAAATTAATGAAAAGGATGGGATATTGTATCCACTAACCTTAGATTCATTTTCTCCACACTTTCATCTTCCTTCTCTTAGCTTTACTCTATGAAACATCACCATCTCCTTTAAGATCCTTTAGTGGCCGAATTATCACATCAAAGAAACACCCATTATTTCACTTCATTTATTCAATATAACTGCACAAGCATCCTCTACATATCCTAAAATACCTATTTGAACTATCAAATTGAATTATAGACCTCAAAATCTCTTACCTCATTTTAGAGACATAACCTTGAACACTTGATTTTTCCCACTTATTTCACTCCAAATGAGCTTTTGAGACCATCATCAATGAAAGGAGAGGCTGGATTTTACTTAGAAAGGTTGGATTTGGTGAGAAATTGGAAGAAGAAAGAAGAAATTCATGGAGAAATGGAGAATGGTCCATTCAGCCAAGAGAAGGAAGGAGAGGGCTAGAGAGAAGTCTGGACATTGGCTGATTTTTCAGCCTTATATAGGGATCTTAAGTGGGCTTGGGCTTGGTTCAACCAATTGGGCCAACCCAAAAGCCCATTTAGGCTATTAAGCTCATTTTCCAACTAAAAATTATTTTCATCACTTTTCAAGTTCAATTCCTCCCCAAATCAATTCCATAATTCATAAAATATATTTATTAAGCTCCATATAAAATTTTAGCCCAATCGGAGACCATTTCCCGGTCCTATAAATTCCTACCAATTCGATAATTCAGTTTTCTGTCTCACCGAAAAATTTATTTTCCAATACCATTTGATTCTCCGTAATATTTCAAGCAAATCCATACTTTCAAATAATTTTTCTGAGCTCT
This sequence comes from Excoecaria cochinchinensis, assembly GCA_947683425.1. Lineage (NCBI taxonomy): Eukaryota > Viridiplantae > Streptophyta > Magnoliopsida > Malpighiales > Euphorbiaceae > Excoecaria > Excoecaria cochinchinensis. The sequence continues at coordinate 1,991,385 of CANTUQ010000038.1, forward strand.
GTAACACCAATTAGAGCTCAGTCAACCTTTGGTCAAACCGATCAACTGAGGTCAAACTGATCCGATCGGTTCGGTTCTATGGTTGGACTGGTTCGGTTTATTTCTCATCCTTAACTTCATTTTTATTCTTAATAACTTATTAGACTTTGATTTCATCTCAATTAAGGCCCATTTTCGGTCCAGTTCAATTAAACTGGTTCGATTCACTAATTTTTCAGTGCCACCATAAAATTTACTTTTTATCACCAAATTGTTTTACACATCATTCTGAGTCCTTCCATACCTTCAGATAACTTTTTAGAGGTCATTTTCTATCTTGAAAGTCCGGTCAAACCTAAAATCAACCCTGTTACTATTTGAAACAAGCCGGGACTTTTTCTTATTTTTGACTTTTGGGGACCTATTTGATCTCATTTTCACTCCAAATTATACCACTAGACTGCTTATAATTTGTACTTCCTAATGATCCAATAAAATAATTTTTGCCCCCAGGTGGCACTATTCACCCCGGTATCACTATTCACGACCCGAAATTCACTATTCATGAAAGTAGCTATTTTGGACCATTACATTTTGTACTAATTTTTTTTTTGTAAATTTATTAATTATTCTCTTAAATATGATAATTCTTGATTATCAGAAAAATCTATAGATGATAAAGAATCTACAAAGTTGTCAACAAAATGACTCATTATTAGAATAAAATACCTGATATCTTATTTATTTCTGTTGAAGAATTACAAGAAAAGGCTGAAGTGGTATGTGAACAAACTTCTGAAAATATAATATGTAAATCTAACGATTTATTAGAAAGGGAAGTAGAAATTACAATGGTTTTTTCTTATTTTCTCTAATGTTGGAGGGAGTCTGTTAAGCAAGTTCTGCCTTTTCTTTTAAATATTGCTTGCTTATATAGATGGAAAAAGCGAGCTTGAATCATTGCTATTGAGAATCTTTTTCTATAAATGAATAGTTCCGGACATGATGGAGAGTCTTATTATTAATAAATAGTGATGAGTATTATTGAAAACTTTATTGTTAGTGAACATGACAGGAATTATTGAGAATTTTACTGTTAGTGAACAGTGACGGGCATTATTGAGAATCGTACTATTGGTGAATAAGAAAGTCCATTATTGAGAATATTTTCTATTGATAACTTTCTTTTGAAATATTCTTCTACTTATGCCGATAGTAAAATGGGTAAGTACTTGCAAAGAATTTTGTTTGGAAAATATTTTTTTTTTTTTAAAATTACAATATCAGCAAATGGGATTGAGAATCATCAAAATGATGGGGAGAAAGTGACACATCATCATCAATAGAATTACTTTTCTTTGAAGAGACTCTATTAAGAATGGTTGTAAGCTCTGCTTCAGTAGAGGCTGATGATAATAAGTTTATAATCTGGCTTTTATTGGCCAAAAATATTGCTTGTTGGGTACCTAGTTGGTGTAGGGTTTGGTGAGGATTAATTAAATATAAAGCAATGGATGTAAAAATAAAACCTACCAGGATCTATGTGATCTAATTAATTAAAAATGGAGAGATTAATGAATACCAACCTTTGGATGCGCGGAAACAAGCAATTTTGCCTTTTGATTTCGATCAAATTGACTTCCTACGTGAATGTAAACAATTTGCTCCAAGGTTGGATCGGACTCTAGGTGTTGCTCCAAGGAACGACCACCCTCTACAGTATCCACACACGAATGGGATGAACAGATGCAGAGGTGCTAGCTCTCTTTTGCAGATAGGGTTTATGTTCTTTTCTTTGTATGTCTTTCTAAAACTACAAAGAACATCTTTTTTCTTCTTTCTGTATTTTTCTAAAAACAACAAAAAGTATATTACTATAATTAGGGCTTACACATGTATCTATATATATGTGTTCAGTACTTTGTTCTCTAACAAGTACATACAGGTTTGATTTATATCACCATGTATAATCATCTCATGATTATCAATCAAATCCATACTAGTCTTAATTTATCTTTATGCCCTTTAGTGATAAATGACTAGAGATAACACGAATAACATAGTTATTCATAAATATTACAATAATGTAACATGTCAATAATATTAATGTGGAAAAAACTATTCTATAAATGAAAATATAATCATTATATGAAGGTCTAAATATTTGGTCTAAGACATAACCACTGACAGTTGGGGGGTGACAGTGTTATTAGAATAATGGGCAACAACAGCTTGAGAAATGGCTTTTTCTATACAAAATGAATCCCACCATTTAATTTAGTATTCATAGACATCGAGTCCCAAGTCAACACAAATCAGGGTTATCCAATGATGAAACTAAGTACCTGTTTACAGGCAAAAAAAAGTTGAAAGTTATAGTTTTCTTGTCAAAATTGCTTTTTTAAATAAATAAAAAATATATATTTTAAAAATAAAAAAGAGGTTGGAAATCATGGTGTTCTAGTTAAAATTGTTTTTTTTTTAAAAAAAAATCGAATGTTTTCGGTTGCCGGTGTGCAAGGGCAGGCCTTCCTCGCGTGCCAGGCGTTCGCACTGGCGCTGGGGCAAGCGTGCGAGCGTCGTTCGCCCGCACGCCCGTCGCTGTGTGCAGGCTGGGAGCCGATCGCGCCCTTCCGCCTGCCTAATGCTCCCAGCAGCCCCCCTGGACTTTTTTTAGGCCAATTTATGTTTTTTCCTCATTTTTTGTCAATTCAATTTTAAAAACGTTTTTTCTTTGGACTTTTGAAATTCTTCAGTTTTTTTATCTGTTTTAAGAGCCATTAAATTGATTTAATTTCTTCCAAAAAATATGATTTTTGGGGATATAAAAAAGTTTTTGGAGAGAGAATTTGGGGGGAATTTTTTAGGCAAAAAAAAAAAATTCTTCTTTTCTTCCTCTTTAAGAGCATTCTTCTAAGGTTCTACATGAATTTTTTAAAGATAATTCTTGAGACAAAGAGAACAATTATTTGTTCTTGGGAGTTTTCTTCATTTTTTAACAATTTTTTCTTGAGACAAATAAAATAATTCATTGTTCTTGAGATACAAATTTTCTTCTATTTTTTTATTTTTCTAATCTTATTTTTGCAAATCAAGACAAAGAAATCAATCATTTACCTTCATTCATCAAATCCAATTTTGGATTCAATTTTGAATTTTATTTTTCCTTATTATTTTTCGTTTATAATCAATTAGCCATCATGTAGATTTTTTTTTGGATCTATTATTTTTTGTATTTTATGTGATTTAGTCATAGATTTAATATTTTTAACATATTTTATTTTTTATTCTTGTTTATTTATTTGATTGTTTATCTTATTATTATTATTATTATTATTATTATTATTATTGTTGTTGTTGTTGTTGTTGTTGTTGTTGTTGTTGTTGTTGTTGTCTTTTACTTTTATTATTATTATTATTATTATTATTATTATTATTATTATTATTATTATTATTATTATTATTTATGTTTTTATGTGTGTTGATTTATTAATATGTTTATCTATTTATTTCATTATGTCATTTAATTTATTTGTCATTCATAATGCATTTTATTTATTTTAATTCATTTTTTTTATTTTATATGTTTAATTGATTTTTTTATTACTAATATCACTTTTATTTGTTTTTGTTATTTCAATTCTTATTTTTTATGTGAGATCATTTTCAATGGCAAATGGCAGCCCATGGAGATTTGAAGGCATCATTTTGGTTGGACTTGTCATTTTTAGCATTTTTATTATGTTTCATTATTTTGCTTTTGTTCATTTTTATTTTGTAATTTGTAATAAAATTATTCGTTTTGTGCACGCTAAAAAGAAAATCACAAAAATATTTTTATTAATAAATTGGAATTTTTTCTAATAAAATAGGACCAATGTTCTAATTTCAACCAATAAAAACTCACTTTTAAAAGAAGAGTTAATTTTCTCAAAATGGGATTATTCATCCCGATTTTCTCGATAAATACCAAAAATAACTTTTTGATTTTCTAAGTTAACATGAAGGAACCAATGTTTCTATTTTAAATAAATGTCCCGATTTATAAATGTTATTTAGTTAGTTAATTCAGTTTATTTAATTTTTTTATTATGAGTGATTGTATTTTTGTCCCAAACTTTAATACCTTGTTATTTTGGGGGATTGTATTTTGTCCCAATTTTATCTTTTTATTTATTCTTGTAGTTTGCTTTATTATTTTACTGCGTTTTTTATCGCTTTCCTTTGGTTATTGAGTTGCACTTTGATTTTAATACAGGATCGCGTGAAAAGAGAGATGGAATTTTAAAATTAAAAAACTCATTTATAGTTAATCAAGGTATTAAGAAGAGTGAAATTCCAAATCTTTCTCTGGTTTAGACCCCGATATTTGACGAACTTTTTCATTTTCTTGTAAATTGGATGGCGACTCCAAAATACCTCAAATGTGCATATAGGCTTCATGGAATTAGATGAACTTTCCCATTGTTCTATTGGGTAAAGATTCCAAAACATCACATGTTGCCCAATATCAAAAGACACGACCTCTCGGGCCCTAAAAGTGGGCACCCCGGGAAACGATTGGGTCCGGCACGCATCATAATGGTAACTCTACTGGGAATTTGAAACTTTGCTCCCAAACTATCTTGGTTAATAATATATTTGGGTTTTTTATAAATTAAAATTTTATCTCTTTTCAAAAAATTGCATTGCATACATGCTAAAGGCTTAGATCTATGCTAGTTTGGACCCTTATTTTATCCCGATTCATTCTCGAAGCACGACTCTATGTTCACTCAATATAAGAAAGTGTTAAGGATAATTGTAGATACCGAGTCATGAGGCAACTCAGACCAAGATTACCCAATGATGAAAATGATACTTGTTCGTGAGTAAATTGATTAGAAGTCACAATTTCCTTGTCGAAGCCTTTTTTTTTTAAAAAAATTAATAATATATATATATATATATATTTATTTCTTTTATTTTTATTTTTTGGTTTTTGGGCGCACGATTTGCACAGCGTATGGAGCGGCTCCTGCCGGCAGCGCATGGGTGGGTCTTGCACGCGAGCCGCGGCACCTGCGCAAGGCGTGGTGCTTTCGCAGCGTGCAGCCAGCAGGAGGGCATGCCGCACGATACGCGGCAGCTCTTACGGGGGCGCATGCCGTGTGACGCGCAGCTCCCCCTGCATTGCACGGCATGCGGCCCCTGCGGTGCCGCACGCCGCGCGACACGCGGCACCCCTATGAGGGGGTGCATGTTGCGCAAGTGGCATGAGGCCCCTCCTGTGCATGGCCGCATGTCGCGCAGGCGACATGCGGCCCCTGCACAGTGGTGCATGCCACAGGTCGCCATCTTCGCCTAGCACGCCTGTTTTTTTCGTTTTGGGCCTGTTTTTTTTCGATTTTTTTTTCGGGATTTTCTCAGTTAAAAATTCAGACTACCTTTTCCAATTTTTTTAAGGTGTAATTAAGGGTTTTTAGAGGAAAAAAAAAGGGTTTTGTGGGGGACCAAAATTGCTTAGGTATAAAAAGAAAAACTATAACATATTATAGGGGAGATTTTTTGGAACAGCAAGAAAACCCAGGAAAGAAAATAGAGTTTAGGAGAGCCAAACAGTTTTTTTTTCATCTTTCTAAAAAATATTCGGAGATTTGTTCTTGAGCCAAATAAATCGATTATTTGTGCTTAAGGTTAGATTCTCATATTCAGATTTCTTTACAATCAATTTTAAAATAGTGATTTTAATTTTCATATCAAGCAAATCGACAGGAAATCGTCATCTTCCTTCATCTTGCAATCAAAAAATCATATCTGAGGGTAAATACATGAGCTAAATCATTTTTTCCTTTTCCATTCATTCATTGTTATCTAATTGTTTTTTTTTTTCACTATTGTTCATTATTATTCAGTAAATTGTTTTTTCTGTTTATTATTGCTTAATTTTGTTAATCTATATAATGTATATTATTGTTGTTTGTCGTTTTTGACATAAACTTAAGCTTATTTATTGAGAATAATCTACATATTGTTGTATTATTAATATATTTGTTGCTTATCACTAGTATTTGTTAATAATATGTTTGTGTTTATTATTTATACATTGTTGTTTATGATTAACCTATTGTAGACACCGGGTCCCGAGTAGCCTTGATCAGGATTACCCAATGATGAAATTAAGTATGCCAATTTATAGGCAAAAAGAATGAAAGTTGGGAGTGATAATTTCTTTGTCTTTTTGATTTGTTAGGAATGAATAAAAATGTATTTTAAAAATATTTTAAAAATGTTTTAAAAATTATTTTGGGATAAAAAGTTAGTTTTTAAATTATTGTGTTTTATAGAAATTTTTTAAAAAAATATTTCGCTCGAATGCCGGGCTGCGCTCGGGGGGACGCCCGTCGGGCGCTCCAATAGGGCGTCCCTCGCCCCTGATCGCCCCCTGCTGCCGATTTTGGCCATTTTGGCCCCAAAAATTCTTTTTTCTTCATTTATTTAGTAGAATTTAATGGTAAAACTTTTAAAATTCCAAACCTTTGATTTTTCTTCAGTTTTTTGCTTTTATTGAAATTAAGTCAATTTAATTTTTCATTAAAAAATCTGATTTTTGGGGAAAAATAAAAAGGATTTTGGAGAGAGAATTAGGGGGGATTTTCTTTAGAAAATATTTTCTTCTTCTTTCTTCTCTCAAACCAAATTCTCTCAACTTTTCTAAAGAATTTTTCCAAGTGATTCTTGAGACAAAAAATAACAATTTTTGTTCTTAGGAATTTTCTTCTTTTCATTTGATAATTTTTTACTTTGATACAAATAAATCAATTATTTGTTCTTGAGTAAAAATTATTTTCAATATTTTATTTTTCTAATATATTCTTACAATCAAGACAAGAAATTGGATCATCTACCTTTATTTCTTCAAGATAAATTTGAGGGTAATTATTCTTGGCTCAATTTCTTAATTTAATTTTAATTTCATTTTTTTGTTTTTATTAATTAGTTAACATGTAAATTCTTCTAGTTCTATCATTTTCTTCTCATTTTCTTATTCTTTTGTTTTTAGTTAATTAATTATCATGTAAATTCTTTTAGATCTATTATTTAATTGTTCATATTTTTACTTATACTTTTATTTTTTTATTTAATTGTTCATATTATTATTTCTTTCTTCTTATTTAATTGTTCATGTTCATATTATTGTCATCATTTTTTGTTCATAAATAGTACTAGTATTATCATTTAACATGTTTTAACATAATTGGTTTATCTTATTTTTATTTTATTCTTCCATATTTAATTAGATTGTTCATTTTCTTTGATGTTGTTGTTATTATTATTATTATTATTATTATTATTATTGATTGTTCATATTCTTTGTTATTATTGTGTTATTATTATTATTGCAGTTATTACCTTCATTAGTATTATTATTATTATCCTTATTCTTGTTTAATTTTATTATTACTATTATTATTTATGTTTTATGCATGCTGATTTTTATTATTACTTTTGCTTTTGATGCATGATTGGATGTTATTATTGTTATTTTATGCATGTTGAATTTTATTATTATTATGTTATCTTTTATACATGCCAAATTGTTAATTAATTAGATTGCATATTTTTATTATGTCATTTTAATTGGCTTGTCATATATGATGCAATTTTGATTGCCTTAATTTAATTGTTTTCATGTTATATGTTTAATTAACTTTTTTTACTAACTTCGCTTTTGTTTGTTTTTTTATTTTATTTTCAATACTTATTTTTTATGTGTGAGTCTTTTCCATACCAAGTGGGAGCCCTTGAAGATTTGATGATCCATTTGGGAGTTGATGGGCTATTTCTTTATTATTTTCATTACTTTGCTTTCAATATTTTATTTAATATATAATTCGCAATAATTTTTTTATGCACGTTAATTAAAAAAAACTCAAAAATATTTCTACTTAATTAATTTGTTTTTTTCTAAATAAAATGGGAGCTTTTTTCATCCAAAATAAATTGTCACTTTAAAATTATTTTCTTTAATTATGCATGAGAGGACCAATGTCCTCATTTTTAATGAATAGCCCGATTTATGTATGAATTGTATTTTATTTACAAATGGGGGTTGTATTCCGCCCCTAGTTTTGTTGTAATTTATTTTGCTTTCATTTACATTATTTATCGCTTTTTATTATATGTTTGACATGCGTGTTAAATTAAATTGCATTAAAATTGAATGAGAAAATGGATGAAACGCTAAATTCAAAATTCAATTATAAACTTAATCAAGGTATGAATGAATGGGAAGTCCCGAACCATATTTGGTCTTTGGGCTCAACGAGGCGAGAGGGCCATTCCAATGTTTCATTGGAATGGGATCTCCAAGATACCTCTTGTGTCCCACCAAAAGACTCAATTTACAATCCTAGGCTCCATAGGGTTAAAGGGTCATTCTAATGTTCTATTGGGGTGAATGCCTCCAAGACCCCTTTGGTTTGTCCAAAATGGATAAAGATGCGCCGTCTTAGGCTCACTGAGGCGAGTCGAACTTTCCCAATATTTTATTGGGTGGCGACTCCATGAAATCTCCTTGTTGCCCAAAATAGACGCACTTGTAAATACCTTACAAGTTTTTATGAACCTCTCTCGATCGCCCTAAAAGCGGGCCTTCGGGTGCTTCGGGGTTCGGCGCGCGTCACAGTGGCGACTCCACTGGGGACAATAAGAGACTTCCCTTTGAAAGTACCTTTGTTAAAATTTACAATTGAGTTTTAATTTAGAAATTTCATCCCTTTTCGAAATTGCATAGCATATCATTAGAGCCTTAGATTATGCTAGTTTGGTCCCCTTTCTAGCCCCGGTGCGTTCCCGAAGCACGACCCTACGTTCACTCAATGTGGGGAAGTGTTAAGGATAATCACCAGCCCAAGCCTCGTACCTCATGGTATATCAAATGGTGACCCAATCGGTCATTATGCTCGTGATGAGTTAGACCTGTTGGCAGGGACCATGCTTAGGTAGCCCTAAAGTATCACTACCTTTTGACCAAAGCTCATGTATTGGCAATAGATACTTCCACTAGGTGAAATGTACCATAATCCCATGCTTGCTATGTGGGCCATCATATATTGAACAAAATCAGTTAAATTAAATGGTCTTTCATCAAAGGCTTTCATGTCCCAGTGGCCCATCTTGATTTAATTGAGGTGTTTAAATATATAATGGTCAAACACCCATACGTATGTACATTAAATAAGAGATGTTATGATGTCGGTTTCCCACCGTGCACCACACGCGTCCAATGGGTTCCCTGATAACCCTAGGATAAGGCCCACCTAGAAAAAAGACTATGACCTCGTGTGCGGGAGTGATAAGGTTGTAGGGATCTATTTGCTTGCATGTGGTTGTGGATGCTACACAACATGCTCATGCATCGCGTGTCATTCATGTGTGTTAATAAAAAATAAAAAATATGCATTTCATTTTTGTGTGTGTATATCCTTTTGTCTGCATATTATCCTTCACATTTTTTCCATGCATCGCATCGTATTATTGTAAACTATTGATCTTTCACTCATCGAGGACCATTTGCACCAGCACGATCATACATTACATGCCATTCATGCATCATTCTAACCCCTTGGTTTTTTCAGCCACTATAGACTATTTACCTGGGAGGTTTTGGGGTCCTCGCAGTTGCTCGAGGGGCAAATAAAGTTCAAATTGGTTGGCAGAGATCTAGTATCTTTATCAGAATATACACAGGCATTAGAAATAGCTGATCCATCATAACAAATTGAAGAGGTTCGTGCCCTAATTGCCCAAGAGATAGATGAGATATTTGAAGAGCTAGAAAAGAAGTTGTTGGCCGTGATTAAGGAGAGGATGGATGCCATAGCACTTATTCTTCAAGCCCAATTCATGATGACTTCTATTAGCCAGGTTAACTCGACCCCGACTCAGAAGGCTCATGCAACGACGGCTGTAATGCTCCCGTTCACTCCCGAACCTAGGCACAAGGCACTATTCGACTCACCAATCAAGCTACTAGGAAGAGAAAAGGGACTAGAGCCTTTACAGTCAGTGTTCCTCCTCAGTCCCTCGAACACCGAAAGGAAGCTAGCTGATCTTGAAGAAGAGATTGTGAAGTCCAAGCTTGCAACTACCCAGGCACCACTCAATAAGACTATTGCTGGCCCCGCAATTCCAGGAGTTGGTTACTATGATAATAACAGTGGAACTCAAAGGGCAAGGAAAGTGTCAGCAATCAAAGCGGGTCAGAGGCACTACTCTAATTTGGGCAGATCCTTGTCTTGGGTACTCAACAGATTGATGAAGGAAGGTAAGCTACAGCCACTACCTGCTAAGCCCGCCAGAAACCAGGGACAATCCAATCATAAGGCCGATCAGTATTGTGCCTTCCACCAGCACACTGGGCATGTGACGGACAATTGTGTGAGGCTAAGGCGTGAGATTCAAGATCTGATCGATAATAAACAGATTGCTGATCCAGAGCACCGCAAGAAATAGGGGAGGAAACCTTCTAGTAGATATGCTTCTCATATTTGAATTTTTTTTAGTCTTGATGTATGCCGTACTGTTTACATTAACTATATTAATGGCTTTTTGTTTATGTTCTCATGATTTCATTATGCATGATCACAATCACAAGTCATTTACATTTGATATTAACTTAATGAATACTCCTTCATGTAATCTCGAGATCTCGTAGCATCTGATATAACTCCTGAAGAGAGGAAAATCCCGAGAGCTGAAAATAAAAATAGAAAGTAGTGGAAAGGAAAAACTAGATGCAATTAGGGGATTGGATGAAAACTCACTAAGAGCACTAGAACCTTTCTGATTACCCGTCAAAGCGATCCCTAGATAAGGTTGAATCTAGAAAATGATTTAGGCAACCATTCTTTGTATAGCTCTCTAAATGACTATTTCCTACCCTTATTCCGTAATTGCTTACTAGCCCGTTGAGCCTTTATTTTGGTATGCTAAATGCGTACCGATTTTATTGTTACACACATTAAAACTACTCCTTTTGCCTAAAATGATTTTGGCTTCCCCTTAGAAGAATGGCTGCTCTAGTAAGGATTGATGTACATTACGATATTCTTTTGAGCTATCAAAAATCACCCTGATAAGAATGGGTCTACACTTTGGGAAAAGTGTTTCAATCCTCGATAATTTTTGGGGCTATCAAAAATCGCCCTGATAAGGATGGGTTACACTTCAGAAAGGGGGTTGATTATTATCTTCGTGTAATTAAAGGCGTAGTTTTAAAAAAAAACAAAAAAAGCAAAAGAAAAAAAAAACAACAAAAATAAAAGAGAGAAGTAGAGTTCGGAACAATACCCCTCGATAAGTTTCAGTGGTTATTTTTTATTTTTTTTTAATTTTTATGCTGATCTTGATGAGCTCAAGTATTATCAAATTCAAATCCAAGAATATCTAGACAGTATACAATTGGGGCTGAGAATGGTTCATCCATTAGCCGAGTAAATTTTGCGGCCATTTTTCTCTAGCGACCTGATCCTCCTTTGATAGCCATCTACCTAAGCTTGACGTTACAACCAAAGTAAGACCTTTTGATTCTTAGTTCAGTCTTATCCAATTAGCGGAGATGACCTCCTAATAAGGTTTGGTACGTAAGAAGAGGCATATAGTGTTTCTTGAGCTTCAAGCAGGGAGCTACAAGTGCATTTATGCATTTGAGTTGAGTCTCATCCCCAACGTTGCATCTAGAATTTGCTTAAAAAAAAAACAAAAATTTTTTTTTAAAGAGCAGAGAGAAAATATTCAATCATAAAGCCTGAGAGAGTTGGTTGATAACAGGAGTTTGATACACACAAGGTCTATACCGAGATTAGATGAGGTCCTGTATTTTTTGAGATTAATGTCAAACAAATGATCATGTTTAATGAAATCAAATTGAAACACATGCATTTATGCAATGGCATATTGGTGTGATCAGAGCAGTTCAATTTGTGTGATCAAAGTCATCTACTGTTTACCCTCCACTACTTTCACCGCTCGGGTGCTTCAATCAACTACTTATCCTGCTATCAACTGTGAAGCCAATCCTACAACACCTTCATGATAAGAATCAAGCTCATACAGTTATGATATGGGCATAAGTACATGTTGATTTTTGCCAACAGCTTCAACCTCTCTGCAAAAAAAAAAAAAAAAGCCGTTAGAGATGAAAACCGTAATTGGCGCTCTAAGCAAAAGTAAGGCAAAAGGATAGGGTGAAAACTTGGAGACAAGCAGTCTGCCCTACAAAAAAATAATAAAATAAAAGCCGCTGGATTGGGTTGGGTCCATTCTAGGTAAAAATAAGGCATAGGGTTATGTGAAAATCCCCCAAGGGACGTATTACCCACAAAGAAAAGCTAGTGTGAAAATCCACAAGGGACGCACTACCTTTAAAATAATGACTTCCGATGCCTGGAGCAATAAGGCAGCATACTTCGGATGATCTTCCTTTCAGCCAGATAAGACATAATTCAGGATATGAGTTAGAATCCCGGGCATTTGCTCATTGACAGGGGGGCAAAGATGCACACCTGACGGTTCTCTTTGAAGAGTTTGCGGGTCAGGGTCCCTAAGCAAAGATGCCATTTCTAGTTCCTCAGGGGGCATGGTGGAGCGGCCAAGCCATATCCTCAACGGACCTTTAACCATTTAGCATGGTGGAGCGGCCAAGCCATATCCTCAACGGATCCTTAACCACTCAGGACATGGTCTATCCATTTTTGCATGCATTTCATACCATTCTTTAGCAAATATCTGCATATGGCCATTTACACTTGCATGCACAATCTCTTGCATATATTCCTGTGCACACAACTTTGCAGGAAAGTCCAAATGAAGGCCACACACATAAAAGCTAGTCAAGGACGGCAACGTTAGCACTCACCCTTGCTGGACAATCAGGTCAAGATGGAATCTACGCCGGTAAATCTCCGAGACCTCTTAAGAGGCAATTCTCCGAGGTCTATTAAGAGACAAATCTCTTTTTTTCTTGCACTTTTGGTAGTTTGTAGCAGACTCGGTGCAGTCCTCTAAGAGGGCATCTCTTGCACTTTTGGTAGTTTGTAGCAGACTCGGTGCAGTCCTCTAAGAGGGCATCTCTTGCACTTTTAGTAGTCTGTAGAAGACTCGGTGCAGTCCTCTGAGAGGGCATCTCTTGCGCTTTTAGTAGTCTGTAGCAGACTCGGTGCAGTCCTCTAAGAGGGCATCTCTTGTGCTTTTAGTAGTCTGTAGCAGACTCGGTGCAGTCCTCTAAGAGGGCATGTCTTGCACTTTTTGGTACTCTGTAGCAGACTCGGTGCAGTCCTCTAAAAGGGCATCTCTTGCACTTTTGGTAGTCTATAGCAGACTCGGTGTAGTCCTCTTAGAGGGCATCTCTTGCGCTTTTGGCAGTCTGTAGCAGACTCGGTGCAGTCCTCTAAGAGGGCATCTCTTGCGCTTTTAGTAGTCTGTAGCAGACTCGGTGCAGTACTCTAAGAGGGCATCTTTTGTACTTTTAGTAGTCTGTAGCAGACTCGGTGCATTCCTCTAAGAGGGCATCTCTTGCACTTTTAGTAATCTGTAGTAGACTTGGTACTTGGTGCAGTACTCCTTTTGCGCTTTTTGTAGTCTGTAACAGACTCGGCGTATCGCCATTTGCGAATGGCTCTTGCACTTTTAGTAGTCTGTAGCAGACTCGGTGCAGTCCTCTTTTTGCACTTTTTTGTAGTCTGTAATAGACTCGGTGCAGTACTCCTTTTGCACTTTTTATAGTCTGTAACAGACTCGGTGCATCGCCATTAGCGGATAGCTCTTGCACTTTTAGTAGTCTGTAGCAGACTCAGTGCAGTCCTCTTTTTGTACCTTTTTGTAGTCTGTAGCAGACTCGATGCAATCCTCCTTTTGCGTTTTTTGTGGCTCGGCGCATCGCCATTTGCGGATGGTAGCTGCACTTTTAGTAGTCTGTAGCAGACTCGGTGCAGTCCTCTTTTTGCACTTTTTGGTAGTCTGTAGCAGACTCAGTGCAATCCTTCTTTTGCATTTTTTGTAGCCTGTAGCAGGCTCGGCGCAGCGTCATCTACGGATGACATTTGCATTTTTAGTAGTCTGTAATAGACTCGGTGCAATCCTCTATTTGCATTTTTTATAGTCTGTAGCAGACCCGGCGCATCACCGTTTTAGGATGGTCCCTAGCACTTTGTAGTCTTATCAGCGACTCAGTGCAACTCAAGAGGATGAATCACAGCACTGTTCCCGAGGGAGCAGCCAGAAGGAGGCAGCCTCAGGTATGCGCTTTTTTCCCTTTCCTGAATTTTGGCTCACCTAGGCACCCACACACTAGCCTCCCCAAAATTGGGGGAAACTATAGACACCGGATCCCGAGTAGCCTTAATCGGGATTACCCAATGATGAAATTAAGTATGCCGATTTATAGGCAAAAAGAATGAAAGTTGGAAGTGATAATTTCCTTGTCTTTTTGATTTGTTAGGAATGAATAAAAATGTATTTTAAAAATGTTTTAAAAATAATTTTGGGATAAAAAGTTAGTTTTTAAATTATTGTGTTTTATAGAAATTAAAAAAAAAACATTTTGCGTGAATTTCGGGCTGCGGCAGCGCCCCGGCGCGCAGGCGGAGCACGCGCTGGGCGACGCGGAGCGCCCAGCGCGCGCTCGATGCGCTCGCCCACGCGTCGCGCTGAGCGCCCGTGGGTGACGCCCTGGGCATCGCACACGCAGCTGCGCACGGGGACGCCCGTCAGGCGCACCGACGGGGCGTCCCTCGCCCCTGGTCGCCCCTTGCTGCCGATTCTGTCCATTTTGGCCCCAAAAATTCTTTTTTCTTCATTTTTTCAGTAGAATTTAATGGTAAAACTTTTAAAATTCCAAACATTTGATTTTTCTTTAGTTTTTTGCTTTTATTGAAATTAAGTCAATTTGATTTTTCAATAAAAAAATATGATTTTTGGGGAAAAATAAAAAGGATTTTGAAGAGAGAATTAGGGGGGATTTTCTTTAGAAAATATTTTCTTCTTCTTTCTTCTCTCAAACCAAATTCTCTCAACTTTTCTAAAGAATTTTTCCAAGTGATTCTTGAGACAAAAAATAACAATTTTTGTTCTTAGGAATTTTCTTCTTTTCATTTGATAATTTTTTACTTTGAGACAAATAAATCAATTATTTGTTCTTGAGAAAAAATCATTTTCAATATTTTATTTTTCTAATATATTCTTACAATCAAGACAAGAAATTGGATCATCTACCTTCATTTCTTCAAGATAAATTTGAGGGTAATTATTCTTGGCTCAATTTCTTAATTTAATTTTAATTTCATTCTTTTGTTTTTATTAATTAGTTAACATGTAAATTCTTCTAGTTCTATCATTTTCTTCTTATTTTCTTATTCTTTTGTTTTTAGTTAATTAATTATCATGTAAATTCTTTTAGATCTATTATTTAATTGTTCATATTTTTACTTCTACTTTTATTTTTTTATTTAATTGTTCATATTATTATTTCTTTCTTCTCATTTAATTGTTCATGTTCATATTATTGTCATCATTTTTTGTTCATAAATAGTATTAGTATTATCATTTAACATGTTTTAGCATAATTGGCTTATCTTATTTTCATTTTATTCTTCCATATTTAATTGGATTGTTCATTTTCTTTGATGTTATTATTATTATTATTATTATTATTATTATTATTATTATTATTATTATTGATTGTTCATATTCTTTGTTATTATTGTGTTATTATTATTATTGCAGTTATTACCTTCATTAGTATTATTATTATTATCCTTATTCTTGTTTAATTTTATTATTACTATTATTATTTATGTTTTATGCATGCTTATTTTTATTATTACTTTTGCTTTTTATGTATGATTGGATGTTATTATTGTTATTTTATGCATGTTGAATTTTATTATTATTATGTTATCTTTTATGCATGCTAAATTGTTAATTAATTAGATTGCATATTTTTATTATGTCTTTTTATTTGGCTTGTTATATATGATGTAATTTCGATTGCCTTAATTTAATTATTTTCATGTTATATGTTTAATTAATTTTTTTTACTAACTTCGCTTTTATTTGTTTTTTATTTGATTTTATTTTCAATACTTATTTTTTATGTGTGAGTCTTTTCCATACCAAGTGGGAGCCCTTGAAGATTTGGAGATCCATTTGGGAGTTGATGGGTTATTTCTTTATTATTTTCATTTCTTTGCTTTCAATATTTTATTTAATATGTAATTCGCAATAATTGTTTTTATGCACGTTAATTAAAAAAACCTCAAAAATATTTATACTTAATTAATTTGTTTTTTCTAAATAAAATGGGAACTTTTTTCATCCAAAATAAATTGTCACTTTAAAATTATTTTCTTTAATTATGCATGAGAGGACCAATGTCCTCATTTTTAATAAATTGTCCAATTTATGTATGAATTGTATTTTATTTACAAATGGGGGTTGTATTCCGCCCCTAGTTTTGTTGTAATTTATTTTGCTTTCATTTACTTTATTTATCGCTTTTTATTATATGTTTGACATGCGCGTTAAATTAAATTGCATTAAAATTGAATGAGACAAGGGATGAAACGCTAAATTCAAAACTCAATTATAAACTTAATCAAGGTATGAATAAATGAGAAGTCCCGAACCATCTCTGGTCTTTGGGCTCAACGAGGCGAGAGGGCCATTCAATGTTTCATTGGAATGGGATCTCCAAGATACCTCTTGTGTCCCACCAAAAGACTTAATTTACAATCCTAGGCTCCATAGGGTTAGAGGGTCATTCCAATGTTCTATTGGGGTGAATGCCTCCAAGACCCCTTTGGTTTGCCCAAAATGGATAAAGATGCACCGTCTTAGGCTCACTGAGGCGAGACGAACTTTCCCAATATTTTATTGGGTGGCGACTCCATGAAATCTCCTTGTTGCTCAAAATAGATGCACCTGTAAATACCTTACAAGTTTTCATGAACCTCTCTCGATCGCTCTAAAAGCGGGCCTTCGGGTGTTTCGGGGTTCGGCGCGCGTCACACCCGTCTATTTCTTTTATATTATTAGCATATTGGTTATTATATATTGTTAGGTTATTATTTGTTGTTTATTAGTGTCGTTAATCTGCTTATCTTTTATTATTCATTCATTAATGTTTATTATTAGTCATACTGTTGTGTATCGTTAAAGTTCTTCACTATTATTTGTTATTATTTTGTTTATTATTTATACAATTTGTTCTTTAACAATGCATACTGTTCATTGGTTACTTGTATGTTAAGATTCATCATTAACAGTTAACTTAATAATTAATCTAGTTGTTTAAATCATTTATTAATTGCTTGTTGTGATTGATTTGTGGATTGCCATTATTTATTTATGTGTATATTGATGTGTTTGTCTTGAATAACATTAACTTAAATTAATTTATCTACATAATGCATGAACATGGTTTATAAACTAATTAATAATAATTTTTTTTTCTATTTGATTCTGACTTGTTATTATTTATTTGACTAATTTTTAATGTTTATTTAACCTGTATTCTTAATGTAACTATTGATTATTTCTATTCAATTGATTGTTCATATGTAATTGATTTAATTGATTGTTAATATTTAATTAAAGTAATTGATGGCATCTATCTAATTGATTTAATTGATTGTATATATTTAATTAGTTTAATTGATGGTTATATTATTCAATTGATTATTATATTATTCAATTAATTGCTTGTTTATATTGTATTATTTGTATGATTAAATTTACTAACATTTTATTTTATTCTTTTTATTGCCTCAAAATGTATTTGTTTTCACCGTGAGTAACATTTTCGAGTGAACCGGCGGATCAAGAAATTAAAGACCTTCGAAACTTCGGTTTGTGTATTTTAAACTCCACATTTTCTTTTCTTCGATTTATTTGTCATATTTGTGTATTTTGATGTAAAATTAATTATTTTTATGCACATTTGAATTTAAAAGTCACCAAAAAGATTTTTATTAATAAATTGGGTTTTTCCTAATAAAATGGACCAATGTCTTATTTTAACTAATAAAATCTCACTTTCAAATGGAGAATTAATTTTCATAAAATGGGATCACTCATCCCAATTTTCTCAATAAATATCCAAAAAATAGTTCTCCAATTTTCTAAGTCAATAAAAGGAAACCAATGTTCCTAATCCTAATAAATGTCATGATTTATGTATGATGTATTTTATTTATTCTTTTGGTAGTATTCATTTATTTATTTTGGGCCCTTGTAATTATTTTGGGACAAATTTTATTCTTTATGCTTTCTTATTTTGGGGGATTGTTCTGTCCCATTTTGTTACATGTAATTTATTTTCGCTTTCTTTATCGCCTTTTTTACCGCTTTCCAATATGATTGCAATGCACTTTAAATTTATTGCACGGTCGCGTGAGATGAGAGATGGAATTTTGATTTCTTAAAAAATCACTTATAAACTTAAGGCATTAATAAGAGTGAAGTTTCGAACACCTGCTCTGGTTTAAGACCCCCAAGTTAGATGACCTTTCCTAATTTCTCATAAATTGGGTGGCGACTCCAAAATACCTCAAAGGTGCCTAAAAGGTGTTATGAGGCTAGATGAACTCCCCAATGTTCTATTGGGTAGGGATTCCAAAATGTCTCATGATGCCCAAGATCAATAAGACGCGAACCAATCCCTCGAGCCCTAAAAGTGGGTCTCGCTTACGAGGGCCTTTGCTAGGTTCGGCGCCCGTCACAGTGGAGACTCCACTGGGGATGATCGATACTTCGCTTTGAAAGTGAATTAAGTTAGAATTATAATTGAGTTGTTAAGAATCAAAAATTCCATTTTTACTCGAAAATTGCATTGCATCTACTAGAGCCTTAGAACTATGCTAGTTGGTCCCCATTTTACCCCGGTGCATTCCTAAAACACGACCCTACTTTCACTCATTGTAGGGAAGTGCTAGGGATAATCACCAGCCCAAGCCTTGTACCATGAAATGGTATGTCAAATGGAGACCCGATTGGTCACTATGCTCGTGATGAGCTAGACCCATTGGCAGGGACCATGCTTGGGTAGACCTAAAGTAACACCACCCTCGACCAAAGTTCATGTAATGGCAATAGAAACTTCCACTAGGTAATACGCTCCTTAATACGATGCTTGCTACGTGGGGCCTTATATATTAAACTAATTCGAACATATTAATTGGACACTCATCAAAGGCTTTCATGCCCCGGTGAGCCCATTTTTAGTTTGTTTGAAAGGTCCAAATATATAATGGCCAAAACCCACACGCATGTGCTTTTAAATTAAGAGTATGATGCTGCTGGTTTCTTGCCATGCACCATACGCACCCATTGGGTTCCCCGCTAACCCATGGGTTAAGCCCACCTAGGAAAGAGACTGCACTACCTCGTGTGTGGGAGTAACAAGGTTGGAAGGATCTATTTGCTTGCATGTGGTTGTCTATGCTGCATCAACACGACCATGCATTTTTAATGTTATTCATGCATCATGCTAACAATCTGAATCTTTCAGCCATCATAGGTACGAATCAGTGGTCTAGGGGTCCTGACGGCCGACTAGTAAGGAGTAACCCATTCTTTGAGGCAGTAAAGCGAGTTGCATATTGGGGTTCAGAGTCACTTTCGATAGCACCGAGTCCTTGTCTTCAGAATTATCACTGGATATGGCTAACCCAGAGTTGAACGCCACCTAAGAGATGGACCAGAGGGTCCAAGAAATGGAGTGCAGATTTGAGGAATTTGAGTGTAGAATGATGACTATGATGGGCAACCTAACTACTGCTCTACTACCACAGCGGGCCAACAACCTGCCGCTCCTACCGGAGGACAAGCTGAACAGGTTCCGATCAGGGAGGCACCTCCAGCAGCAGTTATGGAACCACCTCCTGCTGTTGAGCCTAGAACATTTTTGAATGTTGAGACTAGGAGAATTAGGGAGCACAGGCCTGAAGAGGATTTTGTAGAGGATGATCCTAAGGAATCCATGTCGGTGAGAGCCAGATCTCCGAGGGTGCTGCCTTAAGAAAGATAGAAGAGAAAGTCGAGGCGATGGCTCATTTGTTTTTTATTGGGAAGGGGATAAGCCCCGAAGATAGGGATTTGGATGATGAGGAGATGCTTCCTCAGAGGTTTAAGATGCCTGATCTGCCCAAATTCGATGGCACCTCAGATCCGTCTGCTCATATCAAGCAGTACACACTCGTGATGAAAGGGACTATGCTCACCAAGAGACAAAAGGTTGAATACTTCTGCCTCAGCTCGACGGGGCCTGCCATTGACTGGTATCATGGTTTGGATAGGAGCGCAAGAGAAGATTGGGACCTGTTAATTGATGAGTTCCTTAAGCAGTATGACTGTAGCACCCGAATGGAGGTTACGTTAAAAAATTTGGAGCTACTTCAACAAAGGCCTAATGAGTCATTCCATGAGTATTTTGCTTGATGGAGAAACCGGGTAATGGAGATGAGGAGGAAGCCGGATACCCCAGATTAGATTCGATTGTTCATTCGAAATGCGAGTCCATACCTAAGAGAGGGGTTAAGATGAAAGGGCTCCGAGATTGGGAATCTTTAAAGGATATAGCTATTGACACAGAAGGGGAGTATTTAGCGAAGAAGGCAAGCCAAGACAGCCTTATTAGGAAGAATTTTGGGAATTAATCAGGGAATAGATGAGCTGGCGCTGAAAGTAGTAGCGGTAATAAGAGTGGCAGTGGCAGAATAGCTGAGATCACGGTCATAGAATCCAACCAGGGCCAGAGGTATTACTCGAATTTGGGCCGACCCCTATCTTGGGTTTTGGAGAGGTTAACAAAAGCAGGGCAGCTAAGACCTTTAGACCCGAGGCCAGCTAGAAACTCGGGTCAGCCAGGACATAGGAGTGATCAGTTTTGTGCTTATCATCAACACATGGGGCATCTGACTGACTTCTGTAGAACTTTGAGAAACAAAATCTAGGATCTCATTAACAGTAAGCAAATCATGGATCCAAAAAAGAGGGAGAAGAAAAAGAAGCCTAGTAATTATGCAGTAGTTCCCCCACCAGTGTACATGATCGGGTCTAGCTTGCCCGAATGGTACATATTGCAGGATCTTTATGGTAATGAGTATGTTGCTATCACCCGTGAAATGAGTGAAGAGGAGGTTCTCATAGCGGCAATAGACTGTTGGTCTACTAGTGAGAGTAGAGATGAAAATGAAGAGTGTGAAGAACTGGCGAACCCTTCGGATTCAGAGGATGATGAAAAGAAAAAGGTTGGAGCTATGACCCGAAGTGGCAGAGTAGTTCCAGAGGTAGAGACGCCTCAAGATCCAACGCCTATACTTGCAGGAAGGGAGCCCGAGGAGGATGGATTAATTGAGCAATTGAAGAAAACAATAATTCAGATATCCATTTGGGATTTACTGAGGCAATCCCCATCACACAGGCAGAAGTTGGTAGAAGCCTTATGTGAGTCCACTGTTGCCACCACTATCTCACCATCTGAGTTGCTGGACTTCGTTAAAGGGAGCTTAGGGGAAATTTGGTTTACTCTGATGCATATTTGCCACCTGAGGGCCGCAAACACAATCGCCCATTATACATCAAAGCACATATCAATGGCAAGCATACTGCCTGGTAATGGTTGATGACGGCTCCTCTATAAATGTATGCCCCTTGGTTGCACTTTCGGCTTTTGGGGTGGATGAAAACATACTGAGTGGGTTTGACCTAACTATTACAGCTTATGATAACTCCCAAAGATAGGTCTCAGGGACTTTTAAGGCGATAGTCAAAATTGGACCCATTGAGACAGAAGCAGAGTTCGTAGTCTTATCGATCCCGGCTAATTTTTTAGCTTTACTTGGAAAACCTTGGTTTCATAAGCTGGGGGGAGTGCCATCTACCCTGCATCAGATGGTTAAAATACCGCATGAGGGCGAGGTGATAACTATCAGGGCTGCTAAGGAAAATCAGGTTTCTGCACTAGAAATCTCCAAACAGCCTTTCAGTGGTTTCCATGTATCGGTGATCAATGAAGGAGGGAATTTAGAGGGTAGTTATCAAGCGGTGAACATGATGAAGCAAATGCATTTTCTTCTAGGAGCTAGTCTGGGCAGAAATTCGTAGGGGCCACAATCACCTATCATAACGAGGGGTCAGAAGGATCGAAGAGGACTAGGCTATAAGGGTGTAAGCAGTAAAGGGAAACAGAAGTTAGCAGGCATTCCTCATATTTCAAAAAAGCTTCGTGCCAGCAACATCTCTTTGTGCTTATTGTAGAGAGGCTGAACCTCAGTTTATCAATAACCAGATTGTCCCAGGCTTTGAAGTTTTTAGTGATGTGTTTGATTGGGCTAATGGGAGCATCAGATCAGTTGAAGACTTTTGGGATGAACAGATTATGACTCAAAGCACCACTATAGATATAAGTGAGCCAGAAGAGGTTTATAATGACAAGTTGCTTGCCGCCAGGGTAAAGGGGAAAGAAAAGATAGGGGTTGAAGCACCAATGCAGAACCTAAAGATCCAAGACCTAAAAGCTCCACCAGAGGTAGTCGGAAAGCCACCCCTAAGTCAAGGCAACAGTGACCTTTTGGCTACAACATATGCACCGACGGATGAAGAAGATCGTAGTCATTTAGATGTTCTTTTTGTTCCAGAACTTTTTAATGATGATAATGTATGTAATTCCAATTTCATTAATGAAATGAACAATTTTGGTTACTTGTGCGATGTTTCTGATGATTTTATTTCACATGGTCATACACATAATGCATTTATTTTTTATATTAATTCAACTAATACAACTCCATTTAATCTTGGGACTTTGGAAAACCCAAAGCCAATCTTGATTGCGTCTAACATAACTCCTGAAGAGAGGTTCAAATTCGAGAAAATCTTAAAAAAATATAAAAAAGTCTTTGCTTGGACCTATGAAGACATACCGGGATTGACAGAAACATCGCTGAACATGCAATTTTGACTTATCTTGAATTTAAACCGATCAAGCAAAAGCTTAGAAGACTTAGGCCAGAATGGGCACAGAAGGTAAAAGAGGAAGTGCATAAGCAGATTGAGGCCAAGTTCCTAGTTGAGGTTCAGTACCCGAGCTGGTTAGCTAATGTAGTCCCTGTAGCTAAAAAGGATGGTGTGTGTGTGGATTATTAGGATTTGAATAAAGCCTATCCAAAAGATGATTTCCCTCTGCCCCACATTGATGTCTTAATAGATAGTGCCGCTTCTTGCATGATGTACAGCTTTGTAGATGGCTATGTCGAATATAATCAGATCCTCAACAGAATTGTAGATCGGATTAATACAGCCTTCATCACCGAATGTGGTACATTTGCTTATCGAGTTATGCCAATGCAGGCACGACTTATCAGAGGATAGCCGCTAGGATTCTTGATGACTTGATTCACAAGGAGGTAGAGGTGTATGTAGATGATATGATGATTAAGTCGGCTACTAGGGAAGGTCACTTTGCAGCCTTAGAGAAGTTCTTTCAAAGGATTGATAAGTATAACCTTCACTTTAACCCTAAGAAGTGCATTTTTAGAGTTACCTCTAGAAAATTGCTTGGTCATGTAGCAAGTCAGAGGGGAATTGAAATAGATCCTGACAAGGTCAAGGCAATTAGAGAAATGCCAACGCCGTAGAAGGAGAAAGATGTTAGAAGTTTTTTGGGAAAACATCAGTACATCAGTCGATTCATAGCCAATCTATCTTCGATTTGCGAGCCAGTGTTCAAGCTTCTCAGAAAAGACTAGCCCATTGAATGGAATAACGATTGCCAGGAGGCTTTCAATGCTATTAAGGAGTACCTCTTGAATCCACCAGTCTTGAGGACACCTCGGTCTATCAAGCCATTGATCCTCTATTTGGTAATTGAAAGTAGCTCAGTAGGCGCCATGATGGCTCAAGAAGATCAGTTCGGTGTAGAATATGCAGTCTACTATCTAAGCAAAAAGTTTCTCCCTTATGAGGCCGGGTATGTGGAAGTTAAAAAGATCTGTTTGGAAGTAATTTGGGCCTCAAAAAAATTAAGACACTATTTCCACTCATTTAGGGTTCAGGCAGTTGCTAAAGAAAATCCTTTGAGATATCTTTAGGAAGTGCCTTCTCTGCTTAGAAAAATGGGTAGGTGGTTAATACTGCTCCAGGAATTCGATATAGAATACATCACTAGAAAAACCATTAAAGGGAGAGCTGTAGCTGAATTCCTAGCTGATCATCCTATTGAAGGAGACCATGTTGAGTACAACTTCCCAGACAAAGATATCATGGCCATTGCAGTTTAGGGGTGGCAGATGTATTTTGATGGAGCATTAACAAGGGGGCAGGTGTTGGGATCATTCTGATAACACTGGATGGTGAAAAGTTACCACTAGCTAAAAAACTGAGATATAGAGCCACTAACAATGAATCTAAGTATGAAGCATGTGTTTTCGATTTGGAGGCTCTTTTGGCCTTAAGGGCAAAGTCTACAGAAGTGTTTGGAGATTCGTCTTTGGTGATCCATCAAATTCGATGAGAATGGTCCATTAAAGAAGAAAGACTGGTACCATATGTAAAACACCTCCGCAAGCTGAGTGGTCAGTTTGAAACTTGTACTATCCATTTCGTGCTAAGAGATGAGAATCAGTTGGTCGATGCCCTCGCAACTCTGGTGTCCATGTGGGATAACCCGAAAGGAAGGATTATGAAGCCCGTTTTAATCTCAAGTTCGCAAAAGCCATGCTTTGAACATGAACAGGTGATGGATGTCGAAGTCATTGATGGAAAACCCTGGTACTATGATGTTTACAATTACCTGGAGAGGTCGGTATTCCGAGAAGAGGCTTCTGAAAAGGACCAAAGAATGATTCGAAAGTTATCCACTCAATTCATCAGTGTGAATGGGACCTTGTATAAGAGGAAAGCTGATGGTTATCCAGTTGAGATGTTTGGCAGAGAAAGAATCGGAGAGAGTTATGGGAGAGGTTCATGCTGGTGTCTGTGGAGCTCACATGAATGACTTGGCCTTAGCAAAAAAGATCATGTGCCAAGGATTCTATTGGCTCATGATGGATGCGGATTATTCAAAGTATGTGAAATGGTGCCAGTTGTGCCAGCAATACGCAAATTTGAGGCATGTGCCAGTTTCAGAGCTACATAATTTGACATCTCCATGGCCATTCGCAGCTTGAGGGATAGATATCATAAGCGAGATACATCCTACCGCCTCTAATGGGCACAAGTTCATCATAGTAGCCGTTGATTACTTTACTAAATGGGTCGATGCTGAATCTTTTAAGAAGGTAGATGCCCGAGACATGGCTAGATTTATTGAGCAAAATTTGGTGTGATAATGGGGTACAGTTCTTAGCAGAAACTAAACAGCCTCAGAAATATAGAATCCAGCATCCCAAGTCTTCTCCTTACCGACCAGAGGCTAATGGCGCGGTTGAAGCGGCGAACAAGAATGTTAAAAGAATATTTGCCAAGATGGTACATAATTACAAAGACTGGGCGAAAAAGTTACCTTTTGCACTATAGGGCTACAGAACGACCATCAAAACATCGACCGGCGCAACACCATTTTCTTTAGTGTATGGGACGGAGCCAGTTCTATCGGTTAAAATTGAGCTCAGGTCTTTGGGGGTGGTTATGGAAGCCAAAATCCAGAAATAGAATGGGCCCAACAAAGATTACTACATTTGAACTTGCTTAATGAGAGTAGGTTACGAGCTTACTATCACAACCAGGTCTACCAAAAGCGGTTAGCTCGGTCATTCGGTAAGAAGGTTAGAAAGCATCCGCTGAAAGAAGGAGATCTGGTGTTCAAACAGATGAGGCCAGGAGTACCAGACATTCGTGGGAAATTTAGGCCAACATGGGAAGGTCCATTTGTGCTAAAGAAGCTATTGTCAAAGGGAGCAGCAATTTTAACAGATAGTGATGGGAACGAGTTCAAAGAGCCAGTCAACGTTGATAGATTAAAAAGGTTGCATGGCTAAAGACTAAAATCAAAAGAAGGGAATAAATGCCTAACGCGTTAAAAACCGAAAAAAGGCGGCCTTACTAAAATTGGGCGCCCTGTCAGGGTGAAATCCGAGAAAAAGGCACTCTAGGCAAAAATTAAGGGCTGAGAGAAAATATTCAATCATAAAAACCCAAGAGGACTGATTGATAACAGGAGTTTGACGCTTGCAAAATCCATCCTGAGATTAAGTGCGATTTTTTGTTTTTGAATTTCTTGTCAATAAATTATCATGTGTGTTGAAATCATATAGAAATGTTCATAAATTTGCAATAAAGAACTTAGTTTGCACTTTTCATGATTGTCTAGTTCTTTTAGAAAAAGTATGTTGTCATTCGCAGTCTAAGTACTATTCTTTACTGCATTCATTCGGTCAGATATTTAAGCCAACTGATCCTGTTGTCAATAGCGGGGCTCGTCACCCATTGCTTGTACTCGGGTGAGCTGGTAAAATTGGAATCTTCAGCCCTCGGGATAGTGGTACTCAGAGGTAGCTACGACCAAAGTTTGTAGTAACCAGTAATGAATGCTGAAGACAGGAGCTCACCATGAAAAGCCAGCGGCGGAGTCACAATAGTCTAACACCTTCTGAACTGACGAACGCAATGGGATGTGATGCAAAAGGAGCCCCTGTGAAGTCCGTATAATGGGATACATCCCGAAGGCCCATCCCTAGTCACATAGTCAAGACATATCCATGGACTCATAAACCTGATATCTTCATCCGCCAAAGTAGCCATCCATACAAAGCCTTTATGAGGAGAGTCGAACTGATATGTCCTCTGCCTGTGGAAAAGGTGCACCAGCGAGTATGCACTGATCACTCTTGGAGGGGGCTCCGTCAATAACCTTAACTTCTCCTGTAGCCATACCTGAAAAAAAAGCCGCTAGAATGAGTTGGATCTATTTCAGGCAAAAATAAGGCATAGGGTTATGTGAAAATCCCTAACGGGATGCATTTCCCAATAAGAAAAGTTAGTGTGAAAACCCACAAGGGGCGCACTACCTTTAAAAATAATGACATAAATTACTTGGAGTAACTGGGGACTCTAGATCATGAAAGCAGTAGGGTCAACGCAGAGGGTGTCCAAGCCAATGATCGTCTCAGCTAGAATAACTGGGAAGGGGGTCAGCCTATGGTGAATGCCATCTACAATGTTGAACAGTCGATAGTCACCGATTGGCTCATCCGAGGTCACTAGCAAGTATTTGGATAAGCAGACCAATCGAATTACGCTGGCTCAATAAGTAGGCACTTTTGGAAAGTCATCGAGTGCATCGAGTAGAGGCTCCAGAGAAAAGAAATCCTCTCTGGAACTAGTCGAGTGGCCTTGGAGGGTGATATGCCCAAGGCGAAGGCCACATCCCTAAGCTGATACGGTCCATAACTTGGGACACAAGGAAGCATACCAGGGGAAAACCTCACACCAGCAATTGTGGCAAACTCTTCGGCCAGAGGACATAATTCTTGATGAGTAAACCGAAAAACATGAAACCGGGGATCCAAATAGCGGACGGCAGCCAGCAAAAGATCTCGGTCGAACTTGATCCTTCTCAAAAGCCTCCGACTCGAGTAGGGAGCTAGAGTGCCAGTTTCTCAGGTTTTGGGATCATCCAGCAGTCGGCGCAGCTTATTGAGGACGTGCGTTGACATTTTCAGATAGCTGTGCAAAAAGTAAATAAGTTGGATTAGTAAAAAAAAAAGGAACCCTGTCTGGTTCGTCTGGAGAAATTAGACCACTTTTTCGTGCATTTTTAGACTCATTCATTTCCACCAGCATAATTTACTTTTTTCTTGTTGTTATTTTTTTGGCATATATAATTTACTCGTAGGAAAATGCTCAATAAACGGTGTCAACCACAAGAATGGAGTACAAGAGAATATTGAGGGAGTAAAAAGAAAAAAAATTATAAAAAAAAAGAAAATAAAAAATAAAAATAAAATAATATATATATATATACACACACACACACGTATAATATAATAATAAAAATAATATAATATAACAGTAAAAATAAAATAATATAATATATATATACAAATAATATAATAATAAAAATAAAATAATATAATAGTAATATGTAAAAAAAAAAAGTGTAAAAGTAAGATTTTTTGGTGTGTGGCTGAGGTGCGTCCATGTTGCTGCACCTCCCTTGGCCGAGATGCGGCCACAAGGCTGCATCTCAAGGCCTTGACATGCGGCCTCGCTTTGAGGCTGCATGTCAAAGGGAT
Organism: Excoecaria cochinchinensis; assembly: GCA_947683425.1. Taxonomy (NCBI): domain Eukaryota; kingdom Viridiplantae; phylum Streptophyta; class Magnoliopsida; order Malpighiales; family Euphorbiaceae; genus Excoecaria; species Excoecaria cochinchinensis. The sequence goes on from CANTUQ010000038.1 coordinate 2,019,638, forward strand.
ATTTAATCCCTTTTTTGCCCGCATGCCACTTTCTCTCTCCCCATTCAATTTCCTTTTCCTACTTTTCTTTGTTTTTCATCTAGTTTCTCTCTTTTTTGCTCATATCTTGCGCATTTGTGATCCATTTTGTGTATTTTTTACACCAGAGCGATCCTAGTTCAACCGTCTACAAGGTGATATAATTTTTTTAAAGTTTATCTACAATTTTTTTAATGGGTATTTCACCAGCAGATTAGTTTTATTTGCTGTTTTTCATATTTTATTTTATTTATTTTACGTGATACATTTGCTATTTATTTTCTTTGTAAATAGACAGTAAAAAAAGGAAAAAATAATAATGAAGAAAATAAATGATGAGAAATGCTTACCTTATTCCTTGCGCGAACCAGTGGGAGAAAAAGTGAAAAATGCAGTAGAAATAATGTGTAAATGAGGAATGCGTAGAATCTAGATATTTATATGATTTTTTTAAGCACGTAATTAGATTTTGTTGTTATGTTTATTTTTATTGCTTCTTTAAATAATATGTTAAAATGTAAATAAGTATAGATAATGCTAGTTAAGAGTGCAATTGAGCAGAAAATAATAATTGCTAATTTGAGTTATTTGCTTAAAATAATAATAATAATAATAATAATAATAATAATAATAATAATAATAATAATAATAATAATAATAATAATAATAATAATAATAATAATAAATGTACATAATTTGGCTATTGAAATTGGTTGTACAAGTTTAGAACTTTGTTTAAGTATTTGGTATGTGTAAATAAATTAATGAATTTGTTGCATTTTAGTTGAAGAGTTGCTTGTATTTAGTTAGAATGTTGTTCTTGCTTAGTTAAAATGCTGTCGGTATATAGCTGAGATATTGTCTGAACTCAGTTAAAATACCATCTGAATAATTGATAAAATAATACTGATTAATTCATCTTGCATAAGCTAATAGTATTTTTTTTAGGATGCCTCGACAGCGTAGAGTATGCTAGAGACTGGATTTACCTCCGCCTCCAGAGGAGATGTCAGACGTGTAGAGGCAACGTTATGAGACCTTGTGTCAGATGAGGATTTAGCCTAGCAGATTTGTGTATAGACCATTCTTGGAGCAGATAGGCATGTGGGAGGAGGTGAGAGCCTTGATAGCATCAGCCGGCTAAACAGAGTTTTTGAGATTAGCTTACACGACGTATCCAGAGGTCACCAGAGAGGTGCTGGCCACCCTACAGTATAAGGGGTATCAGAGGCCAAACCCGGAGCCTGGGACTATATCTTTCTGGGCTAGAGGCCGATATCACGAGATGAGCTGTTTGGATTTCTCTCTCGCGATGGAGCTCCCGGCAGGGGAGCAGGTCATGGTACTAGGTAGGACCGTCCCCACACATTGCTGGGAGCGGATCGCCGCACCAGGTGTCCCTTACCGCTTTAATCAGGTGAAGAGCACTTTGTTGCGTTCACAGGCTCTGAGATACATTCAGAAGGTGTTGGCCAGCAGTTACCTCGGCCGGGTTGGGAGTCAAGGTTCCATGAATGCTACAGAGATCTGGAGTTTATTGGCCATTATGACGGGTAGACAGATGAACATTGCCCATGAGATTTTATCTGCATTAGTCAGAGCTGGATGGGGGAGCACTAAGTATATATGTGTTAGAGGAGTGGTGACTAGGTTGCTCCTTTATTTGAGACATGACCACCATACTTTCGGGCCGCACTTGGAGGGAGATATATCTATTGACCTCGCCGTCGCCGGAGCTATGGGTATGGTGGAGCCAGTATCCGAGGATTCAGACGAGTACAGGCTACTCAGTATAGCAGAGACCAGGCTTCTCCACAAGTTACCTCCACTCCCTGATGTAGTTGCCACTTCTGGAGGCGATCACATGCAGCCAGATGATGAGGAGCCATATACACCACAGGATGAGGAGGGTGCATATGATTTGGACATCACATATCTTATCGGCACTCCCCCTTCATAGCGGATCCTACATGAGAGCAGAATCCGTACCACTCCTCCACCACAGATGCATTACAGTTAGCCAGGTCATCCGGGGGCATCCTCCTCCATAGTCTCGCCGCCACCTGAGTACAGGGCAGAGCAGAGTCAGCCCGCCCCAGAGATATCATTCCAGTCTATGTATCAGGATATAATATCGGCATTCACCACTCTGGGCCAACGCCAGGATGAGAGGTTCACCCTATTTGGCCAGCAGATGGCAGAGGGGCTCGGAGAGATTGGTAGCTGTTTGGATAGGATAGAGGGATCCAAGACTACCTCTCTGCACAATGATGAGTCTTTCCAGAGGATGGATGATTCACTAGCCGCCACCAGGCACCGGATGGATATCTTGGAGCAGACTTCCATAGGGGCATCCCAAGGCGTGAGAGATCTACGTGAGGATTTAGGGAGAGACTTGCCCGTCATCCGAGAGGATTTGGGGTTTCATATTGATGGATACGCTTCTGCTGTATCTGGACTAGCCTCCAGTTTTCAGGACTTATCTCACATTGTTGCGAGCATGGCTAGCCCTTTCCTCGACAGACAGGCAGAGGTTACGTTTCGGATATCTCATCCATCATCATCGAGGCCACCACCTGAGGATGTCATGCATCGGCTGGCACCTTATCCAGCTCAGCCCGACGATCCAGACATGCCCACAGATTACCCTCCTTTGTAGAGTGTGTTTCAGGGAGTTGTTGGATACTGTTTTTACATAATGTACAAAAATTCTCTACCTATAGTATGAGTTTATGTTTATATTTGCATTTATTGTGTTTTTACTGTTAAGCATAGTTAAGAAAATAATAAAAAAAATAAATAATAAAATAATAAAAAAATAATAATAGTAGTAATAATAACAATAATAATAATAATGACAAAACGAAAATAAAGGAAAATATTAAAATAATGAAAGTAAGTTGATTCGTACACAACTAGAACGGGTTAATACATTAAATTAAACCATTTTCTTTGAACATTCAGGCACACGACGATGATGTCTAACGGCCATCCAAATAGTTAACCTACAAACAAAGGAAAGGAAGCTTACCATTAGACATCGCATCAATAGGTTATAGACCGACTCAGCTAAGGCTAGAAACCGTACAGGTTAAATGCCGCAACGAGGGAGGTTAACAACACATCAAAGTCGGTTACAGACTAACCCGGCTAATGCTAGACACCATAAAGGTTAAATGCTGCAACGAGGGAGGTTAGACAACACATCAAAGTCGGTTACAAACCAACCCGGCTAAGGCTAGATACCCATACAGGTTAGATGCCGCAACGAGGGAGGTCAGACACCGCATCAAAGTTGGTTACAGACCACATCGGTTGGGGCTATACACTGCACATGTTAGATGCCGCAACGATGGAGGTTAAATTCCATAACGATAGAGGCTAGACACTGAACAGGTTAGATGCCATAGCAACAAGGGTTAACACGTCGACAAACCGATGGTAAACACCCTAGTAGCTTCAGTCAGATCGGAGAAACAACTGCCTCAGGTATGCGTCTTGTAATGCCCCAATACCCCTTGGAAGGATATTAGGTCGCCACACACGCATACACATACAAAACACTCACGCGGAAGCGAAAATAATAAGCATTCAATCACACACAGCGAAAATCAACCTTTTAAACACATAAACTAATAACATGGCATATATCCATTTATATTACAAAATGAAACTGTTCTTTTACATATAAGCATTCTTTTACATTTACATATTGGTTACAAAAATTATACTTTACTTTATCATGTACATCTCGTATACAAAATTTGCTTTACATCTCATATGCCAAGCTATACAAAAATTCTATACCATGTATACATAGCTATGCCATCGACAAAAAGACACCAACTCAAACTCCTAGTGGCCATGACCTTGCATAACCTGTAAACCTACACGGGAAAACACCCATGCTAAGTGAAATCGCTTAGTGGGGATATCACACATAATAAAGACTTCTTACGAAGTCACAAGCATCACTTTATCAACATTTAACTGATTTACAACAAGCATGCCAAGCATATAGATTCGCAAAACAATGAAGTAAACTTCTAACATACATACATGGCATCATGTATAAGTTCTTATAACCTATTTCATGCTCATGTCCCTCTAAACATAACTATAACTTATACATTTATCATGTATCATCTTTTAATGCATTCTAATCTATACGTATATACATATGCTCATGTTCATGTACATATAGATGGAATAAATTATACCTAATCTTCCATACACATTTAGCATGTAAAATACCATATTTCCTCAAACTCATGCATCCCAATATCTTTTCGTGTACATGTCATATACCATATCGTATCTTCACATCTCATATACAATCATACACACATATAGACATTTAGGCATACTTATAACATATTATATACAAATAATAACTTCTCATATACATGTGCTAACTCATTTAACATTTTCGGTATACGATAGCTCTCTAGCATATATGACATCTCATGTACTTATAAATAACATCTCATGTACAACTAACAACATCTCTTGTACATTTACATATAATAGGTAGACTAATGTCATAGCATAAGTGGATACGGGCACATATAGATACCAAGTAATGGTACCAAATCATATAGAGACTGTAGTCTCAAGTCATCTAGAGACCAGAGTCTCATAACATCTAGATACTTTAAAAGTATCAACATCTAGACATCCGTCGATGCCAAACATATAGACACCCGTTGGTGCCAAACATCTAGATACCATTGGTGCCAACATCTAGCAGCTGCAAAACATCTAACCCTTTATAGGCATGCCTATCAATCCACTTATATGAACATCTTAGGCTTATAACTATTATTCATAACAAAGCATATACACATTCTCATATATAATACTTTAACCTTTACTATACACACATGTAACTTATAACATATATCAACTAGAACATTCATGCACTCTCTTCATTTCTTACTACTTATGCATACATGTCATCCTAAACTCATTCACATACAACACTTTATATATATATATATATATATATATATATATATATATATATATATATATATATATATATATATTATTGCATACTAACTTATACATGTTATTACATATTAACACATACGTGTTTATACGCATTCGCATACATGGTTCATCATACTTGAAATACCCATAGCTCACACACATATTTGTCATCCCATTTGCTATCCTTCACATAATTATACATATTGTTACTTTATTAGTTAAATTACCAATCTTAATCATACTCATAAGTTTTTCCCAATGATAACTACTTTTATAATCATTTAATAACCCTAATCATGCATAATAAGTTGAGGGGAAAGATAGGGGATTGATCCATGCAAACCATGGGCTCAAAATTAAGAAGAAAAGACTTCATGTGAGTTGTTCTGTTGTGAGGTCGCGACCTATGTCGCACTTGTGACAGTAGCTCCCCTCAGGTGGCTTATGAGACTGGTTTTCACTCCAAGGTTGTATCGCCTAAACGACCCTCTAGAACTCATTTTTAGATAAAATTTCCTCTTGACAATTTTCCTAGGATGTGTCATTTCCAATGGAACAAGTTTCAGGTCATTTGGACTTTTAAATTAAGAGATATACATTAAACACTACAAACTGTTTAAATCAACCCAGCTAGACAGAAACACATCCGTTTATTGCCATTTCTAGGCCTCTTAGAGACATAATTAATTTATTTTGAAGATATGGAAGTTGTGGTTCAAATGGCGCAACAAACACTCAAATTGGAGTTGTAAAACTCCAGTTATAATCATAACAATACACAGAGGTCTAGTAGGACATAAATAGGATTTTCCCTAAACTAAGGTTCATCTTGCTCTTTGTTTTGCACATGCTAGTTTTTCATTCTCACAACATAGAATTTATAACACTTCAATTACATTTCATCACATAGCAAATAATCATGCTCAATATCTCTAATCTCACATTCATGCATCATTTACACATCAAAAGCAAACTAATCAACATACATATTCAAGTAAAGTCAACATATAACACATATATATCCCAAACCTCAAAAGTAGGTTTCTGGACACTCTCAATCTCTAACTACACCTTCTCCTTGCCCTTTGCTCTTCTCTTGTTCAAATCTTACACCAACATGCAGAATATATTTTCTTAGTCCATTACTCAATCAATCCAAATCCAACTCAAAGAAAGGGGTAGAAGCAAGAAATAAACACATAACCATCAACTCTTACCTTTTTCACTTAACTCTTCAACCAATTCAATTACCAAATTTCGGGTTCCATTTAAGAAGAAAATGAAACTTAACTTAAAAGATGAAGAGATACATAATTAGAGCAATTACAAAGAATGGCTGAATTGCTGTAAAATTCAACTACCCATTTTGCTCCCAAATCCCTATACCTTTGCATGTAAAGAAGTTGGCTGGCACAAGGTGAGATCCACACATGGATTCCACTACACCAAAACCAATCTTCCACTAAATCTCACATGCAGCCCCTTGGCAAATAACCATTAAGTCCCTTACTAAAATTTGCCTTTTAATTACAACTTTCTTCCTTTCAATTATACCCTTACACACTTAATTACTCACTTAATCAAATCTCATTTATACCCTATTATGCAATTGACACTCTAATCCAACTAGGGTACACTTTGGGATGTTACACGTCTCTTCTTTCTTTCTTTGAGTTTTGGCTCACTTAGGCACTCAGGCACTACGTTCCCCAAAACATGGGGGCAGCTGTAGATACCGGGTCCTGAGGCAGCTCAAACCAAGGTTAACTAATGATGAAAATGATACTTGTTCTTAAGTAAAATGATTAGAAGTGACAATTTCCTTGTCGAAGCCTTTTTTTTTTAAAAAAATAAATATATATATATATATATATTTTATTTTTTTTATTTTATTTTATTTTTGTTTTAATTTTAATTTTTATTTTTCGATTTTTTGGAAAGTAATCTGCACGGCGTGCGGAGCAGCTCCTGCCTGCAGTGCATGGGTGGGTCTTGCCTGTGAGTCGCGGCACCTGCGCGAGGCGTGGTGCCTATGCAGCGTGCAGCCTGCAGGAGGGCATGCCGCACGGTACCCCCTGCGGGGGGGCGCATGTCGCGCAAGCGGTATGCGGCCTCTGTGGGGACGCTTGTAGCGGACACACAACTCCCCCTTGCGTGGCATGTGGCCCCTGCGGTGCCGCACGCCGCGCAACACGCGGCACCCCTATGCGGGGGCGCATGCCACGCAAGCGGCATGCGGCCCCTCCTGCGCGACATGCAGCCCCTGTGCAGTGGCGCACGCCACAAGTCGCCATCTTTACCTGGCACGCCTGTTTTTTTCATTTTTGGGCCTGTTTTTTTTTTCGATTTTTTTCTAGGATTTTCTTGGTTAGAAATTCAGACTACCATTTTCGATTTTTTTAAGGGGTAATTAAGGGTTTTTAGCGAAAAAAAGAGGGTTTTGTGGGGGACCAAAATTGCTCAAGTATAAAAAGAAAATTATAACAGATTAAAAGGGAAGTTTTTTGGAATAGCAAGAAAACCCAGGAAAGAAAAGAGAGTTCAGGAGAGCCAAACAATTTTTTTTTCTTCTTTCTAAAAAATATTCAGAGATTTGTTCTTGAGCCAAATAAATCGATTTTTTGTGCTCAAGGTTAGATTCTCATATTCAAATTTCTTTACAATCAATTTTAAAACAGTGATTTTAATTTTCATTTCAAGCAAATCGACAAGAAATCATCATCTTCCTTCATCTTACAATCAAAAAATCATATTTGAGGGTAAATACGTGAGCTAAATCATATTTTCCTTTTCCATTCATTCATTGTTATTTAATTATTTTTTTTTCACTATTTTTCATTATTATTCTGTAAATTCTTTTTTCTGTTTATGATTGCTTGATTTTGTTAATCTATATACTGCATATTATTTATTGACATAAACTTAAGCTTATTTATTGTGAATAATCTACATATTGTTGTATTATTAATATATTTGTTGTTCATCACTAATATTTGTTAATAATCTGTTTGTGTTTATTATTTATACATTGTTGTTTATGATTAACCTATCTATTGCTTTTATATTATTAGCATATTGGTTATTATATATTGTTAGGTTATTATTTGTTCTTTATTAGTGTTTTTAATATGCTTATCTTTTATTATTCATTCATTAATGTTTATTATTAATCATACTGTTGTGTATCGTTAAAGTTCTTCACTATTATTTGTTATTATTTTGCTTATTGTTTATACAATTTGTTCTTTAACAATGCATACTGTTCATTGGTTACTTGTATGTTAAGATTCATCATTAACAGTTAACTTAATAATTAATCTAGTTGTTTAAATCATTTATTAATTGCTTGTTGTGATTAATCTGTGGATTGCCATTATTTATTTATGTGTATATTGATGTGTTTGTCATGAATAACATTAACTTAAATTAATTTATCTGCATGATGCATGAACATGGTTTAAAACTAATTAATAATAATTTTTTTGGTTTCTATTTGGTTTTGACTTGTTATTATTTATTTGACTAATTTTCAATGATTATTTAACCTGTATTCTTAATGCAACTATTGATTATTTCTATTCAATTGATTGTTTATAAATAATTGATTTAATTGATTGTTAATATTTAATTAAAGTAATTGATGGTGTCTATCTAATTGATTGTATAAATTGTGTTAGTTTAATTAATGGTTATATTATTCAATTGATTGTTATATTATTCAATTAATTGCTTGTTTATATTGAATTATTTGTATGATTCAATTTACTAACATTTTATTTTATTCTTTTTATTGCCTCAAATTTATTTGTTTTCATCGTGAGTAACATTTCCAAGTGAACCGGCGGATCAGGAAATTAAAGACCTTTGGAACTTTGATTTGCGTATTTTAAACTCCACATTTTCTTTTCTTCGATTTATTTGTCATATTTGTGTATTTTTATATAAAATTAATTATTTTTATGCACGTTTGGATAAAAACTCACCAAAATGATTTTTATTAATAAATTGGGTTTTTCCTAATAAAATGGACCAATATCTTATTTTAACCAATAAAATCTCATTTTCAAATGGAGAATTAATTTTCATAAAATGGGATCACTCATCCCAATTTTCTCAATAAATATCCAAAAAATAGTTCTCCAATTTTTTAAGTTAATAAAAGGAAACTAATGTTCCTAATCCCAATAAATGTCACGATTTATGTATGATGTATTTTATTTATTCTTTTAGTAGTATTAATTTATTTATTTTGGGCCCTTGTAATTTATTTTGAGGTGAATTTTATTGGTTTATGCTTTCTTATTTTGGGGGATTGTTTTGTCCCATTTTGTTACATGTAATTTATTTTTCTCTTTCTTTATTGCCTTTTTTACCGCTTTCCAATATGATTGCAATGCACTTTAAATTTATTGCATGGACGCGTGAGATGAGAGATGGAATTTTTATTTCTTAAAAACTCGCTTATAAACTTAACTTAAGGCATTAATAAGAGTGAAGTTCCGAACATCTGCTCTGGTTTAAGACCCCCGAGGTTAGATGACCTTTCCCAATGTCTCGTAAATTGGGTGGCGACTCCAAAATACCTCAAAGGTGCCTAAAAGGTGTCATGAGGCTAGATGAAGTCCCCAATGTTTTATTGGGCAGGAATTCCAAAATGTCTCATGATGCCCAAGATCAATAAGACGCGAACCAATCCCTCAAGCCCTAAAAGTGTGTCTCACTCACGAGGGCCTTTGCTAGGTTCGGCGCGCATCACAATAATTACTAGCTAAAGCCTAATACCTTATAGTTGATATGAGTCTAAATAGCTCATATTTAATCCATGTTTTTGGTTTAAAATAATGTTTATGTGTAGTTAATTGTGTTAGATTTAGGTAGGTTTTACGTTTTTTTTTTTAGTTTTGTGTGTGTAGGAGAAAATAGAGAGGATTGGAGAAAAGGAGCAAAAATTGAGCTAAGGAAGAATCAATTTGTCGCGATCGCGACCAGCATCGCGAGCGCGATAGGAAGCGCCAAGCAAAGAAGGAAGGGAGAAAGGAAGAAAAGAAAGCAAAGGAAGAAGCATTCTGTTGCGAGCGCGATAAACGTCGCGAGCACGACAGGACGCGCAATTGAAGGGAGCCAAAGAGAAGAAGAAAGGGAGCTGGCGTACATTGCTGCGAGCAAGGCCGCCTATTGCGAGGTCACGACATGGCACGGAGAAGAGCCAGTGCGAGGAAGGTGGAGCAAAGATGAAGGCGTGCTTTGTCCCGAGCGCGACAGACAACGCGATCGCTACAGAGAGGACTGTTGGGAGTTAAATTCAAATTTTGCCTTGAAGAAGTATGACTTTCCACCAAGTCTTGCAACCTTTCTAAGGGACATTTGAAAGGACATATCTTTTAGAACATTATAAATATAACATTTAACTGTAATTTTGAAGGGTTGAATAGTTGAGTAGTTGAATTTTTATTAAGAGTTTTTTGTAAGTTTGAGAGTACATTTTTATTTAAAGTTTTTAAGTTAGAATTTTTATGTTTTGAAGAGAAGAATATTGCAAGGAAGAAGATATCCTTTGTGGAAGGGAAAAGGGTTGAAAGATTTCTTTCTTCATTTCTCATCTTTTGCGTCTTCTTTGTAATTATTTAATGATGAATTTATGAACTTGAATATTTAATTTTATATTTTATTATTCATATTAATTTGATATTTTTGCATGTAGAATTTTCTATTGGTATTTGATCCATGATCATTATAAGTAAGTGTTTAATTGAAAAAATGAATTCTCACTTAAATCTAATAGAATTTCATAATTGAAGTATTATTTGAGAAATCATAATATTAAATGGTTGTTATAGGTTGTTTATTATTCCTGAAATTTGCATGCTCTAATCCATTAATGAAAATTATGAGTTAGAATTATAAATGCATGTTTTAGGCACTCTAGTTTATGTTGAAAGAGTAAATTGGAATTTTATTCAACTTGGCTTGCATGACAAGAATATATTCATAATCAAGAATAATTAATTCAAGTTCTATTTATTATTTTATATTCATTAATCATTTTTCTTCTCCAATTATCTATAACTAGGTTAGATAATATTAAACATAGTATTTCCACTTTCATTCATAAAATTAATAATCATTGTAAACAAGATTAAAATTGAGTAGTAATAGTGTGTAATAATTATCACATTCTTCGTGGGATCGACATCTTTTGTACTATAACCTGTACACCGTATACTTACGAAATTAGCATTTAAAATTAGGCTAATAAGTTTTTGGCACCGTTGCCGAGGAACATGATTATTTATTGCCATTATGAATCTTGATTTATGATTTTGGATTACACTATTTATTTTGTTTGTTTGTTTGTATAGTTTGACTTAGTTTTGTTTTATGTTATTTTTACAGGATTTGTTAGTTCATGCCTAGTACAAGAAGTTCTCAAGAAGAGCTTGAACCTTTAAATCCTGAAATAGAGAGACTTTTGTCAAGTAACCGGAAATCCAACAAAAAGAAAAATAAGAATAAGAGACCTATCATGGCTGAAGAGGAGAATCCACCAAAATTGATGGACTTTGCTACACCCACATTGAGTGGTGCTCAACAAGGTGTGGTAAGGCCTATGGTAAATGCTAATCAATTTGAAATTAAATCTTCTCTTTTGCAAATGATTCAAAATAGTATTCAGTTTTATAGTTTGGCAAATGAGGATCCTAATGCTCATTTGGCAAATTTTTTAGAGATTTGTGATACTTTTAAAATTAATGGAGTTTCTAATAATGCAATTAAGCTTAGACTTTTTCCTTTCACTTTGAAGGATAAAGCCAAGGCTTGGTTGAATTTATTAACTAGAGGATCAATAACCACTTGGGACCAATTGGCCCAAGCATTTTTATCCAAATATTTTCCTCTAGCCAAAACTACAAAAATTATAAAAGATATCACAACTTTTGTGCAAAATGACAATGAATCTTTGTATGAAGCTTGGGAGAGATTCAAAGAATTGCAGAGAATGTGTCCTCACTATAACCTTCTAAGGGAGTTGCTCATGCAGACTTTTTATAATGGAGTGAACCCTACAACTAGGGGCACAATAGATGCTGCAGCTGGTGGCTCTTTGATAAGAAAAACAATAGAAGCTGCCTTTGAATTGCTAGAAGAGATGGCTATGAACAATTGTATGTGGCCTACCGAAAGAGTAAGAGAATCTAATTCTAATGCTAGGGGGGTACATGCCATAAATTCTGTGGTAGCTTTGCAAGCCCAAATTGAGGCTTTAACTCAAAAGGTTAGTAGCCTTGGAATGGGGGGTAGTTCACAAAAGGTATGCACACTTTGTGGCCAACAAGGTCATACAAGTGAGGTATGCAATTTGGGAATAGGTAGTTCGGAGGAACAAGTTAGCTTTATACAAGGGCAAGGGCGTGGTAATCCATACTCTAACACATATAATCCTGGTTGGAGAAACCATCCTAAATTTTTATGGGGGAATAGTAGTAACCAAAATAGGGGTGTAGGATTTCAACCACCTCAAGATAGGTTTGGAGCTTTAGAGGTTAAAATAGATAGGTTCTTAGAGGTGATTAACCTAAAGTTTAGTTCACAAGAAGAGAACCAAAAGAGGCTAGAAAATAAGTTTGACCAAATCACTAAAAATCAAGTCTCATCCATCCATAACTTTGAAGTGCAAATAGGGAAAATTGCTAAGACTTTACTGTGACATGCCCAGAACCTAGCAAAGGCCCTCGCTAAACCCGCTCTTAGGATTCGACGGATTGGTCCGCGTGTTTTATGATCTTGGGCATCATGAGTCATTTTGGATGACTCCTTCCCAATAGAACACTGGAGAGGATTATCTAGCCTCATGACGCCTTTAGGCACCTTGAGGTATTTTGGAGTCGCCACCCAATTTACAAGAAATTGGTAAAGGACTCTAACCTCAATTGGTCTAAACCAGAGAAGGTGTTCGGAACTTCACTCTTATTAATGACTTAAGTTAAGTTTATAATTGAATGTTTGAGAAATCAAAATTCCATCTCTCATCTCACGCGATAATGCAATAAATTTAAAACGCATTCATTCACATAGGAAAGCGACAAATAAAGCAGAAAATAAATAAATAAATTATGAAAGAAAGTTAGGACGGAACAATCCCCCAAAATAAATAATAAATAAAAGGAAATGGGACAGAACAATCCCCAAAATAAGAAAATATAAACAAACAAATAAATAAACGCATAAAAGAAATTAAAATGCAACATACAGAAATCGGGTCGTGAATTTTAGGAACATTGGTTCCTTTTTTTTTATTAGAAAAATTGGAGAACTATTTTTGGTCATTGATTGAGAAAACGGAGATGAGTGATCCCATTTTATGAAAATTAGTTCTCTATTTGAAAGTGAGATTTTGTTGGTTAAAATAGGACATTGGTTCAATTTATTAGGAAAAATCCCAAGTTATTAGTTATTAAAAATGTGAATTTCTATGATACGGATAATAAAAAAATACATTTTACATACAATACATAAAAAATAATATAAATAAAATAAACACATCAAATAAGATGCAAACCCAAAGTTTGATGGTCTTTAACTCCCCGGCTCTCTAACCCGTGCGTGAATATGACTCGCGAAGACAAATAATTTTGAGACAATAAAAGATAAAAATGAAATAAAATGTTAGTAAAGTAAATTAAATAATTAATGTAATATGCACAAGAAAATTAGAACAAATAAATTAATTGAATAAAATAATTAAACAAAATAAAATAATAATTATTAAAACGACTAAATATAAACAATTAATTAAATGGAAATAATTAACTATAAAATAAATGCATTAAAAGGAGGTATAAAATAAATGAAACAAATAATACAGTGCATGAAATAAAAAATGAATCAGAGAAAAAAACTCAACTGTGTTTTCTTTAGAAACACAGCTGTGTTTCTTCAGCAAAACAATGGGCAACGCCAAAAATGAAAGAAAACGAAGGAGTGAGACATCTTGAAAAATGCAGCTGTGTTTTCCAAAGGAACACAGTTGTGTTTTTCAACTAAAGCAGAAACACAACTATGCTTTTGCTCTGTCGAGCAAAAACACGCTTCTTACTAGAAAAACACCAATTTTAATTTTAAAACACTGAAAAACAACAAATCCAAAATATACAGCATGCATTGCTGATGATAAAACAAATTAAATCAAAATCTCATCAATTATCATAAACTAAAAACGATAAATAAAGAGCGCAAACCAGAAAAAACATGGCAAACCAGTGAATTAAATCCATCCAAAAACACAATAAGAGGAGTTAACGGTTATTACAAGAGAAAAACCGAGCAAATACCCAAAATTATAGGTGTAAAATAAGACGGGAATGTACAAGGAAAATAGATGATCGGAGAACTGATAATCGGGTAAAATAGGAAGAGAGGAAAACCGAAGAAAAGGAAGCCGGCCGGCATGCACGACTCATGAATTCCATTCACGAGCCATGAATGGAATTCACGAGCCATGAAAGGCATTCACGACTCGTGAATGCATTTCACGAGCTGTGAAATGCACTCACGACTCGTGCAATCCTAATGGGAAGCGGAGGTTTTTTGACGTGTCCGATCGGGAGAAGGGATTCAACGGCTCAATCCGGTCGGGGAGAATGAAATCCAATCAGGAAAACACAATACAAGCAAGAACAAGAGTAAGATCCGATCGGGCAACTATAATCAAAAAGCCAAAAATGACAATTTAAAGAAACTGAAGAATAGGGGTGAACAGAGGACTAAACCAACAGACTAAAATATAATATCAGGCCATTAGAATATACAAAATAAAGCAACAAACACGTTCATTTAGTCATAACAACAATAACCATATGGTAAACAAGTTGATAGAATCAAACAAGAAATATATACATAATATATACAAAGTACAGAATCTACTAGGAAAACCAAACGAGAAAAAGAAAGAAAAGAAAAAGAAGAAAGAAAGAAGAAGTGAACCCAGTATTTATCCTTAGATATTGATGTACAATGTGCAAAACGAAGAAGTGCTGGCTTCTTGGATTCAAGAACAAACTTTGAATGCTTTGAAAAAAAGCCGACATCCTTGTTTTTGCTCTCAAACCTTTTTCTCTATATTCTTTTTTTTTCTCTCTCTTTTCTCTGTGTTTTTTTTCCTCCTTCCATCTTCCTCCAGTTTTTCACTCTTTCTTTTTAATAACGACCAGATTAGATGGTTTCCCACCAAATCCCACATAAACCCATACTTTCAAAACCAACTATCTATGAAAAATGGAAGAAAGCGGGAACGTGAGAGGCAGAGAGGCATGTGAACTCCCTCACTCACGTGAGATCGGGCCTCACGTTCATCTCAAGTTAGTGAGATGGGTCTCACTGCCCAAGCCCAAAAACATTATTTTTTTAAAGCGAAAAACATTTTTTTTGATGAATGCATCACTTCTATTTGCTTTTTGCCTGAGAGCAGGCATCATTTTCATCATTTGGTGGGCTGCCTCAGGACCCGGTGTCTACATTTACCTTCAAGAATGCAAGGAAATTTACCAAGTAATACGGAGGAGAATCCAAGGGAACATCTTAAAGCCATTAAACTGAGGTCAGGTAAATCCTATAACAATGAATTTATTTCTACTAATGTGGGTGAGAATGTGCATAAAAAATAAAAGAATTTTCAGAAGTATGAACCTTTTGTCACGAGCGCGACACCAGTCGCGAGCACGATAGAAGAGCGGCAAGCAGACATCGTGAGCACACTACCTTTCGCGAGCGCGACCAATGAGAATTCGCTTACTGTCATGAGCACGACACTTATCGCAGGCGCGACAGAAGGGGTGACCAAAGCCCAAACTCCCCAAGTGTTCCAACCTTGTCCGCCTTTTCCACAATGCTTGAGCAGCAACACCAAGATAAGTAATTCTAATCTTTTATAGATAAATTGAAACATTTACACATCAATTTAAATTTTATTGAGGCCATTACACAAATTCCTAACTATGCAAAATTCCTTAAAGACTTGATTTCAAAGAAAAGAAGTTGGGAGGATATATCTACTATAGAGTTGACTGAGGCATGTAGTTCAATAATTTAAAATAATTTGCCTACTAAGCTTAAGGATAATGGTAGTTTTACTGTTCCTTGCACTTTAGGAGATGTTGATTTTTCTAAATGTTTATGTGATTTGGGGGCAAGTATAAATCTTATGCCTTTGACTATCTTTAAGAAGTTAGGATTGGACTATATTAAACCTACTTCTATGGTTTTGTAATTGGCTAATCAATCCATTAAGAAACCATATGGCATAGTAGAAAATGTGCTTATGAAAGTTGATAAATTCATTCTATCAGCTGACTTTGTTATTTTAGATTTTGCATATGATGTAAAATGTCCATTAATATTAGGAAGACCTTTCATGTGAACTGGTAGGGCTTTAATTGATGCCCATGAAGGCACTTTAATTTTAAGAGTGGGGGAAGATAGTGTGGAAATACATATGGATAAGTCCCTAAAATATCCCATGGATGAGAATGTGTGCATGAAAATAGATATCATTGATGCTTGTGTTTTGGAAGTGTTAGACAATGCAGGTCAAGAAGAGGTTCATTTTGAAGAAGAAGTCTATGAAGAGGTGGAGCAAGAGAGCTCAAGGCCTGAACTTCTATATAAAAATGAAGCACCATTGTCACCTTCCATAGTAAGTCCACCTAATATAGAATTGAAAGAGCTACCTAGTCATTTGAGGTATGCATTTCTTGGTCCAAATCATACTCTACCTATTATTGTTTCTAACAAACTCACTAATGCACAAGAGTCTTCATTGTTAGAAGTTGTTAGAAAGAGGATAAAGAGTATAGGTTGGCAAATATCTGATTTGAAAGGAATTAGTCCTAATGTAGTCATGCATAGGATTAACATGGTAGATGAATGTCAACCAAAAGCTGATAGACAAAGAAGACTTAATCCTAATATGAAAGAAGTTGTTAAAAACGAAGTCATTAAGTTATTAGATGCTGGGATTATTTATCCGATTTCGGATAGTTCTTGGGTAAGTTCTATTCATTATGTACCAAAAAACGGGGGTATGACTGTAGTTAGAAATGAGATTAGGGAATTGATTCCTACTAGAACCACCATCGGTTGGAGGGTGTGTATTGACTATAGGAAGTTGAATTCGGCCACTAGAAAGGATCATTTTTCTTTACCATTCATTGACCAAATATTAAAAAGGATAGCTGGCCATTCTCATTATTGCTTCCTAGATGGTTATTTAGGATATTTCCAAATATTTATATACCCTAGTGACCAAGAAAAGACCACCTTTACTTGTCCATATGGGACTTTTGCCTATAGAAGAATACCATTTGGGTTATGTAATGCACTAGCAACTTTTCAAAGGTGCATGACTTTTATTTTTGGGGATATGATAGAAGACATCATGGAAGTGTTAATGGATGATTTTTCTGTGTATGGGGACTCATTTGAGTTATGTTTAAGCAATTTAAATAGAGTATTGGCTAGATGTGAGGAAACTAATTTGGTTCTTAATTGGGAGAAATGTCATTTTATGGTTGAAGAAGGAATAGTTTTAGGCCATAAAATTTCAAGTAAAGGTATTGTGGTAGATAGAGCTAAAATAGAATTGATAGAAAAATTACCTCCACCAACAACACTTAAGGGTGTAAGGTCATTTTTGGGACATACTGGTTTTTATAGAAGGTTTATAAAGGACTTTTCCTTAATTGCTAAACCTTTAACTAATTTGTCAGTTAAGGATGTATCTTTTGAATTTTCTCATGCATGTATGCAAGCTTTTGATACTTTAAAGAATGCTCTTGTAAGTGCACCCATAATTACTTCTCCTAATTGGGAATTGCCTTTTGAAATTATGTGTGATGCAAGTGACATTGCTGTTGGATGTGTGTTTGGACAAAGACAAGGTAAACATTTGCATGTGATTTACTATGCTAGCCATACATTGTCATCACCTCTAGTTAATTACACGACTACAGAAAAAGAAATGTTAGCAGTTGTCTATGCATGTGATAAGTTTAGGTCTTATTTGTTAGGATCTAAAGTAATCATCTATACGGATCATGCTGCATTAAGGTACTTATTTGCTAAAAAATATGCTAAGCCTAGATTAATTCGTTGGGTTCTTTTATTGCAAGAGTTTGACCTTGAAATTAGAGACAAGAAGGGATCTAAAAATTTAGTGGCTGATCATTTATCAAGGTTAGAAAATAATGAAGGTCTTATAGGAGATAGCAATGAGATTAATAAATCCTTTTCGGATGAGTCTCTTATGTCTATTGAGCAAGTAAATAGTCCTTGGTTTGCAGATTTTGCTAACTTTCTTGCTACAGGAATTATACCTAATGATTTGACATGGCAACAAAAGAAAAAATTCTTTAGTGATGTCAAAAATTTTCTTTGGGAGGAACCCTATTTATTTAAGATAAGTGGGGATGGTATTATCCGAATGTGTGTTAGTGAGGATGAATATGTAAACATTTTAACACATTGTCATTCATCTTTGTATTCTGGTCATAATGGTAGTACTAAGATTGCCTCTCGTGTGCTAGAGTGTGGTTTCTTTTGGCCTACTTTATTTTATGATGCTAGAGTTTTTGTAGCTCATTGTGATAAGTGTCAGAGAGCTAGTAACATTGGGAAGAGAGATGAAATGCCTTTGAACAATATCTTGGAAGTAGAGATATTTGATGTGTGGGGGATAGACTTTATGGGTCCTTTTCCTACATCTTTTGGACAAAACTACATTTTGGTTGGTGTTGACTATATATCCAAATGGGTTGAAGCCAAAGCAACATCAACTAATGATTCCAAGGTGGTGATCAAATTCTTAAGGAAGATCTTTTCAAGGTTTGGAGTCCCAAGAGCCATCATAAATGATGGAGGTAAACATTTTATAAATTGCTCTTTTTATTCTTTATTGCATAAATATGGTGTGCATCATAGGGTAGCTACTCCATATTATCCACAAACTAGTGGTCAAGTAGAGATATCTAATAGGGAACTTAAATGGATCTTAGAAAAGACAGTTTCTAGCTCTAGGAAAGATTGGGCACATAAGCTTGCTGATGCATTATGGGCATATCGCACAGCATTTAAAGCACCTATTGGAATGACAAAATATAGGTTAGTCTGTGGAAAAGCTTACCATTTGCCTGTTGAGTTAGAACATAGAGCATATTGGGCTATTAGGACTTTAAATTATGACATTAAAGATGTTAGTGTTAAAAGGTGTTTACAACTTAATAAACTTGATGAGTTACGACTTCTTTCTTATGAAAATGCTAAGATATACAAAGAAAGATCCAAAAACTACAATGATGCTCATATTAGATATAAAAGTTTCAAGATTGGGGATAAGGTCCTATTATACAATTCTAGATTAAAACTCTTTCCTGGAAAATTGAGATCTAGGTGGAGTGGACCCTTTGAGTTCAACCAAGTTTTTGACCATGGATACTTGGAGCTTAAAAATAGTAAAGGAGAATTATTTAAAACAAATGGTCAAAGATGCAAAGTATATTTAGAGGAAACTTTTCATAGTAGGGAGGTCTCATATATCTCTTTAAAAATTGTTTGACAGTTACTTACATGTTCTTTTTATTTTGTACTTATTGTATTTTTAAGTTGTTTTGTATGGTGTTAATTAGATTTTGGTGTGATTTTTGCAATATATATATTACTAATATTGTTTATTTTTGATTCTACAGGGTGTCTTAGATAGTGAGTAATTTTTGTTATTTAAATTTAAAGTGTTCTTTTTGAAAAAGAAAAAAATATATAAATTTGTTCTTTAAAAATTCTTCACTATCGCGAGCGCAACGGTTGTCGCGAGCGCGATAGTGGAGGAAGGTTGTTTTTGCATATTGTTGTCGCGATCATGCCAGGCATGGAGCACACGATAGGAAAATGCAAAGTTGGCAATTTCATTATGTCGCGAGCGCGATAAAGAGTTGAGAAAAATTTTTATTGCGTGATCGCGATGGTTTCGCTAGCAGTTAATTGAGAATTTTGATTCTGTCACGATCGCGACAGTGTCGCGAGGTCGCGACAGAGCGTGAAATTTGAAATCTTTTGAAATTCTAAACATTATAACCCGAGATTTTTTCTCCCCTATAAATAGCCTAAAGCCCTAACTGTAGCATTTCTCTTAACTTTTGAGTTGTCTTTCAGTTTTCTTTTGATTTTCTTTCAAAATCTCTCAAAACTTCTTCTTCTTCTTTCATATTTCTTAAATTTCCTGTTTTTGTTCTTCATCTACTTTACGTTGTGAGTTTCTTTAGCAAAGTCTCTTGAGTTCATTAATCATCAAAATGGTGAGAACAAAATCTGTTGCCAACAAGGGAAATAAGGCTGCTAGAGGATCAAGTTCTACCCACGATCCTATTCGCCTGCAAAATAGGTTTGATTGTCCATTCCCGATTTTTTCTGAGGATGAAGGTGAAAAGTTTGTGTATTTTGATAAAAAATCATATGTTGGTATGTAGCATGTTGATTTTTCATTGTTAAATCATTTGGGCTTAACTGATCAATTTGAAAAATATCTTAAGTATATGAAGTGGGGTAAATTTGTGCATTTAAATCTTCCAATTAAGCATGATTAGGCCCTTGAATTTTTTATTTCCCTTGATTATGTTGATAAGGGTAGAGATAAAATGAAATTTAGACATCAAAGGCAAGAGTATGTTTTTGGGTTTCCTGAAATGCATGATTGGATTGGTTTTCCACTTAATAGAAAACGTTTTGATGCGCATCTCTTTGATCCTAGGCCTGTGTGGAAATGATTGCCTGGTTTAGATTCCTTTAACAATAAAAATTCCACTAATCGCCAAATTAAGGATGATGGTTTAATTCTTTTTCACAAATATCTTTGTCATGGCTTGTTTGGTAGAGTAGAGAGTTCTAAGGTTCAAACCAAGGATTTGTTTGTGTTGGTGGAAGAGGCTGCCAGATTTGGTGCTGGTGAAGGTGATGCTGCTGGTTGGCAGCAGGTGCTTACTAGATTGGATGGAATGGAGGCTGCCAACCAAAGCATGGCTGAAGGGATGGACTCCCTAGAGATAATAGTGAAGGCAGTCCATAGGCTCCGTCTAGATAGATTCATGAGGAAAGTGAAGTCCATCAAATGGCTTCTGTTCTCTTTTTTACTTCCGGCCTTCAAATATGACAAAACCACCAATTGGAGGGATCGGTTAAATTATTATAAGAAGTGCTTCTTAGCCACCTTGAAGCTGTTTTTTCATTTTAAAGCCTTAGATGAGAAAGAGGAGATGAAAAAGAAGGCTAAGAAGGATGAGAAGCCACCAGGCTAAGAAAGTGGATCAAGATGGTTTGCCCGTTAAGAGTATACGTCGAAGGTACTAAGGTAGTTTTTCCTACTTGTCAGTAATCGTTCTTACCTGGGAAAGCCCAAGACCGAGGACTCGATTGTTTTCCAAGAATGTTGATCCCCTTTATCTAAGTAAGCCATGTATCTGGTCAGTCTATTGCCTTCTTTAAACCCAGAAATTCATCTCATATTCATGTATGTTCATTCAAAATAGATATGCAAACACTTATAACTCTATCATCTCAACTCAAATACCCAAATCTATTAACACATACCTTTACATGTATCAAAACACACAAATAACAAATAGTTGCATATCAACTTAAGATCCAATGAGAAATGGACAACCATTCTCAAACATACACAGTCAAGTGCAAACTCCCAAACCTGGTAATGGAGCTTCAAAAATCCACTGTCTTCAAGCTACAACCTTCCCTTTTCCTTTATCCTTCCTCCTCTCTTCAGATTCTTGCAAGCAAGCAACCAAAACAAAACCCAATTAACTCATGCAATCAAAACCATATAACCCAATATCAGACCCTTGGAAATTGAAGAAAAAGAAGAATCCCAAACCAAATAACATAGCCACTTACCTCTTGGATCTCTTCAAATCTCAAAACCCTAGCTCAAGCATCAAAGGACAGCACATACAAAGGAAGAGAGCAGAAATGGAGAAGAGAAAGAGAGCAAGTTCACGTGAGAATGCAAGGGAGAGGGAAAAATCCAATAGCTTCCACGGGAAGCTAAAATTTCTACCTTCTCTCTCTCTACTCCTTTCAAATCCCCATTAATGCACTCACCAACCCATACACATGTCATTCTACTATTGGACCTCTTTTTCATCTTTCTTGACTTTTACTTCAAGTCCTTGTAAATTCCCTTATAAATCCTAACAAATTACCAATTGATCACTAATAAAAATTCGTCCTCTAAATACTTTAAATAACTCTTCAATTAAGTCCTTAATCTATTTGCATAAATTACCAAAATACCCTTTTAATATCCAATTACACATGTAATTCTACTAGGCCATATTTGGGATGTGATAACTCTCTCCTCCTTAAGAAATTTCGTCCTCGAAATTTCCCTGCTAACCACTTACATCCCAAAACCAAAACCGGACTCAAAAATAACTTAACAAGTCAACACTTATCGGAAGGACCTACAGCCTCAGGAGTATCCTCTCTAATCATTGCATAGACTCTAGCCAGAGCGTACTCTCCCATAGTTCCTGGTTAACGCACGGTTTTCGATGGTGCCTGAGGAGCTCTACTCTATACCGGTTGCTTCTGGTTGCATTTGATTTACCTCCACCAACTTTACTTTCTTGTTGGCTCTTATTCTCTTACCGATCGGGGCAATTAGCAAACCGATGCTCCATACTTCCGCACTTGAAGCATGCACCTGTGATCTTGCGACATGTACCCCAATGTTACCTTTGGCAATGCTCACACTCCGGTGCTCTATTTCCTCTATTCGCGAGCGGTGCTACACTTCCCACCTGAGAAGGCACTTGAGCAGTCCTTTTAGTCCCTTGTCCGATCGGAGCACTTTTGGACTTCTTGTTACTAACAACGCCACTATCCGAAGCTCTCCTCTTCTGTTCTATCCTCTGCTTTTTTATCTCAAATTCTTCTAGCTTAATCGCTGTAGCCACTAATTGATAGTATCCAACCGGATGCATAACTGCCATGGTCGACAATGGACCTCTAATCACTTCTCTCAATCCCTCTTGGAAATGTTGGCACTTGAAATTCTCAGTCATCAATGCGGTAGGCACATACTTGCTCAAACTACCGAACTCTTTTTCATAGTCACTAATTGACAAATTCCTTTGCTTCAAACTTATAAATTCCTTCCACTTTGCCTCCCTACAGGCCTTAGTAACATAATTTTGCTCAAATTCTTTCACAAAAAATTCCCATGTCAATTCAGCCAGTCTCTGTGGATTGAGAAGCACGAGCTTCCACCAATCATATGCCGATCCTTACAAAAGCGATATGGAACACTCACCTCGCTGATGCAGAGGGCAAGATATCTCTTGTAGAATCCGATCAATCCTCACTAATGAGAATTCAACCACATCAGATTGGTCCAAAGAGGTCCCATGAAACTCTTCTGCTCCCCTCTTTCTCAAAAGCTCAGAAAGAGCCTTAGGAGTAGTGAATCTGTCTACCACTTGAAGTAATCCTTCTACTAATTCTGGATCAAAAGCAAAACCCTGACCTCCTGCTGGTGTTTGCTCACGTGTAGTGTAATGGCCCGAATTGTACCCTAGTAGGAATGTGACTTATTAGGGGTAATTGGATAAGTTTAATTTATAGTCTACTAATCTTTGTATTTAAGTGTAAATAAATTGAGGACCCAATTGCATAAAGAAACAAGTTTAAGTGATCAATTTGCAATTATGCATGATTAAGAGTAAGTGTGGTTAATTAGTGTAATAGAAAAAGAATTTGGTTAATCATGATTAGGAAATCAAGTGGAGTGCATGTGTGCCTTTGTAGTGATGCCAACCAAATCCTTTGCATGCAAAGTAAGGGAAATGGTAGTGGAATCCAAGTGGAAAAATCAGTCCTTGCCACCTTAGCTCCCCACATGCAATATGAGCATTGGAAGTGAGAGAAAGTTCATTTTCTATATTTGGTCTTCATTTCTTCGGCTGCTCTTCTCCACTATTTTGAAGCTTTCTTCTTTTCCATTAGTTAAGATATACAGAATTTTTGCTAAGTGATAAAGTGATCCTAAAGTGCATATGAATTGTTGGCTTTAAGGGTAAGTGGTTAGTAGTTATTTTCTCTTTATCTTCTACACTTTCTTGTGATGGATATTGGTAATTGATGCTTGGAATCCAATTCTGGAGATTGGACTTGGATTTGTAGTTGAGGAAGTAAAGAGAATCAAAGGAGGAGAGAAGGTGGTTGATCAAGGAACTATGTGATTTCTAAGGAGCAAAGGAGAAGAGGTTTGGGAACTAACTATTATTATGTGTGTGTAAATTAGTTTATTATGTGATAATTGAAAGATGATGTAGTTCGTGTAGTGTTTTGGTCATAACTAGAGTTTGAGAACTCCTAATTGAGTGATTGTTACGCCATTTAAACCATGATTTCTATACCTACAAAATTTATAGAAATTACTATGAGCTCATTCTAGCTCTAAGACACCTAAAAATGGAAAAACAGACGTGTCTCTACCTTGGTAGGCTCACTAGAACAGTTTGTATTATTTAATTCATAACTTATGTTTTACAAGTCCAAATGACCTAAAAATTATCCTATTTGAAAGAAAACATCATAAGGAACAAATGTTAAGAAGGAAGTTTTTCCTCAAAAGGTCGTGTACATGTCGGTTTAGGCTGAACAAAAATGGGTAGTGAAGCAGTCCTGAGTTTTAGCTTCTGTTTTACAAATTTTTAGTATGTCACAGTGACAACGAATTCATTGCCACCATGACCAATGCCTAGAATAGGAAAAATGCTTATTTTTGGACCTCATGGTCACAACAAATTCATTGCCACCATGACCCCTTATGTTTTTACTATTTTATGTGCTTTTCTTCCCGAATTGGACCCGTATCGCACCGAAACTTTCTAGGATCTATCCGATGCATGTTTAGGACTATTAAATGAATATAAGAATAGTTATCACTTGGAAAATAAATATGAATAGGATTAATATTAATAGCAAACTAATGAAGTAATGACGTGTAATTGTATGTAATAGAATCAAGTCAAGTTTAATGACATTATTGAGGATTATAATACCTTAATCTATATGAGCATGTATAATATGAACAAGTGTACATAATTATGAATTGAGATCAAGTTATACACACATGAAAGATATCAAATGAAATAAGTTTGCTTAATGTGAGTATGTATAAATGTGATATGTTCAATGAATGTGTGATTGAAGTATTGGCCTAGCATTATTATATGATGCATGAATTAATATAGAGGTTACTAGAATGAATTATTATGCAAGTTATTTAAGAATGTTATATTGGTTTATGTGGATAAATGAGTGATCGTATATTATGATAATGATAAATGTGATTAAATGCTTTTAGCTTATAAATTTCTCATTTATATGGAGACCAATAATGTGGCAAATCGGGTGAGTATGTATCTATTTAAATGTATAAATAATTGATATGAATCGAATGATGAAGTGTGAGGTATGCACGAAATGCATTCTGTTTTGATAATTATCTATGTCACGGTCACAACCAAATGGTTGTCACCGTGAGGCATATAAATGAAGAATAATTCTTTATATATCATTGTTTAATGTGGTATGATGATATGGAATTAAATCTATAATAGTGTATCAACATCATATAGACTTGTGAAATGATTGTGAGCTATATGAATGTGTACTTTGGAAAGGAATGTGAACATGATTGTATGCTTACAAACATATGTGAGCTATTATGCATTATGATCAGTTTTATATGACTATATGAACAATGTGAATTGTGAATGATAGACAGATAACCAAAAATAATAATTAGCCTGTGAGTCAAATAGTGGATAGATAGGCATGCCTATAAGGTCTAAGTGCTGCAGCCCAATGCGTCCGATTCCTTTGGAATCACAATGCGATTTGAATCCTTATTGGATTCTTCTATGCGAAATTATTGATAATGTTGATATTTTGTACCTTAGGGTACCAATGCGAATGTGAGGTATCCACGATACCAATGTGATAACTGTACCCTTTGGGTACCAATGCTACCCGTTATCCGCGTTTTTGAGTTACAAGCAAGGCAAAAAAAGATTAATGATAATTATGTGGTCATTTGAAGGAAAGTTTTAAAGATGAGAATATGAATACAAAGATACATACTTTGACATGAGATGCATTTATATGATTCATTCGCATGCATGCATATGGATATATATATATACTTAAATTGCAATGCTTAATGTGCTATGATTGTAATAAGTTGTGGATATGTTATATTGTCATACCATGTTTGTAGAAGCATGACTTTAGGTGCTTGTCTATTAATTACAAACAAGGTTAATGATAATATTGAGCATTTTAATATAATGTTATATTATTAGAAATGTGAATACGATGTGTTAAAATTTGACTTGTGATATAGCCATACGAACATGACTCATTAGTAAGGCTATGAGTAAACTAAGATATGTGATATACTATGTTTATATTAATTTGAACCCAAAGTATATGTGTGTACAGATATATATGTGTGAATGAGGTATTCTTATGTGCATGGTAACATATCGTTATCCACTTCTAAAAGTGATAAAAACAGAATATAGGATGAATGCTATGTTGTGAATATAGCAATGTAAGTTTATGCATGATGCAAGAATTATACTATAAGAGAACTTGAGTAAGAGACCTATATGTATAATGACTTATTATTGCATCGATAAGAAAGACATATATTATGTATATGTGTTAATTCAAGGCATGATAGGACTTGATCAAATGATTGTTTTGTATAAGAATGTTATGTTATTGTTCCCCACTAAGCATTATCGCTTAGCATGGATGCTTTATCCATGTAGGTTTATGAAGATAGAGCTTTTGGAGGGCAGTCCTGCATTGCCAATAGCACATTAGGAATCAGCTATTTTATATAGATTATTTTGTAATAAGTACAAAAAGGGTATTGTCAGTAAGTATGTATATTGAACTAAGTTTTGTATCAGTAAGGTTGTATTCTTTAACGCGAAACTATTGTAAGACAAAAAGTGTTTTGTAATGTAATGTATGGATTCTTAGTTTGTAATCTAGTGTTATTGATGAAAGAAATTTATTAATTTGGAACTTTGTTGTAAAACTGTTTAAAGCGCATGTGTTTGTATTGTAACACTCCATAGTCATCGTAGGAAATCTCTACAGGTGGTTAGGAGGGTGTTACATGTAGGCCTATCTTGTTCGAACAGATTACCTCCAACCGGATTAACACTATCCATAGTGTCGCCCATATATTCACTTGGATCCGACTCCATCTAGACACTACACAAACAACATCTGCATTAGGCCGCGACTCTAGATAGACTCTCATGTAAAGACTTTATACTCAAATAATTACATAAAACCAGAACCGACTAAATCGGTGCTCTGATACCAAGCTGTAACACCCCGATACCCCCGTTGGAAGGATACTGGAGTGCCACGCGCACAAATGACATACATATACTCGAGCATGCTGTAAATCGATACATATAATCATAAAGACAAAAAATCCATATATATAACCATATAGTTTTTACAAAAGGGATTTGTAAAAGATAAACTTTTACATATATAAAATAATCCTTTACAAAAGTTACATTCCCAAAAATCAAACTCCATACACAAAAATACAGCGGAAGACAAGATAAACTCCATTAAAGACTTCTAGTGGCTAACCTGCAGATGTCCGACTCCAAAATGAACTAGCCACCTACACGGGAAAAGAGCCCGTACTAAGCGATAACACTTAGTGGAGAGGAACAACACATGCATGTGCAAATAATTGCAATAAACATATATATAAGCTTAATAATAACAAGAGCATATAAACATATACTACTCATGCTTATAACAAGTATTCATATGCATCCTCACAATAAAAACAATTAACCATTTATGTTTGAATACAAGTATTATATGTCATCATGACATAACGCAAATACATATACATGTAACATATATTCATTCCATATAACTAATAGCTTCATACATCAAACTTGTATAATAACTTCAAGTAATAGCCTGATTACTCGCTAACTAGTGGATACGAGTACTAATGATACTGATAGGACATAGTATCCCAAGCGTATGGAGACATGTGACTCAAAACATTTTATAATCATGTATACCCGAAGGTATACCGGAGACCGAGGTGTCAAACATCTTATACGACCCAAATGGGGCCCTCATATCACAAATAAAATATAGCAGCTGCACTCACACCTTGACCTTTGATAAGCGCTTATCCATCCACTTACTATGACTACTAGGCTCAAATAATAACTCAATCATGATTTAAAATAATTATCATATAACAGACGATAAATCAAGTATAATCATGTTATTTTTGTATACATGTGTATTTAATCAAGATAAAGACATATAAATCACGTACAAATCTAATTAAGAACATATAATTCATCATTTACTAGGCCATATAAGACAAATCATGTGTCATGTAATGAAAACCCATATAAATAAAACCTTGAAATTCATTTTCAAAACAGGGCAGGAGAGGTGTCACTGTCGCGCTCGTGATAGTGAGGGAAGAGAGGCCAGTCACGAGTCGCACAGGCAGTCGCGACTCGTGACGCTTACGCCTAGCAGGAGCAGGACAATTACGAGTCTTGATCCTCACTCACGACTCGTGAAGCTCACGTTTCTCAGGGAAGGGGCGGTCACGAGTCATGATTCTCACTCACGACTTGTGACTGCCTACAAGAAGAAAGGCATGAGGCGCTAGGCTTCTTCACATGTTGCGAGCCATCTTCACAACTCGTGAAGAAGCTTCACGACTCGTGATGAATGCCTGGTGCCACCGCCGAGTCGCCATGCCTCGTCACGACTCGAACGGTACTTCCCAGCACGCTACGCATAGGAATGAACTACGCGATTCGGTCGCGATCGCGACAAGCATCGTGCTCGCGACAGTATCGTGTTTTTCCAATTCCCAGCAAAACGTGAAACTCAGAACTTAACAAAATCAAAACCCATTTTCCCCCAAAATCATATAACATGCTAAATCACATAAAAACGTACCTCTATTGCCTCCAATCATGCTAATAACAAATATAACTCAATTTACACAAATCAAAACAACATATATTAAGGTTGCATAAACCCAGAAATTCATCTCATATTCATGTATGTTCATTCAAAATAGATATGCAAACACTTATAACTCTATCATCTCAACTCATATACCCAAATCTATTAACACATACTTTTACATGTATCAAAACACACAAATAACAAATAGTTGCATATCAACTTAAGATCCAAAGAGAAATGGACAACCATTCTCAAACATACACAGTCAAATGCAAACTCCCAAACCTAGTAATGGAGCTTCAACAATCCACTGTCTTCAAGCTACAACCTTCCCTTTTCCTTTATCCTTCCTCCTCTCTTCAGATTCTTACAAGCAACCAACAAAAACAAAACCCGATAGTGAGGGAAGAGAGGCCAGTCACGAGTCGCACAAGCAGTCGTGACTCGTGACGCTTACGCCTAGCAGGAGCAGGATAGTTATGAGTCTTGATCCTCACTCACGACTCGTGAAGCTCACGTTTCTCAGGGAAGGGGCGGTCACGAGTCATGATTCTCACTCACGACTTGTGACTGCCTATAAGAAGAAAGGCATGAGGCGCTAGGCTTCTTCACATGTTGCGAGCCATCTTCACAACTCGTGAAGAAGCTTCACGACTCGTGATGAATGCCTGGTACCACCGCCGAGTCGCCATGCCTCCTCACGACTCGAACGATACTTCCCAGCACGCTGCGCATAGGAATGAACTACGCGATTCAGTCGCGATCGCGACAAGCATCGCGCTCGCGACAGTATCATGTTTTTCCAATTCCCAGCAAAATGTGAAACTCAGAACTTAACAAAATCAAAACCCATTTTTCCCCAAAATCATATAACATGCTAAATCACATAAAAACGTACCTCTATTGCCTCCAATCATGCTAATAACAAATATAACTCAATTTACACAAATCAAAACAACATATATTAAGGTTGCATAAACCCAGAAATTCATCTCATATTCATGTATGTTCATTCAAAGTAGATATGCAAACACTTATAACTCTATCATCTCAACTCATATACCCAAATCTATTAACACATACTTTTACATGTATCAAAACACACAAATAATAAATAGTTGCATATCAACTTAAGATCCAAAGAGAAATGGACAACCATTCTTAAACATACACAGTCAAATGCAAACTCCCAAACCTAGTAATGGAGCTTCAACAATCCACTGTCTTCAAGCTACAACCTTCCCTTTTCCTTTATCCTTCCTCCTCTCTTCAGATTCTTGCAAGCAACCAACAAAAACAAAACCCAATTATCCCATGCAATCAAAACCATATAACCCAATATCAGACCCTTGGAAGTAGAAGAAAAAGAAGAACCCCAAACCAAATAACACAGCCACTTACCTCTTAGATCTCTTCAAATCTCAAAGCCCTAGCTCAAGCATTAAAGGACAACACATACAAAGGAAGAAAGCAGAAATGGAGAAGAGAAAGAGAGCAAGTTCACGTGAGAATGCAAGGGAGATGGCAAAATCCAATAGCTTCCACGGGAAGCTAAAATTTCTGCCTTCCCTCTCTCTACTCCTTCTAAATCCCCATTAATACACTCACCAACCGATACACATGTCATTCTACTATTGGACTTCTTTTTCATCTTTCTTGACTTGTGATTCAAGTCCTTGTAAATTCCCTTATAAATCCTTCTAAATTACCAATTGATCATTAATAAAAATTCTTCCTCTAAATACTTTAAATAACTCTTCAATTAGGCCCTTAATCCATTTGCATAAATTAACAAAATACCCTTTTAATAATCCAATTACACATGTAATTCTACTAGGCCATATTGGGGATGTGACACCATGCTTCACTTCTATCGATCAGATCCATCTCATGTGTTATCGGTTTAAGATGTAAGAATTCAACCTGATTATTCGTATGATGAAGAACTGAAAGCTATTTTAGCTCAGGAACTGAGGCAACTCAGAAGCAAGCAAGTTCCTCAGGTTAAGGTGTTGTGGCGGCACTATAGGGTTGAAGAAGCTACGTGGGAGCCAGAATTAGTTATGAGATCTCAATATCCACAATGGTTCGGCTCAGGTGAAAATTTCGAGGACAAAATTCTTGTTAGGAAGGGAGAGTTATAACACCCCGATTCGCATCCTAGTAGTATTGGGCCTTTATTTGTGAGTTATTGCATGTGCTTAGTTTTAATGATAGTTTATGTGGAGTCAAATGCATGATTATGTTAATTGTGTGGTTGTATTTATTGGTTGAGAAATTAGAAGGACTAGAAGGGTGTTTGTCAAAACCACCAATGACCAAGTGCCACATGGCAAGGGAGAGAAAAAGGAGGGATATATAAACTAGGAGAGAGAAAATGAGAGAGAGCCACTCATCTGCCCTCTCCCGTTTCCCTCTCCTTGTAAACGTCTTCTTCTTCCCTCTTCTGGCCCTAAAATTTCTTTAGTTGCTCTTTGGTGGAATTTGATAAGACAAGAGATTATTTGGTAAGCTTTGCTGTTGTTCTTCTTTTTCCTCTTCTCTTTTGGTGTTTCCAGTGGTTTGTGTGGATGTAGTGTTTTTGTTGAGTTTTTTTGTATTTTTGATTTGATGGTTCAGAGATACTTGCTAGGGATCCCAAGGAGAAGTATAAGGCTAGTGGTAGTGGAGTCTCTTGATATTGAGGAGCTAAGGGGATCAAGGTTTAGGAAGTCTTTATTTTGCATAATCTTTTGATTTTCAATTATTGTTTTGATTTATGGAATTTTGTGTTAGAAATGTGTATTTTGTTACTTAATTGAAGTATATGATGATTAATTGAAGCAATATTGTTAATTATGTGAGTGAATTTTTATTTGGGTATGAAATTGTCTATTTTGGGCAAATTTCTGGGTTTTACGAATTTTTTGTTTTAATTGATGAAATTGAAAGTTTTGTTTCATGATTTCTAGCATAAAACTTGGGTTTTATGTTATATGATGTGTTTGGAACACTTGATTGTGATGGTGATGAAGTTTTGGGTCATTTGGAGGTTTGGGGAAAAGATTGAAGGAGATGAGTTTCTACAGTTCCGCTGGAGAGCTGGGAAAATTGACTCTGTCGCGAGCGCGACAAAGCTCGGTGATCTAAGGCCCCACCTGCTGCCGAGCTCCTACCTGCCGAGCTTCAACTGAATGTGCCTCTGTCGCGAGCACGATAGAGAGCTCGGCTGCCAGGTTGACCGTGGGTAGATCGCTGTCGCGAGTGAGCTTAAGTGCACAAGCGCGACCATGACTCAGTTGGCCCTCTGTCACGAGCATGATGCTTGTTGCAAGCGTGATAGAGCCTGTCCAGTCCCTCTTCGGTGAGCACAATAGAGGCTGTCCAGTCCCTCTTCGCGTGAGCTCGAAGTCTGTCGTGAGTACGGCACTAGGCGAGCTTGACCTCTGTCGTGAGCGCAACTCCTTCTGTTTTTAAAATGAGTTTTCTTCTACGCAATCGATATTTGATTTTCGATCCTGTGATGCTATTATATTTTTGCATGGATGATTTTATGTACAATATGTTATTGACATAATGAATGATGCATGGCTTGCAAGAGTCAAATTAGTGGATAGATAGGCATGCCTATAGAGTTTTGTTAGGTGCAGCCCTAATGTGTTCCGAACCCTGATTAGGTGCCCATTTGGGTCCTCGCAATCCTTAATGTTTTAGAATGTTCTTTAAGATCCCCTAATGTGAAAATATTTTGAATGAAAAGTAAAGATGTTACTTTTGACTGAACCCACAGGTACCAATGTGTTTACTTGTTATCCGCTATTTTGAATTTGCAGGCATTTTGTTGTTTATTATATGAATATGAAATTATTGTGAAATATGTTCAGATTATGAGCTTTATGAATGTGATTTATGATACGTAAAGCTGTGATTTCTATTGAATGTATTTGTAAGCATGTATCGTTCGTGTGTGTTATGCTTTAATGACCATTGTGAATGGTCGTTCATATTTGTGTTTTCCCCACTAAGCGTTATCGCTTAGCATGGGTGTTTTATCCGTGCAGGTGCGGAAGAAGTGAAGTTTTGGGAGTCTCACTACAGCCCAGGACAACGCAGTAGGAGTGGAGTGTGGGAAGCTTAACTTTTGTATTTTGTATACCTTTTTATAATCTTTTAGTTTTATTTTATATCTGTCTCCTTGTAATTCTTCAGCCTTTTATTTTTTGAGCTTGTAATTTTGTAAAGAAATCTTATGTACAGTTATATTTCTTTGTAATAAACCCTTTGTTACATCTATGATTAAATCTTCGAGATTTTAAGTTTTTAATTTGCCTTTGTTATCGATACATTTTTTTGTTTGTATATTCTTTATTGTGGTCTGTTTGGTGATATCCTTATCCATACGAGTGTTCACTCCCTCCGTGGATGAGCTCCCTTATGTATGGGCATGGGGTGTTACAATTTTTTGTATTAGAGTGAAGGTTTAGGCGTTTTCGGCCAATCGTAGGATATAGATATATGTTTAGGACTGTGTTGTCCTAAGATGGATGTCTTTATGTTTTTAGTAAATGGAGTCTATGTGTGGGTCCCTCATGGGGTTAGCTCAAAGCGCTAATCCCCAAGAGCAAGATCCGTCATTGTCTGATCCAGCTCAGCCAGCTAGGATGTAACTTGAGACCGCAGCCATGCCTTTTGAGGTAATGTTAAAGATATCCCAAGACATGGGTTGGGTCTTAGAGTACTGCTCCGAGAGCTCTGATAAAGATTATGAGGAAGCTTAGGGCGGAATATTTCTATGGGACGAGTTTGGATGAATTTGAATTGGTGAATATATGGATGGAGAAGGTTGAGAGAGTTCTAAAAGAGATATGCTGCCCTCCGAATAGGCAAGTGGAATGTGTGGTAGCGTTGCTCGAAGGTTTGGCTTACGACTAGTCGAAGTTGGTTCGTAGACATCCTCAGTTGCCAAACCCGGTTACGTGGGAGTTCTTTGTAAGAGAGTTCACTAATAAGTATGTGACCAAAGCTTATAAGGAGGCTAAGTGGGCTCAATTCTTAAGTCTTAAGCAAGAGCAGTGTCAGTAGCTGAGTACGAAAAGGAATTTAATCGGCTTGGTAAATATGCTTCTCTGAGTATTTTGACAGAAGACTTTCAGTGTCAACATTTTGAAGCTGGGTTGAATGAGTCTGTTAGGGCCATATTGATATCTCTGATGAGTGCCCCTGCAGTCAGTTATTATCAGATGGTGCAAGCAGCTCTGTGAGCAAAATTTTTGAGACAATTTTGAGAGAGAGAGCTCAAAGAATGAATCCCCCTCATGGAGGTTCATCCTCGGGTAAGAGATCAAGGAATCCGAATGCAAATCCTCAGGAGGAGTCCTCTGCCAGTTCTGTTACAAGGGGTAGGAGACAGGGATCATCATTTGTTCCTGGTGTTGGTAGAGGTGGTTCTAGGTGTAGAAGTGAGGTTGTACCTGAGTGTTATCCGCTATTCTGAATTTTCAGGCATTTTGTTATTTATTATATGAATTTGAAATTGTTGTGAAATATGTTCAGATTATGAGCTTTATGAATGTGATTTATGATACGTAAAGCTATTATTTCTATTGAATGTATTTTTAAGCATGTACCATTCGTGTGTGTTTTGCTTTAACGACCATTGTGAATGGCCGTTCATGCTTGTGTTTTCCCCACTAAGTGTTATCGCTTAGCATGGGTGTTTCATTCGTGCAGGTGCAGAAGAAGTGGAGTTCTGGGAGTGTCAACACAGCCAAGGCCAACATAGTAGGAGTGGAGTGTAGTAAGCTTAACTTTGGTATTTTGTATACTTTTTTATAATCTTTTGGTTTTATTTTGTATCTGTCTCCTTGTAATTCTTCAGCCTTGTATTTTGGGAGCTTGCAATTTTGTAAAGAAATCTTATGTAGAGTTATATTTCTTTGTGATCGACCCTTTGTTACATCTATGATTGAATCTCCAAGATTTTAGGTTTTTTATTTCCCTCTGTTATCGATACAATTTTTTTTTGTATATGCTTTATTGTGGTCTGTTTGGTGATACCCTTATCCATACGGGTGTTCACTCCCTCCATGGATGAGCTCCCTTACGTATGGGTATGGGGTGTTACACTTTGAACATGAAGTTCAAGCTCTGTCGCGAGTGCGGCAAGGGTCGCGGGCACGATAGAGTGCTTTAACGGGCAGAATTTCTAGTTGGTGTTCTGTCGTAAGCGCGACAGAAGCCATAGTTTGGTTCTGTCGCGAGCTCGAAAGAGGCTCAAGTTTGAAATACTTGTTAAGTGTTCTAGTTTGCGTGAATTATGATATTAGCCTATGTATGATTATACATGTGGAAAGTATAAATGCATGGATCTATGTGAATGTGAATGAACAATGAAGCATGAGTTGTTTAATGAACTATCCATGTATGAATGATGATCTATGGTTTCGTGAGAATGTCTGAATGTTATATACTACGAATAATGAACAATAATAATTGGATTAATAATTTAGCCTGCAAGTCGAGTAGTGTAACACCTTGACTAGTACCCTAGTGGTTTTGGGCATTTTGTGGTTTGAGTCTTATGTGTGTTATATTTGATCTTAGGACTTAATTGTATGTTATAATAAGTTTAGAAGGGTATTATTGCATGGTAGTTTTTAAATGATATGGCTTGATTGGTTCTTGAGGAGAAAAGAAGGGTTAGAAGGGAATTGTGCCAAAGCTATTACACAAACTTGACAAATGGAGGGTTGAGATGAGGAAAGAGAAGAAGAGGATAGGGATTGACTTAGTCAAGGGAAGGAAAATGAGAGAGAGAAGAAGGAAGAGCAGATTTCCGTTCTCCCTCACTCTACTGTTTCCCTTCCTCATTCTAGCTTTTCCTTCTCTTCTTTCTTGCTCATCTTCTCCCTTCCTCTAGTTACTGTAATTGTGTATTTGGGTTGGCAAATTCACGATTTTTGGTAGGTGATAATCTTTTTCTTCTCTTCTCCTCTTGGTTTTCTTTGATGATTGTATTTTGGGTTTTGCGTTTTGGGTGTGATTTGGCTTATTTGATCAGAGATTCCTCCTAGAGAACCTAAAGGGAAGGAGAAGGTTGGTGGGAGTTCAGCCAATTGATCTTGGAGGAGCTTGTCGCAATGGTTTGGGATTGTGTGGATTTTTAATGTTTTTTATTCTAAATTTTGCTTTGATTTCTGGAAATTATGGAATTAAGCATGTTTATATATGTGTAGACACCAGGTCCTAAGGCAGCTTAGACCGAAGTTACCCAATGATGAAAATAATGCCTGTTTACGGGTAAAAGACAGATCGAAGTGATGGTTTCCTCGGAAAATATGTTTTTCATTTTTAATTAAAAAAAAGTTTTAGTGGGCCATTTCCTGGGGGCCTATGGGGTAAGGCCCATCACTTAGGTGAGAGGCTGCCTCACGCGCTTCTCTTCCTCTCAACGTCTCTCTTCCATTTTTCAACGGGATTTAGTTTGAAAACATGGGTTTATGGTTGATTGGGTGAGAAACCACCTAATCTCCTCTGAAATATAAAAAGGAAAAGAGAAGAAACTGAGGGGGGGGGGGGGGGGATGGTTTTTAAAAGCACGGAAGAACACAAAAAGAAAACATAGAGAAGAACTTGGAGAACAAGAAAGTGATTTTTGTTCTTGAAACATTCTGAGATTGCTCTTGAATCCAGGAAACTAATTCCCGAGGTTTGAGACTCAATCATCTTTCAACCTTCATTTTCCTTTAACGAAAATCTCGTTTAAAGTTTTCATCAATCTTTGTTTTCATTTTTTAACAAAAACTGCAACACCCTAATAGGGATGCCACGTAACATCCTGATGGGAATGCAGGGCTAGGACAATCACATCGCATACATAAAAGTATCAAAAATAAAATTTAAAGTAAAACTATCATTCATTCATAACATAATAATATCATTACAAACCAATCAAAAATACGAAATATATATAGATCACCCCAAAATACAGAGTAGAAACTGAACAAAGAATATTACAAATGAGAATTCATAATTACAAAAGAATCATATACAAAATACTAAGGCCTACATCCGACCCTCTGTGTTGGCTTAACTGGCGGAGACTCTCCCAAAAGATATACACCTTCCACACCTGCACAGATGGAACACCGTGCTAAGCGATAACGCTTAGTGGGGAAACAAACAATAACATGGACGGCCATTCACAATGGTCAAAATAGAACACATACATAACAACAAATGCTGATATGCATATACATATATATATATATATATATACATACATATACATACATATATATATATATATATATATATATATATATATATATATATATATATATATATATATATATATATATATATATATATATATATATATGTATGTATATGTATCCAAACATAACTGAAACTCATTCATGGCATTAGAAACTCAAACAGATTCATAGGCGCATAATCAACTCCGTTCGGAACATATTCACATCATATCAAAATTCACATTCGCATCAGTATAACAGAATAGAGCAAAAGCATAACATAACACCTGTAGACTCATAGTAGTGGATAATGAGTAAATGCATAGAGGAATGCATAGGGGTGTACCCGTGGGTACGATTTAAAAGCAACTACTCATTTTTGCATTCAAAACGCTTTCGCATAGGTGATCTTAAACAATATCTAAACGCATAGAGGATTGCGAGGACCCAAACGGGGACCTGATCAGGGTCCAAAATGCATAGTGCTGCAACTACAAAACTCTATTAGGCATACCTAATGTGATGCGCGCCAAACCCCGTAGGACACCCCGAAGGCCCGCTTTTAGGGCTTTCGAGAGAGGTTCATGAAAACTTGTAAGGTATTTACAATTGCGTCTATTTTGGGCAACAAGGAGGTTTCTTGGAGTCGCCACCCAATAGAACATTGGGACAGGTCGTCTAGCCTCGGTGAGCCTAAGACGACGCATAATATCCATTTTGGAATCCCCTACCCAATAGAACATTGGGAGGTTCATCTAATCCCATGAAACCTTTAGGCACCTTTGAGGCATTTTGGAGTCGCCACCCAATTTACAAGAAATTGGGAAAGGTCATCTAACCTCAGGGGTCTTAAACCAGAGAAGGTGTTCGGAACTTCACTTTTATTCATGCCTTAAGTTAAGTTTATAAATGAGTTTTTAACAAAATGAAATTCCATCTCTGATCTCACGCGATCATGCAATAAATTTAAAGCGCATTTCAATCACATCGGAAAGCGATAAAGAAAGCATAAAATAAAGCAATAAATAAATTATAAGAAAATTTGGGACAGAACAATACCCCAAAATAAAGAAAGCATAAATAAAATAGAAGGATAAACTTGCCCCAAAAATTAATTACAAGGGCCCAAAATGAATAAACAAGTAACTACATCATGAAAATAAAATACATCATACATAAATCGGGATATTCATTGGATCTTTAGGAACATTGGTTCCTTTGATTAATCTTAAAAAAACTTGGAGAATTATTTTTGGCATTGATTGAGAAAACCGGGATGAGTGATCCCATTTTATAAAAATTAATTCTCCATTTGAAAGTGAAATTTTATTGGTAAAAAATAGGACATTGGTCCATTTTATTAGAAAAATCCTAATTTTAATTATTGTAGAAAAACATGAATTTTCATAATAAAAACTGATCCAAAATACATTTTACATGCAACATACAAAATAATAAAATAGGAAAAATACAACAATTAAAAAAATGCAAACCAAACTTTGAAGGCTTTTAGTGCTTGATTCTCACTACAAGAAATTTGACTTTTTGTGACGAATTTTTTAATGACACATAAAATTTCGTCACTAATTGTAACTTACAACGACGAATTTTTTAAAACGTCACCATACTATTTATTACTGTGACGAAATTATCTTGCATCATTTTATGTTTTAATTATCGTCACTAAAAGATTAATTTGGTGACGAAAAAATATATTTCGTCATGATTTATTTAGGAGGGATAATTTCCCACCATTTTTTTGGAGGGAAAAAATTTAATGACAAAATAATAACTAATTGCAACGTATATAATCGTCACAAAATATTTATTTTTCGTGACGAATTATTTTTGTCATAATTAAATAAAATAGTGACGAATTATTTTTGTCATAATTAAATAAATTAGTGATAATAAAATCATTTCGTCACGAATAACATATCGGCATAAAAAAATTATTTTATTTATGACAAATAAATATATCACAAAAAATGAATATACTGTGACGAGATACAATTTTGTCACCTTTAATATGAAGGAAAAATTTCTAACCTTTTTGGGTCTATTTTGGGTCCGCAAGCTGGCAAATTCACCCTGCAGATCACCCACTTTTCTTGTGAAAATATCATGGCATAAAATAAGTTATATTAATTGTTTGAATTTTATAAAAATTTGACAAGTGTATTGAAATATTGAGAAGATGTTGTTACTTGTTATATTATTATTACCATCGACATGATCATTTATTTATTCTACTTGACTATATGTGACCTTATAAATAGAATGCTAATTTCTATAATATTCGTAGATTTCATATTTTTATTTATATTTTTTTTAATTACATTGAGCGGGGGCTGATCTTTGAATTTTAAATTGAGTTTGAATTACATATGATTTTCTTTTAATAGATATTACAATTGTAACGCCCAAAAATTTTCGGTGTTTTTATTAATAGCTTGACATGCTAAA
Organism: Excoecaria cochinchinensis; assembly: GCA_947683425.1. Lineage (NCBI taxonomy): Eukaryota > Viridiplantae > Streptophyta > Magnoliopsida > Malpighiales > Euphorbiaceae > Excoecaria > Excoecaria cochinchinensis. Next base: position 2,059,471 of record CANTUQ010000038.1, read on the forward strand.
TATTTATCAAAAGTTAAATTTAGCGCATAATAGGTCGAATTTCTTCTTAAAGCTACTCAACTTAATTATTGAAATAAATTATTAGACAAATATATGTATGAACATAGAGGTATGTTTACATGTAATTGGATTAGAAAATATTAATTAAAGAATAAAGGGTATATAGACAAATAAAATAAGAGAAGGTAAGGGAATAGAAAGGAGAGAGACAAAACACGGTAAAGGAAAAGAAAGTGACCAGAGAAGGAGAGAAGGAAAGAGAGAGGGAGAGAGGGACGGCGGAGCAGCGGCGGAAGGTGGCGAGCGATTGGTGGCATCGTGGGCAAGCAGCGCCATTGCCGATCACGGCGATTTCCCGTCGTCGTGGTGTCGTTGATCCAGGAAGTGGGAGAAAAAGACTAAAGCTTCTTCAGTGTGTTCAGGCCAGCTCCGGCAACGATCGGCGACACGAGTGGTGCGACTGGACTCACGGCAGCCAGACGAAGCTTCCGGTGGCCGTGGATCTTCCTAAATCGCCGGCGATGAGCAGATCAGAGAGGGAGCAGACCGAAGCTTTTGGCGTCGATTCCGGCGAAATTAACGATCTTCACGGCGCGTGACCACCGGAAAAGCAACCCCAGCGCTCCAAGCTTCCTCCCGGTGATTTCGGTGTCTTCGGTGGAGCTCCAGCGAGTCTCCGGCGATGGTAAAATGAGCCAAAAATATCAGAAAAATCGGTTAGTGGCCACCAAACTTACCTTTACCAAAAGATTTATTTATAAATTAAATTGTTAAGGTACGATTTATATTTACAGTATATGCGTGGTTAAGGTTTATTGAATTGATTGATAAATTTTCTGTGTTAATTGAGCAATTAGTTGGAGTAAATCAAATCTACCTTTCCATATGATTTTATATAAGATAACCATGCTATGGAATTTTTGTGTTATGTGTACTAAAGTTTAATGTCTAATTGGCAAATTATGTATATTAGGGAATGCTGATATATGGTTCTGGTTTTATTTGCTATTAAATAACTCCTTTAGCTTATTGACAATTAGATATTGAAAATTGATAAGTTATTACGGTGTAGCTACTTCTACCATTAAAACGAAATTGTAAAGTTATTTTGTTAGCTTATTGAACATGCATGTTAGCTAACATTACACAAATGTAAAATGATAAATTAAAGTGAAATTAGAAGAGTATGATGAGCTTGTCTCTTTGTGACCTTCACGGCTTGGTTAGGAAGAGGAGTTAACCTGGTTTGTTTAAATTCTAAATGTGCTGACAATTTCACATGTTAAATAAAAATGAGAATGGTTAATGGTAGTTAATTGAAATAAAAGAATTAGCTTAAAAAGGATGCAAATGAACAATCCAGGATGGCTTAGTAACAAAGGGTATGTTTGTTGTTCCTCATATATATATATATATATATATATATATATATATATGAAATTGAAATAGGCGTTAATTAATGGACAATAGGGGTTGTTCACATAATTTAAAAAAAAAAACTTTCATTCATAAAAATCAGTAAAAAAATTAGGTTTTACAATAGTAAAAATGTACTGACTTATTGAAAAATTATTTATAGTGATAGATGATGTATTATCATAGTATCTTTGTATTTTGTAAAATTGATGTAAATAGTGAGTGATGATATTGTGAATTATTATATGAGTTGTGAATTGACTTAAATTGGTGGATGGGCAAAATTGTGTTGGAGTTTGAATTGGAGTAGGATGGATGAAAATGTATTTGATTATAGAAGTGTTAAGACTTTCTGTTTACAGGGGGATACGCAATATTATAGGGGAAATTCTACCGAAATTTTGGTAGAATTTAAGTAGCCTATTTTAGAATAATTGTATGAATAGTAAGATTTAATAGTTATAAAACAGTTGGAAAAAAAAATTACCCGGAATTTTACAATAATTGTAAGAGTAGTTTAAGACAATTAAGTTATTATTTATCGTTTAAGGGTGTTACAACAATAGTTTTAACAGTTATATTTTTTTTTAAAAAAAGAACAGTATGCTAGTTTAGATTCGAATTGGAGTTTTTAGATTGGAATTTTTCCATCACTTATAAAAAAAAAAGTCTTAATAGTTTTATCATTTATGTAAACAGAATTTGCATTGTATTATAGAGCCAGAATGGAATTAGATAGTAAGTGAATGAATTAGAGAAATTAAGTGTAGTTAATAAATAATGAGTATAGTTAAGTATACCTGAAGATAATTATAATAATAAAATTAATTAAATTGTTATGAAAATCAGAGTTTCTGGTCATAAACAAATTAATTGGGTTATACACCTTTAAAAGGGGAAATTTATAAGCAGAATTGGACTAGTGAAATGTAGTGAATACTTATATAAACAATAATATATATAATTAGTAAGATATGAAATAAACTTAGTTTGATGAAATAAAATGAAGGTGTTTCGGAATGGGAAGAAAAAAGTGGTGTCCGAATGTATACTTGTATATACGAGGTATATTATGATTGTTAAGGCATTTTAATTGTATATATATGTGATTAATGGCATGTTGTGAAGATAAATTAGTGAAATGTGGTAAATAAATGGAGTGGTATGAGATAATGATAACTTGTGTCACTGGGATTATTTCTGACATTATGGATCGAAATGTATATCGATTTTAATAGTCTCAACATGAATTGAACGGAGAACCATGTGGTAGGATTGATCTTTATAAGGAAACCCATTATTCAATTCGGAAAGGTTAGTCATCTCAACAAGCAGCCGAAAATTGGATAAGTAATTAATATACAAGTTTTGTAATGTAATTAGTTTGTTTTGAGACTTGCATAAATTCTATTTTCTTTTAATTTCTTGTATTTGATTTTGAAACTCTTTGACTTGCTTGGTATCTCATGTTTTAGTGGTTTTTAATTTTGCAGTTCTTTAATTTAGGTTCATTCCAAACTAGTCAATTGATAGCGACGTTTATGAATTTTCAGGTAACAAGTAACAAGTGTAACTTCTCTTTTATTTACGTCAATGTGATACTTGTGCATTTATTTTTAGCTGATAGTTTTGATGTATTAATATTATACCTTTGTATTTTGTAGAATTAAATTGAGTACTGAAATTGGATGATATAAGTATATTATAATATATGGTATGTGAGATTGGATCTAAATTGGAGGATGGGCAAACTTGTGTTGGAGTTTGAATTGAAGTGGGTGGAATAAATATATGATTATTTGAAGTGTAAAGATTTTATTGATTACAGGGGGATAGGCAATATTATAGAGGGAATTTTACCGAAATTTCGGTAGAATTAAGTGACATATTTGTATTTTGATTGAATGAATAGTAAAACTAAATAGCTATAGGGCAGATGGGTATAGTGAAAGGATAAAAAAAAATAATTACCTGAATTTCGCAATAATTTGAATAGTAGTTTAAGAAAATCAAGTAATCAGTATCGTTGGAATCGTAATGTGTATAAATAAAGGGTGTTACGTGATTGAGTTTTTTTTATCTAATATAAGATTTTTTTTTTGCAGGAGAAGAATGCAAATTTTGAAGTTTCAACAGATTTTATTTCTTGATTAGGATGCAAATTTAATTTTTTGTATTAGACAGTATGTTTTTTTTAATTAACCTTTTATTTGAATAAATACATTATATTAGATTTTTTTTAGAAATTTAATTGATTGTATGACATTAAATTTAAAATGTGTCATTTTTAATACAATGCATATATGATAAGTATATTTGTCATAATTTGTCGACTTGTTAGTTCATAAATAACGGTATAATGTTTATAATTACAATATTAATATTGTAATAAAAAAATATAATTTAATGACAATAAAAAATTGTCACTAAAACTATTTTTTGTGACAATTATTTTTATCCCTATTTATGTCACTAAAATGTAACGTAATATGACGATTTATATTCATCGTTAATATACATTAATTTAATGACGAAATTATTTTTCATCACTTAAAGTATTAGATTTAGTGACGAAATTAAATATTTTATGACGAAAATTATATTTATTTGTGACGATAATTACGTAACCAATGCTTAATGGTTTTAACAAGAAACGGAGTTTAGTCATTAAAAATATTTAATTTCGTGACGAATTTTAAATTTGTCATAAAAAATACCAATTTTTAGTGACGATAAAAAATATAATGTGACGAAACATAATTTTATTTATGACATAATTTTTGTCATGAAAAGTAAGAACCAAAGATGACGATAATTTTTTTCGTCACAAAAATATACTTATGGTGACAAAAAAGTAAATCGTCACGTAAACTTTTGTGTTACGCGCCTACCGTTACATTCTCTGTGACGATAAAAAATCGTCATCTTATCTTTTCAGCGACGAAAAATAAATTTTTCATGACAATTTTTTGCGTCACAAAAAGTCAAATTTCTTGTAGTGTCTCCAACTCGCCCATCGGTAACACTCAAATAAAAAAAGGACCAAGTATTGCAACCAAAAAGAGAAAAAGAAAATTAAGGTTAGCAATTAAATCAAGCAAAATAAATAAATAACATAAAATGGAATACATAAAATAATGAACCAAATTAGATTAAATAAATCCCATTAACAAATATTTTAATTAAGCCAACCAAGTAAATAAATCAAACAAATAAAAGGGATAAATGAAAGAATGAATTAATGAAATAATGTATGTGTGAACCAAACAAGATGGAATTAAAGGGGAAATAAAAACAAGGATGGCCCACGCATGAAAAGCAGCATAAGAACAAATTGATTAAGTTTGGCAAAATAGGTTTATTAGGTTAAACATGCAAAATTAACATGATTAAATTAATGATTTACATGTTAATCACAATAAACATAAATATTTACATGGCAAAGAGATCAACAAAAATAAATTAATTAATTACATGTCCAAATAATACATGTTAAGAATAATAAGAAATCAAAGAAAAAATGAATTGGTTAATTACATGTTAATAATGAGAAATCATAGCAAAATGAATTAATTATATGTTAAGAACAACAAGAAATCAAAACAAAAGAAATCAATTGATTACATGTTAGGAATAAAATCAATAAAACAATACTTACATGAATAAACTAATAAAAAATAATAGAATAAGATAAAAAAATAATTAGTTCGGAGCCCAGAAAATTTACCCTCAAATTTGGATTTTATGGAATAATGATGATCTTCTAGGAAAATTCCTCAAACAAATGATTTACCAATGAAACTAATTCCTTTTTTTTATGGAGAAAACAAATAAATTAATTTGGATGCTTAAAAGATTGAAAATTGATTTGAAAGTGAAAATTAATTTCTTTTGTTTATGGAGAAAACAAAGAAATTAATTAGAATGCTTAAAAGATTGAAAATTGATTTGAAAGTGAGAATTAATTCCGTTTGTTTATGGAGAAAACAAAGAAATTAATTAAAATAATTAAGAATTGAAACTTGAATTTCCAATCTCAATTAATCATTGTTAATGGAAAAAAATAGAAGTCTGAAATTTTTTGAAGAAAAATCAAAGAAGAAAAAAAGAACAAGCTCTCAAAAATCTGATGTGAAAAATAATGCAGGCCCCCCTTTAGGTTTTCATTATAAAGAATTTATAGGATGTAAAAAATGATGCCCTAATTCAGTTAGGGAAAATAATTTTATTTTAACACAAATTCCTTTATTTTTAATAATAAAGTCAGGTTTTATGAATTAATTATCTAGGAAAATGTTTTAGAATTTAATTTGGACTCAAAAACCTTCATTTAGGGTTAAAAAAAATGGAAAAAAGGGTGAAAAATCGGAAAAGAGAATTTTCAGATGTTTTAGCGACGGCCAGGAAGGGAGACGCACGCCCATCGCTATTGAGCGAAGGTGTCGCGTGCGACGCGCTGTCGCGCGGCCGACGCTCCGAATTTTTTTTTTTAATTTTTTTTCCAAAAATATTGTGATTTCTAAGCCCCATTTTTCAAATCTAATTTTTTTTTTAAATATGTTTTATTATTTTTCAATTTTTCGCACTAAAATACAAATTTGACGAGGAAACTATCACTTTTAACCTTTTTAGCCTGTGAAGGCAATTATCATCATTGGGTAACTTCGATCTAGGCTGACTCAGGACCCGGTGTCTACAGTTGCCCCAAATTTAGGGGAATCTAGTACACTAGTGTCTAGGTGAGCCTAAACTCAAAGGAAAAAAGGAAAGAGACACGTACCTGAGGCAGCTGTCTTTCCATAGTAGGGAGTCTGTGGTGGTGATTGTGGCTATGTTGTAGGCGTGTTATTGTTTGTTAAAGCGGTAGTTCCGTGGTCGTGCTAACCCTCCGTAGAGTGGTAGTGCCGCCATCGTGCTAACCCTTCGATTTGATGAAGTGGTAGTGCTGTGGTCGTGCTAACCCTCCGTAGAGTAGTAGTGCCACCATCGTGCTAACCCTTTGATTTGATGAAGTGGTAGTGTCGTGGTCGTGATAACCCTCCGTAGAGTAGTAGTACCGCCATCGTGCTAACCCTTCGGTTTGATGAAGTGGTAGTATCGTGGTCGTGCTAACCCTCCGTAGAGTGGTAGTGTCGCCATCGTGCTAACCCTTCAGATTTGATGAAGTGGCAGTGTCGTGGTCGTGCTAACCCTCCGTAGAGTAGTAGTGCCGCCATCGTGCTAACCCTTCTGCTTTGATGAAGTGGTAGTGCCGTGGTCATGCCGCCCCTCAGTAGAGTGGTAGTGCCGCCATCGTGCTAACCCTTCGATTTGATGAAGTGGTAGTGTCGTGGTCGTGCTAACCCTCCGTAGAGTGGTAGTGCCACCATCGTGCTAACCCTTCGATTTGATGAAGTGGTAGTGCCATGGTCGTGCTAACCCTCCGTAGAGTGGTAGTGCCGCCATCGTGCTAACCCTTCGGATTTGATGAAGTGGTAGTGTCGTGGTCGTGCTAACCCTCCGTAGAGTAGTTGTGCCGCCATCGTGCTAACCCTTCCGAGTTGGTGAAGCGGTAGTGCCGTGATCGTGCTAACCCTCCGTGGAGTGGTAGTGCCGTCATCGTGCTAACCCTTCTGGTCGTGCTAACCTTCCTTAGAATGGTAGTGCCGCCATCGTGCTAACCCTTCTGAGTTGGTGAAGTGGTATTGTTGTGATCGTGCTATCCCTCCGTTGAGTGGTATTGCCATCACCGTGCTAACCCTTCTGAAGTGGTAGTGCCGTGGTCGTGCTAACTATCCACTAGATTGACTCTCGCAGGTCATACATAACTCATATCATATTCCATCTCATAGCATAATTATCATGGAAAGTCACTACATCATGCATATAAAAAGAATCTTACCGTTCACGCAATAATGTCAACACATGAAGAACGGACAGAAGATCCCTTTTTGGAAGGACTGAGCAGATCGATGATCACTGTCGCGATCACAACGAGAATCGCATTCGCAACAGTGACCAAAAAGCCAAGCGCAAAAACAAATACTTAACTCTCTATTATGCTCCTGATCGGCTACTTTCTTGTTGCTATCCGTTCGAAAATGCCTAGCTATCGTTCAGGCCCAAGACAGAGTGCCCAAATCACTATCGATCAGCAGATAATAGACCGGATAGAACTGTCTATCTCCCATTTAGCAGCAGAGCGCTCAATCAAAATTTGGAATCACCAATCCCCATTACGCTCATGCCGATTGGCATGCTCGCAACAGAGTTGAGTTCCAAATCTGCAGAAATTCTATATAATACTCTGAAACTTAGAATCATGCCCAGAAATCCAGCCAAAATAGCTTACCTCAGACAGAGCATTTTCATCGCATCAAGCATCACAAAGACAACTTAAACCACTAAAACTCATAGCATAAACTCATACCACCAAATTCCAAAAAGTCAACCAAGGACACAAAACCACGAAAATGCATCTAAAGCACATAAATTCCCAAACCTACAATATCCTAAGCTCCTAGCTGTGATCTCTACTCCAGCTAGCCTTCTCTTTCCCCTTAGGATCACGAGGAGGCTCTTTGTGATGCGTGCCGGAAGTACCCAGCAAGGGCCCTCGCTTTGAATCTGCCTTCGGGATTCAAGGAATTAGTTTGCGTCTTTTGATCATAGGCACCATGAGACATCATCGGTGTATCCCTCCCAATAGAACATTGGGGAGAACAACCTAGTCTAATGACACCAAAAGGCACCTTTGAGGCATTTGGAGTCGCCCCCTAATTTATAAGAAATTGGGAAAAGGCTTCTCACCTCTAACGGTCTAAACCAGAGATATGGTGTTCGGAACTTCCCTCTTATTTATGCTTTGGTTAATTATAAATGGGTTCTTAACCTCTTAAAATTATATCTCTCATCTCACGCGATCGATGCATTTAAATTGAAGGCGCATTGCAAGCATATAAAGAAAAGCGGAAAAAAGCAATAAATGAAATAAATAAGGAAAACGGTAAATGAAAGCAGTAAACACGTTAGCACACAATTACAAGAGAAATAGGGGCGGAATACAACCCCAACAAAAGGGAAATTAAAGACATAAGTGGGACGGAATACAATCCCAAAAGTAAATAAAGTTACCCCAAAGTTAAATACAAGGGCCCAAAGTGAAAGAACACAAATTTAAAACACTGACCCAAAAAACGAAATGAAAAGACATACATAAATCGGGGCATTATTTTAGGAACATTGGTTCCTTTGCACTTACTGAAGGTTTGGGGACATTGGTCCCTTCGCATTTAAAGAGTGTTCGAAGAGCCATTTTGGTTATTTGATGAAAACAGGGATGAGTGATCCCATTTTGGAGAAAATTGACTCTTCGTTTTAATTGTAATATTTTTTATTGTTTGGTTAAAATGAGGGACATTGGTCCCAATTTTATTAGTAAAAATAATCCAATTTAATTATAGAAATATTTTTATGATTTTTTATCGCACGCGTGCACAAATAAAATAATTATTTACAAATAACACAAAACACATAAAAAGGGAGTTGGAGGGATCTCACCAAACCGGAGCGTACATCTATACGTTGCGACCCATCCTGGGAGTCGCGGGGCGCTCACACGATGCAACTCAAATTAAATCTCATACAAAAATTAAAATCAAAAATATTAGTAATTGCTCTAAAAATTAATCAAGTAAAAATGGAATAAATATTAGGCAAGTGAGCCTATAATGATAATGATGAGACAAAACACAACAAAATAATATTAATGACGACAATAATAGGCAATAGTAATGAACTATAATGAATATAGTATAAGTAAACATGGTAATAATAATAAATGATAATAATAATAATGAGACATGATGATAATAATAATAATAATAATGACACACCGAAAATCATACTAATAAATAAAGGTAAAACGAACATTAAATGATAATAATGATAATAAGAATAGTAATAATAATAGCAATAGTGACATGAACAACTAATAGAATAACAATAATAATAACTACATGTGATAGTAATAATAATAAAAATAATAATAACAAATGATAGCATGAGCACAAACATGAACACAAACATAATAATAAGAATAATAAATAATAATAACAATGATAATAATAATTATAATAATAAAAATAAGAATAATAATAATGATGATAATAATAATAATAACAAAATCAACAACAATAATAATGGACATGGCAATAATTTAACAGTAAAAATAATGTTGGTATAATAATAGTAGTGCACATAAAAATCACATTAAAGCAAACTAATAATATATTAATAGTGATATTAACACATTAAAGTACTAAAAGTAAATAATAGACATGATAAAAATAGCAAAAATAATATTAACAACAATAAATAATATACACAAAAAAATAAATGAGAACGAGTCCGAAAATGTTTACCCTCATAATTTTTGGATCGAAAATAGGTTGTCTCAATCCGTTCCCTTGTCGATTTTTTGATGATAATAATATTCAAAGAGAAATACAAGTTCTAAAGAAAATTTGAGAAAATATTTTTGAGGTGAATATTTTTGATGGATGATTTGAACAAAGAAAATTGATTTTTCTTGCTCAAGTTCAATCCCGAAATGAAGTATATTTTTTGAAGGAAAATCTAGAAATTAAATCTTGAGTAGTAAAACTTAAAGGTTTTTGAAGAATATTTTTTTTGAAGTAGAAAAATGGTTCCTGGAAAATGAGAGAAAAAACTAGGGAGAACCAAAAAATCCCCTTTGTAAAAATCTGCCGTCCTCAAAAAAATGAATCTTCAATCCCTATTTGTTTTCTTGGCCTTGGATCAAAAAGGAAAAAGACAGAAACCCTTTATTTTTAGTTAATCAAAATTGACAAAAAATGGTGAAAGAAGATCGATAAAAGAGGTCTAAAAAATAGACTAAAAAAATAGAAAAAAAGGACAGGTGAAGAACAATTGGCCGCGCGGAGGGGGGCACCGCGCGCATGCTGTGCGCGCGGTGCCCCTGCACTGCGCTCGGTACCCTCTGCGCGCGCGGTGCCCTGCTGCGCGCGCGCAGGGGGCCGCACGGTTCCCCTTCCTGCGCGCTCGCAAGGGCAACTTGCCGCACAGGCGCCCCCGCGCTACCGCAGGTGGCATTCGTGATCTTTTTTTTTTTAAAAAAAACCTTAAAAACACAAAATTAATATTTTTTTACCCTATTTTAATTTTTAATTTCTAAAATATATATTTTTAATTATTTTTCGAGAAAACACAATTTTGACGAGGGAACAATCGATTCTCACTTTCGTGCCGAAAATCAGTCTTTTATTTTCGTCATCGGGTAATCCTGATTTTGGACCGCCTCGGGACCCGGTGTCTACAGTTGCCCCCAATTTTGGGGAACTTAGAACCTAGGAGCCTAAGTGAGCCAAAATTCAGAAAAGAAAGGAAAGAAACGCGTACCTGAGACGGTTGTCTTCCCGGGTGGCACCGAGTCTGCTCCAGACTTACAAAGTGCTGATGGTGATGCGCCGAGTCTGTTTCAGACTTGCAAAATGCGAGGGTTGCTTTCCTGAGCTGCACCGAGTCTGCTCCAGACTTACAAAGTGCTAAGTTGCTCTTCTAAACTGGTGGTGGTGCGCCGAGCCTGCTCCAAACTTACGAAATGCGAGATATATCCTCCGCAGAGGAGTGCCCCGAGCCGCTGACAAGGCTACAAAAAGTGCAGGAAAAAAAATCCTCCGCAGAGGACTGCACCGAGCCGCTGACAAGTCTACAAAAATTGCAAAAAATATCCTCCGCAGAGGAATGCACCGAGCCGCTGACAAGGCTACAAAAAGCGCAAGAGATATCCTCCGCAGAGAAATGCACCGAGTCGCTAACAAGGCTACAAAAAGCGCAAGAGATGACCTCCGCAGAGGAATGCACCAAGCCGCTGACAAGGCTACAAAAAGCGCAAGAGATATCCTCCGCAGAGGAATGCACCGAGCTGCTGACAAGGCTACAAAAAGCGCAAGAGATGTCCTCCGCAGAGGAATGCACCGAGCCGCTGACAAGGCTACAAAAAGCGCAGGAGATATCCTCCACAGAGGAATGCACCGAGCCGCTGACAAGGCTACAAAAAGTGCAGGATGATATCCTCCGCAGAGGAATGCACCGAGCCGCTGACAAGGCTACAAAAAGTGCAGGATTATATCCTCCGCAGAGGAATGCACCGAGCCGCTGATAAAGCTACAAAAAGTGCAGGATGTCCTTCTGGATTGCTCTCCTGAGCTGGTCGTTCATTTAGATATTTTCTGCAAAATTATATGTACAGAAGTATACGCAAACGTTGTATGCATGATGTGAGATGCATGTATATGCAGCAATGCAGGATAAGAATTCATCTGAGTGGATTTGGAGGCGACGGCCGGTTTGGTCGTAACACGCCGCGGGATCGATTGCCCTCTGGGATTACTTTTGAGTTTCATGCCTCTGTGGGATTATAAGGTTCTCTTCTGATACCTGTAGTCATTATTTTGAAGGTAATGCGTCCCTCATGGATTGTCACACTAACTTTTCTTAGCGGGAAATGCGTCCTTGCCGGATTTTCACATAACCCTGTGCCTTATTTTTTTTCCTGGAATGGACCCAACCCAATCCAGCGGCTTTTATTCATTTTATTTTTTTATAGGACAGACCGCCTGTTCCCAGGTTTTCACCCTGCCCTTTGGCCTAACTTTTGCTTAGAGCGCCAGTCACGGTTTTCATCTCTAACGGCCTCTTTTTTTTGGAGAAGTTGGAGTTGTTGCGAAAGATCTTTCGGGTGTAGTTGACATGTGTTTATGTCTCAGATTATGGTTGTACGAGCTTGGTTCTTTATTGGGGAGGTACCGTAGGATTGGCTTTACAGTGGGTAGCAACATGAGTTGACTGAAGGGCCTGAGTGGCGAGAATTGTAGAGGGTAGATAGTTATTGTAAAAGGTCCTTCAGGTATAATCGGCGTGTATTTGCGTCTTAGGTCATGGTTGTCTGAGCTTGGTTTCTATCATGAGGGTGTTATAGAATTGGTTTCATAGTTGATAGCAGAAGGAGTTGACTAAAGTACCTGAGTGGCGAGAGTGGTAGAGGGTCAATAGTTCCAGTGTGCTGATTTTATGCTGGGATCAGACAACTTTGAGTGTGCAGAAAGGAACTGTCCTGGTCACAGATTACACCCTTGCCTCCATAAGTGCATGTAAGGGGAAGGCATCTAGCCCCACAGTAGATAACAGGACCCGTCGGCTTAGGCATCTGGTTGGTGAGAACAGGAGTAGAGTAGCCACTTAGATTTTACTTTTTATAAAAGAACTAGGCACTGATGAGTTAAACCGCTTTTATTTTATGTATTTGCAAAAAACTGTGTGCGTTTCAACATGATTTCTCCATACATGATCACCATTTAACATGGATTCATCATGCAAAATTATATCTAATCTCGGAGTGGATCTTGTAAGCGTCAGACTCCTGTTTCCAATCAGCCCTCACGGGTTTTCTTGATTGAATATTTTCTCTCTCTTTTTTTTTTAGCCTCTGCCATGGACCCTCCTTCATTTCATCGGTGTTGATTGAACTTGCCTCGCTTGCCGTTTGTCGGGATGTTGCTTCCTTGTATAACAACTTTTCAAGAACAAATGGGTCTCCATATGCTGGTCTAAATTTACCTCGTCTGTCTGGAGTACCTGGACCTACTTGCCCGAAGACCCAATCTTATTCTTTCGGTGGACGCTTCCTGACTTTCTCCCCAAATGATCGGATAAGGTGTTTTCTGATAGATCCAATAGCAATCTCGAAACCCTTTTCCATTTGACATGTTTAGTTGCTGCGACTGTCACTTCCATGACTGCCCTTTAAGGATCTGACATGCTTCAATGGACAGTAGTGTTTTCCCCTCACACGTCCAGGCATAAAGCGTGACTCTCGTAAAGGTTCTAATTGCAGACCCCAAAATGGGCCTACTCCACGACTTTCTTGGTCTTCCTCTTGTTTGTATATCCTCTGTATGTCATCAGCTCATCTCCTGTACAACACATCCTTTATACTTGCGGACTGGGCGGACAGCTTATGGGTTAGTCTTCGGGTCTTTTCAGTGGCAGGCATGAGCAGTAACAACACAAGAATATCCCTTGCATTGTGCATTCTCTATATTGTTGAACTAATTGGGTGGCTTGTGGTTCAATCTTTAGGTACTGATTGGGTGGCTTGGGGTTCAGTCTTTAGGTCACAGATACGTGTAGATTAACGGGACTTGAGCAAAGCTTGCCCCCAAATAGCATTCCCTTGTCCCCTGATCAATTCTCTCTTTTCTTCTCTTTTATCATAATTTTTTATTTTGTTTTTATTTTGTTTCATTCCCAATTTCGCTCGAATCCTAAGGTTTACACATACGTGTGCTTTTCTTTTTAACCGCTGGGGCCATCATTGTTCAATCTAGTTGGGTGTTATATTTCAGTAAGGATTTTGGTTCTGGTTCTGCTTGCGGGTTCCCCCTTCAACCATTTCTACTTATTTTAGCTTGAGTTTTTCGAGCTTCTGTGTCACCTGTCCATGATCGAAATGCACTGGTATAGCTTGTTCGGCGACTTCATAATTACCTCCTGGCATGTCTTCGTAGGTCCAGGCAAAGACTTTTTATTTCATTATTTTTTTTATTCTCCCCAATTTTATCTCACTTCAGGTGTCATAACATATGCTATCAAGATTTCCTTCGGGTTCTCCCAAAGTTCCGAGATTAAATGGAATGGCATTATTTGAATCATTATTAAATGTGAATGTGTCATGATCATGCATAGTGAAATCGTAAGAAACATCACATAGATAAACAAAAATCATTCATTTGATTCAATAAAACTATAATTAAAAATTGTTATCATTAAATAGTTCAAAAATAAAAAGGCAACATCTAAATAGCTATTTCCTTTCTGCCCCCACCTAACATAGATGTTGTGGCCAATGGTTCATTGTCTTCCTCGGGAATCATCTTGTTTTCTTACTCAGGCTCTTAATTTATCTCATTCTTCCTCTTTCGCCTTTCTGGGTCGAAGATTTGTTTGGAATCGATCAAATCTTGGATGGCATGTCTCAGGGTCTTGCAATCGTCTGTGGTATGACCGGTGTGCTGATGGAAGGCCCAATACTGATCTGCCTTGTGGTTGGACCGTCCCTGGCTTCTAGAGGGTTTGGCAGGTTGTGGCTGTAATTTACCCTCCTTCATCAACCTCTTAAGAACCCAAGATAAGGATCTGCCCAAATTAGAAAAGTAACTTTAATTCATTTTCATGGCTGGCGCTTCTGTCATCTTAACATCCCCTTGTCCAACTGTTGGATTGAATGGCTCTTTACCTCTGGCCTCGGAAGGGGATGGAAGCACTGTAGTCGTCATTATACGAGTCCTCCAATCAGTGGTCAGCTCAACTCGGTTAGGAGCAATCGCCATAAGCTGGGCTTGAAAAATAAGTGCCATGGCATCCATTCTCTCTTTAAACACGAGTGATAACTTCTTTTCAAGCTCTTTGAATCTCTCATCTATCTCCCGGGCAATTAGGGCTCGGGTCTCTTTAGTCAATTGCGAAGAATTGGCCACTTTCAATGTTTGATTCGACCCTCTTTGTTTTCCTTCCTCCTCTTCCTCCCCACTCTCGCTAGTGGACCGATGATCTATCACCGCTATAGTAATGCCCCCTCCATTTGCCTCAGGGCAAGTGATTGCGATGTAGTCATTACCATATAAGTTTTGCAAGACGTACCATTCAGGCAGACTTGACCCAATCATTAAGACAGGTGGTGGCACAGCATTGTAGTTGGATTTCTTCTTGCTCTCTCTCCATTCGGGATCAGTGATCTGCTTACTATTGATCAGATCCTGAATCTAGTGCCTCAGCCTCACACAATTATCTGTCAAATGCCCAGTATGTTGGTGAAAGTCACAATACTCATTCTCTTTATGCCCAGGATGTCCCTGGTTTCTTGCCGGCCTAGGTGGTAGGGGTTGTAGCTTCTCCTCTTTTATCAATCGCTTCAATACCCAGGATAAAGGCCATCCTAGATTTGAGAAGTATCTCTGACCGACCCCTATTGCTGATACCTCAGCCATCATCCCACTTCTATTGCCATCACTGGAGCCCGCTGACTTGTTTGCTCCCTGACCATTATAGCCCTTCTTGGCATAAGCCTCATTGTTTTCCCTTCTTGAAAGGTATTCTCCCTCAGCCTCAATAGCGATGTCCTTCAAAGACTCCCAGTCTCTCAAACCCTTCATTTTCAGTCCAGCTCGCAAATAAGGGCTCACATTTCTGATGAATAGACGTATGTGGTCCTGAGTATCTAGCTTTCTTTTCATTTCCATTACCCTGTTCCTCCACCGGGTCAGATACTCATGAAAAGACTTGTCTGCCTTTTGCCGTAACAACTCTAGGTCCTTCAAGGTTACCTCCATCCTTGTACTACAATCGTACTGTCTGAGAAATTCTTCGGTCAATAACTCCCAGTCTTCCTTCGTCCTTCGATCTAACCCGTGGTACCAGTCCACTGCCGGGCCAGTTAAACTCAGACAGAAGTACTCAATTTTCTGCCTCTTTGTCAAGTTGGTACCTTTATCACCAGGGAGTATTGCTTTATATGTGCAGTGGGATCCGAAGTGCCGTCGAACTTAGGAATGTTAGGCATCTTGAAATTCTGGGGTACCAAATAATCACTATCCAGTTCTCTATCCTCGGAGTTCATTCCTCCCCCTACTTTCAGCATCTTAGACATAGCCTCAAATCTTTCTTCCATCTTCCTCCACATCGGATCCTCTAACTTTGGCGACTTCCCTTTTATAACCGCTAGCTCCTCTAGCTCCTCCCACATATGAATCTTGGACTTGGGGCCCTCCTTGCGTTCAATAGGAGCTAGTGCTCTCGGATCGACTGCAGGTGGATCAACCGCTGCCGGGGGATCCTCTCTAACCACCCCTTGCTCCTCTTGCTCCGTAGTTGGAGCGGCAGTCTGCCGCCCAGCGGGTGGGGCCAATATAGTGGCAAGGTTACCCATCATTGCCATCATTCTGCATTCAAACTCTTCCAACCTTCTTCCTACTTCTTTGGCGATCATTGCCCTAGTCACATTTGAATCGCTTGATGGATCTGACATTCTCGTCTCTATTGATGAGTTTGAACTCTAATCTGATACTAGGTTTGGGGAAATCTTCCTCAACCGACCGTCAGGACCTCTAAACCACCTGGACGAATCTATGATGGCTACAAGGCACACCTTTGTTAGGATGATGCATGATTGAGATGCAATGCATGGCTGTGCTGGTGCAGCATAAACAAACACATGCAAGCAGATAGATCCTTCCAACCTTATTCCTCCCGCACGCGAGGTAATGCGGTCTCTTTCCTAGGTGGGTTTTATCCAAGGGTTAACAGGACACCCGATGGACGCGCGAAGTGCACGGCAAAAAGCCGGCAGCATAACGGTCCTAATCTAATGCGCATTCGTATGGGTTTTGGCCATTACGTATTTGGACAATTCAATCAAGTTAAGGTGAGCTCATCGGGGCATGAAAGCCTTTGATAAAGAACCACTTATTTTGCTTGATTTTGTTTAATACGTGACGGCCCACATCACAAGCATCATATTAAGGAGCATACCACCTAATGAAAGTTTCTATTTGCCATTACATGAGCTTTAGTCAAGGTGATGATACTTTAGGGCCACCCAAGCGTGGTCCCTGCCAACGGGTTTAGCTCATCACGAGCGTAGAAATCGATCGAGTCTCCATTTGATATACCAAAAGGTACAAGGCTTGGGCTGGTGAGTATCCTTAACACTTCCCTACAATGAGTGAAAGTAGGGTCGCGCTTCGGGAATGCACCGAGGTAGATAGGGGACCAACTAGCGTAATTCTAAGGCTCTAAAATGATATGATGCAATTTTTGAAAAGAGATAGAATTTTAAGTTTCAAAAACCCAATTATAAATTTTAACCAAAGCACTTTCGGAGCGAAGTCTCAAACACAAAGTCCACAGTGGAGTCACCACTGTGACGCGCGCTGGAAGTACCCACAAGGGCCCTCGCTTTGAATCCATCTTCGGGATTCGAGGAATTGGTTTTCATCTTTTTATCATGGGTGCCATGAGACATCATCGATGTATCCCTCCCAATAGAACATTGGGGAGAACAACCTAGTCTAATGACACCTAAAGGCACCTTCGAGGCATTTGGAGTCGCCACCCAATTTGCAAGAAATTAGGAAAAGGTTTCTCACCTCTAACGGTCTAAACTAAAGATATGGTGTCCGGAACTTCCCTCTTATTTATGCTTTGGTTAATTATAAATGGGTTCTTAACCTCTTAAAATTATATCTCTCATCTCACACGATCGATGCATTTAAATTGAAGGCGCATTGCAAGCATATAAAGAAAAGCGGTAAAAAGCGATAAATGAAATAAATAAAGAAAACGGTAAATGAAAGCAGTAAACACGCAAGCACACAATTACAAGAGAAATAGGGGTGGAATACAACCCCAACAAAAGGGAAATTAAAGACATAAGTGGGACAGAATACAATCCCAAAAGTAAATAAAGTTGCCCCAAAGTTAATTACAAGGGCCCAAAGTGAAAGAACACAAATTTAAAACACTCACCCAAAAAACGAAATGAAAAAACATACATAAATTGGGGCATTATTTTAGGAACATTGGTTCCTTTACACTTACTGAAGGTTTGGGGACATTGGTCCCCTCGCATTTAAAGAGTGTTCGAAGAGCCATTTTGGTTATTTTATGAAAACAGGGATGAGTGATCCCATTTTGGAGAAAATTGACTCTTCGTTTTAATTGTGATATTTTTTATTGTTTGGTTAAAATGAGGGATCTTGGTCCCAATTTTATTAGTAAAAAAAAATCCAATTTAATTATAGAAATATTTTTATGATTTTTTATGCACGCGTGCACAAATAAAATAATTATTTACAAATAACACAAAACACATAAAAAGGGAGTTGCAGGGATCTCACCAAACCAGAGTGTCCATCTACACGTCGCGACCCATCCGGGGAGTCACGGGGCGCTCACACGATGCAACTTAAATTAAATCTCATACAAAAATTAACATAAAAAATATTAGTAATGGCTCTAAAAATTAATCAAGAAAAAATGGAATAAATATTAGGCAAGTGAGCCTATAATGATAATAATGATAATGATGAGACAAAACACAACAAAATAATATTAATGACAACAATAATAGGCAATAGTAATGAACTATAATGAATATAGTATAAGTAAACATGGCAATAATAATAAATGATAATAATAATAATAATAATAATAATAATAATAATAATAATAATAATAATAATGACACACCGAAAATCATACTAATAAATAAAGGTAAAACGAACATTAAATGATAAATGATAATAATAATAATAGTAATAATAATAGCAATAGTGACATGAACAACTAATAGAATAACAATAATAATAACTACATGTGATAGTAATAATAATAAAAATAATAATAACAAATGATAGCATGAGCACAAACATGAACACAAACATAATAATAATAATAATAATTAATAATAATAATAATTATAATAATTATAATAATAAAAAATAAGAATAAGAATAATAATAATGATGATAATAATAATAATAACAAAATCAACAACAATAATAATGGACATGGCAATAATTTAACAGTAATAATAATGATGGTATAATAATAATAGTGCACATAAAAATCACATTAAAGCAAACTAATAATATATTAATAGTGATATTAACACATTAAAGTACTAAAAGTAAATAATAGACATGATAAAAATAGTAAAAATAATATTAACAACAATAAATAATATACACAAAAAAATAAATGAGAACGAGTCCGAAAATGTTTACCCTCAGAATTTTTGGATCGGAAATAGGATGTCTCAATCCGTTCCCATGTCGATTTTTTGATGATAATAATATTCAAAGAGAAATACAAGTTGTAAATAAAATTTGAGAAAATATTATTGAGGTGAATATTTTTGATGGATGATTTGAACAAAGAAAATTTATTTTTCTTGCTCAAGATCAATCCTGAAATGAAGTATATTTCCTGAAGGAAAATCTAGAAATTAAAGCTTGAGAAGAAAAACTTAAAGGTTTTTGAAGAATATTTTTTGAAGTAGAAAAATGGTTCCTGGAAAATAAGAGAAAAAACTAGGGAGAACCAAAAAATCCCCTTTGTAAAAATCTGTCGTCCTCATAAAAATGAATCTTCAATCCCTATTTGTTTTCTTGGCTTTGGATCAAAAAAGGGAAGAGACAGAAACCCTTTATTTTTAGTTAATCAAAATTGACAAAAAATGGTGAAAGAAGACCGGTAAAAGCGGTTTGAAAAACAGACTGAAAAAGCAGAAAAAAAGGACAGGCGAAGACCAACTGGCCGTGCGCGTGCAGGGGGGCGTGCGGTCCCCCTTCCTGCGCGCTCGCAGGGGCGGCCTGCTGCGCAGGCGCCCCTGCGCTGCCGTAGGTGGCATTCATGATCTTTTTTTTTTTAAATAACGTTAAGAACACAAAATTAAAATTTTTTTTACCCTATTTTAATTTTTAATTTCTAAAATATATATTTTTAATTATTTTTCGAAAAAACACAATTTTGACGAGGGAACAATCGATTCTCACTTTCGTGCCGAAAATCGGTCTTTTGTTTACATCATCGGGTAATCCTGATTTTGGACCGTCTCGAGACCCGGTGTCTACACTCTTCTAAACCAGGAACCCAAAAATCGCACAAACGCAAACCTTAAATCAAAACACATCAGACCAAAACCGAGAGAAAGAGATGAAGAAGAAAAAACCCAACAGATCTCATCGAAATAACTCTTGAGCTGATCAATTTCCACTAAACTCGGCCCCAGGAAGAGAACCAAGATGGAGCAGAAAGGAAAGAAGAAGAGAAGAAGAAGGAGACGGCGGAGGAAGAAAGAACAGAAGAACTAGGGAATTTGACCACTCACACCTACCACTCATGCCACACATAATGCCCAAACTCATGCAATAAACCCAAATTAAGACTTCACATGCCCGAATACTCACATACACATAGACAAACAGGGCTCAAACTACCAGGAGAAAACATGGTGTGATAATTCTCCCCTACTAACAGGAATTTCATCCTCAAAATTCACCTGCACTGAACAACTGCGGATACTGAACTTTTATGATAGCCTCTGGCTCCCAAGTCGCTTCCTCAACCCCATGATATTGCCAAAGAACCTTGACCAGAGGAACTGGCTTACTCCTTAACTATCTCATTTCCCAAGCGATTGATGGCTTTCGGTTCTTCATCATACGAATAATCCGACTGAATCCGAACGTCCTGAACTGATAACACATGAGATGGATCCGATCGGTACCGATGAAGCATAGAAACATGGAAAACATCATGCATCTTGACCAATTCGATCGGTAAAGCCCATCTATAGGCTATTGGACCAATCTTCTCAAAAATCTCAAAAGGTCTAATAAACCGAGGACTAAGCTTACCCTTCTTGCCGAATCGCAACACTTTCCTCCAGGGTGAAACCTTAAGGAAAACTTTGTCCCCGACCTCACACTGAATATCCTTTCTCTTCAGATTAGCATAGGATCTCTGTCTATCCTTAGCCACCTTCAGATTCCGCTGCATAACTCTGATCTTCTCTTCGGTATCCCTAATCATCTCTAGCCCCAGAACTGAATGCTCGGTCAACTCTGACCAACAAACTGGAGTCCTACATGGTCGACCATGCAAAGCTTTAAACGGTGACATCCCAATGCTCGACTGACAACATTGTTGTAGGCAAACTCCATCAGCCGCACATAATCATCCCAACTGCCAGAAAAATCTAAGGAACGGTCCTGAAGCATATCCTCCAAAATCTGAATAACCCGCTGTAGGCATCGTGTCTCGGAGCGGTCCGGATCAGAGATTACCCTATGATGAAATCAGTATCCGAGCATGTACAAACGGTTTGGATTCGGAGGTTTTAGTCCCATGCTCTACGAGAAATGAGTCTTTTCACCTTTTGTAGGCAGAGGGGGGAAAAATGGGAATTTTTTGAGTCAAAAATTATGTTTTCCTTGACAGACGGCCAGCCCGTCTGTAGGAGGCCAGCCCGTCGCTTAGGGTCACAGACGGCCTATGGTTTTTTCGACGCCCGTCGGATGGATCTGCTTCTTTCGGAGCACGCCAGCTAATTTGCCGGAGCACGCAACCTCTCCGACGCCCGTCAGTGGAAATGGCAGGGCCGTCAGATGAATCCTTGTGTCAGAAGGATTCTTTCGATGCCCGTCTCCACATCCGATGCCCGTCGGTCGTGCCTGGCCTATAAAAGCTTTGAATTTCTTCCTAAAAATCAAAAAATTTTCAAGAGGGGAAACTCTGCCAAAATTCAAGCACATGTTCTCTCTCTTCCAGCAAACACATACATCAAGAAAGCTTCTTTTGATTTAAGAATCAAACCATTAAAAAGGAACTAAAACTAATTAGTTTTCTTTGAGTTTTGATTCCAAAGTCAATCTTTTTGAACGGTTAAGAAGGAAATAATCTATTTTCCTCTACCTTGACCTTTCATTTCGTTTCTCGTAGAACGTGCGGGACTCTAATCGACACCAAGAATCTCACTAAAACATTATCTGAGGGTAAATATTCTGGACTTATTCTCCATGTTATTTCATCTTTATTCTTTATTTTTGCTGTTCTTTTGGCATTTTGCTTTCACTTTTCTTTATTTTGATTCTCTTCATCTCATTTTGTGATAAAAACCCATTTTTGATTTGAAAAAGAGAGTTTTTACTGTTTATTTTCGGAAGCAGTGGTGACCGATGGGTCATCCATTTCATCGACGCCCGTCGGTCACCCCACTCACAGACGCTCTCTCTTGAGTGAGCAACGGGATACATTGGTCACTTTGACTGATGCCCATCGGTCACTCGACAGAGGCCGTCGCTGGGTCCTGTCTCCATGTTTTTAAAATCTTTTCTATCTCTCTCAAGTCTTTTGACTTTATTTATGTTGAGCTTTCATATATTAACATCTTTTAACCTTCTGTGAGCATATATTAATTTTCTTGGATTATCCTGAGCTCGAGGGGCGATTTACCATGCTCGGAGGATTCCATCCGGTTTATTTTTCTAACCTTCTTGGTTATTTCCTTGATTTGCTTATTCATTAATTATTTTATGTACATGAGTATGCCCTTTTTGTATCCCGTTAAATATAAAAATTGATTAATGTTTTATATTCAATAAAAAGAGGTTTTCATAAACATAAGGACCCAATGTCCCATTTTTATCCAATAAAAATCCTCATAATAAAAATAGCCATTTTGATAATGATGCATGCGAGGACCAAAGTCCTCAAAATAAGCAATGCCCCGATTTGTGTATGCATCGCACATTTATAAAAGGGAGTTGTATTCCGCTCCTTGTATTATTGTAATTTATTGCTTTCACTATTTATTTGTACATTTACCGCTTTCCAAAATGTGAATAAATGCGCCTTTTAATCAATTGCATCGTGTGGAGAGAGAGCGAATTAATGATAATTAAAATTTGATCATAAAATAATCGAGGTAGAAATAGATGAGAAGTCCCAAACCCATCTCTGGTCTTTAGGCTCAAAGAGGCGAGAGGTTTACCCTCCAAGACACCTCTTGTGTCACGAGATTTTGGCATTAACCCTAGGCTCCTTAGGGCGAGAGGTTCACCCTCCAAGACACCTTTGGTTGGCCCAAAATGGATACTAAGCGCAGTCTTAGGCTCTTCGAGGCGAGAGAAACTTTTCCAATGTTCTATTGGGTGGCGACTCCATGAAACCTCCTTGTTGCCCAACATAGACGCACTTACAATTTATTGCAAGCTATTAGCGGACCCTCAATTGCCCGATCGCCCTCAAGCAGGCAGTCATAGGGGCGGCCGAGGGATATCCGGTGCGCGCATCACAGTGGAGACTCCATAGGGGACACTTATGGTTCGAGACTTCGATTTGAAAATACCTCATTTAACATTTATGATTAAAGTTTAATTCATAGATTCGCTTTCTCTCATTTGCATTCGTATCCCATTAGAGCCTTAGAATATGCTAGTTTGGTCCCTCTATTAGCCCCGGTGCGTTCCTGAAGCACGACCCTATTTTCACTCAATTTAGGGAAATGTTAAGGATAATCACCAGCCCAAGCCTCGTACCTCAATTGTATATCAAAATGATGACCCGATCGGTCATTATGCTCGTGATGAGCTAGACCTGTCGGCAGGGATTATGCTTGGGTAGCCCTAAAGTAACATCTCCCTTATCGAAAGCTCATATAGTGGTTGTAGCTACTTTCCGTAGGTGATATGAACCGTAATTCTATGCTTGCTGTTTGGATCCTCATGTATTGGGTGAGTCCAAATGTCTTGCTTGGCAACCTAGCCAAAGGCTTTCATGCCCCGGCAGGGTCATGTCAAAATTTTTGGAATATCCAAATACGTGATGATCATTATCAATTCGCTTGTACATTAGCATAGGAGTGTCATGCTGCCGACTTTTCGCCGTACAACATGCGTGTCCACTGGGTCCCCTGCTGACCCTTGGACTAATCTCGCCTAGGAAAGAGACCACGCGACTACGTGTGTGGGAGAAATAAAGGTGGAAGGACCTACTTGCTTGCTTGTGTTTTGTGGGTGTTGCATATCACGACCACGCATTGCATCTACATTCCATGCATCATATCTAACGCCTTGCCCTTGCAGCCATCATAGATCTGCCCAAGTGGACTAGATCACCTACCGGATGATTGATCCGAGTTCCTACATCTGAGCTGCCAGGTAGAGAGGGCCTTTCAGAGATCTTACCGAAAGTCAGTTGTACCGTGTCTGAGATGGCAAACTCACCTAGGGGAGATGATGCCACCAGGGCCATGATTGCAGAAGAAGTGGGCCAACGGTTTGAGGAATTTGAGGGCAGAATGATGAACATGCTAACTGCTTTGGCACAACAGAATGCTCCGCAGAATCCACCACCTCCTCCTCCCGTGAGACATAATGAGCGAGAAGAAGAAAGAGCTGAGAGGCAAAAAGAGCCTGTTCGGCCGTCGCCAATAGAGCTGAGGTCAGTAGCTTCGGGAGGATAGAGAAGAAGACCAGTGCTGAGGGTAGATGATGACAGGGATGACGAAGACGACAAGATGAGTTCTGTATCTGAGAGAGGGAAGGCACCCCAAACTGATGAGTTTATTCTGAAGAAGATGGAAGAGAGGTTTGAAGCCATGGCCCGTATGCTGAGTAGAGGTCAGGGAATGAGCCCGGAGGATAAGGAACTGGAGGGAGAAGACCCGATTCCTTACAATTTCAAGATGCTTGACGTGCCAAAATTTAAAGGTACCTCTGACCCGACGACCCATGTGAAGCAATACTCTCTGGTCATGAAAGGGACCACTTTGTCTAAAAGATAGAAGGTGGAGTACTTTTGTTTAAGTCTGACTGGCCCTGCCATCGATTGGTACCATAGCCTCGATCGTTGAACTAAGGAAGATTGGGATCTACTCACAGAGGAGTTCTTGAGGCAATATGATTGCAACACCAGGATGGAGGTGACTCTTAAAGATCTTGAATTGCTCCAGCAGAAGGCCAGGGAATCTTTTCACAACTATCTCACTCGCTGGCGAAACCGAGTGATGGAAATGTGAAGAAAGCTAGACACCCAAGACCAGATCCGCCTGTTTATCAAGAACACAAGCCCATATTTGAAGGATGGTTTGAAGATGAAAGGGTTGAAGGATTGGGAATCTCTGAAAGATATAGCCATTGAGGCAGAGGGAGAGTTCTTAGTTCGAAAAGCCAGCAATGATGATTTTGCAAAAAGGACTAATACCGGTCAAGGAACCAGTAGGCCAACTGGTCCCAGTAGTAGCACCAGAAGAACGGTTGAGGTGTCTGCTACTGACGCAACTACCCCGAGGAAGTTTTCGAACTTAGGAAGACCACTGTCTTGGGTCTTAAGAAGGTTGATGAAGCAAGGAAAGTTGCAACCTTTGGCTCCTAGGCCTGCTATGACGCAAGGGAAGCTAGGTCATAAGCACAATAAATACTGTGCATTTCATCAACACACAGGCCATCTAACAGACAAGTGTAAGGCATTGAGGCACTCTATTCAAGATCTGATTGATGACAAGCAGATTTTTGACCCGGAGAAGAGGGAAGACAAGAAGAAGCCTGGTTATAATGTCGTGCCACCACCAGTGTTTATGGTCGGATCCAGCTTGCCAGAATGGTACGTGCTGCAGGATTTATATGGGAGCGAGGGTATTGCTGTTATTTGTTCTGAGGATAGAGAGGGAAGAGCAGTAGTGTGACGCGCGCCGAACCCGACAACCCAGCAAGGGCCCTCATGTGAATCCGCTTTAGGATTCGAGGTATGTAGGTTCGCGTCTTTTGGATCATGGGCGCCATGAGACATCATCGGTTTGTTCCTCCCAATAGAACATTGGGGAGAACAACCTAGCCTATTGACGTCTAAAGGCACCTTTGAGGTATCTGGAGTCGCCACCCAATTTGCGTGAAATTGGGAAAAGGTTTCTCACCTCTATTGGTCTAAACCAGAGATTCTGGTGTCCGGAACATCCCTCTTATTTATGCTTTGGTTAATTATAAATGGGTTTTAATTTCTTAAAATTATATCTCTCATCTCACACGAACGATGCATTTAATTAAATAGCGCATTGAAAGCACATAAATAAAATAAATAAAAACGATAAATAAAGTAAATAAAGAAAGCAATAAATGAAAGCGGTAAACACACAAGCACGCAATTACAATAGAAATAGGGGCAGAATACAACCCCATTAAAAGGGGATTAAAGATGTAAGTGGGACGGAATACAATCCCCAAAAGATAAATAAAGTTGCCCCAAAATTAATTACAAGGGCCCAAATAGAAAATGAACTTAAATTTAAAACACTCACTCAAGATTAAAATAAAAGAACATACATAAATCGGGACATTATTTGAGGAACATTGGTTCCTTCGCACTTGTCGAAATCTAGAAGCATTGGTTCCTTCGTATTATTTTGAAGAAGGTTCGAAGAGTCATTTTTGATTGTTTGAATTGATAAAAAACCGGGATGAGTGATCCCACTTTTGTAGAAAAGTTGACTCCTCGTTTTAATCGTGACATTTTTATCGTCGGGCTAAAATAAAGGACATTGGTCCCGATTTATTAGTGAAAATTCCAATTTAATTATAGAAATATTTTCGTGATTTTTTATCGCACGCGTGCACGAATAAAAAAACATATATTTACAAGTAACACGACATAAAGAAAGGATTGAGAAAGATCTCACCGAACCGGAGTGTCCTCCTACGCGTCGCGACCCATCCGGGGAGTCGCGGTGACACCCAAACAACTCGATTCAAGTTAAACTCATACAAAAGTTAACATCAAAAATATTAGTGATGGTTCTAAAAATTAATCAACCGAAAATGAAATAAATATTGGGTAAGTCAAATTACAATGATGAGACAAACGCGACAAAATTAATAATAACAATAAATATAAGACGGCAATATTAATAATAAATAAATCAAATGACGATAATAACAACAACATTAATAAATAGTAATATAAAAAAAACTAATTTAGGAATGAGAATAATAATAATAATAATAAGGACAATAAGTGCATTGAACATGGCAGGAACCTAATAATGAACATAAACACAATAAAAATAATAATGATAGCAAAATATCGAATTGAAGTAAGCAAATAATATATTAATGGTGATATTAACAAATTAAAATGCTAAAAGTAAACAATACACATGATAATAATAGCAAAAAATAATATTAACAATAATAAATAATATACAAAAAAAAAAATAAATGAGTATGGGTTCAAGAATGTTTACCCTCAGAATTTTTAGATTGGAAATAGGGCGTTCTGATCCGCTCCTCTTGTCAATTTTAGTGATAAATATTTGGGGAAGATACAAAAATCTGTGTTCCAAACAAACTAATTTGAGAAAAATATTTTTGTGGGATGAGGAAGCCAAGAAAATTGCTTTTTCTTGCTCAAATCAACCCAAGATTAAATGTTTTTAGTAGAAAAAACTAAAATGTGAGAATAAGGCTTGAAGATTTTTTGAAGAATTTTTAAGAAAAAAGAAAAGCTTCCTGGAGAGTAGCAAAAGCTAGAGGGAAAAGCCAAAGATTTTTTTTTTCCAAAATCTGCCGTCCACCCAACAAAATGAGGGCAAAATACTCATTTAAACTTGCCTTGGCCAAAAATGGCAAGGGACAAAAAAACCTTTATTTTTAGTTAATCCAAAATAGCATAAAAGGGTGAAACAACGGAAATGTCAGACTGAAAACAGTGAAAAAAATGGACAGGCGAAGACCAACAGGTCGCGCGGAGACGGCAAAGGCAGCCCCGCGCTGCCGCAGGCGGCCTTCGCGATTTTTTTTTTTAAATCTTGACACAAAATTGATATATTTATTTATTTTTTTTACTCCATTTTAATTTTAATTTCCCCTAAAATATATTTTTTTAATTATTTTTCGAAAAAATACACCTTTGACAAGGGAATGATCGATCTTCACCTTTCTTGCCGAAAATCGATCTTCTTTTTCATCATCGGGTAATCCTGATCCTGGACCGCCTCGGGACCCGATGTCTACAGTTGCCCCCAATTTTTGGGAAACTTAGAACCTAGGTGCCTAAGTGAGCCAAAATTCAGAAAAGAGAGGGAGAGATGCGTACCTGAGGCGGTTGCTGTTCGGAACTTGGTCTTGCCAGCTTGTCGGCATCATAGGATTACTACTGGTCACATGATTGAGGAACGTCAGCTTGTCGACGTGAAACCATGGTTGAGCGACTGATAGACACCAGCTTGTCGGTGCGTGAAGGCGCCAGACTTTGAAGGACATGATTGACAGAACACCAGCTTATAGGCGTGTGAAACCACGGCTGAGCGACTGATAAACACCAGCTTGTCGGTGTGTGAAGGCGCCAGACTTGGAAGAACGTGATTGATAGAACACCAGCTTGTCGGCGTGTGAAACCACGACTGAGCGACTGATAAACACCAGCTTGTCGGTGTGTGAAGGCGCCAGACTTGGAAGAACGTGATTGATAGAACACCAGCTTATCGGCGTGTGAAACCACGGCTGAGCGACTGATAAACACCAGCTTGTCGGTGTGTGAAGGCGCCAGACTTTAGATAACGCGGTTGATAGAACACCAGCTTGTCGGCATGTGAAACCACGACTGAGCGACTGATAAACACCAGCTTGTCGGTGTGTGAAGGCACCAGACTTTGGAGAACGTGATTGACGAAACACCAGCTTGTCGGCATGTGAAACCACGGCTGAGCGACTGATAAACACCAGCTTGTCGGTGTGTGAAGGCGCCAGACTTTGAAGAACGCGATTGATGAAACACCAGCTTGTCGGTGTGTGAAACCACGGCTGAGCGACTGATAAACACCTGCTTATCGGTGTGTGAAGGCGCCAGACTTTCCTGCGAAATCGAAAGGGATTTGTATGCAAGGGTAAATTATGCAGGTGCATATGTATATGTCATGCAGGATGCAGGTGACACCGTTCATTTGAGTGGCCTGGTGGTCGAGGTATGATAACTCTTGCTGAAGCGACTCGTGGCTTCGTTTGGTCGATTATGCCCCCAAGTGTCTGAAGGCGTTGTCCTGATTTAGGGACTCTGACTCATAATTTCTCAGGGAGGATTGCCCGATGTGTGTCTTTGCTTGAAAGGGGTTGCCCAAGGTAATGCCGCCTTATTGCTCCAAGCGTCATTGTCTTAAAGGTAGTGCGTCCCTTGTGGATTTTCACACTAGCTTTTCTTAGCGGGAGATGCGTCCTTGTCGGATTTTCACATAACCCTGTGCCTTATTTTTGCCTGGAATGGACCCAACCCAATCCAGCGGCTTTTATTCATTTCATTTTTTTGTAGGGCAGACTGCCTGTTGCCAGGTTTTCACCCTGCCCTCTTGCCTAACTTTTGCTTAGAGCGCCAGTCACGGTTTTCATCTCTAACGGCTTTTTTTTTTTAAATAAAGTTTCTGTCGGCTGCACGGATAAATTGTGCGCGTTGACATGGGGAGTGACATATTGCTCGTTTTGAAAAGAATTATGGACATTCATTGGATAAAATAGCTTCTCTGAGTGCATAATTGCATACATGTACACGTTTTCTAGTGTGATTTCATTACACATGATCATCATTTGACATTAGGCCCCAAGACACCAGACCACATCTAATCTCGAGATAGATCTCAAAAGCATCACACTCCTGTTATCAATCAGCCCTCTCGGGTTTTCTTGATTGAACATTTTTTTCTCTTTTTTTTTTTTTTTTTTTTTTTTTTGTCTTCAGCCGTGGAATCTTTTCAATCTGTCGACGTTAACCGGCTCCCTGAATTCATTCCCATCACTATCTGTCAGGATCGCAGCTCCTTTAGACAAAAGCTTCTTCCGAACGAAAGGTCCTTCCCAAGTTGGCCTGAACTTGCCTCGAAAGTCCGGAACCCCTGGCCTCATCTGTTTGAAGACTAGGTCTCCTTCCTTCAATGGGTGCTTTCTTACTTTTTTCCCAAATGAGCGTGCTAGCATTTTCTGGTAGATCTGGTTGTGGTAGTATGCCCGCATCCTACCTTCGTCCAATAGGTTCAACTGTAGTAGCCGCTGCTGGGCCCATTCGGCTTCTGGTAGCTGAGTTTCTGTCACCACCCTCAATGACTCGAGTTCTATTTCTACTGGTAGGACTGCTTCCGCCCCGTAAACCAAAGTGAAAGGGGTGACCCCCGTAGAAGTTCTGGCGGTGGTCCTGTAGCCCCATAGTGCAAACGGCAATTTCTCTGCCCAGTCTTTATAGGTTTGCACCATCTTAGCCAGTATCTTCTTAATGTTCTTATTAGCTGCCTCGACCGCCCCGTTGGCCTGCGGTCGGTATGGAGAGGACTTATGGTGTTGGATGGCGTACTTCTTGAGCATTTGCTTAGTCTCAGCTTGGAACTGTACCCCATTATCTGACACGATATGATGCGGGAGACCGTACCTACAGATCAAATATCGCTCGATGAACCTGGCCATTTCCCGGGCGCCTAATTTCTTGAAGGATTCAGCCTCAACCCACTTGGTAAAGTAATCAATGGCGACTACAATGAACCTGTGCCCATTAGAGGCTGTCGGGTGTATCTCTCCTATAATGTCAATCCCCCATGCTGCAAATGGCCACGGAGACGTCAGGTTGCACAATTCCGACACCGGCAGGTGTCTCAGATTAGCATATTGTTGGCATAATTGGCACTCCTTCATATATTTAGAGCAATCTGTATATATTGTTAACCAGAAGAATCCTTGCCGCATTATTTTCTTTGCTAGGGCCAGACCATTCATATGGGCCCCACAGACCCCTGCATGGGTTTCCTCCATAACCCTTTTTGCCTTTTTCTCATCTAAAAATCTTAGTTGTATGCCATCGGCTTGTCTCTTGTACAACACCCCGTCTATACTGATGAATTGAGTGGACAGTTTGCGGATTAGCCTTTGGTCTTTTTCAGTGGCTTCTTCCGGGAATATTGACCTCTCCAAATAATTCTGGACATCATAGTACCATGGCTTTCCATCAGTAATCTCAACATCCCCTACTTGTTCGGTCTCAAAGTATGGCTTGCTCGAACTGGAAATGAGCACGGGCTTCATAACTATTCCTTCGGGGTTATACCACATGGATATCAAGGTAGCTAGGGCATCTGCCAATTGGTTCTCATCTTGGGGCACGTAGTTAAAAGTGCAAATTTCAAACCGGCTACTAAGTTCTTTCAAGCACTTCGCATATGGCAACAGCCGCTCTTCCTTGATGGCCCATTCACCCCTGACTTGGTGGATTACTAAGGATGAGTCCCCGAAGACCTCTACTACTTTTGCCCCCACGGCTGAGAGCGCTTCTAACCCAAAGATGCAGGCTTCATACTCAGCCTTGTTGTTGGTGGCTCTGTACCTTAGTTTCTTGGCTAAGGGAAGCTTCTCTCCGTCTGGGGTTACTAGAATCACTCCTGTTCCGGCTCCCTTGCTATTTAATGCTCCATCAAAATACATCTGCCACTTCTGCACGGTGATGGCTACCACGTTTTCGTCGGGGAATTCATACAATAACTGGTCTCCTTCAATTGGATGGTCAGCAAGAAACTCCGCAACTGCTCGACCTTTAATGGTCTTTCTAGTAATGTATTCCACGTCGAATTCTTGTAGCAATATCAACCATCTTCCCATTTTCCCTAGTAAAGAGGGTGCCTGTTGTAGGTATCGGAGGGGATTTTGCTTGGCAACAGCCTGCACTTTGTAGGAATGAATGTAATGCCTCAGTTTCTTTGATGCCCAGATTACTGCCAGGCAGATCTTTTCCACTTCAACATACTTGGCTTCATAAGGGAGGAATTTCTTGCTGAGGTAGTAAACCGCAAATTCAACCCCGAATTCATCCTCTTAGGCCATCATGGCTCCTATAGAATTTTCCTCTATTGCTAGGTAGAGAATCAAAGGTTTAACAGGCCGTGGCGGTCGTAGCACTGGGGGATGTTGGAGGTAATCCTTAATGACATCAAAAGCCTTCTGGCAGTCGTCGTTCCACCTGACTGGCTGATTCTTCCTGAGGAGCTTAAAAATTGGTTCGCACACTGAAGCGAGCTTGGAAATGAACCTACTGATGTACTGCAATTTGCCCAGAAAACTCCAAACTTCCTTTTCCTTTTGGGGCACTGGCATTTCTCTGATTGCCTTGATTTTATCAGGGTCCACTTCTATTCCCCATTGGCTTACCACATGGCCCAACATCTTACCCGAGGTAACTCCGAAAATGCATTTCTTAGGATTGAGGCGAAGATTATACTTGTCGATCCTCTGAAAGAACTTTTCCAAGGCCTCGAAATGTCCTTCTCGAGTTGCCGACTTGATCATTATATCATCAACATACACTTCAACTTCCTTGTGGATCAAGTCAACCAAGATCTTGGTAGCCATCCTTTGGTACGTCGCCCCGGCATTCTTCAACCCAAAAGGCATCACTCGGTAGGCGAATGTCCCCCATTCTGTGATGAAAGCTGTCTTGATTCGATCCACAATCCTGTTAAGGATTTGGTTGTATCCCGTGTACCCATCCACAAAGCTGTACATCATACAAGCGGCCGCACTATCCACTAGTACATCAATATGGGGAAGGGGAAAGTCGTCTTTCGGGCAGGCTTTATTCAGGTCTCGGTAGTCAACACACACTCGGACTCTCCCATCCTTCTTGGCCACGGGGACCACATTGGATAACCACGTGGGGTATTGGACCTCTACTAGGAACTTGGCTTCGATCTGCTTGTGCACCTCTTCCTTTACCTTTTCTGCCCATTCTGGTCTCAGTCTTCTGAGCTTCTGTTTGACCGGCTTGCACTCTGGGTAGGTCGGAATGGCATGTTCGGCAACTGCCCGATCAATCCCTGGCATATCCTCATAGGTCCAGGCGAAGACTCTTTCATATTTTTTCAAAATTCTCTCAAATTTTATCCTTTCCTCAAGAGTTACGTCGGATGCTATCAAGATTTCCTTTGGATTTTCCGAAGTCCCGAGATTAAATGAGGTGGTATTGGTTGAGTTAATGTCAAATATAAATGATTCATGCTCGTGATCATGCATAATGAAATCATGAGAAACATCGCACAAGTAAGCAAAGTCATTCATATTATTAAAGTACTCAGAATTACAGACAGAATTGTCAAATAGTTCGGGAATAAAAAGTACATCAGCAAAGCTATCATTATCATCTTCCACTGGTGCTGGTGCTGAAGCCGACGGCCCCTCATCTTGAACCTCAGCTGCATTCAGACTCTTCAATTCTGGCGCTGCCACTCCATCTTCCCTCTTCTCTTTACCCTTTGATTGAGTAGCCAGCAGGCTTTTGCTGATAACCTCCTCGGGAACTTCTCGATCCCATGCTAGAGTCTGATTGAAGATTTCCTCATCCCAGAAAGCTTCCACCGTCTTGACCATTCCCTCGGACCAGTCAAACACATCATTGAAGATTTCAAAACCTGGGGTGATCTTGCCATCAATCCACTGAGGCTCTGCCTCCCCACAGTAGGCACATGCCGATGCAGCCGGTACAAAAGTCTCCAAAATGTGCGGCACTTCCGCAGGCTTCCTTGTGGGCTTGTTCTTCTTGGCATCAACAGCGTAGCCCAATCCTCGCCTATCCTTTTGCCCCCTTATGGCGACGGGCTCTTGAATCCCTTGTGAGCTCTTACCCTAACCAGCCCCGGGGAGAAAGCTCATCCTTTTCATCATATTGACAACTTGGGGGCTTACCACCGACTCATCTTCCTCATTCACCATAGCCACGTGGAAACCACTGAAGGGCTGATTGGAAATTCCGAGCACTGACACTTGATTGTCACTAGCTGCTTTAATGGTCACAATCTGGCCTTCATGGGGGATCTTAATCATTTGATGGAGCGTAGATGGAACCCCTCCCAACTTGTGAAACCAAGGCCTTCCAAGCAGCACCGCAAAGTTAGCCGGTATTGGCAGGACAACAAACTCAGCCTCTATCTCAACTGGACCGGTCTTGACTTGAGCCTTAAAAGTCCCCGCAGCTTGCCTTCTCGAGTTGTCATAAGCAGTGATAGTCAGATCAGATTCACTCAACATGCTCTCATTCAATCCAAGTGAAGGTAGCGCCACCAGTGGGCACACATTAATGGAGGACCCATCATCCACCATGACACAGGCCGTGTGTTTACCATTAATCTGAGCTCGGATATATAGAGGGCAATTATGAT
This sequence comes from Excoecaria cochinchinensis, assembly GCA_947683425.1. Taxonomy (NCBI): domain Eukaryota; kingdom Viridiplantae; phylum Streptophyta; class Magnoliopsida; order Malpighiales; family Euphorbiaceae; genus Excoecaria; species Excoecaria cochinchinensis. The sequence goes on from CANTUQ010000038.1 coordinate 2,093,696, forward strand.
TACGACCCTCGATTGGCAAGTCGGCTTCATTGTATACTATGTTTTCTTCTGATCCCCCTTTCACAATGCCCAATAACTCGGAGGGTGAGATAGTGGTGGCGACTGTCGATTCACATAAGGCTTCAACTAGCTTCTGCCTGTGGCTCGGGGATTGCCTCAATAGGTCCCAGATGGATATTTGTGCTGTCGTTTTCTTCAGTTGCTTTAGGATCTGATTCTCTTCCGTTTCTTGCTCTACCGTCGGAGGCATTGGGTCCTGTTGCTTCTCAATTTCCGGCATCACTCTTTCGCTGCGGGTAACAGCCTATACCTCTTGTACTTTGTCTTCTTCACCCCCAGAGTTCCATACATCATTCGGCTCGTCGGCCTCTTCAATCTCACCTTCACTGGCTGAGTCCCAACATTCTATCATGTTGACTTGGGGCTTCTCCCTATTGACTTCCTGTTCGGGGCGGACGATAGCCATGTAGTCATTGCCGTAGAGATCCCTCAGCACATACCATTCTGGCAAGCTTGACCCTATCATGAAGACTGGAGGAGGAACGGCGTTATATCCGGTATTCTTCTTCTTTTCCCTCTTTTCAGGGTCGGAGATCTGCTTACTATCAATAAGATCTTGGACCCGATCCCTTAAAGTCCTGCAAGAGTCAGTGAGGTGACCAGTGTGCTGGTGGAAAGCACAATATTGGTCCCCTCTATGGTTCGGCTGGCCGTAGGTCTTAGCTTGTCTAGCTGGCAATGGCTGAAGTTTTCCCTCTTTCGTTAATCGTTCTAGGACCCAGGACAATGGCCTTCCCAAGTTTGAATAGTGCCTCTGGTTCGCATCCGTGGTTGAAACTTCCGCTGTCTTGCCCATTCTGTTACTGCTGCTTCCGGCGCCACTCGACCTATTCCCGCCTTAGTTCCCAAAGTTCTTCCGAGCAAAACTGTCATTATTCGCTTTCCTTGCCAAGTACTCCGATTCAGCTCAATTGCTATGTCTTTTAAGGATTCCCAATCCTTGAGCCCTTTCATCTTAAGCCCCTCCCTCAAGTACGGGCTTGCATTTTTGATAAATAGTCTGATTTGGTCCGAGGTATCGGGCTTCCTCTTCATCTCCATAACGCGATTCCTCCACCGCATAAGGTAGTCATGGAAAGATTCACCAAACTTTTGTTGCAGGAGCTCGAGGTCTTTTAACGTCACTTCCATGCGGGTGCTGCAGTCGTACTGCCTCATGAACTCACTTGTAAGTAAATCCCAATCTTCTTTCGACCTCCTGTCCAAACCGTGGTACCAATCAACCGTTGACCCCATCAAACTAAGGCAGAAGTACTCCACCTTTTGCTTCTTGGTAAGACCTGTGCCCTTCATGATTAAGGCATATTGCTTAAGATGGGCCGAAGGGTCAGACGTGCCATCAAACTTTGGTAAATCTGGCATCTTAATCTCAGAGGCAGCAGCTCCTCCTCACCCAAGTCTACATCTTCGTGGATGACCCCCTTTCCGACCGACACCATTCGTGCAATGGCCTCTATTCTTTCCTCCATCTTCCTCACCACATCATCCTCTAGCTTAAGAGCTTTGCACCTTGCCGCTTGGGGAACTACTGGCTCATCTTCCTCTTCCCCTAAGAAATCATCCCTTGGATCTGGAATTCTCACCCTCGGCTGCTCAACTGGTGCCGCCACTCTAGGTTCAGTGACTGGTTGCGGCATAGTGGTAGTTGGTATAGTGGTCACCACAACAGGTGCTTCGACCGGGTCAACAGTTGGAGCTCCGGACGGTTGTCCAGCGTGTGGCATCATCTGGGCGACAAGGTTCCCCATCATAGCAAGCATTTTCCTTTCAAAGTCTTCGAATCTCTTGTCAAAGTCCTGTGTTGTTACAGCACCCGAATCTTGCGGTAATTCTGCCATTACTGATCTGGAAGATTGTTCTGAATAAAAGTCTGAGTTTCTATCCCAATCTGAACCCGATGCTGATGCCAAACTTGACGGCTCAACTACTTGATTTCTGAGCAACCTCCCGCTAGGATCTCTGGACCACTCAAATGGATCTATGATGGCTGAAAAAAATCCAATTCGTTAACATGATGCATGGATGGCATTAAGAATGCATGGTCGTGTTGATGCAGCATCCACAACCACATGCAAGCAAATAGACCCTTCCAACCTTATTACTCCCGCACACGGGGCAATGTGGTCTCTTTTCTAGGTGGGCTTAGTCCATGGGTCAACAGGGGACCCTATGAACGCGCAAAGTGCACGGCAAAAAGTCAGCAGCATAACAGCTCTAGTCTAATGTACACGCGTATGAGTTTTGGCCATTACGTATTTGGACAATTCAATCAAGTTAAGGTGGGCTTACCGGGGCATGAAAGCCTTTAATAAAAGACCACTTAAATTGGTTGATTTCGTTTAATGCGTGACGACCCATACCACAAGCATCGTATTAAGGAGCATACCACCTAGTGGAAGTTTCTATTTGCCATTACATGGGCTTTGGTCAGGGTGATTTTCTTTAGGCTACCCAAGCATGGTCCGCGCCAACAGGTCTAACTCATCACGCGCATAACAACCGATCGGGTCTCCATTTTGATATACCAAAAGGTACAAGGCTTGGGCTGGTGATTATCCTTAACACTTCCCCACAATGAGTGAAAGTAGGGTCATGCTTTGGGAATGCACCGGAGGAAGAGAGGGACCAACTAGAGTAAGTCTAAGGCTTTAAAATGATATGATGCAATTTTGGTGAGAGATAGAATTTTAAGTCTTAAAAACCCAATTATATATTTTAACCAAAGCACTTTCAAAGAGAAGTCTCAAACACAAAGTTCCCCAGTGGAGTCGCCACTGTGACGCGCGCCAAACCCGACAACCCAGCAAGGGCCCTCATGTGAATCCGCTTTAGGATTCAAGGTATGGAGGTTCGCGTCTTTTGGATCATGGGCGCCATGAGACATCATCGGTTTGTTCCTCCCAATAGAACATTGGGGAGAACAACCTAGCCTATTGACGCCTAAAGGCACCTTTGAAGTATCTGGAGTCGCCACCCAATTTGCGTGAAATTGGGAAAAGGTTTCTCACCTCTATTGGTCTAAACCAGAGATTCTGGTGTCCGGAACTTCCCTCTTATTTATGCTTTGGTTAATTATAAATGGGTTTTAATTTCTTAAAATTATATCTCTCATCTCACACGAGCGATGCATTTAATTAAATAGCGCATTAAAAGCACATAAATAAAATAAATAAAAGCGATAAATAAAGTAAATAAATAAAGCAATAAATGAAAGCGGTAAACACACAAGCACGCAATTACAATAGAAATAGGGGCAGAATACAACCCCATTAAAAGGGGATTAAAGATGTAAGTGGGACGAAATACAATCCCCAAAAGATAAATAAAGTTGCCCCAAAATTAATTACAAGGGCCCAAATAGAAAATGAACTTAAATTTAAAACACTCACTCAAGATTAAAATAAAAGAACATACATAAATCGGGACATTATTTGAGGAACATTGGTTCCTTCGCACTTGTCGAAATCTAGAAGCATTGGTTCCTTCGTATTAATTTTAAGAAGGTTCGAAGAGTCATTTTTGATTGTTTGAATTGATAAAAAATCGGGATGAGTGATCCCACTTTTGTAAAACAGTTGTCTCCTCGTTTTAATCGTGACATTTTTATCATCTGGCTAAAATAAAGGACATTGGTCCCGATTTATTAGTGAAAATTCCAATTTAATTATAGAAATATTTTCGTGATTTTTTATCGCACGCGTGCACGAATAAAAAAACATATATTTACAAGTAACACGACATAAAGAAAGGATTGAGAAAGATCTCACTGAACCGGAGTGTCCGCCTACGCGTCGCGACCCATCCGGGGAGTCGCGGTGACACCCAAACAACTCGATTCAAGTTAAACTCATACAAAAGTTAACATCAAAAATATTAGTGATGGTTCTAAAAATTAATCAAGCGAAAATGAAATAAATATTGGGTAAGTCAAATTACAATGATGAGACAAACACGACAAAATTAATAATAACAATAAATATCAGACGGCAATATTAATAATAAATAAATCAAATGACGATAATAATAACAACATTAATAAATAGTAATATAAAAAAAACTAATTTAGGAATGAGAATAATAATACTAATAAGGACAATAAGTGCATTGAACATGGCAGGAACCTAATAATGAACATAAACACAATAAAAATAATAATGATAGCAAAATATCGAATTGAAGTAAGCAAATAATATATTAATGGTGATATTAAAAAATTAAAATGCTAAAAGTAAACAATACACATGATAATAATAGCAAAAAATAATATTAACAATAATAAATAATATACAAAAAAATAAATGAGTATGGGTTCAAGAATGTTTACCCTCAGAATTTTTAGATTGGAAATAGGGCATTCCGATCCGCTCCTCTTGTCAATTTTAGTGATAAATATTTGGGGAAGATACAAAAATCTGTGTTCCAAACAAACTAATTTGAGAAAAATATTTTTGTGGGATGAGGAAGCCAAGAAAATTGATTTTTCTTGCTCAAATCAACCCAAGATTAAATGTTTTTAGTAGCGAAAACTAAAATGTGAGAATAAGGCTTGAAGATTTTTTGAAGAATTTTTAAGAAAAAAGAAAAGCTTTCTGGAGAGTAGCAAAAGCTAGAGGGAAAAGCCAAAGTTTTTTTTTTTTCCAAAATCTGCCGTCCACCCTACAAAATGAGGGCAAAATCCTCATTTAAACTTTCCTTGGCCAAAAATGGCAAGGGACAAAAAAACCTTTATTTTTAGTTAATCCAAAATAGCATAAATTGGTGAAACAATGGAAATGTCAAACTGAAAAAACTTCAGACTGAAAACAGCGAAAAAAATGGACAGGCGAAGACCAACAGGTCGCGCGGAGAGGGCAAGGGCGCGCGCGGCAGCCTGCTGCGCGGGTAGTGCCCCCGCACCGCGCGCGGCGCCCCCCGCCTCGCGCACGGGGGCTGTGCGCGAGGCGCCCGCCTCTGCACGCAGGGGGGGCGCGCGGCGCCCCTCGCCTCGCGCGCAGGGGCCTCGCACGAGAAGCCTGCCCCTGCGTGCTGGGGCGGCCTGCCGCGCTGCCGCAGGCGGCCTTCGCGATTTTTTTATTTTTTTTCTTAAATCTTGACACAAAATTGATATATTTATTTAATTTTTTTACTCCATTTTAATTTTAATTTCCCCTAAATATATTTTTTAATTATTTTCCGAAAAAATACACCTTTGACAAGGGAATGATCGATCTTCTCCTTTCTTGCCGAAAATCAGTCTTCTATTTCATCATCAGGTAATCCTGATCCTGGACCGCCTCGGGACCCGGTGTCTACAAGTAGTGGCAACCATTGATTGTTGGTCAAGCAGTGAAAGCGGTGGAGAGGCCGAAGAGGAAGGAGAGATGAGCTATGATTTGTGGAGATTTGATGAGGATGAAGAAGAGGTAGGGGCTGTGACAAGAAGTGGGAGAGTGGTCCCTGAGATTACAAGGGTACCAGAACCAGCACAGCCATCGACGGAAAAAGAACCAGAGGAGAACCAGATTGTTAAGCAGTTAAAGAAGACTGCAGCTCAAATATCCATCTGGGATCTTTTAAGACAGTCCCCTTCTCACAGGCAGAAAGTGGTAGAGGCTTTGACTGAGTCCACTGTTGCCACCACCATTTCCCCATCAGAACTTTTGGGTCTAGTTAAAGGAGGATCGGGCGAGAGATTGGTTTTTTCCGATGCCAACTTGCCAGTCGAGGGTCGCGATCATAATCGACCTCTGTACATCAAAGCACAAATTAACGATAAGCACACCGCTTGCGATATGGTAGATGATGGATCTTCTATCTGTCACACCCCAAAATAGCCCTGGTCGGATTATGCATGCTAAGTCGGGATCGGAAGGGTATTTCAGTAAATTTGTGTTCGAGAATTTGGAGTGTTAAGGACCTAATTGATATGATAATTAAGTTGGTAAAGAAAGAATTGTGTAAGTGAGTGAATTGTATTTTGTTTAAGGACTTAAGAGCATTAATGGAATTTGGAATAGTTTAAGTGGAGTTTGGGGTCCAATAGGATGTTGCCAAGTGGACTGTTAGGTGGGCATTGAAAGAAGAAAAAGAAGAAAGAAGTAAGAGGAAGAGAGAGAGGGAAAAACACAGATTTTGGTTTGGCTTTCCCGTCTCCCTCATCTCACGCCTCCCTTCTTCTTCTCTTCTCCCTTCTCTGCTTTTCCTTTCTTTCTCATTTGGCTGGAGTTGTGTTTGGCTTGAAGTGAGGCTGTTTGAAGAGGTAAGTTGGTTTAAGGTGTTCTACGTGTTGTGTTTCTTCTTCTTCTTCATCTACTGGTTTTATTTTCAGTTAGGGTTTTGAAGAGTAATTGTGGGTTTTGTTGTGCAAGCTTTGGATTGCATGAAGAAGCAAAGTAAAGGCAGGGGAAGGATTGAGGATTGAAGCTGGAAGCCTGATTTTGGATCGTCATTTTGAGGTTTGGGAGCTCTGTGTTCTTTATTTTGGTTTTGGGTTTTTGTCTCTGCCCCATTTTCTTCTTGGATTATGAATGGTTTTTGGTGTTTGATTTCCAGTAATTGAATGATTGAGATGAGTTTATGCAAGTCGTGTTTTGGGTACTGTGTTTGTATGCATGACTTTGAATCAAAGAACAGATTGATACATTTGGAACTTACTGTAATTGTATTTGGAACTTACTGTAATTGTTTTTAGGGTTTATGTTCTTAATTGGATTAACTATGTTTATGCATGGTTTTGATTGTTGAATTAAGTTGCAATTATCTTGTTTATGCTGTTTGGGACATCAATTGAAAGGTAAGATGAGTTCTGGAGGTGTTTGAATTAGATTGAAAATAGTTTTTATCGAGTTCTTTGAATTTCTGGAAAAGGATGGAAATCTGCATGTTTGCGATTTCGGGGAAGAAGAAGAGGGCAAGAGAAGTAGCTCACGTGACGTGTTTGGGTTTACCAGGAAGAAGAAGAGGGCAAGAGAACCTAAAAAAATGTTTTTGTGTTTGAGCTTAGCTTAAGATAGGAAAATCAATTCCCTTTCCTTGGGTTTATTATCAAACGAAAGCCAAAAATCATTTGTTGTCGTTAGTGTTTTTTTTTTTAGTTTTTTAGTTATTTCGAATCTATTTTGAAACTCAACAAGAGAGTCGGATTCAAACATCTTGCTTCCATATCATCAAATCTGAGGGTAAAGATTTTTGGACCCATTTTCATCATCTCATCTCATTTTATTTGTTATTATCGTTATTAAATATTGTTATCATTGTTGTTAAAGTTATCTTTATTGTTGTGATTATTATTACCATTATGATTATCATTCATCCTCTTTTTTATTCTTAATGTTACTGTCCTTACATGTTCCTATTATTATTACTGTTGTCATTCACTTTTATTATTCCTATTATCATGATCATTATTATTATTATTATTATTATTATTATTATTATTATTATTATTATTATTATTATTATTATTATTATTATTATTATTATTATTATTATTTGTAATGGCCTTAACATTGGCTTAGAACTATTAGTGAATGTTTACAGTGTATTTAGAGTGATCACAGTGTAAAGTAGTGTACTGAGTGATGTTAATAGTTATGAAGTTAAGAGTTAAGTATGTTTGAGGTATAGCAATCCCGGGATGGGGTAGCTAGGACCCGGGGGTCAATTTTTCGAAAATTTATTATTTGATAAAATCGATTTGTAGGTCGTCAGAAGTCTAGTGGTGAAATTTGGAGTGAAAACGGAGTCAAATAGGCCTCCAAAAGTCATCCTGAAGTTAGCTTCTGGTTCGGTCCAAATTAAACCAAAGTTTGACCAAGGTTTGACCGAATTTTTAGAAAATAATTTTGAGATCTAAAGGGTATATAATGGGAAGTGTAAAAGTATAAAATAATTTTCTGTAATTTTTGACAGCATTAGAATTGGATTTTATTGCAGAACAAAAAGTGATTAAATCAGACCAGTTTAAGTGAACTGGGCCCCAAATGGACTCCAACTGAGCTAAAAATTTTCAGGGAGGCTATATTTGATATTTTAAGAATAAAGGAATTGGTTGGGAGAGAAAATAAGTTGGGGAACTCATAGGTGACATGAAACAGTGAGAAATTGCAGAAAAACCAAAATTTTAGTTCCAACCGATCGGACCGCTTCTGTTGCACCGGTTTTGTTCAATTTTAGCCTGTATAAGGGAATGAAGAGGCTAGAATTCTCTAGATTTCTCCACCTCCCACCGCCTCTCTTCTTCTTCTCTTTGGCGGAATGGTTGTTCGTGGTTTATACTCCATTTTTCTTCTATTTTCTTCTTCTTTCTCCCCAAATATTAGCCTCCCAAGTAAAGTTTAACTCCTCTACAACATGGTGATGGCAATTTGAGTCCATTTGGTGGGCTAAAAGTGGTAAAAAGCTAGAGACAAAGATTATATCTCAAAAATGAGGAAATTCTAAGGAGAAAAGAGTTTTAAAGGAGTAAGGCCATGGAAAGGAAGCCTATGGAGTGGAGAGCAAGAATCTAAGGTGAGTGGATACAATATCTGTGATGCCCTTTTCCCACATCAGACTAGCTTAGCTAATCTTAGTTAGAAAAGGCCGTACACACACATATAGAACATATGCATAACCTTATGAAACCTGAAACAAAAAGTTTCCATCACATACGATCATACATCATACATACTTATGCCATTGTTTCGTTACCATTCTTAGTTATCTCATTATTACATGCCTTTACACATCTGATACACATAATAATTATACAAAAGTCTATACAAAATTCCCAAGTAAGAAACCCCAAAACCTACACTATCCACTTCCTATTGTTGACCGTTGATATCCGGGTGCGTCCTCCGATCACCTCTTGTTCGTACCTGCACGGATTAGAGTAAACCCGTGCTAAGCGATAACGCTTAGTGGGGAACACATATAACAAGTAATTTATCACACATTGCATGTTAACAATCATGCTTAATTAAGAATCACTTCATCAAATTCCATTCCATGCATAACATGGTTTAATACTATATTCAATCATAAAGCAACATTCACATATTCACGTGTTCACGTCGCATACTATATTGTATCACATTCATTTCCACTTATTAATTAGTTGGTTAGCCTGCAATCCAAAGATGAGGATAACGGGTATCGCATTGGTACCACTCAGGTACTAGAATCTCATCGAGATTACATTTATGCATTGGTACCCTCAGGTACTTAGTATCAATCCACTTATAATAAAATCCAGCAAGGATTATTCACATTGTGATTGGAATCAGACATTAAACGTATGGGGCTGCAGCACTTGACCCTATAGGCATGCCTAACTATACACTACTTGACTCGCAGGCTTAAGTTGTTATCATATTATTCAGTTCACATTAATCACTTTTCACATCACATATGTTGATAGCTAACATCACATTTACTTTACACATTCGCATTAGCACATAGCTATACATTTCACTTGCATACTCAATATGTTTTCAAACTCATTCCTCATAGTTAATAATCACATATTTGATTGCATTCAAGAATCATCAAGTAGTATGCAATTGTACATTACCTAATACACACATAATACTTACTCATAATGTCCTTCATTTCAGCTCAAAGCCTTGCCATTTGAAAGGCCAAACACATTAGGGTTACATTGCCAAAACAGGGTAGGTCACGATCACAATCAATTTGATTGTCACCGTGACATGTTGAAGTCCAAACCAGAATGCAAATTGAGGACAGGTCACGGTCACAATCAATTTGATTGCCACCGTGACATGTTCCCAATTCTCAGTAGAATGCTACTTGAGGGTATGTCACGGTCATAATCAATTTAATTGTCACCGTGACATATCAGATTTTGCAAGGCAGAATGCTTCCTTGGGTACCTCACGGTCACAACCATTTTGCCAATTCAGCTAGGCAGAATAGAACTCCAGCATACCTGACGGTCACAATCAATTTGATTGTCACCGTGACCCATGCAAGATTCTAGTTCCACATTCTATTCCCATCTCCTTTCAAGGACTTCTAACCCATTTTCTTTTTAACAAATTAACCCAATTCATCAACCACATACCCAATTGGCACATACCTGATTTCCATCTTGACATTGGCATTCACTCATAGCATAAATCAAAATTATATTCATTACACACATAGCATACATATTCTCAAACAACATTTCACAAAGCCTATCAATTTCATGATCAAGGCCATTACTTCTCACATACACATGATTCAAACCAAATTCACATTCAAGCAACACAATTTTCATAGTTAAACAACTAGGGTTTGTTCCCAAACCTTGTCGCCTTAGCTCCTAATCCCGACGAATGCTCGGTTCTCCGATTACAGCTTTCCCTTTATCCTTCTTCACTTCTTCAACTAGCAAAACCAGTTCAATTCCAGAATTGAACATAATCCATCAATTCTCATTCCAATACCAAATCAAAACCAAGAAAAATAGTAGAAGATGAGAACAAGCATTCATAATCACTTACCTCTTAAGTCCAACAACTTAACTCTTGAGCAACTTAACAACTTGATCTTCTTAACAATTATGCAATTTAATTTAGAGACTAAAGGGACTACTCACACAGCAAGAAGAGGTAGAAAACACAGAAAAAGACTTATTTCTCACAAATGGGTCATTTCTCAACCTCAAGGTCTCTTGCATGCAAAAGATGGAGGTGGCACACTCACAAGGAGCCATACGGATTCCACTCACTAACTCAGCCTCCACCAACTGATTTCTTACCATATTTTATTCCTAATTAATCCATCATTAAATAACCTAATCAGCCCTTAACCCATCCCTAACTTAATCTCATAAATATACCAATTAGCCACTTATCTATCCACTCAACTTTCAATCAAGTCCTGCCTTCATTTCAATTTAGTCCAAAGCTCACATTCAATTCACATACACATGCCAATTCAAGTTAATTCTTTTAGGGTACAAGTCCGGCCATGGCAATATCTTTCCTTTTCCATTGATTATGTATGTGTTTTAGGTTACGTTTAAGTGTGAACATGAGATTTAGGCATGAATAATTGAAATGCTTAGTGGACTTAAATAAGTGTATAAATATGCTTAGAATAAATTAAAATATTATTATATGAAAACCCACATGTAGGCCGAATGGAAATTTAAGGAAAACATAATGTATATATGGCTTTTATAGCTTATAAATGATAGATATAATGTGTATAACTTGTGCAATGTAAGATGGAATGATTAAAAGATTGAAAAATAAACATGGTAAATTTATGTAGGTTTGGTCAAATGGGTTAGCAAAGAAAATAAAGGGATATGTGGTGCATTAAGGCATGTAAATGGTATTTATGACATGTATAATTTGAAAATTATATGATTAAGAGTTTAAATGAAATTAATGTGTATGTTATGAAAAACTCACACCTTGGCCGAATTTGATAATGAATATATATTACATGATTAGTGGTAACTATGGCATATAAATGATGTTTATGATGGGTTTGACATGTAAAGAGTATAATCGAGTGGTTAAATGAAATTAAAGTGAACTTAACGAAAAATTAGTATGATGGCCGAATTGATCATAATGGATTTTTATGGTGTGCTTTGATATTTAATGACATATAATGGTATAAAATGAATGTACAGTGATAAATGAGTGTGTATGCAAAAATGTAAGTGAAAATGATGACTTGGCCGAATTGTAAATGTTGGCATAATGTGAAGTTTAAGTGAATTTTTAATGATGTATTTGCCCTTAGTAATAGTTTGGTAGAAAAATCTAGTCCAGGATATAATTGGCTAGCCATAGACATTCCACACCGCGGTACGAGTCATGGCGACTCGATATTTATAGGCCAATGACGGTCTATCTCAGTGTACAGTGTATACAGTATTTATAGTGATCAGTGTAGTGCAGTGCAGTGATGAATGGTCCCATTGGGGTCATTCTATAATGTAGTGGATATCTGGGGTCCACGTCTCGCGTATCATATCGATAGATTTTCTACCGGGTATATACTAGGGGCATAATAGTAAATAAGTGATAAAATTGATTAAAATAGTGTTAAAAGTGAAAATGAGTGAACATGGACTAAATTGTAATAAATGGAAAGTTTAGAGGTAAAATGGTAATTTTACAATAAGTTGGTAAAAATTGGAAAAGTTAGGTAAAAAGGGTAATGATAAGGGTAATTTGGACAACATATGAGGTTAAAATGGTAATTTAGTGTAAAAGTGGTAAATTAGGGACCTAAATGTAATTTGGTAAATTTATAAGGTTAAAAGGGGAATTTAAGTCTAACAAGGGTAAATTTGTAATTAAAACTAAATATAAAGGGTATAAGTGGAAAATAAGAACAAGTGAAGTTAAAAGTGTAAATAATGAATAATTAAGGGTATTATGGTAATTAAGTGGACAATAAGGACGTGGATTATTATAAAAGAAGGGACATGAATGGTATTATGACAAAAAGTGGAGGCATAGATGTAATTAATGGAAATGTCAAGGATAAAATTTGAAACCAAGGAAAAAGACTAAGAGCAAAAGTGTAATTAATGAATAAATAAGTTTAATAAAACGATTAAAATGTAATTAGTGTATAATGAGATTTATTGTTTAAATATGTAAATTAATTGGCTAAAATGATTAAGGATTTAATAGAAAATAACAATAATAAATTAAAAGTGAAATTTAGAATAATTAATGGCCTAATTGTAATTATAGTGAATTGGAGTAATAAAATTGAAAAGTGAGAATTAAACAAGGATTGAAGTGTAATTTGAGTTTGAATAATGGTAGGGGCTAAATGATAAAGTACGCGATAAAATAACAAATAAATGTGGTAATGGAATTTAATAGCGGCATTTTTGTAATATGTATCAATTAAGAGTAAGAATGTATATTAATGTAAAGTGTAGGGACCAAATTATAAATTTACAATTGTAAGACTAAGTAAGATATTATAGTGTAACTAATAGTTGGCATAGATATTAATTATCCATTTGATAATTAGTGAATAGATAATCGATGAAATTGGAATATTGAACTGCAAATAATTATTAATTAAATAATGATTTTAAATTGATTTAAAGTATAATTAGACATGTGTGTGTAATTAAATTAGATTTATAAAGTGATAGAATTGTAAATAAGATATAAGCAGGGGTAAAAGCGTGAAATAGTGGCATTAATGTGAATAAACGGGAAGTGAGAAGAATAAAAGTAATTGTATCAAACACAGTTAATATAGGGATCAGATAGAACATTAAATAAAAGATGGACTACTAATTAAATATTATAACATAAACTAGGAAAAAGTGACTAATAAGTGAAGTGATGAAAATATTGATTGGGTATACATTGATAAATTAGGAAATGACACAGAAATTAATAAATTAACAATGTAAATAATAATGATAATGATAGTAAAGTGAAATAAAAAAGGTAAAATTTAAAATTGTGGTGAATTGGAGTAATAAAATTGAGAAGTGAGAATTAAACAAGGACTGAAGTGTAATTTGAGTTTGAATGATGGTAGGGGCTAAATGATAAAGTATATGATAAAATAACAAATAAATGTGGTAATGGAATTTAATAGTGGCATTTTTGTAATATGTAACAATTAAGAGTAAGAATGTATATTAATATAAAGTGTGAGGACCAAATTATAAATTTACAATTGTAAGACTAAGTAAGATATTATAGTGTAACTAATAGTTGGCATAGATATTAATTATACATTTGATAATTAGTGAATAGATAATTGATGAAATTGGAATATTGAACTACAAATAATTATTAATTAAATAATGATTTTAAATTGATTTAAAGTATAATTAGACATGTGTGTGTAATTAAATTAGATTTATAAAGTGATATAATTGTAAATAAGATATAAGCAGGGGTAAAAGCGTGAAATAGTGGCATTAATGTGAATAAACGGGAAGTGAGAAGAATAAAGGTAATTGTATCAAACACAGTTAATATAGGGATCAGATAGTACATTAAATAAAAGATGGACTACTAATTAAATATTATAACATAAACTAGGAAAAAGTGACTAATAAGTGAAGTGATGAAAATATTGATTGGGTATACATTGATAAATTAGGAAATGACACAGAAATTAATAAATTAACAATGTAAATAATAATGATAATGATAGTAAAGTGAAATAAAAAAGGTAAAATTTAAAATTGTGGTAAATTCAGATGACTAAATTGTTAATTATTATAGTAAGACTTTTAAAAATAAATTTTAGTGAACTAAGCTATAGTGTATAATTACCGAATGAAAAGTTATAAAGTATTGACCAACTAATTAAGTAGTTTGCTATTAAAGTGTTAAAAGTATCTAATTAAGTATAATGGAAAATAAGGATTTAAAGATAATAGTGATAAGTGTTAGTGTGAATAATAAGAAGTTGTGACGAGCGCTGGGCCCCGCGTGCCGCCCGTACGACCGCCCGCTCGAGGGCGATCTTTAACACCCTTAAACTGTACATAATATCTTAGTTGTCTTAAAACTACTCTTACAATTATTGCAAAAATCCGGGTAATTTTTTTTTTCCCAACTGTTCTATAACTATTAAACTTTACTATTCATACAATCATTCTAAAATATGCTACTTAAATTCTACCGAAATTTCGGCAGAGTCTCCTCTATAATATTGCCTATCCCCCTGTAAACAGAAAGTCTTTACACTTCTATAATCAAATACAGTTCCATCTATCCTACTCCAATTCAAACTCCACACAATTTTGTCCATCCTCCAATTTAAATCCAATCACATACTCATATAATAATTCACAATATCATCCACTCACTATTTACATCAATTATACAAAGTACAAAGATACTATAATAATACATCATCTATCACTATAAATAATTATCTAATACAAATTCTTTGATACAATAGTATCCTAATTATCTAGGTAGTGTACATGCCAAATCATAACAAAACCCAATTATCGATTCCCAGAAATTTCATTCTCATCACCTACTTGTCATTCTTACCATTCAGCGCTCCTCCTTTGAAATAGTGTTGATATTCACTTGATTCCTGTCTTATACCTGCGCGAGGATAAACCACGCGCTAAGTTTTATGCTTAGTGGTGACTACCAAATTTACTTATCCAAGGCATAATATAGTGAGTATACAAATATACAATTTAACATAAATTGGAATGTTTTTGCATTGAGATTGCGACTTACTTTCTTCTTTCACATATAACAGAACAATTCATTATTAACATACCAATTATTTAATCATAAATCATTTATTTAGCTCCAATTTAAACATGAATACCGTGTGAGGTAAAACAATCTTCAGGCAATACTTTCAATATTCTTTTAAATAGCTGAGGTCTACTAGCATTTCGACAATGTGCAAAACACACTTATCATACATCATTAAACAAATTCCATGAATTATTAAACAGTCAGCATACTTATATCATAGCAATTAATATTTCATTTCTATATGACAATTATTATAACTTTCATCTAGTCACTAATATCAGCTAATATATATACATAAAACTACTTCATCATATTACTGATTTCATAGGATCCTTTATTGATATCATTTATTCAATTAAAGTTTTTATCACAGAACCATCAGCTTTATCATAATTCAAAATCATAATATACATTAGTTAACTTTCAGCCAAATCAATACACACACACACACACACACACACACACACACACACACATATATAACTTTAAATTTCACTCTTATCTACTAATTAACATCCCTTTATTAGTTGTACTATTTTATCCTTCAACTTTACTTCTGTCATTAAGTTACATTATGGCTTCTTAATCCACATTTACTTTCACACTTGCCATCTAACTTCTTAGGTTATACATTTAATATGGATTACAAAATTTATTATTTAAATTCACCATTTACCAGGCTTTATTTATTAACCATTCAATTTCTTGATTCACACAATTATTTCACATTCACCAATTCACTTTGCAATTTGCTGTATTGTCCATAGTACAATGCTGCCAGACTCTAAGCACAGGATAAACGGGGTGTGAATCTCTAAGAGTTCACAATAACCTGAAGAGACCTCAGAGGATCACTCCAGTACATTCCAAACCTGAAGAACCCCGAAAGATTACTCCAGTACATTCCAATACAGATACATTTAAGAATACAAAATAGGTCCATTAATGACCTATAAAAATAGTGAGACATCATGCTCACTCCCGCGGTTTTATGTCCCTATGGCTAGCCACTATATCCTGAATTAGACTTGACTCCCAGCTGATCGAATAGGGCTACATTAATAAATGTTATTTAAACAAATCGAAACTTTGATCTTTACATAAAATAAGATCAATATAATTTAAATTCAATTTTTTTTTCCAGAATTAATCCCAGTATCATCCATCATCATTTTCTCATAAAATTTCATTTATTTATCACATTTCACTAACTTAGCTTCATAGCAAGCCATTAATCATGTTTATATAATTAAAAGGCATTAACAATTATAATAAATCTTATATATATAATTATAACCCATTAACCTTTATTTACAAGTTAACACTCTGATTTTATTAGCCATTTATTTGATTTTATTATTACCATTATCTTTAAGTATACTTAACTACACTCGATATTTGTCAAACACACTAAATTTCTCTAATTTACTCACATATCATGAGCCTGCTTAAAATACTTTTAGTCATTTATTTATCAGTAATATAGCTAATTTATATTTTCTTCTCTAAAATTTAATAAAGTACGATGTTTCCTTCTATTAATCTTTATTTATAAATTTATTTATTCTCTTTTATATTTTTTTTCTTTCTTGTTATACCCCATACTTTTACAAATACCATAAACTCCTATGCTTGAGTCTCCTTTTTCTTTATATTTTATTATCCACTCTTACTCACTTAATTTGATTCATTCTCTTCATGTTAAATTCCATCCTATCTTTATAGATTTACAATAAATTTCATTTTATTAAAATGACACCTATTATAAGTCCTCAACTCTATCATATTACTCGTAACATTTAACAAAATTGTACTAAACAATTTTCACAAGTCGACCCATACATAGCGACTAAAATTTATTACGGTAGTAATTCATCACAATATGTATATTATCCATTCTTAGTTTATAAATTCAAATGCACAATTCAAGTGAAATTCCATGATGTACCTAAAAACAGAACTCCACAATTACCAAGCCCTACTTGCTTCTATTTCAATGATTTAGCTCAATTCATCAGTTTAACTTAATTTGCTTAATTTATTTAAGCTTTAACTCACAGCTTAAAATAATTGACTAAACTAAATTAAATTCACCATACAGTTTAAAACTTATTACAAACTTACTATTGTATTTATGTTATTTTGCACTTATATAGGGGTACACATATACTTCTAATTTGGTCTTAACAGTAATTTGACTCCTTGAACAATGGCTTCAAACATTCACTTAATATTTTAAAACATGCACTAATCGAATTTTAATATAATAAAATCACATGCCTTCAACCCAAATTAATCCTTAATTGAAACTATCAATAACGTAATTGGAATTCCCACTCAACATTTAAATTCCCACCAATTCTTTAAGAATTATCAAATACACTACCATTATCAAATTTAATTATTGTCAAGTTATTTATTAGTTTAATTACTAATCTAGTTTATACGCCATAATTTTATCATTATAAAGATTATATACAATTTAAAATCCTACTACAAATTTATCTATTTTTCTCCTATTTTACAAATGCAGTCCTACTTTCCCGAATATGGAAAAATTTTCAATTCTTTTCATTTAACCCGAAATCTGTAAATCTCAAATTTAATTCTATTCAGCTAAGCCATTACTCTTAACATAGTGCCAGCAAATCAATAAAATTGTTCACATACTGTATTTAGCAAAATCACTCTTAATAAATTTTAACTTGTGGAAAATCACTTAAGAAAGTAATTTTGGTGGCCACATACCGGATTTTTCTGCATAATTTGGCCTCTTCACCGTCGCCGGAGCCTCGCCAGAGTCTCGTTGGAGGTTCGCCGGAGCTCCACCGGAGGCGCTGAGCTCATCGGAGGGAAGCTTGACGCCTCGGGTTTACGGTTCCGGTGGTCACGCGCCGATACTCCCCGTTGTTTCGTCGGAATCGGGGTCGGTAGCTTCTATTTCCTTCTCCTCCGATCTACTTGTCCCTGGCGATTGAGGGAGATCCACGGCCACCTAAAGCTTCATCTGGCCACCAGGAATCCCACGGTGCCCTTCGTGTCGTCAACCGCCACCGGAGTTCCCCGGAAAATGCTGAAGAACTCTCGATTTTTCCTCCCCTTTTTCTGAAACGACGACGTTGCAACGTGGAAGAAGACACTTGTGATCAGCAATGGCGAGGAGTTCGGTTGCTCGCCGTCGACTAGCGCTAGCCGCTCGCCCCTTCCACCGTGCTCTACCGTCCCTCTCTCCCTCTCTCTTTCTCCGGTCTCTTTCTTTCCTTCTTCGTTTTCTTTACCGTGTTCTCCAACTAATTAACTTAATTCTCACAAATTTTATATCATTTTAGACCTTACTAAATATTATCATATGTTATAATTATTTATTTATTTATTTTATCTATTAACTATTTTCTTATCCATTTACATGTAAATATGTGTTACACACACATACATATATGCATATATCAAAAATTATTTGAATAATTAAATTACATAGCTTTAATGAAAAATTCCACTCTTATGCGTTAAAACCAACATTTGACGAATTTTTAGCGCGTCAAATTAATAAATAAAAACACTGAAATTTTTGGGGCATTACACGATCGGGGCATTTGTGGGTCCGTTGGCAACTTGCAATGAATTGCGAGTGCGTCTATTTTGGGCAACAAGGAGGTTTCATGGAGTCGCCACCCAATAGAACATTGGGAAAGTTTCTCTCACCTCAGAGAGCCTAAGACTGCGCTTATTATCCATTGTGGGCCAACCAAAGTGGTCTTGGAGGGTAAACCTCTCTCCCAAAGGAGCCTAGGATTAACGTCTAAGTCTTTTGACACAAGAGGTGTCTTGGAGGTCTTAGTTCCAATGAGTGATCGGATAGACCTCTCGCCTCTTTGAGCCCAAAGACCAGAGCTGGGTTCGGGACTTCTTATCTATTTCTACCTTGATTAATTTTAAGATCAAATTTTGAGTTTATTAGTTCGCTCTCTCTCCACACGATGCAATTTGATTAAAGCGCAATCATTCACGTTAAAAGCGGTAAATGGAAGCAAAATTCAAAATAAAGCATTCAAAAATAAATTACAATAATACTAGGAGCGAAATACAACTCCCATTTGTAAAGGTGCAATACATGCATAAAACGGGGAATTTATTTATACGGGAACATTGGTTCACAACTACTTGTTTTATAAAAAAAATATAAAATTCTCAAATCGGTTTAAATGTTTTAATTTGGGATGAGAATGAGGACATTGGTCCAGTTTTGCTAACAAATATTCGATTTAGTATAAAACTTTTGTGTGGTGGTTCTTTTTAAACGCGGTCGAAAATCTTTTATTATTACAGACCACAAGCGAATAAAAAAGAATAAAATAATAATTACATATTTCAAAATAATAAAAAAATCCTAATCTACTCACCCCGACTATGCTCCTTGGACGAGCCACGTGTCACTCGCGTATCGCGGTAAAGACAGAAAACAATATTAGTTAATAATGAATTAAACTAAATTAGGTGACAAATAAATAAGTAAATGAATGAATAAAATAAATTGAGAATTGATGAATATAAAAACACAAATGACAACTATAATGATACTGATAATAATGCCATAAAATAATAATGATAATAAATAATAAATAAACATAAAGTAATAATAATAATAATAAAATAGTAAAATGATAATAATAATAACAATAGTGACAATAATGAAGAAATATAAAATAATAATAGTAACGAGAATAATAATAATAATAAAAATAATAACAAAACACAATAATAAATAATAATAATTAAATATATTCAATAATAATAAACACAGTAATAATAACAACAAATATAAATTAAATAATATCAACAACAAAAATATTAATATAATACAATAACATTTATAATAAACAAATCGAATAATAATAATAGTAATAATAATAAACACAATAATAAATAATAAATAAATATAATAATAATAATAATAATAATAATAATAATATCAATAAACATAAAATAAATATATAATAATAATAAAAATATTAATAATAAAAACAGAATAATACTAATAATAAATAAATAAAATAATAATAATATTAATATTAATTAATAATAATAATAATATATTAAAATAAATAAATATAAATAGGACTCACCGGAGCCGCCGGAGGCCGTCGGTGGTCGACACCTCCACCACCGCAAGGTAGATCGGAACGCTGGGAGTCCATCGCCGCCGGTCACGCGCCGTAAGGTCGCCGGAGTTGGCCGGAAGTCGCGTCGGCAGCGTCCTCTCTTCCCTGGCCGATCTCCTCCACGCCGGCAACTGCGACTGATCGGTGACCACCACCGGCTTCATCCGGGTCTCCTCTTCACTTTGGCAGGGCGTGTGCGGCGGTCCAGCGCCGTGGCTGGCCGGCGGAGGGCTCGCCTCCTTCCTCTCTCTTTTCTTCTTTTTCTCTTCTCTCCGGCGTCTTCGGTTCCCGTGGCTGCTCCTCCCTTTTGCTCTTCTTCTTTCTATTTCCCTTTTATTTGCCTTTCTTGCTCTCTGTTTCTTCTTTCTCTTCTTATTTCTTCTTTTGATTTCCTTTTTCTTTTTCCTTGCTCTCTCTTTTATTTCCTTGGTCCCTTCTCTGTGTTATCCCTCTCTTGCTCTCTCGTATTTTTGCTCTCCCTTTTCTTTTCTTTCTCTTTTCTTTTCTTTTCTTTTTCTTTGGTATTTCTGTGTTTTTCCCAGCCGAGAGAGAGTCCCCCTCTCATTCTTCATTCTTTTCTTTTTATACCCTAAAATTAGGGTTAATTAATTGCACATGGTAATTTCCTCCATTTTTCCATTTTTTTAACTTTAATTAATTTACTTAAACTAACACACTAACTAATTAAATATTATATTAATTAAATACTCTATATTTTTATAGCTATTTAATTTAATCAACCTACTTAAATTATCACATCTAATTTATCTAATTAAACACTATATTTATTTTCTTTTTTTCAAATTTAATTACCCAATAATATTAACTAATCAATTAACTAATAATATTAACTAATCTTAATTTTTCATGCACTTTAATCTAATTTTTAATTTAACCTACCTACCTATTTTATATATATTATATATTTTTTCGGAGGAATTATCAAGGCCCCAAAATTTCCATTGCCATCGCCATTTTTAATTTTTTTTTTAACATTAAACCCGACTCGGGACCCGGTGTCTACAGAAGTGTCATGTAAAAAGAAATTAATAGACCCATTATAATGTTAATTATATAAGTGAATAAAATTAAAAAAGAATCTGCGTATTAATGATAAAACAACAAGAACTACAACGATATAAAATGTGGATTAGATGGTTGTTAAAATTTACATTAAATATATAATATTGAATAATTGACAAGGAATTGCTAGAATAAAGGCAAGAAGTGATAACTATGGTAGTAATAATAGAAATAGTGTTGTTTAGAGAAGAAGTAAGAAAATAATGATAAAATAGTAAATATTCAAATAAGCTAGTGATTAGATTATAGTGTAATCTGTTCAAGAATGAATATGACTCATAATTGATTAATTTGAATAACCTAGTAAAAGATTTAACATAGTGAAGGATATTAATGTAAGAGAGTTAGTGTAATGTAAAAGAGTAAAGAAAGTGTTAGGAACGTAAAGAAAGTAAAAGTATTATATCAGTGTCACTAATGTCGAAAATAATGACTAATAAATAAGTGGATCAATAAATAATAGAGTGACCGATTATAGACTATAATTAGGTATATAAGTAAAGAAAGAAAAGAAGAATGGTTAATAGAATTGATTATTAATTGATAGACTAAAGGTAATATAATCAGTGTACATAGTAAAGATATTGACAATAGAAACGAAAAGGATAAAGGAAGTGATAAGGAATAATTATGGAAACAAAGCAAATGAACATATTTATAAGATAATTACGAAATGATCAATATAACTAGCTTTTAAAGTAATAGAAGTATGTAACAATAGAATATCGTAGGAGTTAGCACTGAAAGTGATAGTGAAATTGACAATAGCATAATAGCGATTAACGTAATTGTAGGATAACGATAAAGGTAAAGAAAATGATAAATGATAGTAGTGATAGTGATAAAAGAAAAGATAGTAAGTGCCATAAAAGTATGTTACAAACTGTCTAATAGACTTAAGAATAAATATTCCCATAACCTAAATAAAGGAAAATAATTACGTGTGCAAGCATTTAGGATTAGTATGGAAAACATTTTAATGCTCAGCACATAGAATGTTATGCACGTAGGTTATGATAGTTTAGACATGGCCGAAAATGTAGTGACAACAGAAGAAATGATCAATAGCGAGGATAGAAGAATTGGCATGGCATGTATACGATCACAGTAGGGAGAAGCAATGGTATGGGTATGTGTGATGCACGTCGGAACCGGTAAGTCCCTCATTTTGAGTCCCGCTTTTAGGGTTCGAGGGATTAGTTTGCATCTTTTGATCTTGGGCAACATGAGACATTTTGGAATTCCTTACCCAATAGAATATTGGAAAGTTCATCTAGCCCCATGAAGCTTTTAGGCACCTTTGAGGTATTTTGGAGTCGCCACCTAATTTACGAGAAATTTGTAAAGGTCATCTAACCTCTACGGTCTAAACCAGAGAAAGTATTCGGAACTTTACTCTTATTTATGCCTTGGTTAAATATAAGGGAGATTTTTGATTATAAAATTTCATCTCTCTTCTCACGCGATTCGATGCATTTTATTTAAGGCGCACTTCAAGCATTGAAAAAACGGTAAAAGAAAGCTGTAAATAATGCGATAAATAAAGCGGTAAACACACAAAATCACACCATTTACAAAAGAGAAATTAGGACAAATACAATCCCCTAAATAAAAAGAAAAGCTGAATAAAATTAAAATTGAAAATTAGGACAGAATACAATCCCTAAGTCAAAGAAAATAAAATAGCCCCAAAAATAATTAATTACAAGGGCCCACAAGATATATGAACATAAATTTAAAACAAATAAACAAAGCCAAGCATGAAAAAATGACATACATAAATCGGGATATTTATTTGGTTTAGGAACATTGGTTCCTTTATGCTCACTTAAAAGGGATCAAAGAGTTATTTTGATTGCTGAATTGAAAATCGGGATGAGTGATCCCCGTTTATACCTTTCGTAGTGCTATGGTCATGCTAACCTTCCGTAGTGCTATGGTCATGCTAACCTTCCGTAGAGTGGTAGTGCTGCCACCGTGCTAACCCTTCTGAAGTGGTAGTGGTGCCCTCTGTGAGCCATTTGGTTGATTGCCCCCTGAGAGGTCTTTTGTAGATGCTTGGATTGATGTTTGAACTGATGTTTGGATTGATGTCCTTTTGGTTGGTTGGCCCCCTAGAGGTCTTTGGTTGATGCTTGAACTAATATTTGGATTAATGTCGTCACTCGCCTTCTGCCAGTGTCGGCACCAAATCTCTCTTACTGCAAAATTGGAAAGCCAAATATGCGGGAAAAAATAGTGAGCATGCACGTGAAATGTATGTGTCATGCAGAAATGAAGGATAAGAATTTGTCTAAGTGAACTTAGAGGTGATAGCCGGTCTGGCTGCAATTTGCAATAGGATCGATGCCTTTTGAAGCTGCTTTGGAATTTCATGCCTTTAGGGTTGCAAGGTTCTCATCTGATACCTGTAGTCATTTTTATAAGGTAGTGCATCCCTTGTGGATTTTCACACTAGCTTTTCTTAGCGGGAAATGCGTCATTTGCAAATTTTCACATGACTGTAGACGCGCGCCGGAACCAGTAAGGCCCTCACAGAATCCGCTTTTAGGATTCGAGGGAGTGGTTCGCGTCTTTTATGATCTTGGGCATCATAAGTCATTTTGGATTCCTCCTTTCCAATAGAACATTGGAAAGGATCATCTAGACCTTCAACGCCTGTAGGCACCTTTTGAGGTATTTTGGAGTCGCCATCCAATTTACAAGAAATTGGGAGAGGTCTCTAACCTCTATTGGTCTAAACTAGAGAAGGTGTTCAGAACTTCACTCTTATTAATGACTTAAGTTTATAAATGAGTTTTTAAGGAATCGAAATTCTATCTCTCATCTCATGCGCTAATGCAATAAATTAAAGCGCATTCATTCACATTAAAAAGCGATAAATGAAGCAGTAAATAAATTACAAAATAGAAAATTAGGACAGAACAATCCCCCAATAAATAATAAAAATAAATAGAGGAAAATGGGACAGAACAATCCCAAAATAAATAAGTAAATAAATAAAATAAACAAATAAATAAATACATAAAGGGAATTAAAATGCAACATACATAAATTGGATTGTTTATTGAATTTTTAGGAACATTAGTTCCTATTTATTCATTGGAAAATTAGAGAACTATTTTTAGGGTATTGATTGAGAAAACTGGGATGAGTGATCCCATTTTATGAAAACTAATTCTCCATTTTAAATGTGAGATTTTATTAGTTAAAGTAGGACGTTGGTCCAATTTATTGGGAGAAATTCACAAGTTATTAATTATTAAAGAACATGACTTTCTATGATACGGGCAATTAATAAAATATATTTTACATGCAACATATAAAAAATAATATAATAAAAAAATAAATACAAAATTTAAAATGCAAACCCTAAGTTGGGTGGCCTCTAATCTCCCGATCCACCATCCCGAGTCGGAATGAAATTCGCGAAGATAAACAATTTTGAGACAATAAAAGATAACAATGAAATAAAATGTTAGTGAGGAAAATTAATTAATATGAACAAATAAATTAATTGAACAAATTGACTTATTAAAATAATTAATAAATTAAACCAATAAAAATTAATTAGACAAATCAAATAAGTAAAAACAATTAAACATAAAATATATACATTATAAAAAAGATAAAAAATAAATAGCACAAAGGTAGCACACAGGAAGTAAGGGAAAATAAAAAACGAAAAAAAAAAGAAGAAAACACAGCTGTGTTTCTTCAGCGGAACGACGGGGAATGCAAAAAAAAGGAAAACGAAGTAGCGGCAACTGTGTGAAAAACACAAACCAAAGCAGAAAAACAGCTGTGTTTCTTGCGAAACACAGCTGTGTTTTTGCTCTGTCACACAAAATTGCTTCGTTCCAACGGGAAAACACTGGTTTTTAATTTTAAAACACTACATCCAACATAACCAGATCAAATGACATGCATTCTAAACAACAAAACAAATTAAACCGAGATTCATATCAATTAACATAACTTAATAACATTAAACAGAGAATGAGAAAACCAAAGAAAAGAGGAGAGGCGAAGAAGAAATAGAGGAGAAGGGGCAACGCACGACTCGTGTGCCTCATGCACAGGCCGTGCAAGAGGTCCACGACCCATGAACATCTTGCACAAATCGTGCAAGAAGTTCACGAGTCGTGAACATCTCGCACGACTCGGACAGGGAGCACGGACAGCGACAGGGAGCACGGACAGCGACAAGGCGCACGACTCGAATGAACATGACACGGCGCGGACAAACCTGACACGACTCGAATAGATAGGCAAAGACACGACTCAAGCAAAACGAAGGCATAAACCAGACAATCTGAAAACAGGGGCAAACAAAGCATTTGAGTAGACCAAATAAACACAAAATCATGAGATCAAAACTTGCAAAATATCATGCAAACATGTTCATTTAATCACAATAGCTACTTATGATCCATATCTGATAAAAAATAAAACACAAATATATAAATAACAGATAAATAGAAACAAGTGAAAATGAACAGAGTATGTACAAAGAGAAGGAGCTAACTGGTAAAGCAAAACGAGAAAGAGAAAGAAAAGAAAAGAAAAGGAAAGAAAGGGATAAAGAGACAGTGTTCCAAGTGTTTACCCTCAGAATGATATTCGATCTTTGATTTGCAAATGAAGAAGCTTTATTTTTCCTCGTTGCCTTTCTTGAAAATGAAGTTACAATAGGGACTCCAAAAATCTTTTTGATGAAAGTTACGTTAAAAAGAAAACAAAAGGTGATTGAATCTCCCACACAAGAATTGGTTTCCTGAGCTTAAGAGACAATCTGAGAATGCCTATTGAGAAACAAGAATTATTTTCTTGCTCTCAAAGTTTTCTTTTTTTCTATGTTTCTCCTCTGTATTTCTCGTTCCTCTCTAATGCCCTCTCTAATAATTCTCCTCTTCTCTTCCAGTTTTTCAACTCTTTAAATGTTATTTGACAGGATTAGTTATTTTTCCTACCAAATCCCATGTAAAAACATGCTTTCCCACCAAATCTCCATGAAAAAACGGAAGGAAAATGTGCTGAAGAGGAGCACACGTGAGGCAGCAGGTGAGAGGAGCTCCTCACCTGTGAGCTGAGCCGCACGTGGTGAGGCAGCATCTCACCCAAATGAGATGGGCCTCACCAACGTGAGGCTCCATCTCACATGCTTGAGATGGGCCTCACCCACAGGTCCCCAAAACTTCTTTCAAAACCCAACTCTTTTTTTTTAAATACAATTAAGAAAAATGAAAAATATTTTTTTC
Organism: Excoecaria cochinchinensis; assembly: GCA_947683425.1. Classification (NCBI taxonomy): domain Eukaryota; kingdom Viridiplantae; phylum Streptophyta; class Magnoliopsida; order Malpighiales; family Euphorbiaceae; genus Excoecaria; species Excoecaria cochinchinensis. The sequence continues at coordinate 2,120,474 of CANTUQ010000038.1, forward strand.
GAGGAAACCATCACTTCCATTTGTCTATTCGCCCATGAACAGGCATCATTCTCCTCATCGGGTAACTTCGGTTTGGACTTCCTCAGGATCCGGTGTATACAATGACCCTGTGCCTTATTTTTGCCTGGAATGGACCCAACCCAATCCAGCGGCTTTTCTTTTCTTTTTTTATTGACAGACTGTCTGTTTCTAGGTTTTCACCCAATCCCTTTGCCTAACTTTTGCTTAGAGCGCCAATTACGGTTTTCATCTCTAATGGCTCTTTTTATTTTATTATTTTTTTTTGCAGATTGTAAAGGAGGCTGAAGCTGTTGCCAAAAATCTTTCAGGCATGATCGGCATGTACTTATGTCTTTGATCATGGTTGTATTAGCTTAAATCTTATCATGAAAGGTGCTGTAGAATTGGTTTCACAGTTGACAGAAGAATGCATCAGCTGAAGGGCCCGAGTAGCGAGAAAAGTAGAGGGCAGATAGTCACAATGTGCTACATTTATGTCGAAACTAGACAACTTTGAGCATGCAAAATGAACTGCTCTGACCACATCAATATTGCATAAATGTATATATTTCAATTTGATTTCGTGACACATGATCATTATTTGGCGTTAACTAAAAGAATATAAGACCTTATCTAATCTCGAGATAAATCTTGAAATCATCAAACTCCTGTTATTAACTAGCCCTCTCGGGTTTTCATGATTGAAAATTTTCTCTCTGCCCTTAATTTTTGCCCAGGATGCTCTTTTTTCTTTGAAACAAATTCTAGATGCAACGTTGGGGATGAGACTCAACTCAAATGAATAAATGCACTTGTGGCTCCCCGCTTGAAGCTCAAGAAATACCATATCCCTCTTCCTACATACCGAACCTTATTAGAAGATCATCTCCACTAATTGGATAAGACTAAACCAAGAATCAAAAGGTCTTACTTCGGTTGTAGCATTAGGCTTAGGTAGATGGCTATCAAAGGAGGAGCAGGTTGCTAAAGAAAAATGGCCGTAATATTTAGTCAACTGATGGGAGGACCATTCTCAGCTCAATTGCGTACTATAAATGTATTCTTGAATTTGGGTTTGATAATAGTTTAGCTCATCAAGCTCAGAATAACAACCAAGTTAAGAAGATAACCACATAAACTCATTAAGGGACTACTATCTTGATCTCTACTTCTTTTTTCCCTTTTTTCATTGCTTTTTTTCCTATTTTTTATTTTTTTTATTTTTTTTTTGCGAGCTCATGTCTTTTGTGCATGACTAAAACCCTCTTCCTGAAATGTAAACTCATCATTATTAGGGCAATTTTTGATAACCCAAAGAATGGTCAATGATGTACATCCGTCCTTACTAGAGCGGCCATTCTTCTAAGGGGAGGTAAAAATCATTTTAGGCGAAGGGTAGTTTCAACATGTGTAACAACAAAATCGATACGCATATAGCATACCAGCATAAAGGCTCAACGGGCTAGCAAGCGATTGCAAAATAAAGGTAGAAAATAGTCATTTAGAGAGCTATACAAAGAAGGGCTACCTAAATCATTTTTTAGGTTCCCTCTTATCTAGGGATTGCTTTAACGGGTAATCAGAAAGGTTCTAGTGCTCTTAGTGAGTTTTCATCCAACTCCCTAATTGCATCTAGTTTTTTCTTTTCACTACTTTCTATTTTTATTTTCAGCTCTCAGAAATTTTCTTCTCTTCAGGAGTTATATCATATGCTATTAAGATTTTGTTTGGATTTCCCAAAGTTTCAAGATTAAATGCAGTCATATTAATTGGGTTAATGCCAAAAAATGGATGCATCATGATCATAAGAAATGAAATCATTAGAAACACCATACAAATAAGCAAATTTGTTCATCATATCAAAATTGCAAACATTGTCATAAGAAGTTCTTGGAATAAAAAGAATAAAGCATCTAAAAAACAAATATTGTCTTCTTCAGCACCCTAACCAGTGGATTGACAATCTACCGACGCCATGGGAGTCCCTTCTTCAATCATCCCCTAATGGATGAAAGTGATGTACTCATCTTCCCAGACCCGATCAAACACATGGTGGTGGAACTGCATTATAACTTGCCTTCTTCTTCTTCTCTCTCTTCTCAGGGTGGCTGATCTCTTTGGAGTCAATGAGATCCTGGACCTTGTTCCTCAAAGTTTCGCAATAATCTGTCAGGTGCCCAGTGCGCTGATGGTAGGCATAGTACTGATCATCTCTATGCCCCGGTTGTCCCTGATTCGCAGTTGGCCTAGGTGGTAGTGGTCTCAGCTTACCATCTGTAGACACCGGGTCTTGAGGCAGTCCAGGTCAGAGTTACCCGATGAAGAGATTTATGTTGGTTTTCGGATAAATGGATGGAATTCGGAGATTTTCGTCTTTCGGTTTCACAAGGATTAAAATCTTTTTCTCTATAGCGTGAGGTTTTGAAAGAGTTTGGGAAATTTTGGTTGAAAATGGAAGTTTTGCTCCACAGACGGGATGACCGTCTGAGGTAGGGACGCCCGTCTCTACTTGGGGTGATCCCCGTCTCTATGTATAGTAGGGACGGACACATGTCTGAGTAGGGACGCCCGTTCCTAGTCCCGCGTTATAGCCCGTCTGTAGCTAGGGACGGACACGTGTCTGAGTAGGGACGCCCGTCCCTAGTCCCGCGTTATGGCCCGTCTGTATCAAGATTTCCAGTGTTGCCTTTAGTAGGGACGCCCGTTGGTAGTTGCAGGGATGCCTGTCGGTAGTGGATCTGATCAGATAATGCCGAATTTGATAAAATTGTATCTAAAATCTTTGAAATGGGGATAGATATTAGTTAAAAATTGAATTTTAAAACTCCTTTTAGAATTCAAACTTTAAACTGATGCTTATCTTATTTTTTATCTCCAAAATTCTATAAATTGGGAAGAATAATTCATTTTTGGGGGTTAGAAAAATTTTACAAATTTTGTTTCGGAAAAAGTGACAAATTTTTGGGGGAGAAAATTAACCACTTTTTGAGAGATTGGAATTTTTTAGAAAAGGTTTTTTTGTGAGCTATCTACCAAAAATCTATAAAATTTCTGTTTATTTTTAGGATTTTATTTTGATAAAAATTCTTCCAATTAATTGATTTACTCAAATTCTTCTTACGAATTAAGCTAATTTGAGGTAACGGAATTCATTCGTTTCCATAAATACAGCTAATTCAAACATTTGATTGCTATTAAATTTTCAAGAAGGAGAAATACAAATTTTCTTACTTTGATCTAATTTATTTGATCCTTGTGGAGCGTGCGGGGACTGAAACCATTCAATTTTCACCCGAAAAGGTAAAATCCGAGGGTAAACATTCTGGATTAATACTTGTGTGATTTGATTAGCTTATATAAATTGTTTTCATTTTTTTCATTTTTTTATTTTTTAACTCATTTCTTTTAAAAGTTTCCTATTATTTTTCTTTTCTTTACTTTATTCACCAATTTCGACACTGACATGTTTATTCCTATGAGTTATTCTCTGACAATTTGGATTTGGAGTTGTAAACGATGATGGTCGAGCCAATCTAAGGATTTCCATACGGGTTCTTTCTTCACTCTTGCCTTTTATTCATGTTATTATTAAGATTATTTCAATGTCATTAAAGTGAAAAGGACCAATGTCTCAATTTTCTCTATCCAAAATAAAATCATCACATTCAAAAGTGTTTTATAATAAATATGCATGCGAGGACCAATGTCCTCATCATTAATGAATACCCCGATTTATGCATGATTCATATTTTATTTACAATGGGGGTTGTATTCCGCCCCTAGTTTTATTGTAATTTATTTTAGGAATGTTTATTTTAATAATGCTTTACTTATTGCTTTTGACGTGAATGATTACGCTTAATTAAATGCATCGTGTGGAAAGTTGGTGAAACAATGAATTCAAAACTTAATCATAATATTGATCAAGGTATAAATAAATGAGAAGTCCCGAACTCACTCTGGTCTTTGGGGCTCAATGAGGCGAGAGGTCTAGGACTTCCAAGACACCTCTTGAGTCTCACCCAAAGACTTAAATTTACAAATCCTAGGCTCCAGGGGGTAGAGGCTGAGAGCTCCAAGATCTCTCTGGCTTGCCTAAGATGGATATGTATGCGCCGTCTTAGGCTCGCTGAGGCTAGACGACCCTCCCCAATGTTCTATTGGGTGCTGACTCCAAGAAACCTCATTGTTGCCCAAAATAGACGCATCTTGTAAATACCTTACAAGTTTTATTGAATCCCATCTTGATCGCCCTAAAGTGGGCTTTCAGGAGGCCACAGGGTTCGGCGCGCATCACAGTGGCGACTCCACTGGGGATATACTCGAGACTTCAATTTGAAAGTACCTTGATTAAAAATTATAATTGAGTTTTAGTTTAAAAATTTGACCTTCTTTCGAAACTGCATTGCATCTCATTAGAGCCTTAGATCTACGCTAGTTTGGTCCCTCTTTTAGCCCCAGTGCGTTCCCGAAGCACGACTCTACGTTCACTCAATGTAGGGAAGTGTTAAGGATAATCATCAGTCCAAGCCTCGTACCATCATAGTATATTAAATGGTGACCCAATCGGTCGTTACGCTCGTGATGAGCTAGACCCGTTGGCAGAGACCATGCTTGGGTAGCCCTAAAGTAACACCACCTTTTGACTAAAGCTCATGTAATGGAAATAGTTACTTCCCCTAGGTGGTATGAACCTTAAGACCTTATTTGCTATATGGATCATTTTGTATTGGACAAACCCAAATAATCTGATTGGTCACCTAATCAAAGGCTTTCATGCCCCGATAGGCCCATGTCAACTTATTCAGGCTGCCTAAATACATAACGATCATAACCCATTCGCTTGTGCATTAGTTAGTAGAGGTTATGCTGCCGGTTTTCCACCGTGTACCAAGCGCGTCCATCGGGTTCCCTGTTAACCCATGGATCAATCCCACCTAGGAAAGAGACTATGGCCATGTGTACGGAAGTAACAAGGTTGGAAGGACCTATGTGCTTGCATGTGGTTTGTAAATGTTGCATAGCACGATCATGCATCTAAGCACATTCATGCATCATCCTGACCCTTTGTGTTTTTCAGCCATCATAGATTCGCCTAGGTGGACAAGAGGGTCTCGGGGGCGACTACGCAGAAATTCATTCTTCGAGTTACCAGAAAGGGTAGAGTATCCGGACACTTCTTCTGAAACCAGCTACGCTACTTCAGCTCAGTTTTCTTTACCTGAAGAAATGGCAAATTCACCAAGAGGGGCAGATGCCACCAGGGCAATGATAGCAGAAGAAGTGGTCCGAAGGCTTGAAGAGTTTGAGAACCGTATGATGGCGATGATGGCCACTTGGGTTAGCAAACGGCCCCACAGAACCTACCACCTCCTCCTATGAGAAATAATGAGAGGGGGGAGGTCAGAGAAGACCCCCAAGAGGAAATTTGCATGCTACCAGTAAACCTAAGAGCTACTACCTCAGGGGCATAAAGGGGAACACCCGTCCCAAGGCTAGATGATGATTGGGAAGATGAATAATATGAGGAGCGTATGTCTGAGAAAGGGAAAGCCCCTCAAACTGAAGAAGCCATCTGGAAGAAGATGGAGGAGAAATTTGAAGCAATGACAAGAATGCTAACAAAGGGTCGAGGAATGAACTCGGAAGACAAGGAGTTAGAAGGAGAGGATCTAGTCCCAATGAACTTTAAAATGTCGGATATTCTGAAGTTTGATGGCACTTTCGACCCCATGGCACACATAAAACAATACTCGCTCATAATGAAGGGCACCACTTTGACAAAAAAGCAGAAGATTGAGTACTTTTTCTTGAGTTTAATTAGCCCAGCAATAGATTGGTACCATGGGCTCGATCGCCGAACCAAGGAGGACTGGGATTTATTGACGGAGGAGTTTTTGAGGCAGTACGACTGCAGTACAACGATGGAAGTGACCTTGAAGGACCTAGAGCTGTTACAGCAGAAGGGAGGCGAGTCCTTCCATGAGTATCTAACCCGTTGGAGGAATCGAGTGACGAAAATGAAGAGGAAACCGGATACTCAAGATCAAATACGGCTATTCATAAAAAATGCAAGCCCGTATTTGAGAGAAAGATTGAGGATGAAAGGATTGAAGGATTGGGAGTCTCTGAAGGACATCGCCATTGAGGCCGAGGTGGAGTACCTTGTTAAGAGAGCAGCTAATGAGAACTATCCCCAAAGCGGTGGCAGTAGCCAGGGGGCAAGTAGACCAACAGGTTTCGCTAGTGGCGCTCGGAAGACTGCTGAGGTATCAGCTGCTAATGCTACCCCAAGGAATTTTTCCAATCTTGGAAGGTCTTTATAATGGGTGCTGAGAAGACTGATGAACGAGGGTAAGTTACAGCCTATGCCACCCAAGCCTGCTAGAACTCAAGGCACGCCAGGACATAAGGATGATGAGTATTGTGCATATCATCAGCACACTGGGCACATAACTGATAACTGCAAGACGTTGAGGCACGCAATCCAAGATCTAATTGACTCAAAACAGATCACCGACCCAGAGAAAAGAGGAGGTCAAAAGAAGGCTGGGTACAACAGTATGCGCCCACCAGTGAATATGTTTGGGTCCAGTTTACCCGAAAAGTTTGTGTTAAATGAATTATACGGCAACGATGTCCACACTGTTGTCGCGAACCTCTATGAGGGGAGTGAAGAAGAGCTTCCCGCTGCAGTGATCGATTGCTGGTCCACTGATGATAGTGGAACTGAAAATGATGATTCTGAAGTATTTTTTGACCTGTGGAACTCGGAGGAGGAAGGAGAAGAAGCAAAGAAGAAAGAAGTAGGAGCTGTGACCCAGAGCGGAAGGGTAGCCCCAAAAGTTGAGAAGCCCTAGGAGCCGGTTAAGGGCAGAAAGGGAAAAGAGCCGGAAGAAGATCCGATTGTTAAGTAACTAAAAAAGACGCTAGCTCAGATCTCCATATGGGATCTTTTGAGGCAGTCGTCATCGCATAGGCAGAAGGTGGTAGAGGCTTTATGCGAGGCAACTATGGCAACAACTATCTCGCCTACGGAACTTCTTGATGTAGTGAAAAGAGGATCAGGAGAAAATATTGTTTTACCAGTGTTGATTTGCCGGTAGAAGGCCGCAACCATAATCGCCCTCTGTACATAAGAGCACAGATTAACCAAAAGCACACTGCTTGCGTAATGGTAGATGATGGCTTTTCAATAAATGTGTTCCCACAGGTGGCAATGGCGGCTTTTGGGGTAACAGAGGATATGTCAGCCAAATCTGATCTCACCATCATGGCATATGACAACTCGCGTAGACATGCTTCGGGGACATTCACGGCAGTAGTAAAGACGGGGCCCGTAGAGTCAGAAGTGGAGTTTATGGTACTGCCTATACCCGCCAATTTCTCAGCTCTTCCAGATGGTAAAGATACCTCATGAGGGCCAGATTGTGACTATAAGGGCTGCACGAGAGAATCAGGTTTCAGTACTGGAGATTGCTAGGCAGCCGTTTAGTGGGTTTCATGTTACCATGATAGGCGAGGAAGAGCAAAAGGAAGAAAGCCCCCAGGTACTGAATATGATGAAAAAGATGTCGTTCTTTCCTGGCGCAGGACTGAGCAAGAATTCTCAAGGGATGCCAATAGCTGTTACCACCAAGGGCCAAAAGGATAGAAGGGGTTTAGGATACACAGGTGTTGTAGAAAGGGGTGAGAAGTCGAAAATAGACATTCCTCATATCCGGAAGACTTTTGTGCCAGTAACCGCAGCATGTGCCTATACAGGGGAAGTTGAACCGCAGTGGCTGGATGGAAGGTTTATGCCAGGGTTCGAGGTCTTCAATGATGTCTATGACTGGGACATTGGATCGATCAAGCCAGCAGAGGGCTTCTGGGATGAAGAAATCATGACCAGTAGGACAATTTGGGACCGTGAGATGCCTGAAGAAGTAATGACTGAGAAGATGGTAGCCACCCAGCTGAAGGGGAAAGCAAAGGTAGAGGAAGACATGCAGGAGTTGATTGGGGAGCCTCCGAAGAGCCGAAGTGATGCAGGACCATCGACCGCAACAGATATGCCAGCAGAGGAGGAAGAGGAGAATAGCTTAGATTTTCTTTTTGCTCCAGAACTTTTCAATGATGTTAATGACAATTTCAATCTTATTAATAAATTGAATGATTTTGCTTACTTGTGTGATGTTTCCGATGATTTCACTATACATGATCACGATCATCCATCTATTTTTGATATTGATTCAACTGATGCTACTCCATTTAATCTTGGAACCATAGAAAATCCAAAAGAAATTTTGATAGCATCAAGTATAACTCCTGAAGAGCGAGAAAAATTTGAGAGAATCTTAAGAAATATGAAAAAGTCTTTGCCTTGACCTATGAAGATATGCCAGGGATCTATCGGGAAGTTGCAGAGCATGCTATTCCTACATATCCTGACCATAAACCCGTTAAACAGAAGCTGAGAAGGCTTAGGCCAGAATGGGCGGATAAAGTGAAGGAGGAGATTCACCAGCAAATCAAAGCCAAATTTTTGGTTAAGGTGCAATATCCAACTTGGCTGGCCAATGTTGTCCCTGTAGCCAAAAAGAATGGCAAGGTAAGGGTGTGCGTAGATTATCAGGACTTGAATAAGGCCTGTCCAAGAGATGACTTTCCATTGCCCCATATAGATGTGCTGATGGATAGCGCCGCTGCTTGCGAGATGTATAGCTTTGGAGATGGTTATGCAGGCTACAATCAAATTCTCAATAAAATAATTGACCGAATTAAGACAACGTTCATCACGGAGTGGGGGACCTATGCTTATCGAGTAATGCCTTTTGGCTTGAAGAATGCAGGAGCCACTTATCAGAGGATGGCGACAAAAATCTTGAATGACCTGATCCATAAAGAAGTGGAGGTATACGTGGACGACATGATGATCAAGTCAGCCACTAGAGAAGATCATTTTGAAGCCCTGGAAAAGTTCTTCTTAAGGATAGACAAGTATAATCTGTGGTTAAATCCTAAGAAATGTATCTTTGGTGTTACCTCAGGGAAGCTTCTAGGACATGTGGTTAGCCAGAGGGGTATTGAGATTGACCCGGACAAGGTTAAAGCCATCAGAAAAATGCCAATACTGCAGAAGGAAAAGGATTGAGAAGTTTTTTGGGTAGGTTGCAATATATCAGTAGGTTTCTTGCCAAGCTTACTTCAATCTGTGAATCGATCTTCAAACTACTCAGAAAAGGCCAACCAGTAGTATGGAACAAAAACTATCAGAAGGCTTTTGATATTGTTAGAGAGTATCTGCTAAATCCACCGGTGTTGAGACCACCGCAGCTAGTAAGGCCATTGATTTTATACTTAGCTATAGAAGATAGTTCGGTAGGCGCCATAATGGCCCAGGAGGACGAATTTGGAGTGGAATTTGCTATTTACTACCTTAGCAAGAAGTTCCTGGCCGATGAGGTTAAGTATACAGAAGTAGAAAAGATTTGCCTTGCGGTATTCTGGGCTTCTAAGAAATTAAGGCATTACTTTCATGCCTATAGGGTACAGGCAGTAGCGAAGCAGAATCCTTTGACGTACTTACAGGAAGCTCCATCTTTACTTGGGAAAATGGGAAGGTGGTTATTTTTGCTACAAGAATTCGATGTGGAGTATATTACTCAGAAAACTATCAAAGGGCGTGCAGTGGCTGAATTCCTGGCAGAACACCCAATTCAAGGGGACTCGTACAAGTTTAACTTTCCAGATGAGGAAGTGGCAGCCATCGGAGTTCAAGGTTGGCAATTGCACTTTGATGGAGCCGTGAACAACAAGGTGGCAGGAGTAGGGATCATTTTAACAATCCCGAATGATGAGAAGCTCCCTTTGTCCAAGAAATTAAGGTTCAAGGCTACCAATAATGAAGCTGAGTATGAAGCGTGTGCCTTTGGGTTAGAGGCGTTGATAGCCTTAGGAGCAAAAAATGTGGAAGTGTTTGGTGATTCCTCCTTGGTGATCAATCAAATCCGAGGTGAATGGGCCGTTAAAGAAGAGAGGCTAATGCCATACATCGAGCACTTGAGAGACCTAAGTAGTCAATTTGAAGTATGTACATTCCGTTTTGTTCTGAGGGATGAAAACCAATTAGCCGACGCACTTGCTACTTTAGTCTCAATGTGGGACAATCCCGAAGGGGTGGTTATGAGGCCAGTTTTGATTTCTAGCTCTGAGAGACCTAGCTTCGAATCTAAATCAGTCATAGAGATAGAAGTAGCGGATGGGAAGCCGTGGTATTATGATATCAAGAACAATCTAGAGAATGTGATGTTTCCGGAGGAAGCTACTGAGAAAGATCAGAGAATGATTTGCAAGCTATCTACCCAGTTCATCTGCATAAATGGAGCATTGTACAAACGACAGGCGGATGGTATCCAGTTGAGGTGTTTGGATGAGAAAGAGGCAAAGAGGGTGATGGAGGAAACTCGCGCCAGAGTATGTGGGGCCCATATGAACGGGTTGACATTAGCCAAAAAGATTATGAGACAAGGATTCTTCTGGCTCACCATGGATAACGATTGCTCGAGGTATGTAAAGCAGTGTCAGTTATGCCAGCAGTATGCAGATTTAAGGCACCTGCCAGTTTTGGAATTACATAATCTAACGTCACCTTGGCCGTTCGCAGCTTGGGGGATTGATATTATTGGGGAAATACGCCCCACGACCTCCAATGGGCATAGATACATTATCGTCGCCATCGACTACTTTACCAAGTGGGTAGAAGTTGAGTCCTTCAAGAAAGTGGATGCTCGGGATATGGAAAAATTCATAGAGGAGAACTTGATATGTAGATATGGCCTTCCACATCATGTGGTATTTGACAACGGGGTCCAGTTCATGGCCGAAACGAAGAAGTTACTCCAGAAGTAGGGAATCGAGCACCACAAGTCTTCTCTGTATCGTCCTCAAGCTAACGGGGCAGTTGAAGCCACCAACAAGAATGTCAAGAGGATCCTGGCTAAGATGGTCAAGAATTATAAAGATTGGGCAGAAAAGTTGCCTTTTGCACTATGGGGTTACAGAACAACCATCAGAACTTCAATGGGAGCCACTCCTTATTCCTTGGTATATGGAACGGAAGTAGTATTGCCAGTTGAGGTTGAACTTAAGTCGCTAAGGATGATAATGGAAGCAGAGATTCCGGAGACCGAATGGGCGCAGCAGCAGTTGCAACGCTTGAACATGTTGGATGAGAACAGGTTAAAAGCCTACTATCACAACCAGATCTACCAAAAGAGGCTCGCTAGGTCTTTTGGAAAGAAAGTCAAGAAACATCCGTTGAAGGAGGGGGATTTGGTATTCAAATAGATGAGGCCAGGAGCACCGGATATCAGAGGAAAGTTTAGACCAACGTGGGAAGGACCGTTTATCCTCAAAAAGTTGTTGTCAAAAGGAGCTGCAATTCTGTCGGATAGCGATGGCAATGAATTCAAAGAACCGATCAATATTGATAGACTCAAAAGGTTCCATGGTTAAAGGCTAAAAAATCAAAAGAAGAGAATGAAAGCCCTGCGGGTTAAAAACTGAAAAAAGGCGGCCTTGCTAAAATTAGGCGCCTCGTCAGGGTGAAAATCGAAAAAAGGCATCCTGGGCAAAATTTAGAGGCTTGAGAGAAAATATCCAATCATGAAAACCCGAGAGGGCGGATTGGGGACAGGAGTTTGATGCTGTCAGGATTTGGTTCCATGAATGAATGTAGTCTTGCATAATTGAATTAGTGTCAAAAACGATCATGTATTCTGAAATCATACTAAAATGTACACAATTTTGTGAAATAAAATAAGACTTGACTTATTAATTTATATCATCGTCCAATTCTGCTTTAAAAAGAAAACATATTGCTCAAAATGCATGTAAAGCTAAACTATGCCGTACTACTACTCTCGCTAGCCAAATGCCTCAGTCGCCGTGTTCGGTTATCAGATGACGGGCTAAGTATCCACCTTTTGTACGCACTGGTAGAGGTGACAGAGTGGTTCCCGAAGGGAGGTATGATAGTCTTCAGTGGAAGTTGGCTCCAGAGCTCATGATAGCGGGAGGCAAAAGCCGCAGAAAGGACTCCACCTAGAAAGGATAGAGGGAGTCTCACCACATCTGAGTCATTCCAAGTTGACGAGAGCAGCGGGCCGTGATGTAAAAGGTTGCCTCACGAAGTCCGCATAGGGGAACGCATCCTGAAGACCCATCAATAACTGCACTGGATAATGGAAGCCAAGCATGCATGAAGCTAATATCCTCATCTGATATCTCACTAAATCTGGTAATGCCTTCGTCAGGGGTCCCGAGTAGGTACAGACGCTGGCTAGGAAGAAAATGCTTCGTTGAGTACTGACTAATAATTCTAGGAGGTGGTTCTGACAGCAGCTTTAATTTCTCTTGCAACCAAATCTGAAAGAAGAAGCAAGGAAAAATAAAAGCCAAAGAAAATAAGATAAAAGGCAAAGAAAAGCCGCTGGGGTAAGTAGGATTTACTTCAGGAAAAAATTAGGCATAGGGTTGTGTGAAAATTCGAAAGGACGCACTTCCCGCTAAGAAAAGCTAGTGCGAAAATCCACAAGGGACGCACTACCTTTAAAATAATGACATACCTGGAGTAATAAGGGGCTCCCAGAGAATGAAGTGGTAGGCCCGGCACAGACAGCGTCCAAACCCAAGATAGTCTCGGCAAGAATAAGTGGAAAAGGGGTCAGCCTGTGGAGAAAATCGTCCAAAATCCCAAACAGACGAGGGTCTCCAAGCAGCTCCTATGAAGTCACGACCAAGTACTTCATCAGACAGAAAAGAAAGATGACACTTACTCTGTATGAAGGGACGTTAGAGAATTCATCCAGTGCTTCAATCAGAGGTTCTAAGGCAAATACAGGACCCTGAGGAACTAGATGAGCAGCGTCAGAAGGAGCTATACTTAAGGAAAGGGCAATATCCCGGGTTTGAACCAAACCACAGCGAGGAACGCAGGGTAAAGCACTAGGAGGATACCAGCTCCCGACAATGGCAGCAAGTTCCTCAGGCAGGGGGCACATTTCCTGGTAGGTGAACCTAAAAACGTGAAAGCGAGGGTCCCAGAAGTGGGTCGCAGCCAAAAGGAGGTTGTAGTCTATTCTGATTCTACGTAAAAATTTCAATCCAGAAAGGGGGGAAAGAGTGCTGTTTTCCCAAGTTTGAGCATCGTCTAAGATATGGTGCATTTTGGAAAGAAAAGGAGAATTCATTTCTCTGTGACTAAGGTCGAGGTCGCTAAGGGAAATAAAGAAGGGGAAAAGAAAAAAAACTGAGGAAAGGAACCTGCTATGAAGCTAAAATGAGAGAAAAGGCACGGAATCCAAGAAAATGATGAATTTTATAGGATTGACCTACCGACGGCTAGCCCGTCCCTAACTCAGATAGTGATCCCGTCTGTAGTTGTCCACCTGGCAGTCTTTGCATCGTGCATATCACGCGCATTAATTAGGTAATTAATGAGGGTTAAATGCAGAATCCGGAGAGACAGACGGCATGCCCGTCAGTAGCTGTATAGACGTAAAGCCCGTCGGTACTTAAATTCTATATAAGGACGCAGGTACCGACGGACAATTGCTTTCTTCTCTTTTCTTCTTCACACCGACGCTCTTCCCTTCTTCTTCAGTTACATTTTATCGTTTTTGCTTTTTCGGTTGGTTTCCTTTGCACCAGTGTTTAGTCATTTCTTCTTCATTGAGTCTCAACTTCCAGGTTAGTAAAATTCTTCTAGTTTTTATTATTATTTATTTTATTTTATGGTGAGTAATTTAATTTAATTTTATTTTTTTGGATTAGTATAATTAGGCTAATTGCTGTAGTACAATTTGAAAATGCCATTTGTTTTTTTTATGCTTTAAGCAATAAGTTAACACATAGAATAAATAATATGCTATTCTTTAGTTGAGATAAAATGCATGAATATATGCTATTTTGAGAACAATTAATGATAGATGCATATTTATTTTTATTGAGTTTTTTTAGATATTCAAGCATAGCCTTAGGAAGACATGCATTTTGAAACTAATACTAAGAATTAGGAAGTAAAGCAAGTGTGAATATGTTGCACTGTTGCTTGGGGCCTGAGGCCTATTTTTTTTGTTTTCTCATGCAGGAGGTTGGGCACACCCTTACCGGGGTGCTACCCAAATTTTTTTTAATTTTTTTTTTCGGTTTAGACACGACCCCGTCGAAATGTTGCCTAAATTTTTGTTATTATTTCCTGAGTAAAGTTCGTTTATGACTATGATACCAAAACTAATTTTTTTACTTTATTTTCAGGATGCCACCGCGAAGTTATGCTCCGCGCGATCAGCCTGAGCCTCAGGCCCCGGATTGGATGAGTGCCGAGGCCAGACAGAGGTATGCAGCACTGGCTCAGGTGCAGTTTCGAGCTAGCCGTTTCATTTCTAGGCCGTTCCTTGAGGCTCTCGGGATGCCCGATGAGGTCGATATTTTGTTGGCAGGCGCGAGATGGACTGAGTTTCTGACGCCTGCTTTCCAGACTCACCCAGAGATAGTTCGGCAGTTTCTTGCTACGTTACAGTACAGGGGGTACCAGAGATCCGACAAAGAGGAGGGTGTTATCCAGTTTTGGATTGAGAGGCACCATTATAACATTGCCCGTCAGCGATTTACAGAGGCTATGGGGCTTCCATTCGGGCAGGATGTTATAGTGCCCCATAGAGCAGTTAGACGCCACCATTGGGCGGTCATTGCATTGCCGGGAGTGCCGTATGATCATAATACGGTAAAGAGCACGGTACTCACGTCACAGGCCCTTTGATATGTTCACAGAGTTTTATCCAGCTCCTATTTTGGATGAGCTGGTAACCCAGGGTCTCTCAACGCCGTTGAGATTTGGAGTTTATGGGCCATGGTGGCAGGCCAGCGGCTCAACATCAGCCACGAGATTTTGGTTAACATGGTGAGAGTATATAGGGCGGCAACCCCTATAGTGTATGTTGGTGGAGTCATTACTAGACTACTTTTGAATTTGGGTATTCGTCTAGACATCCTGGGGTAGGCCTTGGATGAGAGAATTTATGTGGATGCTCTGGCAGCTATTACAATGGCTATGATATTGCCGATACCGAGTCAGGCCGAGGCATACAGACTCCGCACCATTCATGATACCAGACGTGCATTTAGGCTGCCCTCACTAGAGCCTCAGATGGAGCAGCCTTAAGAGCAGCCTCAGATGGAGCACTAGCCTCCCGAGCCCCAGCAGCACCAGGACGAGCATCCGGGTACACCCTCTGACATGGGGATTTAGTTCACCATGGATGAGCTATTTGCTACTCCTCCAGGGCAGAGAGTACAGAGTCCTACTCCGCCTCCACCATCGAGAGTACATCGGATAGCTCCCCGTGCACCTGAGAGATTCAGTCCATATGCTAGAGCAGGGGACCCGGGGGCGTCTACTTCTACAGATCCACCTCCAAAGCGGGCACCAGAGTCAGCTCCCCCTCCATTCACACCATCGCCTCACCCGGCACAGCCAGATTTTTCTGTGATTTTGACCTTTATGTTCGCATCCTTTGAGCACAGACAGGAGGAGAGAGACAGGGCCTTTCTCGGGAAGCTCGGGGAGCGAGATAGAGTCATCTTAGAGCGGCGAGATCAGTAGCAGGGTATTATCTAGGAGCAGGGGAGGCTTATTGACCATTTGAGACAGGAGCAGGAGAGACTCGTGGGTCAGCTGAGGCAGGAGATGAGGGCCCCCCAGGATGAGGCGACTCAGAGGATAGATGCATCTATACAGGTGATGGATGAGTCAGTTGAGGCTCTCAGATTCAGGATCTAGGTCTTAGAGGGTGCCATACCTCCCATCGCCCAGTCCATGCGAGAGTTTAGAGAGCATACAGAGGATAGGCTGAAAAGTATGGGGACTACCTCTACAGATTAGACCATCCGCCTAGCCCGCGCTTTCAGAGAGTTAGGGGGGTCGTCACTGATACGCTGCAGTTCATGATGGTATGCGCCCAGCCTTTTCTTGATGGATATGCTTAGGTCCAGTTCCACCAGTAGGACCCAACGAGAGCATAGTCTTTATCAGTACCAGTGGCTGTACCTCCCAGATACCAGCGACAGGCCAGAGCCTCGGCTTCTCAGGAGGCAGGACCATCAGCCCATCCCATGCAACCATCTGCTACAGATGCGGGACCATCTGCCTCTTCATCACAAGGCCAGCCGGTTCACATATCAGATGATGATGTTGATCCAGAGGAGCTCTCAGATTATGCGCCATTATAGATTGTTCAGGGAGTTCTTCTAGCTTTGTAGTTATACTTTTTGTTGTAATCACATCTGTATATTGTACAAAATTCAACCTTTTAGTGGAAAAACATTTATGGATTAACCTGTTAAATTTGCATGTTATTTCTTCATGATTTAAATTTCTTAAAAAAAAAAGAAAAAAAAAAGAGAGAGAGAAAAGAAGGAAAAAGACAATTGATCATATAGTAAACAGGATGATAAATAATAAAGGGCAACATAAAAATGTTCATAAATCTACCAATAAAGTTAATTTGCACGAGAATTAACAAGGGTCTCTTACAATACAGGAACATGGTTTCACACCAATTCAAAAATGACCAGAAGTCAAAAGGAAGGATAAATAGATCAAACATTATGTTTTTCAAGATCGCATTCAATATTAGATGAGAATCATCAGATCAGAATCATACCTTGCCGATTGAATAGAGGTTAGCAAGGAAAATTCACGAACTTAAAGTAGGACTAGCGATATAAATCAGACACCGTGTATGCCGAGACAAGGACAGCAGGGTACACGCGATAGATTGGATCGCACTTTGTAAGTTGGAGCAAACTCGGTGCAGCTCAGGAGAGCAATCCTCGCATTTTGTAAGTCTGGAGCAGACTCGGCGCATCACCATCCGCACTTTGTAAGTTAGAGCAAACTCGGTACAGCTCAGGAGAGCAATCCTCGCGTTTTGTAAGTTCGGAACAGACTCGGCGCATCACCATCCGCACTTTGTAAGTTGAAGCAAACTCGGTGCAGCTGAGGAGAGCAATCCTCACGTTTTGTAAGTTTGAAACAGACTCAGCGCATCACCATCCGCACTTTGTAAGTTGGAGCAAACTCGGTGCAGCTCAGGAGAGCAATCCTCGCGTTTTGTAAGTCTGGAGCAGACTCGGCGCATCACCATCCGCACTTTGTAAGTTGGAGCAAACTCGGTGCAGCTCAGGAGAGCAGTCCTCGCGTTTTGTAAGTCTGGAGCAGACTCCACACGTCGTCACTTCTACTACTAAAAGGTAGGGACTGCCTCAGGTATGCGTCTCTTTCCTTTCTCCTCTGAATTTTGGCTCATCTAGACACTAGTGCACTAGTTTTTCCAAAATTGGGGGCAACTGTAGACATCGGGTCTTGAGGCAGTCCAGGTCAGAGTTACCCGATGAAGAGATCTATGTTGGTTTCCGGATAAATGGATGGAATTCAGAGATTTTTGTCTTTTGGTTTTACAAGGATTAAAATCTTTTTCTCTATAGCTTGAGGTTTTGAAAGAGTTTGGGAAATTTTAGTTGAAAATGGAAGTTTTACTTCACAGACGGGATGACCGTCGGAGGTAGGGACGCCCGTCTCTACTTGGGGTGATTCCCATCTCTATGCATAGTAGGGACGGACACGTGTTTGAGTAGGGACCCCGGTCCCTAGTCCCGCGTTACAGCCCGTCTGTAGCTAGGGACGGACACGTGTCTGAGTAGGGACGCCCGTCCCTAGTCCCGCATTACGGCCCGTCTGTATTCAGATTTCCATGCGTGCCCTTAGTAGGGACGCCCGTCGGTAGTTGCAGGGATGCCCGTCAGTAGTGGATCTGATCAGATAACGCCGGATTTGATAAAATTTTATCTAAAATCTTTGAAATGGGGATAAATGTTAGTTAAAAATTGAATTTTAAAACTCCTTTTAGAATTCAAACTTTAAACTGATGCTTATCTTATTTTTTATCTCCAAAATTCTATAAATTGGGAAGAATAATTCATTTTTGGGGGTTAGAAAATTTAACAAATTTGGTTTGGGAAAAAGTGACAAATTTTTGGGGAAGAAAATTAACCACTTTTTGAGAGATTGGAATTTTTTTAGAAAATGTTTTTTTGTGAGCAATCTACCAAAAATCTATGAAATTTCTGTTTATTTTTAGGATTTTGTTTTGATAAAAATTCTTCCAATTAATTGATTTACTCAAATTCTTCTTACGAATTAAGCCAATTTGAGGTAACGAAATTCATTCGTTTCCATCAATACAGCTAATTCAAACATTTGATCGCTATTAAATTTTCAAGAAGGAGAAATACAAATTTTCTTACTTTGATTTAATTATTTGATCCTTGTGGAGCGTGCAGGGACTGAAACCATTCGATATTCAACCGAAAAGGTAAAATTCGAGGGTAAACATTCTGGATTAATACTTGTGTGATTTGATTAGCTTATATAAACTGTTTTAATTTTTTTCCTTATTTTATTTTTTAACTCATTTCTTTTAAAAGTTTCCTATTATTTTTCTTTTATTTACTTTATTCACCAATTTCGACACTGACATATTTATTCCTATGAGTTATTCTCTGACAATTTGGATTTGGAGTTGTAAACGATGATGGTCGAGCCAATCTGAGGATTTCCATACGGGTTCTTTCTTCACTCTTGCCTTTTATTCATGTTATTATTAAGATTATTTCAATGTTGTTAAAGTGAAAAGGGCCAAATATTTTATAGTAATTAATTTGAAAGTTTTCCTAAATAAAAATGGGACCAATGTCTCAATTTTCTCTATCCAAAATAAAATCATCACATTTAAAAGTGTTTTATAATAAATATGCATGCGAGGACCAATGTCCTCATCATTAATGAATACCCCGATTTATGCATGATTCGTATTTTATTTACAATGGGGGTTGTATTCCGCCCCTAGTTTTATTGTAATTTATTTTGTTTAATAATGTTTTACTTATTGCTTTTGACGTGAATGATTACGCTAAATTAAATGCATCGTGTGGAAAGTTGGTGAAACAATGAATTCAAAACTTAATCATAATATTGATCAAGGTATAAATAAATGAGAAGTCCCGAACTCACTCTGGTCTTTGGGGCTCAATGAGGCGAGAGGTCTAGGACTTCAAAGACACCTCTTAAGTCTCACCAAAAGACTTAAATTTACAAATCTTAGGCTCCAGGGGGTAGAGGCTGAGACCTCCAAGATCTCTCTGGCTTGCCCAAGATGGATATGTATGCGCCGTCTTAGACTCGCTGAGGCTAGACGACCCTCCCTAATGTTCTATTGGGTGGCGACTCAAAGAAACCTCATTGTTGCCCAAAATAGACGCAGCTTGTAAATACCTTATAAGTTTTAATGAATCCCATCCTAATCGCCCTAAAGCGGGCTTTCGGGAGGCCACGGGGTTCGGCGCGCGTCACACCATCCTTCATTAGTCTCTCCAACACCAAGGGTAAAAACCGACCCAAATTAGAAAAGTGTCTCTAGCCTTATCCTACTCCGGTAGCTGAAATCTCGGCCGTCTTACCATTTCTACCATTACTGCTTCCAGCACCGCCTGATCTGTACCCTGACTGGTTCCTAAAGTTTTTCCTAGCAAAATTATTTTGGCTTGTTTTCTGTGCTAGGTAAGCTACCTCAGCCTCTACAGCAATATTTTTAAGCGACTCCCAATCTCTGAGCCCCTTAAAGCTGAGCAAGTCCCTCAAGCAAGGGCAAGAGTTCCTGATAAATAGTCTGATCTGCTCAGCAGTGTCAGGCTTCCGCTTTATCTCCATGACCCTATTCCTCCATCTGGTGAGGTATTTATGGAATGACTCATCACTCTTCTACTGTAAAAGCTCGAGGTCCTTTAGGGTGACCTGCATTCTAGTTCTACAGTCATACTGCTTCATGAATTTGTTATCAAAATGTCCTAGCCCTCCTTGGATCTCCTATCCAGCCCATGATTCCAGTCTACTGCCGGACCCACCAAACAAAGGCAAAAATATTCCACCTTCTGCTTCTTTGTCAACCCTGTGCCCTTCATTACCAGGGTGTACTGCTTAATGTGTGCAGACGGGTCCAAAGTACCATCGAACTTTGGCAGCTTGGGCATCTTAAACCTTAGGGGCAATAGCTCTTCATCCCCTAAATCTCTATCCTCGGGGTTGATTCCCTTACCAGCTGATAATAGGCGGGTGATTGCCTCAATTTGCTGCCTCATTCCTCTCATAGCCTCATCCTCAACTTTGCGTTCTCTACCCCTCACAGCTTGATGGGCTATTAGCTCCTCAACCTCATCCTCCATCATGAAATCCTCATCAGGATTAAGGATCCTTGCCCTTCTTGGCTCAACGGGCGCAACAATAGCTTTATTCCCATTGATAGGTCGGCGAGCAGCATTACCTATAATGGGGACCTCTTCACCAGCAGGTAGTTCAACTTGCCCCCGAGGAGGGACTACCGGTGGTTGTGGAGCAAGAGGTGGTTGTGCAGCAGGAGGAGGAGTAATCCTTTCAGCCATGGTGCGTATCATCTCTAACACCCTTCGCTCAAAATCCTCTAGTCTCCTAGCAAGTTCTTGAGTGGTTAGAGCTCTGGTCTCTTTTTCTATTGAGGATGATTCACTAGTCATTAAGAGTGACTTAGAATCCCAAACAGGCACTAATTTCGACAATCCAAGGAGCAGGTTTATCCTTACTAGCCTACCGTCAGAACCTCTAGTCCACTTAGATGAATCTATGATGGCTGAAAGACTCAAACTGTTAGCATGATGCATGGATGATGTATGCGATGCATGATCATGTTTGTGCATCATAGACAACCACACGCAAGCAGATAGATCCTTCCAACCTTATCACTCCCACACACGAGGTCGTCCGGTCTCTTTTCCTAGGCGGGCTTGATCCATTAATTAACAGGGAACCCAATGGATACGTATGGTGTACGGTGAAAAGCCAGCAGTATAATATCTCTTATCTAATTCTCATACGTATGAATTTTTGGCCTTTATGTATTTAAACATTTCAACCATATTAAGATGGGCTCACCGAGGCATAAAAACCTTTGATAAAAGACCAATTAATTTTGTTGATTTTGTTCAATATATAATAACCCACATAGCAACCATCGTATTAAGGTACATTTTACCTAAGGGAAGTATCTATTTCCATTGCATGAGCTTTGGTCAAGCCTGATGATACTTTAGGGCTACCCAAGCATGGTCCCTGCCAATGGATCTAGCTCATCACGAGCATAGCAATCGATCGGGTCTCCATTTGATATACGAAAAGGTATTAGGCTTGGGTTGGTGATTATCCTTAACACTTCCCTACAATAAGTGAAAGTACGGATGTCCTTTGGGAATGCACTGGGGTAGAATAAGGGACAAAACTAGCGTAATTATAAGGCTTTAAAATGATGTGATGCAATTTTTGAAAAGAGATAGAATTTTAAGTTTTAAAAACTCAATTATACATATGAACCAAAACACTTTCAAAGCAAAGTCACGAAATCGCCAGCGGAGTCGCCACTGTGACACGCGCTGAAACCGATAAGGCCCTTATTTTGAGTCCCGTTTTTAGGGCTCGAGGGATTGGTTCGTGTCTTTTGATCTTGGGCAACATGAGACATTTTTTGAATTCCTTACCCAATAGAACATTGTTTCATCTAGTCCCATGAAGCCTTTAGGTACCTTTGAGGTATTTTAGAGTCGCCACCAAATTTACGAGAAATTGGTAAAGGCCATCTAACCTCTACAGTCTAAACTAGAGAAGGTGTTCGGAACTTCACTCTTATTTATGCCTTAGTTAAATATAAGGGAGTTTTTAGATTATAAAATTTCATCTCTCTTCTCACGCGATTCGATGCATTTTATTTAAGGTGCACTTCAAGCATTTAGAAAACGGTAAAAGAAAGCTGTAAATAAAGCGATAAACACACAAAGTCACGCCATTTACAAAAGAGAAATTGGGACAAATACAATCCCCTAAATGAAAAGAAAAGCTGAATAAGATTAAAAATGAAAATCAGGACAGAATACAATCCCCAATTGAAAGAAAATAAAATTGCCCCAAAAATAATTAATTACAAGGGCCCACAAGAAATATGAACATAAATTTAAAACAAATAAACAAAGCCAAGCATGAAAAAATTACATACATAAATCGGAATATTTATTTGGTTTAGGAACATTGGTTCCTTTATGCTCACTTAAAGAGGGATCGAAGAGTTATTTTGATTGTTGAATTGAAAACCGGGATGAGTGATCCCCGTTTTGGAAAACTTAACTCTTCATTTTAATTTGTGATATTTTACATTCTTTGGCTAAAATGATGGACATTGGTCCCGATTTATTAGTAAAAATCCCAATTTAGATGTAAAACTATTTTTGTGATTTTTTGTCTTACACGCATATAAAATAAAATATTTCATTTACAAAAAAAACACAAACACAAAAAAGGGGTAGGAAATGTCTCACCCAAACTATGTGGTCTCCTACGCATTGTGACGCCTCCATGTGGTCACGGAAATGCTCACACAAGGCAAATCACATTTAAATCCCAAATAAAAAATAACATTAAAAATGTTAGTAACAATTCTAAAATCAAACAAATAAAAATAAAGACAAGATAAATATAATACATATTAATTCAATATACAAATAATTCACATGCAAAGGAAATTAAAAATAAGTCTTGCAAAAACCTAAGAATAATAATACGAACGATGACGAAGTAATAAGAATAACAACAATAAAATGATGATGATGATAATAATAATAATAATAATAATAATAATAATAATAATAATAATAATAATAATAATAATAATAATAATGACAAACAATAACAATAATAAAAAAAGGGCAGAGCAGTGCGAGGTGCAGTCTCCCTCGCGAGGCTGCCTCTCGCCTCGGTGAGATGCGGCCTTAGGGGCACATCTCACCTTGGTGAGATGCAGCCCCAAGGCCACATCACGTGAGATGTGGCCTTGGGGCCGCATCTCACCAAAGTGAGTTGGTGAGATGGCCATTTTTTTTAAAAATCTTTTTTTTATTATTATTTAATTAGTTTAATTCCTTTTTTAAATATATGTATTTTTTAATAAAAAAAAATTTGATATATATAAAAATAATACTTCCTAATTTTTTGATTTAATTTATAATTTTTTTTATAATAATTATTTTTTTTATAATTTTTATTATATATATTTACTTGTCTATTTTTTATTTAAAAATGAGGGTCTCGACAAGGGAAACATCATTTTCGACATTTTACTTGCGAACAAGTATCATTTTCATGATTGGGTAATCTTGATCTTGGACTGACTCAGGATCCGGTGTCTACAGTATGTGATTTGTATATTAGTATATTGTAATGTTTATCGTATATGTGTATTGTTGTGAATATTGTTGTTGAAAAAAAAATCTATGGAATTATCGAGTACTTTATAGTGTAGTGCTTCAGTACAGTACTGTGACATCCAGTATTCATATAATTTACAGTATAAGGGTTTTACATTTATTTTGGTATCAGAGCAAAGGTTTAGGTGGTCCTAAGATCAGAGTTAGTGTAATAAGGACGAAGTGATACGTATACATGCCATGAATGGGTATTGATGATAGAAGTGAGTAAAGGTATCAGAGGAGAAATAGGGATAGTATGGGTTCATAGAATTGTAAGGGAATGCAAAGTATGTTGGTTGTTGAAAGTAAATTGATTTTTCTGAATTGAATGTTCTCACAGTATAGTGATAATGATATGTGATAGTGATAAATATGAAAAATTTTGAGGACAAAAATTTTTATTAGTGGGGGAGAATTGTAATGGCCCTAACATTGGCTTAAAAGTATTAGTGAATGTCTACAGTATCTTTAGAGTGATTAAAGTGTAAAGTAGTGTATTGAGTGATGCTAACAGTAGTGAAGTTAAGAGTTAAGTGTGTTTGAGGTATAGCAATCCCGGGATGGGGGACCACGGGGTAGCTATACAGTGGACCCGGCGGTCGATTTTCAGAATATTTATTATTTGATAAAATCGATCTGTGGGCCATCAGGAGTCTTGTGGTGAAATTTGTAGTGAAAACGGAGTCAAATAAGCTTCCGAAAGTCATCCTGATAATGGCCTTTGGTTCGTTTCAAATTGAACTAGAGTTTGACCAAGGTTTGACCGAATTTTTAGAAAATAATTTTTAGCTCTAAAGGGTGTATAGTGGGAAGTGTCAAAGCATCAAATAATTTTCTGTAATTTTTCACAGTACTAGAATTGGATTTTACAGCAGAACAAAAAGTGGTTGAATCGGATCGGTTTAAGTGAACCGGGCCCTAAATGAACTCCGATTGAGCTAAAAATTTGTAAGGAGACTATATTTGATATTTTAAGAATAATGGAATTGTTCGGGAGTGAAAAAAAAGTTGAGGAACTCATAAGTAACTTGAAACAGTGTGAAATAGCTAAAAAACTGAAATTTTTGTTCAAACCGGTCGGACCGCTTTGGTTGGACTGGTTTGGTTCAATTTTAGCCTATATAAGGGAGCGAATTCTCTAGATTTCTCCACCTCCCACTGCCTCTCTTCTTCTTCTCTTTGGCCGAATGGTTGTTCATGGTTTCTACTCCATTTTTCTTCTATTTTCTTCTCGTTTCTCCCTAAATCTTAGCCTCCTGAGTAAATTTTAACCCATCTACAACATGGTGATGGTAATTTGAGTCCATTTAGCGGGCTAGAAGTGGGAAAAATATAGAAACAAAGATTGTGTCTAAAAATTGAGGAAATTCTAAGGAGAAAAGAGTTTCAAAGGAGTGAGGCCATGGAAAGGAAGCCTAAGGAGTGGAGAGTAAGAATCTAAGGTGAGTGGATACAATATCATTATTTTTCCATTGATTATGTATGTGTTTTAGGTTATATTTAAGTGTGAACATGAGATTTAGGCATGAATAATTGAAACTAACTTGATAAGCAGGCTTAGTGGACTTAAATAAGTGTATAAATATGCTTAGAATAAATTAAAACATTATGGTATGAAACATGTAGGTCAAATGGAAATTTAAGGAAAATATAATGTATATATGGCTTTTATGGCTTATAAATGATGGATTTAATGTGTATAACTTGTGTAATGTAAGATGGAATAATTAAAAGATTGAAACATAAAGATGGTAAATTTATGTAGGTTTGGCCGAATGGGTTAATAAAGAAAATAAAGGGATATATGGTGTATTAAGGCATGTAAATGGTATTTATGACATGTATAATATGAAAATTGTATGATTAAGAGATTAAATGAAATTAAAGTGGATGTTATGAAAAACTCACACGTTGGCCGAAGTGGATAATAAATATATAATAAATGATTAGTGGTAACTATGGCATATAAATGATGTTTATGATGGGTTTGACATGTAAAGAGTATAATCTAGTGGTTAAATGAAATTAAAGTGAACTTAATGACAAATTAGTATGATGGCCGAATTGATCATGATGGATTTTTATGGTGTGTTTTGATATTTAATAACATATAATGATTTAAAATGAATGTACCATGATAAATGAGTGTGTATATGAAAATATAAGTGAAAATGATGACTTGGCTGAATTGTATATGTTGGCATAATGAGAAGTTTAAGTGAATTTTTAATAATTTATTTTCCCTTACTAATAGTCTAGTAGAAAAATCTAGTCCAGGATATAATTGGCTAGCCATAGGGATTTCACACTGCGGTACGAGTCATGGCGACTTGATATTGATAGGCCAATGACGGTTTATCTTAGTGTACAGTGTATATAGTATTTACAGTGATTAGTGTAGTGTAGTGCAGTACAGTGATGAATGGTTTCATTGGGGTCATTCTATAGTGTAGTGGATCTGTGGGGTCCACGTCCCGCGTCTCCGGTCGGTAGATTTTCTATCAATTATATACTAGGGGCATAATGGTAAATAAGTGATAAAATTGATTAAAATAGTGTTAAAAGTGAAAATGAGTGAACATGGGACTAAATTGTAATAAATGGAAAGTTTTGGGGTACAATGGTAATTTTACAATAAGTTGGTAAAAAGTGGTAAAGTTAGGTAAAAAGTGTAATGATAAGAGTAATTTGGACAAAATATGAGGTTAAAATGGTAATTTAGTGTAAAAGTGGTAAATTAGGGATCTAAATGTCATTTGGTGAATTTATAAGGTTAAAAGGGGAACTTAAGTGTAACAAGGGTAAATTGGTAATTAAAACTAAATATAAAGGGTATAAGTGGAAAATAAGAATAAGTGAAGATAAAAGTGTAAATAATGAATAATTAAGGGTATTATGGTAATTAAGTGGATAATAAGGACGTAAATGGAATTAGTATAAAAGAAGGGACATGAATGGTATTATGAGAAAAAGTGGGGACACAGATGTAATTAATGGAAAAGTCAAGGATAAAATTTGAAACCAAGGAAAAAGATTAAAGGCAAAAGTGTAATTAATGAATAAATAAGTTTAATAAAAGGATTAAAATGTAATTAGTGTATAATGAGATTTATTGTTTAATTATGTAAACTAATTGGCTAATATGATTAATGATTTAATAGAAAATAATAATAATAAATTAAAAGTGAAATTTAGATTAATTAATGGCCTAATTGTAATTATAGTGAATTTGAGTAATAAAATTGAGAAGTGAGAATTAAACAAGGACTGAAGTGTAATTTGAGTTTCAATGATGGTAGGAGCTAAATGATAAAATATATGATAAAATAACAAATAAATGTGGTAATGGAATTTAATAGTGGCATTTTTGTAATATATAACAATTAAGAGTAAGAATGTATATTAATATAAAGTGTATGGACCAAATTGTAAATTTACAATTGTAAGACTAAGTAAGACATTATAGTGCAACTAATAGTTGGTATAGATATTAATTATAAATTTCATAATTAGTGAATAGATAATCGATGAACTTAGAATATTGAATTACAAATAATTATGAATTAAATAATGATTTTAAGTTGATTTAAAGTACAATTAGACATGTGTGTGTAATTCAATTAGATTTATAAAGTGATAGAATTGTAAATAAGATATAAGCAGGGGTAAAAGCGTGAAATAGTGGCAATAATGTGAATAAACGGGAAGTGGGAAGAATAAAGGTAATTGTATCAAATACAGTTAATATAGGGATCAGATAGTACATTAAATAAAAGATGGACTACTAATTAAATATTATAACATAAACTAGGAAAAAGTAACTAATAAGTGCAGTGATGAAAATATTGATAGGGTATACATTGATAAATTAGGAAATGACACAGAAATTAATAAATTAAAAATGTAAATAATAATGATAATGATAGTAAAGTGAAATAAAAAAGGTAAAATTTAAAATTGTGGTAATTGCAGACGACTAAATTGTTAATTATTATAGTAAGACTTTTAAAAAGAAATTTTAGTGAACTAAGCTATAGTGTATAATTACCGAATGAAAAGTAATAAAGAATTGACAAACTAATTAACTAGTTTGCTATTAAAGTGTTAAAAGTATCTAATTAAGTATAATGGAAAATAAGGATTTAAAGGTAATAGTGATAAGTGTTAGTGCGAATAATAAGAAATGTCATGTAAAAAGAAATTAATAGACCCATTATAATGTTAATTATATAAGTGAATAAAATTGAAAAAGAATCTACGTATTAATGATAAAACTTCAAGAACTACAATGATATAAAATGTGGATTAGATGGTTGTTAAAATTTACATTAAATATATAATATTGAATAATTGACAAGGAATTGCTAGAATAAAGGCTAGAAGTGATAACTATGGTAGTAATAATAGAAATAGTGTTGGTTAGAGAAGAAGTAAGAAAATAATGATAAAATAGTAAATAATCAAATAAGCTAGTGATTAGATGATATGAGCCTAAATAACTCATATTTAACTTACATTTTGTGGTTAAAAATTATGTTTAGTTATGATTAAATGTGTTAGAATTAGGTGTGTGTGATGTTTTGTGTTAAGTGTTGTTAATGTAGGAGAAAAACGGAGAAGATGTGAAGAAAGAGCAGAAATGAGCAAGAAAAGAGTTCTCTGTCGCGAGCACGACATACGCCGTGAGCGCGACAGAGGATGCCTAAGAGAAGAAAAGGAAAGAGAAGAAAAGAAGAACCAAAGGAGGGAAGCTGCGCGCTGTCGCGAGCGCGACAGGCATCGCAAGCGCGGTAAGAGGCGGAGGAAGAGGAAGATCGAGCAACTGAAGATATTGAAATGCCGTGCTCTATCGCAAACGCGACAGAGAGAGCCGTTGGACAGTTTCCTTTGAAAAGTCACCTGAAAAGTTGGGACTTTCCACCAAGCTTTGCAACTATTTAAAGAAAGGACATGACTTTTGGAACACTATAAATGTTAATTTCAATTGTAATTTTAGGATGATGAATTTTTAACTAATTTTAGTTTCTGTAAATCTAAAGAACATTTTTATAGTTAAAGTAAAAAGTTAGATTTTATGTTTTCAAGAAGAAGACCAAGGAGGAGAAAATTTATTTCAAGGGTTTGAGAAAAGGGTTGAGAGATTTCTTTCTACTTACTCTTATCTATTTTTTTCTTCTCTGTAATTTAAATGAATGTTCTTTAATGAACTTGATACTATTGTTATTTTCTATTTCCATCTATGTTATTAGTCTTGTAATGTAGAATTTTATATTAGTATTATTGGATGATCTTTATAAGTTAAGGTAGAAGTGAGAGGTTCATTTTAACTTACATTTAATAGGAATTCATTATTAAAACATAACTAGAGAGATCAGTATGTTAAGATAATTACTATAGGTTGGTGAATAATCTTAGAATAAGTAATTGAAATTAACTAGTTCATTAATGAGAGTTAGGGATTAGCATTTCAATTGCATATTTTAGGCATTCTAATTCATGGTCGAGAGAGTGAATTAGAACAACATTCCAACTTGGCCTGCTTGTAAGATTAAAATTATAATTAAATGATGGAATCAAGTTTCATAATTATTAAATCTTCATTATATACTTTATCTTCTTTGATTATCATTAACTAGGATTAATTAGTTTACAAAATAAGAGTAGTATAAAATTAACTCACAAATTAATGAATATTGTAAACAAGATTAAAATTGACTAGTAATAGTGTGTAATATTAATTTACATTCCTCATGGGATCGACATCTTTTGTACTATAATCGGTACACTGTATACTTGCGGAATTAGTGTATAGAAATATGCCTAACAAGTTTTTGGCGCCGTTGCCGGGGATGTGTTATGATTAAATTTATTGCCATTATGAATCTTGATTTATGATTTTGGATTACAATACTTAATTAGTTTTGTGTTTGTTTTGTTTTATTTTACAGGATTGGATAGTTCAAGTCTATGCCTAGTACAAGAAGTTCTCAAGAAGAACTTGAACCATTGAATCCAGAAATAGAAAGATTTATTTCGAGTAACCAAAAATCCAACAAGAAGAAGAATAAAACTAGGAAATTAATCATGGCTGAAGAAGAGAATCCACCAAGGTTAATGGACTTTACTACGCCAGCGTTGAGCGGGGCTCAATAAAGGGGTAGTAAGACCAACGGTAAATGCTAATCAATTCGAAATTAAGCCATCTCTTTTACAAATGATTCAAAATAGTATTCAATTTTATGGTTTGGCAAATGAGGATCCAAATGCTCATTTGGCAAATTTCTTAGAAATTTGTGATACTTTTAAAATTAATGGAGTTTCGGCGGATTTAATCAAGCTTAGGCTTTTTCCTTTTACTTTAAAGGATAAGGCAAAGGCTTGGTTGAATTCACTAACTAGAGGGTCTATAACAACTTGGGACCAATTGTCTCAAGCATTTTTATCTAAATATTTTCCTCTAGCCAAAACTGCGAAAATTATAAAGGATATAACTGTAACACCCCGAAAATTATATGTCTAGGGATTTTTGGTGATTGAAACTGTATGATTTGATGGTCGGGGTGATTAAGTAGGAGAAAGGATATGATCCGAATTAAGAAAAATGAGACAAGGGTAATTTGGTCATTTTGCATGCATGGATTTAATTGAATGGAATAAATAACCATGAGGGCCAATTTATGAGAATGGATTAGTAATATGGCAAATGTATGTGAGTTGTGGTGTCAGGTGTGCCGAAAGGATGAATTCGGTATTAATGCAAAAGTTTCGGCAAGTGCGGCCAATTCCAAATTTTTAAGGTTATAATTTAGGACATAATTGAAGTGGGTAAGGATTTAATTGTGGGTCAATGTAAGAATTATATTTATGTATTAGGTTATTGTAAGATTATGAGAGGATGTGGACTAAAAGGGATAATTGGACACAAAAATCTTATAAGGACCAATAGAAAAAGGACATGTGGCATTAGAGATAGGATGGTAGTGGTTGGGGTATTTATGGCGAGAGAGAATGTGAGAGAGAGCACATTTCTGTTCATCCCTCTCTCCTTTCTCACGATCTCCCTCTCTTTCTTCTTTTCTTCCTCTTCTTCTTCTTCTCGCGCCATCCTCTCCCTTTCTTTGCAAGCCCCAAGATATGTATAATGGAATTTACAGCTCAAGTGCTCTTAATGAAAGATTTGAGATTAAAGGGTAAGTTATGAGTTTTAATTTATGCAATTCCTCTTTGGTTAATTAGAAACCCTAAGTAATGTTATGTATTTTTGATGAGGAAATTGGAGTAATAAACTATAGAAAGAATATGGAAGCAAGGAAGTTCAACCATTTAAGCTAATGCGAGCATAGGAGGTTCAGGTTTGGGAAATCTACCTTTTGATATACATGTGTGTGTGTATTGATGATTTTGATATTTTTTTTGTTCTGAGATTTATTTGTCAAATTGGATTTCTTGTGTTATTTTGGTTGTGTGGGTTTGCTTAATTTTTTAGAGAGATTGAATTTTTGGGGAAACTCTGCCCAGATTTCTCTGGACCTTTCATGATTGTTTTAGTTATAAGTCGACTTATAGATATCCAAATTCTATGAAACAAGTGCTAATGGAAAAATAATTCATATATCTAAAATTTCCTCTGAAGTACTGGAAGCCAATTCTTGCTATAAGAACCTTGAAAATTGTAAAACCCAGGCATCTCTACTTAGGCGGGTTCACTAGAGCAATGTAGATTATTTGGGCCTTATCTGACATTTCTGATGTCCAATTGATCTCAAATTTCTTTTATTTGAAATCTAACATCCTAGGGATCTTTTTATAATCAGGTAGTTTTGGCTAAAAAGTAGTTTTAGAGGTTGGATTAGGCGGTACAATGTTGAATGTGAAAAGCTACCTTGTTAGTCTGTTTTTCACAGGACATTTGGGGGAGGCTTCTATAGCGAGCGTGGCCCTTGTCGTGATCGTGACAGAACCTACTTGTTGAAGGTTTTTTCCTCTTATTTTGAACCTCATGCTCATGGTTGGTATAAATCCTTGCCCCTCTTTACCCTTCTCTATGTTGCATATTTTGTTATGTTTCTCCTTTCGAAATACGCCCGAACTTCATCGAAACTTTTTAAGACATATTCATCACATGTTTAGAGCTTGTAAAAGAGTAAATAAATGGCTATCACTTAGGAATACAAGTGACTAAGGTTATAAATAAGAATATGGACTAAGGTACTTAAAGGTTTAATGAGTCAAACACTTTCGAATTCGTCCAGTATTGACATGATCTATATTATGTTATGAGATCTGAAGTGAAATTCTATAACTTGTATTTTGAACCAGTAGAACTATGGGGTTCTGATTCCCAATCCTTTGGGATACATAGGAAGCTTGGAACACCCTTCCAAGTCCGAACCAAAGCATAGAAACTTATTCGGACATGAAAGATAATTTATCAGCTGAACTCTGTTCATGCCTTGGTATTTGTTAAAAATAAATGTGGCATGTATGTGTAGATTTATAAAAGTTTATTGAGCCATTAATTATTCAAGTCTCGAGTAGGTTTATTTATAGTTTAAAATTTGTATGTGATGTTAAGATTGAATTAAATGATTGTTTTAGGTGTGTCATAAACTGAAAATTAAGTGCATCTTTCGTATCTCAAATGGTTTTTATATGATTGTCTAAATAATGAATGATTCTTAAAAAATTGAATAGTCTAAAATGTTTGTGTTGGAGTTCTTGAATTTAATGCCAAAATTTGGGGAAGTAATGTTTATGAAATTATTTATGGACATTATAAGAATAAATATTGCAAACACAGTGCCCTGAGGCAGCTCAGATCAGAGATTACCCGATGAGGAAATCAGTGTCCATATCTGATCCAATGGATGAAATTCGAGAATTTTGGTCCTTCAGATTCACAAGGATTGGGGATTTTCATTTGTAGCAGAAAGAATTAGAAAAATTAGGAAGATTTATCATGAAAAATGATTTTTTTTTCGCAGATGACCTACACGTCGGTGGTCCGACACCCGTCGGTAGCCGAGATGATCTGTCTCTCACTATGAGAGATGGGCCATCGGTGAAGCAAGTGACGGACACATGTCCGTAAACCGACGCCCGTCTGTCCCTCCCCATGCCTCATTCCGTCCGTTGGCCAAATGACCGCGCGTACCTTTGTAACCGACGACCGTCGGTGAGCTTCAGACGCCCGTCGGTCAATTGATTTGATCATCGGATTTTGGGGAAAACAGAAGATTTTTTTCCAAATCCTATTAGGAATGGGATTTCTCTTTCCTACTCCAAATAGGATTCCCATTTTTCTATAAAAGGGGGGATTTCTAATGATATGGGGGTTAGACAATTTTTAATTAGGGGATTTTCTTTCTCTCAAGGACATTCTCTAATATTTTTGTCTCAAAAATCATATTTTTACAAAAAAAAAAAACTCTTTTCATCTTTTTCAATCTCTTTTCAAAATCTTATTTTGGTGAATCCAATTAATTTGAGATAGCGAAATCAATTCGTTTTCATCAATTTTATCGATTCCAACATTCGAATTGGTAAAAAAAATTGCTTTTCAAGGAAGAAATAGAAATTTTCTTTCCTTGATTTGTAACCGGTCCTTGTGAAGCGAGCGGATTCGAAAAATTTGCTCGACGTTCATCCAAAAAGGTATAATCCGAGGGTAAATATTCTGAACTTAATATTTGGTTGATTTAATTAATTATTTCCATTTTTGTGCATCTTTTGTTAAAATAAATTTATTTTCTTGTGAAATCTGCCTATTTTTATCGTTTTTTGAGGAACAAAGGTGATCGACGGGTAGCGTCGCTACCAACGCCCGTCTCTCGATTGAGGGACGAGCCTTAGATAGCGTACTACTCTGCCCGCGGCTCATATTTTCGACGCCCATCGGTCACGTCTGAATGGCCGTCCCTGGGTTCTCCCACACTGTTTTAATCTATTTCATTTGTTTATGTTTGCTTTTATTTGCTGTCTTTATTTTGTTTGCCCTCTTATTTAAATTTTTTTTTAGTTTTTATTTTATCATTTTATTTCATTTCTGAATTTTTGCACTAATGTGTTTGTTTATTTTTGTGAGATATCATTTTATTATTTTTTGGATGGATTAGAATTGGGAATGAGGATGGCTACCCAAATCTAAGGATTTATACTTGGTTTATCCCTTTAATCTTTAGCTTTATTACTATTATTTATTTGATATCTATTGTTAGTTTATTATTATTTATTTTTTCTGTTTATTATTATTATTATTATTATTATTATTATTATTATTATTATTATTATTATTATTATTATTATTATTATTATCATCATCATTATTATTATTCATTATTATATTAATTGCATTATTATTGTTATTGTTGTGCTTATTTATTTGTTTGGATATTTGTAAAATTATTTCTATCCCGTTAATATAAAAATGGTTAAATGTCTTATAGTAATCAATTTGGGAATTTTTTGCAAAGCAAGGACCAAAGTCCTATTTTAGCCAATAAAAAAAATCGTCACATGAAAAATTAATTTTTTTATAATAAATGCATGCAAGGACCAATGTCCTCAATCTTAACGAATATCCCGTTTTATGCATGTTTTGTACCTTATTTACAATGGGGGTTGTATTTCGCCCCTAGTTTTTTTGTAATTTATTTTCGTATGCTTTATTTTTATGCTATTTTATTCTCTGCTTTTATATGAATGATTGCGCCTTTTAATTAATTTCATCGTATGGAAAGAGGGTGAAATAATAAATTCAAAACTTAATTGTAAAATTAATCAAGGTATGAATAAATGAGAAGTCCCGAACCTATCTCTGGTCTTTGGGCTCAATGAGGCGAGAGGCCCATTTCGATGTTTCATTGGAATGGGATCACCAAGACACCTCTTATGTCCCATTAAAAGGCTTAATTTACAATCCTAGGCTCCATAGGGTTAAAGGGTCAGTCCAATGTCCTATTGGGGTGATTGCCTCCAAGATCCCTTTGGTTTGCCCAAAATGGATATTATGCGTCGTCTTAGGCTCACCGAGGCGAGACGAACTTTCCCAATGTTTTATTGGGTGGCAACTCCATGAAACCTCCTTGTTGCCCAAAATAGACGCACTTGTAAATCCCTTACAAGTTTTCATGAACCTCTCCCGAAAGCCCTAAAAGCAGGTCTTTGGGAAGCCACGAGGTTCGGCGTGTGTCACAGTGGCGACTCCGCTGGGGACATACTCGAGACTTCGATTCGAAAGTACCTTGATTAAAATTTACAATTAAGTTTTAGTTTAGAAATTTTGCTTTCTTTCAAAGTTACATTTCATCTCATTAGAGTTAGTTTGGTCCCTCTATTAACCCCGGTGTGTTCCCGAAGCACGACCCTATGTTCACTCAATGTAGGGAAGTGTTAAGGATAATCACCAGCCCAAGCCTCGTACCGTTTGGTATATAAAATGGAGACCCAATTGGTCGCTATGCTCGTGATGAGCTAGACCCATTGGCAGGGACCATACTTGGGTAGACCTAAAGTAACACCGCCTATGACTAGAGCTCATGTAATGGCTATAGATACTTTCCCTAGGTGGTATGAACCTTAATACTGTGCTTGCTGTATGGATCCTTATGTATTAGGTGAACCCAGATGTCTTGATCGGTTACCTAGCCAAAGGCTTTCATGCCCCGGTAGGACCATGTCGATTCAGTTGGATCACCTAAATACATAATGATCATGACTCATGCGCCTATTGCATTAGTTAAGAGAGTTATGCTGCCGATTATTTGCCATACGCCATACGTCCTCATCCGGTCCCCTGTTGACCCATGGGCTAATCCCGCCTAGGAAAGAGACTATGACCTCGTGTGTGGGAGTAACAAGGTTGGAAGGACCTATGTGCTTGCATGTTATTTGTGGGTGTTGCATAGCACAATCATGCATCTTATCGCATTCATGCATCATTCTAACTCTTTGTGTTTGCAGCCATTATAGATCTGCCTAGGTGGACAAGAGGTCCTCGGGGGCGGTTGATCCGGAATTTTATTTTTGAGCTACCAGAAAGGGTACAATATTCAGATACTACTTCAGAAGCTAGCTACGCTACTTCAAAGATGGCAAACTCACCGAGAGGGACTGATGCCACCAGGGTTTTGGTTGCAGAGGAAGTGGGCCGTAGACTTGAGGACTTTGAGAGTCATTTGATGAACAATGGGCCGGCCAGCTGCTCAACAGAACCCACCACCTCCTCCTGTGAGAAGCAATGAAATAGAGGAGGTCCGAGCAAACCCACTGGAAGAGAATCATCCACCGTTAGTGCATTTTAAAGCTACTACTTCAAGGGTTCAGAGGGGAAAGCAAGTCCTGGGGTTAGACGATAATTCAGACGAAGATCATAAGGAGCACATGTCTCAAAGAGGGAAGGCACCTCAAACTGAGGAGGCCATTTGGAAGAAGATGGAAGAGAGGTTCGAAGCAATGGCTAGGACTTTGATGAAGGGTCAAGGGATGAGTCCAGAAGATAAAGAATTAGATGGAGAGGACCCTATCCCGATGAACTTTAAAATGCCAGATGTTCCAAAGTTTGACGGTACTTCTGACCCTACCGCACATATCAAACAGTACTCGTTGGTGATGAAGGGTACTACTCTGATGAGGAAGCAAAAGATTGAATATTTCTGCTTGAGCTTGACCGACCCAGCAATGGATTGGTATCATGGGTTGGATCGCCGAACTAAAGAAGACTAGGATTTATTGACTGAGGAATTTCTGAGGCAGTACGACTGTAGTACGAGGATGGAAGTGACCCTGAAAGACCTGGAGCTATTGCAGCAGAAGGGAGGTGAGTCCATTCATGAATATCTGACCTGATGGAGGAACCGGGTGATGGAAATGAAGAGTAACCTAGATACCTAAGATCAAATTCGGTTGTTCATCAGGAACGCGAGCCCATAATTGAGAGAGGGGTGTTGAATATGAAGGGATTGAGAGATTGGGAGTCTCTGAAGGATATCTCCATAGAAGCTGAGGCGGAATACCTGGTGTAGACACCGAGTCTTGAGGCAGTCCAGGTCAGAGTTACCCGATGAAGAGATCAATGTCGGTTTTCGGATAAATGGATGGAATTCGAAGGTTTTCGTCTCTCGGTTTCATAAATATTAAAATCTTTTTCTCTATAACGCGAGGTTTTGAAAGAGTTTGGGAAATTTAGCTTGAAAATTGAGATTTTGCTCCTCAGACGGGATGACCGTCGGAGTTGGGACGCCCGTCTCTATTTGGTGTTCCTCGTCTCTATGTGTTATAGGGACGGCCCGTCTATAGTATAAGTGGCGGACACGTGTCTGCATAGAGACGCCCGTCCCTAGTCCCGCGCCTCGGCCCGTTTGTTGTCCAGATTTTCACGCGTACCCTTCTTAGGAACGGACCGTCGATAGTTCTAGGGACAGCCATCGATAGTGGATCTGATCAGATATCGCCGAATTTGGCAAAATTTAATCTGATAAGCTTGATATCTTTCAAATTTGGATGAGATTTGGGGCAGATATTTGGTTAAAATTGAATTTTAAAATCCTTTTAAAATTCAAACTTTAAATTGATGTTTATCCTAATTATCTCCTTAAAACTCTATAAATAGTGGATTAAATTTCATTATTAAGGGTTAGAAAAATTGACAAATTTTTGGGGAGAAAAATTAGCAAATTTTGAGAGATTGGCAAATTTTTAAAGGAAAATCTTTTGTGAGCAATTTACTAAAATCTAAAAATCTCTATTATTTTCAAAATTTTTGTTTGATAAAAATTCTTTCAATTAATTGACTTTTTTCTCAAATTCTACTGGTGAATTAAGCCAATTTTGAGGTAACGAAATTCATTCGTTTCCATCAATCCAGCTAATTCCAATACTTGAATCGCTGTCAAATTTCCAGGAAAGAAAAACATAAATTTTCTTTCCTTGATCTATTTTTATTTGATCCTTGTGAAGCGTGCGGGGACTAAAGTCATTCGATATCCACCCAAAAAGGTAAAATCCGAGGGTAAACATTCTGGATTAATATTTGTGTAATTTAATTAACTTATATTAATTGTTTTTCATTTTTAATAATTTTTTACAAATAATTTCAATTGAAATTTTGAAGGCCTTTTAACTTTTTCTGCAACCAGGGGTGACCGATGGGCAGAGTGGTTACCGACGCCCGTCCCTATTCCGGGAGATGGGACGTAGGTGACGCACCACTCTGTCCGCCGGTCACACTAAGGACGCCCGTCGGTATTGTGTAGGAGGCCATGCCTAGGCAAATTCTCACGTTTTTAATTTATTTCTTTTACCCCTTTTTTATTTCTTTTATCTTTTAACTCATTTCTTTTAAAGTTTCTTGTTATTTTACTTTTCTTTACTTTATTCACGATTTTGACACTGACATGTTTATTTCTATGAGTTATTTTCTAACCATTTTGGAATTAGAGTTATTAATGATGGTGGTCGCGCCAATCTGAGGATTTCCATCCGGGTTCTTTCTTTACCTTTGTCTTCATTCATTTTATTATGAAGATTATTTTAATGTCGTTAAAGTAAAAAGGGTCAAATGTTTTATAGTAATTAATTTGGGATTTTTTCGAAAGCCGGGGACCAAACTCCCGTTTTTATCCAATAAAACCGACACTTCTAAAAAATCATCTTGTAATAAATATGCATGGCAGGACCAATGTCCTCACTCCAATAAATATCCCGATTTCTGTATGACTCACATATTATTTTTATAATGGGGGTTGTATTCCGCCCTTAGTGTTATTGTAATTTATTTTGTGTATTTTATTTCGTGTCAATTTGCTGCTTTATCTACATGAATGGATTGCGCTTTAATTTGCTGCATTGTATGGAAAGTTAATGAAATAATGAATTCAAAACTTAATTATAATACTAATCAAGGTACAAATAAATGAGAAGTCCCAAACTCACTCTGGTCTTGGGTTCAATGAGGTTAGAGGTCTAGAACCTCCAAAATATCTCTTGTTCCCCTCCAAAAGGCCTAATTTACATAATCCTAGGCTCCAGGGGGTAGAGGATCATCCTAATGTTCTATTAGGCTGAGACCTCCAAGATCTCTCTGGTTTGCCCAAGATGGATATTTACGCGCTGTGTAATCCTAGGTTCCACGAGATTAGAGGGTCATCCTAATGTCCTATTGGGCTGGCACCTCCAAAACCCTCTTGGCTTGCCCAAAATGGATATGTATGCACCGTCTTAGGCTCGCTGAGGCTAGACGACCCTTCCCAATGTTCTATTGGGTGGCGACTCCAAGAAACCTCCTTGTTGGCAAAAATAGACGCACTTGTAAATACCTTACAAGTTTTTATGAACCTCTCTCGAAAGCCCTAAAGCGGGCCTTTGGGGCATCCTATGGGGTTCGGCGCACGTCATAGTGGTGACTCCGCTGGGGACAATACTCGAGACTTCGATTCGAAAGTACCTTGATTAAAAATTATAATTGAGTTTTAGTTTAAAAATTTCATCTTCTTTCAAAGCTGCATTACATATCATTAGAGCCTTAGATATATGCTAGTTTGGTCGCTTTATTAGCCCCGGTGCGTTCCCGAAGCGTGACCCTACGTTCACTCAATGTAGGGAAGTGTTAAGGATAATCACCAGCTCAAGCCTCATACCATTTAGTATATAAAATGGAGACCTGATCGGTTGTTACGCTCATGATGAGCTAGACCCGTCGGCAGGGACCATGCTTGGGAAGCCTTAAAGGAACATCGCCTTTTGCCTCAAGCTCATGTAACGGAAATAGTTACTTCCCCTTAGTGGTATGAACCTTAATACTATGCTTGCTGTATGGATCATTATGTATTAGACAAACCCAGATAATATGACTGGTCACCTAATCAAAGGCTTTCATACCCCGATAGGCCCAGGATGACTTATTCGGACTGCCTAAATACATAACGATCATAAACCATGCGCCTGTGCATTAGTTAGGAGAGGTTATGCTGCCATTTTTTTTTACCGTGTAACATACGTGTCCATCGGGTCCCCGGATGATCCATGGGCCAATCCTACCTAGGAAAGAGACTATAACCTCGTGTGTGGGAGTAACAAGGTTGGAAGGACCTATGTGCTTGCATGTGATTTGTGAATGTTGCATAGCATGATCATGCATCTTAGCACGTTCATGCATCATCCTGACCCTGTATGTTTTTTAGCCATCATAGATTTACCTAGGTGGACAAGAGGGTCTCAGGGGCGACTACGCAGAAATCCATTCTTTGAGTTACCAGAAAGGGTGGAGTATCCGGACACTTCTTCTGAAACCAGCTACGCTACTTCAGCTCAGTTTTCTTTACCCAAAGAAATGACAAACTCACCAAGAGGGGCAGATGCCACCAGGGCAATGATAGCAGAGGAAGTGGGCCGAAGGCTTAAAGAATTTAGAACCGAATGATGGCAATGATGGCCACAATGGGTAAGCAAGTGGCCCCGCAGAACCCACCACCTCCTCCTATGAGAAATAATGAAAGGGGGGAGGTCAGAGAAGACCTACAAGAGGAAATTCGCTCGCCACCTGTAAACCTAAGAGCTACTAACTCAGGCGCACAAAGGGGAAGACCAACCCCAAGGCTAGATGAAGAATATGAGGAGCGTATGTCTGAGAAAGGGAAAGTCCCTTAAACTGAAGAAGCCATCTGGAAGAAGATGGAGGAGAAATTTGAAGCAATGACAAGAATACTGACAAAGGACCGAGGAATAAACCCTGAAGACAAGGAGTTAGAAGGAGAGGATTTAGTCCCAATGAACTTTAAAATGCCGGATGTTCCGAAGTTTGACGGCACTTCTGACCCCATGGCACACATAAAACAATACTTGCTGGTGATTAAGGGTACTACCCTGATGAAAAGGCAAAAGATTGAATACTTTTGCTTAAGCCTGATTGGCCCAGCAGTGGATTGGTACCACGGGCTCGATCGTAGAACTAAGGAGGACTGGGATTTATTGACGGAGGACTTTTTGAGATAATATAATTGCAGCACGAGGATGGAGGTGACCTTAAAGGGCCTAGAGCTACTACAGCAGAAGGGAGACGAGTCCTTTCATGAGT
Organism: Excoecaria cochinchinensis; assembly: GCA_947683425.1. Classification (NCBI taxonomy): domain Eukaryota; kingdom Viridiplantae; phylum Streptophyta; class Magnoliopsida; order Malpighiales; family Euphorbiaceae; genus Excoecaria; species Excoecaria cochinchinensis. Next base: position 2,160,969 of record CANTUQ010000038.1, read on the forward strand.
ATCTAACCCGATGGAGGAATCGGGTAATGGAGATGAAGTAGAAACTTGATACCCAAGATCAAATACGGCTGTTCATAAAAAATGCGAGCCTGTATTTGAGGGAAGGATTGAAGATGAAAGGACTGAGAGACTGGGCGTCTCTGAAGGACATCACCATTGAGGCTGAGGGAGAGTACCTTATTAGGAGAGCAGGTAATGAGAATTATCCCAAGAGGGGCAGCAGTAGCAAGGGGGCAAGTAGACCAACAGGTTTCGCTAGTGGCACGAGGAAGACTGCTGAGGTGTCAACTGCTAATGCTACCCCGAGGCATTTTTCCAATCTTGGAAGGTCTTTATCATGGGTATTGAGAAGATTGATGAAAGAGGGTAAGCTGCAGCCTTTACCACCCAGACCTACTAGAACTCAGGGCATGCTAGGGCATAAGGATGATGAGTATTGTGCATATCATCAACACACTGGGCATACGATTGATAACTACAAGGCTTTGAGGCATCCAATTTAAGATCTAATTGACTCAAAGCAAATCACAGACCCAGAGAAGAGAGGGGGTCAAAAGAAAGCTGGGTACAACAGTATGCCCCTGCCAGTGAATATGATCGAGTTAAGTTTGCCCGAGGAGTTTGTGTTAAAGGAATTGTATGGCAACGATGTCCACACTGCTGTCACGAACCTCCATGAGGGGAGTGAAGAAGGGCTTCCCACTGCAGTCATCGATTGCTGGTCAACTGATGATAGTGGAACTGAAAACTATGATGCTGAAGTATTTTCCGACCCATGGGGTTCGGAGGAGGATGGAGAAGAAGCGAAGAAGAAAGAAGCAGGAGCTGTGACCCAGAGCGGAAGGGTAGCTCCAGAAGTCGAGAAGCCCCATGAACCGGTTGAGGGCAAAAAGGGAAAAGAGCAAGAAAAAGATCTGATTGTTAAACAACTGAAAAAGACGCCGGCTCAGATTTCAATATGGGGTCTCTTGAGACAGTCGCCATCACATAGACAGAAGGTAGTAGAGGCTTTCTGCGAGGCAACTGTAGCCACAACCATCTCGCCTACAGAACTTTTGGATGTAGTGAAAGGAGGATCAGGAGAAAATGTTGTTTTCACCAATGCTGATTTTTCGGCAGAAGGCCGCAACCATAATCGCCCTTTGTACATAAGGGCACAGATTAACCAAAAGCACACAGCCTGTGTAATGGTAGATGATGGCTCTTTGATAAATGTGTGCCTACAGGTGGCAATGGCAGCTTTTGGGGTGACAAAGGATATGTTAGCCAAGTTTGATCTCACCATCACGGCATATGACAACTCGCGTAGACATGCTTCGGGGACATTCATGGCAATAGTGAAGACGGGACCAGTAGAGTTAGAAGTGGAGTTTGTGGTACTGCCTATACCCGCCAATTTCTCAGCTCTTCTAGGCAGACCATGGTTTCATAAGTTGGGAGGAGTCCCCTCTACGCTTCACCAGATAGTAAAGATACCTCATGAAGGCAAGATTGTGACTATAAGGGCTGTACGGGAGAATCAGGTTTCAATACTGGAGATCGCTAGGCAGCCGTTTAGTGGGTTTCATGTTGCCATGATAGGCGAGGAAGAGCAGAAGGAAGAAAGCCCCAAGGTGTTAAATATGATGAAGAGGATGTCATTCCTCCCTGGCGCAGGACTGGGTAAGAATTCTCAGGGGATGCCAATAGCCATTACTACCAAGGGCTAAAAGGACAGAAGGGGCCTAGGATACATAGGTGTTCTAGAGAGGGGTGAGAAGCCAGAAATGGAAATTCCTCATATCCGAAAGACTTTTGTGCCATCAACCGTAGCATGTGCCTATACAGGGGAAGTTGAACCGCAGTGGCTGGATGGAAGAATTGTGCCAGCATTCAAGGTCTTCAATGATGTCTATGAATGGGACATTTGGATTAATCAAGCCAGCGGAGGGCTTTTGGGATGAGGAAATCATGACCAGTAGGACAGTTTGGGACCGTGAGATGCCTGAAGAAGTGATCATTGAGAAGATGGTAGCCACCCAGCTGAAGGGGAAAGCAAAGGTAGAGGAAGCCATACAGGAGTTGACTGAGGAGCCTCCAAAGAGCCAAAGTGACCCAGGACCATCAACCGCGGCAAATGCGCCAGCAGAGGAGGAAGAGGAAAATAGTTTAGATTTTCTTTTTGCTCCAGAACTTTTCGATAATGTTAATGACAATTTTAATCTTATTAATAAATTAAATGATTTTGCTTACTTGTGTGATGTTTTTGATGATTTCACTATGCATGATCATGATCATCATCCATCCATATTTGATATTGATTCAACTGATGCTACTCCATTTAATCTTGGAACCACAGAAAACCCAAAAGAAATTTTGATAGCATCAAATATAACTCCTGAAGAGCGAGAAAAATTTGAGAGAATCTTAAAAAAATATGAAAAAGTCTTTGCCCGGACCTACGAAGATATGCCAGGAATCGATCGGGAAGTCACAGAGCACGCTATTCCTATATATCCAGACCATAAACCCGTTAAACAGAAACGGAGAAGGCTTAGGCCAGAATGGGCAGATAAAGTGAAGGAGGAGATTCACCAACAAATCAAAGCCAAATTTCTAGTTGAGGTGCAATATCCAACTTGGCTGGCCAATGTTGTCCCCGTAGCCAAAAAGAATGGCAAGGTAAGGGTATGTGTAGATTATCGGGACTTGAATAAGGCCTGTCCAAAAGATGACTTTCCGTTGCCCCATATAGATGTGCTGATAGACAGTGCCGCTGCTTGCGAGATGTATAGCTTTGGAGATGGTTATGCGGGCTACAATCAAATTCTCAATAAAATAATTGACCGAATTAAGACGGTTTTCATCACGGAATGGGGGACCTATGCTTATCGAGTAATGCCTTTTGGCCTAAAAAATGCAGGAGCCACTTATCAGCGGATGGCAACAAAAATCTTGAATGACTTGATCCATAAAGAAGTGGAGGTATACATGGATGACATGATGATCAAGTCAGCCACTAGAGAAGGTAATTTTGAAGCCCTGGAAAAGTTCTTCCAAAGGATAAACAAGTACAATCTGCGGTTAAATCCTAAGAAGTGTATCTTTGGTGTTACCTTAGGGAGGCTCCTAGGACACGTAGTTAGTCAGAGGGGAATTGAAATTGACCCAGATAAGGTTAGGGCCATCAGAGAGATGCCGATACCATAGAAGGAAAAGGATGTGAGAAGCTTTTTGGGTAGGTTGCAATACGTCAATAGGTTTATTGCTAAGCTTACTTCGATCTGCGAACCGATCTTCAAATTACTCAGAAAAGACCAACCAGTAGTATGGAACGAAAGTTGTCAGAAGGCTTTCGATACTGTCGGAGAGTATCTGCTGAATCCACCGGTGTTGAGACCGCCGTAGCCAGTCAGGCCATTAATTTTCTATTTAGCTATAGAAGACAGTTCTGTAGGCGCCATGATGGCCCAGGAGGACAAATTTGGAGTGGAATTTGCTGTTTACTACCTTAGCAAGAAGTTCCTGGCTTATGAGGTTAAGTATACAGAAGTAGAAAATATTTGCCTTGCGGTAATCTGGGCTTCTAAGAAATTGCGGCATTACTTTCATGCCTACAGGGTACAGGCAGTAGCGAAGCATAATCCTTTAAGGTACTTACAGGAAGCTTCATAATGCGTAGGTGGTTGTTGTTGCTACAAGAATTCGATGTAGAGTATATTACTCGAAAAACTATCAAAGGGCGTGCAGTGGCAGAATTCCTGGTAGAACACCCAATTCAAGGAGACTCGTACGAGTTTAACTTTCCAGACGAGGATGTGATAGCTATCAGAGTTCGAGGTTGGCAATTGCACATTGACAGAGCCGTGAACAACAAGGGGGCAGGAGTATGGGTCATTTTAACAACCCCAAATAATGAGAAGCTACCTTTGGCGAAGAAATTGAGGTTCAAGGCTACCAATAACGAAGCTGAGTATGAAGCGTGTGACTTTGGGTTGGAGGCGTTAATAGCTTTAGGAGCAAAAAACGTGGAAGTGTTTGGTGATTCCTCCCTGGTGATCAATCAAATCCGAGGTGAATGGGCCATTAAAGAAGAAAGGCTAATGCCATACATCAAGCACTTGAGAGACCTGAGCAGTCAGTTTGCAGTGTGTACGTTCCGTTTTGTTCCAAGGGATGAAAACCAACTAGCCGATGCGCTCGTCACTTTAGTCTCAATGTTGGACAATCCCGAAGGAGTGGTTATGAGGCCGGTTTTGATTTCTAGCTCTGAGAGACCTAGCTTCGAATCTAAATCAGTCATGGAGATAGAAGTAGAGACGGGAAGCCGTGGTATTATAACATTACGAACTACTTAAAAAATGCGACCTTTCCAGAGGAAGCTACCGGAAAAGATGAGAGAATGATTAGCAAGTTATCTACTCAATTCATCTGCATAGATGGGGTCTTGTGACGTGATCTCGGCAAGTGTACTGAATCGGCAAGTAATATAGTGGGGTAAAATTAAGACCCAGAGTTATCGTACGTAAGGGATTGTGTGTGTAAGTGAAGAAAATTAAATGTATGTTAAATAATTCCCAAAAGTTTGAATTGATTTAGTAATCTATTGATTAAAAACAAAAGAATTAAACAGCTAAAAAGCAAGTGAAAAGTAAACAAATAAAACTAACAGCAAAAACTGATAACAAAAACTGATAACAGAAAAAAACAAGTGAAAAATTCAAGAATGAAAAGAACGATGCTCAGGTTCACTCATCCACCCCATACCCAAATGTGAATAAAATTAATCTAAGAATCCTATATGAAAGAAATCGGGATAACCCTCTTAACCCAAGCATCCCATTCTGGAGCAAGCTATTCTAATTGCATGACGCCCCATTACGGAGCAAGCCATACAACTAGCCTAAGCACGGATCTAAAATCCTAAGTTTGGTTTGCTTTCCCATTCTGAAGCCAAACAACCCAAAACCTAATTATTTCACTCCTCACTCCAATCTTAAACCATGAAAACCTGCACATCTAGATTCCCATTCCGGAGCAATCCAAACGATACAACAAACATGATAGAAAATCTGAGAATAAAAAAATATCCATGGCATTCAGTCCATAGAAACTCAATAACCAACAGAGATACATGAATTAAATCATTCAGTGAAATTGGAAATTGAATTGAGAAATTAAATCCCACAAATTGACAATATGGAAAAGTGAAATAAACCATTCATTCATATATGTAAATTCAAAAGGTGTTCATAATTCACATCATGGGTAGCGGATTCAGAGATCCCCTAAACAACTAAAATAATACTCACGATTCATTATAAAATCAAAAGAATAAAGGAAAGAATAAACCCAGAAATTCATTGAGGCAAAAATCCCGGTTGAATCCCACGTTCTTCAATCTTCTTCTTTGGATCTTGAATGGAGAATTAAATTCAAATTCTAGAAACCCGAAAATAAAACTCTCTTGAAAATAAATTATGTGTATTTGATGAAATATTCTTGATTTCTAATTCAAAACTAAAGAAAAAAATTGGAAACCTAAAATTCAGAATAGAAGAAAAGCTCAGAAAATTGTCAATCTCAAAACTAATATGAAAACTAAACTAAAAAAAATTCAGAACCCTATCCAAACAGAAAAATAAGTTTATATAGTGTTAGAGTGGTTACGGTGGCAATGAAATCTGTTGCCACCGTGAGGTGTCGAGAACGTTAATCTACCTTTGCGCATAGGAGAGGGGTCACGGTGGCAATGAAATCTGTTGCCACCGTGAGGTCTTCAATTTTAGCTTCTGTCCAGGAAAAATTTAAGTCACGGTGGCAATGAAATTTGTTGCCACCGTGAGGTACCTTCTCAACTGATTCTGCCTTGGTGATTTTCTTGTCACGGTGGCAATCAAATAGGTTGCCACCGTGAGGTGCTTCATACTTGCATTCTGTCCGATGGATCTCTATGTCACGGTCATAATGAGTTTTGTTGTGACCGTGACCCATGTAAGTCAGCTCCTGTTTTCAATTCCTTTTTATATCACGATCACAACCAATTTGGTTGTGACCGTGAGGTATCTAGAATCACACCTGCAAAGACAAATCAAACTCCATCAAAAAGCTATCTATAATGCATCAAAATTCCAATTTGACTAAGATTAGCAAAATTTACCTAAAGGAAACATAACATGACAAAAAAATACAACTAAACACCCAAAAATCATACGAAAACACTATCAAAACTAAGTACTATATTGAAGTTATCAAAATACCCCACACTTAGACTTTGCTCGTCCTCAAGTAAATGAATTATCCACATTCCTGAAATTTCAAACTCTAACTCAGAATACGAAAACTTAACAACAGTCATAGCACCAAGCAGAAGGGTCTTAGTTATAAATTCTCAAATCAATTTATATCAAGTAATTTCGCGTGTGTGTGTGCTAGGCTAAAAACAAATTTTCTCTTTTCAAAACAAAACAACTAATGCATTCCAGCAATTGAGCAAAGAAAATGAATATGCAAGTAAATTTGCATACAGGTTTCGCACTTAAAACTCAGGATAACCATAACCCTCTCCTTTAGCACCGGAACCACAAGGGTCATCTCCACTAAACAACTCAAATCAAGAACAGGATCAAAAGGACTTATTCCAATGTTGAAATGTTGGGTTAGGTATTTGGCTAACAAGAATAGTAAAGGAAATCAAATAAAGAGTCAGCCACTCTACCTACACTTATCACTACTCAATCTTAACCAAAAATTTCTCCATAATCTACTTTCAATTTTCCCGCAATTATTAAAATTCTCTAAACTTCCCCCAAATTGAAATACATTAAACCATACGAACCTGAAAAGATAAAATTCCTTAATGAAAATTTTTCTTCAAATCCGACCATCCAAGAATGTGAACGCATTTTCATCTAATAGAGGGTACCCCATACTTGAACTTTTCTATAACTAACCAACACACAAATTAAACAATGTTCACATTTCTCATCAAGATTTTTTTTTATCACCAATATTGACTCCAATAAGGGAAAATTTAGCACAATATTAAACAACACCCCACAGTTCCACAATTCTTCGCACACCCTCACTATTTTAACAGTAAATACCCTTATCTAGCTTTCAATGTTATTTCAATCCGATCCTAGAGTGGCCAATTCTTAGAAAGGATAGGCAAAACTATTTAGGCTAAATGGTATAATAAGAGTGTAACAAAAAAATTTCGTAGTACGCTTTTAGCATGCCAAATTGGCTCAACGGGGCTAACAATGGAAATAAAGTAAACAGGTAGGTCAAAAGTTATTTAAAATGGTTACCAAAGAAAGAAATTGCCTAGATCATGTCCTAAACTTGCTTGAGTTGTTATGATGTTTCGAAGGGTGATGAGGAAGGTTCTACCTATCCTAAAATTCCTTCACTCAAAAACTTTTACGCACTGGATTTTTCAAATTTTCACAAACAAGCCTATAGTGCAGAAAAGATTGGAAATTACAAGATATATGACTAATTTAGATTAATTTGCTTCTAAAACTTCCAACTACTCATTTGCTATGATCAATTTTTAAGATAAACCATTCTTAAATTAAAGTTCAAAACATTCACAACAGGAATAACTAAGAGCCAACAAAGCTAAGATAGGGATATTCAGGCAACAACAATAAAGTACACAAAAGCTAAAACAAAAATAAACAAACATAATAAGCTGTTAGTTACATATAAGAAGTTAGAGTTACTCCCCTACCCCACATACAAGAACTTGCTGTCCCCAGTAAGTCTCAATATTATTAAAAAAAATGAAAAATAAAATAAAGAAAAAAAAAACAAAACAAAAGATAATAGGGCTCCCTGTTCAATGCTCCGATAATAGTGGCGGCGGTGGAAAGTGGGCATCAAACCGTGCTGTCAAAGTCGAAAGTCCCAAAAGCATCTGATCCATATGCAATTGAAGCTTGGCTTGAGACGTGGTGATTATGTCCATACGCTCCATAAGAGCACTGTACTGCTGCGAAGAGAACTGCTCAGGCTCTAGAGCTGGAGGCACTAGTACTGCAGGATCCTCCGTATTCTCGTGTGGCAAGCCACCCAGACCTCACTTAATGCCTTACAGATATTTTTCAAGAGTGGACAATCAATATCCATCCATTGTGGTCGCATCCTTTACTACGACCTTCATATTTCAGAGCATATTCTTGTAAATTTTAGCAATGGAAGGCAAAGATTTATACTTCTTCAAGGGGTGACGGACACGCTTAGCTATGGCAGTGACAAATCCACCAAGTGTGATTTTTTTTACCTTTTTCGGTTGCCATTGCATCTCCTCTAATTTGTTCCAGAAATGCGTGGCGCCATTAATTCGGACACCCTGCACCATGCATGCGAGAAACAGGGCTTCAGGTAAGTTGACTTGGCCTACTGAATCCACATGGCTTAATAGAGATAGTGAGAAAAAATGATGGAGGATGCGCAAAATGTGGCTATTTAAATGATGCGACTTAGTTTTGCCCGAGACATATTGTGTTGTAGTCATAGTGTCTCAAATTATCGCCCAAGCACCATCTTTATTGTAATCATCATAACAGTCCAGTGTGAGGTGTGGAAAACCCAGATACTCTGAAAATTCATGAAAAGTGAGATTATATTCTATGTTGTCCAACATGAATGAAACAGAACCTGGATCGTTGATAAGGTCTCGGCTTGGTCGACAGGTGATGATCAACACAAAATCTCGAGTCAATTGAGGATAAACTTTCTCAGTATGCGAGAAAACCCTCTCCCATCCAATGTTAGAAATAAACCTCTAGACTTCACTCTTTATCCCCAGTTTTTCCAACAAGGCAAAATCCAGATAGCTTGTCGGGATGTATGAACATTTGGAGAATTGAGCATAAGCAACCTTTCTATTACCCAGAACCCATGATGGTACCTTGGAAATGTCCACTGATTCTTGGCTGGGGGGTTGGCTGGTAGAACTAGAAGCTAGAGCAGAACTTTTTCTTTTTGGAGCCATTGCATGAAAATAATCAGCCAATTTCAATAACAATCTAAGTTTAAGCAAACAATGGCTACAAATTTACTCATCGATAAACAAGCCATTCTACCCAAACATATGCATCCTCCAAACGAGCTTGATTTTAACAAAGTGATATCAAGTCATAAAGAGGTTAAGAGTGGGCAATGACAACCTTAAATCATAATTAAGCATCAGGACAAATAAAACTCTGCATTGCAAAATGTTAAAGATGGCAAAATCTAGAAAATCAGTTCATAGAGACATTGTATCAAGCACTTGGTATGCAGCACCTAAACACATTGGAATTGGAAACCAAAGGTAAGAACAAACTCCCAAATTTGTAATGAGTAATAGGATAAAGCAAAACAACTAGCGAAAGATTGATAAAATCCAATTCCAACCCAAAATCTGAGTAAAATCATCAACCCAAATCGTGCACAAAATTAAGCCCTCACCTCCTACTTCCCAATCATTCACGTTCAGAAATAAGGTTAAAAATTGAGAAAAAAAGTAAAAATTGATAGGATTCACCTCAAGATTTCAGAGCAATAAAAAAAATAATTGAAATATTCTGACAAATCCAGCGAGAGTAGCATAACAATGGAGAACGAACGAGAACAGGGAACGAGAGGAGGAGAAAAACAAAAATAAAATAAAAGTAAAAGAAAGAGAACATTACTTACTTGTTGTAGAATCTCAAAGATTATAGCCGAAAAAGGAAACGAGAAGCACAAATAGAGCAGAGAAAAACGAGATGCGCAATTAGAGAGAGTGAGTGCTGTGTGGGAGAGTGAGAAATAACGTAAATAAAACTGGGATTTTAAAAAATTTTTGTGCGGGGGCCACGGTGGTAACCAAATGGTTGCCACCGTGACATACCTAACATTTGTAATCAAGAATTGGACCGCCAAGAGGTAACGGTGGCAATGAAATCAATTGCCACCATGACATACCACTCTCTCAAAACAGAATCGAAAGTTCAGTATGCCACGGTCACAATGAATTTCATTGCCACCGTGACATATCCAACCTTGAAAACAGAATGTCATCCACAGCTAGTCACGGTGACAACAAAAACCATTACCACCGTGACATATGCACTCATCACAACAGAGTGTAACTTACCCGATGGTCACGGTGACAACTAAAATCATTGTCACCGTGACATACCATTTATACCAATCCAGAATGCTCTCCTCATCTGGTCACGGTGACAACCAGATACCTTGCCACCGTGACATGTGCACCAAACAGAATCCAGAATGCAACTTCCTTTGGTCACGGTGGTAACCAAATCCCTTGCCACCGTGACCACCTACACACTTGCAAAAATTTCATCAATCTCTCTAAACTTCTAGCTACAAATACTTTGAAAACTCTCCAACAAAAACATAGTTTCACTAATAAACACAAATTTGACAAAACTAAACAAAACTAACTACCTACAGGAAATATCAATAAACAAAAAAAAATAACAAAGTTAAGAAGAAGTTCTGCATTTAATAAGTCCGCAGCTGGACTTTTAAATACCGTCAAGAATCTGCAAGAGTGACGATCGCGAAAGCACTATCAAATGTAGACTCAAAATAAGGCTTCACATGATGTCCATTCACCTTGAATTCATTCTCAAACCTCGAGTGTTTCAATGTCACCACTCCAAACTTATCAACTGTAACAACCTCATAGGGCCCCTTCCATCGCAATTTGAACTTTCCGGGAAATAACCACAACCTGCTATCATAAAGGAGTACTCTCATTCCAGGTACAAGTTCCTTCCTTGCCAGCTTTCGATCATGCCACTTCTTGGTATTGTCTTTGTATTTTATGGCATGATCATATGCCTAAAATCGGTGCTCCTCTAACTCATTCAGCTGCAAGGCCCTGCACTTTCCTGCATTCTCAAGGTCAAAATTCAAAAATTTTGTAGCCCAATAAGCCTTATGCTCTAATTCCACTGGGAGGTGACAGAACTTCCCATAAACCAACCTAAAAGGGTACATCCCTATCGGTGTCTTAAATGTTGTCCTATAAGCCCATAGAGCGTCATCTAACTTAAGGTACCAATCTTTTCTAGATGCATTGACCGTCTTTTCTAAAATGGCCTTTAACTCCTGGTTTGACACTTCAACCTGACCATTAGCTTGAGCATGATAAGGGGTCGTGACCTTATGCCTAACTCCAAATTTTTTAAATAAAGCCTTAAATTGGTGGTTAACGAAATGCTTACCACCATCGCTAATAATGGCTCTAGAGGCTCCATACCGAGTGAATATATTTTTTCTCAAAAATTCTAAAACAAACTTTGCATCACAAGTTCTAGTGGCTACAACTTCTACCCATTTACTCACATAATCAACTGCCACTAGAATATATTCAAACCCGTATGAAACCGAAAAAGATCCCATAAAGTCTATTCCCCACACATCGAATAGTTCTACCTCAAGCATATTAGTCAAGGGCATCTCATCTCTCTTAGAAATATTTCCTACCCGTTGGCATCTATCACAAGTTTTCACAAAAAATTGGACATCCTTAAACATAGTAGGCCAATAAAAACCAGAAGATAAAATTTTCGATACCGTTCTATTTGGCCCATGGTGTCCACCAGCCTCCCCACTGTGACAAGCTGTGATAATCTCACCCTTCTCCTCATCTGAGATGCACCTCCTTAGAACTTGATCAGCACACAAGCGAAATAGGTATGGGTCATCCCAAATGTAATGTTTGGCATCAGCTCGCAGCTTCTTACTTTGCTGCCATGTAAAGTCCTTCGGCATAAAGCCTCCTGCAAGAAAATTTGCTACATTAGCAAACCAAGGAACAGAGGTGTCACATGCAAATAAAGCACAAATATGTTCATCAGGGAAAAAATCTAAAATTTCCCCTTTTTCAATGTGAGCATTCTCTAATCGTAATAAATGATCAGCCACAAAATTTTTCGCTCCCTTATTGTCCTTCATTTCCAAGTTGAATTCTTGCAATAGAAGCACCCATCTAATCAACCTCGGCTTGGATTCATTCTTGGCAAACAAATGCCTCAAGGCTGCATGGTCCGACCACACCACGATTTTTGCACCCAGCAAATACGGCCTGAACTTCTCAAATGCATACACAATTGCAAGAAGCTCTTTCTCGGTGATTGTGTAATTAACCTGTGCCCCTGTCAATGTATGACTGGCATATTAAACTGCACAAAATATCTTATCCCGCCACTGTCCAAGCACTGCTCCAAATGCATAATCACTAGCATCACACATTAATTCAAACGGCAGATTCCAATCCGGAGATATAATCACCGAGGCTGAAATGAGCCGTTGCTTCAACGTTTCAAAAGCTAGCATACATTCACTATCAAAATTAAAAGCAGCATCTTTCATGAGTATATTAGACAAGGGTTTAGCAATTTGTGAAAAATCTTTAATAAAGCGACGGTAAAACCCTGCATGTCCTAAAAAACTCCTAATGCCCATAACACTCGTCGGAGGTGGTAACTTTTCTATCACTTCAACTTTGGCCTTATCAACCTTTATCCCTTTCTCCGAAATTTTGTGCCCAAGCACAATGCCCTCTCTCACCATAAAATGACATTTTTCCCAATTCAAAACTAGGTTGGTCTTTTCACACCTCCCTAGTACTAAATCGAGATGCTCTATGATAAGTTGCAATTATATTAATATTTTAGATTAATTATTGGCCTAATTATATGTTTTATTTATTTAATTTTAATAATAATTAATGAGTTTTTGTATTTTTATTAATTTATAATGTTTTTATAAATTTAATAAGTTTTAGGATGTTTTCACGTGTTATATTATTAATCGGAGCTAAATTGGAGGTTGTTGGGTGATTTTAGAAGAAATAAAGCAAAAGAGGCTGATTTTACCTAAAGCACAGCCGTGCTTTTCATAAGCACAGCTGTGCTTTCGAGGGTGGCAGGTGCACAGGCAAAAGGCACAGCCGTGCCACGAAGAGGAAGAGCGCGCACAGCGTGAAATTAAGCGACACAGCCGTGCAATCTCGCAAGGCACAACTGTGTCACGCGAAGGAGGCACGCGCAGATGAGGAACGACGACGCAATCTCGCCCCTCTCGCCCAGAAGCACAGCTGTGCTTCTTCGCAAAGGACAGCTGTGTCACGCTGATCTCGCGCAACAATCGCGCAACCCTAGCCAAAACACAGCTGTGCTTCTCAAAGCACAGCTGTGCTTTTCTCCAGTATAAAAAGAAAATAACGCCGCTGAAAAAAAAGAAGGCAGCTTAGTTTTAAGTTATAGTTTTTAGTTTGTATTTTCTTATTCTTTCCTTTAGGCAGTAGACTTAGGATTATTTTTCTTTAATTTCCAGCAACAATTTATTTTTTTTTTCATGTTTTAATTTTTCTTTTAAATTATGTTTAGCTTAGATTTAATTTTGATTTGCAATTTCCTTCTTAAATAATTTAGATTAATTTAGTTTAAATCTAGATTTTGGGGATTCAAGTGGATTCCAAGGTTGAAGAACAAGAACTTCAAGATCTATTTTCTCTCTCATCAAGGGTGTATTCTAAACTCTAATTTTTATCTTTTATGGTTATATTCTTGATGTTAGAGTAGTTAATCATGCTTGGGAGTTCTTGAATCGTATTTGTATTTTGGATATTTGGATTTAATAAATATTTTCATGTTTTCTTTTATTCTTCTTGTTATATATTGTTTGCAATTATAATGATGATTGGAGCTAAATCCGAAAATTGTTGTTTGTGCAAATGCTCTGTTCTTTTAATATTAGCATGTATATTTCCAGCTTAATCCATGGATATGGTAGGTTGGTTTGTGGGTGTTGATGTTATTAGATTAAGAATAGTGAGGAATAAATAGATTTGAGATAACTTAATCCAGGGATGGTAGGTTGTCTTAGATCTAGGATTTGGTAACCCGCGCTTAAGCTAATTAATAGACTTAATCCAGGGATGGTAGGTTTATTAATTAGAACAGCTTAATCCATGGATATGGTAGGCTTGGGTTCAGTTGGGTTGTCCAGAATTTCATGTTATATTGTTTTACTTCTTGATGACCAATTTTATATTTAATTGTTAATTTATTTTCTTGCTTAGTTTAGTTTTCTCCACCAAACAAATTGGGGACATCTCAAATTCACTCATCTATAGATATTTAACTGGACAATCCTTGTTCCCTTGGGTACGATAACTCGGGGTCCTAACTATACCCCACTTTATTACTTGTCGATTCGGTACACTTGCCGAGGACCCGTCAAGTTTTTGGCGCCGTTGCCGGGGAACGATGTTGTTTGTTTTATATCTTTAGTTGAGTTAGTTTGAGGTTTTTATTTTCCTTTTTATTTTAATTTGGTGTTTATTTTTACAGGAAAATTTTGAGACATTTTCAAAATGATGCAAGATAGTGATCAAGATTATGAGTTGTTCCTTTTACGAGAACAAGTGAATGATATGATGAGGGAGATGCAAGAGTTACGACAAATGTATTCAACTTCACCAGTCACCTATTCACCGTCTTTTGAAGATCCTCACTCTTCATGTGTATCACAAGAGTATCACTTTGCCCATATCGAACGTCTTTCAAACTACAATTATTGTAGAGAGAGGGAATACCAAGCAGAAAGGAGAGAGTTGCAGGCTACAATCAACTTTCAAGAGGAAAGGATCAAGGCTCAAGGGAATCTATTAAGAAGTCAAGAATTGGAGATCCAAAATTTTGAATCCAAGTTAGAAATTTTAATTGTCTCTTCGAGTGATAAAAAAGATAGTGGTGAATTGAGTCATGCACCTATAGAGATTAATGAGAATATTGAAATTTTTGAGGATGGGTTGCATGAAGAAGAAAAGGAGCCAATTATTGTTGAAGAAAAATCTTGTGTTTTTTTGGAAACTAATTTCAATTTTTCTTTGCAGGATAGTGCACCAAAGGAGCAAGAGTTGAATGATTCTCAAATGGAAACACTGAATTCAGTCCATTTGAAGGATTTATTTAGGCTTGAAGAGCCGGTAGAGTTCGTGTATAGTGAACCCAAGGTGGAGTCATACTTCATCGAAGACATGGAATTTCCCACCTTGGTAGCTTTTGATGATTTTCTCCTACTGATGGGGGAAAATGAAGAGCAAAAACCGGAAAGACCATTATTTGGTTCACAAGCTCGTCCACCCGAGAGTGAAATGAGTCGAGCTGGGACTCAATAAACCAGAACTTTTATTTTTCTTAACCCTTCCTATTTAATTTTCTGTCATTTTTCTGTGTTTATGTTTTAATTTTTAATTACTAGTTGTTGTATTTGTATTTTTATTTTTCTAAAAAAATAAAAATTAAAAAAAAAATATAACAATAATAATAATAATAATAATAATAAATTATTATATATATTTTTATAAAATAATATTCCTTAAATTTTTGGTGTGTTAGAAAGTTAATTTGTTGTTTTTAATGTTTAATTTGTTGATTTTAATTTTTGGTTTTAAATTGGTTTTGATTGGTTTTATTGTTTTGGGATTTAACAGGGAGAATAACTTAGAATTTAAAGAAAGGAATTTGCACCAAAATTGTGCAGTGCGGAAGTGGGGCAGTAGCAAATTATCAATTATCTCACGGTGGCAATTAAAATTGTTGTCACCGTGAGATACATTCCATCAAGGCAGTAGAGTCAGGTAAGGAACGAAAACACAGCTGTGCTTATTTCAAAAGCACAGCTGTGCTTTCATTTAAAAAGCACGCCGAAACGCTGCGCTGGAAAAAGCACAGCTGTGCTTCTTTCAAAAGCACAGCTGTGCATTTTCGCACAGACCTTTAACACACGCTGTGCTCCCTCTTTCTTCTTCTTTCTCTTTTCTTCTCCTCTGTTCCCCCCTATTCTTAAAAATAAAAATTTTCTCCGATCTTCAATTGCAATCCAAGCTGTTAACAGGTAATTTAAATTTAATTTTAATTTTCGAACTGTAATTGAAATATATTCTTAGTTTCTATTTAATTTTCGCTTTTTCCCAAAAAAAAAATTCTGCCCGATATTGATTTCTCCCCATTTTTGCACAAGTTCTAGATTTCTGCTTGAGTTCGAGATAGATTGAACTGAGCCTTTCCTTCAATTCTCGGTTTTCAAATTTTTAACTTTAGCATTCCAGTAATTTTGCAAGCTTCAGGTATGTATATTTCCCTCATCTCTGTTCTAAACACTACTGTGTAAATGTGCATTTTCTTTCACTAAATTTTTCTGGGATTTTGATGTTTATTTGTGATTATGTGAATTGTGCTACTTGTCTTGTGCGTTTGTACAGATCTTTGGGTGTTGGGAGTTATTAAATTTGCACACAAATCCAGTTTATATTCATGCACACCAGCTGTTTGTTTAAATGCTTCAATGGATGTTCAAAGAATAATTTTGTGCTTTTGTTTAATTTGTATAACAATTCTTGTGCATTAATTCTTAAAGAAATTGTCAATTTGAACTATGCAATTTATGTTAGAGCTGGATAGCATGAACTTTGTGCTTATATGTCATGAAAATTATTACCAATCGCACTGTGGGAGCTGATTTAAACAGCTGCTGTGATGAGAGTCTGGCCAACTTTTAATGGAGCAGTTTGTCTAGGAATTATCAGTCTTTAGAGCTTAATTTTTATGTCATTCTTTTCGGGGTATTAAGGCTGCCATGTTGACTGGGTTTTGGGCTTACTTTTCAAATATCTAGCTTGCATTTATTCTCTACTTGGTCAATTGAAAGGGAGGATCATGGATGATGGGATTTTGAGCTTCAATTGGGGAAATTAAATGTTTTCATTGTATTAGTTTATTTGGGCATAGCAATGGATGGGGAGATGTTGAAAGTTAATTTTAAATTACTTGAGATTATGCTTGGTGATTGTATTGTGTGATATTGGTGTTGTTGCTTTTAGCTTTTTAATTTAGATGCAATTGATATTATGCTTATTGTTTTGAGGAACATGCATGTTTGCTAGCTCCCGAATTGATGGGATTAGGATGAGTTGCAATGGATACCAATTTTTCAAATTCTTATTCACATGTAACTTTGAATTTTTCCTACATATTTTTGCTGTGAATGACGCAGTGATTAAGTAGACTTTGCATTTTTCTCTGTTATTCTCCAATAATTGCATTTATTTTATTTTTGGCATGTACATTTCAATGATGAATTACTTGTGCGTATTTTATTTTCCACCGTGTGCTTTTCATTTTCAATTTCTTTCAAGAATGTTTTGAACAAAGTGTTTACTTTCTTTTTCAGGAACCATGGTTCGTAACAGAGAGGAGCAACCATCAGCGCCCATTCAGCCTCCTGACTGGTTGACTCCAGAACAGCGCACCCTGTTCAATAAGCTAGCTGCGAAGATTATTATTTCGAGTAGGTTTATGAGTATGAAGACACTCATCGACCTGGGCATTCAAGAGAGGGTAGTATCTTTGCTGAGGAACATCGGATGGGAGGAGTTCTTTTCTCTGAATGGTCCGACTTATCCTGAGATAACATTGGAGTTCCTTAGTACGTTTCAGTACTCTCCTAGGTTATCTCTGGATGATCGGAATACCATTCAGTTTAGAGTGCGCAATATCCCTTATTTTCTATCTATTTCTGACCTGGCTAGATACTTGAGGTTGCCAGAGGATGGGGAGGTGCATGTTATGGGTGATTCATCTGTGCATTGGGCTATTATTGGGAAGCCCAATATGGACTTTCATGCGCGAAACACCAAGTCAACGAAACTCCGCTCTCCAGTCTATCAGTACCTACATAGAGTGATGACTTCATCAGTGTTTATGCGACCGGGGTGTCCTAGCAATGTGAGCACACCAGATTTATTTTTTCTATATGCTATGGAGACCGGCACCAGAGTTAATGCCGTACCTTGGTTATGTAAGCAACTGAAGAGAGCCACCGCTACTTCAGGGAAGAGGATCGGGATTGGTGGATTGATCACCTTGATCATGAGAGCCCTGCATCTGCCTACTCCTGACATGGGACCAGCTTTAGGGTCATCGTACTTGATTAATGAGGAGGTAGTGCTCAGATGTAGGATCGCTATAGAGGATCCTTCTTCCGAGAGTGGATATCGACTTAGGAGAGCGGAGGAGATGGAGGCCCATGACTTGTGTGATGATGGAGAGGGAGATTCTGATGATGCCCATCCGCCAGCTGATCACGATACTGATGCTCCACCACCACCTCCGCCACAGAGAGCTACTTCCAGTAGGAGGGTGAGACGGAGGAGTGATATTCCCTTCTCCCCTCCAGATATGAGTCGGTATGCTCAGGGGCATGATGAGCCATCTTCTTCTACAGCCCCTCCACCCTCAGCTCCACATCTAGATGCTTCTTTGGTGCAGACTTTGATATCTGAGATTCAGTCTATGACAGCATCGATGACGCAGTTTCAGACTTCTTTTAGTGAGTTGAGGAGGGAGCAGGCAGCCTTTCAGGAGAGGGTGTGGGAGAGATTGGATGAGCTGAGCAGAGGATTGGCGGAGGTCAGAGCAGCTACCTCTCAGAGTGACCAGATGATATCTGGCGTGGACTTATCGGTACAGCGAGCTTGGGAGCGACTGGCTTCTATTGAGACTCAGATGGAGCAGGTGCGTCGAGATATGGTCCTGGGAGCTGAGCAGAGAGATGCATTTTTGGGATCCTTCCAGCACAGGATTATGACACAGTTGGACAGGTTGAGTGTTGAGATTCGTGGATTTTTCACTCCTGTTTCCACTGTGTTTCCTCCACATCTGAGACGACCACCACAGTAATATATTGTATATATATTTCAGGAAGTGATTCGTACACAACAGATTTTGTATATATTTATTTATTTATTTTAGTTAATGAAATTGATGAAGTCAGGCAATGTATGATTTTATTTACTTTATTATATTGTGGAATTGTGTGGCTGAGCCAATGCCGTGTGATAGGATAGATATTATTTGTGTTGGCTATGAATTTCACAGATTTCAGAGTCTTTCATTTTGCACAGTGATTATTGGATTATTGCACAGGTTTTGAATTTTCTTCAATTTGCACGGGTGGCATGCAGAAATTCTGTATGGTTGTTAATTTTGCACAGTAATTAATTTATGTTTGCCATTTTTGAGATGCTTGCAATTGATTTTAAATTGCAATGAGTTTTTGCACAACATGGGGAAAATTTTTGAAAATTATCTCTGTGTACTTCATTTTCTTGCACTGAGGACAGTGCAACATTTTGAGTTTGGGGTGGAGTACCATTTCAATTTTTCAAACCAAAACCAGATTTGTTTTGTTTTATTGTCTTTTTAGTTTGTTGCGTTTGAGTAGTTGTTAGTTAGTTTGTTTTGTTTGTGGCGTGTTTGTGCCAAGTTTGTGTCTAAATATTTTTATGGTTGTTTCTTTTTGATTTTCCTTCGATTTAAATTTTTATTTCGTCCTAATAGTTCTCAATTGTGAATGATTTTGATCTCAGGTTTAGAAATTTGTGTTTCATTCAATATTAAGTTGAGTGAGAAATAGTTATGTTTATATCTTTGTTTGTTAGACTGCATGTAAACCTTGATTATACTTTGCAATTTCTAAATTTTGAGCACTTTGGGCCTGTTTTTAAAAAAAATTGAGAAAAATCTAGTTGCAATTAGGGGATTAGATGAAAACTCACTAAGAGCACTAGAACCTTTCTGATTACCCATCGAAGCGACCTCAGATGAGACACAACTTAGAAAATGATTTAGGCAACCTTTCTTGTATAGCTACTTTAAATGACTTTTCCTACCTTAATTTCATTGTCTCTTGTTAGCCCGTTGAGCCTATTATTTTAGTATGCTAAATGCGTGCTTGTTTTATTGTTACACATATTAAAACTATCTTTAGCCTTAAATAATTTTTGCCTCCCCTTAGAAGAGTGGCCACTCTAGTAAGGTTGGGTTTCTATTTTGGGTAAAAAGGAGTTTAGATTTTGTCAATTCTTGGTGTAAATTTCTGTTTGAGAATTGATTGGTGTGTGTAATGGAGAGTTGAGCCCATTTAAAGAAATGAGTTTGGGGTTGATAAAGAGGAATGTGATTTAAGTGGTTTATTGGTCTTTTAAAAATTAGAGCTCAAGTTTAGTTCTTGTTTGGATTTATAGACTAATTAAGTACTTTATTTATTGTTAATGGCTAGTTGGTTTTTATGCTTCTAAAAAAAAAATAAAAATAAAAAAATTGAAAAAAATAAGAAGCATTGTAAGTTTTTCCTAGCTGATTGGGCAAAATGTGAATTTGGGGTACAAAATTTAGTGAGACTTGAACTAGTGCCTTGTGAAAATTGGGGTTGCATATTATGTGGCATTTGTTATTGTAAGTTGAGTTTGATGATGCTAAGGTGTCTTTTAGACCAATTTTATTTTGATTATATGTGATTGAGTTGGGAATATTTATTAGTACAGTTGGGTGATTGTGTTTAGTTTAGGTAGTGGCTATCTTTCTCTAGTGACTTGATCTTTCTTTGTTAGCCAATTTACCTAAGCCTAACGTTACAACCAAAATGTAAGACCTCTTGATTCTTTGTTTTGTCTTGTTCTATTCAGTGGAGATGACCTTTTAGTAAGGTTTGGTACGTAAGAAAAGGCATATGGTGTTTCTTGAGCTTTGAGTGAAAAGCCATGAGTGCATTCACGCATTCGAGTTGATTCATTTTCCCAACATTGTATCTAGAAGTTTTGTTTTTAAATGATAAAAATTCTGTTTTGGCCTTTTGCACACACACACAGAAATTGTGTAGTATGTTCTTGTGTTTATTTGTTATTTGGTGAGCATTGGTATTTGCAAACCTATTTTCTTGTCCCTTAATTGAGAATGACTCCTTATTTTCTTTTGTTGAGATTGAGATGATTGAGAATGTGGTTCATTCAGTTTACTCGAGGACGAGTAAAGGTTTGAGTTTGGGGTAGTTGATAAGTTGCAATTATATTAATATTTTAGATTAATTATTGGCCTAATTATATGTTTTATTTATTTAATTTTAATAATAATTAATGAGTTTTTGTATTTTTATTAATTTATAATGTTTTTATAAATTTAAAAAGTTTTAGGATGTTTTCAGGTGTTATATTATTAATCGGAGCTAAAGTGGAGGTTGTTGGGTGATTTTAGAAGAAATAAAGCAAAAGAGGCTGATTTTGCCTAAAGCACAGCCGTGCTTTTCATAAGCACAGCTGTGCTTTCGAGGGTGGCAGGTGCACAGGCAAAAGGCACAGCCGTGCCACGAAGAGGAAGAGCGCACACAGCGTGAAATTAAGCGACATAGCCGTGCAATCTCGCAAGGCACAGCTGTGTCACGCGAAGGAGGCACGCGCAGATGAGGAACGACGACGCAATCTCGCCCCTCTCGCCCAGAAGCACAGCTGTGCTTCTTCGCAAAGCACAGCTGTGTCACGCTGATCTCGCGCAACAATCGCGCAACCCTAGCCAAAACACAGCTGTGCTTCTCAAAGCACAGCTGTGCTTTTCTCCAGTATAAAAAGAAAATAACGCCGCTGAAAAAAAAGAAGGCAGCTTAGTTTTAAGTTATAGTTTTTAGTTTGTATTTTCTTATTCTTTCCTTTAGGCAGTAGACTTAGGATTATTTTTCTTTAATTTCCAGCAACAATTTATTTTTTTTTTCATGTTTTAATTTTTCTTTTAAATTATGTTTAGCTTAGATTTAATTTTGATTTGCAATTTCCTTCTTAAATAATTTAGATTAATTTAGTTTAAATCTAGATTTTGGGGATTCAAGTGGATTCCAAGGTTGAAGAACAAGAACTTCAAGATCTATTTTCTCTCTCATCAAGGGTGTATTCTAAACTCTAATTTTTATCTTTTATGGTTATATTCTTGATGTTAGAGTAGTTAATCATGCTTGGGAGTTCTTGAATCGTATTTGTATTTTGGATATTTGGATTTAATAAATATTTTCATGTTTTCTTTTATTCTTCTTGTTATATATTGTTTGCAATTATAATGATGATTGGAGCTAAATCCAAAAATTGTTGTTTGTGCAAATGCTCTGTTCTTTTAATTTTAGCATGTATATTTCCAGCTTAATCCATGGTTATGGTAGGTTGGTTTGTGGGTGTTGATGTTATTAGATTAAGAATAGTGAGGAATAAATAGGTTTGAGATAACTTAATCCAGGGATGGTAGGTTGTCTTAGATCTAGGATTTGGTAACCCGCGCTTAAGCTAATAAATAGACTTAATCCAGGGATGGTAGGTTTATTAATTAGAACAGCTTAATCCATGGATATGGTAGGCTTGGGTTCAGTTGGGTTGTCCAGAATTTCATGTTATATTGTTTTACTTCTTGATGACCAATTTTATATTTAATTGTTAATTTATTTTCTTGCTTAGTTTAGTTTTCTCCACCAAACAAATTGGGGACATCTCAAATTCACTCATCTATAGATATTTAACTGGACAATCCTTGTTCCCTTGGGTACGATAACTCGGGGTCCTAACTATACTCCAATTTATTACTTGTCGATTCGGTACACTTGCCGAGGACCCGTCACTCTAAACAGCTCTTAAAATCAGCCCCATATATAGTGAAGTCATCCATAAATACTTCCATAAATTTCTCTATGAAGTCATGGAAAATAGCCATCATACACCGCTGAAACGTAGCCGGTGCATTATATAACCCAAAAGGCATTCTCCTATATGAAAATGTTCCATACGGGCAGGTAAAGGTTGTTTTCTCTTGATCTTCAGGAGCTATAGGGATTCATAAATATCCCGAGTACCCATCTAAAAAATAGTAGAACCTATTACTTGCTAGCCTCTCTAGCATTTGGTCAATAAAAGGCAAAGGCAAATGATCTTTTCTAGTGGCATTATTCAACCTTCCAAAATCAATACAGACTCTGCACCCCGTAACTGTACGAGTTGGAATCAATTCATTCAGCTCATACCTTACCACTGTCATCCCCCCCTTCTTAGGCACACACTGCACTGGGCTAACCCATTTACTATTAGAGATAGGGTAGATAATACCTGAGTTTAGGAGTTTAAGTACCTCCTTCTTTACCATCTCTTGCATGGCCGGATTAAATCTCCTTTGAGGCTGAGCTATCGGCTCACATTCCTCCTCCATCAAAATTCGGTATGTGCAGTAACTAGGGTCAATCCCCTTCAAATCTAATGTCTCCCATCCAATGGCACCCTTGTGCTTTTTCAGCACCTCAAGCAACATCTTCTCTTCAACACCTGACAACAAAGAAGATATAATTACTGGTTTTTGTTCATTTTCTAAAAACACATATTTCAAATGAAAGCGAAGAGGTTTAAGTTCAGAATTTGAATCCCCCTTTTTCGAATTAAGCTCTTCTTGATGTAATTCCTCTTCTTCATCTTCTATCTCCTCGGCTGCTATCGATTCTCCCTTCATCTCTTCTTCCATCTCTCCATCCTCCAATGAATGTATCAAACTCACATTCACTGGATCAGCTCCCCACACTCTTTCCTGCACCTCCTCTACACACTCATCTATTTCATCCACAAAATAAACAGACTCCTCCATATCACCAGATGGATACTTTTGAGCCTTGTTCATGTCCACCACCAACTCCTCATCATTGAACCTTAGGGTACCGTTTGACCATGTACATCTATCAATGCCTTGGCTGTGTTTAAAAATTGCCTACCCACAATGAGTGGTCCCTTGCGGTCCTCTTCCATCTCCATCACTACAAAATCCACTGGGAAAATAAATTTCCCCACCTTCACTAACAGATCCTCAATCACTCCTTTGGGTCTCCTCACTAACCTATCTGCAAGTTAGAGTCTCATTTCTATCTCCTTGAGCTCTCCAAGATTAAGCTTCTTGCAAATAGAATAAGGCATCAAATTTATGATAGCACCCAAATCACATAAAGCATTTCCACAAAAATCCTCACCAATTTCACAGGGTAAAGTAAAGCTACCTGGATCTTCAAATTTTTCAGGGATCTTGTTCATAATTATAGCGCTGCAATTTTTTGTGAGTTGTACAGTTCCATGCCCTTCTAATTTCTTTTTATTAGAACATAATTCTTTCATAAACTTTGTATAATTAGGCATGTGAGCTAAGGCTTCAGCGAATGGTAAATTTATGTGCAGTTTCTTAAACATCTCTAGAAACCTAGCCTTTTGCTCATTTTTCTTTTCCTGTCTAGCCACAGCAGGAAATGGCAGTCTATTAATATCAAGATCCTCTACTTTAGGATTCACTAGACCCTTACCCTTATCATTTTTAGGAGTTTTCTCATTAACCTCTACCCTAGAGTTTGAGTTACTTACCGTCTGTGTCGGCTCCTCCTTTTCTGATGATGATGAAGAATTTTTTACCTTGGTCCTCTCTCGGTACCACTTCCTTGCCACTTATTAGTGTGATCGCTTTAGCTTCTTCCTTTGGATTCTGGTCCACATTCGAGGGAAACGTTCTCGGTTGCCTTTGAGACATAGAATTTGCAAGCTATCCCTCCTGAGTTTCTAAAATCCTCATGGAAGCATCTTGGTTCCGGCTCCATTGCTCTTGAGATTTCCACCTTGTTTCTTGATTAGCCATAAACTGTTGCTGGCTATTCACAAACTGCTGTTGACTGTTTATGAAAGTCGCCAACATATCTTCAATGTTTAGCTTCTTTTCTTGCACAGGTGGCCTCGGTTGGTATCCCGGTGGGTGGTATGGTTGAGCTTGTGATTGATTAAAACCTTGCCCTTGGTTGTGATGAGTGTTTTGGTTGAAGGGGGCTCTTGTGAATGAGAGGATGAAGTATTTTGATTTCCATCCTTCCAAGAGAAGTTTTGATGATTTCTCCAACCCGAATTATATGTGTTACTGTAGGGGTCATTTCTTCTGTAATCTCCTACAGCATTTACATCTCCAATTACTCCACTCTCTTGACCATATATTCCTTTGGATTCTTGTCAACATTCGAGGGAAACGTTCCCAATTGCCTTTGAGACATAGAATTTGCAAGCTATCCCACCTGAGTTTCTAAAATCCTCATGGAAGCATCTTGGTTCCGGCTCCATTGCTCTTGAGATTTCCACCTTGTTTCTTGATTAGCCATAAACTGTTGCTGGCTATTCACAAACTGCTGTTGACTGTTTATGAAAGTCGTCAACATATCTTCAATGTTTAGCTTCTTTTCTTGCACAGGTGGCCTCAGTTGGTATCCCGGTGGGTGGTATGGTTGAGCTTGTGATTGATTAAAACCTTGCACTTGGTTGTGATGAGTGTTTTGGTTGAAGGGGGCTCTTACTTGTGAATGAGAGGATGAAGTATTTTGATTTCCATCCTTCCAAGAGAAGTTTTGATGATTTCTCCAACCCGAATTATATGTGTTACTGTAGGGGTCATTTCTTCTGTAATCTCCTACAGCATTTACATCTCCCATTACTCCACTCTCTTGACCATATATTCCTTTGGATTCTTGTCAACATTCGAGGGAAACGTTCCCAATTGCCTTTGAGACATAGAATTTGCAAGCTATCCCACCTGAGTTTCTAAAATCCTCATGGAAGCATCTTGGTTCCGGCTCCATTGCTCTTGAGATTTCCACCTTGTTTCTTGATTAGCCATAAACTGTTGCTGGCTATTCACAAACTGCTGTTGACTGTTTATGAAAGTCGTCAACATATCTTCAATGTTTAGCTTCTTTTCTTGCACAGGTGGCCTCAGTTGGTATCCCGGTGGGTGGTATGGTTGAGCTTGTGATTGATTAAAACCTTGCACTTGGTTGTGATGAGTGTTTTGGTTGAAGGGGGCTCTTACTTGTGAATGAGAGGATGAAGTATTTTGATTTCCATCCTTCCAAGAGAAGTTTTGATGATTTCTCCAACCCGAATTATATGTGTTACTGTAGGGGTCATTTCTTCTATAATCTCCTACAACATTTACGTCTCCCATTACTCCACTCTCTTGACCATATTGCCCATTTTTGCACCATCCACTCTCTTGAGCAACAGAAGCTACATTTTGCACTTTCAGACCACTCATCTCCTTCCGCATTGACTCAATTTGTGCCTTCATCATTGACACCTCATCTACATTATGTATTCCTTGCCTCTTCGGAACCGATCTAGGAATAGCCCATTGAGCATCATTCGCTGCCATTTTATCCAGCAGATGGAAAGCTTCCTCCAGCAGCCTATTCATAAATGATCCTCCTGATGACGCATCCAAAAGAGATCTTATCTGCGGTGTAACCCCAGAATAAAATGTTATCATCAGATGGTAGATTGCTATCTCATGGTGTGGACAGCTTCTCAACAATCTTCTAAAGCTTTCCCAAGCCTCATGAAAAGGCTCCTCAACCATCTGACTAAAACCCATAATACTGTTGCAGATGTTTGCAGTCTTTGTAGGAGGGAAGAATCTCATCAAAAACCTCTCTTGTAACTAGTACCATGATCTGATTGACTGTCTCGGTAACATTTGCAGCCATTCTCTTGCTTTTTTAATCAAAGTGAAAGGAAATAACTTTAATCTTACCGAATTAGATGTCACTCCTAGAATCTGGACCGTATCACTAACCCCCAAAAATATGTCTAAGTGCTGCGCAGAATCTTCCACTTCTGAACCCGAAAACCGGTTCCTCTGTACCATATTGATGGTTGCTGGCTTAAGTTCAAACTGTACTCCCCGTGGCAGCACAATTATCCGATGATCCTCATTCCATCTCGGTACAGCATAGTCCCTTATCGTTCTCTGCCTAGGGGCCTCTTCTCTGTATATTCCCGGATTCTCTTGCTGTGCCCTCGGCACTTGTTCGTTCTCGGGAGGAAATTCATCAATAGGTGGAGGATTATTTTCCATGTTATCTCTGTTGGCTCTCCTTCGCTAATGTAAAGTCCTCTCGATTTCAGGGTCGTAGGGTGCTATTTGTTCTTGTCTCAATCTGCTCATGCTCCACAACTACCTGTAAAGAATAAATAAAAATAAAATGAGAAAAAGAAAACACATACAAATAAAAATCAAAACTCACAAAAAACGCCAATCCCCGGCAACGGTGCCAAAAACTTAACGCGATCTCAGCAAGTATACTGAATCGGCAAGTAATAAAGTGCAGTAAAATTAAGACCCCGAGTTATCGTACCCAAGGGATTGTGTGTGTAAGTGAAGAAAATTAAATGTATGCTAAAGAATTCACAAAAATTTGAATTGATTTAGTAATCTATTGATTAAAAACAAAAGAATTAAACAGCTAAAAAGCAAGTGAAAAGTAAATAAATAAAACTAACAGCAAAAACTGATAACCAAAACTGATAACAGAATAAAACAAGCAAAAAATTCAAGAATGAAAATAACGTTACTCAGGTTCACTCATCCACCCCATACAAAAATGTGAATAAAATTAATCTAAGAATCCTATATGAAAGAAATCGGGATAACCCTCTTAACCCAAGCGTCCCGTTCCGAAACAAGCTATTCTAATTGCATGACATCCCATTCCGGAGCAAGCCATACAACTAGCCTAAGCACGGGTCTAAAATCCTAAGTTTGGTTTGCTTTCCCATTTCGGAGCCAAACAACCCAAAACCTAATTATTTCACTCCTCACTCCAATCTTAAACCATGAAAACCTGCACATCTAGATTCCCATTATGGAGCAATCCAAACGATACAGCAAACATGATAGAAAATCTGAGAATAAAAAAATATCCATGGCATTCAGTCCATATAAACTCAATAACCAACAGAGATACATGAATTAAATCATTTAGTGAAATTGGAAATTGAATTGAGAAATTAAATCCCACGAATTGACAATATGGAAAAGTGAAATAAACCATTCATTCATATATGTAAATTCAAAAGATGTTCATAATTCACATCATGGGTAGGGGATTCAGAGATCCCCTAAACAACTAAAAGACTACTCACGATTCATTACAAAATCAAAAGAATAAAGGAAAGAATAAACCCAGAAATTCATTGAGGCGAAAATCCCGGTTGAATCCCATGTTCTTCAATCTTCTTCTTTGGATCTTCAATGGAGAATAAAATTTAAATTCTAGAAACCCGAAAATAAAACTCTCTTGAAAATAAATTATGTAAAAGGGTTACCAGTGATTCTAAGCAGATCACGAAGCTTTGCGACACGTAATTCAGGATCTCATTGATTCTAAGAAGATCACGGACCCAGAAAAGAGAGGAGGTCAGAAGAAGATAGGATACAACAATGTGCCCCCACCAGTGAACGCGATTGGGTTAGGTCTACCTGAAGAGTTTGTATTAAAGGAATTGTATGGCAATGATATGCATGCTGTTGAGTTAAATGTAGAAGGGTTACCAGTGGCTGTGATAGATTGCTAGTCCACTGATGAAAGTAGGGAGGAGGATGATAATGCTGAGATGTTTCCAGACCTGTGAGGTTCAGAAGAAGAAGACGAAGGGAAGAAGAAGAGTAAAGTAGGAGCTTTGACTCGAAGAGGAAGGGTAGTTCCAGAAGTTGAGAAGCCTCAAGAGCCAGAAGCAGGCCAAAAGGGGAAAGAGTCGGAAGAAGATTTAATTGATAAGCAGCTGAAAACGACGCCAGCTCAGATTTTTATATGGGATCTCTTTAGGCAGTCTCCATCCCATAGGCAAAAGGTAGTGGAAGCTTTATGTGAGGCAACTGTGGCCACCACCATTTCGCCGAAGGAACTGCTGGATATAGTGAAGGGAGGAGCGAGAGAAAGTGTCATTTTTACCAATGCTGATTTGCCAGTAGAGGGCCGTAACCATAATTGCCCTTTGTATATAATAGCAGAGATTAACCATAAGCACACAACCTGTGTAATGGTGGATGATGGCTCGTCGATAAATGTGTGCCCCCAAGTGGCAATGACAGCTTTTAGAGTGATAGAAGACATGTTGGCCAAGTCTGATCTCATTATCACTGCATATGATAACTCGTACAGACATATTTCGGGAACATTTATGGCAACGGTGAAGACGGGACCGGTAGAATCTGAAGTGGAGTTTGTGGTGCTACCCATACCCGCTAAATTCTCAGCTCTTTTGGGTAGGCCATGGTTTCACAAGATGCGTGGAGTCCCCTCTATGCTTCATCAAATGGTGAAGATACCCCATGAAGGTTAGGTCGTAACCATAAGGGCCGCACGGGAGAATCAGGTTTTAATTCTGGAGATCGCAAGGCAGCCATTCAGCGGGTTTCATGTTGCTATGATAGGGGAAGAAAAGTGGATGGAAGAAACTCCTCAAGTGCTAAACATGATGAAGAAGATGTCATTCCTTCCTAGCACTGGCTTGGGAAAGAAGTCTCAGTGGGTGCCAATAGCCATTGCTACCAAAGGTCAGAAGGACAGAAGGGGTTTGGGTTATACTGGTGCTGTAAAAAGGGTGAAAAGCTAGAGATGGAAATTCCCCATTTTGAGAAAAGTTTTGTGCCAACAACCGCAGTATGTGCCTATACAGGAGAGGCTAAACCACAGTCGGTGAATGGGAAAATTGTGCTGGGATTTTAGGTTTTTAACGATGTCTACAACTGGGGCATTGGATTGATCAAGCCAGTAGAGGGCATTTGGGATGAGGAAATCATGACCAGCAAGACAATTTGGGACCATGACATGCCCAAAGAGGTGATCACTGAGAATCCAGCAGAAGGGAAAAGCAAAGATAGAGGAAGCCATTCAAGGCGTGACCGAAGAGCCTCCAAAAAGCCAAAGCGACGTAGGACCGTCAACCGCAGCAGATGCACTAGCAGAGGGAGAAGAAGAAGCTAGTTTAGATTGTCTTTTCATTCAAGGAATTTTCAATGATGTTAATGACAATTTCAATTTTATTAATAAAGTGAACAGTTTTGCTTATTTGTACGATGTTTCTAATGATTTCACCATGCATGATCATGATCATAATCCATCTATATTTGACATTGATTCGACTGATGCTACCCCATTTAATCTTGGAACCACGGAAAACCCAAAAGAAATTTTGGTAGCATCAAATATAACTCCTGAAGAGACAGAAAAATTTGAGAGAATATTAAAAAAATATGAAAAAGTCTTTACTTGGACCTATGAAGACATGCCAGGAATTGATCGGGAGATCACAGAACACGCTATTCCGACGTATCTAGATCATAAACCCGTAAAACAGAAGCTGAGAAGACTCAGGCCGGAATGGGCAGATAAGGTAAAGGAGGAAATTCGCCAACAGATCGAGGCCAAGTTTCTAGTGGAGGTGCAGTATCCAACCTGGTTAGCCAATGTCGTCCCTGTAGGCAAAAAGAACAGTAAAGTAAGAGTATGTGTGGATTACCGGGATCTGAATAAGGCCTGTCCGAAAGATGATTTCCCGTTACCTCATATAAATGTATTGATAGACAGCACAACCACTTGTGAGATGTATAGTTTTGGAGATGGTTATGCAGGTTACAATCAGATTCTCAATAAAATAATTAACCAGATCAAGAAGGCTTTTATCACAGAATGGGGGACATATGCTTACAGGGTAATGCCCTTTGGCTTAGAAAATGCAGGAGCTACTTATCAGAGGATGGCAATAAAAATCTTAAGTGATTTGATCCATAAAGAGGTGGAGGTGTATGTCGATGATATGATGATCAAGTCAGCCACTAGAGAAGGCCATTTTGAAGCTTTGGAAAAGTTCTTCCAGAGGATGAATAAGTACAATCTGCAGCTGAATCCTAAGAAGTGTATCTTTAGGGTTACGTCAGGAAAATTTCTGGGACATGTGGTTAGTCACAGGGGAATCGAGATTGACCCATACAAGGTTAAGGCCATCAGAGAGATGCCGGTGCCTCAGAAGGAAAAGGATGTAAGGAGTTTCTTGGGAAAATTGCAATATGTCAGTAGATTTATCTCCAAATTAACTTTGATTTGTGAGCCAAACTTTAAACTCCTTAGGAAAAATCAGACTGTAGTATGGAACGAGGATTGCCAAAAAGCCTTTGATACTATCTGAGAGTACTCGATGCATCCACCAATGCTGAGACCGCTACGGCCGAGTAAACCCCTGATTCTGTACCTAGCCATAGAGGATAGTTTTGTGAATGCCATTATGGCTCAAGAGGACGAGTTCGGGGTGGAATTTGCTATTTACTATCTGAGTAAGAAATTCCTAGAGTATGAGGTTAAGTACGTTGAAGTAGAGAAGATCTGTCTTACGGTAATCTGGGCCTCTAAGAAGTTGAGACACTACTTCCACTATTACAAGGTGCAGGCGGTGGCAAAGCAGAATCCCTTAAGATACTTACAAGAAGCACCATCCTTACTGGGGAAAATGGCCAGGTGGTTGTTGCTGCTACAAGAGTTTGATGTAGATTACGTTACTAGAAAAACTGTCAAAGGGTGTTGTGACGCACGCCGGATCCCGATGCGCCGCCCTTTCGGCCGCCCGCACGTGGGCGATCGGGGCATTTGCGGGTCCGTTGGCATCTCGCGATATATCGCGAATGCGTCTATGTTGGGCAACAAGGAGGTATCATGGAGTCGCCACCCAATAGAACATTGGGAAAGTTACTCTCGCCTCGGAGAGCCTAAGACTTGCGCTTAGTATCCATGTGGGGCCATGAGGCCTAGGATTAGCGCTAAAATCTCGTGACCCAAGAAGTATTTTGGAGGATAACCTCTAACCTCTTGATCCCAAAGACCAGAGCTGGGTCCGGGATTTCTCATCTATTTCTACCTCAATTAGTTTATGAGCAAATTTTAGTGTCATTGGTTCGCTCTCTCTCCACACTATGCAGTTTATTAAAGGCGCATTTATTCACATTCTGAAAGCAATAAATGATCAAATAGATAATAAAAGCGGTAAATTACAATAATACAAGGAGCGGAATACAACTCCCTTTTGTAAATGTGCGGATCATACATAAATCGGGACATTGCTTATTCTGAGGACTTTGGTCCTCGCATGCGTTGTTATTAAAATTGAATGTTTTCATTGTGATGATCTTTATTGGGTAAAAATAGGGCATTGGACCCTTTTGCATTTTATACAAAACTCATTTTATTTAAGTACAAATCGTTGGTCTATTTTTACATTCAACGGGATAAAAGAGCTTATTCATATACATAAAATAATCAATGAATGAATAGGCGAGAGAAATAAATCAAGAGGTTTAAGAAAACTAAACCGGACGAAATCCCCCACGCATGGTAGGCATCCGCTCAAGCTCGGAATTATCCAAGAGATCTAATATACACTCATAGAAAGTTAAGAGATGTTAATATACATAAAATTAACACATAAGAAATCGAAAGGACTGAATAGAGGTAAAAATGATGATAAAACTTGGAGACAGGACCCACCGACGGCCTTTCCTGGTCGACCGACGGGCGTCGGTTTGGTTATTCGACATGCCCGTTTGTCACTCAAAAAGGGGGTCTGTAGGTGGGTGACCGACGGGCGTCGGTCATGAAGATGACCCGTCGGTCACCTCTGTCTCCGGAAAACAGAAGGGAAACAAGGGCTTTTCAAGATCAAAAAACAAGTTTTATCCAAAAGAGGAGATGGGGGAGTCAGAATGAAGAAAAGTAACGAAAAATATTCAAAAATTTCACAGGATGAATAAATAAACGATGAATGATTAAATATGAGATAGAAATGGAGAGAGAATCCGGAATATTTACCCTCAGATAGTTGCCTTGGGTAGGATTTTGGTGTCGGTTAGATCCCCACGCGTTCCACGAGAAATAAGAGAATGAAAGATTAGAGAGAGAAAATGAGCTATTTCACCTACGATCCTTCAGAAAATCGATTTTGGAGTCCAAATCTAAAGGAAACTAATTAGCTTTTAGTTCCTTTGATCGATTTGATCCTTGATTAAGTAAAGTTCTTTGGAAAAAGGTGTTTTTTGGAGGAGAGAGAAAACGTGCTTGAATTTTGGCAGAGTTTCCTCTCTTGAAAAATTTTCCAACCCTTTTGAAGTGAAAATCCGGACCTTATATAGCCAGACACGACCGACGGGCGTCGGTGCGTAGGGGCGGGCGTCGGAAGAATCCTACTGACACAAGGACACTTCCGACGGCCCTGCCACATCCACCAACGGGCGTCGGAACGGTTGCGTGCTCCGGGAAACCAGGCGGCTCCTGACAGGGGCGGTGACTTTCCGATGGGCGTCGGAAAATACCCTGAGCCGTCGGTGACTCAAAGCGACGGGCTACCTCCACAGACGGGATGGCCGTCTGTGGAGGACAAAAAACCTTTTTGACTTGAAAAACTTCCGTTTTCTCCCCCTCTGCCCGGGAAGTGTAGAAAAACCCCATTTCTCATGGAACGCGGGACTAAAACCTCCAAATTCAGCCTCCCATACAGGCTTGAACATTGATTTCATCATAGGGTAACCTCTGATCCGGACCCCTCCAGGACACGGTGCTTACAGTTGCCCCCAGTTTTGGGGAAACTAGCGCACAAGCGCCTAGATAAGCCAAAACTCAGAGAAAGGTTGGAAAGAAAGCGTACCTGCGACGGCTTTTCACCTTCCGTGCCTTTTGCCGGATAGACCTCATCTCGATCTGTAGGGCTTGGTGAGATGCAGCATGCTTTGGCTACAACCTCGATCTGGTGAAGTCCGGCACCTTCTGACCACAGCTTCGCTTGGTGAGATGTAGCAATCTCTGGCTATAGCCTCGATCTGGTGAAGAGCAGTGTTTCTCTAACCGCCACTTCGATTGGTGAGACGCAGCACTCTCTGGCTACAGTCTCGATCTGGTGAAGTGCAGTGTTTCTCTAACCGCAACTTCGATTGGTGAGACGCAGCACTCTCTGGCTACAGTCTCGATCTGGTGAAGAGCAGTGTTTCTCTAACCGCAACTTCGATTGGTGAGATGCAGCACTCTCTGGCTACAATCTCGATCTGGTGAAGTGCAGTGTTTCTCTAACCGCAACTTCGATTTTTGGAGTGTGAAAACTCCGTTGGTTTCCTTGTTTTGAAAAAAAAATCTCTTTAATCGATGTCTATGCTCAGGTCGGTATTCCTTTGTACCTGTGAGATAAAAGATTTTGTTAATTCACGTTTGAATGGTCATCTTTTGACCTGTTATTGATTATTATTCTTTTGTTGTTTGTCTTTGTTTCGTGTTATTTTTTTCATTGTCATTTTTATCGACACATGAGTAAATATGAGAATATACACTTCCTGTGGTGTTATTTAAGCAATTAATCGAAAAGAAAAACATGCAAAAGTTTTCCACTAGAAATGTCATTTTTGTACAATGCATATACAAAATACAAGAATATACAAGAGATACAAAAATAACTCCCTGAAGCTCAGAGAGGTGTGTAGTCTGAAGGCTCATCGGGATCCTCATCATCCGATATATGCACGGTCCCTAGCGGAGGTGGACGGGCCTGAGGTGGCGGCGGAGCTGTAGAGGGTCCTGCCTCGTGATCGTGGGCTCGCCTGAACTGAACCTGAGCGTAACCGTCCAAGAAGGGCTGGGTACAGGTGCCCAAAAACCCTAAGGTCTCTGAGATCTTGTCCCCCAACTTCTTGAAGGCTTGGCTCAGCTGAGTGGTCTGCTCTACGGCGGCCGTCCTCCTATGCTCTAAGCTCTGCTCCGTCTGCTCCCTGAACTCTCTCATGGTCTGAGAAAGAGGAGGGAGAATCCCCTCTATCGCCTGGACGCGGGATCTCAGAGAGTCAAGTGACTCATCAATCATCTGAAGGGTCATATCGACCCTCTGAGACACCTGGTCCTGTGACGTCCTCACATCATGAGCGAGCTGCTGCCTCAACTCCCTCTGTCCCTGAGCAATCTGCTCAACCAGCCTCATCTGCTCTCCCCTGAAAGCCTCCAGGACTCGAGTCTGCTCATCTCTAAAGGCATCCATGGCCCGGGTCTGCTCCCTCACTGCGTGCTCCATGTAGCCTGCCTGCTCTCGGGATAGGCGCTCCACCGTCTGAGACTGCTCCTGAATAGCAGCCTGCTGGCGATCCAACCTCTCGTGAATGGCCCTATCCCTCTCATCCTGTCGCCGCTCAAAGGCCATAAACATGGAGGAGAGGAGCTGGAAGTAGTCCGGCTGAGCTGGCGGTGGCTGTGGCACTGGCTCGGGTGGTGGTGCCGAAGAAGTGGATGCTCCAGGATCGCCTCGGGAGTACGGATGGTATCTCTCGGAGGGCTCGCGGGCAGGCCTCTGTACCCTGGTACTCGGCGACGGGGCTGGAGTCGGGGCCCTAGATGCCGGTGAAGAGGCGAAGAGATCGTCCATCGTGATCTCAAAATCGAAGTCCGAGGGGGTCCTGGGAGGCTCCTGCTGCTGTGGCGGAGGCACTGCCTGTGACTGAGGAGGTGGAGGAGGCTGGTGCTCCGGCTGAGGCTCAGTCTATGGAGGCTGAGGCTGTACCTGCGGAGGCTGAGGCTCGGGCTTTGGCTGTGGAGGCTGCTCCTCCTAGTGCTCTGGATGATCAGGATCTGCCCCGAAGGGTGGAAGGTTGAACATCTGCCGGGTCTCATGGATAGTCAACACCCTATAGGCCTCTGCCTGGCTAGAAATCGAGGAGATCATCCCCATCTCAACTGCCGCTGCAGCGTCTACATGAATCCCCTCCGGCAAAGGTCCTCTCAACCTCTCGGGGTTAAACCCCAAACCCAACAGTAATCGAGTGATGACTCCTCCTACCATCACTACCGGTGTCGATCCTCTGCCAACTCTGACCAGGTTGGCCAAGATCTCGTGGCTAATGTTGAGACGCTGGCCTGCCACCATAGCCTAGAGGCTCCAGATCTCGGCCACGTTAAGCGACCCTGGATTACCAGCTCGACCGAGGTACGAGCTGGAAAGCACTCTGTGCAGATACCGGAGTGCCTGAGACACCAGTACGGTGCTCTTCGCTGTATCGTGATCGTACAGCACTCCTGGTATAGTAATAGCCGCCCAATGGGCGCATCTCACCGCTCGCCGCGGGATCTCAACCTCCTCTCCCGTAGGGAGCCCCATGGCCTGAGCAAACCTCTGCCTGGTGATGCTGACATGGTCGCCATAAAACCAAAACTGAACCACCCCGGGTCAGTATCTACACTCTGAAAGCCCGTGTAGCGGAGAGTGGCCAAGACCTGACGGGTGGCCTCTGGAAATGTCTGGAAGGCAGGCTCGAGAAACTCTGTCCAACCAGCTCCCTCAGCAAGTAGATCAAACTCCGGGGCCAACCCAAGGGCCTCTATAAATGGGCGAGATACAAAGCGGCTGGCCCGCAACTCCACCTGAGCTAACGCTCTGTACCTCTGAGCGGACTCGTCATCCATCCAAGCCGGAGCCTCAAGCTCGGGCTGGGCCTGTGGTGCTCTGCGTCTGGGAGGCATCCTGTAAAAGGGAAGGAGTCAGATAGCGAAAACTTGGCAAAACAAGCACTATCAAGTTTATTTTCTAAAATCTAAGATCCATCTAGGCCTTAACAGGGCAATGGCGGCCCAATCATGAGATAAAAAAGAGAAAGGTAATGACAGATGAAAATAGCAAACATCCTGTCCAAGGCAGTAGCCTAACATGCTTTGCACATATCATGGTAAAAGGAACATGCAATCCTCGTGGAGATAATTAAAGTGGATAAGGATGGGCTTTCTAAGCCCTAGGACATGCATTATACATGGAAAACAAATAAATATTCAATTCTAGAATAAGTAATAAAAATTTAGGCAGCACCCCGGCAGGGATGTGCCCAACCTCCTCCATGAAAAAGCAAAATAATAGGCCTCAGGCCTTAATAATATTAAACGCATGTAAATGGGGCGCACCCCGGCAAGAGTGTGCCCCCAACAACTCAAAATAATGGCCTCAGGTCATAAAAGCAAATCATGCTCAGAAGTGGTGCGCTAACAAGATGCATTTCTAAGGCACCAAGATCATAGAAAAACTCTATTTCTATGTGATCATGCAAAAGTTCGGATTAAGAAAATGGGCAGCATTTCCCCCTAAATTCTAAAATTATCCAAAGCTCCTTAAAGTTAAAAGGAAGAAAGAATGTAAAAATAAATTGAATAAAAGCAAAAGAAAGTAATTATTTACTTACTTGTAATCCGGAGGAGTGTAGAAACTGGAGAAATATAAATATCCGGGCACCGGGTGAGTATATAATGCGAAAAAACGAAGAAATCGCGAAAAAATAAGAAGAAAAGACTCAAAAATCGCTAAAAACTGCTTAGAAACCGCTTGAGAGAGGAAGAAGAAAGGGACAGCAACGTTTGCGCCGTCTGTCACTCGCCCTTATATAGAATTTCGTGACCGACGGGCAGGGCGTCTGTACAAGCGACCGACGGGCTGGCCGTCTGTCGCGCAATAAATGCGAATTAATGCGCGTGATGATTGCAATGATGACGCATGCATCTGACAGGTGGACTTCTGACGGGCAGGCCGTCTCTATAGAGGGGCGGTCAGGCCGTCCCTGTAGAGAGGCGGGCAGACCGTCGCTGTAGAGGGGCGGGTAGGCCGTCGGTGACCCTTCCCTATATAATCTGCAAACTTTTTGTCTCTTCATTTTTCAACGCTTTGGGCCTTTATTATTCTCAAAAATGTCTTCCCCTCCTGCCAAAAGGATGCACCGTATTTTAGATGACAAACACACTTGGGGAGAAGGCGCCCTTTCCTCCCTGGCTGGGCTGAAATATCTGTGCCGGGTGAAAATCGACCAGAACCTCCTCCTGGCGGCTACCCACTTCTGGAACCCCCGATTTCACGTCTTCCAGTTCACCTATCAGGAACTGTGCCCTCTTTCTGAAGAATTGGCTTCCATTCTGGGAGCCCGGTTCCCTCCTGGCGCTTTGCCCTGTATCCCCCACTGCGGTCTATTTCAGACCCGGGACGTAGCCCTAGCTCTGGGCATATCCCCCTCGGAGGCCAACCAACTGATTCCTCTGAGTTCCTCCTTTGCTCTGGAGCCACTGATCGAGGCCCTAGATCAGTTCACCGACATTCCCACCTATCGGGTAAGCATCACGTTTCTATTCTGCATGGTGAATTTCCTTACTGTTGTTCCAGGAGGCTTGACAGGTGACTTTCGTCTGTTTGGGGTTCTGAGCGACTTTCATCTGGGAATGTCCCCTCTACCACTTGTATTGGCCGAAACCATCTTGGGTCTGGACGCTGTGAGCTCTGGGTCCACTACAACCTTTACCGGTAGCCCCTTATTACTCCAGGTACGTCATTATTTTAAAGGTAGTGCGTCCCTTATGGATTTTCACACTAGCTTTTCTTTGCGGGAGGTGCGTTCTTTCGGATTTTCACACAACCCTGTGCCTTATTTTTGCCTGAAGTAAACCCTACTTACTCCAGCGGCTTTTTTTTTTTTTTTTTTTTTTTTTTTTTTAGATCTGGCTACAGGAAAAACTGAAGATGCTGTCTGAACCACCCCCTCGAGTCACTCCGCAGTACTCGCCAAGCCATTTCTTGCCTCGTCGACGATTGCATGGGTGTGCCACGGCTGGTGAAGGGATTACCAGATTTAGTGAGCTGTCAGATGACGATATCAGTTTTACATCTGCCTGGCTCCCGCTGTCTCATGCGGTCACCGATGGGTCATCGGGTTGTGTTCCCCTCTGCGGCCTCCGCCAGGCCACCTTCTGCATCACCTCTCGATGTTCACGGCAGCTTGGGATGACCCAGGATATAGTGAGGGTTCCCCTATCTTTCCGAGGAGGAGATCTCTCGGCTGCATTTGCTTCCCGGTATCATGAGCTATGGGGTAGATTACCTGTGAAGACCGTCATCCCGAGGTTCGGCAACCATTCTGCATCCTCAACCAGCGGGTACAAGAAGTGGATCCTCAGCCCAGCCTCCGATAATAGGACTCGAGGGCTCAAGCATCTGATCGGCGAGAGCAGCAGCAGGACCTAGTTTAGCCTACATGTGTATTTCTTTTTGTGCTACATTTCTTTTTAATGCAGAACTAGAAAATGACAAAAGTGAAAAGAATAATATTCATCCCTTTCACGAGTTTTGTGTGCATTTCTAGATAATTTCAGCATACATGATCAGTTTTGGCATTTACTCAGCTGCTTATGCACTATCAATACATGAAACCAAATTTTAACAGCATCAACTCCTGTTACTGATCGGCCCTCTCGGGTTTTCACGATCGGACATTTTCTCTCATGCCTCTAATTTTTGCACAGGATGCCTTTTTTCGGTTTTCACCCTGTCGAGGCGCCCAATTTTAGCATAGCCGCCTTTTTTCGGTTTTCGACTTGCAGGGCATTTTTATTCTCTTCTTTTTATTTTGGTCTTTAGCCGTGGAACCTTTTGAGTCTGTCGACATTGATCGGCTCTTTGAATTCGTTTCCATCGCTATCTGATAAGATTGCAGCCCCCCTGGACAACAGCTTCTTAAGGATGTACGGCCCTTCCCAGGTAGGTCTGAATTTCCCCCTGATGTCTGGTATTCCTGGCCTCATTTGTTTGAACACCAAGTCCCCTTCTTTCAGCGGGTGCTTCCTCACCTTCTTTTCGAAAGTTCTTGCTAATCTCTTCTGGTATATCTGATTGTGATAATAAGCTTTCAGCCTACTTTCATGTAGTAAGTTCAAGTGCTGCAATCTTTGCTGCGCCCATTCGGCTTCTGGGATTTGGGCTTCCATGACCACCCTTAGCGATTTAAGCTCTATCTCTACCGGCAACACTGCTTCCGTTCCGTATACCAGGGAGAATGGTGTAGCGCCTGTAGATGATCTTACTGTCGTTCTGTATCCCCACAGGGCGAAGGGTAACTTCTCAGCCCAGTCTTTGTAGGTTTGGACCATTTTGGACAAGATCTTCTTCACATTCTTATTGGCGGCTTCTACTACTCCATTCGCTTGCGGTCGGTAGGGAGAGGACTTATGATGCTCAACACCATACTTCTCGAGAAGTTTTCTGGTCTCACCCATAAACTGCACTCCGTTATCAGACACTATGTGATGAGGGAGGCCATATCTGCATATCAAGTTCCTCTCTTTGAACCTGGCTATATCCCTTGCGTCAATTTTCTTGAAGGATTCTGCCTCGACCCATTTGGTGAAGTAGTCGATTGCGACTATGATATATCTGTGCCCATTGGACGCCGTAGGGCGAATCTCTCCAATGATATCTATCCCCCAAGCAGCAAACGGCCAAGGTGACGTTAGGTTATGTAGCTCTGATACCGGCAGGTGTCTCAGATCCGCGTACTGTTGGCACAATTGACATTGCTTGACGTACTTTGAACAATCAGTGTCCATCGTGAGCCAATAAAAGCCTTGCCTCATTATCTTCTTGGCCAAGGTCAAACCATTCATGTGGGCCCCACAGACCCCCGCATGGGTTTCTTCCATTACCTTGCGCTCTTCTCTTTCATTCAAGCACCTGAGCTGGATCCCGTCTGACCGTCTTTTGTACAACACCCCTTCCAAGGGTATGAACTGAGTAGATAACTTACGTATCATCCTCTGGTCTTTTTCAGTGGCCTCTTCTGGGAATCTATCGCTTTCCAAGTAATTCATGATATCAAAGTACCATGGCTTGCCGTCTGACGCCTCGACCTCCATCACTGGCTTGGTTTCAAAACTAGGCTTATCAGAGCTCGAAATTAGCACCGGTTTCATGGCCATTCCTTCAGGGTTATCCCACATTGACACTAAGGTTGCCAACGCATTAGCCAAACGGTTCTCATCTCTGGGCACAAAGTGGAAAGTGCACATCTCAAACTGCCCGCACATCCCTTTCAAATATTGAACATAGGGGACCAGTCGTTCTTCTTTAACGGCCCATTCACCTCGGATCTGGTTTATTACCAAGGACGAGTCACCAAAAACCTCTACATTTCTTGCCCCCAACGCAGCCAAAGCTTCTAATCCGAAGGTGCATGCTTTATACTCAGCTTCATTGTTGGTTGCTTTATATCTTAGTTTCTTAGCAAGAGGAAGCTTCTCATTATCTGGGGTCGTCAGGATGATTCCGACTCCGGCTCCTTTGTTGTTCACCGCCCCGTCAAAATGCAACTGCCATCCTTGAACAGAAATCGTGCCTATGCTCTCGTCAGGAAAGGTAAACTCGGGGGTGTCCCCTTGGATAGGATGTTCAGCAAGAAACTCGGCTACAGCTCGCCCCTTAATAGTCTTGCGGGTGATGTATTGCACATCGAACTCTTGTAGCAAGAGCAGCCACCTCCCCATCTTTCCAAGCAAAGATGGTGCCTCCTGCAAATATCTTAAAGGATTCTGCTTGGCTACGGCCTGAACCTTGTATGAGTGGAAGTAATGTCTTAGCTTCTTTGATGCCCAGATCACCGCAAGGCAGATCTTCTCCACTTCAGCATATTTTATTTCGTAAGCCAGGAACTTCTTGCTGAGGTAATAAATTGCAAACTCCACCCCAAATTCATCCTCTGGAGCCATCATGGCGCCCACCGAACTGTCTTCTACTGCCAGATACAGTATAAGTGGTTTAACAGGTTGCGGAGGCCTCAGTACTGGTGGATTTAACAGATACTCCCTGATATAATCAAAGGCTCTCTGGCAGTCTTCATTCCAGACTACGGGCTGATTCTTTCTAAGCAGCTTGAAAACAGGTTCGCATATCGAAGTGAGCTTGGCAATAAACCGGCTGACATACTGCAGTTTGCCCAGGAAACTCCTTACATCTTTCTCTTTTTGTGGCACAGGCATCTCTCTGATAGCTTTCACCTTATCGGGGTCAATTTCTATTCCCCTCTGACTGACGACGTGTCCCAACAGCTTTCCTGAAGTCACCCCGAAAATGCACTTCTTGGGATTAAGTCGCAGATTATACTTGTCGATCCTGGTGAAGAACTTCTCTAGAGCTTCAAAGTGTCCCTCTCGGGTGGCTGATTTGACCATCATATCATCGACATATACCTCCACTTCTTTGTGAATCAGGTCGCTTAGGATCTTGGTTGCCATCCTCTGGCATGTGGCCCCCGCATTCTTCAGGCCGAAAGGCATGACCCGATAGGCATAAGTGCCCCACTCCGTGATAAAGGCAGTTTTAACCCGGTCAGCTATCTTGTTCAGGATCTGGTTGTAGCCCACATATCCGTCCCCAAAGCTGTACATCGCGCAATTGGCGGCACTGTCTATCAATACATCAATATGGGGTAGTGGAAAATCATCTTTAGGGCAAGCCTTGTTAAGATCTCGATAATCCACACACACCCTGACCTTTCCGTTCTTTTTAGCCACAGGAACCACATTCGCCAGCCAAGTAGGATACTGGACTTCCACAAGAAATTTAGCTTCGATCTGCTGTCGGATTTCCTCCTTAACCTTGTCAGCCCATTCTGGTCTTAGCCTCCTCAACTTCTGCTTCACAGGCTTGCAATCTGAGTAAGTCGGGATGGCATGCTCCGCCACGGCTCGGTCAATCCCCGGCATGTCCTCGTAGGTCCAGGCAAAGACTTTTTCATGTTTTCTTATTATTCTCTCAAAATTTTTTCTCTCCTCAGGAGTTATGTTTGATGCTATTAGAATTTCTCTCGGATTTTCCGAGGTTCCAAGATTGAAAGGCGTTGTGTCAATAGAATCAATGTCAAAAATTGATGGAATATGATCATGTTCATGCATGTTGAAATCATTAGAAACATCGCACAAATAAGCAAAATTGTTCATCTTATTGATAATATTATAGCTATCATTTATATCATAAAAGAGTTCTGGAATAAAAAGACAATCTAGGCTAGAGTCTTCTTCTGCCGCTCCCGAGGTTGATGCCGTTGCAGCTTGCTCACTGACTTTCTGGTTTAGGAGAGGTCCTTCAGGCGCGCCAGAAGAAATTTTCAAATCCTCCAGTCCCAGCTCTAAATCTGCCATCTTCCCTTTTCCTCTCAGCCTGGTGGCTACCATCTTCTCAGTAACGACCTCCTCGAGCTCGCACTTGTCCCAAGTGATCTCCTGAGTCATGACTTCCTCATCCCAAAAGTCTTCAGCGGTCTTGATAAACCCGACATGCCAGTCATACACATCATTAAAAATCTCAAAGCCA
Source organism: Excoecaria cochinchinensis (assembly GCA_947683425.1). Classification (NCBI taxonomy): domain Eukaryota; kingdom Viridiplantae; phylum Streptophyta; class Magnoliopsida; order Malpighiales; family Euphorbiaceae; genus Excoecaria; species Excoecaria cochinchinensis. The sequence continues at coordinate 2,203,849 of CANTUQ010000038.1, forward strand.
GGGACAATCCTCCCATCTACCCACTGCGGTTCATCTTCACCAGTATAAGCACATACTGAGGATGCGGGGACAAAGCTTTCTGAAATGTGGGGGATCCTGTCTGTTACCCTCTTCTTGCCGAAGCCACCTCTGTACCCTAGACCTTTCCGGTTCTTCTGCCCTCGAGTGGTGATCGCGGTTTGCAGCCCTTGAGAGCTTCTACCCAATCCAGCCCCAGGAAGATAGTGCATCCTCTTCATCATACTAACCACAGCCGGGCTATCTTCTGATCCGTGCTCTTCCTTTATCATGGACACGTGGAAACCACTGAATGGCTGATTGGCAATTTCTAGCGCTGAGACCTGGTTTTCCCTGGCCGCCTTGATAGTCACCACCTCCCCTTCGTGCGGGAATTTTATCATCTGATGCAGTGTGGATGGCACTCCTCCTAATTTATGAAACCAGGGTCTCCCTAGCAAAGCCGAGAAATTAGCAGGAATGGGCAGAACTACAAATTCAACTTCCACTTCAATAGGTCCTGTCTTGACCAAAGTCTTGAAGGTTCCTGAGGCTTGCCTCCTTGAGTTATCGTAGGCCGTGATAGTTAGATCGGATCCGCTGAGCATATCCTCGCTTAAGCCAAAAGCTTGTAAAGCTACCAAAGGGCATATGTTGATAGAAGACCCATCGTCCACCATGACGCAAGCAGTGTGCTTGCCGCTAATCTGCGCTTTAATGTACAAAGGTCGGTTATGATTGCGTCCTTCTGCCGGTAAGTCAGCGTCGGAAAAGATCAACCTCTCCTCGGATCCTCCCTTGATTAAACCCAAAAGTTCTGACGGGGAAATCGTGGTGGCGACTGTGGCCTCAACCAAAGCCTCTACTACCTTCTGTCTGTGAGAGGGAGATTGCCTCAACAGATCCTAAATGGATATCTGGGTTGTGGTCTTCTTCAATTGCCTTATAATCTGTTCCTCCTCTGGCTCTTTCTCTGCCAATGGCTGTACTGGCTCAGGTAGCTTTGCAATCTCGGGGATCACCCTTCCACTTCTAGTGATAGTGCTTATCTCTCCCTCGTCTCCATCGGAGCCCCACAAATCAAGGTTCAATCCTTCTTCACCCTCGGCTTCTCCACCGCTTTCACTGCTAGACCAGCAATCAAGGGTCGCCACAACTGCTTTCTCCTTCTCATTCCCGGAATTACCAACAGCAGACTCCTCATTCCCATACAGATCTTGTAGCACGTACCACTCCGGCAGGCCAGATTGGATCATAAACACAGGTGGGGGTACGGCATTATAACCGGGCTTCTTCTCAGTTTCTCTCTTCTCAGGGTCAGAGATCTGCTTGCTATCAATCAAATCGTGAATAGAGTGCCGGAGCGCTTTGCATTTATCAGTGATATGGCCTGAGTGCTGGTGGAATGCACAGAATTCGTTGTCCTTATGTCCCGGTTTCCCTTGTGTCAAAGCTGGCCTAGGAGTTAGAGGACGCAATTTTCCTTCCTTCATCAGCCTCTTCAAGACCCAGGATAGTGGTCTCCCCAAGTTCGAAAACTTCCTCTGGGTGGCCACCTCAGTAGCAGACACTTCACCCATTCTTCTAGTGCCGTTACTGGGACCTGCCGGCCTACTGGCTCCTTGACCGGGGTTGGCCCTTTTAGCAAAATCATTGTTAGCTTTTCGGGTCAAAAACTCCCCCTCTGCTTCGATGGCTATATCTTTGAGAGACTCCCAGTCCTTTAACCCCTTCATCCTCAATCCCTCCTTCAAGTACGGGCTCGCGTTCTTAATGAAAAGACGAATATGATCTTTTGTATCAGGCTTTCGGCGCATCTCCATCACTCGGTTCCGCCATCGGGTAAGGTACTCATGGAAGGATTCCCCGGCCTTCTGCTGGAGTAACTCAAGATCTTTCAGAGTCACCTCCATTCTGGTATTACAGTCGTACTGTTTCAAAAACTCCTCAGTGAGCAGATCCCAATCTTCTTTAGTGCGGCGGTCAAGGCCGTGATACCAATCTATGGCATGGGAGGTCAGACTCAGACAAAAGTATTCTACCTTCTTCTTCTTGGACAAGGTGGTCCCCTTCATGACCAGAGAATACTGCTTCACATGTGCGGTGGGATCAGAAGTACCATCGAACTTCGGCACATCCGGCATTTTGAAGTTATAAGGGATCGGGTCCTCTCCGTCCAACTCCCTATCCTCAGGATTCATCCCGTGAGCTCTGCCTATCATACGAGCCATAGCCTCGAACCTCTCTTCCATCTTTTTCAAAATAAAGTCATCAGCCTGAGGCGCCTTCCCCTTCTCAGATGCCACGCTCAGCCTATCATCCTCGATATCTCTATCGTCATCAATTCTTAGCACTGGCCTTCTTCTCAACTCTCCCGAAGCCACTGATCTTAACTCGATCGGCGGCGGCCTAACGGGCTCATCTCGCCTTTCAACCCTTTCTTCTTCAGGCTCATTCTGTCTCACTGCAGGAGGAGGAGGAGGATTCTGGGGAGCATTCGGCTGAGCGTTCTGCTGTGCTAAAGCGGCCAACATATTCATCATCCTGCCCTCGAATTCCTCGAAACGGCGGCCTACCTCTTCTGTAATCATGGCCCTGGTGGCGTCTTCCCCCCTAGGTGAGTTTGCCATCTGAGATACTGTACCACTGATTTCCGATAAAATCTCTGGTAGACCCCCTCTATCTGACAGCTCAGGAGTTAGAACTCGGATCAGTCGCCCGGTTGGTGATCTAGTCCACCTGGGCAGATCTATGATGGCTGCAGGGACAAAAGTTAGAATGATGCATGAAATGTAAGTATAATGCATGATCGTGATATGCAACATTTACAGAGCACAAGCAAGCAAGTAGGTCCTTCCACCCTTATTTCTCCCACACACGTGGTCGTGCAGTCTCTTTCCTAGGTGGGATTAGCCCAAGGGTCAACGAGGGACCCAATGAACGCGTATGGTGCACGGCGAAAAACCGGCAGCATAACGCTCCTATGCTAATGCACAAGCGGATAGATAGTGATCGTCACGTATTCGGACGGTCCATAAATTTCGACATGGCCCTACCGGGGCATGATAGCCTTTGGCTAGGTTACCGAGCGAGATATTTGGATTCATCCAATACGTGAGGATCCATACAGCAAGCATGAGATTATGGTTCATTTCACCTGTGGAAAGTGACTACAGCCATTACATGAGCTTTGGACAAGGGAGATATTTCTTTGAGGCTACCCAAGCATGATCCCTGCCGACGGGTCTAGCTCATCACGAGCGTAGCGACCGATCGGGTCACCATTTTAATATACCATTGAGGTACGTGGCTTGGGCTGGTGATTATCCTTAACACTTCCCCAAATTGAGTGAAAATGAGGAGGTGCTTCAGGAACGCACCGGGGCTAAAAGAGGGACCAAACTAGCGTATTCTAAGGCTCTAATGATATGCAAATGCAAATTTGAGAGAAAGCAAATTTATGAATTAAATTTTAATCATAAATGTTAAAAGAGGTATTTTCAAATCGAAACCTCGAACCATAAACGTCCCCAGCGGAGTCGCCACTGTGACGCGCGCCGGACCCCGTGGGCGCCGCCAGCTCGACCGCCCGCACGTGGGCGACCGGGGCGTTTGCGGGTCCGTTGGCATCTTGCAAATAATCACAAGTGCGTCTATGTTGGGCAACAAGGAGGTATCATGGAGTCGCCACCCAATAGAACATTGGGAAAGTTACTCTCGCCTCGGAGAGCCTAAGACTGCGCTTAGTATCCATTTTGGGCCATGCTAGAGGCCTAGGATTAGCGCTAAAGTCTTGTGACCCAAGAAGTATTTTGGAGGATAACCTCTAACCTCTTGAGCCCAAAGACCAGAGATGGGTCCGTGATTTCTCATCTATTTCTACCTCAATTAGTTTATGATCAAATTTTAATGTCATTGGTTCGCTCTCTCTCCACACTATGCAGTTGATTAAAAGGCGCATTTATTCACATTCGGAAAGCAGTAAATGAGCAGAATAAATATCAAAAGCGATAAATTACAATAATACAAGGAGCGAAATACAACTCCCTTTTGTAAATGTGCGATTCATACACAAATCGGGGCATTGTTTATTTTGAGGACTTTGGTCCTCTCATGCATCGTCATTAAAAATGGGATATTTAATATGTGATGATCTTTATTGGATGAAAATAGGGCGTTGGACCCTTTTTGCATTTTATACAAAACTCAATTTTATTTAAGTACAAATCGTTGATCTATTCTTACATTTAACGGGATAAAAAGAGCTTATTCATATACATAAAATAATCAATGAATGAAAAAGCGAGAGAAATAAATCAAGAGGTTTAAGAAAACTAAACCGGACGAAATCCACCATGCATGGTAGGCAGCCGCTCAAGTTCGGAATTATCCAAGAAGACCAATATACACTCACGGAAAGTTAAGAGATGTTAATATTCATAAAATTAACACATAAGAAATCGAAGAGACTGAATGGGGATGAAAAATGATAAAAAAAATGGAGACAGTACCCACCGACGGCCCTTCCTGGTTGACCGACGGGCATCGGTTTGGTAATTCGATATGCCCGTTTGTCACTCAAAAAGGGCGTCTGTAGGTGGGTGACCGACGGGCGTCGGTCATGAAGATGACCCGTCGGTCACCTCTGTCTCCGGAAAATAGAAAGGAAACAAGGGCCTTTCAAGATCAAAAAGCAAGTTTTATCCAAAAAAGGAGATGAGGGAGTCAAAATGAAGAAAAGTAATGACAAGTATTCAAAAATTTCACAGAATGAATAAATAAATGATAAATGATTAAATATGAGATGAAAATAGAGAGAGAATCCAGAATATTTACCCTCAGATAATCGCTTTGGGTAAGATTTTGGTGTCGTTTAGATCCCCGCGCGTTCCACGAGAAAAAGAAAATGAAAGATTAGAGAGAGAAAATGAGCTATTTCACCTCCAATTCTTCAGAAAATTGATTTAGGAGTCAAAATCTAAGGAAAACTAATTAGTTTTTAGTTCCTTTGATTTGATTTGATCCTTGATAAAGTAGAGTTCTTTGGAAAAAGGTGTTTTTGGATGGGAGAGAAAACGTGCTTGAATTTTGGCAGAGTTTCCTCTTCTGAAAAATTTTCCAACCCTTTTCAAATGAAAATCCGGACCTTATATAGCCAGACACGACCGACGGGCGTCGGTGTATGGGGGCGGGCATCGGAAGAATCCTACTGACACAAGGACACTTTCGACGGCCCTGCCACATCCACCGACGGGCGTCGGAACGGTTGCGTGCTCCGGGAAACCAGGCGGCTCCTGACAGGGGCGGTGACTTTCCGACGGGCGTCGGAAAATACCTAGAGCCGTCGGTGACTCGAAGCGACGGGCTACCTCCACAGACAGGCTGGCCGTCTGTGGAGGACAAAAAACCTTTTTGACTTGAAAAACTTCCGTTTTCTCCCCCTCTGCCCAGGAAGTGTAGAAAAACCTCAATTCTCATGGAACGCGGGACTAAAACCTCCAACTTCAGCCTCCCGTACAGGCCTGAACATTGATTTCATCATAGGGTAACCTCTGATCCGGACCGCTCCGGGACACGGTGCTTACAGTAGTGCATCCCTTGTGGATTTTCACACTAGCTTTTCTTAGTGGGAAATGCGTCCTTTCGGATTTTCACATAACCCTGTGCCTTATTTTTTGCCTAGAATAGACCCAACCCAATCCAGCGGCTTTTATTTTATTTTATTTTTCATATGTCATACTTCCTGTTTCTAGGTTTTCACCCTGTCCTTTTGCCTAACTTTTGCTTAGAGCGCCAATTACGATTTTCATCTCTAACGGCCTTTTTTTTTAAGAGAGGATTCTCAAACAATAGTCATTAGATAGATCAATGATATATTGCTTTAAAAAAAATTACAAGACCAATGAAAATGCAAACAGAATTCTTTTATTCATTGCAAAATTGTGTACAGTTCTATATGATTTCATTATACATGATCTTCTTTTGACAAGAATTCAAAAGCACAAGACTACACCTAATCTCGGAATAGATCTTGTGAGCATCAAACTCCTGTTATCAATCGGCCCTCTCGAGTTTTCTCGATTGAACAATTTCTCTTGGCCCTTAATTTTTGCCCAGGATGCCTTTTTTCGATTTTCACCCTTACATGGCACCCAATTTTAGCAAGGCTGCCTTTTTTCGGTCTTCGACCTGCGTTATATTTATTCTCTTCTTTTTATTTTAGCCTTTAACCATGGAACCTTTTTAATCTTTCGATATTGACCGGTTCTTTGAACTCATTCCCATCACTGTCTGCTAAAATTGCTGCTCCCTTTGTCAGTAACTTCTTCAGCACAAATGGACCTTCCCAGGTCGGCCTGAATGTTCCCCGTATATCTAGTACTCCCGGTCTCATCATCTTAAAGACCAAATCCCCTTCTTTCAATGGGTGCTTCCGTACCTTCTTGCCAAAGGACCGAGCTAGCCTCTTTTGATAAAACTAATTGTGATAATATGCCTGCAACCTGTCTTCATCCAATAGATTCAACTGCAATAGTCGCTGCTGTGCCCATTCAGTCTCCAGAATCTCAGCTTTCATGACTACCCTTAAAGATTTCAGCTCAATTTCAACTGGCAAAACTGCTTCAGTTCCATATACCAGAGAGAAAGGCGTCACTCCCGTAGAGGTTCTGAATGTAGTTCTATAGCCCCAGAGTGCAAAAAGTAGCTTTTCTGCCCAGTCTTTATAGCTCTGGACCATCTTGGCCAATATTCTCTTAACATTCTTGTTTGCCGCTTCAACCACGCCATTTGCTTGAGGTCGGTAAGGAGAAGACTTGTGATGCTGGATTCCATATTTCTGGAGCATCTGTTTAGTTTTTGCCAAACACTGTACTTCATTATTAGACACAATGTGGTGTGGGAGGTTATATCTGCATATCAAATTCCACTCAATGAACTTAGCTATGTCCCTAGCGTCAACCTTTCTGAAAGACTCAGCTTCAACCTACTTAGTGAAGTAATCAATGGTGACTACAATACATCTGTGCCAATTAGAAGCTGTAGGATGTATCTCAGCTATGATGTCTATTCCCCAAGCTGTGAATGGCCATGGGGATGTCAAATTATATAGCTCTGAAGCTGGCACATGTCTCAAATTCGTGTACTGCTGGCATAACTAGCATTGCTTCACATATTTTGAACAATCTGTGTCCATTGTGAGCCAATAAAATCCCTAGCACATGATCTTCTTTGCTAAGGCCAGACCATTCATGTGAATTCCACAAACACCGGTATGAATCTCTTCTATAACCCTTTCAACTTCTTTCTCCGCCAAACATCTCAACTGGATACCATCTGCTTGCCTCTTAAACAAAGTTCCGTCCACACTGATGAACTGAGAGGATAACTTTCTAATCATTCTCTTATCTTTCTCAGCGGCTTCCTCTGGAAAAATTGACCGTTCTAAATAGTTCTGAATATCATAATACCAATGCTTCCCATCAACGACCTCAACATCCATTATATGCTCAGTTTCAAAATAAGGCTTTTTTACACTAGAGATCAGCACAGGTCTCATAGCAACCCCCGTTGGATTATCCCACGTAGACACTAATGTCGCGAGAGCATCGGCCAACTGATTTTCATCCCTGGGAACGAAGTGAAAGTGCAGGTCTCAAACTGGCTACTCAACGTTTTCAAGTGCTTCACATAAGGCGACAGCTTCTCTTCCTTGACTGACCATTCCTCCTTGATCTGATGAATTACTAAGGATGAATCTCCGAAGAATTCTGCGATCTTTGCTCCCAGAGCAACCAACGTTTCCAGTCCGAAGATGCAAGCTTCATATTCCGCTTCATTATTAGTCGCCTTGTACCTCAACTTCTTGGCTAATGGTAGCTTTTCACCATCCGGGGTTATAAGAATAATCCCTGCTCCTGCCCCCTTTCTGTTAACTGCCCCATCAAAGAACATCTGCCACCCTTGTACCGTTATGACCGCGACATCTTCATCAGGGAAATTATATTCGAACTGGTCTCCCTCAGTAGGGTGTTCAGCCAAGAATTCAGCCACAGCTCTCCCTTTAATGGTTTTCCTGGTAATGTATTCAATATCAAACTCCAATAACAGTAATAACCATCTTCCCATATTTTCTAGCAGAGAGGGTGCCTGTTGAAGGTACCTAAGCGGGTCATGCTTAGCAACTGCTTGAACGCTGAAATAATGGAAGTAGTGTTGCAACTTCTTAGAAGCCCAAATTACGGCTAAGCAAATCTTTTCCACTTCAACATATTTGGCTTCATATGGTAGGAATTTCTTGCTAAGGTAATAAACAGCAAACTCTACTCCAAATTCATCCTCTTGGGCCATCATGTCACCCATTGAGCTATCTTCTATTTCCAAATACAGGATTAGTGGCTTGGCAAGACATGCTGGTCTTAAGACAGGTGGATGTAAAAGATAGTTCTTTATAGTAACAAAGGCCAGTTGGCAATCAGCATTCCACACCACCGGTTGGTTCTTCCTTAGAAGCGTGAAGATAGGTTCACATACTGAGGCTAGCTTGGCAATAAACAGATTGATGTATTGAAGTTTTCCTTGGAAACTCCTAACCTCTTTCTCTTTCTGTAACACCCCTTACCCATACTCAGGCGATCCCATCCGATAAGGAGCGAGATACCGTAGGAGTAAAGGTGCCACCACACATATACATAATACACATACACTCATCCATAAACATACATAACAAAATACAAGGTAAATTAAAACTTTACAAGACCATTCATAAAAGCTGATCATGCATTAATATAATAGAAGCATTACATTACTGTTCTGATCAACTGAGAGATATAAAAGATAATTACAATTCCCAAAATTACATATACAAAAGCAGAAGCTATTACAAAATCATAAGAGAGTTCTATACAAAAAGAATCATAAAGCTACAGAAATAAGCCCTACACTAAGACCCTGCTGTGTTGGCTTTGATGGCGAAGACTCTCCCAAAAGCAATTCCTTCCGCACCTGCACGGGTAAACACACCTTGCTAAGCGATAAACGCTTAGTGGGGAAACACACATATAACATGAGGACAACCATTCACAACGGTCGTCAAGGCAATGCACATGTGTACATCATGTACAAACGATATTCATGGCATGACAGTAATAATAAACTCTTGCTCACATACATAAAGCCATTCATCAGAAGATTCATAACAATTATCCTATTCTCATAACAGATTACATTTTCACCATTGAATCCATAAGGATAACATATGTTTCCCATATAACAATTCATACAAAACACCTGCTGACCCGAGGGAGTGGATAACGAGTATACGGACAGTACTTTACGGGTACGAGCCGATACAGACAGTACTTTACGGGTACGAGCCGATAAAACAAATTTTCATTTAACTTTTACAAAACATTACGAAGGGGGATCTTAAACAAGATCCTTTCGGATAATGGTTCGCGAGGAACCATTCGAGGACCTGATCGGGGTCCAAACAGAAAACAGAAGCTGCAGCAAAGACTCTATTAGGCATGCCTAACTATCCACTTACTAGACTCTAGCAGGTCATACATAAGCCAATCCATCCATTTCATAACTTCCAAAATCATCATCATCAATTGAACATTATCATATCATAGTTACACTTGCATATTATTTATAGAATACCAAGCATAAATCTCATAATTGCTAAAGAAAACTGAAGTTCGAGCCACAAGGAATGAAAGAAAACTCATTCAGCAAACAGGGGACTGTCATGCTCGTGACAGAGACCAAAGTCTCTTCGCTGCACGCGCGCTACAGATTTCGCGACCGTGAGGAGGACGGAAGGGCCAGGCTCTGTCGCGCTCGCGACGTTCGTCGCGATCGTGACAGAGGACGATTGATGCTGTCGCGGGCTTGCGACGTGTCACACCCCGTTTGCCCCCTAGTAGAATGAGCCTGTCTGTCTGTCTGTATGTGTAAGCATTCGCGTGTGTTCGGCATTTCATAAGGGTATTTTAGTAAAAATGCATGTTTTTGGGTTTATCATTATTATGTGGGTGCATACATGGCATTAGTAATGTGAGTTAATTGGGAATTGTTTGTGTACATTGGAGCATACCATAGTAGGGTATGCATAAGTTAGGATTGTGTAGAGTGTGTGTAGTGCATATTAAATTGGTGTGAGTGGTTGGTTCCCACCAACAGGAAGGTGACAAATGTAGGGATAGGAAAAAGAAGAGTTAATAGAGAAAAGGAAATGGGAAACGTAGGAATTCATTTCTTATTTCCCGATTCTTCTTCCTCTTTGACTCATCTTCTTCTTTGCTCTTAGTTTGAAACCCTAGTTAGGGATTAAGCTACTGTTAGTGGAAATCAACCATTCCCTTGGCATTTTGTTGGTAAGTCATTGTATTTCTCATCTTAGTTTCCATTTATTTCATCTTCTTCTTCTTCCTTGAGTTTAGGTTTAACTTAGGGTTTTGCATGTTGGATACTTGTGTTTAGCTGAGGCTCCACGCGATCCCAAAGGCAAGGAGATTGCTGGGAGCAGTGGGACTAAGTGAAGAGAAGCTTAGATTTCAGGTTTGGGAATATTTGCTTGTGATTTGTATAATTTTGAGTTTACTGTAAATTTTTAGGGTTTATGTTCTTGATGAACTTGATAGCATATATTCTTGATATGGTTGATTAAATGTTGAAACTGGGTTGCATATATGTTGCTTATATTATTTGGGATGTTTTCCAGAAGGTAAGAAAAGGTTTGATTGGTTTTGGATCAAATTTGGGATTGATTTCCGTATTCTAGAAAACTGGAAATCGAGTTACGGTTAAAAATCCCGTTCTCCAGATCGTGTCGTGTGATTAGCCAAGAAGGGAGACAAGTCACGAGACGTGACCTCAGGTCACGACTCGTGACCTGCCAGTCTGAGGCCAGTCACGAGTTGTGGCTGTCTGCCATAGCTCGTGACTAGCTTAAATGAGGCCAGTCACGAGACGTGACTTCCAGTCACGCCTCGTGACCAGCCTAAGATAAGGCATGTCGCGTGATCGACTGAAGAGAGAAGCAAGTCACGAGACGTGACTTCCAGTCACGTCGCGTGACCAGCTTGAGCGTCGCGTGATCAGCGAGATCACGCCGCGTGATCTGCGAGGGACGAAGCAAGTCACGAGGCGTGACCCACAGTCACGTCTCGTGACCTGCCTTGTGAGGAGGCAGGTCACGCCTCGTGACCAACCAACCTCACCCGTTACCCCGTTCAGCCCTTTTTCCGAAATTTCCCGGCTTTTGACTCAGAATTGAATTTGGTGTTTCTTCTGAATGGATTTATATTGTGGTATGATGTATGCCATATTTTTATATGCTTTGATATAGATGATACCATGAATTTCTGATGAATTCTGTTCCGTACTCTGAAATGTGATGTGAATGACGCATAACCTGCTAGAGTCAAGTAAGTGGATAGTTAGGCATGCCTAATAGAGTCTTTTAGCTGCAGCCCTCAGTTCAGTTTGGACCCCGATCAGGTCCCCGTTTGGTTCCTCACGAACCCTTCAGTATTAGGATCTTGTTTAAGATCCCCTCAGTATATTTATATAATAATGTGTTTTGATTAATGAAATGACTTTTGACTTGTACCTGTGAGGTACCCTCAGTATTCGATTTGTACCCGTAAGGTACCTTCAGTACACTCGTTATCCACTATCTAGAGTCAGCAGGTGTTCTTTAAATGTTTAATAGAATTGTTCTGATTTGATTTGGCTATTAAATGGAATATCTGAATGAGTTTAATGATGAAACATATGTTGGATTATTCTGGAATGGATACGATTATGAGATAATGATTTTATGGCTTTTAAATATGAGTATGTTTTTATGGATTATGTTATAGCCTTTGCATTCTGCCATTATGAATGTGTTATGCTTTGACGACCATTGTGAATGGCCGTCCATTATTTATGTGTGTTTCCCCACTAAGCGTTTATCGCTTAGCACGGTGTTTTTACCCGTGCAGGTGCGGAAGGAGTTTTGCTTTGAGAGAGTCGCCGTCATTAAGCCAACACAGAAGGGTTTAGTGTAGGGCTTATTTTTGTAATAGTTGTTGATTCTTTTTGTATAGAACTCTCATGTATCAGCTTCTGCTTTTGTATCTATATTTTCTACATGTAATATTATTTTGTGTCAGCCAGTTGATCAGATCATTATTGTAATAGTTTATTATAGTATTGCATGATCAGCTTTTGCTTTCTGCATGTAAAGTTTTTAATTATTCTGTATTTCTGAATATATGTTATGAATGGATGTATGTTTTGCTTTGCTATTGTTTGGTGACACCTTGACTCATACGGCATCTCACTCCTTATCGGATGGGATCGCCTACGTATGGGATAGGGGTGTTACAGTTTGTGGTATCAGAGCATAGGTTTAGGCATTTCTGGGTGTTGTTGTGATTGTTCTGAGTTTCTTAGATGTGTATGTGTCTAGATCTGTGTTGGCTGATGCGGTTGTTTCTTGTTTGCTTAGATGGCTTCTAATTCTGTTTGTGGATCACTTGAGGAATCCGCCGAGAGTGTGAATCCTCCAGCTGTGGATCCGTCTGTTTCTGTTACTGTGTCGGCTCAGCATGCTAGGGTTCAGCCCGAGGCCGCAGCCATGCCCTTTGAGGCTATGTTTAGACTGCATCAGGACATGGCTAGGGTTTTGGAGAGAGTGACTGCTCCTAGAGCACCCATGGAGAATTTGAGAAGGGTAGGAGTTGAGGATTTTTATGGCACTGGTTTGAATGAGTCTGAGATGGCAGAGAAATGGTTAGATAAAGTAAAGCGTGCTTTGAGAGAGATTCGGTGTCCTCCTGATCAGCAGGCAGAGTGTGCACTAGCTCTTCTGCAAGGGTCTGCATTTGAATGGTGGGAATTGGTTTGCAGGCATCCTCAGCTATCGGATCCGATTACTTGGGAATTCTTTGAGGGTGAGTTCACAAAGTAGTATATTACTCAGACTTATAGAGATGAGAGATGGGCGCAGTTTTTGAGTTTGAGACAGAGGGCTATGTCTGTAGCAGATTATGAGAAAGAGTTCAACAGGTTATCTCGCTATGCCCCACGTGGAGTTATGACTGATGACTTTAGATGCAAGCATTTCGAAGCGGGGTTAAATGAGTCTTTGAAGATTGCTTTGATTTCTCTGATGTGCATACCTGGGGTCAGTTATTATCAGATTGTAGAGGCTGCTGTGAGAGCTGAGTTATCTGAGACTGTGATGAGAGAGAGAGCTCAGAGGAGGAATTCTTCTCGTGGAGGATCTTCTTCGGGTAAGAGATTTAGGAACCCACAGGATGAGTCATCACCTGGTCCTCCTTCTAGAGGTAGACGACAGGGTTCTGCAGCTGTGTATGGTTCTGGTAGGGGTGGTAGAGCTGAGACTACATCAGTTTGTCCTCATTGCAGTAAGACACATCGGGGTGAGTGTAGGTGGCTCTCCGGTGCATGCTTCAAGTGTGGGAGCTCTGAGCATCTTTTGGCCAGTTGCCCGAGATTACATGAGGATTCAGGTTCCCAGAGAGAGGCCAGCAGGGTTGGTTCGAATGCTTCTCAGGCTACCCGTGGTAGAGGCAGAGGTAGAGGTAGAGGTGGTCGGCATAGAGATGGAGCTGCTTCTGAGACTGTTGAGCATCCTCCTCAGGGTGCCATTAGAGCTTATGCTATAAGAGCCAGAGATGAGCAGGACGCGCCTGATGTTATTGCTGGTAAGTTCCTACTCCATGACACCGAGTTATATGCTCTAATTGATCCTGGTTCCACACACTCATATTTGTGCACAGATAAAATTTTTGATAAATTGCATTCAGTTGATCAGTTAGATTATGAGATTTGTGTGACCAGTCCATTAGGGCATAGTGTCAGTGTGAGTAGAGTCTTTAGGAATTGTCCTCTGATTGTTGAGGGAGCTGTGCTTCCAGCGGATTTGATTGAGTTACCTTTCAGAGAGTTTGATCTGATTCTGGGTATGGACTGGTTGGGTAAGCACCGGGCTGTAGTTGATTGCCATAGGAAGACAGTTGTGCTTCGGGATAGATGTCAGTCTCTTGTGTTCCTGAAAGGTTTGGGTGCTAGTTCGTTGAATAATGTTATTTCTGCGATGCAAGCCAAGAGATTTATTAGGAAAGGATGTGAGGCTTTTCTAGCAGTTGTGTTAGATTCCAAGAGGGATCAGGTTCAAATTGAGGACATTCCTATAGTGCGGGAGTTTAGTGATGTGTTCCCGAGCGAGTTGCCTGTGTTGCCTCCTGAGAGAGAGGTTGAGTTGTCCATTGAGATTATGCCAGGTACTGCACCTATTTCGAGAGCACCTTATCGGATGGCTCCTGTAGAGTTGAGGGAACATAAATCCCAGCTACAAGAGTTATTGGATAAGGGGTTTATTAGACCGAGCATATCTCCTTGGGGAGCTCCAGTTCTGTTTGTCAAGAAGAAAGATGGATCATTGCGGATGTGTATCGACTACAGACAGATTAATAAAGTTACAGTGAAGAATAAATACCCATTGCCAAGAATTGAAGATTTGTTTGATCAGCTTCGAGGTGCAGCTGTTTTCTCCAAGATAGATCTTCGATCAGGGTACTACCAGCTTCGAGTTCAGGATGCAGATGTGGTTAAGACTGCATTTCGGACTAGGTATGGCCACTGTGAGTTTCTTGTGATGCCGTTTGGTTTGACAAATGCTCCAGCGGCTTTTATGGATCTGATGAATCGTGTGTTTAGGCCATACTTAGATCGATTTGTAGTAGTGTTCATTGATGACATCTTGGTGTATTCCAAGGATGAGAGTGAGCATGAGGAGCATCTACGATTGGTTTTGCAGATGTTGAGAGAGCATCAATTATTTGCCAAGCTTAGCAAGTGTGATTTCTGGCTTCGAGAAGTGTCATTCTTTGGTCACATTGTTTCAGCTAGAGGTATTCAGGTAGATCCAGCCAAGATTGAGGCGATAGTTGATTGGAAAGCGCCTAAAAATGTTCAGGAAGTGAGGAGTTTCCTTGGGTTAGCAGGTTACTACCGTCGCTTTGTTAAAGGATTTTCTGTGATTGCTGCTCCGATGACTAGATTGTTGAGGAAAGGAGTTAGATTTGAGTGGTCAGACAGGTGTCAGTCTTATTTTGATCGGTTAAAGCAGTTGCTTGTTGAGGCTCCTATTCTTACTCAACCCATTTCGGGTAAGGAGTTTGTCATTTACAGTGATGCTTCGGGTGTTGGTCTTGGATGTGTGCTGATGCAGGAAGGAAAAGTAGTGGCTTATGCTTCTCGTCAGTTGAAGCCACATGAGAAGAACTATCCGACGCATGATTTAGAGTTGGCAGCTGTGATTTTTGCTTTGAAGATTTGGCGTCACTACCTGTATGGGGAAAAGTGTAGGATCTTTTCGGACCACAAGAGCTTGAAGTACTTCCTTTCACAGAAGGAGTTGAACATGAGACAGCGCCGTTGGCTTGAGTTATTTAAGGACTACGACTGCATTGTGGATTACCATCCTGGTAAGGCTAATGTGGTCGCTGATGCTTTGAGTCGGAAATCAGTTTCAGCCTTATTTTTGAGGCGATTCAGATGGCGATTTGGTTCAGATGGGGCTTTGATTGCTCAGTTGCGTGTGAAGCCTACTTTGAGACAGAGGATTGTGGATGCTCAGAGGGATAATCAGAGGCTTCAGCGGATTGTGCAAGAGGTCAGATCGGGCAAGCATTCAGAGTTCTCAGTTTAGGATGGAGTGCTTATGTTCAGAGATCATTTGTGTGTGCCAGAGTCTGAGGATTTGAGGAGACAGCTTTTGAGTGAGGCGCATAGTACAGTTTTTACTATGCATCCCGGCAGTGAGAAGATGTACCGAGACATGAAGCAATTCTATTGGTGATTCGGTATGAAGCGTGATATAGTAGATTTTATTTCCAAGTGCTTGACTTGTCAGCAGGTAAAGGCCGAGCATCAGGTACCTTCGGGTTTGCTTACGCCTTTATCCATTCCTGAGTGGAAATGGGATGATATCGCCATGGACTTCGTTTTTGGTTTGCCTTTGACTCAGAGGAACCATGACTCAGTTTGGGTTATTGTGGATCGACTTACGAAGTCAGCTCACTTTCTGCCAGTTAGAGTGGACTACTCCGTGGACAGATTGGCCAGTATCTATGTGGATGAGATAGTTCGGTTGCATGGTGTGCCTTTGTCCATAGTGTCAGATCGAGATCCGAGGTTTACTTCCAAGTTTTGGAAGGAGTTACAGAGAGCTTTGGGCACTAGGTTGAACTTCAATACAGCGTTTCTTCCTCAGACCGATGGTTAGTCAGAGCGAGTTATTTAGATTCTGGAGGATATAATGAGAGCTTGTGCTTTGGATTTTCCGGGTAGCTGGGACAGATATGTATCGTTGATGGAGTTTGCCTACAACAACAGTTTTCAGTCGAGCATCGGTATGGCACCATATGAGGCTTTGTATGGTCGTCAGTGTAGGACTCCGGTTTGTTGGACCGAGCTATCCGAGAGATCTATGATTGGACCAGATTTGGTTAGAGATACTGAAGAGAAGATCAGAATGGTGCAGTGGAATTTGAAGGCAACCAAGGATCGATAGAAGTCTTATGCCAATTTAAAAAGGAAAGATGTGCATTTTGAGATCGGGGACAAGGTTTTCCTTAAGGTTTCACCTTGGAGGAAAGTGTTTCGATTTGGCAAGAAAGGCAAGCTTAGTCCTCATTTCATTGGACCTTATGAGATTTTGGCTAAGGTAGGACCTGTAGCCTACAGATTGGCGCTACCGATGGAGTTTGCAAAGTTGCACGATGTGTTTTACGTTTCGATGCTTCGTCGGTACAGATCAGATACTTCACATGTTCTGTCAGTTCAGGATATCCAGGTTCAGCCAGACCTCTCTTATGATGAGGAACCGCGAGCTATTCTAGCCCGAGATGTGAGGCAGTTGAGAAGTAAGCAGATTCCTTTGGTTAAAGTATTGTGGATCCATCATGGAGTCAAAGAAGCGACTTGGGAACCAGAGGAGTCGATGAGAGCTCAGTATCCGCAGTTGTTCAGTTCTGTAGAGAATTTCAAGGACGAAATTCTTATTAGTAGGGGAGAGTTGTCACACCCCGTTTGCCCCCTAGTAGAATGAGCATGTCTGTCTGTCTGTATGTGTAAGCATTCGCATGTGTTCGGCATTTCATAAGGGTATTTTAGTAAAAATGCATGTTTTTGGGTTTATCATTATTATGTGGGTGCATACATGGCATTAGTAATGTGAGTTAATTGGGAATTGTTTGTGTACATTGGAGCATACCATAGTAGGGTATGCATAAGTTAGGATTGTGTAGAGTGTGTGTAGTGCATATTAAATTGGTGTGAGTGGTTGGTTCCCACCAACAGGAAGGAGACAAATGTAGCGATAGGAAAAAGAAGAGTTAATAGAGAAAAGGAAATAGGAAACGTAGGAATTCATTTCTTATTTCCCGATTCTTCTTCCTCTTTGACTCATCTTCTTCTTTGCTCTTAGTTTGAAACCCTAATTAGGGATTAAGCTACTGTTAGTGGAAATCAACCATTCCCTTGGCATTTTGTTGGTAAGTCACTGTATTTCTCATCTTAGTTTCCATTTATTTCATCTTCTTCTTCTTCCTTGAGTTTAGGTTTAACTTAGGGTTTTTCATGTTGGATACTTGTGTTTAGCTGAGGCTCCACGCGATCCCAAAGGCAAGGAGATTGCTGGGAGCAGTGGCACTAAGTGAAGAGAAGCTTAGATTTCAGGTTTGGGAATATTTGCTTGTGATTTGTATAATTTTGAGTTTACTGTAAATTTTTAGGGTTTATGTTCTTGATGAACTTGATTGCATATATTCTTGATATGGTTGATTAAATGTTGAAACTGGGTTGCATATATGTTGCTTATATTATTTGGGATGTTTTCCAGAAGGTAAGAACAGGTTTGATTGGTTTTGGATCAAATTTGGGATTGATTTATGTATTCTGGAAAACTGGAAATCGAGTTACGGTCAAAAATCCCGTTCTCCAGATCGTGTCGCGTAACTAGCCAAGAAGGGAGACAAGTCACGTGACGTGACCTCAGGTCACGACTCGTGACCTGCCAGTCTGAGGCCAGTCACGAGTTGTGGCTGTCTGCCACAGCTCGTGACCAGCTTAAATGAGGCCAGTCACGAGACGTAACTTCCAGTCACGCCTCGTGACCAGCCTAAGATAAGGCATGTCGCGTGATCGACTGAAGAGAGAAGCAAGTCACGAGACGTGACTTCCAGTCACGTTGCGTGACCAGCTTGAGCGTCGCGTGATCAGCGAGATCACGCCGCGTGATCTGCGAGGGACGAAGCAAGTCACGAGGCGTGACCCACAGTCATGTCTCGTGACCTGCCTTGTGAGGAGGCAGGTCACGCCTCGTGACTAGCCAACCTCACTCGTTACCCCGTTCAGCCCTTTTTCCGAAATTTCCCGGTTTTTGACTCAGAATTGAATTTGGTGTTTCTTCTGAATGGATTTATATTGTGGTATGATGTATGCCATATTTTTATATGCTTTGATATAGATTTTACCATGAATTTCTGATGAATTCTGTTCCGTACTTTGAAATGTGATGTGAATGACGCATAACCTGCTAGAGTCAAGTAAGTGGATAGTTAGGCATGCCTAATAGAGTCTTTTAGCTGCAGCCCTCAGTTCAGTTTGGACCCCGATCAGGTCCCCGTTTGGTTCCTCGCGAACCCTTCAGTATTAGGATCTTGTTTAAGATCCCCTCAGTATATTTATATAATAATGTGTTTTGATTAATGAAATGACTTTTGACTTGTACCTGTGAGGTACCCTCAGTATTCGATTCGTACCCGTAAGGTACCTTCAGTACACTCGTTATCCACTATCTAGAGTCAGCAGGTGTTCTTTAAATGTTTAATAGAATTGTTCTGATCTGATTTGGCTATTAAATGGAATATCTGAATGAGTTTAATGATGAAACATATGTTGGATTATTCTGGAATGGATACGATTATGAGATAATGATTTTATGGCTTTTAAATATGAGTATGTTTTTATGGATTATGTTATAGCCTTTGCATTCTGCCATTGTGAATGTGTTATGCTTTGACGACCATTGTGAATGGTCGTCCATTATTTATGTGTGTTTCCCCACTAAGCGTTTATCGCTTAGCACGGTGTTTTTACCCGTGCAGGTGCGGAAGGAGTTTTGCTTTGAGAGAGTCGCCGTCATCAAGCCAACACAGAAGGGTTTAGTGTAGGGCTTATTTTTGTAATAGTT
The DNA here is from genome assembly GCA_947683425.1 of Excoecaria cochinchinensis. NCBI lineage: Eukaryota > Viridiplantae > Streptophyta > Magnoliopsida > Malpighiales > Euphorbiaceae > Excoecaria > Excoecaria cochinchinensis. The sequence continues at coordinate 2,223,125 of CANTUQ010000038.1, forward strand.
GTTGATTCTTTTTGTATAGAACTCTCATGTATCAGCTTCCGCTTTTGTATCAATATTTTGTACATGTAATATTATCTTGTGTCAGCCAGTTGATCAGATCATTATTGTAATAGTTTATTATAGTATTACATGATCAGCTTTTGCTTTTTGCATCTAAAGTTTTTAATTATTCTATATTTCTGAATGGATGTATGTTTTGCTTTGCTATTGTTTGGTGACACCTTGACTCATACGACATCTCACTCCTTATCGGATGGGATCACCTACGTATGGGATAGGGGTGTTAAACGACGGGTCGCATGCTCGCGGTAGCACTTGGCCAACAATACGCTCTGTCGCGATCGCGACAGTCGTCGCGGTCGCGACAGAGAGTACTCAACACTTAGGCTGTCGCGGGCTCGCGACGGCGAGGCTCCCAACACCGCTCTCTGTCGCGATCGCAACAGCGTCGGGACTTCGAAAATCTGCACTTCCAAATCCTCCTCCAACCACACAAAACTCAATCCAAGGTTACTTACCTCCAATCCAGCCATCCACAAGCATCAACAACCATAATACGACATTTATTAACAATAAATTGCATACAATCTATTAATTTACACAATCAATTCCAAGAATCAATCAAAAACCCATTTTAAGCATCAAACCACATCAATTCTAAAATTACCCTAATTAACTCATGCCTTTGTAAGATCCACATTTCAAAGCAAATACCCATATCATATACCTCAAAATAAAGAACATCTAACAACCTAATTCCATGAAATCATCAAAACACATATATGAACATATTCACATGCAAAAGCAAGAATTCCCAAACCTTCAAAATCCTTAGCTCCTAGTGCTTAGTTCCACGAGATCCAGCAACTTCCTTGCCCTTAGGATCCCGGGGAAGCTCAACTAGGAACAAAACAACACAACACACAAACACAAAACCCAAAACTTCAACCCAATTCCGAAAATAAGAAAAAGAGAAGAACATGGAGAATCAAATGAAGAAAATGAGAATAAATGCAGTAGATTTACCTTTAAAATGCTAAGCAATGATCAATTTCCACCACTAGAGGCTTGAATCTAAGCTAGGGCACTTAAGAGAGTGCAAAGGAGGAAAAAGAAGAAGGAGAAGAAGGAAAAACGGGAATGGGTTTTCAAAAATCTGATTTTTCCCTTTTCACCTTTTTCTCTTTCCCACTTTACACATGTCAATCATCTAGTGGAGGAGATTGCTCACTCACACCCTAACCTAGTGCATCACATACACACAATGAGCCACTCTAATAATGCATCCTACATATGTGTGAGCAACACACACAAGATTCTCCCAAATCATACACACCCTACACAAGTGCAAATGCATACACACAATTAATCCACTAGTGCATATCCTACTATGGTGCACTCATGCACACACAAATCTATCTCAACTCATTAGCACCATAGTGCCAAACACACACACCCGCACCAGAAAAACCCCAATTTATGCAATATTACCAAAATGCCCTTATTACACATAACTTATGCAAATGTATACACATACATATATGGTGTGACGCGCGCCGGATCTCGAGCGCCGCCCCTATGACCGCCCGCTTGAGGGCGATCGGGCATTTGCGGGTCCGTTGGCATCTTGCAATAAATCGCAAGTGCGTCTATGTTGAGCAACACAGAGGTATCATGGAGTCGCCACCCAATAGAACATTGTGAAAGTTACTCTCGCCTCGGAGAGCCTAAGACTGCGCTTAGTATCCATGTTGGGCCATGAGGCCTAGGATTAGCGCTAAAGTCTCGTGACCCAAGAAGTATATTGGAGGATAACCTCTAACCTCTCGAGCCCAAAGACCAGAGCTGGGTCCGGGATTTCTCATCTATTTCTACCTCGATTAATTTATGATTGAATTTTAATTGTCATTAATTCGCTCTCTCTCCACACAATGCAATTAATTTAAGGCGCATTTACTCATGTTAGGAAAACCATAAATTAGCAAGTAAAGCAATGAATTACAATAATACAAGGAGCGGAATACAACTCCTATTTAAAAGTGCAAACATACATAAAACCGGGGAATTTATTAATTATGAGGACTTTGGTCCCCGCATGCACAATTAAAGAAAATATTCTGGATGTGATGATTTTATTTGGGATGAAAATTAGGACATTGGTCCCATTTTATTATGAAAAATCTAAATTAATTTAGTAAGAAATATTTTTATGATCTTTATTTAGGTGCGCATAGGAAAACATTTTATTCAATGAATATATACAAGGAAATTAAAAATATAAACGAAATGAGAATTAAAAATGTATAAAGGAAATACCAAACCCCGCAACTCCTCCTCCATGTGCATGGATGCTCAAATGAGAATAAAACAATGATTTGCAACCAAAAATCAAAAAGAAATTCATGTTAGTGATTAGGCCAATGAAATAATGCAACATAAAAGGTAATATGTACAATGACCATATAACATGCATAAGATACTATAACATGCATAAAAAAAATAATTATGATGCAATTTAACATGCATAAAGTGATTAAGATGCAATTTAACATGCATAAGGTGATGAAGTATCATGGCATATGCAACTTATTAATAATAGTTATTAACATACATGGAAGATTAGTGACAATCAATTTTATTATAGTTAAGACATGAATAAATGTGTAACATGAGAATAATTCCACTTGACATGCATAACTAGCATAAAATAATGACTATAACACTCATACATGCAAAAGAAAGCATAATAATAAACATGATGTAGCATTAAGAAATTAAAGTTATTTACAACCTAAAACATAGATAATTACATGAACAAAGAATAATTTGACATGAAAAAAAAAAGATTAATAGAATTTAAAAAAAAAGCTTATTTGTTATATGAATAATTGAAGATAAAAAAATAAGAAGGAAGAATATGGAGACTAAGAGAATTTACATGTTTGATATGTTAATTGGAAGCCAAAATAAATGAAATTAACAAGAGAATTAATGAGCAAAGCCAAGAATAATTACCCTCAAATTCAGTTTTGAAGAATTGAAGATAGAAGTGTTGAATTCCTTGTCTTCTCTTGTGAAAATCCTTAGAAAATAGCTTGAAAACTTGAAGAAAAGCTCTTGGAAACAAGTGTGTAAGATGGATTTTTTTCTCTCAACTCAAAGCTCCAAAATTCAGTTTTTTTTTTTTCAAAATGTTCCTCCTTCATCCTCCTCCTGTTCTGAATTTTTTTTAGTGTTTTTAACCATCAAAAACCACCCAAAAACCACCAAAAACCGTCCAAAAACGGTTGAAAATCGAGTGGGGGTCGAAAAGTGGGCGAAATGGGCGAAGTGGGGCGATTTCGGCGATTTTTGCGCGCCTCGCGCACGTCTCCGCGCGGAGTTGCGCGGAACTTCTGCGCGGAGCGAGCGACGCCCAAGGCGTCGCTCGCGCAAAACGACCGACGCCAAGGGCGTTGGTCGCGCGGAGCGCGCGCTCCGCGCACGTAAATTGGCAACGGCTTCGGCCGTCGCCCTTCCGTTGCTAACTTTTTCCCATATTTTCCACTTTTCAACATTTTTCCATCATTTTTCACCTTTTTTTTTTTTTTTTTTTTTTATATAAAATACCCTCAACCTAAAACACACTTTTTCTTCTTCAAAATAATTTAAAAAATATTTTTAAAATATTTTTAAAATACCCTTTTTACTCACCGAAAAGACAAGGAAAATCACTTCTGAGCTCCAATCTTTTTGCCTATAAGCCGGCATAGTTAAATTTCATCATCGGGTAATCCTGATCAAGGCTACTCGGGACCCGGTGTCTACAGTTGCCCCCAATTTTGAAGAGACTAGTGCATGGGTGCCTAGGTGAGCCAAAATTCAGGAAAAGGAAAGAAACGCATACCTGAAGCGGCGATCTTCCTGCTTGATGGAGTTATGATGATAGCTGCTGCTGTCTTTTTTGTTGTAGCTGGTAATACCGTAGGTGCGCTAACCTCTTGTGGGTGGCGCCGCTATCGTGCTAAACATTGTGCATTGGTAATGCCGTGGTCGTGCTAACCTCTTGTGGGTAGTGCCGCCATCGTGCTAACCGCTGTGAACTGGTAGTGCCGTGGTCGTGCTAACCTCTTGTGGGTAGTGCCGCCATCGTGCTAACCGCTGTGAATTGGTAGTGCCGTGGTCGTGCTAACCTCTTGTGGGTAGTACCGCCATCGTGCTAACCGCTGTGAATTGGTAGTGCCGTGGTCGTGCTAACCTCTTGTGGGTAGTGCCGCCATCGTGCTAACCGCTGTGAATTGGTAGTGCCGTGGTCGTGCTAACCTCTTGTGGGTAGTGCCGCCATCATGCTAACCGCTGTGAATTGGTAGTGCCGTGGTCGTGCCAACCTCTTGTGGGTTGTGCCGCCATCGTGCTTACCGCTGTGAATTTTGGTAGTGCCGTGGTCGTGCTAACCTCTTGTGGGTAGTGCCGCCATCGTGCTAACCGTTGTGAATTAATTTTTTATTTTTTATTTTTTAATTTTTTGCTCCTTTAGATGTTTGGACTAGTGTCATCACTTGGCTTTTGTGGGTGTTTCCCGCCGATTTCTCCTGCAAGATTCTATGCATAGGAATATACAAGAAATCATGTGTGTATGTTATGGAATGCAAATTCTTGCAAAAATGTATAGATCGCTCCCTAGGTGATCCATGGTTTGCTGAACTTATAGCTTGTCTGCTGTACCATGCCCCCTGAATCCTGAGGATCGTCGATAAGCTTTCTGAAAGAGACGTCCGGTGTATCCCTTGCCCCCTGGTCAATGATCATTTACTTGGGATTCTATTTCATGTTCTGTGTTGTGTGTTGTCTGACTGACGGAAGATCATCTTGAAATAATGCCGCCTTATCGCTCCGGGCATTGAATGTCATTGTTTTAAAGGTAGTGCGTCCCTTGTGGATTTTCACACTAGCTTTTCTTTGCGGGAAATGCGTCCCTTATGGGATTTTCACACAACCCTTTGTCTAACTTTTGCCTGGAATGGACCCAACCCAATCCAGCGGCTTTTGTTTATTTTATATTTATATTTTATTTTTATTTTTTTATTATTTTTTTTTTATTATTTTTTTTTGTAGGGCAGACTGCCTGTTTCCAGGTTTTCACCCTGCCCTTTGGCCTAACTTTTGCTTAGAGAGCCAGTTACGGTTTTCATCTCTAACGGCCTTCTTTGTTTTGTTTTTTTGTTTTTTTTTTATCACCAAAGCTTCTGTTAAGAGCAAATAGCACATATCCGATGAAGGGACTGAGCAATAATCATTAGATGAACAATTGGTATATTTCTTTTTAAGACAGAACTGAAAGATCAATGAAAATGTATTCTTTTATTCATTGCAAAATTGTGTACATTTCTATATGATTTCATCATACATGATTTTCAATTGACAAGAATTCAAAAGCATATGACTACACCTAATCTTGGAGTGGGTTTTGTCAGCATCAAACTCCTGTTATCAATCGGCCCTCTCGGGTTTTCTCGATTGAATATTTTCTCTTGGCCCTTAATTTTTGCCCAGGATGCCTTTTTTCGGTTTTCACCTTGACAGGGCGCCCAATTTTAGCAAGGCCGCCTTTTTTCGGTTTTCGACCCGCGGGGCATTTATTCTCTTCTTTTTATTTTTGGTCTTTAGCCATGGAACCTTTTAAGTCTATCGACATTGACCGGGTCCTTGAACTCATTCCCATCGCTGTCTGCTAAAATTGCTGCTCCTTTTGTTAGCAACTTTTTCAAAATGAAAGGTCCTTCCCAGGTTGGTCTGAATTTTCCTCGTATGTCTGGAACTCCCGGCCTCATCATCTTAAAGACCAAATCCCCTTCTTTTAACGGGTGCTTTCGTACCTTCTTGCCAAAGGACCGAGCTAGTCTCTTCTGATAAACCTGATTGTGGTAATAGGCTCTCAACCTATCTTCATCCAATAGATTCAACTGCAACAATCGCTGTTGTGCCCATTCTGTCTCCGGAATCTCGGCTTCCAGGACTACTCTTAATGATTTCAGCTCAATTTCAACCGGCAGGACTGCTTCAGTTCCATACACCAGAGAGAATGGTGTTGCCCCCGTAGAGGTTCTGACTGTTGTTCTATAACCCCAAAGTGCGAAGGGTAGCTTTTCTGCCCAATCCTTGTAGTTCTGAACCATCTTGGCCAAAATTCTCTTCACATTCTTATTTGCCGCTTCAACTGCACCGTTTGCTTGAGGACGATAAGGAGAAGACTTATGATGTTGGATCCTATATTTCTGGAGCATCTGTTTAGTCTCTGCTAGGAATTGTACCCCATTATCAGACACAATGTGATGTGGGAGACCATATCTGCATATCAAATTCCGCTCGATGAATTTAGCCATATCCCTTGCATCAACCTTCTTGAAAGATTCAGCCTCAACCCACTTAGTGAAGTAGTCAATGGCAACTATGATGAATCTATGCCCATTAGAAGCAGTAGGATGGATTTCGCCTATGATGTCTATTCCCCATGCTGCAAATGGCCATGGAGATGTTAAGTTATGTAACTCTGAAACTGGCACATGCCTCAAATTCGCATACTGTTGGCATAACTGGCATTTCTTCACAAATTTTGAACAATCTGTATCCATTGTGAGCCAATAAAACCCTTGGCGCATGATCTTCTTTGCTAAGGCTAAGCCATTCATGTGAGCTCCACAAACCCCGGCATGAACTTCTTCCATAACTCTTTTAGCTTCTTTCTCTGCCAGACATCTTAACTGGATACCATCAGCTTGCCTTTTGTATAAAGTGCCATTAACACTGATGAATTGAGTGGATAACTTCCTGATCATTCTTTGGTCCTTCTCAGTGGCTTCCTCTGGAAAGACTGATCTCTCTAAATAATTCTGAATGTCATAATACCATGGATTTCCATCAGTGGCCTCAATGTCCATCACCTGTTCAGCTTCAAAGCAAGGTCTTTTCGAACTATATATCAGCACGGGTTTCATCGCAACTCCTGTTGGGTTGTCCCACATGGACACTAAAGTTGCTAGAGCATCAGCTAACTGATTTTCATCTCTGGGGATGAAGTGGAAAGTGCAAATCTCGAACTGGCTGCTCAACGTTCTCAAGTGCTTTACATAAGGCAGCAGCCTTTCTTCCTTGACTGACCACTCTCCTTTAATTTGATGAATTACCAAGGAGGAATCCCCAAATACTTCTGCGGTCTTTGCCCCCAGAGCAAGCAATGCTTCCAATCCAAAGATGCAAGCTTCGTATTCTGCTTCATTATTGGTAGCCTTATACCTCAGCTTCTTAGCCAATGGTAACCTTTCACCATCTGGGGTCGTAAGAATAACTCCCACGCCTGCTCCCTTATTATTGACTGCTCCATCAAAGAATAATTGCCACCCTTGTACTGTTATGGCCGTGACATCTTCATCTGGGAAGTTGTATTCAAACTGATCTCCCTCAATAGGATGCTCGGCTAAGAACTCCGCTACAGCTCTTCCCTTAATGGTTTTCCTGGTTATGTACTCAATGTCAAATTCCTGCAATAGCAGTAACCATCTTCCCATCTTCCCTAGTAGAGAGGGTGCTTCTTGGAGGTATCTGAGCGGATTATGTTTGGCAACCGTTTGTACCTTGAAGGAATGAAAGTAGTGTCGCAACTTCTTAGAAGCCCAGATAACCGCTAAACAAATCTTTTCCACCTCTACATATTTGGCTTCGTAAGGCAGGAATTTCTTGCTAAGATAGTAAACGGCAAACTCTACACCAAAATCGTCTTCCTGAGACATCATAGCACCCACTGAGTTATCTTCCACAGCCAGGTACAGGATTAATGGTTTGGCACGGCGTGGTGGTCTTAACACTGGAGGATTTAGCAGATAGTCCTTAATGGTGTCAAAGGCCAGTTGACAGTCATCGTTCCATAGCACCGGCTGATTCTTCCTAAGAAGCTTGAAAATAGGCTCACATACTGAAGCTAGCTTGGCAATAAATCGACTGATGTACTGAAGCTTTCCTAGGAAACTTCTGACGTCCTTCTCCTTCTGGGGCACTGGCATCTCTCTTATGGCTTTGACCTTATCGGGATCTACCTCGATTCCCCTCTGGCTTACCACATGGCCTAACAACTTTCCTGATGTAACTCCAAAAATGCACTTCTTGGGATTGAGTCGCAGATCATACTTGCTAATCCTTTGAAAGAACTTTTCTAATGCCTCAAAGTGACCTTCCCTGGTAGCCGACTTAATCATCATGTCGTCGACGTACACCTCCACTTCTTTGTGGATTAAGTCATTGAGAACCTTGGTTGCCATCCTCTGATAGGTTGCTCCTGCATTCTTCAACCCAAAAGGCATAACCCGATAGGCATATGTCCCCCACTCGGTGATAAAGGCTGTCTTGATCCGGTCCACTATCTTGTTAAGAATTTGATTGTACCCTGCGTATCCATCCACAAAGCTATACATCATACAAGCAGCAGCACTATCTACTAGCACATCAATATGAGGCAGTGGGAAATCATCTTTAGGGCAAGCTTTGTTCAGGTCTCGATAGTCGACGCATACTCGAACCTTACCGTCTTTCTTAGCTACAGGAACCACATTAGCTAACCATGTTGGGTATTGAACCTCTATCAGAAACTTAGCCTCAATCTGCTTATGGATCTCCTCTTTCACTTTCTGTGCCCATTCTGGCCTAAGCCTCCGAAGCTTTTGCTTGACTGGTTTAAACTCTGGGTAAGTTGGGATGGCATGTTCGGCAACATCTCGATCTATTCCCGGCATATCCTCATAGGTCCAGGCAAAGACTTTTTCATATTTTTTTAATATTCTCTCAAATTTTATTCTCTCTTCAGGAGTTATGTCTGACGCTAGCAAAATTTCCTTTGGATTTTCCAAAGTTCCGAGATTAAATGCAGTTGTGCCAATTGAATTAATATCAAAAATGAATGCATCATGCTTATGATCATGCGAAATGAAATCATCAGAAACATCGCACAAGTAAGCAAAGTTGTTTATCTCATTAACATAATCAGAAACATTAACATTGTTCTCAAAGAGTTCTGGTATAAAAAGAGAATCTAAATGACTATCAACTTCAGTCGATGCTGATGCTGCAGATGACTGTGCTTTGGCTTCTTGATTTGGTGAAATCTTGAGATCCTCAATCTTCGGCTCTGGTTCCACTATCTTCTCCTTCCCTTTGAGCTTAGTGGCTAATAGCTTATCAGTGATGATCTCTTCAGGCTCATCCCTGTCCCATATGCTGCATTGGGTCATAATCTCCTCATCCCAAAAGTTCTCTACAGCTTTAACAACTCCGATCTCCCAATCAAAGACATCGTTAAAAATTTCAAATCCAGGGATAATCTTCCCATCTACCCATTGCGGTTCTTCTTCTCCAGTGTAGGCACAAACTGATGATGATGGCACAAAGCTCTCCGAAATATGGGGAATCTTCCCTGACCCTTTCTTCTTACCATATTCTCCTTTGTAGCCCAACCCCTTTCGATCTTTCTGACCATGTGTAGTGATAGCATTCTGCAGCCCTTGTGACTCTTTTCCCAAACCAGCCCCTGGGAGGAAGTGCATCTTCTTCAGCATATTCACCACTTGAGGGCTACCTTCTAGGTTTTGCTCTTCTCCGATCATCGATACATGAAAGCCACTGAATGGCTGATTAGAGATCTCCAAAGCAGACACTTGGTTCTCTCTTGCTGCTTTAATGGTCACTACCTCTCCTTCATGAGGTATCTTAATTATCTGGTGTAAGGTAGATGGCACTCCTCCTAACTTATGGAACCACGGTCTTCCAAGCAGAGCTGAGAAGTTTGCTGGGATCGGTAGAACCACAAAATCCGTTTCTGTCTCAATAGGCCCCGTCTTTACCAAAGCTTTGAAAGTTCCCAATGCTTGCCTCCTAGAATTATCGTAGGCAGTGATGGTCAGGTCAGATTTGCTTAACATACTCTCATCCATCCCGAAGGCCTGAAGCGCTACCAAAGGGCAAACATTTATTGACGACCCGTCATCAACCATGACGCAAGCGGTGTGTTTACCATTGATCTGTGCCTTGATGTACAAAGGTCGGTTGTGGCTGCGACCCTCTGTTGGTAGGTCTGCATCGGAAAAAACCAACTTCTCCCCGGATCCCCCCTTTACAAGGTCTAACAGCTCAGATGGGGAGATTGTAGTTGCTACAGTTGATACACTCAATGCTTCGACTAACTTCTGTCGGTGCGAGGGGGACTGTCTCAAGAGGTCCCAAATAGATATCTCTTTTTCAGTTGCTTCACTATTGAATTTTCTTCCGGCTCTTTCTCTGCGATTGCTTGTGCTGGGTCCTGCTGCTTCTCGGCTTCTGGAATGACCCTCCCACTTCTTGTTACTGCTTCTACTCTTTCTTCTTCCTCTGAATCCCACGGATCCGTAAACTCTCCATTTTTCTCATCTCCACTCTCACTAGTGGACCAACAGTCTATTGCTGCCACGGAAATCCCTTCTTCATTCACTGCAGGGCGAGTAATAGCGACATACTCATTTCCATATAGGTCTTGCATCACATACCATTCTGGTAGGCTCGATCCGATCATAAAGACTGGAGGTGGCACTGTGTTATAACCAGACTTCTTCTTGCTTTCTCTCTGCTCAGGATCGGTGATCTGCTTGTTGTCAATTAGATCTTGGACCCGATGTCTTAGCGTTATACACTCATCCGTCAAATGCCCGGTATGTTGGTGGAATGCGCAGTATTCATTCTCTTTGTGCCCTGGCTGCCCTTGGGCCTTGGCCGGTTTAGGTGATAGGGGCCGCAGTTTTCCTTCTTTTATTAGCCTCTTCAGCACCCATGATAAAGGCTTACCCAAGTTGGAGAAATACCACTGACTTGCGCCGGTTGCAGACACCTCGGCAGTCTTCCCAGCTCTGTTACCACTGCTTGAACCTACTGGTTTGGTCGTCCCCTGATTGCTGTATCCCCTCCGGGCATAGGACTCACTATATGCCCTCTTAGATAAATATTCTCCTTCCGCTTCTATGGCAATGTCCTTCAAAGACTCCCAATCCTTGAGTCCCTTCATTTTCAGTCCCTCTCTTAAATAAGGGCTGGCATTTCGAATGAATAGCCGGATCTGATCAGAAGTGTCTGGTTTGCGTTTCATCTCCATAACCCGGTTTTTCCACCGAGTAAGGTACTCGTGGAAGGACTCCCCAGCCTTCTGCTGTAACAACTCGAGATCTTTCAAAGTGACCTCCATCCGGGTACTGCAATCGTACTGCTTAAGGAACTCTTCAGTCAACAAGTCCCAGTCCTCCTTGGATCTCCTGTCAAGCCCATGGTACCAATTAATAGCAGCTCCTGTGAGACTCAAGCAGAAATATTCTATCTTCTGCCTTCTTGTTAAGGTCGTTCCCTTCATGACTAGCGAGTATTGCTTGATGTGTGCGGCAGGGTCAGAGGTTCCATCAAATTTGGGAATGTCCGGCATCTTAAAATTCTGGGGAATCAGGTCATCCCCCATCCAGCTCTCGGTCTTCTGGGTTCATTCCTTTTCCCACGGTCATCATCCTTGCCATGACCTCAAATCTCTCTTCCATTTTCCTCCATATTGCCTCATCTAGTTTTGGCGACTTCTCTTTAGCTACTGCATGCTCCTCATGCTCATCTCCCCCAAACTCAACTTCAGACCTGGGGCCTTCTCTGCGCTCAATGGGTGCAGGTACTCTTTGCTCAATAATAGGTGGGTCAACCACTGGTTGGTTAACCGCAGCAGGACGTTCTTCTCTAACAACCTCTTGTTCAGCTGATACTCGGACAGGAATAGCAGCAGCTTGTTGCCCAGCTATGGTGGCGGCAAGATTGCCCATCATTGCAATCATTCGGGCTTCAAACTCCTCCATTCTCTTTCCTACCTCCTCAACGATTACTGCCCGGGTTGCATCAGACTCATTTGATGGATTAGCCATGCTTACTTCTGTTGATGATTCGGAAGAAAACCCCACACTTCCTTCTAAGACTGACTCTGAACTCTGATCTGACACTAACTCAGTTAACCCCAAAAGCGGTGTCCTTCTTAACCGTCCGTCGGGACCTCTAGACCACCCAGGAGAATCTATGATGGCTGAAATGCAAAGATTGTTAAGATGATGCATGATTAAAATGCAATGTATGCTCGTGCTGATGCAACATAGACAAACACATACAAGCAGATAGATCTTTCCAACCTTGTATCTCCCACACACGTGGTAGTGCGGTCTCTTTCCTAGGTGGGCTTGATCCATGAGTTAACGGGGAACCCAATGGACACGTATGGTGCGCGGTGAAAAATCGGCAGCATAACAGCTCCTATCTAATGTACATACGTATGGGTGTTTGGCCATTACGTATTTAAACAATTCAACTTAACTAAGATGGGCCCACCGGGGCATGAAAGCCTTTGATGAAGACCATTTAATTAAATTGGTTTCGTTTAATATGTGATGGCCCATATAGCAAGCATAGTATTACGGTACATTTCACCTAGTGGAAGTATCTATTGCCATTACATGAGCTTTGGACAAGGGAGATGTTACTTTAAGGCTACCCAAGCATGATCCCTGCCGACGGGTCTAGCTCATCACAAGCATAGCGACCGGTCGGGTCGTCATTTTGATATACCATTGAGGTACATGGCTTGGGCTGGTGATTATCCTTAACACTTCCCCAAATTGAGTGAAAATGAGGTCGTGCTTCGGGAACGCACCGGGGCTTGAAAAGGGACCAAACTAACTTAATCTAAAGCTCTAATGAGATGATATGCAATTTTGAGATAAAGCGAATTTATGAATTAAATTTTAACCATAAATGTTAAACGAGGTATTTTCAAATTGAAATCTCGAACCATATCGTCCCCAGCGGAGTCGCCACTGTGACGCGCGCCGGATCCCGAGCGCCGCCCCTATGACCGCCCGCTTGAGGGCAATCGGGCATTTGCGGGTCCGTTGGCATCTTGCAATAAATCGCAAGTGCGTCTATGTTGAGCAACACAGAGGTATCATGGAGTCGCCACCCAATAGAACATTGGGAAAGTTACTCTCGCCTCGGAGAGCCTAAGACTGCGCTTAGTATCCATGTTGGGCCATGAGGCCTAGGATTAGCGCTAAAGTCTCGTGACCCAAGAAGTATATTGGAGGATAACCTCTAACCTCTCGAGCCCAAAGACCAGAGCTGGGTCCGGGATTTCTCATCTATTTCTACCTCGATTAATTTATGATTGAATTTTAATTGTCATTAATTCGCTCTCTCTCCACACAATGCAATTAATTTAAGGCGCATTTACTCATGTTAGGAAAACCATAAATTAGCAAGTAAAGCAATGAATTACAATAATACAAGGAGCGGAATACAACTCCCATTTAAAAGTGCAAACATACATAAAACCGGGGAATTTATTAATTATGAGGACTTTGGTCCCCGCATGCACAATTAAAGAAAATATTCTGGATGTGATGATTTTATTTGGGATGAAAATTAGGACATTGGTCCCATTTTATTATGAAAAATCTAAATTAATTTAGTAAGAAATATTTTTATGATCTTTATTTAGGTGCGCATAGGAAAACATTTTATTCAATGAATATATACAAGGAAATTAAAAATATAAACGAAATGAGATTTAAAAATGTATAAAGGAAATACCAAACCCCGCAACTCCTCCTTCATGTGCATGGATGCTCAAATGAGAATAAAACAATGATTTGCAACCAAAAATCAAAAAGAAATTCATGTTAGTGATTAGGCCAATGAAATAATGCAACATAAAAGGTAATATGTACAATGACCATATAACATGCATAAGATACTATAACATGCATAAAAAAAATAATTATGATTCAATTTAACATGCATAAAGTGATTAAGATGCAATTTAACATGCATAAGGTGATGAAGTATCATGGCATATGCAACTTATTAATAATAGTTATTAACATACATGGAAGATTAGTGACAATCAATTTTATTATAGTTAAGACATGAATAAATGTGTAACATGAGAATAATTCCACTTGACATGCATAACTAGCATAAAATAATGACTATAACACTCATACATGCAAAAGAAAGCATAATAATAAACATGATATAGCATTAAGAAATTAAAGGTATTTACAACCTAAAACATAGATAATTACATGAACAAAGAATAATTTGACATGAAAAAAAAAGATTAATAGAATTTAAAAAAAAGCTTATTTGTTATATGAATAATTGAAGATAAAAAAATAAGAAGGAAGAATATGGAGACTAAGAGAATTTACATGTTTGATATGTTAATTGGAAGCCAAAATAAATGAAATTAACAAGAGAATTAATGAGCAAAGCCAAGAATAATTACCCTCAAATTCAGTTTTGAAGAATTGAAGATAGAAGTGTTGAATTCCTTGTCTTCTCTTGTGAAAATCCTTAGAAAATAGCTTGAAAACTTGAAGAAAAGCTCTTGGAAACAAGTGTGTAAGATGGATTTTTTTCTCTCAACTCAAAGCTCCGAAATTCAGTTTTTTTTTTTCAAAATGTTCCTCCTTCGTCCTCCTCCTGTTCTGAATTTTTTTTAGTGTTTTTAACCATCAAAAACCACCCAAAAACCACCAAAAACCGTCCAAAAACGGTTGAAAATCGAGTGGGGGTCGAAAAGTGGGCGAAATGGGCGAAGTGGGGCGATTTCGGCGATTTCCGCGTACCTCGCGCACGTCTCCGCGCGGAGTTGCGCGGAACTTCCGCGCACGTCGTGCGCGGACCGAGCGACGCCCAAGGCATCGCTCGCGCAAAACGACCGACGCCAAGGGCGTCGGTCGCGCGGAGCGCGCGCTCCGCGCACGTAAATTGGCGACGGCTTCGGCCGTCGCCCTTCCGTTGCTAACTTTTTCCCCTATTTTCCACTTTTCAACATTTTTCCATCATTTTTCACCTTTTTTTTTTTTATATAAAATACCCTCAACCTAAAACACACTTTTTCTTCTTCAAAATAATTTAAAAAATATTTTTAAAATATTTTTAAAATACCCTTTTTACTCACCGAAAAGACAAGGAAAATCACTTCTGAGCTCCAATCTTTTTGCCTATAAGCCGGCATAGCTAAATTTCATCATCGGGTAATCCTGATCAAGGCTACTCGGGACCCGGTGTCTACATATGGCTCATTCGACTAGGGGGCAAACGGGGTGTGACACTTTCTGGGGCGCTGGCATCTCTCTAATGGCCTTGACTTTATCAGGATCCACTTCTATTCCTCTTTGACTTACCACATGGCCCAATAGCTTACCTGAGGTAACTCCAAAAATGCACTTCTTGGGGTTAAGGCGCAGATTATACTTGCTGATCCTTTGAAAGAACTTTTCTAGAGCTTCAAAGTGGTCTTCTCTAGTGGCTGACTTAATCATCATGTCATCTACATATACCTCTACCTCCTTGTGAATCAAGTCATCTAGGATTCTTGTTGCCATTCTCTGATAATTTGCACCTGCATTCTTTAATCCGTAAGGCATAACCTGGTAGGCAAATGTTCCCCATTTTATGATGAAGGCTATCTTAATTCGATTGATTATCTTATTAAGGATCTGATTATAACCTACATAACCATCCACGAAACTGTACATCATATAGGCAGCTGCACTATCTACCAGCACATCTATGTGAGGCAGTGGAAAGTCATCCTTCGGACAGGCTTTGTTCAAGTCCCGATAATCCACACATACTCGGACCTTTCCATCCTTCTTAGTCACAGGAACTAAATTAGCTAACCAAGTCAGGTACTGAACTTCCACGAGAAACTTAGCCTCAATTTTCCTATGGATGTCTTCTTTTACCTTTTGTGCCCATTCTGGCCTGAGTCTTTTGAGCTTCTGCTTGACAGGTTTAGACTCTGGGTAAGTTGGAATAGCATGTTCGGCGACCTCTCGATCAATTCCTGGCATGTCCTCATAAGTCCAGGCAAAGACCTTTTCATATTTTCTTAAAATTCTCTCAAATTTTATTCTCTCCACAGGAGTTATATCTGATGCTATCAAAATTTCTTTTGGGTTTTCCAAAGTTCCAAGATTAAACGCAGTTGTGCTAGTTGAATTAATATCAAAAATAAATGCATCATGTTTATGATCATGAGAAATGAAATCATCAGAAAGATCACATAAATAAGCAAAGTTGTTCATATTATTAATATAATCAGAAACTTTAACATTGTCTTCATAAAAAAGTTATGGCATAAACATACTATCTAGATGACTATTATCTTCATCTTCTATTGATGCTGATGTTATAGCGGACTGTGCTTTTGCCTCTTGGCTTGATGAAGGCTTTTCAGCTATCTCTGGTGAAATCCTTAGATCTTCAATCATCAAATCTGGCTCTGCCATCTTCTCTTTCCCCTTCAATCGGGTGGCTAACAGCTTCTCAGTTACTATCTCTTCGGGCTCATCTCTATCCCAAATACTGCACTATGTCATAATCTCCTCATCCCAAAAATCCTCTGCAGATTTGATTACCCCAAAATTCCAGTCGAAGACATCTCTAAATATTTCAAACCCTGGAACAATCTTTCCATTAACCCATTAAAGCTCTTCCTCTCCGGTATAAGAACATACTGACGATGCAGGAACAAATATTTCTGAAATACGGGGGATCTTTTCTGACTTCTTCTTCTCGCCACGTTCACCTTTATACCCCAAACCCTTTCGATCTCTTTGGCCTTAAGTAGTGATAGTAGACTGTAGCCCTTGTGAGTTCTTACCCAAACCAGCTCTTGGAAGAAAGTGCATCTTTTTCGTCATATTTACCACTTGAGGGGTACCCTCTGAACCTTGCTCTTCTCCTATCACAGACACATGAAAGCCACTAAACAGCTGGTTGGAAATCCCCAAAGCAAACACCTGGTTGTCTCTTGCCGCCTTAATAGTCACCACCTCTCCTTTATGTGGTATTTTAATCATCTGGTGTAGGGTAGATGGCACTCCTCCTAGTTTATGGAACCACGACCTTCCAAGTAGAACTGAGAAATTAGCTGGGATAGGCAAAACCATAAAATCAGCTTCTGTCTCAATAGGTCCCATCTTAACCAAAGCTCTAAATGTTCCCGAGGCTTGTCTTCTAGAATTATCATAGGCTGTGATGGTCAAATCAGACTTGCTAAGTTTGCTTTCTTCCAACCCAAAAGCCTGAAGTGCCACCAAAGGGCAAACATTTATAGATGAGCCATCATCCACCATGACATAAGCTGTGTGCTTACCATTGATTTGTGCCTTGATGTACAGCGGCCGGTTGTGATTTTGGCCCTCAGTTGGTAGGTCAGCATCTGAATAAATCAATCTCTCTCCTGATCCCCCTTTGACCATATCTAGCAATTCGGATAGAGAAATAGTGGTGGCCACGGTAGACTCACTCAAAGCCTCAACCAACCTCTGCCTATGTGAAGGAGACTGTCTTAAAAGGTCCCATATGGATATCTGAGTCGTTGTCTTCTTCAACTGCTTTACAATTTGATTTTCTTCTGGCTCTCTTTCTACTGGTGCTTGTGCTGATTCCTGCGACCTTTCTACCTCTAGGACCACTCTACCACTCCTTGTCACAGCCTTTACTTCTTTCCCTTCTCCATCTGATTCCCATAAGTCAACGGACTTTTCTTCTTTCTTCTCATCTTCGTCTTCTTCGCCACTCTCACTGGTGGACCAACAATCTATTGCCCCCACGGACATCCTTTCTTCATTAACCCCATGGCGAGTAACAGCAACATATTCATTCCCAAACAAATCCTACAAGACATACCATTCGGGTAGATTTAACCCAATCTTGAAAATGGGTGGTGGCACAGCATTATAGTTGGACTTCTTCTTACTTTCTCTCCATTCTGGGTCAGTAATCTGTTTGCTGTCAATCAGATCTTGAATCTGGTTCCTCAGCGTTATGCAATTATCTGCTAGATGTCCGGTATGCTGGTGATAGGCGTAATATTCATTCTCTTTATGCCCCGGCTGTCCTTGGTTCCTAGCTGGCCTAGATGGTAGGGGCTGAAGCTTCCCCTCTTTCATCAATCTTTTTAACAACCACGATAACGGCCGGCCCAAATTCGAGAAGTATCTCTGACTCAAGCCCGTTGCCGATACCTCAGCTGTCTTCCCACTTTGATTTCCACTGGTTGCCCCCTGATTAGCATAACCCCTCTTGGCATAAGCTTCACTATTGGCCTTTCTCAAAACATACTCTCCCTTAGCCTCAATAGTGATGTCTTTCAAAGATTCCCAGTCTCTCAATCCTTTCATCTTTAATCCATCCCTCAGATACAGGCTTGCATTTTTTATGAACAGCCGAATCTGATCTTGAGTATCTGGTTTGTGCTTTATCTCTATAACTCAGTTTCTCCAATGAGTGAGGTACTCATGAAAAGGCTCCCCCGCCTTTTACTGTAACAACTCCAAATCCTTCAAAGTTACTTCCATTCTCGTACTATAATCGTATTGTCTGAGGAACTCCTCTGTCAACAAATCCCAATCCTCCTTAGTCCTTCGATCTAGCCCATGGTACTAATCCACTGCCGGGCCGGTTAAACTCAGAAAAAAATACTTAATCTTTTATCTCTTAGTTAGAGTAGTACCCTTCATCGCCAATGAGTACTGCTTTATGTGAGCGGTGGGATGAGAAGTGCCATCGAATTTAGAAATGTCGGGCATCTTGAAGTTCTGAGGTATTAGATCATCACTATCAAGTTCTCGATCCTTGGGATTCATCCCTCCTCCTACCTTCAACATCCTCGTCATAGCTTCAAATTTTTCCTCGACATTGTATCCTCCAGCTTGGGCGATTTTCCCTTCACAATTTTCTGTTCCTCTTGCTCCTCCCATAGGTCAACCACAGATTTGGGGCCTTCCCTCTGCTCAACAGGCGCTGGCGCTCTTGGCTCAACCGCAGGTGGATTATCCACTCTAGTAACCCCTTGCTCATCTTGTTCTCTAACTGGAGAAGCAGCCTGTTGCCCCGCCAGTGGGGCTAAAGTAGTGGCAAGGTTGCCCATTATCGCCATCATCCTAGCCTCAAACTCTTCCATTCGCTTCCCTACTTCTTCGGTAATTATTGCACTAGTTGCATCAGAACCACTTGGCGGATTAGACACACTTGCTTCAGCTGATGATTCAGAAGATAAAATCTCACCACCCTCTGAAAAGGAATCAAAACTCTTTTCTAAAACCAGTTCCAATAATCCCAAAAGTGAAATCTTTCTTAATCGACTGTCGGGACCTCTAAACCACCTGGATAAATCTATGATGGCTACAAAATGCATCTCTATTAGGATGATGCATGACTTGAAGTGCCATGCATGGTCGTGCTGGTGCAGCATAGACAAACACATGCAAGCAGATAGATTCTTTCGACCTTATTTCTCCCACACACGGGGTCGTGCGGTCTATCTCCTAGGAGGGCTTTATCTAAGTGTTAACAGGGAACCCATTGGACATGTATAGTGCACGGCAAAAAATCGGCAGCATAACAACTCTTAACTAATATACATACGCATTGGTGTTTGGCCATTATGTATTTAAACAATTCAACTAAATTAAGATGGGTCCACCGGGGCATGAAAGCCTTTGATGAAGACCATTTAATTTGATTGACTTTATTCAATATATGACGGCCCAAATAGCAAGCACGATATTATGGTACATTTTACCTAGGGAGAGTATCTATTGCCATTACATGGGCTTTGGTCAAAGGTGGTGTTACTTTAGGTCTACCCAAGAATGGTCCCTACAAACTGGTCTAGCTCATCACGAGCATAGCGACCAATTGGGTCTCCATTTGATATACCATTTGATGGTACGAGGCTTGGGCTGGTGATTATCCCAAACACTTCCCTACAATGAGTGAAAGTAGGGTTGTGTTTTAGGAATGCACCGGGGTAGATAGGGGACCAACTAACACAACTCTAAGGCTCTGATGGATGTAATGCAATTTCGATTAGAAATGGAATTTTTAATTCTTAATAACTCAATTATAATTTTAACTTAAGTCACTTTCGAAGTGAAGTTTTGATCATCCCCAACGGAGTCGCCACTATAGACGCACGCCGGAACCAGCAAGGCCCTCATGGAACCCGCTTCTAGGGCTCAAGGGATTGGTTCGCGTCTTTTATGATCTTAGGCATCATGAGTCATCTTGGATGCCTCCTTTCCAATAGAACATTGGAAAGGAGGATCTAGACCCACAACGCCTTTAGGCACCTTTGAGGTATTTTGGAGTCGCCACCCAGTTTATGAGAAACTGGAAAAGGTCTCTGACCTCTATTAGTCTAAACCAGAGAAGGTATTCGGAACTTCACTCTTATTAATGACTTAAGTTTTATAAATGAGTTATTAAGAAATCTAAATTCTATCTCTCATCTCACGCGGTAATGCATTAAATCTAAGGCGCATTTGCAAGCATATTAGAAAGATTTAAATAAAGCTATAAGTAAATAAATAAATAAATTACAAAATAAAAATAAATTAAATAACAAATGGGATAGAGCAATCCCTCAATAAATAATTAATAAATAAAAATGGGACAGAATAATCCCCCAATAAATAAATAAAGGATACAAATAAATAAAACTTACTCAAAATAAACAAGTAAATATAAAACAATCAAAATGCAACATAGATAAATCGGGTTATTCATTAAATTTTAGCAACATTGGTTCCTTTTTTATTTATTAGAAAAACTGGAGAACTATTTTTAGGATATTGATTGAGAAAACCGGGATGAGTGATACAATTTTATGAAAACTAATTCTCCATTTTGATAGTGAGATTTTATTGGTTAAAATAGGACATTGGTCCAATTTATTAAGCAAAATTCACAAGTTATTAATTATTAAAAAACGTGACTTTCTATGATACGAGCAATTAATAAAATATATTTTACATACAACACATAAAAATAATATAATAAAAAATAAATAAAAAATTTAAAATGCAAACCATAAGTTGGGTGGCCTCTAATCTCCCGATCCACCATCCCGAGTCGGAATGAAACTCGCGAAGATAAACAATTTTGAGACCATAAAAGATAAAAAGGAAATAAAATGTTAGTAAAATAAATTAAATGGATAATATATGAACCAATAATTAAATAAAAATCAATAAATTAACTAATTAAATAAGCCAATAAAAAATAATTAAGCCATGACAAATAATATAACAATAGCATTAATAATTATTATTAGAGTAAAAACTAAAAGTAAACAAATAAATTATAAATAAACAATTGACAATGCAATAAATATGATATAATAATAATAATGATAATAATAAGAAATATATTAATAAAATATTAATAATAATAATCTTTGAAAACATATTAATATAAAGTATTAATAATAATGAGGCTAAATAGATATAATAATAGTAAAGTGAAATAAATTAAAATAACAAATCAATAAAAGGACAAAAAGCCATAAAGAGAATAAAAAAGCCATGAATTACGTGAACTAAAGGATGAAAGTTAAACTAAATGAACTAACAAGTCACGTGAGAAGCAAAACTAATAGGACAAAAGTTGGCCCAAAATAATGAAAATGCAAATGGAAAGAAAGAAAAATGCAAATGAAATTGGGAAAGGGAGCATCAACGACATTCACGACTCCATTAATGAGGCATTCACGAGTCGTGAAAGGCATTCACGACTCATGAATGCCATTCACGAATCGCGAAAGGCATTCACGGCTCGTGGAATCCAAACGGAAAAATGGAGGTTCTGACGTGTTCGATAGAGAGAAGGGATTTAACTGCTCAAATCCGATCGGGAAACACAAAATCCGACCAAAGAAACACAATTCAAGCAAGAATGAAGGCAAAATCCGATCGGCGACCAAAAACAATGCGAAACCAAACTTATGGCGCAAACATACAGAAAATAGGGGTAAACAGAGGAGATGATAACAGACCAGTAAATGCAATATCATGCGATCAAAACGTGCAAAACATCATGTAAACATGTTTAATGAATCATAACGACAATGAACATACGATGAACGGGTTGATACGATCAAAGGAATAATATATAAAATATATACAACAAACAGAGCTTACTAGCACAACAAAACAAGGAAAAGAAATAGAAAGAAAAAAGGGAAGAGAAATAAAATGAACATGAGAGGCGATTATTCAGTATTTACCCTCAGATTTTTGATCTTTGATCGGCAAATGAAGTTTCTGATTTCCTCTTTGCTTTTCTTGGAATGGAAGTTAAAAACGGATACTTGAAAGCTCCAGTAGAAAATACATTTTAGAAGAAAAACCAACACTAAAATGATAGATTTTCAATGTTAGAAACTCTTTTCTTCTCTTTTGCTCTCAAAATAATCTCAGAATCACTCCTTAGTCGTTCTTTTTCCCTTTTCTTTCAGTCATTCTTTCCTTTTCTCTCTGTGTTCTCTTTTTCATTTTTTTTGCTCTCAAATAATTCTTGTCCTCCCTCCTCCAATCCCCTGTTTTTCAACTCTTTAAATGTTATTTGACAGGATTAGTTGTTTTTCCTACCAAATCCCACGTAAAGCCATACTTGCACACCAAATCTCCATGAAAAATGGAAGAAAAACGTGCTGAAGAGGAGCACACGTGAGGCAGCATGTGAGAGGAACTCCTCACCTGTGAGCTAGGCCTCACGTGGTGAGGCAGCATCTCACCCAAATGAGATGGGCCTCACCAACGTGAGGCTCCATCTCACATGGGTGAGATGGGCCTCACCCACAGGCCCCCCAAAACTCAAATCATCTTCAACCTCTCTTTCTTTTTTAAAAAAAAATGAATAATATTTTTTTTAGGAAACCATCACTTCCATTTGTCTATTCACCTGTGAACAAGCATCATTCTCATCATCGAGTAACTTCGGTTTGGACTGCCTCAGGACCCGGTGTCTACAGGTACTGCTAGACAGTATCTACAGCACCCGTATCGACCATTAATGTGAATTTAGGCTACAGTAAATGTATGTTTGGGTATGAACAAGTAAGGCTATGATCTATTATGTGAAAATGAATGTACCATTATATAAGCAAATGTGAGCTATAATGATTCTTTATCTCTTACCTTATACCATAAATGTTAGAGATGACGAATATATATGTGATGCCCATTCTCAACTACTGGTACAGCTCAGCTGAAGCAGTCGAGAATGATTGCCACACAGCAAATGCATGCACATAACACTATCATTCACGTATGTTAAAACCTGTACAATTAAATTTCATCACTTTCGCATTCACATGCAGCGGATATCTCATGCACAATTTACACATTCCCCTTCCTATATACATAACAAGCACATATTGATACGATACTTAATTATTACAGCCTTACTTACTGCTTAATACAAAAGGATTTAACATTATATATACAAAACTCATTGCCCAAAACCCAAAAGCCTACACTATAAGTTCCTAGTGTTGACCGTTGGCAATACGGAGCTCGTCCTTCACGATCACCTCGCGTTCAAACCTACACGAATTAGCAAACTCGTGCTAAGCAATAATGCTTAGTGGGGAAACAACATATACACACATATATATAGCATATAATACAATAGTTACACAATTTCAAAATATAACATATTACAAGCATAATGACAATCAATTCAGTTTATCAAGATTCATATATCATATAGACGCATTGTAGTCATATATAAATAGTTCAATAATGCATAACAAACTTCATTGTAATGGTGTACTCATTCACATTGAATTCACAATTATTTATTCACATAACATATTGTTCACTAAATACTTTTGTTTGTTTAGTCTTGCCTGCAGTTCATAGATGCGGATAACGGGTATTGCATTGGTACCCTATGGGTACAGTAAATATAGTTTATCCGTAGATACTCACATTCGCATTGGTAACCTAAGGTACAGTAAAATTCAACATTTTCAATGTCTCACATTGAAGAATCCAGCAAGGATTCAAATCGCATTGTGATTCCAGTGGAATCGGACGCATTGGGCTGTAGCACTTAGACCCTATAATCATGCCTATCTATCCACTACTTGACTCGCAGGCTATAATTATTTAATTCGGTTATCAATTTATTTGATCGCATGATCCAGCAGTTTCGATAAGTCATTAGAGAAATTTTTAATATTGTTCCTCCATTACATGCATTTGTAAACCAATGACAAATTCACATTCTTGGCCATCAACACGCCATTCTTTTAACTCATCACAAATCTCATGGAATAACATAGCATAGATTATAACATAATAAATCATATAAACTCATTAATCACATATGTTCATCCCATTTGATA
Organism: Excoecaria cochinchinensis; assembly: GCA_947683425.1. Lineage (NCBI taxonomy): Eukaryota > Viridiplantae > Streptophyta > Magnoliopsida > Malpighiales > Euphorbiaceae > Excoecaria > Excoecaria cochinchinensis. Next base: position 2,247,402 of record CANTUQ010000038.1, read on the forward strand.
TCATCAATAAGCATTTATTAAGTGTTATTATACTTAATTAATAATTCCTTTACCATTCGGATATCAATCACAAATGACTAAGAAATTTGCACAAAAACAGGTTACCTCACGGTCACAATCATTTTGGTTGTCACCATGACATACCAAAGGTTCCAAAACAGAATGCAATCTAGGGTATCTCATGGTCACAACCAATTTGGTTGTCACTGTGACATACCTCAATTACCCGAGCAGAATGCACTCTTAAGTATCTCACAGTCACAACCATTTTGGTTGTCACCGTGACATACTCCTTTGGTGCAAGGCAGAATGTAAATCAAGGTACCTCACGGTAACAACCATTTTGGTTGTCACCGTGACATACCAGGTTCACTTCAGGCAGAATAGAATTCATGGTACCTCACGGTCACAACCATTTTTGTTATCACCGTGACATACCAGTCACAACTAGGCTAAATGCAACTTTGCATACCTCACGGTAGCAATCACTTGGTTTTCACCGTGACCTATGCAAAAGTTGCAAAGCACAATCTTTGGAAATAACCACTTTTCACATACCATTCACAGAACTTACCATTCAACTGTCACACCCCAAAAGTGGCCTAGTTGGAATTTGCATGATAAGTCGAGAAATTAAGGATATTTTAGTAATTAGTGCATGTGAAATTTGATTTATTAAGGACTTAATTGAAGAAATTAAATTAATAAGATGTTGAGTGAGGAAATGATCTAGTTGTATGTGTGTATAATACCCTAGATGAAGGATTTTGTTGAGGAGTTATCTAGTGGATTGTGTGTATGGTGCCTTGGAGATATTTACATAAAAGATTATATTGTGTGTGTGGTGTTTGGTGCCTTGGGAAAAAAAAGTCAATAAGTGGAATGTTGGGTCCATTAGTAGCTTGCCACATGGATGGGGTAGATAGAAGCAATTAATGTAAAGAAAAGAGGGAGAGAGAGAGAAGCAAAGGGCAGATTTCTGCTTCTCCCTCACGTTTCCTCCCCTCCTTTCCTTTCTTTCCATTTCTTTGCTCTTTCTACTCTCTTGAGTGTGTGCTTAACGTGGATTCTCAAGGATTGAAGTTGAATTTCTGAGTTGGAGCTAGAATTTGTAAGAATCGGAGGAGAGAAGGAGGAGTGAAGGGAAAGAAAAGGTGGGCTTTTAAAGAGAAGATTGAAGCTGCATTTTATCTATGTTTGGGAGCTGTGTTTTTGAGTGTGTGTGTTTGGGAGTTGATCTTTGTGCTATGTTATTCGAGTTGCTTTTGCCCTAGTTCTCATTTTGGATTTAATATGTATATGTTTTGTGTCTTGTATATTCTGGAAATTTTAAGTGATTTTCTTGAGAAAATGCAAGTGTGATGATGATGTTAGATGGATTTTCATGTAGTTGTGATGATAAGGTATAATTTTGGCAGAATCTGTTAAGTTTTCATCTGACCTCTGTGCAATATGTTTATCGTAAGTAGAGTTCTAGACCTTCCAATTGAGTGATTCTTGAGCCACTAGAACTGCAACTTCCATTTCTATAAAATTACTAGAAATGATCATGAGCAGATTCTTGCTCTAAGACCTTGAAAATTTGGCCAAAACTGTAGTGTCTTTATTTGTGTCGGGTTGTTTGAACAGTATGGGTTGTTGAGATCATATCTGGAGTTATAGATGTCCAAATGACCTGAAACATCTTCCTTTTGAAAGCTAAGACGTAGGGAAACATTTGTTAAGAAGACACTTTTCCAATAAATGAGGTTTAGAGGTCGGTTTTCGCGATGCTAATTTGTAGTAAAAAGCAGTCTCATAAGGTATCAAAGGTGAGCCTCTGTCGCGACCTCGCAACAGAATAACATGTATAAAGCCTTTTCTTCTTTATTTTTGAGCCCATGGTTAACCCGGATCAATCCCTTACCTTTCCCCTCAGCTTATTCTGCATGTTTAGGGTAATTAAATGATTATAAAAGTAGTTATCTTTGGGAAAAACTTAGGAGTATGATTAAGATTGGTGATCTAACTAGTAAAATAACAATAGATGTAACTCTGTGAAGGATGGCATATGGATGAGTATTAATATGTGTTGATCTCATGAGTAACCTAAGCATGATGTACCATATATATGAATGCATATAAACATGGGTGCGATTGAGGTGAATGGGATGTGGAAATATGATCTTTGTAATGCAATGAACATGATATAGTGTATAGAGTGCATAGAGTATAGAGTCTGTTCTCCACATTGCATTTTGCTTCGGTATCCTTCCAACGGGGGTATCGGGGTGTTATATTCAGTGGTGTCAGAGCCCCAGTTTAATCGATTCTGGTCTATGTGGTTATTTGAGTGTCGAGTCTTTGTATTCGAGTCTGTCTAGTGTTGTGGCCATATGCAAATGCAATTGTGTAGTGTATGTTTGTGTACTGTATAGATAAAGGATTGTTGAGATGTCGGATGTAGTGAGCGATATAAGATTATATGCATAGTGTGAGTTTGAGGTGCCACTCTGTATACCTGTCAGCTATTTCCTTTGAATCGAGTGAACATAAGCATAGTGAAGCATAGGGATGGGAAAAAGTGCATTATTATAGCTCACGTTACATTTTCGCATCAATTTGCATACATAAATCATTACATAGCCATTTCATCCGCATCACTCATCTGTATGTGAAAAGCATTTTTGTATGCGTTACATTGAGAAAAGCTGACAGGGTATACATCGAGTGATTGAGGTTAGGAAGAAGTGCATGGATAAGAGTGTAGTGCGTTAAGAAGTGTGAAGTCCTAGTGGTTAGAGTTAAGAAGAGAAGAGTGTTAAGGAATTTTGTGCTAGTGAAGGAGTTAAGATTTTATTTGTGTCTTGAATGTTTTATGTACCAGGAAAGTAATATGTGTATCGGATGGATTTGAAGTATTAGAATTGAATATTAAGATGTTATGAATAGTTCGGTTTCAGTGTGAAGAGTATTTGTTTTGAGAATTGAATGGCATGAGCAACCGCGATTTGGAGTTTTGTTTAAGATACCTGTACTAGTGGTTAGCGGGAAAATTTCGAGGACCAAATTTCTTAAGGGGGAGAGAATTGTCACACCCCAAAAGTGGCCTAGTTGGAATTTGCATGATAAGTCGAGAAATTAAGGATATTTTGGTAATTAGTGCATGTGAAATTGTATTTATTAAGGACTTAATTGAAGAAATTAAATTAATAAGATGTTGAGTGAGGAAGTGATCTAGTGGTATGTGTGTATAGTACCCTAGATGAAGGATTTTGTTGAGGAGTTATCTAGTGGATTGTGTGTGTGGTGCCTTGGAGATATTTACAAAAGAGATTATATTGTGTGTGTGGTGTTTGGTGCCTTGGAAAAAAAAAGTCAATAAGTAGAATGTTGGGTCCATTAGTAGCTTGCCACATGGATGGGGTAGATAGAAGCAATTAATGTAAAGAAAAGAGGGAGAGAGAGAGAAGCAAAGGGCAGATTTCTGCTTCTCCCTCACGTTTCCTCCCTTCCTTTCCTTTCTTTCCATTTCTTTGCTCTTTCTACTCTCTTGAGTGTGTGCTTCACGTGGATTCTCAAGGATTGAAGTTGAATTTCTGAGTTGGAGCTGGAATTTGTAAGAATCAGAGGAGACAAGGAGGAGTGAAGGGAAAGAAAAGGTGGGCTTTTAAAGAGAAGATTGAAGCTGCATTTTATCCAGGTTTGGGAGCTGTGTTTTTGAGTGTGTGTGTTTTGGAGTTGATCTTTGTGCTATGTTATTCGGGTCGGTTTTGCCCTAGTTCTCATTTTGGATTTAATGTGTATGTGTTTTGTGTCTTGTAAATTCTAGAAATTTTAGGTGATTTGCTTGAGAAAATGCAAGTGTGATGATGATGGTAGATGGATTTTCATGTAGTTGTGATGATAAGGTATAATTTTGGAAGAATTTGTTAAGTTTTCATCTGACCTCTGTGCAATATGTTTGTCATAAGTAGAGTTTTATAACTCCAAATTGAGTTATTCTTGAGCCATTAGAACCGTGACTACCACCGTGACTACCATTTCTATAAAATTCCTAGAAATGACCTTGACCAAATTCTTGCTCTAAGACCCTGAAAATTTGGCAAAAATCATAGTATCTCTATTTGTGTCGGGTTGTTTGAACAGTATGGGTTATTGAGATCATATCTGGAGGTGTAGATGTCCAAATGACCTGAAACTTATTCTTTTTGAAATATAAGACGTAAGGGAACATTTGTTAAGAGACCAAATTGCCTAAAAATGAGGTTTAGAGGTCAGTTTTCGCGATGCTAATTTGTAGTGAAAAGCAGTCTCGTAAGGTATCAGAGGTGAGCCTCTGTCGCGAGCGTGGCAGGGTCGCGACCTCGCGATAGAATAACATGTATAAAGCCTTTTCTTCTTTATTTTTGAGCCCATGGTTGACCCGGATCAATCCCCTACCTTTCCTCTCAGCTTATTATGCATGTTTAGGGTAATTAAATGATTATAAAAGTAGTTATCTTTGGGAAAAGCTTATCAGTATGATTAAGATTGGTGATCTAACTAGTAAAATAACAATAAATGTAACTCTGTGAAGGATGGCATATGGATGAGTATTAATATGTGTTGATCTCATGAGTAACCTAAGCATGATGTACCATATATATGAATGCATATAAACATGGGTGCGATTGAGGTGAATGGGATGTGGAAATATGATCTTTGTAATGCAATGTACATGATATAGTGTATAGAGTGTATAGAGTGTAGAGTCTGTTCTCCACATTGCATTTTGCTTCTGTCACGAGTACGATATCTAGTCGCGATCGCGGTACTAAGTCTTCTCCTTTGCCTTGTGTTGCTCCTGAAAATGTTTTCTCCTTGTCTTGTTTTGCATCCTTCTTTTCTAGTGTATGTTATATGCCTATTAATTCTCATTTATTACATGATTAGAGTTTTGTATAGATAATTGTTGACATGTTAGTGTTTCGATTTGTAGCCTCGTTGTGCTAAGTGGTATGGCTTGAGTGAGTGAGTTTGGCCTGAAATGTCAGTGTAGTGGATAGATAAGCATGCTTATAAAGGGATAGTGAGTTTAGCTGCCTATGTTTGCCTTCGGGTATAGCGATGACCCCGCATATAGGGTCTTACTGATACCGTTGAGGCCTAGCCTCCGATTTTGAGCGATGACCCCGCACATAGGATCTTAGTGATGCTGTTGAGGCCTAGCCTCCAGTTTAGTGCAGTGTTCTCCCGTATCAACCGCAAGTAAAGTTCAGGCTATTGTGTAGTGTTTTGATTTATCTTAATAAAGTATATTGTTATGTTTATTAGTTAAGATAATTGTATTGTCTTATTGAATCAGTTTTCGGCTAGTGCATTTATACCATGTATGCTAGTTAAATGGATGTAGTGAATATTTATATAATGTATTTCTGATTTCCTGCTTTTATAGTGAACTCGGTAAGTGCATGCTTTATTCATTTTATGCATGTTATTACTTGTACTTGTTTAGTGTTCTTTTGTTGTTTGTTTCCTCCCCACTAAGCGTTATCGCTTAGCACGAGTTCTTTCCCGTGTAGGTGGCAGGTTCAGTTTTGGTTCGTGTTGCACATCTGCAGGGTTGGCCACTTAGGAGTTAAAGTTTTATTTTGTTTTCAGCTTCTAAAATTCCGTGTATATAAGTTATGTATATTATTCTGTAATTTGTATATTATTATTGTAAATGATATGAAGGATCCTTATGTAATTTTGTAAATAATGTATATTTTATTATGTTATCATTTGCTTCCGCTGAGATGTACGCATGAGTGTCTGTGTTGTCGGGTAGCGCTCCGGTATCCTTCCAACGTGGGTATCGGGGTGTTATATTCAGTGGTGTGAGAGCCCCGGTTTAATCGATTCTGGTCTATCTGGTTATTTGAGTGTCAAGTCTTTGTATTCGAGTCTGTCTAGTGTTATGGTCTTATGTAAATGCAATTGTGTAGTGTATTTTTGTGTAGTGTATAGATAAAGGATTATTGAGATGTCGGATGTAGTGAGTGATATCAGATTATGTGCATAGTGTGAGTTTGAGGTGCCACTCTGTATACCTGTCAACTATTTCCTTTGAGTCGAGTGAACATAAGCATAGTGAAGCATGGGGATGGGAAAAAGTGCATTATTATAGCTCACGTTACATTTTTGCATCAATTTGCATACATAAATCATTACATAGCCATTTCATCCGCATCACTCATCTGTATGTGAAAAGCATTTTTGTATGCGTTACATTGAGAACAGCTGACAGGGTATACATCGAGTGATTGAGGTTAGGAAGAAGTGCATGGATAAGAGTGTAGTGCGTTAAGAAGTGTGAAGTCCTAGTGGTTAGAGTTAAGAAGAGAAGAGTGTTAAGGAATTTTGTGCTAGTGAAGGAGTTAAGATTTTATTTGTGTCTTGAATGTTTTATGTACCAGGAAAGTAATATGTGTATCGGATGGATTTGAAGTATTAGAATTGAATATTAAGATGTTATGAATAGTTCGGTTTCAGTGTGAAGAGTATTTGTTTTGAGAATTGAATGGCATGAGCAATCGCGATTTGGAGTTTTGTTTAAGGATCTACCTGTACTAATGGTTAGCGGGGAAATTTCGAGGACGAAATTTCTAAAGGGGGAGAGAATTGTCACACCCCAAAAGTGGCCTAGTTGGAATTTGTATGATAAGTCGAGAAATTAAGGACATTTTGGTAATTAGTGCATGTGAAATTGGATTTATTAAGGAGTTAATTGAAAAAATTAAATTAATAAGATGTTGAGTGAGGAAGTGATCTAGTGGTATGTGTGTATAGTACCCTAGATGAAGGATTTTGTTGAGGAGTTATCTAGTGGATTGTGTGTGTGGTGCCTTGGAGATATTTACATAAGAGATTATATTGTGTGTGTGGTGTTTGGTGCCTTGGAAAAAAAAAGTCAATAAGTAGAATGTTGGGTCCATTAGTAGCTTGCCACATGGATGGGGTAGATAGAAGCAATTAATGCAAAGAAAAGAGGGAGAGAGAGAGAAGCAAAGGGCACATTTCTGCTTCTCCCTCACGTTTCCTCCCTTCCTTTCCTTTCTTTCCATTTGTTTGCTCTTTCTACTCTCTTGAGTGTGTGCTTAACGTGGATTCTCAAGGATTGAAGTTGAATTTCTGATTTGGAGCTGGAATTTGTAAGAATCGAAGGAAAGAAGGAGGAGTGAAGGGAAAGAAAAGGTGGGCTTTTAAAGAGAAGATTGAAGCTGCATTTTATCCAGGTTTGGGAGCTGTATTTTTGAGTGTGTGTGTTTTGGAGTTGTTCTTTGTGCTATGTTATTCGGGTCGGTTTTGCCCTAGTTCTCATTTTGGATTTAATGTGTATGTGTTTTGTGTCTTGTAAATTCTAGAAATTTTAGGTGATTTGCTTGAGAAAATGCAAGTGTGATGATGATGGTAGATGGATTTTCATGTAGTTGTGATGATAAGGTATAATTTTGGCAGAATTTGTTGAGTTTTCATCTGACCTCTGTGCAATATGTTTGTCATAAGTAGAGTTTTATAACTCTAAATCGAGTTATTCTTGAGCCATTAGAACCGTGACTACCATTTCTATAAAATTCCTAGAAATGACATTGAGCAAATTCGTGCTCTAAGACCCTGAAAATTTGGCAAAAACCGTAGTATCTCTATTTGTGTCGGGTTGTTTGAACAGTATGGGTTGTTGAGATCATATCTGGAGGTGTAGATGTCCAAATGACCTAAAACTTATTCTTTTTGAAGTATAAGACGTAGGGCAACATTTGTTAAGAAGACCAAATTGCCTAAAATGAGGTTTAGAGGTCAATTTTCGCGATGCTAATTTATAGTGAAAAGCAATCTCGTAAGGTATCAGAGGTGAGCCTCTGTCGCGAGCGTGGCAGTGTCGCGACCTCGCGATAGAATAACATGTATAAAGCCTTTTCTTCTTTATTTTTGAGCCCATGGTTGACCCGGATCAATCCCCTACCTTTCCCCTCAGCTTATTATGCATGTTTAGGGTAATTAAATGATTATAAAAGTAGTTATTTTTGGGAGAAACTTATGAGTATGATTAAGATTGGTGATCTAACTAGTAAAATAACAATAAATGTAACTCTGTGAAGGATGGCATATGGATGAGTATTAATATGTGTTAATCTCATGAGTAACCTAAGCATGATGTACCATATATATGAATGCATATAAACATAGGTGCGATTGAGGTGAATGGGATGTGGAAATATGATCTTTGTAATGCAATGTATATGATATAGTGTATAGAGTGTATAGAGTGTAGAGTCTGTTCTCCACATTGCATTTTGCTTCTGTCACGAGCACGATATCCAGTCGCGATCGCGGCAGTAAGTCTTCTCCTTTGCCTTGTGTTGCTCCTGAAAATGTTTTCTCCTTGTCTTGTTTTGCATCCTTCTTTTCTAGTGTATGTTATATGCCTATTAATTCTCATTTATTACATGATTAGAGTTTTTTTATAGATAATTGTTGACATGTTAGTGTTTCGATTTGTAGCCTCGTTGTGCTAAGTGGTATGGCTTGAGTGAGTGAGTTTGGCCTGAAATGTCAGTGTAGTGAATAGATAAGCATGCTTATAAAGGGATAGTGAGTTTAGCTGCCTATGTTTGCCTTCGGGTATAGCGATGACCCCGCATATAGGGTCTTAGTGATACCGTTGAGGCCTAGCCTCCGATTTTGAGCGATGACCCCGCACATAGGATCTTAGTGATGCTGTTGAGGCCTAGCCTCCAGCTTAGTGCAGTGTTCTCCCGTATCAACCACAAGTAAAGTTCAGGCTATTGTGTAGTGTTTTGATTTATCTTAATAAAGTATAGTGTTATGTTTATTAGTTAAGATAATTGTATTGTCTTATTGAATCAGTTTTCGGCTAGTGCATTTATACCATGTATGCTAGTTGAATGGATGTAGTGAATATTTATATAATGTATTTCTGATTTCCTGCTTTTATAGTGAACTCGGTAAGTGCATGCTTTATTCATTTTATGCATATTATTACTTGTACTTGTTTAGTGTTCTTTTGTTGTTTATTTCCTCCCCACTAAGCGTTATCGCTTAGCACGGGTTCTTTCTCGTGTAGGTGGCAGGTTCAGTTTTGGTTCGTGTTGCGCATCTGCAGGGTTGGCCACTTAGGAGTTAAAGTTTTATTTTGTTTTCAGCTTCTAAAATTCCGTGTATATAAGTTATGTATATTGTACTGTAATTTGTATATTATTATTGTAAATGATATGAAGGATCCTTATGTAATTTTGTAAATAATGTATATTTTATTATGTTATCGTTTACTTCCGCTGAGATGTACGCATGAGTGTCTGTGTTGTCGGGTAGCGCTCCGGTATCCTTCCAACGGGGGTATCGGGGTGTTATATTCAGTGGTGTGAGAGCCCCGGTTTAATCGATTCTGGTCTATCTGGTTATTTGAGTGTCAAGTCTTTGTATTCGAGTCTGTCTAGTGTTGTGGCCTTATGCAAATGCAATTGTGTAGTGTATGTTTGTGTACTGTATAGATAAAGGATTGTTGAGATGTCGGATGTAGTGAGTGATATAAGATTATGTGCATAGTGTGAGTTTGAGGTGCCACTCTGTATACCTGTCAGCTATTTCCTTTGAATCGAGTGAACATAAGCATAGTGAAGCATGGGGATGGGAAAAAGTGCATTATTATAGCTCACGTTACATTTTCGCATCAATTTGCATACATAAATCATTGCATAGCCATTTCATCCGCATCGCTCATCTGTATGTGAAAAGAATTATTGTATGCGTTACATTGAGAAAAGCTGACAGGGTATACATCGAGTGATTGAGGTTAGGAAGAAGTGTATGGATAAGAGTGTAGTGCGTTAAGAAGTGTGAAGTGCTAGTGGTTAGAGTTAAGAAGAGAAGAGTGTTAAGGAATTTTGTGCCAGTGAAGGAGTTAAGATTTTATTTGTGTCTTGAGTGTTTTATGTACCAGGAAAGTAATATGTTTATCGGATGGATTCTTAAGGATTGAAGTTGAATTTCTAAGTTGGAGCTGGAATTTGTAATAATCGGAGGAGAGAACGAGGAGTGAAGGGAAAGAAAAGGTGGGCTTTTAAAGAGAAGATTGAAGCTGCATTTTATCCAGGTTTGGGAGCTGTGTTTTTGAGTGTGTGTGTTTGGGAGTTGATCTTTGTGCTATGTTATTCGGGTTGGTTTTGCCCTAGTTCTCATTTTTTATTTAATGTGTATGTGTTTTGTGTCTTGTAAATTCTAGAAATTTTAGGTGATTTGCTTGAGAAAATGAAAGTGTGATGACGATGGTAGATGGATTTTCATGTAGTTGTGATGATAAGGTATAATTTGTGCAGAATCTGTTAAGTTTTCATTTGACCTCTGTGCAATATGTTTGTCATAAGTAGAGTTTTAGACATGCAAATTGAGTTATTCTTTAGCCATTAGAACCGTGATTTCCATTTCTATAAAATTTCTAGAAATGACCTTGAGCGAATTCTTGCTCTAAGACCCTGAAAATTTGGCCTAAACCGTAGTGTCTCTATTTGTGTCGGGTTGTTTGAACAGTATGGGTTGTTGAGATTATATCTGGAGTTATAGACGTCCAAATGACCTGAAACATATTCCTTTGGAAATATAAGACGTAGGGGAACATATTTTAAGAAGACAATTTTGCCTATAAATGAGGTTTAGTGGTCGGTTTTCGCGATGTGATGTTGTAGTAAAAAGCAGTCTTGTAAGGTATCAGAGGTGAGCCTCTGTCGCAAGCGCGACAGGGTCGCAACCTCACGATAGAATAACATGTATAAAGCCTTTTCTTCTTTATTTTTGAGCCCATGGTTGACCCGAATCAATCCCCTACCTTTCCCCTCAGCTTATTATGCATGTTTAGGGTAATTAAATGATTATAAAAGTAGTTATCTTTGGGAAAAACTTATAAGTATGATTAAGATTGGTGATCTAACTAGTAAATTAACAATAGATGTAACTCTGTGAAGGATGGCATATGGATGAGTGTTAATATGTTTTGATCTCATGAGTAACATAAGCATGATGTACCATATATATGAATGCATATAAACATGGGTGCGATTGAGGTGAATGGGATGTGGAAATATGATCTTTGTAATGCAATGTACATGATATAGTGTATAGAGTGTATAGAGTATAGAGTCTATTCTCCACATTGCATTTTTCTTTTGTCGCGAGCGTGACATCCAGTCGCGATCGTGACAGTAGGTCTTCTCCTTTGCCTTGTGTTGCTCCTGAAAATGTTTTCTCCTTGTCTTGTTTTGCATCCTTCTTTTCTAATGTATGTTGTATGCTTATTAATTCTCATTTATTACATGATTGGAGTTTTGTATAGATAATTATTGACATATTAGTGTTTCGATTTGTAGCCTCGTTGTGCTAATTGGTATGGCTTGAGTGAGTGAGTTTGGCCTGAAATGTCAGTGTAGTGGATAGATAAGCATGCTTATAAAGGGATAGTGAGTGCAGCTGCTTATGTTTGCCTTCGGGTATAGTGATGACCCCGCATATAAGGTCTTAGTGATATCGTTGAGGCCTAGCCTCCGGTTTTGAGCGATGACCCCGCACATAGGGTATTAGTGATATTATTGAGGACTAGCCTCTAGTTTAGTGCAGTGTTCTCCCGTATCCACCACAAGTAAAGTTCAGGCTATTGTGTAGTGTTTTGATTTATCTTAATAAAGTATAGTGTTATGTTTATTATTTAAGATAATTGTATTGTCTTAGTGAATCAGTTTTCGGTTAGTGCATTTATACCATGTATGCTAGTTGAATGGATGTAGTGAATATTTATATAATGTATTTCGGATTTCCTGCTTTATAGTGAACTCGGTAAGTGCATGCTTTATTCATTTTATGCATGCTATTACTTGTACTTATTTAGTGTCCTTTTGTTTTCTGTTTCCTCCCCACTAAGCGTTATCGCTTAGCACGGATTCTTTCCCGTGTAGGTGGCAAGTTCAGTTCTGGCTCGTGTCGCGCATCTGCAGGGTTGGCCACTTAGGAGTTAAAGTTTTATTTTGTTTTCAGCTTCTAAAATTCTGTGTATATAAGTTATGTATATTGTTCTGTAATTTGTATATTATTATTGTAAATGATATGAAGGATCCTTATGTAATTTTGTAAATAATGTATATTTTATTATGTTATCGTTTGCATCCGCTGAGATGTATGCATGAGTGTCTGTGTTGTCTGGTAGTGCTCCGGTATCCTTCCAACGAGGGTATCAGGGTGTTACATCAACCATTTCATCCTCATACCATTATGCAAATCAACTTATTAACTATCATATTGCACAATTTCCATTCTAATTAACTCAATTCAAGATGCATACAGTTAGGCATATTACATGTTCCACAACCCTTTTTATACTTTATCTCTTATTCACATGCCATTAGAGTTCCTCAAGCAATCATATACCATCCAACATTTCATACCAATCATACAGCTAATATCCAAATGCCAACATTTCACATTCAATGTAACAAAATCAACTAACACATAACCAAAGATAAGCAAGTTTCCCAAACCTCTTCTCCTATGCTCCTAAAGATCTCCTTTTGAGCTAGGTTCTCCAATCCTAGCTTTCCCTTTGTCTTACTTTGATTTGTCAGCTACACACATAGTCCAATTTCCAGAATTGGAACACAACATCAAATTCAATACCAATTCAAAATCGAAGAACAAATGGAGAAGATGAAGAGTAATCCAGCTAAACAACTTACCTATCAATTACCACCTCTTAATACTTGTTCATCATAGCAAAATTCATTGGATCAAAATGGAGAATTCTAAAGGGAATCACACGAAAGAGAGGAGTAGAAAAAGCAGAATTTGAGAGAGATAGAAATGGCTGGAAAACACATGCAACAAATGGACTTTCTCTCTCTATAAACCCCTTATATTGCATGAAGAGCACTTGGGTGGCAGCTCCACACTCCCACACGTGGAATCCACCAAGTCTCCCTTAATCCTCACTTAACCAAATTCTAAATTATTTAAGCTAATTAATCCATCTTAGTGTTAATCATGCATAATTACCAATAAGCCACTTAACTTTCTTTGAGTTATTCAATTAAGTCCTTCACTTCTATTTCAATTTAGTCCACATCACAAATCAACACACACACACACCTCCTCAAAGTGACGAGTTAAACCAATTACTAATAAGGTATAATTTGGGCTATTACAATGTATATGCTATAGTATATGTTTATGATAAAGGCATATAATTTGTAGCGTGGGCATGTATATGACAGGTGTGATATTGATATGTATATATATATGTAATGTTTGTGACTTTGTGTGAAGTCTTTTGCTTCTATATATCCCCACTAAGCGTTATCGCTTAGCATGGGTATTTTCCCATGTAGGTATGCAGGTTTGGTTCATTTTTGGGGAGTCGTTCATCTGCTGGCCACTAAGAGTTAAGAAGTGGAGTCTTGCATTTGCATATGATTATTTTGTAATGTTATGTAAAGTGTACATGCAAAGAATATTTTGTATATGAATTGTAATCGCAACTTGAGGCATGTAATTATGTAAATTGGATATTGATATTTTTTTATCTAAATGGTATATTAAGTGTATAAAAAATATATTTTAATTATGACAATTCTTTTTTCGCAGTATGATGAGATTTTTTGCTATAATATAATATAATTGTATTGTTCCATATTGTTTGCATTTTTGTGTGTGTACCGACTCCGATATCCTACCAAGGGGTATTGGGGTGTTACACTCAGTACTCCCACATCTGAAGCACGCACCAATCAACTTCCAATAGTCACCTCTATATTGCTTACAGCAGTGAGGACACTCAGGCACATCACTTTTATTACCAGATACACTCCTTCCAGTGCCAGATACATAAGAGGACCCTTGCTTCCTGCCTCTAGTAACTGGGTTACTAGCTGACTCAGTTGGGGCTGCCGCTTGAGTATCTCTTGATCTTTTCCCTGAATGTGTCCCACCTCTGTTGGAATTCCTTCTCTGCATCCTTTCTTTCTGAATCTCCTGTGACCTTTCTACTCTCATAGCTGACTGAACTATCTAAGAGTAGCTCACAGTCTGTGAAGTGGTCATGGAGATCAACAGTTCCTTGATTGGCTCATTCAACCCTTCCTCAAATTGCTGACACCGAAACTCTTCTGTAAGCACTCCCTCAGGTGCATACTTGCTGAGCCTACAGAACTCTTTCTCATACTCAGCTACACACATAGCTCTCTGCCTTAGATTTAGAAACTATTTCCAGTTAGCTTCTCGATACGCCTTTGTGATATACTTATTTCGGAACTCATATACAAAGAATTCCCAAGTAATCGGGTTCGGAAGCATCGGATGCCTTAAGAAGAATTTCCACCAGTCATATGCCGATCATGAAGCAAAGATACCACACACTCCACTTTCTGTTTAGGAGGGCATCTAATCTCCTTAAGCACCCTCTGAACCTTCTCAATACAGAACTCAGCCTTATAAGATTCATCCAGACTGGTACCATAAAATTCTTTTGCATCGTGCTTTCTTAAAGATTCCAATAAGGCTTTTGGTGTTGTCATACAATCAAGCACCCTTGCCATGTCTTACGACATCTTGAGCAAAGCTTTCATTGGTACAATAGGAACATCACGTCCCACACTTGCTGGCACATATTGACCAGACTCAGACACTTTAAGTTCTCGAGGATTTATACTCTTAGCAGCCTCTTCTCTAGCATTGTGAGAAGGATCCATAGATCTGATATATACAAAAGGACGTTCGTATTAGGTCAACATAACTATATTCATCCTATTCTACATTATGTCCAGAAATGACTAAACCTATGCTCTGATACCACAACCTATAATGCCCCTTTCCCGACTACACAATAGCTTTTCTTAAGTAGCTAAGAACGGTCGTCAGGCAACACATCACACAAGCACATTACATAGCATAAATGCACTTACATTATAATCACATTGTGACGCGCGCGGGACCCCGCGGCCGTCCCTCTGACCGCCCGCTTGAGGGCGATCGAGCAATTGAGGATCCGTTGGCAACTTGTAAAGATATTTACAAGTGCGTCTATTTTGGGCTACAATGAGGTTTCATGGAGTCGCCATCCAATAGAACATTGAGAAAGTTTCTCTCGCCTCGGAGAGCCTAAGACTGCGCTTAGTATCCATTTTGGGCCAACCAAAGGGGTCTTGGAGGGTAAACCTCTCGCCCTAAGGAGCCTAGGATTCATTGATTAAGTCTTTTGATGGGACACGAGAGGTGTCTTGGAGATCCCATCAAAACGGGTCTCTCGCCTCGTTGAGCCCAAAGACCAAAGATAGATTCAGGACTTCTCATTTATTCGTACTTTGATTAATTTTACAATTAAGTTTTGAATTTATTATTTCGCCATCTTTCCATACGATGCAATCAATTAAAAGACGCAATCATTCATGTCAAAAGCGTTAATAAATAAAGCATTATTAAAATAAAATATCCAAAATTAAGTTACAACAAAAATAGGGGCAGAATACAATTCCCATTGTAAATAAGGTACAAAACAAGCATAAATCGAAATGTTCATTTAGACGGGAACATTGGTTCCCAATTACTTATTTTATAAAGTTTAGAATTCTCAAATCAATTTAAACCTTTTGGCTCGAGATGAAAATGAGGACATTGGTCCAGTTTTATTAACCAATATTTTATTTGGTAGAAAATATTTGTGTGGTGGTTCTTTTTGAGAGTGGTCGAAAATCATTTTATTATTATTACAAACCACGGTCGAATAATAATAAATAATAATTCATCCTAATTTACCTGTTCCGACTATACTTCTTAGAAAAACCACATGCCTCCCGCATTGCAGTCAAATAGAAAAATGATATTGGTTAATCGTGAATAAATAAAAAAATTGAATATATAAATAAACAAATGAATGATTGAATAAAGTAATTGAGAAAAATGAATGAGATTGATAATGGATTAAATTAAATGATAAGTAAATGAATAAATAATTAAATAAATAATCGAATGAAATAAATTGAGAATTAATGAATATAAAAGCACAAATGACAATTAAAATGATTAATGCCAATAAAAATAATAATGCTAATAATAATATCATAAAATAATAATGAATAATAAATAAACATAAAATAATGATAGTAATTATGAATGGATAAAATAATAATTTAATGTAATGATAATGATAATAATATACTAATAACAATAATAGCTATAAAATGTATTAGACATAAAATTAATATTAGTAAAATAATATAAAAAACAGAAAGCTAAATAAGAATAAATAAATATACTAATTATAATATTAATAATAATAAAAATAATAATAATAGTAATAATAGTCACAACAATAATCATAATAATAATATTAGTAATAATATAATAATAATAATAATAATAACAACATAAAATAATAATAATAATAATAATAATAATAATAATATTAATAAAATAAATAATACTAATAACAACAATATTAATATAACTCAATAATACTAATAATAAATAAATAAAAAAGATAATAATAATATAATATTAATAAACAGAAAATAAATATATAATAATAATAATAATAATAATGATAATAATAATAATAATAATAATAATAACAGAAAATTAAATAAATAATAATAATAATATTAATATTAATAATAAAAATTCAAAAATTAAATAAATATATAATAATAATAATAATAAATAAAATAGGGAAAATAGGGACTTACCTCGCCGGAAGAGAGGTGGTCGACACCACCTATGCCGGAATGTAGATCGCCGCTGGAGGAGCTTGCCGGAGCTGGTCACGCGCCAGAAGGAAGTCGGTCGTCGCCGGAAAACACCACGGAGCGTCGCGGGTCTTCTTCTCCGATCTCCCTAACGGCAGCGAGTGATGGAGGCCGGTGGATGCCGGCTGGATCGCCCTGCTTTCGGGAGCACGCCGGTGGGGCGCGTGTGCCGTTCCGCCACGGTGGGTGGCCGGTGGAGGCCTCGCCTTCCTCTCTCTTTTCTTCTTTTTCTCTTCCGGTGTCGTGGGTCTGTGGCTGCTCCTCTCCCCTCCTCCTCTTTCTATTTCCCTTTTCTTTTCCTTTTCTATTTGCCTTTCTTGCTCTCTGTTTATTTTCTTTTGTTTTTTCTGCTCTTTGATTTCCCTTTGTGTTTTTCTTTGCTCTCCCTTTCTATTTTCTTATTTTGCTTTCTTCTATGGCCGGCTCTTCTGTTCTTCTGTTCTTGCTCTCTCCTTCTTCTTTCTTTTCTTTTCTTTTCTTTTTCTTTTCTTTTCCTTTCTTTCTCTTTCTTGATCTGCCGAGAGAGCTCCCTCTCTTGGTCTTCTTCTTTTCTTTTTATACCCTCAAATTAGGGTTAATTAGGTGCACAATGGTAATTTCCTCCATTTTTCTATTTTCTGATTTTTTATTTTTTATTTTAATTATTTTACTCAAATTACTACATATTAATTAATTAAACCCTCTATGAATTAAACACTCTATATTTTTATACCTACTTAAATTATCACATCTAATTAATTATCACATTTTAATTATCCTAAAATATTAACTAATTAATTAATCTATCTTACAATATTAACTAATTAAATTAAACTAATCATAATTTTTGATTTATCTAATTAAATTAACCTAATCTCTTTTTTTTCATTTTTTAATTTTATTTATTATTTTTTGGAGGATTTTACCAAGTACCCAAAATTGACATCAAAATTTGACTCAGAACCCAGTGTCTACACACATGCAAACCCTAAATTAGCAAATTTCTTTCATTCGTACGTAGCGAAATTCAACTCAAAACACATACTCATACTCATTCATATGGATTACCAACTTATTTAGATATCATGTACTGGAGTTACATATAATCTCTTTACATACAAAAGTTATCATTTACATATTACATAACACATAGTACAAAATATCAAAAACCTACACTAAACAAAGAGTCATAGTGTGTTGACCGTTTGGATTGCGAGATCGTCCTTCACGTTCGCTTTGCTTCAGAACCTACATGGTTTAGAAACCCGTGCCAAGCGATAACGCTTAGTGGGGAAATAACATACCATATGCACACATATATAACAATTCTTTGAGCAATATTATATACATGCTTAACAATCATGCTATATCATACGCATGCCTCGATAACATAGTATTAATCATGCCTTAGTATGAGTTCAGCATCTCTAAAAGTCATATTCACATATCACAATATTGTATGGCAGTCACATAACATGTTAACTTCACATTCTAATATCACATCACATTCACTTTGCACATTATAAGTAAACTCATTTTATTTTTACCTTGCCTGCAATTCATAGACGAGGATAACGGGTATCGCATCAGTACTCGAGAGTATAACAATCACATTTGTATCCGAAGATACGCACTTTCGCATCAGTACCTGTAGGTACAGAAATAGTCAATAAGATATAATACATATATATATACACATATATATATATATATATATATATATATATATATATATATATATATATATATATATATATATATATATATATATATATATATATATATAAGGATTCAATACGCATTAAAGATTTTAAAAGGAATCGGACAATTTGGCTGCAGCACTTAGACCCTATAGGCATGCCTATCTATCCACTACTCGACTTGGAGGCTAAATTAATAATCCAATTATGGTTCAATTATTCACAAAATATAACAACATTTAATCGTGATAAGATATATCATATCACGTATTAACTTACTTACACATATAGCTTATACCACAATCCACGAATCATAACACATGTATTCACATGGTATAACACATTTATAATTTCCATATTCATCATCATTCATTAGACAAACATATTAGTGTAACTAAAATAGGTCCACTATAAAGCTTCCCTAACACGAAGGTGTGTTGTGCTCATGACAGACTCAAAATTCCCTACTGTCACGCTTGCAACACAAGTCACACCCGAGACAGAATCATTCGATCACTTCTTTCGCACTCGCAGTGAGGTCAATGCGCGCGATAGAGCACAACATAACAATATTGCCCATCAGAGCACTCTATCGTGCCCGCGACCCCTTTTGGACTCGTGACAAAGCCTAAACCTTTTGTTCAAATCTCCAACCAAAATCGTCTTTCACATGCAGTTTGCTAAGACCACATAAATGACTGCCAAAACCCATCCTAACATCAGTTCCTGCCATCATGGCCTTCTAACCAAATGTTTATGTACAAGTTAAATTTACAAATGCACATTTCTCATTATTATTAGACTTAAGATAAAGGAGTTATGACCAATAGAACATTAGATGCTCCAAAAGCTATCCTACAAGATTTAGCTATACGTATTAGACACTTTTGAAGAAACTAGCATCCTCAAACCAATATGGTCATCTCTACAACAATTATTGGCACATATCTTATGAACCTAATTCTAACAACCTCATTCATTTTAGAATCATACAACTCACGTATAACATGGACACATCTATAGGTCAATCTAATATACAATTCCAGTTTTTACCACATCAAGCTATTCAAGCTTGAATTCCCAAAGTTGGAATATCTAGTACCTCAAACTCACACAAGACTACCCCAAAGTACACATAACTCCACGACATGTTCAATTTCACAATTAATATCCAATATATACAATTTACTTTGCAATTTCTCAAGTTACCAAAATAGGGCAACATGCTTAATTAAATAATTTATGGCAATTAACTTGGTTCATCAGCTCATAATCTCAATACAATTCATAACATCACATAATTATACATTTTTTATTCATTTAAAATACATAATTCAATCATGCAACTTACAGTTCATATTATGTCAAAATAACACACAAAGTAGTGTTTCCTAAACCTCACTATCCTTTGCTCCTTATGCTGACTTAGCATTTGGTTCTCCCACTTTTTCTTTTGCTTTATGTTTCCTTGGTTTAACCACTACAAGAATAGTCCAATTTCTAGAATTGGAACACAATATCATCATCCTATCCAAATCAAAAGAAAAGGAGAAGAAGAAGAAGACCAATCTAGAAGCTGTACTTACCTTGATTAGATGAAATAAAATACACTACACACACTTTTTGACTAAATCAGTAGAAATGCAGTGAATTTATAGCTAAAGAGATGAAGAAACGGAAGGAGAATAAGAACAAGAATAATGAGAGAGGGAAAGCCAACCAACATATGCAGAAAATGGGTTTCTCTCTCCTCAAAATACTTTATATTGCATGCAATAGGGTGAGGTGGCACAAGCTGAGTTTGACACTAGAAAATTCACCAACTCGAACCTAATCAAGCTTAGTTTAATCTAATTCCACTTAGTGTTAACTAATCCAAATCCTAATCTTAATTATGTACATCTAAAAATTAGCCACTTAAACTTATTTATTTATGCAATTGAGTCCTCATTCCAATTAATCTTAGGTCCGAAAATGAACGAACTCAAAATTAAATTTACCCAATTACCCCAATTTGACAAAATTACTACTAGGGTATAATTCGGGCCATTTTAGAGACAACATGGAGTGCCATCTTCCATCATTTCAGACAGGGTTCCATGATTCACTTCCCAATTTTGGAAGAAGCTACAGGAAGTACTGTGAACTAAACTTCACTTCACCATAACTTTCCATCCTCAAACTGATGGCCAGTCAGAACAAGTGATACAGATACTTGAGGACATGTTAAGAAGTTATGTCCTAGAGTTCGAGAGTAGTTGGGAAATATACTTACCATTGGTTGAGTTCGCTTACAATAATAACTACTAGTCAAGCCTCAAAATGGCTCCATATGAAGCACTGTATGGAAGGAAGTATAGAACTCCCCTATGTTTGAAAGAACTGGGCGAAAGGAGATTAATGGGAACATATTTGATTCGCAAACTGAAGAAAAGGTACGGGTGATTAAAGGTAGACTAAAAGAAGCCATGGATCGACAAAAATCCTATGCAGACTTGAAGAGGAAGGATATTGAATTCCAATAGGGTGAAAAAGTTTTCCTCAAAGTATCCCCATGGAAGAAGATTCTGAGATTTGGTAAGAAAGGTAAGCTGAGTCCTAGATTTATTGGCTCTTACGAGGTTGTACAATGTGTAGGACCTATTGCATATCAGTTGATATTGCCATAAGAACTTGAAAAGATCCATGATGTTTTCTATATATCAATGCTTTAAAGATACCGATTAGATCCCAATCACGTGATCAAACCAGAAGAAATTCAAATACAGCCTGATTTGACCTGAAGCAATAATACGATAATCATACTTCATATGGAAATATGTTCCTACGTAGCTTCTTTTACATTATGATGATTTCATAACACTTTCATTATGATGAAGAACCGATATAGATTTTAGCTAGGGAATTCAGGCAACTGTGGAATAAGCAAATCCCACTAGTGAAAGTGTTATGGAATCATCATAATGTGAAAGAAGCTACGTGGGAACCTGAAACAATAATACAATAATCGTATCGACAGCTTTTCACTGTAGGTAAAATTTTGAGAACAAAATTTTTATAAGTAGGGGAGAATAACAATGGCTTAAAAACTAGATTAGTCATGAATAGTATTTTCTAATGGTGAATAGTGCATCTAACTGCAAAATGCACCTAGAGGTAGAAAATATTTTATTTGACTATCGAAAAATACTAGTCATGGCAAGTCTGAGGATGAAATTTAGAGTGGAACGAAGGTCAAATAGGCATTTAAAAGTCAAAAATAACAAAAAAGTCACGGTTTTGGTTTAAATAGTAACCAATTTGACTTTAGGGTTGACCGACACTTTAAAAATAGTAAATAACCTCTAAAAAATTATTTAAAGGCATATATTGACTCTAGATAATATGGGGGATAATTTGACAGTAAAAAGAAAATTTTACGGTAACACAGAAAATAGGTGAATCGGATAGGTAATAGTAAACTGGACCGAAAATGGACTCTGATTGAGTTGAAAATTTTTATGTAGGCTAAATTGTATATTTTAAGAATTATGGAATCATTTTTGGGAGAATTTGAACTTGGGAAATGAGGAAAAGAATTTAAAGTTACATAATAGGCTTAATATGTAAATGGGCTTGGAAATGGTTGGCCCAACTTGGTTGGACGAAGCCTAGCCCATTAGGAGGCATATATAAAGGAAAAAAAGCAATCAGATTTGTGTAGAAAGTTCAGCCATCTTCTACCTCCTTCAAGCTTGGCTGAATCCATATTCTTCCTCCTCCATCAATTTTCTTCATGTCTCCTCTATAATTCCTACTAAATCAAATCTCCCTAATCAAAGTTTAGATTCTCTTTTTATTAATAGTAGCTTCCAAAGTTTATTCAAGGTGAAAGAAGTGAGAGAAAGTGGATAGAAAAGTTTATGTGTTAAAATTGAGGTAAGTGGAATTGAGTTATATAATTTAATTTAAATGTACATATGGGTAGAGTAAAGGTTACAGAGTATGATTATGCTATTATATTGAATAAAAGAAGAAAGAAAATGATGAATTCTTATCCTTTATATTCGACCAGTATAGAAAATAAAGAAAAATAAGGTGGTTTAAGGCTTAAAAGATGTAGAACAAGAAATTGAGGTTAATGGACACAATATCCTTCTTTTTGCATTAAAAATGTGTAATTTTAGGCTATGTTTGTGAAGTGAGTATGTGAATTATGCATGCAAAATTTAAAGCATGCTTATAAACATGCTAAAGGAAGTTAAAAATGATGATTTATATACTTGAAATGAAAAGAATAAGTGTGTGTGTGAAAACCTAACTTGGGCTGAATTGTATATTTAATGAATATTAAGGTATACTTGATATTTAATGCAATATAACCATGTATTTATAATTATTAACATGTAATCTAGCTAATTTGATGATTAATGGAAGAAAATTAAATATGAGTGGAAATTCATGCGTATGGCCGAATGGTGATAATGAATTTCTTATAGTATATTTTGTGAATTTTATGATTGTGATGCCTAAAAATGAATGCAGAAGTGAAAAGGAGCATAAAATAATTTATTTAGAATTTTTTAATGCTTAATTGAGTATTTTGTACGTTGCACATACATTATGTTTGAGATTAATGTTATGGAAAAAGATAGGTTAAAGTAAAGAGAAGACATAATTGATATTAGAAATAAATAATAAATGAATTGGAGGTGAAAAATATGGAAAAGAAAATGATTGAGTGGTGAATGTACCCAATGGTCGAATGGTTTTATGCAATTCATAATGAAAGTTGAAAAATAATGAAGGATGAAGTTGCCCTTAGGAGTCTGGTAGTGAAATCTAGCTCAGGATATAGTTGGCTAGCCATAGAAAAATGATACCGCGGTCCGAGTCATGACGACTCATTTAGGTAGGCTAATGGTAGTTACCATATTAATATTGTCACTGTCATTATTACTGATATTGTAATTCTATATACTATTTGTTGTAGTAGGCCTATAGGGTCCATGTCCCGTATATCCTGTTTAAAGATTTCTCCCGGATTGGTACTAAGGGTAAATTAATGAAAATGAATTAAAATGAGTAAATGAATGCTAATAAAGAAAAATGGAGTAAAAAGGACTAAATGGTAAAGATATAAAAGAAATAGGGGTAAATGGTAATTTTATAAAAGATTAAGATAAAAGGGTAAAAATGAGTAAATAAGTGACTGAATGATAAATTAGGTAAAATGGTAATAATATAAAAACCAAAAAGGTAATTTAGTATAAAAATGATAACTAGGGGCTACATGGTAATTATTCATGGTAAATATAAATTTAATGTGAAAAATAGATAAGAAATGGTAAAATTGTGGTTATATTAAGAATGAAGGGTAAAATCGTAATCTAATTAAACTTAGGGACTGAAGTGTAAATTGCCTTTAATTTGCCTAATAAAAAGGACTAAATTGTAAATTGATAAGAATTATGATTAATAAGTGCAATTGTTAAAGAAAATGTAGTATAATAGGGGATTGAATGAATAATAATAATGTTAATAAAAGTAATTAAAACATATATATTTAAAATGTTAGTGATAATAACATAAATAATATTTAGGTGAATAACAATAGTATGAATAATATTAGTATAATGAAATTGGAAACTAGTGCATTAATATCGATTTAGTATTTATATATATATGTGTTAATTGTGAAAGTTAGCATGCATGTTTTACTAGTGGAAAACTTAGGATATGTATCCACCATTGAGCATAATTAATGCTCAGTATGTAGTTTCATTTGACTGCATGTAGGTATAGGAGATTAGGGCCGGTGGAGCAAGCATACTCAGAATTGGAAGCAGACCGGTCAAAGGAGGATCAAGTGCATTTTGTATGAATATAATTATGGCATGTATATGTATTTTGGAGATATATCTATGGTTGTGTATTTAAGACTGTGTAAGACGTATATGGATCCTTGAATATTATTATAGACATGTATAATGTGAATATGATAAGTGATATTGTGAAATATAAATTGTTGTGCCCATGATGGGTTGTGGAATTGTTTGCTTTGCAGGAGGGTAGGAAAAATATATAGCCATTATACTACCAAAAATTCTATCAAATGAATAATTAATTAGACAATTATAGGTCCTCGGTAAGAATTAAACTTAAGTGATTAAAGAGGAAATAACAATGGTTAAGTAGTCAAGTGAAAGAAGCAACATTTAAAGAAACAATTTACTTGTTTTTAGTAATACTCTGAATTAAGATAAATTACAATCGATTAAAGAGTTCGCTAACAAGGTTAACCGTATGTACTGTATAGCAAATTAAGAGTAATAAAACAAAGTTCCCCCAATTTTATGAAAAGTCTCTTAGGAGTATATAGAGTTGTAAGGTATGGTCGTAGCACAAGCGCCAGCCAAAATACAAAGTTCAAAAAAATCTCTTAGGAGCATATGGAGTTGTAAGGCACTCTAATGTCCCGATTTGCACCCTAGCTATTTTGGACAGGATTCTTATGTATTTATGTGTGGGGTAAATGAGTATTATTGTGATTATGGGTTAATGCATAATTGGAATTAAGCTAATAAAAGATATTAATGTAGTAATTTACATATGAGGACCTAATTGCATAAATAGGTGGATTTAATTGTGTTAGTTAGGAAGGTAATTGGGCCTAGGGATAGTTATTATTAATTTAGAGTAAATGTGAGAATTTAGAAAAGAAGAAGGATTAATGGAGAAATGGAAAGTGTGCACTAATCATTTTTTGGCAGCTGCTCACTCTAGAAAGTGGAAGAGAATTCATCGCTTTATAAGCAATGAATGTTAGCTGGGTTGGGAAAAAAGAGCCAGCTGGTTTCTCCTTCCCCCAAAACTATCGTTCTCTTCTTCTTGCACCTGAAAAGTTGTTTGAGATTACTCAAGATAAATTCCATATAGTATATTAGTTTAAAAGTGGTTTTGAAGCTTTAAGGTAAGAATAAGTTCCTGTTCATTATCTTCTTCCATTTTAATGGTTAGAGTGTAAGTTATGGTATTTATGAAATTGATATAGTTTTGCTATTGGAACTTGATTTATAGTTGCTGAAGGTAAGAAAAAGGAGAAAGAAGAAGAAAGCAGGGGATTGAGTTGAAGGAAAAGTGAATTTTGACGTTTGGGAATTCTTCACCTTTTATATTGAATTTATGGTTAATTCTAAATTTGAAGATGAATGAAGTGTTTGTCTACATCTATTAATGTTATTAATAGATTTGCAAAGTTGTTTGTGTATGATAATTGATTTCGGGGTGTGATTTGTGTGGAAGAAATGCATTGGTGTTGTTTAGGAGATTAGAGTGGAAAAACAAAGCATGTCCAATTTCTAGATGAGCACAGATAAGCTTTTGAAAACATAACTATGTTAATGGAAATGAGGTAGCTGTGTTAGGTTATATAGTGGTCAGGGATATCCTTATCGCCGTGTGATCATGTAAAGTTATGAAAATGTGGTAGTCCATAGGATTACACGGTGGGCAGGTAAGTCCTTATCGCTGTGTAAAGGCATTATGTCCAATTTTTTGAAATGTGGGGTAGTTTACACAGCGGTCAGGAATATCTTTACCACCGTGTAACGACATTTTATTTAGCAATTGGTAATTTTAGGCATCCCACACGGTGGTCAAAAGTTTCTTGCCATCGTGTTGTGTCCTTTACATGACGTTCAGGAGTGTCCATACCTCCATGTAAAAGCATTCTGTTTGACAATGCCTAAATGCCAGAACTTCACACAGCGGGCAGGTTTTCCTTACCACCGTGTGATCCCCGTTTTTCCAGAAATTGTTTGTGAATTTTTATTATCATATGGCTTCTAAATGATACCGAATTTTATGCAATGAATATTTATCATTAATAAATGATAATCAAGGTATTTTCGTTCTATAATAAGAACTACTCAGATTAGGAATATATATACCTTATAAATCTTTACTTAACACCATGAAATGATAAACCTATAAAAGTTATATGCTTTTTTGCCTGTTTTAGACCGAGTGGTGGATAGATAGGCATGCCTATAGGGATTCTGAATGCTGTAGCTACCGTTCTATCATTTGGACCCCGTTTGGGTCATCTTTACTGTAAAAAGAAAAGAATAGTATGATTAAAGTATATTGTACCTTCGGGTACCACCGTTTGTACCTTCAGGTACCACCATTTATTACTCTTCCCTTTATCCACTAGCTTTTTACTCTGAACTAAAATATGCTCACTATAGATATATGGTTACTCTCTACTCAATTTACACTGAGGTTATGATTATGTATTGTGTACCTAGTGATGATCTATGTTGTGCATACGTTATGTGTTTTTGGTTTCGTCGACTACTGTGAGTAGTCGTCCATTTCATGTTATTTCCCTAATAAGCTTTATGCTTAGCACAGGTGTTTTTTCTATGTAGATACCAAAGATAAATTTAGCGCCAAGGACATCTCATGTTTGTCAAGCCAACACACCAATAGAAGAACCCATATGTAGGGTTTTCATTTTTTATATAAGTTTTGTATCTTATGTCTTTTTGGCTTGTAATTATATATTTTAACACAGTAATCAAATATGCATATTATTGGAACGTCTATGAGTAATTCAATGATATATGGATTTTTGTTACAATTTATTATATAGTCTATTGAAATGATGAAATTTTGTAGTTCTAACTATTAGACATGTATTATGTTTGTACACTCTCTTATTCTGTTAAAGGGGTATAAGGGGTGTTGCAGGCACGGTCACAGCACAAGCACCACCTAGTCTGCGGAGTTTGCATCTATTTCAAAAAATGTTTTTTAAGAGCATATGGAGTTGTAAGGCACAGTCGCACTGCAAACACCACCCAGACTACGATGTTTGCCCCAATTTCAGGAAAAGTTTCTCATGAACATTTGGAGTTATAAGGCATGGTCGCAGCAAATACACTAGCCAGACTATGGAGTTTGCCCCAATTTTAGGAGAAGTCTCTCAAGATCATATGGAGTTGTGAGGCACGATTGTAGCACAGGCACCAACCAGACTAGGGAATTCACCCTAATTCCTTTCAAAGTCTCCTTAAGAAGCATTTAGAGATAAAACACAATCACGACAGAAATTCCAAATGATAAAAAAAAGGTTTGAGACCATAGGGTTTATGTAATGGCCCGATTTGTACCCTAGTATGAATGAGACCTAATTGGGATAATTGGGGTAAGTGCGAACTGAGATTATTAAAGTTGGACCTAAAAGCAGTGAAAAATGTGGACCTAATTGCAAATAATAAATAAGTTTGGTGGCTGAAAAGTAAGTGGGCATGGTTAAGTTTAAGTAAGATGGATTAAGTGACAATTGGGTTTAATTAAAGTTAATTGAATCAAGGATGAAGTGGTAGAAATCTAGGTGTTGAGTTGTGGGTTTGCCACCTTATTAAACTACATGCATATATAAAGGAAGATTGTGAGTGGAGAATGCAGAATTTGTCACTTGTGTTCTCATTTGTACGGCTCTATTGAAGTCCCATTCTCTTCTTCTTCTTCCATTCTATTTCTGCATTTGTAGCTTAAGTTCATCAAGTTTCTGTTAGTAGATTTCTGTTGGTTGATTATAGTTGAATTTTGTTCTTGTAACACCCCCTAACCACCTATAGATATTTACTACAGTGATTATGGAGTGTCATAACACAAACACATGCGCATAAAATATTATTACAAACAAAGTTCTGAATTAATAAATTTCTTTCAATATCACATTTAGATTATAAACTGAGAATCCATGCATTGCATTACAAAACACTTATATACTTTCTTTATTATTCACTTTACAAAATATAACTTTCTTAATATTACAAATATTCTACATTTACACATTACTAACAATAGTAACACATCCTATAATATTACAAATATTCTACATTTACAGCGGTTCCTAATGTGTTGGCCATTGGCGATGCAAAACTGTCTTCCAAAACACTACCTTCAGATACCTGTATGGACAAAACATCCATGCTAAGCGATAACACTTAGTGGGGAACAACAGAGAATAGATAAACACTCATAGTGATCACCAATATCAATCACATGCTCAAGCAACATACACATATACATACAGTTCATTTTAACATCATTAATAATGCACTCATAAGGAATTACACATAAGTAACTATCCATATTCTCACACATATATTCATTTGCTTATTATGGTATTTCTTCAGTCATTCATGTCGATTCTGTAAGTCTTATCATTACTGGAATCACATATATATATAACTTCATATATATATTTTATATATATATATATATATATATATATATATATATATATATATATATATATATATATATATATATATATATATATATATATATATATATATATATATATATATCAAGATGGTCATTAGCACTTGCAAATGCATAAACACCTTCATCATGTTATAAATACAAATCCAAACAATGCATACCTTTATTCATACTCATCAATTAATATAAAGCTTACCGTTATTTACTTATTATCCCAACATAGCATATAGGATACCACATATTGTACCCACAATGTAATAACTTTACATTATACAACAACAATTATCAACATTAACATCCATATAATATGTAACAACCCAATAAGAGCTTAGTCGGAATTGGCATGCTAAGTCGGGGAATTTGAGAGTATTTCGGTAATTTTGGTTAGTGGAATTGGAGTTAATTGAGTAAATAAGGATCTAATATAAAGATAATTTAAGTTGAAAAAGGAAAGAATTTTTTTTAGTGAGTGAAGTGATATTGTTAGGACCAAAGTGAAATAAGTTAAGATATTTTTACTTGGACTAGTAGGGGCTTAACATGTGGCTGGTAGGTGAAGAACATTTAATGTGAAAAAGAAGAAAAGGAAAAAGAAGAGAGAGGGAAGGGCAGAAGCTGGATTTTCCCGTTCTTGCTCCCTCCTCCTCTCCCTGTTCTTCTTTTCTTCCTTCTTTCCGTTTCTTCCTCTTCATCCCCTGGTTGTGTGTGAGCTAGAGTTGCTTGGGAAGAGTTTGAGGGCTGCTTTGAAGAGGTAATATTTGGTTTGATATGCATGTGTTTGATCTTCTTCTTCTCCTTCTGGTTTTGCTTTGATTTTGAGAAAGTTAGGGTTTTGGTTAAGGTATTTTTGGGTTTGTTTATGCAAGTGTTGGGTGGCAAGAAGAAGAACAAGGGCAAAGAAAAGATTGGAGATTGAAGAGTGGCTGGGTCTTTGGACTACAAGAGGTTTGGGAGTTCTTGTCTCTGCCCTTTTGTCCTTTTCGAATAAAGTCTGTGTATGTGTGTGTATGTTCGATTTCTGGAAAAATTTAATGTTTATTGGGGCTTATGTTAGTATATATGTTATGGGTTTTTGTTGATTTAAGTTGTGATGCATGATTATTGATCTATTAGAGCATAAGTGAGAATTGATGAACTTTACTGTAATTTTTCTGGATTTGTCATTGTTGGAATCTTGATTATGTGAATCCATGATTGATTGTAATTATTGTGGATAAAGTGGTGTTTTATGTTGTTGTGATGCATGGAAGGTTTATTTGAAGGTAAGGTGAAGTTTGGTTTTATTTGGGTCAAAATGGGTTTGATTTTGGAAGTCTGGGATTTTCTGTGTTTTTTCTGGAAAATGGAAGTCGTGATGCTGTCGCGAGTGCGATAGAATAGTGAATTCCAGTTCTTCACGATAGTTGCTCTGTTGATTGTGAGGCCTCCGACTCGTGAAGCTTGGGCATACGCTAGTGGTGCAGCAAAATCACGCGTTGGTAAGGGAAAAAGAGAGATTCACGAGATGTGAATCATGTTCACGTGTCGTGAACAAGGTTCACGAGTTGTGAACCAAGTTCATGAGTCATGAACAACATTCACGAGTCGTGAACAACCTTCAAGAGTCGTGAAAGTTGTCTCGTGCTGGCCCAGCACGACTCGCACGCCCCTTTGCCCCTCCCCTCGCGTAGGCCTATCGGCCACTGTCACGAGCGCGACAGTGACCCCTTATGCCCAGTTTTTTCAATTTTGCCCTTCTCTTCTAAGATGAATTTTGTATCATTTCTTCATGGGTTTTTACTATTGTATGGGAATAAATATGCTGTATGATATTATGATTTCTTTATGATAAATTATATGTTATGCTTTGAGCATGATTTGTATTATGTATGACCTGCAAGAGTCAGTCTAGTGGATAGTTAGGCATGCCTAATAGAGTTCTATAGCTGCAGCACCTTTGTTTGTTTGGACCCCCATCAGGTCCCCATTTGGATCCTCGCGATCCTTTTTAATGTGTTTGGATCTTGTTTAAGATCCCCTCAGTAAAATGTTTTTGAAAGAAAAATGTGATGTTGCTTTTCGATTCGTACCCATAAGGTACCGCCATGCGTTCGATTCTTACCCATAAGATACCGCCATGCGTTCACTCGTTATCCACTATTGTGAGTTAGCAGGTGTATTGTTTGTTAGTGTTATGCTTATGAGAATGAGAAATCTGATCGGCTATGACAATCAGTATGTGAATTAATATGTATACGAATGTGATCATGAACTCTCGAATGCTATGAATGTAGTGATTATGTTATATGTTTCTTTAGCTTCTGCTATTATAGTGATTTCAGCATGTTGACATGTGTTTACATCTTATTTGTACGATTATATATGTAGTTGTACATTTTTGGGTGCTTTGTTCCTCCCCACTAAGCGTTATCATTCAGCAAGGGTTGTTTTCCCGTGTAGGTGGTAGGTTTTGTTCAGTTCGAGTCGCGCATCTGCAGGTCGGCCACTAAGAGTAGAGTTTTGTTTTTGTGTCACTGCTCCTATATTTTGTATATCATTTTGATTATGTGATTATATTTTGGTACAAGGGTTTATGTAATTAAAGATCTTTATGTAACTCTTTTGGATATTGTATATTTTGTAATTGCATGTTTAGTGTTTTTATTATTTATTTTAATTTTATGCTTTCACTTATGGGCATGAATGTATGTTTTTGTATCGGGTCTGGGTGTGTGTGTCCGGTCGTTGGCTCTACAATCGGATTGTTGAAGTGGCTGTCCGTTCGGGGTGTTACATAATACAAATCCCCATCCATTACAATCATAAACCATTCTACACACACTTCGACCTAACAAAATTATACACTCGTAAATTCACATAGATACACAAAGTTGACTATCAATCATTTGTTTGGTAACTATTTTTTAATCTTGCCTGCAGTTCTAAAGTAGTGGATAACGGGTTATCACTCTGATATCCGTAGATACCTTTAAACTAGTATCCGTAGATACTGATATACTCAATCGCATTAGTACCAATAGGTACGGAATTAATCAATCGCATTAGTATCCGTAGATACCTTAATATCAAATACACAATCAATCGCTTTTGGCTGCAGCACTTTAGACCCTATAGACATGCCTATCTTTCCACGACTCGACTCGTAGGCTAAACACTGTCTCAGTTTCCTAAATTTGATTCACATGTTATAAACCTTTGCAAAACTGCATTAAGCAACCATCGATAACTCATAATACTATTCATTTTCGTACACATATAACTTATTATCAATCTCACATCTCATCATTCAATTCATACCAATTGCTTATATATATATATAGACACACATACTTACCTGATTTGCTACATTATTGGATTTCATATAAATAAGAAACTCACAAGCTCAAAGCCTTAAATCACATATATCATTATCATAATATACGATCACTCATTTTTCCACATGAACAAATATAGCATCCTTAAATATCTTGCATAATAATACATTCTCGTAATATCTATATCAATTCATGCATCATATAATAATGTTAGCTCAATACTTCAAACACACATTCATTGAACATATCACATTTATTCATATTCACATTAAGCAAACTCATTTCATTTGATATCCTTCATGTGTGTATAACTTAATCTCAATTCATAATTATGTATACTTGTTCATATTACACATGCTAATATAGATTAAGATATTATAATCCTCAATAATGTCATTAAACTTGACTTGATTCTATTTCATACAATTACACATCATTACTTCATTAGTTTGCTATTAATCTTAATCCTATTCATGGTTATTTTCCAAGTGATAACTATTCATATACTCATTTAATAGTCCTAAACATGCATCGGATATATCCTAGAAAGTTTCGGTGCAATACAGGTTCAATTCGAGAAGAAAAACACATAAAATAGTCAAAACAGAAGGGGTCACAGTGGCAATTACTTTGTTGTGACCATGAGGTCCAAAAATAAGAATTCTTCCCTCTCTAGGCATGAGTCATGGTGGAAATGAATTCGTTGTCACCGTGACATACCAAAATTTAACAAAACAGAATGTAAAACTCGGGACTGATTTACTACCCAATTTTGAAAAGAAAATATAAATACTTAAACCTCATTTTTAGACAAAACTCCCTCATTTACATTTGTTTCCTAAGTTGTTAAGTTTCAAATGAAATAAGCTTCAGGTCATTTGGACATTTAAAGCATTAGATATGAGCTGTACAACATTAACTGCTCAAATGAGCCGGCCAAAGTAGACACACCTCTTTCGTGGCCATTTTGCGGACACTTAGAGCTAGAATTTGCTCAACCATATTTCTGACATATTTTTAGATACAGATCTTAGGTTTCAGCTCCAATTTTAAGCAACCAATTTGGAGCAATATAACTCAATATATGGGCAAAATAGTCACTAAAGGTCAAGAGAGACCTACCTAGAAACTTACTCTACAAACACATTTTTCTTATTACTTGCATATGACCTCTGAATTCAACTTTAATGACATTTTTATCCAACGTGCTCTACTAATTATTTATTTATATATATGTTGACTTTTAGTAGGCACAATCCTCATCTCAATTTGATTAAAACTCAAGGAGTTATGGTCCAAGGAACATAACATGCTCCAAAAGGCCCTCCTACAGAATTAGTTACACTTAAATTCACTTTTGCAGACTTTAGAGCCCTCAATTCATGATGATCATTTCTAAGACAATTATGATTACATATTATAGGAACCAAATCCCATCAACCCCATTCATTTCTATAATCATACAACTCAAGTTATGACACTTATAATTACAGTAGGTCAAATATACCTCAACTCAATTTTACACTTCTAGCTCATTAACTACAAACTCACCTATTTAGCATCATTTTATCATCACACTCATAATACACTTCCCCAACTTAATTATACATATCACGACACATTCACTTTCGTAGTAAAGTTCATTCATTACATAAACAGAGCAATTTATAGTTCATTCGAAATTAGGGTTCAATCTTAGGTCAATCAATCAAACTCATGATATTCACTAATACTCAATAAGTTCATTTCTTCAATTCAACACATCACAGAACACAATTTACACACTTAAGGTACAAAAGCAATTAATTAACACACACACAAGCAATTAGTTCCCAAACCTCAATTTCCTTAGCTCCACTTAAGCTCACTTGGCACTTTGACCATCAACCCTCTTCTTTCCCCTTTTTTCTTCTCACAGCCACAACCACATGCATAATCAGATTTCAAGAATTGAAACACCATAATCAATCCTCAATCCCATAAATTTCAGAACAAGAAGAAGTGGAAGATGAACTATAATTAGTCACTTACCTTATAAGATGATGAAACACACACATGCAAACCCCTTCCAGACTCACAATACAGCAGAATTTCACTTAAGGAACTTAACAAGAAGAAGAAAATAAAATGAAGGGGAAGAAGGAGATGTGGAAACGTGAGGAAGAGAGCAAAAAGAGAAGAAAGAGGAAAAAGAGAGAAGGAATAGGTGGAGAGAGGAAAGGCAGCTGCCCAAAAGCAGGCTATGGGTGTGATTCTCTCTACTACATGCATGGCCCTAGTTGGCAAAGTAGAAAAGACACATTTGTCCCACAATTCAGTCTTCCCCTTATAAAATCTGACTTTTCTTAAGCTTAATTAAATCCCATTATATGCTAATCAACCCAATTAAAACTTAATCATGCTCTTTTACATTTTGGTCACTTAAATAAATTTTATTTATGCAATTGGGTCCTCAATTTCTCAATTACTCTTAAATCCAAATTAGCAAACTCACTATTAAATTCACCCAACTACCCTAGTCAAGCCAAAATACTACTAGGGTCAATTTCGGGGCATTACAGTTCTTGTGCAAGGTAAGCAACTCTAGTTCTTCATCTTCTTCTCCTCCTTCTCACTTCTAAAATTGAGACTGAATTGGTATTGAACCCTTGTTTTCATTTATGGATTTGGGATGAGGGTTGTAGTGGTAGAATCCAGTAGAACTAAGGGTAAATAAAAGTTAGAGAATCTTGTGGCAAGTGAGCATTTGGAGCAAAGGAGAAGAGGTTTGGGAACTAATTACTTTGTGTGTGTAAATTGATAGATTGTGTGTTCAAATGTGTAAATTATATTATGAAAGGTATTAAATTGAAGAAATGAACATATTAAATTATAGTAATAACTATGAATCAAATTGACCTAGTTTGAACCCTAATTTCGGATGAATTGTGGAATTGTTGTATTTTGTGAGCAAATGAATTAGTTGAGAAATTATAAGTGGTATGGTATGCATATTTGAGTTAGGAATATGTAGTTTGAATTGTTGTGAAAGTGATGTTGAATGAGTATAGTATGGTGACCAAAATATGAACCTTCATTTTGAAGATGTGAGTATTGATTGTGAAATTTCTGGTTATTGGCATGTGCTAAGAATTTGATTATACTATAAAGTTTATATATATGTATAGGGACTATAGTTTTAATTTGGTGTATTGGTTTGGCTAAATTTGCTGTTTCCAAGCTTGATAAGCTTGATTGTGTCAAATGGTCTTTAAGGTCTATTCCGACCCATGTAAATTATTTATGTTGTAGAATGAGTTTTACAGCTCTAAATTGGATGAGACTAATTAGGTTGGATCCTTGAATTCTATGTCTTTAAATGTTGTAGAAATAGTGTTGTTGATTGGGGGACTCTAAAGTCTCAAAAATTACTTATAATTCAAGCTAGAATTTCAGTAGGAGGGTTTTGGGACAAGTCATGCTCCCTGGACCATAACTCCTTGAATTTGAGTCTAAATGCTATCTAATTTATGCCAATTGGAATTTAGCATGTAGATGAGTAAATTATTAGAGAGCTTATTAGTTAAAAATGCCATTAAATTTGGTTAAGAAGTCATGTGTATGAAATACTAAAAATGTACCTGTGACGCGCGCCTGAACCAGCAAGGCCCTCTTCGGGAATCCGCTTTTAGGATTCGAGGGATAGGTTCGCGTCTTTTCCGATTTTAGGTGTTATGAGATATTTTCGGCACTTCCTTTTACAATAGAACATTGAAAAGGACCATCCATCGCCATAACACCTTTAGGCACTTTTGAGGTATTTTGGAGTCGCCACCCAATTTACAAGAAATTGGGAAAGTTTAACCTCTTATCGGTCTAAACCAGAGATGGTGTCCGGAACTTCACACTTATTAGTGCCTTGGTTAATTATAAATGGGTTTTTGAATTACAAAATTTCATTTTTCATCTCACGCGATTAATGCATTAAATTTAAAGCGCACATCATTCACATATGTAAAGCGGTAAATAAAATTTAAAATAAAGACAAAATAAATTACAACAAAACTAGAGGCGGAATACAACCCCATCGTAAATAAAATATAAATCATACATAAAACGGGGTATTTATTAATGTTGAGGACGTTGGTCCTCTCATGCACAATTAAAGAAAATCATTTTAAAGTGACAATTTATTTTGGATGAAAAAACTAGGACCTTGGTCCCATTTTATTAGAAAACCCAAGT
Source organism: Excoecaria cochinchinensis (assembly GCA_947683425.1). NCBI lineage: Eukaryota > Viridiplantae > Streptophyta > Magnoliopsida > Malpighiales > Euphorbiaceae > Excoecaria > Excoecaria cochinchinensis. The sequence goes on from CANTUQ010000038.1 coordinate 2,283,699, forward strand.
TTATTTGTAAAAATATTTTTGTGTGATTTTTGATTAAGCGTGCAAAAATAAATGGTTTAATTAATTATTACATGCCAAATAACTCAATAAAACAAACAAAGGAAAAATAACAAGTACAATGAAAAATAACAACTCCTTGGATCTCCTCCTTCATTCGCACGGGCGCTCAAACAGGGGAACGCAAGCATTTGACACCAACAACAAATACAAACAAACTTAATCTTAGTAATCGAAACAAGAAATTCAATTAAAGCAAATAATAATAAATAAATTAAATGAAGCATGCATATTAGTTGATAAATAAGTTTAAATGACATATTTAAATGAATTAACACATTAGTAGATCAACATATAAAATATAAAGTAGAAATAATAATAATAATAATAATAATAATAATAATAATAATAATAATAATAATAATAATAATAATAATAATAATAATAATAATAATAATAATAATAATAACATAACACAAAATACTAATAATAAACAAACATAACAATTAATTAACAATAACCATATAATAACAATAATAATAATAATAATAATAATAACAATAATAATAATAAAACAGAAATTAAATAAATAATAATAATAATAATAATAATAGTAATAATAATAAAACAGAAATTAAATAAATAATAATAATAATAAAAATAAAAAAAATAATAATAATAAATAGAAATTAAATAAACATATAATAATAATAATAATAATAATAATAATAATAATAATAATAATAATAATAATAATAATAATAATAAACATAAATTAAATAAACATATAATAATAATAATAATAATAATAATAATAATAAAAACAGAAATTAAATAATAATATTAATAATATTAATAAACAGAAATTAAATAATAATAATAATAATAATAATAATAATAATAATAATAATAATAATAATAATAATAATAATAATAAAAGCAGAAATTAAGTAAATAAGTAAATAAATAAATATATATATATATATATATATATATAAAATATAAAATATAAGGAAAATAGGGGGCTTACCTCGCCGGAGTGCCGCCGGAGCAAGGGTGGCCGTCACCTCTACCACCGGAGTGTAGATCGTCGTCACAGGGTCTCACCGGCGGTGTCCACGCGCCTAACGGAGCTGGTGTCTCGTCGGAAATCGCCTCCAAAGGTCGCGGGTTCTTCTCCCTCACGCGGCGTCTGCCGGAGTCCGATGGAGGAACGGCTGCCGTCGTCTGAAGCGTCTGGATGTGGGGAGTGCGCCGGTGTGGCGCGTGTCGCCGTGTGCGGCGGTGATCGGCCGGCGGAGCCACCGCCCCCTCCTTTCCTTTTTCTTCCTTTTTCTTCTTCCTCCGGCACCGTTGGTTCCCGTTGGCTGCTGGTCCTCCCACTTTGCTTCCTTTTCTTTTCCTTTTATTTGGCTTTCTTTGGTTTTTTCTTACCCTCTCTTCTTGCTCTCTCTGTATTCTCTTTTTCTTTGTTTTTTTACTTTCAATTCTTTTGTTTCTCTTTGGCCGGCTCCTCTTGCTCTCTGTCTCTTTCTATTTTCTTTTCTTTTTTTTGCCTTTCTATTTTTTGGTTTTTCTGGGTTCTTGCTCTGCTCTCTCTTTTCTTTCTTTTTTGTTTCTTTCTTTTTCTTGATCTGCCGACTGAGAGAGCCCCCCCTTTATTTTTGCTCATTTTATTCTTTTTATACCCTAAAATTAGGGCTAATGGGCACAATGGTCATTTCCTCCACTCAATTATTTCCCTCCTTTTCCTTAAATTAATTTAACTTAATTCAAATAACACATACATTAATTAATTATACATATTAATTAAACTTTCTATTAATTAAACATTACACTAATTAATCCATTTAAATTATCATACATATATTTATTTTATCTAATTAATTACACACTTTAACTTTAATTTTACATGCATTTTAATTAACACGATAATATTAACCACTTAATTAACTAACAACATCAACTAATTAATTACCTAATTTCACACACACATATTTATATTTATATTTTTTATTTTTTATTTATATTTTTTTTTTATTTTTTTCGGAGGGAATAATCAAGGATCAAAAATTACCATTTTCATTTTATGCCGAACTCGGGACCCGGTGTCTACAGTTGCCCCCAATTTTGGAGAAGCTAGTGCATAGACACCTAGGTGAGCCAAAATTCAAAGAGAAAGAGAGAAGGGATTACATACCTGTGGCGGAGACCCTGTCTTCTTGCCGGGAGTTGGATAAAGAGATGCCTCCTCAGAGGGCTTCAGGATTTACCTCCTCAGAGGACTTTGAGATTTGCCTCCTCAAATGGCTTTGGGATTTTCGCCTCCTCAGAGGATTTAAGACGTAATACTTCGAAAAGACTGAGAATGCCTTTAAAGAAGGACTTAAGGATAATGCTCCGAAGAGACTGAGAATGCCTTTAAAGAAGGACTTACAGATAATGCTCCGAAGAGACTGAGAATGCCTTCAAAGAAGGACTTAAAGAGAATGCCTTTAAAGAAGGACTTACAGATAATGCTCCGACTGAGAATGCCTTTAAAGAAGGACTTACAGATAATGCTCCGAAGAGACTGAGAATGCCTTTAACGAAGGACTTAAGGATAATGCTCCGAAGAGACTGAGAATGCCTTTAACGAAGGACTTACAGATAATGCTCCGAAGAGACTGAGAATGACTTTAAAGAAGGACTTAAAGATAATGCTCCGAGGAGACTGAGAATGCCTTTAAAGAAGGACTTAGATAATGCTCCGAAGAGACTGAGAATGCCTTTAAAGAAGGACTTAAAGATAATGCTCCGAAGAGACTGAGAATGCCTTTAAAGAAGGACTTAGATAATGCTCCGAAGAGACTGAGAATGCCTTTAAAGAAGGACTTAAAGATAATGCTCCGAAGAGACTGAGAATGCCTTTAATGAAGGACTTAAGGATAATTAATTTGCCTTTAAAGAAGGACTTAAGGATAATGCTCCGAAGAGACTGAGAATGCCTTTAAAGAAGGACTTAGATAATGCTCCGAAGAGACTGAGAATGCCTTTAAAGAAGGACTTAAAGATAATGCTCCGAAGAGACTGAGAATGCCTTTAAAGAAGGACTTAAGGATAATGCTCCGAAGAGACTGAGAATGCCTTTAAAGAAGGACTTAAAGATAATGCTCCGAAGAGACTGAGAATGCCTTTAAAGAAGGACTTAAGGATAATGCTCCGAAGAGACTGAGAATGCCTTTAAAGAAGGACTTAAAGATAATGCTCCGAAGAGACTGAGAATGCCTTTAACGAAGGACTTAAGGATAATTAATTTGCCTTTAAAGAAGGACTTAAGGATAATGCTCCGAAGAGACTGGGGGTGCTTGTGAGATGAGCATGCTTTGGCTACAATCTCGATTTGGTGAAGTGCGGCATTCTCTGGCCATGAGATGCAGCATGCTTTGGCTACAAGCTCGATTTGATGAAGTGCGGCATTCTCTGGCCACAGCTTCGATTGGAGAGATGCAGCATGCTTTGGCTACAAGCTCGATTTGGTGAAGTGCGGCACTCTCTGACCACAGCTTCGATTGGTGAGATGCAGCATGCTTTGGCTACAATCTCGATCTATGAGATGCAGTGTTCTCCAACTGCAGTCCAGGTTGCTATCTGCTCTATCGCTGATGTTTTTCTTGAACTTTTTTTTTTTTTTTTTTGCAAAAAAAAAGGAAAACGCAAATTCATAGGGTAAATTATAAAAGAAATACGTACCTGTGGCGGTTTTGATCGAGAGGCTTTGATGCTTATTGGGAGGCTTTGATCGAGAGGCTTTGATGCTTACTAATTGCCCCCCGACACCGCGTGGATAGGCTTGCTTTTCTAGGTAGTGTCTGACAACGTTGAGCTGGACCCATCATTTGGATCACCTGCTTGCCCCCGGTATGGCATGCATGAATAGGCTTGCTTTCCTGCTCAGAGGACTTAAAGGGAGTTATCACTCTACGGTTTACGCGATTTCAGCCTTGCGCAGGCTTCATCTTAAATTTGTCCTGCCGAAGCTATCTCTTGGTTTGGCCTTTTCCTGCAAAGCTATGTATACAGGAATATACCAGAGACTGTATGCATGCGTAAAATGCTGTATGCAGATACGAGATGTATGCAAAAATGGATAGACCACGTCCTAGGTGGTTAGGGGTCCGTTCAGGACACAACTTGGCATTGTCTGATGCCCCCAAGGATCTAGAAAAGCATCGTCTTCAATTTTTGGATTCTGGTCCATAATCTTTCTAAAGAGAACTGACCCGTGCACATCTTTGCCCTCTGGTCAATGAGCATTTTGCCCCCAAAACTTCAATTTGCGTCCTGAACCTCATGCCTAAAGGGAAGTTATTCAAAGTAATGCTGCCTTATCGCTCCAAGTGTCGGGAGTCATTAATTAAAGATAGTGCGTCCCTTGTGGATTTTCACACTAGCTTTTCTCAGCGGGAAATGCGTCCTTTCTTGGATTTTCACATAACCCTGTGCCTTATTTTTTGCCTGGAATGGACCCAACCCAATCCAGCGGCTTTTATTTATTTCATTTTTTGTAGGGCAGACTGCCTGTCCCCAGGTTTTCACCCTGCCCTTTGGCCTAACTTTTGCTTAGAGCGCCAGTCACGGTTTTCATCTCTAACGGCTTTTTTTTTTTTTTTTTTTTTTTTGCGAGAGAAGTTGGAGTTGTTGCGAAAGGTCTTTCGGGTATGATTGGCATGTGCTTATGTCTCAGATATTGGTTGTATGAGCTTGTAGGATTGGCTTCACAGTAGGTAGCAAGATGAGTTAGCTGAAGCGCCTGAGCAGCGAGAATGATAGAGGGTAGATGATAACAATGTGCTAGTTTTATATCGGGCTCAGACAACTTTGAGTGTGCAAGATGAACTGCCCTGGTTATACCAATACATCTTTGCATAAATGCATATATTTCAATCTAATTTCATAACACATGATCACTATTTGACATTAACTCGAAAAATATGAGACCTCATCTAATCTCGGGATAGATCTTGAGAGCATCAAACTCCTGTTATCAATCAGCCCTCGCGGGTTTTCTTGATTGAATATTTTCTCTCTTTTTTTTTATTTTTTTTTTATTTTTTTATTTTTTTTTATTATTTTTTTTTTAATTTTTTTTTAGCCTCTGCCATGGACCCTCCTTCAGTTTGTCAGTATTAGTTGAATTTGCTTTCATCTTTATCAGCCGGGGGGACTGCTGCTTCTGAGAGTGGCTCCTCTTGGTATCAAAGTCTTGGTCTTAGCCCTTGTGCAGACTAGTTGAGGTGATGGGTTCCTTATTTGGGGCTTGAATATGAAGTTTCACGTCCGGCCTTTATTGGCTTTGGCGGTTCGAACCCTGGGGTGGCCTTTCAATGGTTGGGATAGGGTGACAAATCGGGCTTGGATGATCTGGGATACTTTATCGGTTTTGGTGGTTTAAATCCTGGAATGGCCTTCCAACGGTAGGGGCTGGATGGATGGTTTGTGAATTAGCCTTTTAGGTCCTTTTCAAATTTCTTTTGGGCTTTCCCAACAAACCACTCCTTATCATCAATTTTTTTTTTCATTAAGCACATCAACAGCTCTAGCAGCATCATCTGCATTCTCAAAGTTGACAAATCCAAATAAGATTTGAACAAAACTCGCCCCCAAATAGCATTCCCTTGCAAACTTTGTTCCAGTCATGAAGTTACACATACGTGCACTTTTCATCTTAACCACTGGGACCGTTGTGATTCAATCTAGTCAAGTATTGGGTTTTAGCAAGAAACTTGGCGATAAGGGTTCTGGATGGTCAAGGGTCAATCATAATCAATTTTGAGGGTGCACTTTTTCAAAGGGGGTCAGGAGGAAAGAGGTCATAGGGTTTGGTTCTGATGGGTCATATATTTCTCATGGGGGTCCTGAGTCTTATTTGTCCAACTTTTGATGTAGATTTCGGGGTTTGATCTTATTTGGTAGCGCCATATGCAACTTATATGTTGTGGATACAAAGAAATGGTTTTCAAAATTCGGTTCGTCGTCATGTTGGCACGTGAAAGTAGTACTGATCTCAAGAACGTCCTTGTCAATTTTCAGCATGTCACACCAGGTCCAGGCAGAGGCCCTTCCTTTTTTTATTTATTTTTTATTTTTTATTTTTTTTTTATCTCTCAAAATTATCCTCTCCTCAAGAGTTATATCAGATGCTATCAAGATTTTGTTTGGATTCCCCAAAGTTCCGAGACTAGATGGAGCCGTATTAATTGAATTAGTGTCAAAATGAATGCATCATGACCATGTGAAATGAAATTATTAAGAATACCATACAAATAAGCAAACTTGTTCAATTTTATTGAAAATAACCAAACTGTCATAAGGAGTTCTTGAAACAAAATGAACCAAATGTCTAAAAACATAATCTTCTTCCCCACTCTCCCGACGAGTGTCAGCGACCTATTCATATCCATGTAGTTCTCGCAAAATATGCCACTATACTGGATCAGACCCGATCACATATCTGGTAGAGGGACTGCATTGTAGGCTGGCTCTTTCTTCTTCTCCCTCCTTTCGGGGTCAGTAATCTGCTTACTGTCAATCAGATCCTGGATATGATGCCTCAGTCTTGCACAGTTGTCTGTCAGATGCCCGGTGTGCTGGTGGAATTCACAATATTCATTATCTCTATGCCCCGGCTGTCCTTGGGTTCTGGCTGGCTTAGCGGGCAGTGGCTGCAACATCCCTATTTTCACTAGCTTCTTGAAAACCCATGATAGAGATTTACCCAAATTAGAATAATGCCTTTGATTCATTCTCACAGCTGGTACTCTCGTCTTCTTAGCATTGCCCTTATTGACGTTGTGGATACTTAGGTTTGCACTTTTTGGGGCATGCATACTCGCCGGATCTCCATCCTTTTCCAGCATAATGCCACATTCCAAAGTAGGCCTCTTACCACCCCTCTGTCCAACTGGTGAATCAAGTGGCTTCCTGCCTCCGGACTTGGAAGTAAAAGGAGATGTTGCTGTAGTCAATGCATAGGCCTTCTCAACAGTAGCCATCATTTGAGGTTGGAGAACTAGCGCCATGGCATCCATCCTTTCTTTAACTGCGGCCCATAACCTCTTTTCAAGTTCCTCGAGCCTTTTGTCCACCTCCCGGGCAATTAAGGCACAAGTCTCTTCAGTCCGTGAAGAATTGGCCTCTCTTAGTACTTGGTCAGATCCCTCTCCTTTATCTTCTCCAACTTCTTCTTCGCTTTCGCTAGTGGACCAACAATCTATCATTGCTACGAGAACCCTCCTTTCGTCTATCTCAGGGTGAGCAACAGTGGCACTCTCATTTCCAAACAAGTCTTGCAGTACTACCATTCAGGTAAGCCTGACCCAACCATGGCAATACAGGTCGACTTCTTATCCTCCTTTTGCTCAGGATTAGTGGTTTGTTTACTGTCGATCAAGTCTTGAATCCGATCCCTTAAAGGACGACAATAGTCAGTTCTATGCCCTGTGTACTGGTGATATGCACAATACCAGTCGGTTCTATGCTCAGGCTTTCCTTGACTTGGGGCAGGCCCAGCTGGCAAGGGTTGTAACTTCCCTTCCTTGATGAGACGGGTGAAATGCCAAGATAATGGTCTGCCCAAGATAGTGAGGTGTTTAGGAGCTGTTCCCGTGGCTGAGACTTCTGCTACCTTAGTATTGCCCCCATTACTGCTGCCATCTCCCTTGCTTTTGCCCAAGGCTAGATTTGTAGATTTAGCTATATTGTCCAAATGCTCTGCCTCAACTTCAATGGCTATATCCTTTAAGGATTCCCAGTCCTTTAGCCCTTTCATCTTTAACCCATCTTTTAAATATGGACTAGCACTCCTGATGAATATCCTGATCTGGTCCGGAGTATCCGGTTTCTTCTTCATCTCCATTACTCGTTTCCTCCATCGGGTTAGGTACTCATGGAATGACTCGTCTGCCTTTTGGTACAGTAGCTCCAAATCTTTTAGAGTAACCTCCATCCTTGTACAACAGTCATACTGCCTCAGGAACTCTTCAGTCAATAAGTCCCAATCTTCTTTGGATCTTTTGTCTAACCCATGATACCAGTCCACTGCAGGGCCTGTCAAGCTCAGACAAAAATATTCAATCTTTTGCCTCTTTGTTAAGGTAGTGCCCTTCATTACCAATGAATACTGCTTCACATGTGTAGTGGGATCAGAAGTGCCATCGAATTTGGGAATATCAGGAATCTTAAAGTTCTGAGGTATCAAGTCTTCACTATCTAGCTCTCGGTCTTCAGGATTCATCCTTCCATCCACTTTCAACATCTTGGTCATAGCTTCAAACCTCTCTTCCATTTTTCTCCATATCTCATCCTCTAACTTAGGCGACTCCTCCTTTACTACCATCTGCTCTTCTTGCTCTTCCCATAAGTCACTCTCAGATTTGGGGTCTTCTTTGTGTTCAACAAGCATTGGCGCTCCTGGCTCAACCATGGGTGGATTAACTGCCACTGGGGGATCCTCTCTAGTAGCCCTTTGTTCATCTTGCCCCCAAGTCGGAGCGGTATCCTGTCGTCCCTTTGGTGGGGCTAAGGTAGTGGCAAGGTTGCCTATCATCATCATCATTCTAGCCTCAAACTCCTCCATCCTCTTCCCCACTTCTTCGGCAATCAATGCACGGGTAGCTTCGAACTCTCTAGAAGGATCAGCCATACTGGATGTTATTGAAGATGAAGTCTTGCTACTTTCTGAATCTGGCTCCAGAACTATTGCCCCTTTAAATAACTCAGAGATTAGGACTTCCTGATCAGCTGTCCACTAGTATCCCTAGACCACCCGGACGAATCTATAATGGCTGCATAACTCACTTTGTTAGGATGATGCATGAGTGATATATATACAATGTATGATCGTAAATTATGCAGGTGGTCCTAGATGAGAGAAAGATCAATAAATTACAGTGACATAATGTGATGCATGTAAAATGATATGAAGACAAAAGGATATTCACACACAAAATGAAATGCATTTTTTTTTTATTTTTTCATCATTTTTTTTAATTTTTTTTTAATAATTTTTTTTTTCATTTTTAATTTTATCATAAAAACATGCATGAATGACGTATACAATGAATGGTCGTGTGTTATGCAACATAGACACACACATGCAAGCAAGTAGATCCTTCCGACCTTATAACTCCCGCACACGAGGTCAAATAGTCTCTTCCTAGGTGGGCTTGACCCATGGGTCAACGGGGAACCCAATGGGCACGTATGGTGTGCGGTGAAAAACCGGCAGCATAACACTCTTAATTTAAAGCACATGCGCATGAATTTTGGCCATTATATATTTAAGTAATTCAACTAAATTAAAATGGGCCCATCGGAGCATGAGAGCCTTTGATAAATACCATTTAATTTGATTGATCTTATTTAATATACGATGGCCCACATAGCAAGCATAGTATTATGGTACACGTAACCTAAGGGAAGTATCTATTGCCATTACATGAGCTTTGGTCAGGGTGATGTTACTTTAGGGCTACCCAAGCATAGTCCCTGCGCGACGGGTCTATCTCATCACGAGCATAACGACCGATCGGGTCACCATTTGATATACCATTTGATGGCACGAGGCTTGGGCTGGTGATTATCCTTAACACTTCCCCAAATTGAGTGAAAATGAGGTCGTGCTTCAGGAACGCACCGGGGCTAATAGAGGGACCAAACTAGCATAATTCTAAGGCTCTAGCATGAATGCAATGAAATTTAGATGAGAGATGAAATTTTAGTTTTAAAAACCCAATTATACATTTTTAACCAAGACATTTTCAGAGCAAAGTCACAAACAGTCCCCAGCGGAGTCGCCACTGTGACGCGCGCCTGAACCAGCAAGGCCCTCTTCGGGAATCCGCTTTTAGGATTCGAGGGATAGGTTCGCGTCTTTTCCGATTTTAGGTGTTATGAGATATTTTCGGCACTTCCTTTTACAATAGAACATTGAAAAGGACCATCCATCGCCATAACACCTTTAGGCACTTTTGAGGTATTTTGGAGTCGCCACCCAATTTACAAGAAATTGGGAAAGTTTAACCTCTTATCGGTCTAAACCAGAGATGGTGTCCGGAACTTCACACTTATTGGTGCCTTGGTTAATTATAAATGGGTTTTTGAATTACAAAATTTAATTTTTCATCTCACGCGATTAATGCATTAAATTTAAAGCGCACATCATTCACATATGTAAAGCGGTAAATAAAATTTAAAATAAAGACAAAATAAATTACTACAAAACTAGAGGCGGAATACAACCCCATCGTAAATAAAATATAAATCATACATAAAACGGGGTATTTATTAATGTTGAGGACGTTGGTCCTCTCATGCACAATTAAAGAAAATCATTTTAAAGTGACAATTTATTTTGGATGAAAAAACTAGGACCTTGGTCCCATTTTATTAGAAAACCCAAGTTTATTTGTAAAAATATTTTTGTGTGATTTTTGATTAAGCGTGCAAAAATAAATGGTTTAATTAATTATTACATGCCAAATAACTCAATAAAACAAACAAAGGAAAAATAACAAGTACAATGAAAAATAACAACTCTTTGGATCTCCTCCTTCACTCGCACGGGCGCTCAAACAGGGGAACGCAAGCATTTGACACCAACAACAAATACAAACAAACTTAATCTTAGTAATCGAAACAAGAAATTCAATTAAAGCAAATAATAATAAATAAATTAAATGAAGCATGCATATTAGGTGATAAATAAGTTTAAATGATATATTTAAATGAATTAACACATTAGTAGATCAACATATAAAATATAAAGTAGAAATAATAATAATAATAATAATAATAATAATAATAATAACATAACACAAAATACTAATAATAAACAAACATAACAATTAATTAACAATAACCATATAATAACAATAATAATAATAATAATAATAATAATAATAATAATAAAACAGAAATTAAATAAATAATAATAATAATAATAATAATAGTAATAATAATAAAACAGAAATTAAATAAATAATAATAATAATAAAAATAAAAATAATAATAATAATAAATAGAAATTAAATAAACATATAATAATAATAATAATAATAATAATAATAATAATAATAATAATAATAAACATAAATTAAATAAACATATAATAATAATAATAATAATAATAATAATAAAAACAGAAATTAAATAATAATATTAATAATATTAATAAACAGAAATTAAATAATAATAATAATAATAATAATAATAATAATAATAATAATAATAATAATAATAAAAGCAGAAATTAAGTAAATAAGTAAATAAATAAATAAATAAATAAATATATATATGTATATATAAAATATAAAATATAAGGAAAATAGGGGGCTTACCTCGCCGGAGTGCCGCCGGAGCAAGGGTGGCCGTCACCTCCACCACCGGAGTGTAGATCGTCGTCACAGGGTCTCACCGGCGGTGTCCACGCGCCTAACGGAGCTGGTGTCTCGCCGGAAATCGCCTCCAAAGGTCGCGGGTTCTTCTCCCTCACGCGCCGTCTGCCGGAGTCCGATGGAGGAACGGCTGCCGTCGTCTGAAGCGTCTGGATGTGGGGAGTGCGCCGGTGTGGCGCGTGTCGCCGTGTGCGGTGGTGATCGGCCGGCGGAGCCACCGCCCCCTCCTTTCCTTTTTCTTCCTTTTTCTTCTTCCTCCGGCGCCGTTGGTTCCCGTTGGCTGCTGGTCCTCCCACTTTGCTTCCTTTTCTTTTCCTTTTATTTGGCTTTCTTTGGTTTTTTCTTACCCTCTCTTCTTGCTCTCTCTGTATTCTCTTTTTCTTTGTTTTTTTACTTTCAATTCTTTTGTTTCTCTTTGGCCGGCTCCTCTTGCTCTCTGTCTCTTTCTATTTTCTTTTCTTTTTTTTGCCTTTCTATTTTTTGGTTTTTCTGGGTTCTTGCTCTGCTCTCTCTTTTCTTTCTTTTTTGTTTCTTTCTTTTTCTTGATCTGCCGACTGAGAGAGCCCCCCTTTATTTTTGCTCATTTTATTCTTTTTATACCCTAAAATTAGGGCTAATGGGCACAATGGTCATTTCCTCCACTCAATTATTTCCCTCCTTTTCCTTAAATTAATTTAACTTAATTCAAATAACACATACATTAATTAATTATACATATTAATTAAACTTTCTATTAATTAAACATTACACTAATTAATCCATTTAAATTATCATACATATATTTATTTTATCTAATTAATTACACACTTTAACTTTAATTTTACATGCATTTTAATTAACACGATAATATTAACCACTTAATTAACTAACAACATCAACTAATTAATTACCTAATTTCACACACACATATTTATATTTATATTTTTTATTTTTTATTTTTTATTTATATTTTTTTTTTATTTTTTTCGGAGGGAATAATCAAGGATCAAAAATTACCATTTTCATTTTATGCCGAACTCGGGACCCGGTGTCTACAGTACCTGCAGGGTAAGTTTTTGTATATGTTTCTCTTGACCTTTAATGACTATATTGCCCATAGATCGAGTTGTAGTGCTCAAAATTGGCTGCTTAAAATTGGACCTCAAATATAAGATTCACACCTAAAAATGTCTCAGAAATATGGTTGAGCTGATTCTAGCGTTAAGTGTCCCAAAAGTGGCCAAAACAGAGGTGTTTCTACTTTGGCCGGTTCATTTGAGCAGTTCATACTGTTTAGATCGTATCTGACGTTTTAGAAGTAAAAATGACCTGAAAATTATTCCATTTGACACTTAACATCCTAAGAAACAATTGTTAAGGGGAATATTTGTCTAAAAATGAGGTTTATACGTGGTTATAGGCTTTGTAAAATAGTGTAGTGAAGCAGTCCCAAGTTTTTGCTTCTATTTTGTTAATTTTTGTATGTCACGATGACAACCAATTCATTGCCACTGTGACCAATATCAAGATAAGGCAAAATGCTTATTTTTGGATCTCACGGCCACAACAAAGTCATTGCCACCGTTACCCCTTCTGTTTTGACTATTTTAGGTGTTTTTCTTCCCGAATTGAACCCATATTGTACCGAAACTTTCTAGGATCTATCCGATGCATGTTTAGGACTATAAAATGAGTATAAGAATAGTTATCACTTGGGGAATACACATGAATATGATTAAGTTTAGTAGTAAACTAATGAAGTAATAATGTATAATTATATGAAATAGAATTCAGTCAAAATAAATGACATTTGAGGATTATAATACCTAAATCTATATAAGCATGTGAATATGACCCATATGTATATGTTATGATTGTGTAACTGGTGCCATGAGATGTGTTAAATTCATGAATTGAACCTTGGTTTTTTAATAGGTAATGTAATGATTGAGTATTGTATGTAATGTATCGGTCATGGTTGAATTTTATCTTTTGGTAAATTGGAATTGTTAGGCAATTTGTAGCAAGATAGAAATGCTTTAGAGAAAGAGTATGTTTTATGGCTACATGAACTTTAAGTGTTTAGTTTAATTACTTAAAGTTCGATAACGATTTCTAAGAAGGGACCTCTAGCTGAAAACTAACTTTGCATTAAGGCTTGCGGAGCATAATGGGTATTTTAATCTATAACATCTTGAAGTAGAGCTGAATGGAATGAAAATTGTGTAAGTTTATAAGTTAACAAGCTAATGATCATATGTAGGATGATAAGGTGTCTAAATGTGATAAATGAAATAAGGATTTGAAGCCTTGAATTTGATTTGAGAACTGAGTTGTTAGCACCACTATGTCTTGGTAAAACACAGTCGTGTTTTCGAATATTATATAGGTCACGGTTGTAACACCCCCACCGTCGCCCCCGTTGGAAGGGCGCCGGCGTACCCAACGCTCACTCACACACACGCACACATACACTAAGCGGAAGCATACATTCATGCATGACATGCATACGGAAGTACAGAAGAAATTAAAACTTTAAAGGAACAAAAGCTGAACATACAATAACTCACATACATACATATAATCATTCAGCGGAAGCATAAGGCGAAAGATAAAACGAAGGAATAACTTAATATATAAATATAATAACGTTTACACAACCTAAAATAATATCCAAAACCTTACAGATACATAAGACTATAAGAATAACAAAAATTAAAAATACAGAAGCTGATCACATAACAAAACTTCTAACTTGTACGTGGCCGACCTTGCAGATGCGCGACTCAAACAGAACCAAACCTGCCACCTGTACGGGAAGGAATCCGTGCTAAGCGATAAATGCTTAGTGGGGAGAACACATAAGCAATATGGACGACCATTCACAATGGTCGCCAAGGCAAAACACTCACAATGGCTAATGCGAACATTCATAATACATATATATAATCAGGCTTGCATAGTAAAGGCATTAATTCGAAAACTCACAACCATAACCATATACTTACGTCGAGAATAGGCCAAAACAGACATTATACAATACACGATACAAGTATCATCATGCAGAACTACATACAATATCACAAGCATATACCTACCAAGGTATCAAATATCAGTACCTTACCGTGCGAAGTCACATGAGATTTACACATGCAATTGTCATATCCAAGTACCCATGCATTAACTGAAAACCCATTCCAATGCGACACAATTACCATATAATAACATACCCAACTATCATGCTAAGAATACTAGCTATCTAACATGCTTTGACATGCCATACACACATACTAGCCAAAATCCAAGGGACAACACCCAAAGCACCACACTTCCGCTGTGCAACTCTAATACATAAAATATCATGCCGAAAACACTCCAATAGCAGAGACCGAAGACATAATCACATAACATCACATTCATAACATCACCATGCAGAATGTACAGTTAAATCTTACATACTTACAGCCACAACTGATCCGATTCACATGCTTATATACAATAAAACCATGCTTGAGTCACATACGTAAATACATAAGTCGAATCACATTCAAAGCATGCAGAAACTTGTAACACATCACATGACAAGTGCGGATAATCGTGTTAGATATAAAATCATGCTTATATAATAAAGACATACATTCCAAAGCCCATAGTCACGTTCATATACATATAAACTGATTCCTCAAATCATTATCGTGCTCATTCGGATATCACATTCTTATAGTTATTTCAAGCAAAACAAAATAATAAAGCACCTGTTGACTCACAATAGTGGATAACGAGTGTACGAACAGTACTTTACGGGTACCAACCTGCTAAAGGGTACCTTACGGGTACGAATCGAAAAACAACATCATTTTCCACATTCGAAAACATTTTAATGAAAGGGGATCTCAAACAAGATCCATTCACACAAAAGGGTTCGCGAGGAACCAAACAGGGACCTGATCAGGGTCCAAACGTTCAAATGGCTGCAGCTAAAGAGACTCTATTAGGCATGCCTAACTATCCACTAGACTGACTCTCGCAGGTCATGCGTAAAAGAATTCACGTTTCGAATCACATAATGCATAAGCCAGAGTACAATAGACATATAAATATGTTCATAAAATCAGTCATGCATCATACAATTCATATTGCAAAGCGTATAATTTAACATATCACATTCATATAATTCATAACACTGTCCATGCATAATACATTCAATTATATTAATATACATCATAAAATAGTCCAAGTGTAAATCTAAAGGCATCACAATTTCAGAATTCAAACATTGGAATCACAAAAGAAAACTCAATTTTGGAAACCAGGGAGTGTCACGGTCGCGACGGATGTCATGCTCGCGACAGAGGCGACTTGGTCCAGGTCACGATCACGGCAACCTTCGCGATCTCGCGAGGGAACTATACACATCTCACTGTCGCGCTCGCGATAGTGAGCTGCAAGCTCGATCTGTCGCGCTCGCAACAGAGGATCACCCAATTCAAAATGGCAGCAAAGCGCTCTATCGCGCTCGCGACAGAGGCTTTGCTGCACGGCTCGACAGTGAGCTCGAACGCGTGCGAGGGCTGCTTTCACCGGGCTCTGTCACGACCTCGCGATGACGTCGTGCTCATGACAGAGTCGTGAATTTCAACCCTTACACAAGAAATCTTTAGAAAAACAACTTCGCAATACCGAAAGATCAAAACATCCACTTACCTCATCTCCAGCAAGCCACACATCATTAACAACATAAAACACAACATCCATACCAAGAATTCCAAATAAATCATGCCACTAACAATATCCATTTACATAATCTATAATAACAGCACTATTCGCCATTCAACTCAATCGCACCCATGTTGATATGCATTCATACATATGGTACATCATGCTTAGGTTACTCATGAGCTTAACACATATTAATACTCATCCATATGCCATCTTTCACAGAGTTATATCTATTATTATTTACTAGTTGATCACTAATCTTAATCATACTCATAAGTTTCCCCAAAGACAACTACTTATATAGTCATTTAATTACCCTAAACATGCATAATAAGCTGAGAGGAAGGGTAGGGGTTTGATTTGGGTCAACCATGGGCTCAAAAATAAAGAAAAAAAAGGCTTAAACAAGTTTTTCTGTCTCGAGGTCGCGACCCTATCGCGCTCGCGATAGAGACTCACCTCAGATACCTAAAAAGACTGCTTTATGCCCCTGACTTGTGTTGCCTAAACCGACCTCTAAACCTCATTTTATAGCCAAGACTTCTTAAAAAAATGTTCCCTAGGATGTTAATGTTCAAATGCAACAACTTTCAGATCAAAAGGACATCTAGAACTCCAGATATGACCTAAACAACCTATACTGCTCAAATAACCCGACACAAATAGAGACACTACGGTTTTATCCAAATTTCAGGGTCGTAAAGCAAGAATTAGCCCAAGGTTATTTCAAGGAATTTTAAAGACATGGAAGTCATGGTTCTAATGGCTCAAGAATCACATAATATAGAGATCTACAACTATACTTATGACAAACACATTAGGCAGAGGTCAGAAGAAACTTAACAGAGTTTACCTAATCATGCATTTTCACTTTCAATTCTCACATAGCTTCAATTTAATCCTTATCATGCATTACTAGTACATTTAACCAAACAAATACATACATAAGACTCATATCAAAACACCCAATTTACTGAGAATCAAACATAAACACACACTCATGATCCAAGAAGAATTAGGGTAGAGACAAACATCCAAACTGAAAACACAAACCACCTAGCTCCCAAACATTTGCACACACTCAAACAAACTCCCAAACCTGGAATGAAGCTTCACTCTTCAACCTTCAAGAGCCCACTTTCTTTTTGCCTTTATTCTTCTTCTTGCCACCCAAAGGTTGCACAAACCCAACAAAAAACACATAAATCAAACCATAAGCTCAAACTTCAAAACCAGAATTCTAAGAACAAAAAGAAGATGGAGAAACCCAATTCAAACTTAAGCACTTACCTTTAACAACAGCCCCTTAAACTCACGAAAAACCCACTCAAATCTTAGCAAACCAACTCAAGAAAAGAGGCAAAGCATACAAAATGAGAAAGAAGGGAAGAGGGGGAACGAGAAAGGCAAGGAAGAGGAGCAACTTAGCTTCCACAGAAGCTTTTCCTCTTTTCCCACCTTCTCATCCCTCTTTCATCCTTTTTCATTTAATGCCCACCTACCCAAGCCATGTGTCATATTCTTATTGGTTCCTTAATCCATCTTTTGACTTATTCCTCCTTGCACCATACACAATACACACACTAACACCTCTTACAATAATATCTTCAAGGCACCAAACTTAAGTCACACCCTAACATTTCCTTATAAACCACTTATCTTCCAAGGCACCATACCTCCCAACCCACACTATAAAACCTCTTAACTCACTTATATCCTACTTCCATGCACCACAAGCACACTCTAACATTTCTCTTCTTAACATACTTAATTAATTACTTTGCAATTAAATCCTTATTATCCAATCTTCCTCATGCACAAATTACAGAAATACCCTTAAATTCTCGACTCAGAGTGCAAATTTCGACAGGCCTATTTTGGGTTGTTACAACGGTGACAACCAAAATGATTGCCACCATGAGGTATGCAAGGATTGCATTCTACCGGATGAGTTTGGTATGTCACGGTGACAACCCAAATGGTTGTGACCATGAGGTACCCTATTTTGCTTAAATAATCACTTATGTCGTGCACATGTATGCACTTTATTTCAATCAAGTTTAATATCATCCAATAAGAATTATTATATGTCTAATGTTATGGATTAACCTAATGAATTAATGTGATAGTATGATGTGGCTAATGAACATGACTTGCTCTATATACTATGAGTATGTGTAAGTGAATTTAACAGGAACTTATGAGCATGATGAAAACTCTATATGCATCTATGCATGATCGATTATACTGTGACAATTACTATAAAACTATGTGTACATTCTATTATGTAAATGAATGAATAAATGTTAATCGGATTTAACAATGTAAGCCTGGGAGTCAAATAGTGAATAGATAGGCATGCTTATAGGATCTAAGTGCTGCAGCCAAATGCATCCGATTCTTTTGGAATCATCAATGCGATTTGAATCCCTATTGGATTCCTTAATGCAAATTTATTATTGATTATTACTGTACCTTTAAGTACCAATGTGATTGTGAGGTATCTATAGATACCAATGTGAATACTGTACCTTTGGGTACCAATGCAATACCTGTTATCCGCATTTTTGAATTGCAGGCAAGAAAACTATAATGATTATGTTAATAAATAAGAAATGATAATCTTGTGTTATATACATATTGATAAGAATGAGATGTGCATGTGAAGAATAAGTGACAATACGAATCCTAATGTGATTATTCAACATGTATGGCTATATATTAAGTATGAAGCATGATAGTTAGCACGAACCTTGTTGTGCTTATAATATGGAAGTTATGTATGGGTTTGACTAGGAAGTGATCATTGTACTTTAACCCAAATTTTCGGATATAATGTTGAATGCATGAATTGAGGAGAGGGATTGTGCAAGTTGATTGATATGTTATTCTTGGATATTATGTTATTATATTTTGTATTTGTTCCCCACTGAGAGTTATCACTTAGCATGGATGTTTTTATCTATATAGGTATATGAAGATAGCAGTTTGGAAGACAGTCTTGCATCGCCAACGTCCAACACATTAGAAATCCGCTGTCTATGTAGATTATTTTGTATTAAGTATAAGAAATGTATTGTTAGTAAGTATGCGTAATGAACTAAGTCTTGTATCAGTAAAGTTGTATTCTTTAAAGATAATATATTATAAGACTATGAGTGTTTTGTCATGCAATGCATGGATTCTCAGTTTGTAATCTAGTTTAATGTTGAAAGAATTTTTTTTAATCCTGAACATTGTGTGGAATAATGATTTATGCACATGTGATGTGTTGTGACACTCAATAGCCATCGCAGTACAGTTCTACAGGTGGTTAGGGGGTGCTACAGTTTACCTCAACTTTTGTAGTTGCAAGGCACGATCACAATCCAAGTTTATAATGTGGAGCTCAGCTCGCCTCTTTTCAAGGCCCTTTGAAGGGGCACATTCAGATTTAAGGCACAACCATAGCACATGTTCTAGATGTCCAGCATAGGATCCAAACTATGGAGCTTACCTCAATTCTTAGAGTCACGAGGCACGGTCGTAGTCTTGGTTTTGATCGTGGAGTTCACCTCATCTCTTTTAAAAGCCCTCTTAAGAGGCACATTTAGAGTTATGGCACAACCATAACACATGTTCCAGGTTCAACACAAGTTCCAGACTATAAGGCTTGTGTAAGAACTGAAATCATACCCTAGTCATATTAAGGAATGTTCGGGGTGTGATGGAAATCGAATACAAGCCATAAGTTAGCAAAGTGTTAAAAAGGGAAATAATTATTAAGTTAAAAGTCAAGGGTAATTTGGTAATTTGTAAATTAGTGACTTAAATGAATAAATTAAAAAGCATTGTGGGTCAATGTTTAATTTAAAAATAACTACATGCCAAATGTATGAATAAATAGAAGTCAAAAAAGCACCCTACAAAAAAACTTGGAAATAGTAACGAAAATTAGCAACCGAATCCATTGATTTTCCGTTGCTAATCTAAAATAGCAACGAAAAATAGCAACGGAAAAAACGGTTGCAAATTTGGCAGTGGGTAATTTTTAGCAACCGAATTCCTTTCCATTGCTAAATTTAGCAATGGAAACAACTTTCCATTATTCTGTTGCTAAATTTAGCCAATATTCGTTTTGGTGAATTGTCAATATTAGCAACCGAATTATTTTTCGTTGCTATATTAGCAACGAAAATAGTTTTCCGTTGCTAATTTAGCAACAGAAAATTATTTTCGTTGCTAAATGTTGGTGTTTATTGCAGCTTCCTTAGAGAGGTTTAGCAACGAAAAAAGTATTCCGTTGCTAAAAATAGCAATGGAATGAATAATCTATTCCTAAATATAGCAACGGAAATGTTTCCATTCCTAAATGTTGGTGTTTATCGCATCCTCCTTGGAGAAGTTTAGCAACGGAAAAAGCATTCTGTTGCTAAAAATAGCAACGGAATGAAGAATCCGTTGCTAAATATAGCAACATAATTCATATTCTGTTGCTAAATATAGCAACAGAAGGTGAATTCCGTTGCTATTTTTACTAAAGGAAATCAGGTTCCGTTGCTATTTTTATTTTTTATAAAATTTTTAATTTATAAATAAATGTAATTCAAATCCTGAAAATATATATGCTTATTGATAATATAATATACAAGTTATAATACACAATAATTAAAATTCTGAAAATATATTTATATTATTGTAAAATAAAAATCCATGAAAACCATCACAAAAACGACATAAAATCAGTATAAATAACATTGTAAAGTAGAAATTCATGAAAAGTGTAACAAAACAACATAAATTCAGTACAAATAACGATTCCATATTTCTTCAGAAATAAAAGTAGGTCATTGACCAACCTTGTGTAACTTAGACAGAAGATCTTTATATCGTTGGCTAGCCCGCTTTTCCCAAACTTCATAAATAACAGTATTAAATTTTGAATCCCAAAAAAATTCTTTCTGAAAAAAAAATAATATTATTATTGTCAAGTACAATAAATATTTTCTTTAATGTATGAAGTCAGTTATTTTGAAATGAATAATGCAATTTATTTTGTGTACCTCAAACTCCTGGTAATAAAAATCTTTTGTCTGTAGAGAGAGATTCTTCCATACATAACCCTCAAATTCTATCTTCTCTTTGAATTTGGATCTAATCTTTCTTAAGTAAACACCTCATGGAGTAAACTTATTAATATGAACAAATTAACATCAGTTTGAAATTAGATAAAGCAGAAAATAAGATTTTTGGAAATCAAGATTCCACTAGCAAAAGCAAACCCTGCAGTGTGTATTCACCCACACCTTAACTCTTAAAATTGAACATAAAGATGAAGAGCTGAAAGCAGTAGTATGAATATGCTCATAACATCATTAATTTGGATAGTGAAGTGCACAAATTTATCCACCCAGTCGTTGGTAGTTAGATACAAACAATATGGTGAGCCACTAATGTGAATAACAAATCCAAAAGCAGAAAAACTGGAGAATGAAATGCTAGGCAGCAAAAACTTTCAAAAAGCAGCATATCTACAGCTCCATAATGATAAAATACATTAACAAGCATCCGGAGACGGTAACGTGTATAAAATTCTGTAATATAATCAAATGGCCATGTGCCTATCAATAAAGAACACTTCTATTAAACTAATATGATAAAATATTATCAGGTAAGTATACTAACTGGTGAACTTAATTGTCTAGCGCTTCTGCTATGCACTTCCAGATATTCTTCATAGGTCTACAAGAATAAACCAGGAGCAAATGCCATTTAACTGAGTAAGATGATACAAGCTCAAGACATTAGAACAATGTCATAGCATATATTATCCTATTCTTTGCATAAAAAACCATTATCTGTCCTAAAAGATAAGCATAATAATAAACACTTAAAAATATATAGTTGAGTGTCAACAATAGGAAAACCATTATAGCAGGCACACTAAATAAGCATTATTTTCATGCAGAAGCCAAGTTTTGTGCACTCACACACATATAAACCATGCATAAATATAAATGTTATCAAATATCCAATAACTAGTCAACTAGGGAGCTCTGGCAGGCTTATTAATAGTCTTGCAGTCTACTACATGCTTATGCCCTTGTTGAGATGGAGATTTGGGATTAATCTGCCCACTTGGAAAAATTGAGAATAAACTGCAACTTGTAAGCAAATCATCTGCTATAATGAATAACTCAATATCCTCTTTCTAATGAGCATTGCAAACTATTAAATTAAAAAATAATAGTAATATTAGTAAGAGGGAACATTATAGCATTTCAAAATTAAAGATCAGATGCAGAACACTGAGCAACTAATGATGCTAATTTGATGCTTCAGTAATTCATGAAAAGCTTTCAAGAACACAGCACCAAAAATTATTCATGATGTTTTTCAAATCTTTATGAATATAGTACATCATTCCTTTCAATGATCCAATCATACTAAGTCCAAGAATAAATATGTAAATCTTACATTATCTTTATGCCAGTTTTAAATAATTACAAGGAAAATCCATTAAGCGACAACTGTCCAACATATATTAATTACACTTGGAAAGAATGCAGAAACAAAGATAGGATCCTAATATACCATTTGAAGAAAATTAAGAGCCGTTAGCCTTAATAAAGGACATTTTTGGAATTTTATCCCGCTTTAATATTTATTTATATATTATCACTAAATTTATCCCTTTTTTAAAAAAAAAACTATATTTATCCTATATTAATTGGTATATCCCTATGTTATAAGTGATAAACTAAATAAATTTTACTAGC
Source organism: Excoecaria cochinchinensis (assembly GCA_947683425.1). Classification (NCBI taxonomy): domain Eukaryota; kingdom Viridiplantae; phylum Streptophyta; class Magnoliopsida; order Malpighiales; family Euphorbiaceae; genus Excoecaria; species Excoecaria cochinchinensis. The sequence goes on from CANTUQ010000038.1 coordinate 2,306,587, forward strand.
TCTAAGATTGCTATTCCTTAATTGGAATTTGCTATATTATTTGTTTTTGTATAATTATTAGTAAATGGATAGCTAAATATAATTTGCTATATCTCAAACGTCATTCCAGGTTTTTAAGATTCAATCTCATATTCTGAACTTGGACTTACTAAGACACCAAACCAGCTGAATCCTGGTTCAGCTAATTCACTCTAACAGCAAACATGTCTCATCATGCTACTGATTGCCAACTCTATCTCCGCATGTTGGGGATTTTATACAAGATTATACAAGTCATAATGGCACTAACCAAAATGATTTCATTTGATTTATCATCCAATTGTCTGTTCAGATACCATAAAATATTAATTGATTTTTTTTTTCGAGTTGGATCACAACGTGCTGAATATTACTTTATAAGTATCATCTAAAATTTAATGATTAGCAAGTGATATAAAAAAGTATATAGAGTTATTAATATAATTTTGATTATGTAGACAATTTTTTAAACATATTTTGTAATTTTATTATCATGCTTTTTTTTATTACAAACTCTGCTCTTTACTAAAAGCAAACATTTAACAAGAAGAACAAAGATTGAAGGTGCAAAATGAAATGTGAATTCGAAGAAGATTAAGATTTTCCCGTAGCGTATAAATATTTAAATTAACTACAAATTAAGCTACCAAATATAAATTATATATTATCACACAACAGATATTAATTACACTTGGAAAGAATGCAGAAACAAAGATAGGATCCTAATATACCATTTGAAGAAAGTTAAGAGCCGTTAGCCTTAATAAATGACATTTTTGGAATTTTATCCCGCTTTAATATTTATTTATATATTATCACTAAATTTAACCCTTTTTTTTAAAAAAAAAACTATATTTATCCTATATTAATTGGTATATCCCTATGTTATAAGTGATAAACTAAATAAATTTTACTAGCTCTAAGATTGGTATTCCTTAATTGGAATTTGCTCTATTATTAGTTTTGGTACAATTATTAGTAAATGGATAGCTAAATATAATTTGCTATATCTCAAACGTCATTCCAGGTTTTTAAGATTCAATCTCATATTCTGAACTTGGACTTACTAAGACACCAAACCAGCTGAATCCTGGTTCAGCTAATTCACTCTAACAGCAAACATGTCTCATCATGCTACTGATTGCCAACTCTATCTCCGCATGTTGGGGATTTTATACAAGATTATACAAGTCATAATGGCACTAACCAAAATGATTTCATTTGATTTATCATCCAATTGTCTGTTCAGATACCATAAAATATTAATTGATTTTTTTTTCGAGTTGGATCACAACGTGCTGAATATTACTTTATAAGTATCATCTAAAATTTAATGATTAGCAAGTAATATAACAAAGTATATAGAGTTATTAATATAATTTTGATTATATAGACAATTTTTTAAACATATTTTGTAATTTTATTATCATGCTTTTTTTTTATTACAAACTCTGCTCTTTACTAAAAGCAAACATTTAACAAGAACAAAGATTGAAGGTGCAAAATGAAATGTGAATTCGAAGAAGATTAAGATTTTCCCGTAGCGTATAAATATTTAAATTAACTACAAATTAAGCTGCCAAATATAAATTATATATTATCACACACATGATTTAATTAGAAATAATAATAAATAAAGTAGAAGCATCAACGCATATCAGTACCTGATAAGAAGAAGTTGCCGTACCAAATAAAAATGATGGAGGGAATTGGCTATAATCTAAAGATGAACACTTGTGGATAAATAGCAGTGATAGTACTACAAAATAATAGTGTTTCTCCATATCCTTCCCCAATTTATATATGCTCTTAATTTTTCAGCCAACTTATTTGCAGAGTATTTTTTAGCCAACTTTCTCGCATAATACATATATGCAATTAAAACAATCTAAATGAATGCAATAAAACTACTATTTGAACAACATTCAGTCAAAATGCAAAACTTTACAAATGACAGACAACGGCATGCTACTTTCATTTGCAAGTATTTAGTGCCCTAAACTAAGATCAATATGCCCCATTTAAGGTTTAAGAAAGAGAAAGTCTGTTGTTTCTCAGCAAGCAACTAAGCCAAGCCAAGAAACACAACATGCGGGGAAAGTATAAGAACAGAGAAATTACCGGATTAAAAACTAGGTTTCTTATAATTCGCAATATAAACAAACTAGAAATATAAAAATGAGAGAAAAAGTGAACTAGAAGAAAGCAGATCATCAGAAACGAATTCAACGACCCAAAGACACAGATTAAATATATAGAACATTGATGTTTGTAAACCAATTGAAGAAAGAAATTAAAATCACTACAAGCATTTCAAAACCCTGACCTTTTAAACGCAACTTTCGAGTCGTCTTCTTTCAGCTTTCGAGGGACATCTAGGGAATCAGGTATTTCCGTTAGCCAGCTGCTTCAATTCCTCACTTTCCCTCTGCCAATTCACTTAAACATTAGGTTAATGATATCTTATGGTGGGGTGGGAGATCGGTGGGCGAAGAGTTCGATCGGTGGGGTTGGGGGCATGCCGGATAATAGGAGAAGATGAAGAAGCGATGATTTAGGAAGAAGCGGCGCATTCAGGTAAAGAAAGAAAGAAAACGATTTAATTAAAACCCTTGATTTTTAGCAATGGAATATATATTTCGTTGCCCCATTTGCAACCGAAAAGAATTCGGTTGCTATTCTTGACAAATTTAGCAAACGGATTTCCTATTCCGTTGCTAAAATAAATCCCCTTTAGCAACGGAATCAGTTTCCATTGCTATATTTCCAACCGAAACCTATTCGGTTGCTATTATTCAAAACCACACTTGATATTTTGCAACGAAAATGTATTCCGTTGCTAAATTTGCAACCGAAATCAATTCGATTGCCATTGTTAATAAAATTTAGCAACCGAAACACTTCGGTTACTATTCATGAAAGCAAATATATAAGACTTGATATATAGCAATGGAACCACGAGTTCGTTGCTAAATTTGCAACCGAAATATATGCGGTTGCTATTCACAATTTAGCAACGGCATTACTTTCCATTGCTAAATTAGCAACCGAATATATATTCGGTTAATATTCTTTAAAGCAAATAGTTAACACTTTTTATTTAGCAACGAAAATAAATTTCTATTGCTAAATTTGCAACCGAATTTCATTCAGTTGCTATTCTTTAACGTTTTAGCAACGGAATTTTAATTTCGTTGCTAATGTTGAAATATTTAGCAACCGAAAAGTATTCGGTTGCTATTAGTAAATCTAAATAGTAAACACAGCAACGAAAAAATGATTCCGTTGCTATATTTGCAACCGAATAATATTCGGTTTCTATTACTGAAGCCTTTAGCAACGGAACACTTTTCCGTTGCTAATTTAGCAACCAAAATAATAGTCCGTTGCTATTTTTTGCTCCAAAATTTTCACGAATATCGTTCGCGCCATATTTAGCAACGGAAACCATTTTTCGTTGCTAATATCCGTTGCTAAATATTGGCGCTAAAAGTTCCCTCCACTTTTAGCGACCGAAAATCACCAAATTTTTTTTCGTTGTTAAACATAGAAAACTTAACCAATTTTAGCAACGGAATTTAAATTCCGTTGCTATTTTAATTTGGTTGCTATTTCCAAATTTTCTTGTAGTGGCAGAGTGCAAAAAGGAAAGATTGGTCAATGAAAGCCAAACACCTACCATTTGTCTAGAAATGTCATGAAAATTGCATAGCCCTATATAAGGCCATTTTTAGCCGAGTGTGGAGAAAATTCACCTTAAAACACACCCCAAATTCTTCCCTATCTCATGCTTAAGGAAATTTAAATAAACGCCTCCAAATTTTAGTGTAATTTGAGTTAGAAGAAGGTAAGAAATATATTAACTTCAAATATATTTATTCTTCTTCTATAATTCTTTAGAGATAGAAATTTTGTATTGGTATGAGAAATTGATATGCAATTATGGTAAAAATAGTTAGGGAATTTTGCCAAAGAAAGCAGAAGAGGATACGAGAGGAAGAAGAGAAAGAAATTTGAAGAAAAAGAAGAAAAATCAAGGTTTAGGAACTCTACCCATTTTATGTATATTTAGTTGTGAATTGAAATGGTTTTAAGTTTATATTAATTATAAATTTGGGTTGAACTTGATTGTGGCTGTTGAATTGGTTGAGATGGTATAAAAAGGTCTTTGTTGAGTTTAGGTGAAATTCTGCCATAACCATTTTAGATAGTGTTTTGGCCATAAGTTGGCCTACTGACCTCCAAATTGGGTGAATTTAATTGGAGGTGGAATTTAAGATCCATACCTATAAATATCTAAAAGAAGTTGAGACTTGAATCTAACTCTAAAATTCTTGAATTTAGGATCGAAATTGAAGTAATGGTTCTTTCAAGGCAATGGGAGCATTTTCTGTTCTCAAGGCAATATCTCATAGGATATAAGTCCAAATTGCATGATTTATGTGTCATTGGAAACTTAAGACATAGTGGAACAAATATTAAGAGAGACTTTTACCCACAAATGCCTCTGGCTAGGTGAAAAATGTTGTGAAATTTTTGATTTAGAAACTGCCTTATGCAGAATGCTACATAATAGGTTTACACGGCTATCAGGGATTGTTGCCTGCCATGTAAATGCATTCTAAGACCCATTTTTTGCCTATCAATTAGCCTATATGGCATTCAGGAATGTCTAACCACCGAGTGACCTCAGTTTTTGACCCAAATATGAGTTTTTCTCACCAAAATAACCCCGAAACTTACCCAAAACTTCCTTGATGCTTTTGATACTTGCATATTAGATGCCCAATGACAAAGAGAGATTATAAGGATGTGTAATATGTTAATTTACCTACCTAATGATGAAAAACAAAATTGTGATAAAGCATCACCAAACCAACAGAATGTAGAGCCATGTCACAAGCGTCACTATCACCTTAAAGCCATAAATGTCAAGGAAAAGGCCAAAATTCACTTTTTACCACATTAATTATTATCATATATCCATAGGGGCTTAATAGGTCTTCTATGCATACATGCATACATCCCATATTTTATAGTGCTAACCAAATATAAGGGGAACTCAATCCAAAATCAACATAAAATGCAGTGCATTTGCCTAACCATTGCTTCACTAATTCATAAACTTTACCAACTTCAAAGGAGAAGCTTATAACATCTCTACCCATAGTCTACACATGCAGCATAACAACTGCCAATTCATTGATCACTTGCTTTGCCACAGAGGATAATATAACAAACTTCAATAATTACTTCATCAAACAAGCTACTCCAATAGAGGGTAGATTTCGGCCTAATCATCCCCGAGTTAAAAGATGATCCCTATCTTAAAAGCTCTTCAATAATGAACTTTTAATCATCCCAAATTCCTATCTTAGAAGATGCCCCCATTTTAGAAGTCCAATAAAATCTGTCTCAAATTCCTCGTATGGATGATGTATGTAACATGAAAATCCAGACACATATTATCATAATACCTACCAAAAGAGTTACATTTGGACTCTTACAAAGAGAGAGATAGCTCTTAGAACCTTAATTTCAATAATGGATATGGATGCCCCAAAAAGGTATGCAACTCTTATCTTTATCAAGCTTTGGAACACTTCACACACTATGCTTACTTCCCCAAAGTTGGGGGCAATTGTAGACATCGAATTTTATTGCTCCCTAGTTTACATGATACCTGTCGATGATTGTTCTCGTCATGACAATAAAAGTATGAGAAAAATGAGGAGGACCAGATCGACCAAAAGTTTTAATTAAAGAAAATAATTTAAGAAATCAAAGGCCAAGTTAGTTCATAGCTATGAGTCCTTATGTCATGGCCTTGACCTTAGTAATTCAGCTTTCAAAGCCAATAAACTCCATTTTATGCCTATGACTTCATTCATGACAATGGATGAGGTTCCAACAGGTGTTATTTCTTGATGTCCCAGTTCATGAGCATGAAATAAATATTCATGGCTGTGGCTCGTATAATTCCATAAAGCTGTGCAATAATGTTATGCAAAGTTTATTTCTATTTGGTTTTTTTTTCCACCTAATTTGGAACTAATTAGGAGTCCCTTTCGAATTTTAATTTGGAACTAGAATCTAATCTAATTAGGATTAATCCCTTATATAAATGGGTGTCCTAAATATTTTAAACTATCTAGTTTTGAATTTCTCTACATAATTTTTATTCTTTAATTTTCTCTCTAAGCATAGATTTTAATCAATTAATGTCTTAGAATTATGGATTTAGTCAAGGCTTTAATTAATTGTTTTCTACATAAAAATTAATTTGTAATTCTTCACATAAAATACCATAACTAAAGAGTTGGTGGATTTGATCGATTTTAGAACCCAAAAGTTTCCAACCACAACGTATAAAGCCAAATAATGATGTCTATTCAGATATATGTCCTAAATTTAATTTTACTTATTTATTTTATTTTAGTTTTTATTTATTGCTTTATTTTCTATTATGTAATATTCTCGTTTATTTATCTTTGTCAAAAGCATATTTATTTGTTACCATTTTAATTAATTTTATTCGATTAAAAGCTTATCTAATGGTTTTGTACTTCATTTAATTTAATTAGTGTTTTATTAATCAAAATAATTTTATTTTCTTTATTAAAATTCACAATGAAGGTTTTTTTTTTCATTATAGGACCAATGTCTTAACCTATTTGCCATGATTGGACCTGAAGGATAATTATAACAAATATAATTAAACGTGGAGGTAACATTAAATAAATGTACCTATCTCTTGTAGCGCAGAAACTCGTTGCCGAAGCGCCTACCAAGATCCCGTTAGTTTTTGGTCACTGGTCTGGCTTTTACCCACTCGGGGTAAGAGCAGCTAGATCACAATCTAAATGCCCCTGAAAATAAGACAATAAACTGTGAGTGGGAACGAGCAGCCTTGCGGCATATACGTTTTCTCTTTACCAAATTATGAGGACCTCACCTCTATTTATAGAGGTCCTAATGGCTAGAGACCTAACTCTAGTTTAACTCAGACTCTTTCTGAGATAATATTTGGTAATTTAATTTAGATTGAATAACTCAATTTAATCTGGATAGGAACTCAATCCTTTATAGAGTCATGGGTGTATCCCAACTCTATCATCTCCCACTCGCACATGACGGAACGCATTCCAGTCTTAATCTTCAGTTATATTGGCAAATAGATTGTGTGACCAGCATACCTCGAGAGCACTAGTGCTATACACCTGTTAGGGATATATAGCGTCTCGGAAAACAAGATCCTCATCTTCGCGTATGCCTAACCCTAGATTGCCTTCTCACATTCACTGTTTTAACTCATGATCTCATAAAACAATTTTCGTGTTCACTATTATATTTCTACTCATAGAAACTATAATAGACCGGTCAGTGAACCACGAAACCTTATGAAAGTGATCAGAAGGCTATCTTCCCCTCTTACTGTATGCCATCCATTATGATTCAACTCACTTTTCTAGTTAGATCCAGGCCTAAATTTTTCCCGGACCTCTTGGAAACTAACTAAGCTAGCCACATTGAACCATACTTCAGGGATAAGTTAAGGGTTCTGAGGGTCGTAATATAAATATATATAGGGTCTCACAATAGGGAAAGTTGAGATCAGTAATGTTATTAAATTCCCATCCCTGTGGTCACATAAGCACACACGGTATAAAACATGTGTTATGGTATTCTTTCCTTCCCTTAAAGGAGCGCATGTCTCACATTTTGATAATGTGTATATTTGACACCATACAGAAGCGTAAGGTTGCGATGCACCGAAGCACCCAACTTTAGTCCGCTTACTTAAGGACTACTTCTGGCTTTCTAGACAGAATATGGTAGTTATATTTAACTTACCATCGGATTTCGTACAATCCTTATTTGGATCTCAATCCAAAGCATACCACCTTATGTATGTCTTTATCTCGCACCTTAACAAGACTCATCTTGTAATTTCTACTAGACGGCACTTTTATTTTGAACAGGCTCTCGAGCATTCTCATATGTTCAAAAATTGCCTCATCTTAGTCTTTGCCAACTCATTGACAAAACTAAGGTAAACACCCTTGTGAGTGGGCTACTTCTCTGTCCGACATGCTCAATCTCATATCAATAACAGTAAATGTTTACACATAAACATTCACACTCATGTATTGCCAACAATGAACTTTAGTTATTATTCGCAAATAATAACGTTAAGGGATTATATAAAATATAACAATACCAATTAAATTCTACGCAAATCTCGAGATCTAATGTGTCTCTCAAAACACATCTCTTGTCATAGGTTTACTCAACGGATCTGCGTGCGTAGAAACGTACTGTAAGTTCACATCTCTTCTTGTGCAACAATATCTATCAATGATTGACTGTCACTAAAGACTGTTATTAATACCTCTAAGACAGTTACTCTTAAATGGCTCATAAACCATTTCAGCCAAACTGTCTCCTGTACTGCAATTGAGGAAGTGACAAATTCAACTTCCACTATTGATAGGGCTACACGGGTTTAATTCTTGTTACTCCTCGAGATGGCACTCTTGCCAAACAAGAATTTAAAACTGAGGTGGATGCCTTCTCATCCACATCTCCTGCCCAATCAACGTCTCTGTATTCTCTCAATGCAGATCATTTTCTTAATAATAGAGAGAATAGGCTTCAGTACCTCTAAGGTATATAAGTATCCATTAAATTGCTTCCAATGTGCTTTGCCTGGGTTAGATTGATATCTATTTACCATGCCCACTGCATAACATATATCATGTCTTGTATACAACACTGCATACATAACACTACCCATGGCACTGTCATATATATTGAACGCTCCTCATACGTTCAATTTTTCTGACCTCATAGGACACACATCTTTGCTAAGAAATTGATTCTTGGCAATGGGGTAATCTAGGAGTTTGCAGTATTGCATATTAAATCGCTCAAGGTCTTTGTTGATATATTTCTCTCAAGAAATAGACAACAATCTTCTTGAATGATCTCTTGAAATCTTAACTTCAAGAATGTAATATGCACAACTCATATTCTTTGTCTCAAAGTTGGACGATAACCAATCTTTGATTTTATTTACGTACCATTTATCATTTTCAGCTTTAACTATGTCGTCTACATACAATGCCAAAATGATGAATTCATTTTCAGAGCTTTTACTATAAACACAATGATCTTCATCAATCATGTTGAACACATTCGACATGATTATATGATGAAGTCTCAAGCACTATTGTGTTGAAGACAGTTTAAGGCAATAGATTGAACACATCAATCAGCAAACCTTATGTTTGCTGCCTTTTTCGATGAAACATGTAGATTGTTTCATCCATTTCTCCATTGAGAAAAGCAGTCTATTCATCCACTTGATGAAGCTCTACATTCAAACTCGCCACTGTGGCTAGAATCAACCTCAAGGAAGTAAATTTTACAACAGATGAGAAAGTCAACTCATAGTCAATCTCTTCCTATTGTATGAACCCCATAGCGACTAGCTGAGCCTTATATCTTTCGCTACCTCTTTCAGCCTTTCACTTTATTTTGAGAATACATTTATTCTCAATTTGTGTCCTTCCAGTAGATCAAATAGTTCTCAAACATGGTTTGATCTCATGTATGCCATTTCTTTTTCCATTACATTAATCAATTTCCTTAGATGGGCATGAAAAAGCATTTTGAATAGGTTTTATGCTCTTTCTAGTCTTGTGGGATAACCAAAAAGGGCTTCGTTCAGGCCTTCAATTTTAAATTGTCGGCATGAAACACTTATCCTTTCAGATTTTTGCAGTTCTGAATCTTAATAAATATATCTCATATATTTATCGTGATTCACAATGCTCCCACTGGGATCATGTTCCATACTCCCACTGGAGTCAGGAATACTTCATTCTTTGTCTCCCACTGGAGTTAAGAATGCTCCCACTCTGATCAGGTCTCGAACATCCGAATTGTTTGGAGGATGAAGGTCTTAACCTTCTTCCTCTAACTCCCTCCCACTCGGATTGAGTGATCCTGATAGTTCCTCTACCTGAGATTAATAGGAAGTAAAATCTCAATTCACTTCGCCCAACCTAGAAAATTCATTCTCTTAAGAATGTGACGTCTAGTGATTCAAATTTTATCATTATGCCATTTTCTTACTTACCCACGAAAATGTATCCTTTTGATACTTCAGAATATCTCACATAGATACTCTTCTTACCTCTTAGTCTCAAATTTACCAAATTGAGGCATCATGGAATTAAGCATTATAACCCAAAGGTTGTAAATGGCTTAGGTCAGCTTGTTAACCCGTTCACAACTCATAAGTTGTGGTAATGACAGATTTGGAGGGAATACAGTTCAGAACATATGTGGCAGTCAACAAAGCATCTCCCCGATAGGAGATAGGAAAATTTGCCTCTACCATCATAGATCTAACCATATGTAGGAGAGTCTTATTTCTCCTTTCCTCAACACCGTTTTGTTGTGGATTTCAAGGAATGAACAACTGATATTCAATCCTTTTTCATCACATAAAACTTTAAGTTTATCTGTAAGATATTACTGACCTCTGTCAGTTCTTAAAGCTTTGATCTTTTTATCTAATTGATTCTCAACTATACTCATATAAGTCGTGAAGCAACTCAATGCTTCTGACTTGTGAGAATTCAAATAGACATGACTATACCTAGTATAGTCATATATTAATGTGATGAAATAATAGGCTCCATGCTTTACCCTCACATTCATTTGACCACATTCGTCAGAATGGACTAACTGCAATGGAAATTCGCTTTAGTTCCTTATTCGAATGATTTTCTAACTATTTTTTTCTTTTAGGCAATGCTTACATGTAGGTAATTCAACCTTATTTAAATCGCCTACTAAACCTTCTTTGACTAACCGACTCATTCGGTTTTGTCCAATATGGTTTAATTTAGCATGCCATAATTTCACATTGTCCTCATAACTATGTGAAGAGTAAGAATCATTTAAAGGAAAAATTAGTTTTACTTAAATAGTTATGGTCCACATCCATAACAATAAAATCATTCAAGCATAAGTATACACTGTTATCCTCAAAAATAAATTGAAAACAAATTTCAATAAATCAAGAACAGAACCTATATTTCGTAACAAAGGTATCTCGATCCCTTGTTATATAGTCCATTGGTTCTAAATCTATCACCCACAAAGGATGAAATTTAGAACTAGATACATAAATTCCACTCACTTTTGAGTCAGAATAGTGTATCTTTAAAGACACAATGTAGTCTCTTTGCATAGTATCCTTTTAGGCAATTGAAACATTTCACTCTTAAATTGTTTACCACCCATTTGCCTTTGGACCTTTTGTGATTCTATTCATTTTGCTTTTCAGGCTCTCAAGCCTTTTCTTTACCCTATTGATGAAGCTTATTATCTTATTCAAATGAGAACTCATTCTATTAGAACAGGACTTTGCCATATGACATTGACTTTAATCACTGTTAGACGGCCTCTTTTAAGCTTCAAATAACAAGTGACATCCTCAAATGTCTTTTTGCTTATCTATGTGAGTTAGTTGCATCCTCACATGCTACCAACTCTTGGGTAAAGAACTGATAACAGTTTGGACCTTCTACTTATCAGTCACTTTTGACTACTAAGCTCACTTTGCTTTTTCATCTCTCTTAGATGTTTTTGCATCGAATGATCAGACTTTTCTGATATGTATCAAATTTGATCTACAATGATCGGAGTTTATTCAGAGTCACATCTCTGAATTTCTCCTGCAAATCGATCCACAGATCTATTGCATTTTGATACTTGCGAAATTGCTTAGTGATGTGATGCAACATAGGCATCTTGGTCCTGCTTATGCTGGGATATAGCGTCATCCTCAGGTTCAGCCATAACCGAACTTGAGGATTTAAGAGCCTCTTGCTCTTCAAGCACATACTGGATATTTGTATTCCAGATTTCATAATTATAACTCCATTAAAATCCTCTGATCTCAAATGGAACAATGTCACACATATTTAAAAGAGATTAAAGCAATACATACAATTTACTATACACCTGAAATAATAACCTAATAAAGTTTTCTATTAGACTCAAATTCGAAAAGTATACTTAGAGTACCAATTACCTTCTAAGTTCTAATGTCCAACTTTATAGGTTAAGATTTCATGTATAATAAATCTGAATTATTGGATTATCAAGTTCTCAAACTTATGAGGGGATCTTTATTAAGCCTTTATTTAATAAACATGCAATCATTTTACTCATAAAATATCGCAAGGCAATTAACAATTAAAATAAACTCATTTATTATAAAGTTAAATGCTATCATGATAAGTAAATAAACACATTTATTTAACCAAAAATCCAATAATCCCGAAATAAGACACTAATGTCAAATATTAATAGGAAACATAAATCCTATTTTAATAACAACAAACGCCAACTCAAATTGACACTTATGTCAACTATTTTAAAAGACCAGATTTCATAAAATCTTTTTAGTTATTAGGATTATATCTTTGACCGATTTAATCAATTCATCAAGTGACTCATAAGTCCATTGATGAAGTCATGGACAATGCACGCTCTGTCCATTTCTCAACACCATCACAGAATTTTAGTGTTACTTTTCAACACTTGCCCTTTTGGTAACTTGAACCAAAATTTTATTTTCATACTCAGACCTCCAGTTCAAATGCACTCTTGCATTTGTTCTCACACATGTAATTTATGATGCAATATTGCATCAATGTCATCAGCTCAAAACTTCCTTCGCATTTTCATGTTACTTATTGATTGCACCCTTGCAATTCTTAAAATAACCTATGCGTTTCATAAGGAAGTACCAGTGCCCTTATTTAACTTTTCTGTAACATATTACAGGTAAAATTTATACACTTATGTATAAATACACATAATTGAAACGCATTTCAATCAATAAAAAAGGACAGCATCTCAAAAAAAATTTTCAAAAATTAATCGAATGCAGAAAACACATTTTCTAAAATTTTTAATATTTTATTTTGAAATTAAACACATTTAAATTTCAAAAATTACAAAATATATTTTCTGGTCATTAAAAAATTTTGAAAACATAACCAAAAAATCAGAAATAATTTTTAAAAATTATTTGACAAAAATCGGAGCTGAAATGGTGGTCTGAAGACACCGCACGTGCCCACACGCGCCGACCAGAGGGAGATAGACGCGCCCACGTGCCTTCACGCGCCCCACGCACGGCCTCCCACTCGACCAGACACGTGTCACAACCACAGCGTACCACGTGTCTTCATTCAGTCATGCCACGTGTCTGCAAGCTATTGGTCCAGCTGGTGCCACGTGGCGATGTCTCATTTGTCCACGTGTCACGCATGACACGTCAGCATTGCCACGTGGCAGACCTCGGTCTGACACGTGGCGACCCCTGATTGGGCCACGTGTAATTAATACCACGTCATCAATAACACACGGCATGACACGTGGCACCGCCTCATTGGTCCACGTGTCTCTCTTTGGTTTCGCCACGTGTCAGTTGTATGACACGTCATCATGACACGTGGCACGACCTCGGTCAGCCACGTGTTGTCCTCTAATTTGCCCACGTGTCCATCCCACGTTGTGCCACGTGGCATGGCCTCTGCCATCCACGTGGCGCTCGGCCATTGGGCCACGTGTCAGCAGTGACGCAATACTGCTGACACGTGGCACGCGCATGTGGGCCACCGCCCACGAGCACGCGCCGAACGAGTTAGAGCGCGTGTGCTCCACGCGCCGCCTTGCCGACCGTTTTTGACTCTCCGGTTCCGGCCGGTGGGGGGTTTTCAGGGTCTGTGAATCCAATAGTGAGGTCAAAAATAAAAAATCCCGACTTCTAGTTAGCCGTTTTAGAACACTCATGTTCGTCCCCTCAGGTTTCGGTGTACACATATACGAAATCGAGCCGAAATATACACGCATATATATTTTTCATACAAAAAACAAATTTTTGTTGTGTTATATGCATCCCAGATCTAATAATTTTATACATAAAATTTTAGATCTGTTTAGCCACATGCCAGGACGCAAAAACCACGGCTCTGATACCAATAAAGGATAATTATAACAAATATAATTAAACGTGTAGGTAACATTAAATAAATGTACCTACCTCTTGTAGCGCAGAAACTCGTTGCGGAAGCGCCTACCAAGATCCTGTTAGTTTTTGGTCACTGGTCTGGCTTTTACCCACTCGGGGTAAGAGCAGCTAGATCACAATCTAAATGCCCCTGAAAATAAGACAATAAACTGTGAGTGGGAACGAGCAGCCTTGCAGCGTATACGTTTTCTCGTTACCAAATTATGAGGACCTCACCTCTATTTATAGAGGTCATAATGGCTAGAGACCTAACTCTAGTTTAACTCAGACTCTTTCTGAGATAATATTTGGTAATTTAATTTAGATTAAATAACTCAATTTAATCTGGATAGGAAATCAATCCTTTATAGAGTCATGGGCGTATCCCAACTCTATCAGGACCAATGTCCGCAAAGTTAGTGAGTTGGCCCATTTGAATATATGTAATGTTGTATCAGGTGCTTTCTGTGAATAAAGGCTTTCATGCCGTACATTTTATTTATGTATTTTACTGTTTTTATATTTGCTTGCTGTGAATATATATTGTCATGTGTGTCATTTGAGAAGGGATAAATTTAATAACTTAAATTGATTGAAATTAATTTGATATTAACTTGGGGCATAAATAAGAGTAGAGTTTTGAACATATGTTTTATTTGACTCTACAAAGTTTTTCCCAATTTCATTGGATGAAGACTCCTAAAATTAACCTATCTTATAGTTGCCTAGTAATTATAAGATTATTTTTATTTTATTAGAAATGAGATAGGATTCCTCAAGATGACTTCTTTTGAGGATAAACTAATTCGGCTAGGTCTTTAATAATTTATTTCAAAGTAAGATGGATCGAATATACATGACATGAATAATATCTTACACATTTTTTATCAAATAATTTAGTATAATTTAATCACTAAAAATTCATTTATACTTAGTACTAGAGCTATCCATAATTTAACAACTTTCTGGCTTAAAGTTTAGGACAGTTTACGACCTACTTAGAGTCATATTCAGCCTTAGTATTCTCCTGGAAAACATAGGTCTAGAAGTTAGATTCCTATTGGACCTGATTTCACATCGTTTTGAGTTATGCCTTGTTATGTACATGTCATTCCCTTAACTCGAGAATTGCCAATAGAAATAGGATTTTATTTCCTTTTCTTCCTAAAATTCCATCTTAATTTATCAATTAAACAAGTGAATTTTCCAGCTAATTAAGCTAACAATTAACCATCAAATGAGTCAAATTTCATCAATAGAAAATCAATAAATTTAAAATCTCTCATAGAAATATATTAAAGAAAGCTATTCACTTATTAATCTTTTATATAGATAGATTGCTTAATCCATCTTAACTCTCACTTTTGACCTGGAAAATGCAAGCTCTATGTTGTATCTTTTCGGCAAATTAGGAATCATTAAATTCTAGGGTTTATAAAGTGAGATGTAGCAGCATCTTTGCAGACCGGTCCAGAATTCCTACTTTATAGTAAATTTGTTATTTTATCCTTGACTTGCATTTTGAGTACATTATAATCTAAATTAGACTTATTACTCTTGATTAAGCTTTTAGTCATATATATTAACTTTTGATAAAAGCAAGAATCACCTTAATTCATAATACATAGAGAGAGTTAAAACATAATTTATGTAAGTTGTCTAGTAACTAAAACTTCAATGTCATCAATCATTCTAATACATTATCTAATAAAAATAATTGCAATTAGCTTAAACACAAATATCAAATATTATATCACATATTATCCACACAATTTCATAATATTAAATAAATATATATACCTTAATAAATTCTAACTTAAATGATAATTTATAACTCAATTCATTCACTTGAACAATAAACCAACATTTTAAAGGGTTGCAAAAACATAGCTATTTTGGTCCAAATCCACTTTTAACGTTGACAATACTCTAGACAACCCTCGATGTCATGCTCATCGATGAGTTACGAAAACTTCCATATGGTAGGAGTATGCCCTCGAGCCCATGTAGGTTAGGGATCTTTTTCATGTATATGAACTTATTATTATTTAAAAGAAAGCATCATTCATTTATTAATACTATGTTATGGTTACCTATGATTTGATCTTATATGTTGAATTAATAAATATAGTCAATGTTATTATAAACACTATAACGACCCTTACTTGTACATAGCGAACTATATTATAGTGAGGTACGCTCACAATGTCTGGAGAGGAATTTCACTCAGCCAGATTCAATAAATCCTATTTACATACATTGCTAATCTGAATTATAAAATTTCTCTTCAGCTTTAATTAACATGTAACAGCCCAAAAACCACCCTAGTAGTATTGGGTGTGATTAGTGTAATGAAGTAAGTGTTAATTAGGGTTTTTGATTTGGACTAAATTAAAAATGGGAATTAAGGACTTAATTGTAAGAAATTAAAATAGTTTAGTGGTTAAAGTGTAATTTGCATGATTAATTGATAAGTGGGGATTAAATTAAGTGGTGATTAATTAACTTATGTATGATTAATTAGTACTAATTAAAGGGTAGTGGAAGCCAAGTGGCACTGTAGGGAGATGCCACCTAGCTTTGGGTTAACTGCATTTATAAGGAGTTCCAAGAGGTAGAATTTGGCACTTTTTCCTCTTTGAACCGAACTTTCCATAGGGAAAAACCTGCAAATTTCTTCTTTATCTTTTCATCAATTCTTCAGTTTTAGAGTTAGTTAGAATTGGCTGCTAGTGAGCTCTTTTGAATAATTAGCTGCTAGTGAGCTCTTTTGAATGCTAAGCCGATCAGCTTAAGGGTAAGCTTGAGATTAGCCTCTTCTTCTTCTCTAGATTTGGTATTTCAATTCATAAATATAGTTCTAATTGAGCTTTGCATGTGTATATATATGTGATTGTAAGTTGGAGAAGCTAGTAGAAAAGCCAAGGGTAAAGAGAAGGTTACCTAGATTGTAGAAGTGAAGAAGTGCTTCAAGAGGTTTGGGATTCTACTTGAAATCTATATATATTTGTATTTGTGATTTATTGGGAAACACATGGAATTTGAAGGGTTTACGGACTCTTCTAAATTCTGGGTTTAGTATGGTATGATGGATAGATGAAATTCTATTGACTATTGAAATGTGTTGTGTTTCATAATAAGCATGATATTGGGTTAGTGTAAAAGCTATGATTGTGAAGGTAATAATTATATATGATAATGAGACTTGAGTATGTGACTAGTTACAAGTATGTGTAGATGGTATGAAGTATATTGATGAATTGCTTGGAGTGCATGTAAAGTGTGTAGTGTAACCAAGTGTTGATAGTGGCATGTGAAATTGAGATTGAGGCATATTTTGTGTTCTATCGTGAGCGCGACAGAATGCCCCGTATAATGACTAATGTTGAATTATGCACTGTCGCAAGTATTATAATAGGCGCAAGCACAACAATAATGTTTGTGTTGTTCTGTCACATGTGCGAGTTGTGCTGTGAGTGCAACAGAAGAGGTATCCCTGCTCTATCACGAGCGTGACATTGTTGGAGTTTTCAAAATGCGAATCTTTTATTTAAATTCTTATGAATTATACTATGCGACTTATAATTGTTATGCGTAAGGGATTAATATGCGTATTATGCATGAGAACAAAGATGCTTTATGATTGACTATACTTTAAGTAATGACAATGTATTTATGTAAGTGAACATAGTGAAGTGAATAATGGCCTGTAATCGTGTCGTGGATAGATAAACATGCTTATAAAGGGCTAGTGATTCGCAACTGCCAATGTGACACCGACAGGTGTCTAGAATTTGATACAGACGGGTATCCAGTGAACTAGTGTTGTTATATTATTAGTGTACCCATATCCACTTTTGTATGATTCAGGCTACCTATATGGAACTAAATGTATATAATGATGATAATAATAATGTGTATACATGCCTATGACAAGTTTATGCTTATATTGATTAGTGATAATGATAGTTATGTCTTAATGAGTGACATCAATGCTATGTTCTATGATATGATGGTTATGTTATCGAAGCCTTCCGCTCACATTGCGAATTGAATATTATTACTATAAAGTATGGATTAATGAATGTTGGCATGTTAGTGAACTAATGAATGAACTACTATTTCATGCTGTTCTATTTGATTAAAGCATGTTATATTGTTTGGTGTTAATATATGAATGCTTGTATTAGTCTTGCTTTGTTACATCCCGACTAAGCAATATCGCTGAGCACGGGTGTTTGTCTCTTGTGTAGGTTTATAGCTTGGAGATCGTAATTTTGGAAGGAGTATCTGCAGGCCACTATAGGAGCTTGAAGTCTTCTAGCTAGGTTGTTTTTGTTTTGATATTTTATAGTTACAGTTCCATTTTTGTATAAGATAAGAATAAAATGTAATATGTAATTTTGTATTGTAATAAGTAAGCTATATGGACTAATATTAGTAATAGTGTTAATAGTGGTTTTAATAGTGGTATTTATTGTTCTTAATGATGGTAATAATTTTGACTAAGTGATGTTAAATAGCTTTTCGCTATAGCAAGTGTATCGTGTAGCGCTCCCTTGTCCTCCCAAGGGGCATTGGGGTGTTACATAACATGTATAATCACTTAACATCATAAGCCAACCTCTTTTCATTCACACCATATATTACATACTGTATAATAATCTATACATTTAGAAAGTTGCTTTAATTTAAGCTTCCATATATGTCTAGGCCTTTGAGAATGCAGGGTGTCCTTGGAGGTATCTTTAACCTCAAAACCTACACGGATAAAACACCCGTGCTAAGCTTATAGCTTAGTAGGGAAATCATATGATATCGATGACCACTCACAGCAATCGTAGATGCATACATACATAGATGAAGATTACATATCATAATAACAATACAAATGATTAAGTAACTTCAATGCATAAACATAACAGTTGACAGAAGATAATCTTCATTACGTTTAAACATAATTTGTAACACCACAATTCCCACCCTAGTAGTTTTGAGCTTGTGTGTGTGTGTGTGTGTGTCAGAGTGTCTTTGCATGATTTATTAAGTTTTAAGGGCATTATTATAAGTTATTCATTTTATTATGTTGTGTGTTTGTGTGGTTAGAAGAATAAGAAGAATTACTAAGGAATTTGCCAAATTCACCACAACCTTGTGACAAGTGGCAAGTGAGTGGCTATATAAGCCAAGAGAGAAAAAATGAGAGAGAGAGCAATCTGCCCCACTCTCCCGTTTCCTCTTCCACGCCCCTCCTTCTTCTTTGCTCTTCCTCTTCCTCCTTGCTCACTTGTATCTCTTTGAGTTGGTGATTTGTGGTTGGGTTTGACAAATTCTAGAGCTAATTGAGTAAGTTTTGCTCTCTTCTTCTTCTTCTTCTTCTTCTCTTTGTGCTTCCCGTTGGTGTTTTTGTGTTTGAATTTAGGGTTTTGAGTTTTGTGTGTTTTGGGTTTAATTGATCAGAGTTGCCTCCTAAGGATCCAAAAGGAAAGGAGATTGCCGGTAGTAGTGACACCAATTAACATTCAAGGAGTTTAGGATTTGAGGTTTGGGAATTTGTTTGTAATTATAGAGTTTTGATCTATTATTGATTTATTATTTTAATTTCTGGAAATTAAGTGTAAAAGTGTGTGTATGTGTGTTTGATTGAAGTGTGTATGGTGGAATTTAAGTGGGTATGGTAATTTTGAAAGTGAAAGTGAATTTGGGTATGATTTTACATGAGTTTGGGCAAAATTTCTGGGTTTGAGAATTTGTGGTTTAATATTTTTATTTTGATGTTTTAATTTATGATTTTTGGCATAAAACTTTAGTATTATGTTACTTGATATGTTTTGAATACCTATTGATGTTTGGGTTGAGTTTAGATGGATGAATTGCATGTTGGGGATAATTGGCGATTGAGTTTGCTGCTGCACGACAACCGTCGCGAGCGCAACAAAGTTCGGCCATTCGAGCTCTTAGTGTACAGTGTCTCTGTTGCGGACGCTACTTCGGTTGCAAGCACGACAAAGAGTTTGGCTGCCGAGCTCTTGCTAAGAATCTTGCCTTTATTGCGAGCGCGACAGAGAGCTCGGTTGCCAAGCTTGTGCAGGATCGATGGTTGTCGCGAGTGCAACAATGATCTTTCTTATCTCTTCTGCCGTGAGCGCGACTATATCGCGGCTGTAACAGAAGCTTTTCTGCCTCTTCTTTCGCGAGCACGATGTTCGTCGGGAGCGCGACAGTCCCCTATGCTTTTATGTAATTTGTTTGTGCCTTTTTGCATGATTTCTCTCTTATGTATTTCAATTACACTTATGAATGAACTACCATGTTATTCAACATCTTCGCAATATGTTTGGTATGTGTGAATTATACCTAGCCTGCAAGAGTCAAGTTAGTGGATAAATAGGCATGCCTATAGAGTTCTGTAAGCTGCAGCCCCTTAGTGTTCTGGACCCTGATCAGGTCACCGCTTGGGTCCTCGCGATCCTGAGTGTTTGGATCTTGTTTAAGATCCCCAGTGAAAATGTTTTTATATGAAAATTAAAGAAGTTGCTTTTGTTTGTACCTACAGGTATCCAGTGTTCACTCGTTATCCGCTACTCGGAGTTTTGCAGGCATATATGTTTAATTCTCATATAAATACAACATTGTTTATAATGAAACATGACTGTGACTTTGTTAAGTTACTCTTGTGTGTAAAGTATGATATAAGTGATATGTTTTATATGAATAAGTGTGTACTTCCGTATGTGCCATATGTATGTATTTTGCCTTAACGGCCACTGTGAGTGGTCGTCCATCTTTTGTTTTCCCCACTAAATATTATCGCTTAGCACGGGTGTTTCATCCATGCAGGTGTGGAAGTTGTCCAAGCTTTTTAGGAGTGTGATCCACAGCAGTTAGAGCCAACACATTAGAGAGATTCTTTTTGTGGCTTGTCTTTTGTATTTTGGTTTGCTAATGTAACCTTTTGTAATGTGTAAGATCGAATTTGTATATATTTTAAGTATGTAATTTTTATAATTATATAAGGATATTGTACTCCTTGTAAAGAATATTTTGATATATGAAATGAGATTTTCAGTTGGCCCATTATTGTGCTATAAGTTTTAATTTATTATATTTTGAACGTTTCTTTTTCGCTCTTATTATGTTTGTATGTAAGTTTTGTTAGTAACACACTTATTTATACAGGTACACTCTCCTTATGGATGAGTTTCCCCTACGTATAGGTATAGTGCATTACAATTTTATTGGTATCAGAGCATAGGTTTAGGCTTTTCTGGGCAACCGTAGAATAGAATTTTGTCTAGGATTGTGTTGGCCTGATGTGGATATTTTATGTTTTATTATTATATGGAGTCTGCGTGTGGGTCCCTCGAGGGGTCAGCCGAGAGTGCTAATGTCCAAGAGCAAGATCCATCTGTGTTTGGTCCTACTCAACCAGCTAAGGTGCAACTTGAGGCTCTAGACATGCCTTTTGAGGCTATGTTAAAGATATCTTAGGATATGGCTCGAGTCTAAGAGAGGGTGACGGCCCCAAGAGCTCTGATTGAGAGTGTAAGGTAGTCGAGTGCTGAGGACTTTTATGGGACTAGCTTGGATGAATCTAATAAGGCAGAGCTATGGATTGAGAAAGTGAAGAGGGTTCTAGAAGAGATTTATTACCCTATGGATAGGAAAGTGGAGTGTGCAGTTTCACTCTTGCAGGGTTTTGCCTATGATTGGTGGAGATTGGTTTTGAGTCAACCCCAATTGCCTGACCCGGTCACATGGGAGTTCTTTGAGAGGAATTTCATAATAAGTATGTGACTAGGGCATATAAGGATGCTAAGTGGGCGCAGTTTCTGAGCTTTAAGCAGAGAGCATTGTCAGTTGCCGAGTATGAGAAGGAGTTTAGCAGGCTTAGCAAGTATGCCTCCGGGTGTGCTTACGGAAGATTTTAGGTGTTAGCACTTTGAGGTAGGTTTGAATAAGACTTTGAGGGTTATGTTAGTCTCTTTGATTAGTTCTTCGATAGTGAGTAACTATCAGATTATGCAAGCGGTTTTGTGAACGGAGCGATTAGAGTCTGTTTTGAGGGAGAGAGCTCAGAAGAGGAATGTTCCTCGGGGAGGTTTATTTTTTGGGAAGGGGTCTAGTTGTTTCCAAGGGAATTCTCTAAATGAGTCTGCTCCGAGTCTAGCTTCGAGAGGTAGAAGACAAGGGTCTTCTTAAGGTTCTGGCACAGGTAGAGGTGGTTTGAGTGGTCGAGGTGATTTGGCACTAGAATGCTCTCATTGAAATAAGCGCCATCGGGCGAGTGTCATTGGTTGACTGGTGGCTGTTTTAATTATGGCAGCACAAATTACTTCTTGACCAACTGTCCGAATTTGTTTGAGAATGTTCAAGGGATCAAGAAGGGAGTAGAGCGGGGTCTAATGCCCTCAGGCCTGTCGAGGTCATGGTAGAGGTCCAGGTCGTGGTGGCTGACCTAGAGATGGAACTCCATCAATGTCTTTAGATCATCCGATTATGCCATGAGACCTCAAGAGGAGCAAGATGCACACGAAGTGATTGCCGGTAAGTTTCTACTCCTTGACACTGAATTGCATGCTCTAATAGACCCTGGGTCCACACACTCATATTTGTGTTCTAATGAATTGTATGCTAAGTTGCCTAGTGTGGAGCATTTAGAATATGAGATTTGTGTGACCAGTCCCTTAGGGCACAGTGTCATTGTGAGTAGAGTGTATAGGAACTGTCCTTCGATAGTGCAAGGTGTAGAGTTTCCTATGGATTTGATTAGTCTGCCTTTCTGTGAGTTTGATATGATTTTAGGTATGGACCGGTTGTGCAAGCAATGAGCAGTAGTGGATTATCATGGAAAGACAGTAGTGCTTAAGAGTGGTGATTAGTCTGTAGTAGTTATGAGAGGTTTGAGTTCTAGTTCTTTGGGTAATGTGATATCAGCAATGCAAGCCAGACGATTTATGAGAAAGGAATGTGAGGCATTTTTGGCCTTAGTTTTGGATTCTAGACGGAGTTAAGTTAAGATTTAGGATATCCCTATTGTAAGAGAGTTTGCGGATGTGTTCCCTGAAGAGTTGCCAGGTTTGCCACCCGAGAAGGAAGTAGAGCTATCCATAGAAATTACGCTAGGCACTACTCCTAACTCTAAAGCTCCTTATCAAATGGCTCCTGTGGAATTGAGAGAATTGAAAACTCAATTACAGGAGCTGTTGGATAAAGGCTTTATCAGGCTTAGCGTTTCTCCTTAGGTTGCTCCAGTTTTGTTTGTTAAGAAGAAGGATGGCACTTTAAGGATGTGTATTGATTATCGGCAGATCAATAAGGTCACTGTGAAGAACAAGTATCCGTTGCTGAGGATAAAGGATTTGTTTGATTAGCTCAGGGGAGCCGGAGTATTCTCCAAGATTGATTTGAGGTTAGGATATTATCAGTTGAGGGTAAAGGACGTGGATGCGGCCAAGATTGCTTTTTGGACACGATATGTCCACTATGAATTTTTAGTAATACCGTTTGGATTGACTAATGCTCCTGTAGCTTTTATGGATTTGATGAACCGAGTGTTTAGGCCATATCTTGATCGATTTGTAGTTGTGTTTATTGACGATATTTTGGTGTATTCGAGGAATGAAAGTGAGCATGAAGAGCATTTGCGTTTGGTACTTCAAGTGTTGAAAAGTCATAAGTTATTTGCTAAGCTTAGCAAATGGATTTTTGGTTGAAAGAAGTATCTTTTATCGGGAATATTGTTTCCTTGGAAGGTATCCGAGTGGAGGTCATTTTGGATTGGAAGCTGTCAAGAAGTGTGCTGGAAGTTAGAAGTTTTCTTGGTTTAGCTGGATATTATAGACGGTTTGTGAAGGGGTTTTCGGTCATTACTTTGCCTTTGACTAGGCTTCTTCGGAAAGGTGTGAAATTTGAATGGCCTGACAAGTTTCAAGCTTGTTTCGAGCAGCTTAAGAAGATGTTAGTGGAAGCTCCTGTGCTTACTCAACCCATTTCGGGTAAAGAGTATATTATGTACAATGACACTTCGGGTGTTGGACTTGACTGTGTTTTGATGCAAGATGGTAAAGTGGTAGCTTATGCATCTAGACAGCTGAAGCCTCATGAACAGAACTACTCGACTGTGATGCGCGTTGAACCCCGGGGCGCCCCAAAGACCAGCTTTTAGGGCTTTCGAGAGAGGTTCGTGAAAACTTGTACGAGATTACAAGTGCGTCTATGTTGCGCAACAAGGAGGTTTCTTAGAGTGCCACCCAATAGAACATTCGAAAAGGTCGTCTAGCCTTAGTGAGCCTTAGACAGCGTATATGCATCCATTTTGAGCAAGCCGGAGATATTTTGGTGGCCCCACTCCAATAGAAGTTTGGAGTGATCCTTTAACCTCGTAGAGCCTATGATTATGCAGATTGGGCCTTTTTGTGGGCAACAAGAGATATTTTGGAGACCCTATCCCAGTGGAACATTGAGATGGTCCTCTAACCTCGTTGACCCTAAGACGAGAGTAGGTTCGGGACTTCTCATTTATTCATACATTGGTTAATATTATAACTGATTTTTGAATTTATCATTTCATCCAATTTCTCATTCAATGCAATTAATTAAAGCGCAAGTCATCCATACAAGGAAAGCAGTAAATGGGCATAAAATAGAAAAGTATGAACATAAATTACAATAAAACTAGGGGCAAAATACAAACCCCACTGTAAATAACGTGCGAATCATGCACAAATCGGGAAATTCATTAAAGATGAAGACATTGGTCCTCGCATGCACATTTATAAAAATAATTTAAAGTGACAATTTTATTTGGCTAAAAAACAGGACATTGGTTCTCAGTTAGTAATGAAAATCCCAATTCAATTACTATAAAATATTTGGCCATTTTATTTTAGCGGGATTAAAAATAATATTTACAACAATAATAAATAAATATGATAAAAAATGGATAAGGTTGAAGAATGAACCCGGGTGAGGATCCTCAGATCATTGTAATAGCCATCATTTAACAATCCCAAATCCACAAAAAATAGTCAAATAACACTCACAAAAAATGGAAACCATGTTAGTGTCAAAATTAAGAGCAAAATAAAATGCCAGAAGTTAAATAACAATAAAAGATGTGAAATAGCCTTAAAAACCATAAGAAAATAAGTAAAAAAAGGAGAAAGAAAAGATATAGAGGAGAAAAGGACCAGGGACGGCCCAACACTCGTGACAAACGAGCGTCCCCGAGTTGACCGGTGGGTGAAAACAATAACCATCGATGGCCCGTCGCTCGCGTGAGTGACGGCCGTCAGTGGTTTTCCACCCGTCGGTCACCCCTGACTCTAAAATTAAAAAGTTCAAAAAATTGATTTTGATTTTTTAATAAACGAAAATTTTATTTATGAAATTAGTGTAAAATAATTAAACTACACAAATGATAAATCCATAATATTTATCCTCGGATTTTACCTTTAAATGTGAATGTTGAGTGATTTTAGTTCCTCAAGTTCTACAAGGATTGATCTGTGATTGCGTGATTTCGGGAGATTTTTTATTACAAAAATCGTATTTCGAAAACGAATCGAGAAAAGAAAATTATATTTTTCTTTCTCAAAATTTTAACAGCAATTAAATGTTGGGAATAGCTAAATCGGATAGAAACATATGGATTTCGTTACCTCCGATTAGCTTCATTCGGGCATAAAAATGAGAGATAGAAGAAATCTTGAAAGAGAATTCTTTTATAAAATGCGAAAATAAAATCTCTATAAAAAATTGCTAATATTAAGTTGCCTTTCAAAATTTTTTCCTTGCGTTTTTCTTCCCCCCCCCCCCCCCCCCCCAATTTTAATGAGGTTTAACCCCCTATCTATTTGTAGAGTTTAGAAGATAATTCAAATAAATTTAAACTTAAGATTTAAATTTGAAAAAGATTTCTTAAATAAAATCAAAATCGAATCGATTTTAAGAATATTCGCAAAATCAAATCCAATATTTTAAAATATTTTAAAAGATTTAGAGGATTTTGATAAGATTTAGAAAATATTTGATAAATCTATGAAATCTGAACAAAATCCCGAAAAATCCCGTGAGAAAAACTGACAGATCACCGACTGACGAGCATTTGTTAGCTACCGACGGGCATCTTTCGGAGGGGTACACTAGGTCTTTTGACTAGCGGTCCACCCACAGGACTTGGAAGCGAGCGACACCTGTCTCTCGCAAGGTGCGGGTGTCACTCGAACGAGCGACGGGCGCCGCACCAATCGCGAGAGGTAGGCCCCACTATCGAGCGACAACCGGAGCTCATCGCGAGAGACGGGCATCCCACCACCGATGGGTTTCTCGTCGGTTGACCAAGATTTCCATTTTCAAAGTTTTTACAATCCGAAACCCCCTGTTACTGAGAAAAATCCTCAATCCTTGTAAAACCGAAGAATGAAAACTCCTGACTTCCATCCATTTGTCTAAAAACAGACGTTAGTCTCTTCATAGAGTAACTCTGATCTGGACTATCTCAGGACCCGATGTCTACAGTTGCCCCTAATTTTGGGTAAACTAGTACACTAGTGTCTAGATGAGCCAAAATTCAAAGAAGAAAGGAAGAAATGCGTACCTGAGGCAGTCCTTACCTTCTCGATGTTGCGTGAAAGCAAGTGATTTCTCATCTTCAACCGAAGAGCCTCGTTTTGACCTGCTCGGTGTCTGAGTGTTTGGGGAGGCAGTGTTATCCCACTGTAACTTATTTGTAATTTGTTCTATTGCATGTGCACCGCTAGCCTCGTCTCGGCTTGCACGGCGTCTGAGTGATGCGAAAAGGTAGTGTTCTCTAACTACAACCAGCTTGCGATTTGTTCTATTGGATGTGTCCCGCTGGCCTCGTCTCGGCTTGCACGGTGTCCGTGAGATGCAGTGTTATTTAACCACAATCCCGTTGCATTTTATTCTACCGCAGGTGTCCCGCTGGCCTCATCTCGTCTTGCACATTGTCTGTGAGATGCAGTGTTCTCTAACTACAACCTCTGTTGCGATCTGTTCTATCACTGGTCTCTCGCTAGCCTCATCTCGGCTTGCACGGTGTCTATGAGATGCTGTGTTATCTAACCACAATCCCGTTGTGATTTATTCTCCTCGGGTGTCCCGCTAGCCTCATCCCGGCGTGCACGGTGCAACTTTTGATCTGCTGACGCCCATCCGATATCAAGATGTGTGATTTTCAACTTTTTGACCCCCATCCGGCCTGTAATGTACGAATTTTGGTTTGCTGACCCCCATCTGATCTCAAGATGTGTGATTTTTAACTTTTTGACCCCCATCCGGCCTCTAAGGTACGACTTTTGGTTTGCTGACCTCCATCCAATCTGCGAGACGTGTCTTTTGATATACTAACCACCATCCAGCTAGCAAGGTAACACTTTTGATTAAATATGACCTGAGCGATGTAGTGTCTGATTTTCTAATCATTACTTAATTGTCGACCATCCTTTGATCGGTGAGAAAATCATGTTCCTGTGTTCATAAAAGATTTTTTTTAATTTATTGTGAGTTGACCTGATTTGTAGATTAATAAACATTTTTATGTTGTCATTCATTTTTCTTTTTTTTTTTTTATCATATCATCAAATGTCCATCAAAAGGAAGTAAGATAATAACAAGATAAATATACAAAATTAAATGCAAATTTAACAAAGCGTAAAATGTGAGTTCCACTAGAAAAATATCAATTTTGTACAATGCATATACAAATATAACAATATAAAAATACAAAATATAGTCTAACAACCTCCCTGAATAAGCTAGAAAGGCCGGTAGTCTGAGGGCTCCTTATCTGGGTCCTCGTCGTGGTATGATATGTGCACCAGCTGGCTCTACGACGAAGATGTGGAGGGTCCAGCTCTTGAGGTAGAGGGCAGACGAGGTGGCACTAAGGGTCCAGGCTGTGGCTGGTAACAAGATAGATCGGTGATCGGCGCAAATAATGGCTCTCCTCTTTGAGGGTCCCCTTGCTGGAACTGTACCAGGGCATACCCGTCGAGGAAGGGCTGAGCACACACTGCCGTAAACTCTAATGAATCCCTAACCACTCTGCCTAGCTCTGTGAAGGCCGTGGACAGTCTAAGAGTCTTGTCTGTAGCTGCATCCCTGATGCGCCCGAGCCTCTCATCTATCTGCTTCCTCAACTCCCTGACGGACTGGGAGATGGGTGGTATAGCACCCTCTAGCACCTCAACCCTGAACCAAAGAGCGTCGACTGACTCATCCACCATCTGGACGGCTGCATCTATCCTCTGAGCTGCTGCATCATGGGAGGCCCTCAAACTCTGCCTCAGCTCCTTAATGAGCCTTCCATTATCACATATGATCCTACCCTACTGATCTAGCTGCTCCAGAATTATCCTATGTCGTTCCTCCTACCTGCGCTCCATGGAGGTCAAGAGGGAGGTCACTGCTGCTACTAGATCTAGCCAGACCAGTTGGGGCAACGGATATGGTGCGGGAGGCACTGGCTCTGATGTCTACTCAAGAGGTGGTGCCATAAATATAGATGCCCCTGGGTGTCCTACCCTACTATACGGGTGGAACCTCTCGGGAACCCAGGGCACTGACCGCTGTACCTGTGATGGAGGAGGAGGAGTGGGGCTCTGCACCCTCTATGCTGGAGGAGTCACGATCAACTCGTCAATAATAAACTCTATCCCCATATCAAACGGGGTCTGTGGCTGATCCTTATATGCCTGTTGCATGGAGGCTGGCCCTTATGGAACTCTGGCTGCTGGGGAGGCTGGCCCTCCTGATAGTCTTGCTACTGGGGAGGCTGCTCCTCCATTTGAGGCTCCTCCTTTGCTAGCTGGAGAAAAGGAAGGCCGAAAGCGTGTCTGGTCTCATGAATAGTGCGTAGCCTGTACTCCTTAGCATATCTTAGCAGCTGAACTATCATCCCCATAGTCAGGGCCTACGAGGCATCCACATAAATACTCTCGTCCAAAGCGGGCCCAAAACTGTCTGGTCGAGGCCCCAACTGTAGTAATAATCGGGTCAACATCCCTCCTGCAAATACTATAGGGGCTGGCCCCCTAGATACCCTAACCAGATTAGCCATGATGTCATGGCTAATATTGAGATAACATCATGCAGCCATCACTCAAAGACTCCAAATCTCGGCTGCGTTTAGCGAACTCGGGTTACCAGCCTATCCCAAGTAGGAGCTGGAAAGTACTTTGTGAATGTATCGAAGAGCCTGCGACGAAAGCACCGTACTCTTCGCTATATCGTGGTCATACAACACTCCAGATAGAGCTATAATCTTCCAATGCTAGTGCGTAATAGCCCTCTGAGGCACTATGACGTCAGGCCCAAACGGTAATCCCATGGCCTCGGTAAATCTCTGGAGGGTGATGCTGTACTGACAACCTCGAGATGGATATAAAATGAAGGCCACAGAAACTCTGCCCATCCTGTAGCTGCAACTAATGCGTCTAGCTCCCTTAGCATCCCTATGTCCTCTAGGAAGGGTCTGGAGACGAAGCGGCTGGCTCGGAACTGCACTCACGCCAGGCTCTGAATCTCTCTCTAACCTCATCAATCATCCAGAGTGGAGCCTGAGGCTCAGGCTGGTCATGCAGAATATGACATCGCAGAGGCATCCTGAAAAGAAAATTAAAAAATTAGCTTTGCATTATGGCAGCAGACAAGCCTACCGAAAGGCATATAAATAAATTTTGTAAATTTTTGACCGTATTTCGGCTGGAATATGTCTACTAAAATCTTGGCAACACCCAGGCAAGGATGTACCTACCTAGAAAACTTTTAAAAAATTGGGCAGCACCCCGGCAAGGTTATGCCTACTCAGAGAAATAAAAAAAATTTGGACAGCATCCCGGCAAGGATGTGCCTACCCCAAAAAAAAAATTGGGCAACATCCCGGCAAGGATGTGCCCAACTTCCTACATAAAAATCAACAATTGGACAGGCTTCAGGCCCCAAGCAGCATTTCAATTTATTTGTCTTATTCAGTTCGTGCTAGTCCTAAAAACTAAGTCAAATAGAGTCAACTGCACAAGTTCAACAGTTTTTTTTATTGGTTATAGTGTGCATGCATTTCTATAACTATATTTTATACAGTTTAAAGAAATTAAGTAGAGATGGGCGAAAGATACTACATTTTACTAAATTATATTACACATGCCTTTTTCATGCAAATTATTTAGAAATGAATAAAGAAAGGAGTAGAAAAATTAATAAACTAACCTATAAGTCGACGAAAATAAAACTCGATGAAACACCAATATAATTACTCCTAAATGTGCGTGAAGGTGTGGGGATCGTTTTGGTGCAAACGGCACGTAAAACGGATGAAAAATGAAGAAGAAATAAGCCAAAAATAGAAAGGAAGCGTCGGTTGGCGAGGAAAAGAAGAAAAGAAGAAGAAAAGAAATGAAAGACCGTCGGTTGCCCGCGATTTTATGGATTTGGCGGACCGACGGGATGCCCGTCTAAAGCACTGAGAGACGGGTAGCCCATTATTCGTTCAAAAGTCCGAACAAATCCCCTTATTAATTACACAATTAATTTATAATTAATTACTAACTCATTTAATGCCTTTTTTTTAAAATACTCCCTGAATATTTTTTTACTTGTGCATCCGGTGCATGTCCCTGTCAAATTGATAAAGCAATACAAATATGCAAAAATTATTTTATGTACGTGACATGTATGAAAATATGCAGTGAATAGATCTGCCAGTGGTCAACTGGTTTGACCGACGGGCATCCCGTCGGTCATGTCTTGCTTATAAATTGCCCCTTTTCTCTTGGATTTCGTGCCATTTCATCAATCCAAGCCTACATCCAAGCTTCTTTCTCAGGTTTTTTCCCTTCTTCTTCCTTATTTCTTTTGCCGATTTAGATTTTCGATTATAGTACTTGAAAAATGTCTTCCCTTGCCATTAACAAGATGCACCGAATTTTAAATAAGCCTCAAACCTGGGAAAACACCATCCTTACTCCGCTTTCTGGTCTGAAATTTTTTAGGAGAGTTAGAATAGATTACAACCTCCTTTTGGCTGCAGTCCATTTCTGGGACCCGCGCTTCCATGTTTTCAGGTTTACTTATCAGGAGTTGTGTCCCTTACCTAAAGAATTTGCTGCCATTGTCGGGGCCTGGTATCCTCCGAGCACCTTACCTTACATTCCTTGCTGTGGTCTAATTCACACTCGGGATATTGCCTTAGCCTTAAGCATAGCTCCTTTGATGCTGCTCGCTTGGTTCCTCAAGGTCCTACATTCGCCTTAGAGCCACTGATCGAGGCGCTGGACGGATTTTTTGACATTCCACCATACCGTGCAAGTGTCCTCTTCTTATTCTGTCGAATGAGATACTTGACTGTGACTTTAGAGGAGCTGATCGGTGACCCTCGTCTGTTTGGGATTCTGGATGACTTTCATCACAGGCTAACCCCCTTCCCACTGATCCTTGCTGAGACTATCCTAGGTCTGGATTCTATTCGTGCCGGGTATTCTGCCTCCTTCTTCGGGAGCCCTTTATTACTCCAGGTAAGTCATTATTTTAAAGGTAGTGCGTCCCTTGTGGATTTTCACACTAGCTTTTCTTAGCGAGAAGTGCGTCCTTTTCGGATTTTCACACAACCCTATGCCTTACTTTTGCCTGAAGTGAACCCATCTCACTCCAGCGGCTTTTAATATTCTTATTTTTTATTTTTCTTCCTTCTTTCGTATTTTTCTTTGTTCTTTTTAGATATGGCTGCAAGAGAAGTTGAAGCTGCTATCAGAACCACCTCCCAGGGTCATTAGTCAATATTCTCCGAGGCATTTTCTTCCTCATCAGCGATTGTACTCACTTGCGACCCTCGATGAGGGCATTACCAGATTTAGCTAGGTAACAAACGAGGACACTAGCTTCATGAGCGCTTGGCTTCCACTATCTACTACGATAGCTGATGGCTCTTTAGGATGTGTTCCCTTATGTGGGCTAATGAGGCAACCTTTTACATCACAGCACGATGCTCTCGACAGCTCGGGATGACCTCTGTGTGATAAAAGGTTTTGTTAATTCATGTTTGAGTTATTATCTTTTCAACATGTCCATAAATGATGTGGTTTTGTTTTATTTACCATGTCATGTTTTATTTCTATTCTTTCTTTCTTTTTATTAAGTTGTCATTTTTCAAATCTTGGTTATCTTTTGTTATTATTTTCCTTTTTATTTGTTATGTCGTCATCATTTTGGAATATGAGTATATGTGAAAGCATACACTTATCTGTAATATGAATAACTGAATGAATGTACAAAATGGAAAATAAAAGTTTTACACTAGAAATATCCACTTTTGTACAATGTATATTCAAGTGAAAATGTATAAAAATACAAAAAATGACTCCCTGAACATCAGAGGGGCGCATAGTCAGAGGGCTCCTCGTCAAGATCCTCATCGTCTGAGATATGCACCGTCCTTGGCTGAGGTGGAGGTGGAGTTGACTGTATCGGAGGTGGAGGCTGAGCTGTGGAAGATCCTGCCCCAGCATCGTGGGTCTGTCTAAATCTGATCTGAGCATAGCCATCCAAGAAGGGCTGGGTGCACGTCCTCATGAACTCCGAAGTCTCTGAGACTGTGCCTCCTAACTTCTTGAATGCCTGGCTCATCTGAGTAGTCTACTCGCTGGCGGTCCTCCTCATCTGATCTAGGCGCTGCTCTGTCTATTCCCTAAACTCCATCATGGTTTGAGACAAGGGAAGAAGGATCCCCTCTATCACCTGGACCCGGGATCTCAGGGAGTCGAGTGACTCAGCGATCATCTGTAAAGTCATATCGACTCTCTGAGACGCCTGGTCCTGGGACGTCCTCTGATCATGAGTGAGCTGCTGTCTAAGCTCCCACTGGCCCTGGGCAATCTGCTCTACCAGCCTCGCCTGCTCGTCCCTGAAGGTCTCCACGACCTGAGCCTGCCCTCGTACTGTGTGCTCAATAAAACTGGCCTGCTCCTGGCTCAACCGCTCTATCATCCGGGACTGCTCTGGATAGCAGCCTGCTGATGGTCTAACCTCTCCTGTAGAGCTCTGTCTCTCTCATCCAGTCATCGCTCGAAGGCTGCGAACATAGAAGTGAGGAGCTGGGAGAAATCAGGCTGTGCTGGTTCTGGCGGTGGGGCCGCGGAGGAGGATGCTGTTTGGTCGCTCCGGAAGTATGGGTGATACCTCTCGGGGGGCCTAAAGGTAGACCTCTGCACCCTGGTGCTCGGTGATGGAGCAGGAGTCGGCGCCCTGGATGCTGGTGGAGTAACGAACAGCTCGTCTATGGTGAACTCCACCTCAAAATGCAATGGAGTCCGGGGCGGCTCCTGCTCGGGCTGCGGCTGTGGCTGAGGAGGCTACTGCTCTGGCTCTGGTTGAGGAGGCTGCTGCTCTGGCTGCTCTGGGTCTGGATCTAAGGGTGGAAGGGAGAAGACCCGCCTGGTCTCGAGGATGGATAGCACCCTGAAAGCCTCTGCCTGCCCCGACAGCTGTGAAATCATCCCCATCTGTACTGCTGCGGAGGCATCCACATGTATCCCCTCGTCCAGGGGTGCTCTCAGCCTATCCGGGGTGACTCCTAACCCCAAAAGCAAACGAGTGATGACTCCCCCTACTATCACCACGGGCGTCACTCCTCTGCCAACCCTGATCAGGTTAGCCAAGATCTCATGGCTAACGTTGAGGCGCTGGCCTGCCACCATGGCCCAGAGGCTCCAGATCTTGGCAGCGTTAAGCGACCCTGGATTACCAACTCGACTGAGGTACGAGCTGGATAGCACTCTGTGCAGGTACCGGAGTGCCTGAGACACCAGTACGGTGCTCTTCGTTATATCGTGGTCATATAGCACTCCTTGTAAGGTAATGGCCGCCCAGTGGGCGCGTCTCACCGCTCGCCGTGGGATCTCGACCCCCTCCTCTCTGGGAAGTCCCATGGCCTCCGCGAACCTCTGCCTGGTGATGCTGAAATGCTGGCCGTCGAACCAGAACTGTACCACCCCCGGCACTGTATGTGATCTCTGAAAATCGCTGTAGCGCAGGGTGGCTAGCACCTGTCGGGTAGCCTCAGGGAAGGTCTGGAAAGCAGGTTGAAGGAACTCTGTCCATCCAGCGCCCTCGATAAGTACGTCGACCTCCGGGGCCATCCCTAGGGCCTCTAGGAACTGCCGAGACACAAAGCGGCTAGCCCGGATCTCCACCTGAGCCAGCACCCTGTATCTCTGGGCTGACTCGCCGTCCATCCAGCCCGGAACCTCGACCTCGGGCTTGGCCTGTGGTGCTCTGCGCCTGGGAGGCATCCTGCAAAAGAAATGTTAGATAACGAAAATTTGACGAAACAGGCGTTATTAGGCTCGTTTTCGAGGTGAAACAAAATAGATAAAAAAAATGGGCTACATCCTGTTAAGGGATGTTGCCCAGCATGCTTCGCACATATCAAAAGCAGAAAAACATGCAATTGGCGGAAAAAGAATTAAAGATTAATAAAAATGGGCAGTACCCCGACAAGGGTGTGCCCCACTTTGGCATAGAAAAAGATATTCTGAAAGCAAATGAAAATGGGCTTTTTAGACCCCAAGACATGCATTATACACAAAAAATAATCAATTTTAGAATAAAAATTCAAAAAAATGAAAATTTGGGTAGCACCCCAGCAAGGCTATGCCCAACCTCCTGCATAAAAAGGCATCAAAACAGGCCTCAGGCCCCAACCACAATATATATAAAAAATAGGCCGCACTCCGACAAGGGTGTGCCCCCAATCCTGCACAAAAGAATGGCCTCAGGCCCCAACAACACACATATGCGCTCGAAAGACCATTTCTAAGTCGACAAAGGTATAGAAAAGTCCTATTTCTATGTGATCATGCAAAGGCTCAGATTAATTGCACTAAAAGTTACTAAAAAAAACGGGCAGCATTCTCCCTAGATATTTAAAACATCTAAAGCATCCTAACCATTTTTAAGGCTAAAAGAATAAATAAGAAGAAATAAATTAAATTAAAAGTAAAGTAGTTATTGTACTTACTTGTAGTCGCGAAAAGTGTAGAAAAACTGAAGAAAAAAAGAGTGTCCGAGCGTCCGGTGAGTGGAGAACACGAAAAGATAAAGAAATTGCAAGAAAGAGGAGAAGAAATACTTGAAAATGCAGAAAAAATGGAAAAAAACTGTTTTTGAGAGGGAAAGTGAAAATGACAGCAGCTGTTGGCCCGTCTGTCACTCGCCCTTATAAAGAGTTTCGTGACCGACGGGCTGGGCGTCGCTAGGAGCGACCGACGGGCTGCCCGTTTGTCGTTCCCCACTCCCCAATTAATGAGAATTTAATGCTCATGATTAATGCTATGCGGACGTATGCATTTGCCAGGTGGATTTTTACCGAAGGCCAGGCCGTATCCTGTGAGAGACGCGTAGGCCGTCGGTGGAGCTTCTCTATAAATTCCTCCAAAAAATTTTGCTTTTTTTTTTGTCTCTCTTCATTTTCCCAACATCTTGGGCTCCTCATTCTTCTCAAAATGTCTTCCCCTCTTCTCCAAAGAATGCACCGCATCCTAGATGACAAGCACACTTGGGAAAAAGACGCCCTTTCCTCTCTGTCTAGGCTAAAATATCTGCATCGGGTCAAAGTTGACCAGAACCTTCTTCTGGCGGCGACTCACTTCTGGAACCCCCGATTTCACGTCTTCCGGTTCACTTATCAGGAGTTATGCCCCCTGTCTGAGGAGTTAGCTGCCATTCTTGGAGCCTGGTATCCCCCTAACGTTCCACTTTGCATCCCCCGTTATGGTCTACTTCAGACTCGGGATATAGCTATGGCTCTCGGCATACCCCCTTCTGAGGCCGTTCGGCTGGTTTCTCCGGGCTCTTCCTTTACTTTGGAGCCACTGATCGAGGCTCTAGATCGGTTCACTGATGTCCCCACTTACCGGGTAAGCATCATATTTCTGTTTTGCATGATGAACTTTCTCACTGTGGTTCCAGGGGGTTTGACAGGCGACCCTCGCCTGTTCAGGGTTCTGAGCGACTTCCATCGGGGATCATCACCCCTCCCACTCATTTTAGCTGAAACCATCCTGGGATTGAACTCTGTGAGCTCTGAATCCACCACTACTTTCACCGGCAGCCCCTTATTGCTCTAGGTACGTCATTATTTTAAAGGTAGTGCATCCCTTGTGGATTTTCGCACTAGATTTTCTTAGCGGGAGGTGTGTCTTTTCGGATTTTCACACAACCCTTTGCCTTACTTTTGCCTGAAGTAAACCCTACTTACTCGAGTAGCTTTTTCCTCTTTTTTTTTTTTAGATCTGGCTGCAAGAGAACTGAGGATGTTGTCTGAGCCACCTCTTCGGGTCATTCCATAGTACTTGCCGAGCCATTTCCTTCCGCATCGACGGCTGTATGAGTGTGCCACTGCTGGTGAAGGCATCACCAAGTTTGGTGAACTGTCAGATGATGATATCAGTTTCATGTCTGCCTGGCTCCCACTGTCTTATGTGGTCATTGATGGGCCATCGGGGTGTGTTCCCCTCTGTGGGCTCTGTCAAGCCACTTTCTGCATCATTTCTCGATGTGCACGTCAGCTTGGGATGACCCAGGATGTGGTGAGGGTTCCCTTATCTTTTCGGGGAGGAGCTCTTTCGGCTGCCTTCGCCTCTAGGTATCATGAGCTGTGGAGCAAACTACCAGTGAAGACTGTTATTCCGAGGTTCGGCAATCATTCCGCCACTTTAACCAGCGAATACAAGAAATGGGTCCTTAGTCCAGCATCTGATAATAGGACAAGAGGGCTCAAGCATCTGGTTGGCGAGAGCAGTGGCAGGACTTAGCTTAGCTTACCTATGTATCTCTTTTGGTGTTACATTTTTTTTAATGCATAACTAGAAAATGACGAAAATGAAAAGAATAATATTTGTTCTATTTCACGAAATTGTGTACATTTCCATGTAATTTCAGCATACATGATCAGTTTTGACATTAACTCGACCGTGTACGCCCTATTAATACATGAAACCAAATTTTAATAGCATCAACTCCTGTTACCAATTGGCCCTGTTGGGTTTTCATGATTGGACATTTTCTCTCGTGCCTCTTATTTTTGCACAGGAAGTCTTTTTTCGGTTTTCACCCTATCGAGGCGCCCAATTTTAGCACGGCTGCCTTTTTTCGGTTTTCAACCTGCAGGGCATTTTATTCTCTTCTTTTTATTTTGGTCTTTAGACATGGAACCTTTTGAGCCTGTCGACATTGAACGGTTCTCTGAATTCATTTCCATCACTATCCGACAAGATTGCAGCTCCTTTGGACAACAGCTTTTTAAGGATATATGGCCCTTCCCAGGTCGGTCTGAATTTTCCTCTGATATCCGGTATACCTAGTCTCATCTGCTTGAACACTAAGTCCCCTTCCTTCAGCGGATGCTTTCTCACCTTCTTCCCGAATGTCCTGGCCAACCTCTTCTGGTAGATCTGATTGTGATAATAAGCCTTCAGCCTACTCTCATCTAGTAAGTTTAAGTACTGTAGCCTCTGTCGTGCCCATTCAGCCTCCGAAATTTGGGCCTCCATAATCACCATCAACGATCGGAGCTCTACCTCAACTGGTAATACTGCCTCTTTCCCGTATACCAGAGAATATGGCGTAGCGCCCGTAGATGTCCTTACCGTTGTCCTGTATCCCAACAGTGCGAAGGGTAGCTTCTCTGCCCAGTCTTTGTAAGTTTGGACCATCTTTGATAGGATCCTCTTCACATTTTTGTTCGCGGCCTCTACTGCCCCGTTAGCTTGTGGTCGGTAGGGAGAGAATCTATGGTTCTTGATACCATATTTCTCAAGGAGCTTCCTAGTTTCCCCCATGAACAGTACCCCGTTGTCAGATACTATGTGGTGAGGGAGGCCATATCTGCATATCAGATTTCTCTCTATGAACTTGGCCATATCCCTTGCGTCAATCTTTTTGAAGGATTCCGCTTCTTCCCATTTGGTAAAATAGTCAATTGCGACTATGATGTATCTGTGTCCGTTAGATGCCGTAGGGCGAATCTCTCCAATGATATCTACCCCCCAAGCAGCGAAAAGCCAAGGCGATGTCAGGTTGTGTAGCTCTAATACTGGCAGATGTCTCAAATCCGCGTACTATTGGCATAACTGGCATTGCTTGACATACTTTGAGCAGTCATTGTCCATCATAAGCCAATATAAGCCTTGCCTTATGATCTTCTTTGCCAGAGTTAAACCGTTCATGTGAGCCCCACAGACGCCTGCATGGGTCACCTCCATTACCTTGCGGGCTTCTTTTTCATTTAAGCACCTGAGCTGAATCCCGTCTGCCTGTCTTTTGTACAACACTCCTTCCAAGGATATGAACTGAATAGATAGCTTCCGGATCATTCTTTGGTCTTTCTCAGTAGCTTCCTCTAGAAACCTAGCGTTTTCCAAATAATTCATAATGTCAAAGTACCATGGTTTTCCATCCGCCACTTCTACTTCCATTACTGTCTTGATCTCAAAGCTGGGCTTCTCAGAACTCGAAATCAGCACATGTTTCATAGCTACCCCTTCAGGATTATCCCACATCGACACTAGGGTTGCCAACGCATCAGCTAGATGGTTCTCATCTCTTGGCACGAAGTGGAAAGCGCAGGTTTCAAACTGCCCACATATCTATTTCAAATATTCAACATAGGGTACCGGCCGCTCTTCTTTTACAGCCCACTCACCTTGGATCTGGTTAATCACCAAAGATGAGTCACCAAAGACTTCTATGTTCTTTGCCCCCAAAGCAGATAAAGCTTCTAACCCGAAAGTGCATGCTTCATATTCGGCTTCATTGTTGGTTGCTTTGTACCTCAACTTCTTAGCTAGAGGGAGTTTCTCATTATCTGGGGTTGTCAAAATAATCCCAACTCCAGCCCCCTTGTTATTCACTGCCCTGTCGAAGTGCAACTGCCATCCTTGGACAGAAATCGCGACTATGCTCTCATCATAAAAGGTGAAATCGGGGGTGTCCCCTTGAATAGGATGCTCAGCAAGAAATTCGGCTCCGGCTCACCCTTTAATAGTTTTGCGAGTGATGTATTCAACATCAAACTCCTGTAGCAAAAGCAGCCACCTCCCCATCTTACCAAGCAAAGACGGCGCTTCTTGCAAACATGTCAACGGATTCTGCTTGGCCACTGCCTGAACTTTGTACGAATGGAAATAATGCCTCAGCTTCTTTGATGCCCAAATCACTGCGAGGCAGATCTTCTCTACCTCAGCATATTTTATCTCATAAGCCAGGAACTTCTTGCTAAGGTAATAAACTGCGAATTCCACTCCAAATTTATCCTCCTGAGCCATCATGGCACCCACAGAACTGCCTTCCACT
Source organism: Excoecaria cochinchinensis (assembly GCA_947683425.1). Lineage (NCBI taxonomy): Eukaryota > Viridiplantae > Streptophyta > Magnoliopsida > Malpighiales > Euphorbiaceae > Excoecaria > Excoecaria cochinchinensis. The sequence goes on from CANTUQ010000038.1 coordinate 2,346,077, forward strand.
GCCAGATACAGGATAAGCGGTTTGACTGGTTGCGGGGCCTTAACACTGGCGGATTCAACAGATATTCCCTGATGCTGTCAAAGGATTTCTGGCAGTCTTCGTTCCAGACCACAGGCTGACTCTTTCTGAGTCGGCTGAAGTACTGCAGCTTGTCCAGGAAGCTTCTTACATCCTTCTCCTTTTGCGGTACGGGCATCTCTCTGATGGCCTTTACCTTGTTCGGGTCAATTTCAATTCCCCTCTAGCTGACGACATGTCCCAACAGTTTCCCTGAAGTTACTTCGAAGATACACTTCTTGGGGTTAAGTCGCAGACTGTACTTATCAATCCTGGTGAAGAACTTCTCTAGAGCTTCAAAATGGCCCTCTTGGGTGGCTGACTTGACCATCATGTCATCGACATACACCTCCACCTCCTTGTTGATCAGGTCGCTTAGGATCTTGGTCGCCATCCTCTGGTATGTGGCCCCTGCATTTTTCAGGCTAAAAGGCATAACTCGATAGGCGTAGGTCCCCCACTCTGTGATGAAAGCGGTCTTAACCCGGTCAGCTATCTTGTTTAGGATCTGGTTGTAGCCCACATAACTATCCCCAAAGCTGTACATCGCGCAGTTGGCGGCACTGTCTATCAACACATCGATGTGGGGTAGTGGAAAATCATCTTTAGGGCAATCTTTGTTCAGATCTCGATAATCTACACATACCCTGACCTTCCCATTTTTCTTCGCTACAGGGACTACATTTGCCAACCATGTAGGATATTGCACTTCAATAGGGAACTTGGCCTCAATCTGCTGCCGAATCTCCTCCTTTAACTTGTCTACCTATTCTGGCCTGAGCCTTCTCAACTTCTGTTTTTTAGGCTTATGGTCTGGATAAGTCGGGATAGCATGTTCTGCTACGTTCCAATCGATCCCTGGCATGTCTTCATAGGTCCAGGCAAAGAATTTTTTATATTTTCTTATTATTCTCTCAAATTTTTCTCTCTCATCAGGAGTTATATTTGATGCTATTAGAATTTCCTTCAGTTTTTCCGAGGTTCCAAGATTAAAAGGCGTTGTATCAGTGGAATCAATATCAAAAATTGATAGAATATGATCATGTTAATGCATGTTGAAATTATTGGAAACATCGCACAAGTAAGAGAAATCATTTGCCTTATTAATAATATTATATTTGTCATTTACATCATAAAAAAGTTTTGGAATAAAAAGAAAATCTAAGCTAGAGTCTTCTTCTGCTTCCCTAGAGGTTGATGCTACTGCAGCTTGCTCATCGACTTCTTGATTCAGCAGAGGCCCTTCAGGTATGTCTGAGGAAATCTTTAAATCCCCAATTTTAAATTCTGCTCCTGCCATCTTTGCCTTCCCTTTCAGCCTGGCAGCTAACAACTTCTCGGTGACAACCTCTTCAGGCTCACCTCTGTCCCAAGCAATGCAATGAGTCATGACCTCTTCATCCCAGAAGCTCTCAGCGGTCTTGATAACTCCGACATCCCAGTCAAATACATCATTGAAGATCTCAAATCCGGGGACAATCCTCCCATTCACCCACTGCGGCTCGTTTTTACCCTATAAGCACATACTGAGGATGCTGGTACAAAGCTTTCTGAAATGTGAGGGATCTTGTCACACCCCGTTTGCCCCCTAGTAGTTTGAGCCTGTCTGTATGTGCAAGCATTTGCATGTGTTCGGCATATCATAAGGGTATTTCGGTAAAATACATGTTTTTGGGGTTTATTAGCATATGGTTGTATGTATGACATTAGTGTGTGAATTAATTGGAAAATGATTGTGTGCATTTGAGAATACCATTGTAGGGTGTGCATAAGTTGGGAGTGCATTGGGTGTGTTTTATGCTTGGTTATTGGGTGTGAGTGATTGGTTTCCACCAACAGAAAGATGACAAGTGTAGGGTTAAGGAAAAAGATGAGTTAATAGGGAAAGGAAAGTGGGAAAGGCAGAAATCCATTTCTTCTTCCCGATTCTTTTTCCTCTTTGGCTCATCTTCTTCTTTGCTCTTATTTTGAAACCCTAGCTTGGATCAAGCTACTGTTAGTGGAAATCAATCATCTATTTGGCATTCTTTTGGTAAGTCATTGCATTCCTCACTCTGTTTTCCATTTGTTTTTATCTTCTTCTTCTTTGAGTTTAGATTTAACTTAGGGTTTTTATTTTGGTTGTTCTTTGATGTGTTGTTGCTTAGCTGTGGCTCCTCGCGATCCCAAGCGCAAGGAGATTACTGGGAGTAGTGGAGCTAAGTGATTAAAGCTTAGAATCTCAGGTTTGGGATTTTTGTTTGTGAATTGTGCTTGATTTGAACTTACTGTAATTTAGGGTTTATGTTCTTGAGAAGCTTGAATGCATTTATGCTTGATTTGGCTGTTTTAATTTTTGAATTAAGTTTCATTTATCTTGTTTATGCTATATGGGACATCTTCTGGAAGGTAAGAACAGATTTGTATGGTTTTGATTCAAGTATGGGATTGATTTTTGAGTTCTGGAATTCTGGGAAATGGAATATCGCGTTACTGTTGAAAATCCCATTTCCAGGTTGTGTCTGTTGCGTGACTAGCCAAGTGAGAGGCCAGTCAAGAGTCGTGACCAGCCAGAGAGGCCAGTCACGAGTGGTGACAGCAAGTCACAACTCGTGACCAGCCAAGAGGAAGCTAGTCATGAGGCGTGACTCCCAGTCACGACTCGTGACAGGCCTGAGAAGGCAGTCACTGGTGGTGTCTGCCAGTCACAACCCGTGACCAGCCCAAAGAAAGAAGCCAGTCACGAGACGTGACTCCCAGTCATGACTCATGACCAGCAAGAGGAAAAGGTAAGTCACGACGTGACCAGAAGCCAGTCACGAGGCGTGACTCCCAGTCACGACTCGTGACCAGCCAGAGGAAGAGGCCAGTCACGAGTTGTGATGCCAGTAACGACTCGTGACCAGCCCACCTTGTCGGTAACCCCCGTTCGGCCTATTTTCTAAAATTTCCCGGTTTTAACTCAAAAATGAATTTCCGTACTTCTTCTGAATGGACTTATACTGCTGTATGATGCATGTCATACTTTTATATGCTTTGATATAAGTGATACCATGATTCTTCAGATGAATTATATGCTGTATTCTGAATTATGATTTGAATGACGCTTAACCTGCTAGAGTCAAGTAAGTGGATAGTTAGGCATGCCTAATAGAGTCTTTTAGCTGCAGCCCTCAGTTCAGTTTGGACCCCGATCAGGTCCCCCATTTGGTTCCTCGCGAACCCTTCAGTATTAGGATCTTATTTAAGATCCCTTGAGTAAAAATATTGTGTTTTGATAAAAATGAAATGACTTTTGATTTGTACCTGTGAGGTACCCTCAGTATTCGATTCGTACCCGTAAGGTACCTTTAGTACACTCATTATCCACTACCTCGAGTCAGCAGGTGTTCGATTGGTTTGCTCTATTCTGTTTTGGCTATATAATGTGATATCCGTATGAGTATAATTGATGAGATGAATTTTGGATTATTTGGCATAAATATGAATCTGAAATGCGGAATGTATGGCTTTAAATTGTGAGCATGTTTATATGGATTATGTTAAAGTTATTGCATTTTTCCATTGTGAATGTGTTATGCCTTGACGACCATTATGAATGGCCATCCTTATTTTATGTGTGTTTCCCCACTAAGCGTTTATTGCTTAGTACGGTGTTCTTACCCGTGCAGGTGCGGAAGGAGTTTTGCTTTGAGAGAGTCGCCGCCGTCAAGCCAACACAGAAGGCTTTAGTGTAGGGCTCAATTTTTGTAATCTGTAATGATTCTTTTGTATAGAACTCTCTTGTATCAATTTTGTTATAGCTTCCGCTTTTGTACTTATATTTTGGTTATGTAATATCTTTTGTTTCAGCTAGTTGAGAAGAACATTATTGTAATGCTTTATTATATTAATGCATGATCAACTAAGGTGTTCTTTTCCTTTAAAGTTTTTTTTTATTATCCTGTATTTCTGTATGTATGTTATGTACGAATGTATGTTTTGCTTTGTATCTGTTTGGTGGAACCTTGACTCATACGACATCTCACTCCTTACCGGATGGGATCGCCTACGTATGGGTAGGGGGTGTTACAGATCTTATCTGTCGTCTTCTTCTTACCAAAACCGCCTCTATACCCCAGACCCTTCCGGTTCTTCTGACCTTGAGTGGTGATCGCAGTCTGCAGCCCCTGAGCGTTTCTACCCAAACTAGCCCCAGGGAGATAGTGCATCTTTTTCATCATGTTAACCACTGCTAGGTTATCCACTGGTCCGTGCTCTTCTCCTATCATTGACACGTGGAAGTCACTAAATGGCTGATTAGCAATTTCAAGAGCCGATACCTGATTCTCCCTGGCCACCTTAATAGTTACCACCTCCCCTTCATGTGGGAACTTTATTATTTGATGCAGTGTGGATGGTACTCCTCCTAGTCTATGAAACCAAGGCCTCCTGAGCAGGGCTGAGAATATAGCTGGAATGGGCAGAACCACAAACTCTACTTCTACCTCAATGGGCCCCGTTTTGACCAGGGTCTTGAATGTTCCCGAGGCTTGTCTTCTTGAATTATCGTAGGCTGTAATCGTCAAATCTGACTCACTGAGCATATCCTCACTCAATCCAAAAGCCTGAAGAGCTATCAGAGGGCAAACATTGATAGAAGATCCATCATCTACCATAACGCAAGTAGTGTGCTTACCGTTAATCTGTGCTTTGATATACAGGGGTCGGTTATGATCGCGGCCTTCGACTGGCAGGTCGGCATCGGAAAAAACCAACCTCTCCCCCGATCCTCCTTTAACTAGACCTAAAAGCTCTGATGGGGAAATTGTAGTGGCAACAGTGGACTCAGTCAAGGCCTCTACCACTTTCTGCCTATGAGAATGGGACTGTCTTAAGAGATCCCAGATGGATATTTGAGCCACGGTCTTTTTCAACTGCTTAACAATCTGGTTCTCCTCCGGCTCCTCTTCCGCCGATGGCTGCACTGGTTCCAGTACCCTTGTAATCTCAGGGACCACTCTCCCACTTCTTGTCACAGCCCCTACCTCTTCTTCATCCTCATCAGATCTCCATAGATCTAAGCTCGGTTCTCCTTCCTCTTAGGCCTCTTCACCGCTCTCACTGCTCGACAAACAATCAATGGTCGCTACAACTGCTTTTCCTTCTCTATCCTCAGAACAAACAACAGCAATACTCTTGCTCCCATATAAGTCCTGCAGTACGTACCACTCTGGCAAGCTGGATCTGATCATAAAAATTGGTGGCGGCACGACATTGTAGTTAGGCTTCTTTTTTTCCTCTCTCCGCTTGGGGTCAGTGATTTGTTTGCTGTCAATCAAATCCATGATTGAGTGCCTCAACGCCTTACAATTGTCTGTTAGATGGCCTATGTACTAATAAAATGCACAGTATTCATTGTCCTTGTGACCTGGCATCCCTTGCGTTTTAGCTGGCCTAGGAGCCAAAGGTCGCAACTTTCCTTCCTTCATCATGCGCCTCAAAACCCAAGATAAGGGTTTCCCTAAGTTCAAAAACTTCCTCGTGGTAGTTGCGTCAGTAACAGACACCTCAACCGTTCTTCTGGTGCTACCACTGGGACCAGTTGGCCTACTGGTTCCCTGACCGGTGTTAGCTTTTTGGAAAACTATCATCGCTAGCTTTTCGGGCCAAGAATTCTCCCTCCACCTCAATAGCTATGTCTTTTAGAGACTCCCAATCCTTCAGCCCTTTCATCTTCAGAACATCCTTTAAATACGGGCTTGCATTCTTGATAAATAGACGGATCTGGTCTTGGGTGTCTGGCTTTCTTCTCATCTCCATTACCCTATTCCGCTAGCTGGTGAGATAGTAGTGAAAAGATTCCCCGTCCTTCTACTGGAGCAATTCAAGGTCCTTAAGAGTCACCTCCATCCTAGTGTTGTAATCGTATTGCCTCAAGAACTCCTCCATGAGTAGATCCCAATCTTCCTTAGTTCGATGATCGAGGCTATGATACCAGTCGATGGCAGGGCCAGTCAGACTCAAACAAAAGTACTCCACCTTCTGCCTCTTAGATAAAGTGGTCCCTTTCATGACTAGAGAGTACTGCTTCATATGGGCAGTCGGGTCAAAGGTACCGTCAAATTTTAGCACATCAGGCATCATGAAATTGTAAGGAATCGGGTCTTCTGCCTCCAATTCTTTGTCCTCCGGGTTCATCCCCTGACCTCTACTCAGCATACGGGCCATGGCTTCAAACCTCTCTTCCATCTTCTTCAGAATGAACTCATCAGTTTGGGGTGCCTTCCCTCTCTCAGATACAGAACTCATTTTGTCGTCTTCGTCATCCCTGTCATCATCTACCCTCAGCACTGATCTTCTCCTCTGACCTCTCGAAGCCACTGACCTCAGCTCTATTAGTGGCGGCCGAATAGGCTCTTCTTGTCTCTTAGCTCTTTCCTCTTCTCGCTCATTTTGTCTCATGGGAGGAGGAGGTGGTGGTGGATTCAGCGGAGCATTCTGTGGTGCCAAAGCAGTTAGCATGTTCATCATTCTGCTCTCAAACTCTTCAAACCGTCGGCCCACTTCTTCTGCAATCATGGCCCTGGTGGCATCATTATCCCTAGGTGAGTTTGCCATCTCAGATACGGTACAGCTGACTTCCGGTAAGATCTCTGGAAGGCCTTCTCTATCTAGCAGTTCAGATGCAGGAACTCGGATCAACCGTCCGGTAGGCGCTCTAGTCCACCTGGGCAGATCTATGATGGCTGCAGGGACAAGGCATTAGACGTGATATATGGAATGCAGATGCAATGCATGATCGTGATATGCGACACCCACAAAACACAAGCAAGCAGGTAGGTCCTTCCGCCCAGATTTCTCCCACACACGTGGTCGCGCGGTGTCTTTCCTAGGCGGGATTAGCCCAAGCGTCAGCGGGGGACCCAGTGGATGTGCACGGTGCATGGTGAAAAACCGGCAGCATGACACTCCTATGCTAATGTACAAGCGAATGGATAATGATCATCATGTATTTAGACATTCGAAAAAATTTCGACATGGCCCTACTGGGGCATGAAAGCCTTTGGCTAGGTTACCAAGCAAGAAATCTGGACTCGCCCAATACATAAGGATCCATACAGCAAGCATGGAATTATGGTTCATATCACCTATGGAAAGTAGCTACGGCCATTACATGAGCTTTAGACAAAGGAGATGTTACTTTAAGGCTACCCAAGCATGCTCCCTGCCGACAGGTTTAGCTCATAACGAGCATAACGATCGATCGGGTCATCATTTGATATACCGTTAGGTACGAAGCTTAGGCTGGTGATTATCCCTAACACTTCCCCACATTGAGTGAACGTAGGGTTGTGCTTCGAGAACGCACCGGGGTTTAGAAGGGACCAATCTAGCATATTCTAAGGCTCTAATGGGATGTAAATGCAAATTTGAGAGAAAGCAAATTTATGAATTAAACTTTAATAATAAATGTTAAGCGAGGTATTTTCAAATCGAAGTCTCGAACCATAAGTCCCCAGTGGAGTCGCCACTGTGACGCGCAGTGGACCCCGCGGCCGCCCCTTTGACCGCCCGCTTGAGGGCAATCGGGCAATTGAGGATCCGTTGGCAACTTGTAAAGATATTTACAAGTGCGTCTATTTTGGGCAACTAGGAGGTTTCATGGAATCGCCACCCAATAGAACATTGGGAAAGTTTCTCTCGCCTCGTAGAGTCTAAGACTGCGCTTAGTATCCATTTTGGGCCAACCAAAGGGGTCTTGGAGGGCAAGCCTCTCGCCCTAAGGAGCGTAGGATTAACATCAAAGTCTCGTGACACAAGAGGTGTCTTGGAGGTCATAGTTCCAATGAGTGATCGGATAGACCTCTTGCCTCTTTGAGCCCAAAGAGCAGAGCTAGGTTCGGGACTTCTCATCTATTTCTACCTCGATTATTTTACGATCAAATTTTAAGTTTCATTAATTCGCTCTCTCTCCACACGATGTAATTGAATCAAAGCGCATTTAGCCATATTTGGAAAGCGATAAATGAACGAGTAAATAACAAAAGCGATAAATTACAATAACACAAGGAGCGGAATACAACTCCCTTTTATAAATGTGCGATACATACACAAATCGGGGCATTGCTTATTCTGAGGACTTTGGTCCTCACATGCATCATTATTAAAATGGATATTTCTATTGTGAGGATTTTATTGGATAAAAATAGGACATTGGGTCCTTGATTTCATAAAGAATTCAGTTTATTAAATATAAAACGTTTGGTCGATTTTTTACATTAGCGAGAAATGCAACAATTTTGTCATATACAGGAGAAACAATAAATAAATACATCAAATACAAAAGAGAGGAGGATAGGGAACTAAACCAGGCGAACTTTCCATATTCGGGAGAACTCCCTCAGGTTCCAGCCAGTCCAAGAAATAAGGACATACTCTCACAAAACAAGCAAAAAGGATGTTAAAATGCAGAAAAAATTATAAATAAACATAAAAATTTGAGTGAACAAGAAAGGAAGAAAGAAGAAGATTTGAAAATGTGGGATAGAACCCACCGACGGGCTATGCTGAATGACCGACGAGCGTCGGTTAAGGTGACCAATACAGCCTGTCGCTCACTCGAAGGGAGCCGTCTGTAGGGGTGACCGACGGGTTATGCTTAAAGGTGAACGACGGGCGTCGGTCAAAGTAGATGACCTGTTGGTCACCACTATCCCAGAAAAACATAAACTTTTCAAAAAGCAAAAACGCAAATTTTACATAGACCCAAGAAGAACAGGAGTAAGAAATACAAAAAAGGGGATAAGAGCAAAGATAATATCGGAAATGAAGGTAAGAAAAACAGAAAAGGGTCCGGAATATTTACCCTTAGAACAACCTCTTGGTTGGATTCCTTGTTGTTGTCTGGCTTCCCGCACGCTCCACGAGAAAATCCGAATGCAAGATCAAATATTGAAGATAGAGTGTGTCTTCAACAGTTCGACGAAAATTGCATTTTGGAAATCAAAAACCCATAAAAATCAACAAGATCCTCTTTCTTTTGATGATTTGATTCTTGAATTAATTAGATCTTTTTAGAAATGTGTTTGTTGGAAGAGAGAGAAAACACGCGTGAATTTTGGCAGAGTTTCCCCTATTTTTTGCAAATTTTTCCAACCCCTTTTATGAGAAAATTCAAAGCTTTTATAGTCCAGGGGTGACCGACGGGTGCCTATGGGTTCACCGACGGGCATCGGAAAAATCCTACTAACACAAGGATTCATCCGATGGCTCTGCAATCTGACCGACGGGCCTGCCATTTTGATCGACGGGCATCGGAAGAATCCTTCTGACACAAGGATTCATCCGACGGTCCTGCCACCTGACCGATGGGCATCGAAAGAATCCTTCTAACACCAGGATTCATCCGACATCCCCTGCCACCTGACCGACGAGCTGGCCTCCGACCGATGGGCTAGCCATCCGTCGAGGAAAACAAACTTTTTTGGACTTTAAAAACTCCCCGTTTTCTCCCCTTCTGCCTACGAAAGATAAAAAGACTCGTTTCTCATGGAGCATGGGACTAAAGCCTCCAAATCCAAACCATTTGTATAGGCTCGGATGCCGATTTCATCATAAGGTAATCTCTGATCCGGACCGCTCTGGGAGACAGTGCTTACACTGGTATAAAGTTTTTTCTGATATGGGGCACTTCACCCACTGGCTTCTTTCCCTTCTTCAAGGCACCCTTATATTCGAGGCCCCTCCTATCCTTCTGACATCTAGTAGCAATGGCCGTAGGTGATCCCTGAGAGTTCTTGTCTAGACCTGCGCCAGGAGGAATGACATCCTCTTCATCATATTTAGCACCTGGGGGCTTCCTACCACCTGCTCCTCCCCATCTATCACAGCGATGTGGAATCCACTAAAAGGTTGCCTAGCAATCTCCAAGATAGAGACCTGGTTCTCCCTTACAGCCCTTATGGTCATAACTTGCCCCTCTTGAGGAATCTTGACCATCTGATGTAGAGTAGAGGGGACTCCTCCTAGCTCATGGAACCATAGCCTTCCCAAAAGGGCTAAAAAGTTCATGAGAATAAGAAGGACTACAAACTCCACTTCCGTTTCCACTAGTCCGGTCTTGACTACTGCTTTGAATGTCCCGGAAGCCTGCCCTTCGTGAATTGTCATAAGTCGTGATCGTTAGATCAGACTTAGCCAACATATCCTCATTCACCCCGAAAGCTGCCATCGCCACTAGTGGGCACACATTAATTGATGAACCATCATCCACCATGACACAAGCTGTGTGCTTTTGGTTGATCTGTGCCTGTATGTACAACGGGTGATTATGGTTGCGACCTTCTGTCGATAGGTCAGCGCTTGTGAAAACCACATTTTCCCTAGCTCCTCCTTTCACCATGTCTAGCCGTTTTGTGGGTGAGATAGTCGTGGCCACTATTGACTCATACAAAGCCGCCACCAATTTTTGCCTGTGGGATGGAGACTGTCTCAAAATATCCCATATCGAATCTGAGCCGGCATCTTTTTTAGCTGCTTCAAGATTGGATCATCTTCCAGCTCTTTTTCTTTTTGGCCAACTGTCAGATCCTGTGGCCTTTTTACCTCTGGAGCTACCCTTCCACTCTGGGTCACAACTCCTACCTTCTTGTTCTTCTCCTTCCTCTCTTCTTCCCTGAACCCCAAGGGTTGGGAAACACCTCATCCTCAAAATTGTTATCATGTTCATTTCCACTGTCATCAGTGGACCAGCAGTCGATCACTGCCATAGGAAGCCCTTCTTCACTTACCTCATGGATGCTTATGATAGCAGTGTTGGCATCGACGCCGTATAAGTCTCTTAATACAAACTATTTAGGCAGACTAGACCCGATTATAAATACTAGCGAGGGCACATTATTATATCCAAATTTCTTTTGATTCCCTCTCTTCTCTTTGTCTGTGATCTATTTTGAATCAATTAAGTCCTGAATCGCATGTCTCAGCGCTTTGCAGTTATCAGTTGTGTGTTCGGTGTGCTGATGATATGTACAATACTCATTGTCCTTATGCCCTGGCATACCCTGAGTCCTGGCTGGTCGAGCTGGCAAAGGTTGCAACTTCCCTTCCTTCATCAGCCTTTGAAGTACCCATGACAGAGACTTTCCTAAATTCGAAAAATGAATTGGGGCAGTGTTGGTGGCTGAAACTTCTGCTATCTTCCTCGTGCCACTACTGGGGCATGCTGACCTACCTGCCCCTTGACTACTACTGCCCTTCTTGGTAAAGCTTTCACTGTTCGCCCTCCTCAAAAGGTACTCTCCCTCGGCCTCAATGGTGATGTCTTTCAAAGACTCCCAGTCTCTTAGTCGCTTCATCTTTAGTCCATCTTTCAGATACGGGCCCGCATTTTTAATGAACAACCGTATTTGGTCTTGAGTATCTGGTTTTATTTTCATTTCCATTACCCGGTTCCTCCATGGGGTCAGATACTCATGGAAAGACTCGCCCGCCTTCTGCTGCAGTAACTCCAGGTCCTGCAAAGTCACCTCTATTCTCATACTACAGTCGTAATGTCTGAGAAACTCTTATGTGAGCAAATCCCAATCTTCTTTTGTCCTCCGATCTAACCCATGATACCAATCCACTGCTGGGCCAGTTAAGCTCAGACAAAAGTATTCAATCTTCTATCTTTTTGTTAAAGTAGTACCCTTCATCCCCAGTGAAAACTGCTTTATATGCGCGGTGGGATCAGAATTGCCATCGAATTTGGGGATGTCCGGCATCTTAAAATTCATCAGGATCAGATCTGCCCCTTCCAACTCTTTATCCTCGCGGCTCATCCCTCGCCCCCTCGTCGGTATCCTTGCCATCACTTCAAATTTCTCTTCCATCTTCTTCTAGATGGCTTCTTCATTCTGAGGTGTGTTCCCTCTCCCTGAGATTGTTTCTTCGTACTCATCCTCTTCCCAGTCATCATCTATCCTCTGGGATGGCGTTTTCCTCTGTGCCCCTACTGTGGTAGCTCTTAAGTCTACTGGTGGTGGGCGTATCTCTTCTTGCGGGTCTTCTCTGACCTCCTCTTATTAATCATTTCTCATAGGAGGAGGTGGTGGGTTCTGTGGAGCAGGTGGCTGAGCCATGTTGGCCATCATAGCCGTCATCCTATTCTCGAACTCTTTGAACCTTTTGCCTACTTCTTCTGCTATCAAAGCCCTAGTGGCATCTGTCCCTCTTGGTGAGTTTGCCATTTCTTCATGTAGAGAGAACTGAGATGAAGTAGCATAGCTGGTTACTGAAGCAGTGTCTGGATACTCCACCCTTTCTGGTAGCTCAAAAAAAGGATTCCTGACTAGCCCCCCCTGAGAATCTGTTGACCACTTAGGCAGATCTATAATGGCTGCAGAACATATCGGGTCAGGATGATGCATGAATGCCATAAAATGTATGATCATGCTATGCAACATCCATAAATCACATGCAAGCACATAGGTCCTTCCAACCTTGTTACTTCCGCACACGAGGCAATAGTCTCTTTTCTAGGTAGGATTGGCCTAGGGGTTAACAGGGAACCCGATGGACATGTATGGTGCGCGGTAGAAAACCGGCAGCATAACCTCTCTTAACTACTGCACAGACGAATGGGCTATGATCATTGTGCATTTAGGTAGTCCGAATAAATTAACATGGGCCTATCAAGACATGACAGCCTTTGATTAGGTGACCAATCAAATTATCTGGGTTTGTCCAATATACATTGATCCATACAGCAAGCATAGTATTAAAATTTATACCGTGTAGGGGAAGTAACTATTTCCATTATATGAGCTTTGGCCAAGGTAATGATATTTTTAGGCTACCCGAGCATGGTCCCTGCCAACGGGTCTAACTCATCACGAGCGTAATGACCAGTTGGGTCTCCATTTAATATACCAAACGGTACGAGGCTTGGGCTGGTGATTATCCTTAATACTTTCCTACATTGAGTGAACATAGGATCGTGCTTCAGGAGCACAACGGGGTTGATAGAGGGACCAAACTAGCATAGATCTAAGGCTCTAATGAGATGTAATGCAGTTTTGAAAGAGGATAGAATTTTTAAATTAAAATTCAATTGTAATTTTTACCAAAGTATTTTTGAGTCAAAGTCTCAAGTATTTGTCACCAGCAGAGTCGCCACTGTGACGCGCACCGAACCTTGGGGTGCCCTGAAGACCCGCTTTTAGGGCTTTCAAGAGAGGTTCATGAAATTTGTAAGAGATTACAAGTGCATCTATGTTGGGCAACAAGGAGGTTTCCTGGAGTTGCCACCTAATAGAACATTGGGAAAGGTCATCTAGCCTCGATGAGCCTAAAACAGCATATATGCATCCATTTTGGGCAAATCGGAGATATTTTGGAGGCCCCACCCCAATAGAACTTTGGAGTGATCCTCTAACCTCGTGGAGCCTAGGATTATGCAAATTGGGCCTTTTTGTGGGCAACAAGAGATATTTTGGAGACCCCATCCCAATGGAACATTGAGATGGTCCACTAACCTCGTTGAGCCTAAGACTAGAGTAGGTTCGGGACTTCTCATTTATTCATACCTTGGTTAATATTATAACTTATTTTTGAATTTATCATTTCATCCAATTTCTCATTCAATGCAATTAATTAAAGCGCAAGTCACCCATACAACGAAAGCAATAAATGGGCATAAAATAGAAAATTATGAACATAAATTATAATAAAACTAGGGGCATAATACAACCCCCACTGTAAATAATGTGCGAATCATACACAAATCGAGAAATTCATTAAAGATGAAGACATTGGTCCTCGCATGCACATTTAGAAAAATAATTTAAATTGACAATTTTATTTGGCAAAAAAAAAAACAGGAAATTGGTCCTCAGTTAGTAATGAAAATCCCAATTCAATTGATTTAAAATTTTTGGCCATTTTATTTTAGCGAGATTAAAAATAATATTTACAATAATAATAAATAAATATGATAAAAAAAGAGATAAGGTTGAAGAATGAACCCGGGTGAGGATCCTCAGATCATTGTAATAGCCATCATTTAACAATCCTAAATCCACCAAAAATAGTCAAATAATACTCACAAAAAATGGAAACCATGTTAGTGTCAAAATTAAGAGCAAAATAAAATGCCAGAAGTTAAATAACAATAAAAGATGTGAAATAGCCATGAAAACCATAAAAAAAATAAGTAAAAATGGAGAAAGAAAAGATATAGAGGAGAAAAGGCCTAGGGACAGCCCAACACTCGTGACCGATGGGCGTCCCTGGGTTGACCGGCAGGCGAAAACAATAACCATCGACGGCCCGTTGCTCATGCGTCGGTGGTTTTTCCACCTGTCGGTCACCCTTGACTCTGAAATTAAAAAAGCTCCAAAAATTGATTTTGATTTTTTAATAAACGAAAATTTTATTTATGAGATTAGTGTAAATTAATTAAACTACACAAATGACAAATCCAGAATGTTTACCCTCGGATTTTACCTTTAAACGTGAATATTGAGTGATTTCGGTTCCTTGAGTTCTACAAGGACTGATCCGTGATTGCGTGATTTCAGGAGATTTTTTATTACAAAAATCGTATTTCGAAAATGAATCAAGAAAAGAAATTATATTTTTCTTTCTCAAAATTTTAACAGCAATTAAATGTCGGGAATAGCTAAATCGGATAGAAACGAATGGATTTTGTTACCTCGGATTAGCTTAATTTGGACATAAAAATGAGAGACGGAAGAAATCTTGAAAGAGAATTCTTTTATAAAATGCAAAAATAAAATCTCTGTGAAAAACTGATAATATAAAGTTGTCTTTAAAAATTTTTTCCTTGAGTTTTTCTCTCTCTCCCCCCCCCCCCCATTTTAATGAGGTTTAACCCCCCATTTATAGAGTTTAGAAGATAATTCAAATAAATTTAAATTTATGATTTAAATTTGAAAAAGATTTCTGAAATCAAATCAAAACCGAATCGATTTCCAGAATATTCGCAAAATCAAATCCAATATTTGAAAATATTTGAAAAGATTTAGAGGATTTTGATAAGATTTAAAAAATATTTGATAAATCTAGGAAATCTTAACAAAATCCCGAAAAATCAAATGAGAAAAACTGACAGATCACCGACCGATGGGCATCTGTTGGTTATTGACGGGCATCTGTCGGAGGGGTACACCAGGTCTTTTGACCGGTTGTCCACCCATGGGACTCGAAAGCGAGCGACGCCTATCTCTCGCGAGGAGCGAGCATCGCTCAAATGAGCGACGGGCGCCGCACCAATCGCGAGTGACGGGCCCCACTGCCGAGCGACAGCCGGCGCTCATCGCGAGAGACGGGTCTCTCGTGTTAGCGATAGGTGTCCCACCACTGACGGGTTTCCCATCGGTTGACCAAGATTTCCATTTTCAAAGTTTTACCATCCGTAACCTCCTGTTACTGAAAAAAAATCCTCAATACTTGTAAAACTGAAGAATGAAAACTCTCGACTTCCATCCATTTGTTTGAAAATAGATGTTAGTCTCTTTATATGATAACTCTGATCTGGACTGCCTCAGGACCCAGTGTCTACACCGACGCATGACTTGGAGTTAGTAGCAGTAGTGTTTGCTGTCAAAATTTTGCGACACTATTTGTATGGAGAGACTTGTAGGATCTTTACTGATCATAAGAGCTTGAAGTATCTCCTAACTCAGAAAGATCTTACTCTCAGGCAGAGGCGATGGTTAGAGTTTTTTAAGGATTATGATTGTATTATTGATTACCACCTAAGTAAGGCAAATGTGGTTGCAGATGCCTTGAGTAGGAAATCGATTTTGGCTTTATCTTTGCAACGAGTTAGATGCAGATTTGATTCTGAAGGAGCTTTGATTGCCCAACTTAAAGCTAAGCCTTCTCTGAAGCAGTTGATTGTTGATGCTCAGAGAAATGATCCAAAATTGCTGTAAATTATGCAAGTGGCTCAGAATAGTAGTCAGACTGATTTTTCGATTAAGGAAAGGGTGCTAAGTTATAGAAATCATTTGTGTGTGCCTAGTGATGATAAACCGAAAAGAAAGCTTTTGTTAGAGGCACACACTACGATTTTCACTATGCATCCTGTAAGTGAAAAGATGTATAGAGATCTAAAACAGTTTTACTAGTGGCCCGGGATGAAAAAAGATATAGTGGATTTTGTTTCCAAGTGTTTCACTTATCAGCAGGTAAAGGTTGAGCACCAAGTTCCATCTGGGTTGCTCAATCCTTTACCTATTCCTCAGTGGAAATGGGACAACATTGCTATGGACTTTGTAGTGGGTTTGCCTTTGACTTAGAGAAAGCATGTTGCGGTTTGGGTTATAGTTGATCGGCTCACCAAGTCGACTCACTTTTTGCCTGTTTGCCTAGAGTACTCAATGGATAAGTTGGCGGAGATTTATGTGAATGGGGTGGTCCGATTGCATGGAATATCGTTATCTATTATGTCAGATAGAGATCAAAGGTTTATGTCGAAGTTTTGGAAAGAGTTGCAAGCTATTTTGGGTACCCGACTGAATTTCAGCACTGCTTTCCACCCTCAGACCGGCGGACAGTCAGAGAAAGTTATTCAGATATTAAAGGATATGTTATGAGATTGTGTTTTGGATTTCTCCGGGAGTTGGGAAAGATATGTATCCTTGATGGAGTTCGCCTATAACAATAGTCATCAGATGAGTATCGGAATGTCTCCTTTTGGAGCTCTTTATGGAAGGAAGTATTGGACTCCAAGGTGTTGGACTGAGTTGTCGGAATGTTCTTTTGTGGGTCCAGAATTGGTCAGGGATACCAAAGAAAAGATTAGAGTGGTTTAGCAAAATTTGAAGGTAGCCAAGGACAGACAGAGATCTTATGCTAATTTAAAGCGGAAGGACATTCAATTCAATATTGGGGATAAAGTGTTCTTAAAAGTGTCACCGTGGCGGAAGGTTTTGCGCTTTGGCAAGAAAGGAAAATTGAGTCCGAGATTTATAAGACCGTACGAGATTATGGAAAAGGTTGGTCCAGTTGCCTACCGATTAGGTTTGACGATGGAATTAGCCAAGTTGCACGACGTATTCCATGTATCGATGCTTCGTCGGTATAGATTAGATATGTCTCATGTATTATCAGTTTAAGATGTGAGGGTTCAATCTGATTATTTGCATGCTGAGGAACTGAAGGCAATTCTGGATCGAAAAGTGAGACAACTTAGGAATAAGCAAATTCCTCTAGTTAATGTATTATGGCAACATCATAGAGTTGAAAAAGCTACATGGGAATCGGAGTCAGCGATGCGATCTTAGTATTCGCATTTGTTCAGTTTAGGTAAGAATTTCGAGGATGAAATTCTTTTAAGGAGGGGAGAGTTGTAACACCTCAATTCCCACCCTAGTAGTTTTGAGCTTGTGTGTGTGTGTGTGTGTGTGTGTTAGAGTGTCTTTGCATGATTTATTAAGTTTTAAGGGTGTAATTGTTTGTTATTTATTTTATTGTGTGGTGTGTTTGTGTGGTTAGAAGAATACGAAGAATTAGTAAGGAATTTGCTAAATTCACCACAACCTTGTGACAAGTGGAAAGTGAGTGGCTATATAAGCCAGGAGAGAGAAAATGAGAGAGAGAGCAATTTGCCCCTCTCTCCCATTTCCTCTTCCACACCCCTCCTTCTTCTTTGCTCTTCCTCATCCTCCTTGCTCACTTGCATCTCTTTGAGTAGGTGATTTGTGGTTGGGTTTGGCAAATTCTAGAGCTAATTGAGTAAGTTTTGCTCTTCTCTTCTTCTTCTTCTTCTTCTTTCCTCTTTGTGTTTCCCGTTGGTGTGTGTGTGTTTGAATTTATTGAGTTTTGTGTGTTTTCTGTTTGATTGATTAGAGTTGCCTCCTAAGGATCCGAAAGGAAAGGAGATTGCCAGTAGTAGTGCCGCCAATTGACATTCAAGGAGCTTAGGATTTGAGGTTTGGGAACTTATTTGTAATTGTAGAGTTTTGATCTATTATTGATTTATTGTTTTAATTTCTGGAAATTGAGTGTGAAAGTGTGTATATGTGTGTTTGATTAAAGTGTGTATGGTGGAATTTAAGTGGGTTTAGTAATTTTGAAAGTGAAAGTGAATTTGGGTATGATTTTACATGAGTTTGGGCAAAATTTCTAGGTTTGAGAATTTGTGGTTTAATATGTTTATTTTGATGTTTTAATTTATGATTTTTGGCATAAAACTTCGGTTTTATGTTACTTTATATGTTTTGAATGCCTATTGATGTTTGGGTTGAGTTTAGATGGATGAATTGCATGTTGGGGATAATTGGGGATTGAGTTTTCTGCAGATTTTTGGCTGTTGGAGCTGGAAAATCAACTCTGTCTCGGGCATGACAACCATCACGAGTGCGACAGAGTTCGGCCATTCGAGATCCTAGTGCGGAGTGTCTCTTTTGCAGACGTAACTTTGATCGTGAGCGCGACAGAGAGTTTGGCTGTCGAGCTAAGTGCCCGGTCATCCGAGCTCTTGCTAAGAATCTTGCCTCTATCACAAGCGCGACAGAGAGATCGGTTGCCGAGCTTGTGCAGCACTTATGGCTGTTTCGAGCACAACAATGATCTTTCTTATCTCTTTTATCGCGGCCGGGATAGAAGCTTTTCTGCCTCTTCTATCGCGAGCACGACAGTCCCCTATTCTTTTGTGTGAATTGTTTGTGCCTTTTTGCATGATTTCTCTCTCATGTATTTCAATTACATTTATGAATGAACTACAATGTTATTCAACATCTTCGCAATATGTTTGGTATGTGTGAATTATACCTAGCCTATAAGAGTCAAGTTAGTGGATAAATAAGCATGCCTATAGAGTTCTATAAGCTGCAGCCCCTTAGTGTTCTGGATCCTAATCAAGTCACTGTTTGCTCACGATCCTATGTGTTTGGATCTTGTTTAAGATTCCCAGTGAAAATATTTTTGTATGAAAATGAAAGAAGTTGCTTTTATTTGTACCTACTGGTACCCAGTGTTCACTTGTTATCCGCTACTCGGAGTTTTGTAGGCATATATGTTTGATTCTCATATGAATGCAACATTGTTTATAATAAAACATGATTATGATATGTTTTATATGAATAAGTGTGTACTTTTGTATGTGTCATATGTATGTGTTTTACCTTGACGGCCACTGTG
Organism: Excoecaria cochinchinensis; assembly: GCA_947683425.1. NCBI lineage: Eukaryota > Viridiplantae > Streptophyta > Magnoliopsida > Malpighiales > Euphorbiaceae > Excoecaria > Excoecaria cochinchinensis. The sequence continues at coordinate 2,365,247 of CANTUQ010000038.1, forward strand.
AGTGGTCATCCATCTTTTGTTTTCCCCACTAAGCATTATCGCTTAGTGGGGGTGTTCCATCCGTGTAGGTGTGAAAGCTGTTTGAGTTTTGAGGAGGGTGATCAATAGCAGTCAGAGCCAACACATTAGAGAGATTCTTTCTGTAGCTTGTCTTTTGTATTTTGGTTTGCTAATGTAACCTTTTGTAATGTGTAAGATCGTATTTGTATATATTTTAAGTATGTAATTTTTGTAATTATGTAAGGATATTGTACTCCTTGTAAAGAATATTTTGATATATATATATAATGAGATTTTCAGTTGGCCCATTATTGTGTTATAAGTTTTAATTTATTGTATTTTGAACGTTTCTTTTCTGCTCTTGTTATGTTTATATGTATGTTTTGTTGGTAACACACTTATCTATATGAGTACACTCTCCTTTCAAGTGAGTTTCCCCTACATATAGGTATGGGGTGTTACATAATTCACTTATGTTTATGAAGTCATTAAAGAAACACCTCTCCAATACCATTATAGTGCTCAGATAATTCAACATAATCAATTCATCACATAATTTTATACTCCAATTGCCTTATAATCCATTTGCCTGATAATTAACTTGTATGTATTTGCCTAAAAAAGTGGATAATGAGAAACAGAATGGAAGTACCCAAAGGTACAGTACAAATTAATTATCTTCTTACATTATATGATAGAATGTGACCCAAACAAGGTCTAATGTAATTGTAATGGCCCGAAATCCACCCTAGTAATATGAAGTATGATTAGTGTAATTAAGTGAGTTTAATTTAGGCTTTTTAGTATTGGACTGAATTGAAATTGAAATTTTAGGGACTTAATTGCATGAAATAAAATAGTTTAGTGACAAAATTGTAAATTGGTATAATTAGTATTAAGAGGAGGATTAGATTAATTAAGGTAAGATTAATTAACCTTAATGAGAAGATAGTGGAATTCCATGTGGCGTAGAGGTTGGACAAGTGGCATGAGGAGTGGATGAGTGGCTTATGCTGGAGATGCCACCTAGACTTTGCATGAAAATTTAAGGCTTTGTGGAGGCAGATTTGTCTCATTTTCCCTTTGCATTCTTAGTTGGCCATTTTGATTTTCCTCTTCTTCTTACGTGAGGTTCCTTTCCTTTCTTCTTCCTTTTTTGATTAAATTTAAGAGTTTGGCTTGGTTGGTTTGAAGAGTTTAAGTGACTAGTTGAGAAGGTAATTTGAATGGAAGTTATCTCCTCCTACTTAGTTTTGTTTTGTTGGATATTGAGTTAGTTTGTGTAATGGAATAAGAATGTGAAATTGATTGATTGTGTACAAAGCCTTGGACAAGAGAAAGGACAAAGGCAAGGATAAGATTTGATTAAGAGAAGATTATTGGTTCAAGCTGCATTTTGAGAGGTTTGGGATTATGTGCTATGTTTGGTTAAAGTGCATGTGTTGTTAGCTTGAGATTTATGTGTTTTTGTGTGATATTTGAAAGATGATATAAGTTGTAGTGTATAATTGTGTAGCATTTGGATGTGATTGGTTTGATTGCCATGAGTATATTGACCCACGTATAGAACCCTAATTTCGAAAATGTGAGTATTAGTTGTGTAATTTATGGATAATGGCATATGCTGAGAATTTGATTATTCTTTAATGTTCATATATGTGTATAGCAACTATAGTTGAATTTGATGTATTGGTTTAGCCAAGTTAGCTGTTTTCAAGCTTGACAAGCTTGATTGTGTTAAACTGTCTTTAAAGCCCATATTTACCCATGTGAATTGTTTATGATGTAAAATGAGTTTTACAACTATAAAAGGGATGAGAGTAATTGGGTTAGAACTGTAAGACCTTTTTCTATAAATGTTGTAGAAATATCTCTATTGATTTGATGACTCTAAGGTCTTTAAAATTCACCATAAGTGTAGTTAAAATTCTGTAGGAGGGCTTTTAGAACCAGTTGTGTTCCCTTGGCCATAACTCCTTCATTTTAAATCTAAATAATCTAAAATTTGTCCCATTTGAAAGTTAACATCCTATAGAATAATTGTTAAGAAGGGAGTTTTGCCTAAAATTTATGTGTAAATGTCAGTTTGGGCTGAACAACAAAGAGTAGTGAAGCAGTTCTGAGTTTTGGCTTCTGTTTTGCTAATTTTGGTGTGTCATGGTGACAACCAATTCATTGCCACCATGACCAGTACCGAGAGAAGGAAAAATTGCATTTATTTGGACCTCACGGTCACAATCAAATCATTGCCACCGTGACCCTCCCTAGTTTTGTGTATTTTGTGTGTTTTTCTTCCCGAAATGCACCTGAACTTCATTGCAAATTTCTATAGCTTATCCAACTCATGTATAACATTTTGAAATGAGTATATGAATGTTTCTTAATTGAAATTATATGAAAATGATGCTATGGCATAGTAGCAATAAAGGAATTAAATGTATATATGCTTTTTAATTACTAAACATGTCATGGCATGCGATATTGATTATATATGATTGAATCATATTGTATTGAGTCTATAAATAAGCATGCTGGAGTGTATACTTGGTTGAGGAGTTTGTTAAATCTAACAACATTAAATTGAACCTATAGTGTGGATCTATACAAGAAAATGTGAGCATGATGCAAACCTACTTGTACTGGTGTATGTTAACTTATACTATGGTATAAATCTATGAGATTAACAATGCTTTGTGAGAATCATAATATGTAAACTCTAGTGAATAAGTGTGGTACGAAAATTTATAATGGAATGTGAGTATGTTTATCAAGCCATATGTGTGTTCAAGGCATGAAATGATGCAAGTTGGCTCAATGTGATGACTTACACAAGGATTTTGTTCTAAGGAACTATGCGAATATATTACTATGAGAATGAACAATACTATGCGAATGAACATTACTATGCAAATGTATAATACTAAAGTAAATTAATTGTTAAGCCTGTAATCGAGTCGTGGATAGATAAGCATGCTTATTAAGGGCTAGTGATTCATAGCTACTAGTGTGACACCGACAGGTGTCTAGTGTTTAACACTGATTGGTGTCTAGTGTTTGATACCGACGGGTATCCAGTGATCTAGTGTTAATATATATTCAAGTATATAGTGTACCCATATCCACTTCCGTACAATTCAGGCTGTTTATATGGAAACTAATTATATATAGTGAAGATAATAATGTGTACATGTGTATGTATCAAGATTGTGCTTATGATTGATTAGCGGTAGCGATAGTGATGCCATATTGAGTGATATTAATGTTATGATACATGGTAGTGTTAGCTATGATATTGATGACATTGAAGTCTTTCGCTGACATTGTGTATTGAATATTGATGTTGTAAAGTATGAATTATCGAATGTTGGCATGTTATTGAGTTATTGTCTGAATTGCTATTGCATGGTATATTGTTTAATTAAAGCATGTCATATTGTTATATGTTAATTCATGAATGCTTGTATTAGTCTTGCTTTGTTTACATCCCCACTAAGCATTATTGCTTAGCACGGGTGCTTGTCTCCCATGTAGGTTTAAAGTGTGAAACTCAAGTTTTGCGTGAAGCATCTGCAGGCCACTAGAAGAAGTCTTCTAGTGAGGTTAATACTATAATGTAAAGATATTGCTTTAAGTTTTTGTGTAAGTAAAGTATGTATTGAAGCATGTAAAGGAATATGTAATTTTGCATCCTAAGTGGTAAACTATAATGAACTAGTGTTAGTGAATGACTTATTAATGATTATTGTATTTGATTATGGGAACTAGTGATCTTGAGTGATTAAGTATTATTAAGTATGTTGCGTAGCGTCCCTATATCCTTCCAAGGGGTATTAGGGCGTTACAGTAGTAACCCAAACGGGGCCGAAATAATGACCCAACGGGGCCATAGAGCATAATAGAAGCTACAGCAATACAAACCCTACAGGCATGCCTATTTATCCACTAACCGGACTTATACAGGATGTAACACTCCCTTCCCATATGTAGGCATACCCATCCTTAAAGAGTGAGAAGCCATATGAGCCGGGTGTGTCACCAAGCAGATAAAGATACAAAGCATACATTCGTACATAGTAAACATGCATCATTACGGGGAAATTAAAACTTTCATAAGCATCAGTATGATCAATCATTACAATAGCAAAATTCGTTACAAAAATGTTCTGATCAAAAGTCAGAATAAGATAATTACATAACCCAAAAGTATATAAATGCGGAAGCTTTACAAAATAATGGTATAAAGAGAGCTCCGATACAAAAGAATCAACATGCTATAAAAAAATAAAGCCCTAACACTAATTCCTCTGTGTTGGCTTGACTGGCGACGACTCTCCCAAAAGAACACCATCCTCCGCACCTGTACGGATAAAATACCGTGCTAAGCGACAAACGCTTAGTGGGGAACACACAACAAAAGAATGTACGGCCATTCACAATGGTCGTCAATGCCATACACATACAATATGACAAGTGCGGATAATGATATCAGCTATGTAATCATACTTGCATAATAAAGACATGCATTCAGAAGTTCGCATCCACATTCATTTACACTTTGGTTGATTTCTCATACTTATCATTATACGCATCCGAATACCATATTCTTGTAATCATATCAAAGTGGAGCAAAACAAAAAAGCACCTGCTGACTCACAATAGTGGATAACGAGTATACGGACAGTACCTTACGGGTACGAATCAAATACTGACAGTAACTTACGGGTACGAATCAAAAACCATTTCATTTTATCAATTACAAAACATTTTACTGAGGGGACCTTAAACAAGATCCAAATACAGAGGGGTTCGCGAGGAACCAATTGGGGACCTGATCGGGGTCCAAACGGAACTGAGGCTGCAGCTAAAGACTCTATTAGGCATGCCTAACTATCCACTTACTTGACTCTAGTAGGTTATGCATTATTCAAATCATGCTTCCAAGTGTAGCACATAATTATACTCACATTCATAACAAGAATCATAAATAAGACATGCATAGTTCAATATCATTCAACAACCTACAACATGCAATATCGTATACATTACTTGTTATTTGGCTAAGTTAAAATACCATTTATATCATTTATAAATTAAAAACAAATAAATAAAGGCTAAAGAACTCAAAACAGAAGAAAAAGGATTGAGAAAGACCCAAATACATTTGACAAAAATAGAAGGGACAAAGGCCTAGAGGGGCACGAGTCGTGCTTGAGGAGCATGACTCGTACTCCTAGAGACTTGAGGGGCACGAGTCGTGCTGAGGAGCACGACTCGTGCTCCTGCTTCCTACCAGAGCACGTCTCCTGTTCATGGAACATGACTCATGCTCTGGCTCTCTACTCCCTCAGGTGGCAAAGAAAGAGAAGAGAGCAAGGAACACTCACAACAGGAACGCGACTTGGACGACCATGCACAACTCGGACAATGCACATATAGCAAAACACAGCAAGCAAAACAAGGAAGAGAAAAGAGAAGGAAAATCAAGGGAGAGCACAACTCACACACCCAAACACAACTAGGACAAGCACACAGACAACAAACCAAGGAAACAAAATCACGGAAGAGACAACTAACGCAATTTTCCAATTTTTAAAACCCTAACGTCGTGAAATTCACCCAAAAACCCAGAATTTCCCAGAATTCATCCCAACTTAACTCCATTCCATTTTAACCTGAAACAAGCTTTCCCAAACATGAAAACCAAAGTAAACAATACATAAACACTTCCTTTAACAACAACCCACTCAAATTACAGATTAGCTTCATCAAGAGTTTCAAAAACCAGAACCCAGAAAAATTAACAGTAATCTCAAATCAACTTCAATTCCATTCTCAAGGTTTCAATCTTCATCCATTAAGCAAAAATATCAACTCTCTCTCATCCAATATCCCAATATGCATCTTCAAAACAACAGGATGCTAACAAAAGAAAGTTCAAACACAGTAAGAAGACAAAAATGTAGAAATTCCCGAACCTGTAATCCTAGCTTCAATCACTTGGTTCCACTACTTCCAGCTTTTTCCTTGCCCTTAGGATCGCGAGCAGACTCAGCTAGACACGACTACCACAGAACATCCAAAAATACAAACCCTAAGTTAAATCTAAACCCAGAAATCAAGAAGAAGATAATGAACAAAGAAGGACCGGATGAAGAAATGCAAGAAAACTTACCAAATTAGAGTTCAAGAGATGATCAATTCCCACTAATAATGTCTGAAATCCAAACTAGGGTTCTTAGGGAAAGAGAAGGAAGAAGAAGAGTAAGGAGAGGGGCAACGGGATTTGAAGAACAGAAATCTTCCCTCCCCCTTTTCTCTTTCTTTTTCTTTTTCTTTTCCTAACCCTAGACAAGTGTCACTACCCTATTAGTGGGATTTGGTCACTCACACCCTAAACTCATGCTTCACACACACAATGCATTCCCAACTTATATACACCCTACTATGATATGATCATGTGCACACAAACATAATCCAACTAATTCACACTCTAATGCCATACATGCATCCATACACTATTATTACTCATAACACATACAATATTCCCAAAATGCCCTTATAATATGCCGAACACATACAATTGCATGCACACACAAATGGGCTTATACTACTAGGGGGAAAACGGAGTGTGACACAGGATTTACATTACCATATACATTTATACTAACAACATTTCTTAACATTGTAGTTCAATATCAATAATAATTCACAAAAGCTTAACTAATCATAACAACAGACAATAACAAGCTTATAATGATCATAACTATTTATCATCATATGTCAACTAGCTTTGAACTATGCTATGCAATTTGCAAGTAATAAAACCACTGAAATTCCTTTTTTAATAATTATAAGCATATTCAAATTATATAAATTATCAAATGGTAATATTTCAGAAACCTATTTCAAAGTCCTAAACATGTATGAATTAAGTTTCGGGAATTCTAGGTGATGTCCAGGTTCGAAACAGAAAGGAAAATGCATAATATACCTAAATTAGGGGAGGGTCATGGTGGGAAGGTATAGGTGCCAACCGTGACCTAAAATCCAGTAGCATATCTCATGGCTGCAACCAAAAGGTGTCAGCTATAACCTATGTCAAAACCCTAATTCAAACTCTTGCCTTTCAATTTCTTGAAGCCAACTTAAGTAGCATGAATTGAAAGATATTGTTAAGGGAAATTGGCTGAATTAAGAGCAGAAAATGGGGATTTTCATCCCACATTTGCCGCCTCACATGGCTTTTATAGGCCATGTGAGTGATCCAATGTTCCACTCACACCAAATATACCATACATATATCATATGTCATCCTTTGATTGGTTCTTAACTTTATTTTACAATGAAGGACTAAACTTCACTTACTTCATGCATTTGACTTGTTAATTAGTCCATTCTATAATTTGGCATGCTTAATTTACAATTCTATTCAATTATGTCCATGGGTGAAAATTACCATTTTACCCTTAGCATAATATTGAGTCCTAATTATACCCTTAACACATCTTAACCCTTAATTACATGCATTAGGCAATAAATATACTCTAATTATACTCATAAATAACTACGGTACATTATAGGGCCTTACAAATCTCTCTCCCTTAAAGAATTTCGTCCTCGAAATTCATACCTATATTGAATAGTTGCGCATATTGAGTTCTCATTATCGCTTTAGATTTCCAGGTTGCTTCCTCAATTCCATGGTGTTGCCGAAGTACCTTTACTAAAGGAATTTGCTTGTTCCGAAGTTGTCTCACTTTCCTAGTTAAAATTGCTTTTGGTTCCTCGTCATATGAAAAATCTGGTTGTACTTGTTTGTTTTGTACTGGTAGAATGTGAGATTCATTAGAACAGTACCTTCGGAGCATAGACATGTGGAATACATCATGCAACTTGCTAATTCTAGAGAAAGAGCTAACCGATAAGCCACTGGTCCTAAAACACCACTTGCCTATACGTGGGAATCTCACCCTCTACAGAGAAGTGAGTGTCCCGATAGACAAGGGTGATACCACACAGAAACAAAGCATGTAGAGGCATTCAATATTGCTCATACATAAACATACATATAAATAAATATGCTTAGCAGAATTGGAGTAACAAAATTTCTCTTTAAACACTTCATTCATTCAACTATAAATATTTACATAGTTGAGTTGTAACACAAAATCACCCTTACTTAACTACAATACAAGTATATAAAATTACATAACTGTAAATATTACAAAAGTTACATCATTCCAAAACTGATTACAGTCCAAAAGCTAACACTAAAACAAAAGCCCATCCTATTGTGTTGGCCTCGATTATTGCGGATCGGTCCTCCCAAAAATTCCAACTGCTTCCACACCTATACGGATGAAACACCTGTGCTAAGCCCAATGGCTTAGTGGGGAAACCAAGAGATGAACGACCACTCACAGTGGTCGTTAAAGCATATCACATACGCGTTGCACATGTATAAACATATATATTACAAAAGCACCATAACTTAACCAAAATTTCTTTCATCATAACAACATCACTCACACAACTATATAATACTATTTCAACAATTTACATACTTTCCTTATTAGAAACATACACATGAATGTGCCTGCAAACTCAGTGAAGTGGATAATGGGTGAACACATAGGTACTCGAAGGTACAAACAAATATTTTCTTCTCTTTTCTTTCTTTTCAAGACACATAGGGATCTTAAACAAGATCCAAACACATAGAGGATTGTGAGGACCCAAATGCATAGGGACCTAATCAGGGTCTAATACACATAGGTTGTAGCAAACAGAACCCTATAGGCATGCCTATCTATCCACAACGTGACTATTGCAGCCTAAATACATAACAATCTCAATTTTATCATATAACAATATACTTTAACTCATGTGAAACATTTACAAATTTAACATTCTTTGATACACATTAGTTGAGTAGTTGCAGAATAATGACAATGCTTTGTTCAAAAGAGACAAATAAAATAAAATTCAAAATCTAAAAAATAGGGTTCACGCGACGGTAACAAACCTTGCTCGCCATGTAAAACTGCAAAAACTGAGTTTTCAAAATAGAAAATAATTTCACGGCAGTATGGAAAATCCTGACCATCGTGTAAGACATCCCACATAGTGGTCAAGAAAACCTGATCGCCATGTAACATGCCGAGTTAGAAATTTTTAAAAAACAAAATGCATTTACACGACGGAATGAAAATCCTAATCGCCGTGTAAAAATGCACAAAACCCTTACATGCAAATAGAATGCATTTACACAGCAGTAGGAAAACTCTTAACCGCCGTGTAAATGTCACACGGTGGTTAGGATAGTCCTGACCGCCGTGAGACCCGATGGACAAGCAAAAACACATACACAGAATGCGATCATACAGCGGTTTTGAATTCCTAACCGCCGTATGGATCAACAAAAACCCAAACTTTATGCTAGAACCCAGCTCTTCACTTCCCATTTTCTATCCCCAATTCAAACCACAATTACCACACAAAACTCATACACTCAAAAGCAATTCAATCAAGTTTAAAAATACAATATAAGCATCTCAAATACATCATTCATTAAATTACCCATTTCATTCAAAATCACAAATTTGCGTAAAACACAAACTTCCCAATCCTTGTCTCCTTAGCTCCTCAACAATCAATTGATAGCACTACTATAACACCCCATACCTATAGGTAGGGAAGCTCATTCCCAAAGGGGAGTGAGTACCCGTATAGGTAAACGTGTCACCAAACCGATCATACATGCATATCAAAGGCATGGAAATAAAACATTAAAACATAGTGAATTAAAACTTTAAATCCCAATGCTCATTCATTTACATAACAAAATATTCATTACAAAAAGGATACAATATCATCCTTAAAATATTAAAAAAAATAAACTTAAAGTATTACAAAATCATATACATAGCAAAAAGGCTTTGCGTTAGAGTATCCAAATACAAATACAAAGCTACAAAAATTATCTCTATAATGTGTTGCCTCTGATGGCTGCGGATCGGATTCCTCAAAAAACTCGGTAGCCTCCACACCTGCACGGATGAAAACCCATGGTAAGCGATAAAGCTTAGTGGGGAAAACAAAAGATGAACGACCACTCACAGTGGCCTTTAAAGCAATTCACATACATATGGCACACACATATATGTCTAAGTATAATAGACTTATATTAGCTTGCATTCATAATGTAGCACCCTAATCCCACACGTAGTATGCCGAAAGGAAACATGGGCAAAGAGCTACGGTGAGCGAAGGGTGCTACTAGACAAAAGCACTCATAGCAAAACGGAATAATAAAATTCCTAAAATCGAAACCTCAAGACATACACATTCTAAGCTTATATCACCATCACACCATCATTCACACTAGAGAATAATACAACCCAACACAAATATTACATAAATAAAACTTAATTACATGCAAAAGATCAAAAACACTTCCTATAAAATTCTCTACGGACTTGTTGGCCAAAGTCACAGCGGACCGCACAAACTAAACTTTAATCTCCTAACCTACATGGAGAAACACCCATGCTAAGCGATAATGCTTAGTAGGGATCCACAAAATAACAACCAACCACCCACAGTGATTGGCAAAATGAGCACATATATATAAACATAAAGTACACCGGTTAAAGCTATCATAATTTCATATTCTTATTCTCATACAAAAACCTAAACATGTTTGTATACACCCTCGTTTATATACCATAAGCAGAAATAACTTTATTACCTTTTTACATGACAATGACATTATACTTACTCATTGTTTACCTAATTCATTTAATTAAGCATATTAATAGTTATACCTCATAGGTTACCAAAAATACATCTTTCTAGTCAAAGATATTAAGCCTTACCAATTCCCACACTTACTAATAGTTCCAAAATCATGCAGATAATAGTATTACTATTTAAGTCAAAACATTTCATTTATTCAAACCATTACATATTCAAAACTAAACAAAACATTTTGACTTTCAGATTTGGTTCGGGCTTGAAATAATTATTCCAAGCATCCTATGTATCCCTATTATGGGGAATCAAAACCACGTAGTTCTACAGAAAACTTTTATACACACACATTCCAAGTTTAATCTTAACTCATTCCTAACTTCAATTATCTATATCATGCATGCCACCTTATCACTTCATGCTTACCAATCGATACCTAGTTACCGTATTCATTAAAACTAACAACAATGCACATAAATTGCTTACCCATATACTTACAGTAGTCATTCCGGCAAGGTCTAGAAGGCAGAAAACATATAACATACCTGTATTCTCATTTCAAACATATAAACAAATACATTCATAGAATTCATTTATTAAGTATTTAACTATAGTAAATACGCATATCAGTTACTCCAATCTTTCCTTACAAAAACTTTACATAGACAATCATATTCATAGCTTTTGAACAGATTAATAACATGCATTTTTCACGTACGAATTCTTATGCAATCAGGATTCATTCAGTCAAGCGTATTTAACAAACCTTATTCGTTATATCTCTTTTTATTTATGGACATTGGCTTATTATATAAAACACATAGGTACCCGAAGGTACCACACATTTCCACATAGGTGTCCATAAAGGATCCATAATATATAAGTGTGTAAAGCATAATCTCATATAGTGTATATATATATCAACAAACACATTCGATGCTCATTCACATATCTTTTATTCTTTTAATTGCCTGCTAAGTCAAAGGGGTGGATAAGTGAGTAAACAAAACACATTAGGGTACCCGAGGGTACCATCGAAAAGCAAAATCTTTATTTTCTCATCAAAAATGCTTTCACATTGGGGGATCTTAAACAAGATCCAAACAGAATGCATTTAGGATTACGAGGACCCAAACGGGCAGGGTCCAGAACTGAATAAAGGGGCTGCAGCATCAGAACTCTATAGGCATGCCTATCTATCCACTACCGACTACGCAGGCTCAAATACACATATGTTTCATTAAATACTTGTAACGTTCCTTTTATAATTACATAAGCACATGCATTCATATACTTGCACATCATTAGCACCAATCACATTTATCATAATCCAACAAATCATGAAATTCTTTCATGGGTGGAATAATTCATATGAACATATTAAATCTATTCATGCTAATAATTATTGTATGCTCATTTATACTCAACAAATCAATTCACATTTTCTTGCACATTAACTTTCATCAAATAATAATGGTAGATAAAAATACTCACATTTTAGTTTTTGCCATGCATAGGAACATACATAGAAACATTAGAACAATTAATATTTTAAATGGTCGATGCATAATACAAGTGATAAACCATGCAAAGAATAGATATTTCAAAAATATCTTTGGGCAAGGAGGTCTGTCGCGAGTCCCAGGAGGCGATCACGAGTCGTGCTCAATATCACGACTTGTGAAGTCAAAACGGACAAGCGTATCAGAAGAAAAAAGGAAGGCGGGAGAATGAGGTAGGGCTGTCACGAGTCATGCTCCCAATCATGATTCGTGCTCGGAGTCATGACTCATGTCGCGACAGCAGCTTCACAAGTCGTGCCATTCTTCACGACTCGTGAAGGAGCCTAAGAGCCATGCCGAGTCATGAAGCTTGACACGACTCGTGCCAAGATCAATCCATCCTGCTGAGTCATGAAGCTTGACATGACTCGTGCAGTCCTACTCTGGTAACTTGGCTGCTCGCAATATGCTGGAATTACCCGGCTCTGTCGCGCTCGTGACAAGGTCGCATTTTCTAGATCTCAAGCAAAACTGTAGAAATCCTTTTCTTCCAAAATCATACACAAAGCTCCCATTCAATTCAAACTTTAACACAACACAAAACGTTCATTGAAAACCTCATAATTAACACAAAACCCAACTTTTATACCCATAAACACAATTAAATCCTGCTATTAACATCGTCAAAATCCGCAATTAACAAAACCAGCACAAAAATTCATTCAATCTATTACCTAGGCTCAAAACTCACAATCAAGACATTTCAACACAATTTTTATGAAACCCATAACATTCAAACATATATAAACATCTTTTAACCCCATAAATTTCCAAAAACTAAATCCATCACAATTAATTAATACATCAAAACCTAAATTCCCATACCTTAACTCCTTTGCTCCTAATAGCTTCTTTAGTTGATCTTCCTCGCTCCTAAACCCATCCAAAGTCTTTCTCATCCAAATCCTCATCAAACAAACATACATACATAAGACATGAATCTATGGTTTAATCAAATCAAAATAGATAGAAGGAATCAAAACTTAAACTTACCTTTATAACAAAATCCTCACTTAACCAAAGCTCATGTAATGGAAATAGATACTTCCACTAGGGGGCATGCACCATAATAAGTTGCTTGTGGAGTGGGTTTTTGTATGTGGAACAAATTCAAATAAATTTAGATGTTCGCTCATTAAAGGTTTTCATGTCCCAAGGGGCACATTTTGGTTTATTTGGAATGTTTAAGTACACAGTGGCCAAAAATTGATCTGCATGTGTTTTTGGTAAGGAGAGATTGTGCTGTTGGCTTTCCAGCACATTGTACGCGTTCATTAGGTTTCCCGCTAACCCTTGGGCTAAACCTGTCTAGGAAGAGACTGCACGACCTCCTATGTAGAAGAAACGCGGTTGGAAGGATTTTCTTTTCTTGTAAATGTATATTCGTTTCATGAACAATAGTAAATAAAGCATATACATTTTGTCTCATGTTTAATTCTTTCCATACAATAATAAAACCTTTGCACTTTGTATGTAAAATTAGTTGTATCATAATTTGTGAATATAAATATAACATGTATTTGTCATGCTTGTACATTGCAATGCTTGTCGCAACACATACATACTAACATTCATCATGACATCCATACTATTCGTCTTGCACCATAATCATTACATCTAGCATGTAGCATAAAAAGTACATATTGGCATACATTGTAACACGCATAGATAAGACTCCCAAAAAAAATAAAAATTCAATTATGTGTTATATCATGTACATATGGACGTATATCTTAGTATGCTCACATTGCATATGTACATAAACATTGTGTAACACCCCCGACACCCCCGTTGGAAGGATGCCAGAGCGCTACCCCGACGCTCACTCAGAACATGCATACATCACAGCGGAAGCATACAGTACCTATAATATTTAAAGCAAAACTCAAAATCTTAAAATATATTAAATACATCATTCAGAAATTACATAAGGATTTTATAACAAAAATTACATATACAACTATCCATAATAACACATACACAAAATGAATTATAGGAGGAGACAAAAAATAAATAACTCTACTCCTAGTGGCCAACCCTGTAGATGCGCGACGAACCGAACACAAGCTGCCACCTACATGGGAAAATAGCACGTGCTAAGCGATAACGCTTAGTGGGGAGGAACAACAATAACAGAACACTATGCCGTAATATCATGCAATAACACATCAATATAAGCATCACACTGAATTCACTAAGTAACTAAGAACAGAGATATATATGTCAAATAATCACTAAAAGAAAGCAGAACTTAATAACAGAAAGCAATAAGCAATTACACTATCTGGAATCACATATATTCAGACACTTCACTACGCAAAAACCAAACACTTCGAGACATAGCCTGAATTTCACCAATGGTGGATACGGGAACACTACACGGGAGACCGAAGCCTCAAAATATTTTTATACCCGAAGGTAGCACGGGAGACCAAAGTCTCAAAACATTTTCACTAAGACCTTAACGGAGGTCAACCGAAATCACTTGACCTATAGCGGAGCCAACACTGGCAGCTACACTCACCAACCCTTTATAAGCATGCTTATCTATCCACTACTTTGACACTTCAGGCTCAATTACTCACTCACAAATACATAACATTAAATTTATTCAAGTACATGATCAAAACACTATCATTTTCATTAATCACCAATACCACACTAGGACAATAATATCATCGAAGCATAATAGAAATCATGTACCATGCAATAGTGAGAAACCGTGCAAAGTGAAGTAAGGAAAAGTATTTTAGAAAATAGGACAGAAAACAGGGCAAGGGGGGCTCACTGGCACGAATCGTGCCATCCCTGGAGCTTCACGAGTCCTGCTCACCTTCACGACTCGTGAAGGATTCCTCTAGATGCCAGCCTTCACTTCACGAGTCGTGCATGAAGGGGCTTCATTTCACGACTCGTGAGCTACCTTCACGACTTGTAACTCGACGGACCAACAAATACCAATCCAGAATGTAATTACACGGCGATATGGATATCCTTTACCTCCGTGTAACTCATTCCTGCCCAAATTTTTGCAGCAAACTCGTTTGTTTCAAAACAATCCTCTTTTGATGCAATTTCATGATAAACATCATTCCAATGCATTCAAACATACTAAGGATCAAATCATACTCTCCATACACTAATTACTAACAATAAATAAACTTAAGATTAACACAATCACACATAATCCCAGAAATTCATTCAACCCATACTCATGCAATTCAAACCATCACGACACTAGCATTTATATCCATATTCATTACCTTAATAGCACATGCATTTATACATATAAAACACTCTAATTTCTAGAATTTAAATGTAACACCCCATACCCCCGGGAAGGAATATCGAGGTGCCACACGCCAAACCCACACATACTCGTACACATGCATGCACAAAGGCGGAAGCGATAACAATAAAAAGAAATATAAGAATATTATGGGCCAAACATACTGCTCTTATATCATACATATAAACTGTACATATTACAAAAGTTTTATAATTTTTTTTTACATATTCATTTTTCGTACATATACAAAAGAGTTAACATTTGCATGTCGATATAACACTACCTATATACATAATGATGTTACTCAAAATATAAGAAACTCTATTTCATCCAAAAAGATTTCTATAAGAGCTCCTAGTGGCCTTGACCTGCATATGTGCACCCTCTGATCCAATCCTGAAAACCTACACGGGAAAAACACCCATGCTAAGTGATAACGCTTAGTGGGATAAATAGAAACAATTGACTTCCAAAGAAGTCATCAATAAATCACATACATCACAGGGGTCATGTCATATACTAATAAATCATATACACAACCTGGTAAGCAGATAATAGCATGCATCAATCCCATGCATATGTAAAGTCCAAATATGGCAACAATATCGGTAACATGTCATACAATCTTCATGTACATATACAAGTCTCTACTTAATCTCTTGTACACTACACAAATATACAATAGCCTGGACTTTCAACAATTGTGGATGCGGGTACTTTACTTTAAATACTGATAAACAGTATCAAACTCTAGAGACTTAACTCAAAATGAATACTCTGGGTGTTCGTCGGTAATCCAATTAAGGTCACTGTAGCAGCTGCACTCTAACCCTTTATAAGCATGCTTATCTATCCACTACTTTGACTCTTCAGGTTGACTCATTGACTCTTAACATCACACTTGACATTATCAGGAACACGAATCAAAACACTATCATGTCAATAATTATTAATACAAAACTCCATTTATAATATAAAGGAGGTATTAAACATGTGAACCATGCACTAGGGAGAAAACATGCAAAGCAAAACAAGAACAAAACATTTTTTAGAAGTAAAGTAGGACAGGGCAAGGGTTTATTGTCGCAATCGCGACAAGAAGTCGTGCTCGCGATAAAAGCCAGAAGTCGCTCTAGAAAAGGGAGGAAGGCATGACTCGTGCTCATGCGGGTGACTCGTGCTCATCTGCGTGACTCGTGCTCATGCGTGTGACTCGTGCTCATCTACGTGAGTCACGCTCATCTGCGTGACTAGTGCTCATTTGTGTGACTCGTGTTCATTTGCGTGACTCATTTCCATCTATGTGACTAGTGCTCATGCTGAGACAATTGGAGAAATCTGTCTCTGTTGCGATCGCGACGAGCGTCGCGCTCGCGATAGGAGCATTTTCCTTCTCAGAGTGCTCTATTTTACTCTATTTTCAAAACCCAACATGGTCCTATCACTCACACATGCCATAAACTCCTATTTTAGCATACAACCACCCTCTAAAATCATGCTAATGATCAAAATTACACTCAATCACATAGATTAACAACCATCCAAGTACTGCAAGCAATTAAAATGAACATATACACAAATATACACTAAAAGAGCTATTAAACTAGTCCAAGCTCATCATATATCTCTACTCAATCATATCTTTACTCAAGCATATAATGAATTATTAAAAAGGCACACGATCCCAACCTCTAGGTAGCTCAAACACTGCTCTCTATTCAGCTCCAATCTTCTCTTTACCCTTGTCTTTCTTCTTATCCACAGCTTCTCATGCACAAATCAACCAAGAAAACACTTAATCCATACTTCTAACTTTAAATCAAAAATATAAATATGGAAAGAAAAAGGAGGTCAGATCGAAGAATCAAACGAACTTACCTTCTCAAGGGTCCAAGTCAAACCCTTAACTCACTCTCTTCAAACCAATCCAAGGATTTATTCAAGAAGCAAGCCCAAAAGAAGAAGAAAGGAACAAAAGAAAACAAAAGAAAAGGATGGCAGAAAAACAACGTGAGGGAGGAAAGAAAAGAGTAGATGGTCAATCCTCATCAAATATTTACTATTCACATTAATGCCCATTAACCTCATTAACTCTCAATTATCTTTGACTAAGCCAAGTGTCTCCTTTCCTTTTGTCACTTATTCGTCGTTAATTCATGTAAAGCAACTAAATTCTTGCCACTTGTCACACTCTTACAATGCCATGTGTCAATCCCCTACATTGCCACATGTCAAAATCCTAATTTAGTTAACATTCCGCATGAGGGTTCTGTCGCGCTCGCAATGCTTATCGCGCTCGCAACAGGACTCTCACACTTAACAACTAATCTTTTTTGAACAAAATTCTGTAATTCTTCTAGGGCCAGTTTAGGGTGTTACATTAAACATCACAAACCATATACTAAATCCAAGAAGGAGAAGTAGGCCATACTACACTCAATCCAGAACACAAAGGACAAAGCTCTCAAACCTGATAGAGACGCTTTAATCCAATTCCTTCACAAATCCTACGTTTTCCTTTCCCTTGTTCTTCCTTCTCTCCTCCAATTGTTACACAAAAACCCAACCAAATCAATACTCAATCAAACCCCACAATAACCCTTCCAAACCAGAAAACAAAGTAAAGATAGATGAAGAAGAAATCCCAAAGCAAACCCAATCACTTACCTTTCAAAACCAGCTCCACAACTCAGCAAAACCCACTCCAATCTTGAAGAACTCACGTTAGGCAACAAGGGAGAGCAGAAAAGAGAGAAAAGAGAAGAAGAAGGGGAGGAAATATGAACAACAAGCAGAAATTTTGCTTTACCTTTCCCTCTCTCCTTCCCTCACTTCTCATTAATGCTCAAACCTACCCAAAACCACATGGCATAACCCTATTTGACCCAAGGTTCCCACTTAGACTTTCCTACACTTGGCACCATACACCACACACACACAAGATAGCCTCTTATAAACACTTTACATCCAAGGTACCACGCACCACATACACACTATATAATTGCTTCACTTAATAAATTTAATTAATTTTGCAATTAAGTCCTTATTATCCAAATTTTCTCATGCATAAATTACCGGAATACCCTTAATTTCTGACTTAGCTCATGAATTCTGACTAGGCCCTTTTTGGGTTGTTACACATTGTGTGCTAGAGCATGTACATGTTGCTGCATATCATCGCACATACACATTAGCATACATCATTAGGCTGGGCATTATACACATCGTGACACCTTGCACCTTTCACGTTACATGTCATATCATACACACGCATTATCATGCATGAGCTATACCATGTACATATGAACATTGCATCATGTATGTTAGTCATTATATATACCATGTTATGCATACCATGTGAATACACATACTGTGTATATGCTATTCGTTTCTCGGAGCCACTTTCATACCATATATTGTGTCGCACACATATGTTGCTCACTGTACAAAGTCATTCTTATATTGTGTCTCATGTCATGAGCATTATTTGTATATATTTTGCAATACCTCATGACTCATTGATACACACTATCGTGCCAGATTTTATTCATTTTCCATTACATATGTATTCCCATCATGTCTCAGTCAAGCCATGCGCACATGTACCATACATCATGAACGTTCATTCTCATATTGTGTCATATGCTGTACTTATGCCATCGTTGTATGCTGCTTACATGTACAATGCAAATTTATATATGCACATTATTTGTCACGCAGTGTTTACACACGCACTTATAATTTTTTGTAAGTGTTTCACACACATATGTCTTTACACATATTTCATGTACACATTTCCATACAATATGTTTTCACATATGTTTCGCACATATAATTCCTTGCACTCATTACTAATATGCACGACATTATTGCATGCATCTTCCCCTGTATATGATTCTTAGCACATAGTTTGCACATATTTTACAAACAATTCTTTGTATGCTTACATGATTCTTGTGTATATAAATTTTGATAGAGTAAAATTTTTTGTGTTAAGTTGTACCCAAAATGCTGACATGATTGCACCTTATTAAGGTACCTTTGATTCAAAGTCTGACTTTGCCTAAGTAGTTCTCAACTATGAATGGCTTTAATCTCAGTTCTAGAAATCTGCGTTTCATCCGATTTTGAATTAAGCAAAGGGTAAATATGTTTGATCTTTGCGTGCAGGATCACATGAAAACATTTGACTATACAATGTAATTTCTAAGTTCAAAGCACTTTTGGCCCATTTTGGAAACAAACTGAAAAAAAAACTAGTTATAATTAGGGGATTGGATGAAAACTCACTAAGAGCACTAGAACCTTTATGATTACCCGTCAAAGCGATTGCTGGATAAGGCTGAATCTAAAAAATGATTTAGGCAACCATTTCTTTGTATAGCTCTCTAAATGACTGTTTACTACCCTTATTTTGCAATCGTTTCCTAGCCCGTTGAGCCTTTATTTTGGTATGCTAAATGCGTACCGATTTTATTGTCACACAAGTTAAAACTACCCTTCGCCTAAAATAATTTTGGCTTCCCCTTAGAAGAATGGACGCTCTAGTAAGGATGGATGTACATTACGATATTTCTTTGGACTATCAAAAATCGCCCTGATAAGGATGGGTTTACACTTCGGGAAGAGAGTTTCAATCATTGACAATTTTTTAGGCTATTAAAAATTGTCCTGATAAAGATGGGTTTATGCTTTAGGAAAGGGGTTTAATCATTGATAAACTCTATGTGTAATTAGAGACATAAGCTTGCGAAATAAAAAAAATTGAGAAAGGCGAAAAAAAAGAAGAAGTAGAGCTCAGGAAAGTATCCCTTTATGAGTTTCAGTGGTTATCTTTTACTGAGTGTGATGAGCTAAAGTAGTACCAAGTCCAAATTCAAGAATAGTTGGACAATATGCAATTAGGGCTGAGAATGGTCCTTCCATCTATCGAGTGAACATCGTGGCCATTTTTCTCTAGAAACTTGAACCTTCCTTGGTAACCATTTACCTAAGCCTAACATTACAACCAAAGTAAGACCTCTTGACTCTTGGTTCAGACTTATCTAATTAGCATAAATGACCTTCTAATAAGGTTTGGTACGTAGGAAGAGGCATATGGTGTTTCTTGAGCTTCAAATGAGAAGCCACGAGTGCATTTATGCATTCGAGTCGAGTCTCGTCCCCAACGTTGCATCTAAAATTTATTTTCAAATGGTGAAAAACTCTGTTTTGGCCTTTTGTACACACACAGAGATATTGCATGGTATGCCTTGTATTTACGTGTTGGTTTAGTAAACATTGATATTGTAACACCCCCTACCCATACGTAGGCGTACCCATCCTCAAGGAGTGAGAAGCCGTATGAGCCGGGTGTGTCACCAAGCAGATAAAGATATAAGCATACATTTATACATAATAACCATACATCATTACGGGGAAATTAGAACCTTCATAAGTAACATAATGATCAATCATTACAATAGCAAAATTCGTTACAATAATGTTTGGATCAAAAGCCAGAATAAAATAATTACATATCCCAAAAGTATATAAATGCGGAAGCTTTACAAAATAATGGTATAAAGAGAGTTCTGCTACAAAAGAATCAACATGCTATCAAAAATAAAGCCCTATCACTAATCCCTCTGTGTTGGCTTGATTGGCGACGACTTTCCTAAAAGAAAACCATCCTCCGCACCTGCATGGATAAAACACCGTGCTAAGCGATAAACGCTTAGTGGGGAACACACAACAAAAGAGTGGACGGCCATTCACAATGGTTGTCAATGCAATACACGTACAATATGGCAAATGCGGACAATGATAACAGCTATATAATCATACTTGCATAATAAAGACATGCATTCAGAAGTTCACATCCACATTCATTTACACTTTAGTTGATTTCTCATACTTATCATTATACGCATCCGAATACCATATTCTTGTAATCATATCAAAGCGGAACAAAAAAAAAGAGCACCTGCTGACCCACAATAGTGGATAATGAATAAACGCATAGCGTACCTTACAGGCACGAATCGGACACATAGCGTACCTTACGGGTACGAATCAAAACCATTTTATTTTTGTCGCATTCAAAACATTTTACAAAGGGGGACCTTAAACAAGATCTAAAACACATAAGTGGTTCGCAAGGAACCAAACGGGGACCTGATCGGGGTCCAAACAGAACTGAGGGCTGCGGCTAAGAGACTCTATTAGGCATGCCTAACTATCCACTTACTTGACTCTAGCATGTCATGCATCATTCAGATTATTCTTCTAAGTGTAACACATAATTATACTCACATTCATAACAAGGAATCATAAATAAGACATGCATAATCTCATATCATTCAATAACCTATAACATGCAATATCGTATACATTACTTATTATTTGGCTAAGTTAAAATACCATTTATAGCATTTACAAATTAATAACACATAAAAGTAGACTAAAGAAACAAGGGAAAAAGGATTGAAAACACACATTTAAGTTTGATGAAAACAGGAGGGACAGAAGCCTTGAGGGACACGAGTCGTGCTTGAGGAGCACGACTCGTGCTGAGTCCCTCAGGCATGAGCACGGGTCATGCTCTTCGAGCACTACTCGTGCTCATGCTCCCTGCCAGAGCACGTCTCGTGTTCTAGAACACGACTCGTGCTCTCTCTCTTTCTCACTGCTCCCTCAGATGGCGTAAAAGAGAAGAAAAAGAGGAAGAAATACTCACCAGATGGACATAACTCACATGCCCAAGCACGACTCGGACAAGCACACAGACAGCAAACAAAGAAAGTAAAAACATGAAAGAGAAGGGACAGAGGCGTGAGGAGCTGCACGAGTCGTGTCTAAGGGACACGTCTTGTGCTTCTCTTCACATCTTGAATAAAAAAGTCCTCGATAATGCGATTTCTCAAAACCCTAATTCCATCCCACTTAAATCCACTTCAATCTCACCTGGATTCAGCTTTCCGAAGCACGTAAAACCAACGTGAACATTATAAAAACACTTCCTTCAACAATTTCACACTCAAAACACAAATTAGGTTAAATAAGAATTTCACAGTATCAGAACCCAGAAAATGACAGTAAACTCAAATCAACTTCAATTCCCACTCATCCATTATCCCAACATGCATTATAAACACAGCAGATTGCCAACAAAAGAAGCAAACGCAATAAGAGCACAGGAAATGCAGAAATTTCCAAACCTTAAAATCTGAAGCTCTAATCACTTAGTTCCACTACTCCCTACCTTCTCTTTTCCCTTGTGATGGCGAGGAGGCTTAGCTAAGCACGACACAACAAAGAACACCCAAAATACAACCCTAAGTTAAATCTAAACCCAGAAATCAAGAAGAAGAAGAAGAACAAGATGAACAAATGTAGAGAACTTACTAAAATAAATGAAAGATGTGATCAATTTCTCCACCACCAAAAGCTTGAATCCAAGTTAAGGCATTCAAATGAAGAACAAAAAGTAGAAGATGAGGTGAAGAAGAAGAGAATGGGAAAAAGATGGAGTTACTGCCTTTCCCTTCCTCTTTCTTCTTTTACTCATCCTTTCTTAACCCTAGACACTTGGCATCTCTCTAGTGGTGGAGATTAATCACTCACACCCAAGTGACATGCATGCATCACACACAATAAAATCCCAACTTATAACACCCTACTAATGTGTGGATAAAGCACACAACCACAACTCAACTACTCATACCCTACAACCATATGAGTACTACTCCCAAATGCAACCCAACTAATTCACACCCTATTAACCTACATGCACCCATATGCTAACAAAACCCTTAAAACACACATTTCTACCCAAAATACCCTTATGACATACCAAACACATACCATGCATGCACACACAAATGGGCTTATACTACTAGGGGGCAAACGGGGTGTGACAGATATTAACATATTTATCTTCATGTACTTCATTGGCAATGACTCCTAAATTCTTTTGCTAAGATTGAATCGGTTGAGAATGTGGTTCATTCAGTGCATTCAAAGGAAGATAGAAACTCGAGTTTGGGGTACCTAATAGGTTGCACTCATTCTACAGTCTTGGGGTACTTCTTATTGCTACTCATGAAAGTGATACTTTGCATGTACACCCAACAATATTCTTTGTACATACGCTTTCCTTATATGTTTTTGCACATAATTATAGCAAATATTCTTATAAATAGCTTTGCATGAATAACTTTTGATGTATGTCTTTTTGCACAAAATCTTTGGCGAGCATCGTTCACCATATAAGTGTTTGTAGATAATTTTGCGCACACAACCCTCTAAATTTCATTTTTTATAATCACTTATTTTCACGCATTTTGTGAGCATATCCTTTGTATGTATCTCACATGCACATTTTTCGCATGCATTCTATACATACACATATATGATTTTTTCTGCATGTGTTTCATATGCATAGTTGTCCATGCACACATCACACACACTCAATTCTTTGCATATTCTTCATGACCTTCCACCTATTTTTTCATATGATTCTTTACTTATATGCATGACTCCTTACCCTCTGATCCTTTGCATATATTTCTCATTCATGATCATTTGCAAACATTTTACAGAATATGATTCTTTACACACATTCCATAATCCTTTACATGTATACAAGCCATCCCATGCACGTGACGGCGGCACATATGTCATATACATAATTCTCTGCATGCATTTCATGTTTGTAGTCCATGCATAGTACACATCGCATTCTAAGCATCCCAGAGGTATAATCTTTTACATATTTCATATGAATGATTCTGTGCTTAAATTTCGCACATGCATAACTTTGCATGTCTTTTCATACATGCATATTTTCTAACATGCATTCCATGCATACATGTTGCCTTGCGCCTACTAGATGGTGTACATCAGTCTCAACCGTGACTTCACACGTCGACAAGCTAACATTTCTGAAGCCTTCTCAAGAGGCAATACAAATCAACTGAAGACCCCTCAGGGGGCAAATTCTCAACTCCTATGAGCAGGAAGATTCTCAAAACCTCTGAGGAGGCAAATTTCCAAGTCCTCTGAGGAGGCAAACTTCCAAAATCTCTAAGAAGGCAAATTCCAAAGTCCTCTGAGGGGGCCGATTCTCAAAACCTTTGAGGAGGCAGATTCTCAAAACCTCTGAGGAGGCACACTCTCAAGTCCTTTGAGGGGTCAAATTCTCAAGTCCTCTGAGGAGGTAAACTTCCAAGTCCTGAGGCAAACTCTCAGGTCCTCGCAAAACTTTCAAGTCCTCTGAGGAGGCAAACTTCCAAGACCTCTAAGGAGGCAAATTCCAAAGTCCTCTAAGGGGGAAAATTCTCAAGTCCTCTGAGGAGGCAGATTCTCAAAACCTTTGTGGAGGCAGATTCTCAAAACCTATGAGGAGGCAGATTCTCAAAACCTCTAAGGAGGCAAACTCTCATGTCCTCTGAGGAGGCAGATTCTCAAAACCTTTGAGGAGGCAGATTCTCAAAACCTCTGAGGAGGCAAACTCTCAAGTCCTCTGAGGAGGCAAAACTTTCAAGTCCTCTGAGAAGGCAAACTTCTAAGATCTCTGAGGAGGAAAATTCCAAAGTCTTTTGAGGAGGCGAATTCTCAAAACCTCTGAGGAGGCAAACTCTCAAGTCCTCTGAGGAGGCAAAACTTTCAAGTCCTCTGAGGAGGCAAACTTCCAAAAATTCTGAGGAGGCAAATTCCAAAGTCCTTTGAGGGGGAAAATTCTCAAGCACTCTGAGGAGTCAGATTCTCAAAAACTTTGAGGAGACAAATTCTCAAAACCTCTAAGGAGGTAAACTCTCAAGTACTCTGAGGAGGCCAAACTTTCAAGTCCTCTAAGGAGGCAAGCTTCCAAGATCTCTGAGGAGGTAAATTCCAAAGTCCTCTGAGAGGGTAGATTCTCAGAACCTCTGACGAGGCAAACTTTCAAGTCCTCTGAGGAGGCAGATTTCCAAGTCCTCTGAGGAGGTAAACTTCCAAGTCCTCTGAGGAGGCAGACTTTCAAGCCCTCTGAGGAGGTTAACTTTCAAGCCCTCTGAGGAGGTTAACTTTCAAGCCATCTGAGGAGGCAGACTTACAAGCCCTCTGAGGAGGCAAATTCTCAAGTTCTCTGAGGAGGCAAACTTCCAAGTCCTCTGAGGAGGCAGATTCTCAAGCCCTCTGAGGAGCAAAACTTTCAAGCCCTCTAAGGAGTTAGACTTTCAAGTCCTCTAAGGAGACAGATTCTCAAGTCCTCTGAGGAGGTAAATTCTCAAGCCCTCTTAAGAGGTATCCCTTCATCAACTCAGTTCAAAAGAATAAATTTTCGCTTTTTGTAAGTCTGGAGCAGACTCGGCGCATCGCCATTTCAGGATGGCACCTGCACTTTGTAATCTTGTCAGCGATTCAGTGCAATCACTGTAGCCCAGATAACGGCTCGGTGATATTTAAGAACATCCGCACTTTGTAGTCTTGTCAGCGACTCGGTGCAGCTTAGAAGAGCACATTTCGCATTTTATAAGTCTAGAACAGACTCAGCACATCGCCATTTGAGGATGGCACCCACACTTTGTAATCTTGTCAGCAATTTAGTGCAATCACTTTGTAGCCTAGATAACGGCTCGGTGATATTTAAGAACATTCGTACTTTGTAGTCTTGTCAGCGACTCAGTGCAGCTCAGAAGAGCACTTTTTGCATTTTGTAAGTCTGGAGCAGACTCGACGCATCGCCATTTAATGATGTCACTCGCACTTTGTAATCTTGTCAGCGATTCGGTGCAATCACTTTGTAGCCTAGATAATGGCTCGGTGATATTTAAGAACATCCGCACTTTGTAGTCTTATCAGTGACTCGGTGCAGCTCAGAAGAGCACTTTTCGCATTTTGTAAATTTGGGGCAGACTCGGCGCATCGCCATTTGAGGATGGCACCCGCACTTTATAATCTTGTTAGCGATTCAGTGCAATCGCTTTATAGCCTAGATAATGGCTCGGTGATATTTAAGAGCATCCGCACTTTGTAGTCTTGTCAGCGACTCGATGCAGCTCAGAAGAGCACTTTTCACATTTTGTAAGTCCGGAGCAGACTTGGCACATCGCCATTTGAGGATGGCACCCGTACTTTGCAATCTTGTCAGCGACTCGATGTAGTTCAAGAAAATACCATCAGCACTTTGTAGTTTTGTTAGCGACTCAGTGCAGCTCAAGAGAGCACTTCCTATGTTTTGTATGTCTAGAACGGACTCGACGCATAGCCATTCGAGGATGGCACTCACACTTTGTAAGTGTAGAGTAGACTTACAAGAGAATGACCCTCAGTACAACATGGAAGGATGATGATCGCTCCACAGTCTGGGCAGTGAGAGACGATTTCCTTGGCAAAAAAAGGTAAGGTCTGCCTCAGGTAGCCTCAAGTATGTACTTCTTTCTTTCTTCTCTGAATTTTGGCTCACCAAAGCATCTAGGCACTAGCTTCCCCAAAATTGGGGGAAACTGTAGACACCGGGACCTGAGTCGAGGATAATATTTATTCAAAACTGGGCAAAGAATGAAAGCATTTTGGGTCTCAATGGACTGGGAGTTTTAGCTAGGTCTTTCAGGTAAACTTGATAATCTCTCTGAAAAATTAAAAAGTATAAAAATAAAAAAATAAAAAATAAAAAAATAAATGTAAAAATAAAAATGTAAGATTAGGTTAAATTAATTAGTTAATATTGTAGGATAATTAAAGTTAAAAAACAAAATAAATATGGAGTGTTCAATTAAGTAAAATATGTTATAATTTAAGTAAGTTAAAATAAATTAAAAAGTAAAAAAAAATTATTATGGAGAAAATCAAGGAGGAAATTAAGGGCCCAAACCTACCTAAATTAGGGATATAAAAAGAAAGAGATGAAAAAATTAAGAGGGAGGCCGGTAGATGAGAGGGGAGCAAAAGAATGGCAAAGAAAAATGAAAATGGAAAAAGGAAAGAAAGAGCAGGCCAAGAGAGAGGGAAGAAAATAGAAAAGGAAAGAGAGAGCAAAGAAAGAGGGGCGAAAACAAAAGAAGGAAACGAGACCAAAAGGCAGGAAATTGAAGATAAAAAAAGAAGGAAAAGGGGTGGCACCGGCCACCTCCGGGGGCGGACGACGCCACGCTCGGCGGCGAGGTGACCCAGAAGGCGAGACGCAGCTCCCGCTGCCGTCCGATCACCCCCGATGACCGTCGATGAGTAGATCGGCCATGAGGGTGACTTCACTGTCCGGACCCTTTTCCGGCCACCGACGGTGACACGCGAGGCGGCGGTGAGACGACCCTCCCGGTGGTAACTGATCTCCCCCACTCGTCGGCAGTAGGGAGATCGGAGGAGAAGAAAGCAGGACTGCCGACGGCATTTTCGACGAACTGGCGAGGCTTCTCTGCGCGTGGTCACCTGTGACAGACTCCTGGCGTCCCGATCTACCTTCCGGTGGCAGCGGTGTCGTCAACGGTGGCTTCCAGCGAGGCTCCGGTGAGGAAATCCGGTGAGTCCCTTTTTTATTTATTTTATATTATTATTATTATTAATATTTATTTGTTATTAAGTATTACTGTGTTTTTATTATTATTATTATTATTATTATTATTATTGTTGTTATTATTGTTATTTTATTTATCAAGTATTATTATTATTATTATTATTATTATTATTATTATTATTATTATTATTATTATTTTATTTATCTAGTATTAGTATTATTATTTTATGTTTATATTATTATTATTATTATTATTATTATTATTATTGTTATTATTATTATTATTATTATTATTGTTTGTTTTATTGTTATTGTGATTATTATTATTATTGTTATTATTATTATTATTATTATTATTATTATTATTGTTGTTGTTGTTGTTGTTGTTGTTGTTGTTGTTGTTGTTGTTATTGTTATGATTATTATTGTTGTGTGATTGATATTATTGTTATTATTATCATCATCATTGTGATTATGATTATTTTATTTTTTTATCATCATGATCGTGATCATGATCATCATCATTATTATTATTATTATTATTATTATTATTATTATTATTATTATTATTATTATTATTATTATCATCGTGATTGTTTAATTATTATTATCATTATTATTGTTGTTGTTGTTGTTATTATTATTATATTATTATTATTGTCGTATGTTAATATTATATTATTATTGTTATTGTTGTTGTTATTATTATTTTTTATTGTTACTATTAGTATTTGTTTTAGTGTTGTTGTTGTTGTTGTTGTTGTTATTATTATTATTATTATTATTATTATTTTATATTATTGTTATTATTATGTGAATGAATGTTGTTTTCACTGTTATTATTTGTTATCATTGTTACTGCTATAATTATTATTTTTATTGTCAATGATCATTATAATTATGTTATTTGTATTTTATATTCATTAATTCTGTTAGTTTATTTTACTGCTTTACATTAATTATTTTTTCTGAATATATTTCATCCGATTATTTATTTATCATTTAGTTTAATTTAATCCATTACTGATCAATATCATTTTCTGTCATGACCGCAACCGCGTGGGGTATGTGGCTTGTCCATGAAGCTAGGCGAAGCACAGTCGGGACGAATAGTTTAGGATTTATTTATTATTCTAAGATATGTATTAATTATTATTTTATTTTCTTTCATTAGCTTAAAGACTGTAATAATAAAGGATTTTCGACCGCGCTTAAAAAGAACCACCACACAAAATGTTTTCTACTAAAATTGAAAACTTGTTATTAAAACTGGACCAATATCCTCATTTTCATCCCCAAAATGAAAGGTTCACGTTCGTTAATGAACGAGATCACTCCATCCTTTTTCAGAAAGTCGATTCATATAACGTTAACCAAAGGTATAAATAAGAATGAGCTCCCGAACTCTCTCTGGTTTTGGCCTCATAAGGTTAGAATTTATTTATCAATATTTTATTGGGTGGCGACTCCATGATACCTACCTTATGATGCCCAGTAGACGCTCTCGTAAATCGATTGCCAACAATGGAATGGGGATGAATTTCTGTCCATTGCGAAGCGATCAGCTTTCACGAGTTTTAATGAACCTCCATTCGGTCTCAGGTCCTAAAAGCGGACACTCGAGAGCAACGAGGATGCCGAGCGGGTTCGAGCGTGTCACACTCTTAAATTTGGTTTGGACTTGAAATAATTATTCCAAGCTTCATACGTATCCGTATTGTAGGGAATCAGAACCACGTAGTTATACAGAAAACTTTTATACACACACATTCCAAATTTAATCTTAACTCATTCCTAACACTTGAATTATCTATATCATGCTTGCCACCTTATCACTTCATGCTTACCAATCGATACCTAGTTATCGTATTCATTAAAACTAACATCAATGCACATAAATTGCTTACCCATATACTTACAGTAGTCATTCTGGCAAGGTCTAGAAGGCAGAAAACATATAACATACCTGTATTCTCATTTCAAACATATAAGCAAATACATTCATAGAATTCATTTATTGAGTATTTAACTATAGCAAATACGCATATCAGTTACTCCAATCTTTCCTTACAAAAACTTTACAAAGACAATCATATTCATAGCTTTTGAACAGATTAATAACATTCATTTTTCATACATGAATTCTTATGCAATAAGGATTCATTCAGTCAAGCCTATTGAACAAACCTTATTCGTTATATCTCTTTTTATTTACAAAAATTGGCTTATTATACAAAACACATAAGTACCCGAAGGTACCACATGTTTCCACATAGGTGTCCATAAAGGATCCAGAACAAATAAGTGCGTAAAGCACAATCACATAGGGGTACTCAAGGGTACCATCGAAAAGCAACATCTTTATTTTCTCATCAAAAACGTTTTCGCATTGGGGGATCTTAAACAAGATCCGAATAGAACACATTAAGGATCGCAAGGACCCAAATGGGGACCTGATCAGGGTCCAGAACAGAACAAAGGGGCTGCGGCATTAGAACTCTATAGGCATGTCTATCTATCCACTACCGACTAAGCAGGCTCAAATACACACATGTTTCATTAAATACTTATAACGTTCCTTTTATAATTAAATAAGCACATGCATTCATATACTTGCACATCATTAGCACCAATCACATTTATCATAATGCAACAAATCATGTAATTCTTTCATGGGTGGAATAATTCATATGAACATATTAAGTCTATTCATGTTAATAGTTATTGCATGCTCATTTATACTCAACAAATCAATTCACATTTTCGTGAACATATACGTTCATCAAATAATAATGGTAGATAAAAATACTCACATTTCAATTTTTGCCGTGCATAGGAACGTACATAGAAACATTAGAAAAATTTATATTTTAAATCGTCGATGCATAATACAAGTGATAAACCATGCAAAGAAGAAATATTTCAAAAACATCTTTGGGCAAGGAAGCCTGTCGCGCTCGCGACGGACGAGGCCCAGCAGGCGATCACGAGTCGTGCTCAATGTCACAACTCGTGAAGGCAAAACAAACAAGCACATCAGAAGAACAAAGGAAGGCAGGAGAATGAGGTAGGGCTATCACGAGTCGTGCTCCCAGCCATGACTCGTGCTCGGAGTCAGGACTCGTGTCGCGACAGCAGCTTCATGAGTCGTGCCATTCTTCATGACTCGTGAAGGAGCCCACGAGCCATGTCGAGTCATGAAGCTTGACACGACTCATGCCAAGATCAATCCATCCTGCTGAGTCGTGAAGCTTGACACGACTCATGCAGTCCTACTCTGGTAACTTGGTTGCTCGGAAGTTGCTGGAATTAC
The DNA here is from genome assembly GCA_947683425.1 of Excoecaria cochinchinensis. Lineage (NCBI taxonomy): Eukaryota > Viridiplantae > Streptophyta > Magnoliopsida > Malpighiales > Euphorbiaceae > Excoecaria > Excoecaria cochinchinensis. The sequence continues at coordinate 2,396,638 of CANTUQ010000038.1, forward strand.
CCGGTTCTATCGCGCTCGTGACAGGGTCGCATTTTCCAAATCTCCAGCAAAAACGCAGAAATCCTTTTCTTCTAAAATCATGCCCAAAGCTCCCATTCAATTCAAACTTTAACAAAACACAAAAAGTTCATTCAAAACCGCATAATTAACACACAACCCAATTTTTATACCTATAAACACAATTAAATTCTGCTATTAACATCATCAAAATCCCCAGTTAACAAAACCAGCACAAAAATTCATTCTATCTATTACCTAGGCTCAAAACTCACAATCAGGACATTTCAACACAATTTATATGAAACCCATAACATTTAAACATATCTAAACATCTTTTAACCCCATAAATTTCCAAAAACCAAATCAAAACCATCACAATTAATTAATACATCAAAACCTAAATTCCCATACCTTAACTCCTTTGCTCCTAATAGCTTCTTTAGCTAATCTTCCTTGCTCCCAAACTCATCCTAAGTCTTTCTCATCCAAATCCTCATCAAACAAACATACATACACAAGACATGAATCTAGGGTTTAATCTAATCAAAATAGATAGAAGGAATCAAAACTTAAACTTACCTTTCTAACAAAATCCTCAATTAACCCACTTGATCTCCCAAACTTCATCATTTCAATCTTGGGCTTAGACCTAAGGGGAGCAGATGGCATGGGAGCACAAAAGAAACGAAGAAGAAGAAGAAGAAAAAGAGAAATGTGAAAAAGAACGTGGAATAAGAGAGGGGAGAGCAGATTCTCTCTCTGCCCTCTCTCTCCTCCTCTCTCTTCTTTTATACCCCCTTCTCACCACTTGCCACTTGTCACCTACCATTGGTCCAAATTAGATATTTGTGTTAAATTCTCTTTTTAATCCGCCAACTCTCACAAACTCATAGATTGACATTCATAACCTAATAATCCTTCACATTGGCCCACTTAATTAATCTTACTCCTTCAATAAAGTCCTAAACTCATACTTCAATATTTTTACTATTAGCTACACTTTCCAAAACTTTTACATTAATTCTTAAATTATCTAGTTGGCATACTAAACACTTCAACTTGCATAACTTTAGTCGCCACTGATCCTCAATATGTACAAATCCTTCTAGGATACATTTCAGGTTATTACACATAAAATACTACTAAGAATATAAATATTTATATAGCATCACATTAGCAATTCTTATTACTTCTCATGAATGTCAAAATCAAAGATATGCTTGCGGACTCAGAGTAGCAGATAACAAGTGAACACATTAGTGCCTGTGGGTACAAATAAAAGCAACTTCTTTCATTTTTTTCAAAACATTTTCACATTAGGAAATCTTAAGCAAGATCCAAATTGATTAGGATCACAAGGGCCCAAACGGTGACCTGATCAGGGTCTAGAACACAAAGGGGTTACAGCTAACAGAACTCTATAGGCATACCTATCTATCCACTTACTTGACTCTTGCAGGCCAGGCTTAATTCATATACTGAACACATCATGAAGCATAGGATTACTTATACATAATTACAATTATACTACAAGAGTAAGAAACCATGCAAAGGTAATGAAATGTAAATAATATTAAAAAAATAAGGGAAGTCGCGCTCGAGATAGCCGTCGCACCTGAGACAGACGCGAACCTCGACCAATGCCCCGCCCGCGTTAGCCACCCGAGCTCACGAGGAACAGACGAAAAGGCCTCTATCGCGCTTGCGATATAAGGCAGGGAGGTCACTGTCGCACTTGCGCTCGCAACAGCGATCAGCCCGGCAGATGCTCAGCCAATCGAACTCCTTTTGTGCTCACGATCGAGGTCGCGCTTGCAACAGGGACACTCATCGGTAGAAGTTAGAATAGCCGGGCTCTGTCGAGCTCGTGACAAAGTCATTTTTCTTGCTTCCGTAGCCGATTTGCAAAAAATTCTCAAACACCCATCTGATCTAAACTTGCAATCAACCCATGAAACTTCAATCCAAACATCATCAGGCATTCAAAACACACTATTCATCATAAAACCCAAGTTTTATTCTAATTAGAAGGAATTAATTCAATAAATTGTGCAATTCGAACTATAAATCCATTAAACACAGAAAATACCTAAAATCATACAAAAATCAAACCCAATCTCAATTTTACTCCCAAAATTAACAATTCCACTTCAATTCATCATCACCCCCTTCAATTAAGCACATGAATATAAATTTCACTCTCAATTCCAGGAATCAAAACAGAAATTCAAAGACAGAAATATGTAAATTCAGGAAATTCCCAAACCTTGAATTCCTAAGCTCCAAGAGATCAATTGGCTGAACTCCCACCAACAATCTCCTTCCCCTTAGGATCTTTTAGATGAATCTCTGCCAAATAAACCCAAACACACCAACAACTCAACACAACCACAGCCACAACACGCACACACACAACCAAAATGGGAAACACAAAGGAGAAGAAGAAGAAGAAAAAGAAGAAGAAGGAGAAGGAGAAGAAGAAGAAGAAGAAGAAGAAGAAGAAGAAGAAGAAGAAGAAGAAGAAGAAGAAGAAGAAGGAGAAGGAGAAGAAGAAGAAGAAGAAGAAGAAGAAGAAGAAGAAGAAGAAGAAGAGCAAAACACCTACCCAAACCCTAGAATTTGCCAAAACCACTTCAAATTCCAAGAGTTTGAGGAGATGATCAAAGAGCAAGAAAGAACAAGAAAAGAAAAGGAAACAAAGAGGAAGAGAGCTGAATGGGAAAGAGGAAAGAATGTTGTCCTCACGTTCTCTCTCTCTCTCTATTAGTCAATTCCTTTCTTTTCCCCCTTCTTTCATCTCCACCATCCAAGTGTCAAGATCCTAAGGTGGTTTTGGCCAATTCCCTCCTAATCATTCTTCTTTTCCTCACAACACAAACTTAACCCCCCACAACTAACATTATCATGCAATTACACCCTCCAAATTAAATAAATCATTTTAATTAAATCCTATAACACACACACACACAAATACCACACACAAAAGCTCAAAACTATTACGGTGGAACTCGGGTTGTTGCAACTCTCCCCTCCTTAAAAGAATTTCGTCCTTGAAATTCTCACCTGAGCTAAACAATTGCGGATACTGAGATCTCATAACTGGTTCCAGTTCCCAAGTAGCTTCTTCGACTCCATGATGTTGCCAAAGTACCTTAACTAAAGGAATTTGCTTATTCCTGAGCTATTTCACTTCTTAAGCCAAATTAGTCTTGGGTTCCTCATCATAAGAATAATCAAGCTGAACCCGCACATCCTGAACCGATAGCACATGAGACGCATCTGATCTATATGGACGAAGCATCGACACATGGAACACGTCGTGTAACTTAGCTAATTCCATCGTCAAAGCTAACTGGTAGACAACAGGAGCAATCCTATCCGAAATTTCATACGGCCCTATAAACCTCGGACTCAACTTTCCCTTTTTGCCAAAACACAAAACCTTTCGCCAAGGTGACACTTTTAAGAACACTTTATCCCCAACTTTAAACTAGATATCTTTCCGCTTTAAGTTAGCATAGGATCTCTGTCTATCCTTGGCTGCCTTCAAATTCTATTGCACTACTCTGATCTTTTCCTCGGTATCCCTAACCAATTTCGGACCAATAAAAGAACGTTCAGTCAACTCAGTCTAACAAACTAGAGTCCTACACTTCCTTTCATATAGGGCCTCGTATGGTGCCATCCCGATGCTCATCTAATGACTATTATTATATGCGAACTCCATCAGAGATACATATTTATCCCAACTTCTCGAGAAATTAAAAACACAACCCCGCAACATATCCTCAAGTATCTAAATAACCCTCTCTGATTGCCCGTAGGTCTGAGGATGGAAAGCAGTGCTGAAATTTAGCCGGGTACCCAAAGCAGCTTATAACTCTTTCCAAAATTTTTACGTAAATCTCGGATCCCTATCTGACACAATTGATAATGGAATTCTATGCAATCAGACCACCTCATTCACATAAATCTCTGTTAACTTATCTATCGAGTGATCGAGTCGGACCGGTAAGAATTAAGATGACTTGGTGAGCTGATCGACTATTACCTAAATCAAATCATGTTTCCGCTGAGTCAAAGCCAAACCCGATACGAAATCCATAGTAATATTACCCCACTTCCACTGTGGAATAGGTAAATGATTGAGCAACCCAGATAGAACTTGATGCTGCCTTTACCTGTTGATATGATAAGCACTTGGAGACAAAATCCACAACATCTCTTTTCATCCCGAGCCACCAGAAGAACTGTTTCAGATCACGATACATCTTTTCAGTTCTAGGATGCATAGTGAAAACCATACTATGCGCCTCTAGCAAAAGCTTCTTCTTTAACTCACCATCATTAGGCATACAAAAATGATTTCTATAACTTAGCACCCCTTCCTTAATAGAAAAATCCGTCTGATTCCCACACTAGGCTACTTGCATAATTTGCTGTAACTTAGGGTCATTCCTTTAAGCATCAACAATCAACTACTTCAGAGAAGTTATAGCTTTCAGCTGGGCAATCAAAGCTCTATCGGAATCAAATCTCCATCTACCCCGTTGCAAAGATAAAGCCGAAACTGACTTCCTACTTAAGGCATCTACAACCACATTTGCCTTACCCAGGTGGTAATCTATAATACAATTATAGTCCTTAAATAACTCTAACCACTGTCTCTACTAGAGATTTAGCTCTTTTTGAGTTAGGAGATACTTTAAGCTCTTGTGATCAGTAAAGATCCTTCAAGTTTCTCCATACAAATAGTGTCACCAAATCTTAAAAGCAAAAACTACTGCCGCTAATTCCAAATCATGCATTGGATAGTTCTGTTCGTGAGGCTTCAATTGCCTAGAAGCATAGGCTACCACCTTACCATCTTGCATCAAGACACAACCTAGTCCAATACCCAAAGCGTCACTGTACAAAGTATACTCTTTACCCGAGGTGGGTTGAGTAAGTACAGGAGCCTCAACCAATATACTCTTTAGCTAATCAAAACTCGCTTGACACTTATCGGACCACTCAAACTTAACTCTTTTCTAAAGAAGTCTGGTCAAAGGTGAAGCAATAATTGAAAATGCCTTCACAAACCGCCTGTAATATCCAGCTAAACCAAGGAAACTTCTTACTTCCTGCACATTCCTCGGTGGCATCCAATTTATAATCACTTCCACCTTAGACAGATCCACTCGAATACCTTCTGAGGAAATAATATGCCCCAGAAAAGACACTTCCTTCAGCCAAAAGTCAGACTTGCTAAGCTCAGCAAAAAGCTGATGATCTCTCAGCACTTGAAGTACCAAATGCAAATGTTCCTCATATTCATCCTCATTCCTTGAATATACCAAAATATCCTCGATGAACACCACCATAAATCGATCAAGATATGGCCTAAACACTCGGTTCATTAGGTCTATAAAAGCCGCTGATGCATTGGTTAATCCAAACGGCATCACTAAGAACTCATAATGGCCATATCGTGTCTGAAAAGAAGTCTTAGCCATATCCACGTCCTTAACCTGCAACTGATACTTACCAGACCTCTTAAACATCCTTTCCTTGCCTTGGCTCATTGAAACACCATCACCTCCTTTGTGTTCCTTAAGTGGCTAAAAACACACATCAAAGAAAATACCATAAATTTGTTTCCTTTATTCAATCCAACAACATAAATACACTCTACACATCGTAAAGTACCTATTTGAACCCTTAAACCAAATTAAAAACCTGAATTTCACTTACCTAAAATTTAGGATATAACTTTTTCCACTTACTTTTTCCCACTTCTTTCACTTCAAATGAATTTTGAAGACCACTATCATTGAAAAGAGAGGCTAGAAATTACTTGGTAAGGTTATATTTATTGGAACTTAGGAGAGAGAAATAAAGAATTCATGGACAAATGGAGAGAACTCCATTCGACCAAGGAGAAGGAGGAAGAGTGGTGTAGAGAAATATGGAAAATCAGAGATATTTCAACCTTATATAACCCTTCAAGATAGGCCAAACCACGGGCTAACCTAAAAGCCCATTTAGGTTAATAAGCCCATTAAGCAAATCCAATTTATTTCTCTTATTTCCCAACTTTAATTTCCCAAAAAATGATTCTAAAATTCTCCAAATATATTTATTAGGCTCCACAAATATTTTTATGTCTATCAAAAACCATTTTCTAGTCCGATAATTTCTTACCAGTCCGATAACCCAATTTTTGATCTCACCGTAAAATTTATTTTTCATCACCATATGATTCCCCTCATTATCAACATCAAATCCATGGTTTTAGACAATTTTTTCAAGCTCTGTAGCACCATTTAGAGCTAGGTCAACTGTGGCCCAACTGGTTTAACCGGTTCGATACACTAATGGAACCGGTTCGGTTCACTAATGGAACTGGTTTGGTTTCTCATCATTCCTTTTCATTTTGCTCCTAATAGCCTATTTAACATTAGTTTCAACTTAACCAAGCTCCATTTTCAGTTCGACTTAATTGAACCGATCCGATTCACCAATTTTTCAATGCTATTATAAAATTACTTTTTTTACTGCCAAATCGTTTTACATGTTATTTTGAGTCTCTCTATGCCTTCAGATAAATTTTCAGAGATCATTTACTGTAGTGGCCTAAATACCAATCTAGAAATAATTGGTGATGTCTATAGTGTCTTAAGTGTGAATTAGAGGTCATAGGAACGATCAGAGCGTTCATATTTATAATAGTGACCTAAATGAAGTGAGTTATATATATAGTCAACCTGGGTTAAGTAATCTCGGGACAGTTATATAGTAGAAATTACCAGTAGATTTTAAAAAAATTTTATTTGGTAAAATCGATCTGTGGACTATCAGGAGTCTAGTGGTATAATTTGGAGTGAAAACAAGGTCAAATAGGGCTCCGAAAGTCATTCTAAAGTTGGCCTATAGTTCGGTTCAATTGAACCAGGGTTGACTGAGATTTGACCAAATTTTTAGAAATTGTTACTGAGCTCTAAAGGGTGTAGTGTGGGAAGTGTACAGACTGACATAAATTTTAGTAATTCTTGACAGCATTAGAATGGTGTTTTACGGCAGAACCAAAAAGAGTTGAATTGGACCGATTTAAGTGAACCGAGCCCCAAATAGAATCCGATTGAGCTAAAAATTTGTAGGGAGGCTATTTTATATGTTTTAAGAATGATAGAATTAGTTGGGAGTGAAAATAAGTTGACGGACACATAGATGCCTTGAAACAGTGGAAATTGACCGAAAAATTGAAATTATAGTTCAAACCGGTTGGATCAGTACGATTCAATTTCAGCATATATAAGGGAGGGAGAGGCTAGATTTCTCTAGAGAAATCCAGCCATAAATCACCTTTTTTCATCCTTACAAGGCCGCACCATTTTCTTCATCTTCTCTTCCACTTTTCTTCGTTTTTTCTCTAATTTCTCCCCAAATCTTAGCCACCTAAACAAACTTCAGGCCCTCTGTAACATAAACACAGTAATTGGAGCCCATTTAGAGTATTAAAAGTGGAATTTTTCAAGTGTGCAAGGTTTAGGGTCAAATTTGAGGTAAGAGATTTAGGTGTTTTTACTTAGGTTTATTGGTCCATATGGGGGTTTTCGAGGGTGTAGAGTTCATTTATGATGTTAGTTTGTAAAAAGAAACCATGGTTTTGATCTTATGTGGATGTTTGAATTCGGCCACCATAGGTACACAAGGTGAGGAGGAGATTTCTCAAGCCAAAGGAAAGGAAAAAGAAGCTTAAGGGAGCGTAAAGCAAGAAATTGAGGTTTGTGGTTACATAATCCCTTTATTTGCATTGATTTCAGTTAAATTTTAGGTTATGTCTAAGTGTGAACATGAGATAAAGGCATGATTAATTAAATCTAACTTGATAATCATGATTAGTGGGCTTAAATAAGTTTATAAATATGCTTAGAATAAATTAAAACATTATGGTATGAAAAGGGTAAGTGAGATCGAATGGAAACCTAATGAAATTATAATGTATATATGGTTTTTATGGCATATAAATGATGATTATAATGTGTATAACTTGTGTAATGTATGATGGATTGATTAAAGGATTGAAAAACAAACATAATGAATTAGGATGGGTTTTGCCGAATGGGTTATTAAGGGAAATAATGAGATTTGTTGAGTAATAAGGCATGTAATTGGTAATTATAATAAGTATAATATGTAAGTTGCATGATTGAATGATTAAATGAAATTAAAGTGAACATAATAAAAAGTTAGTGTGTTGGCCGAATTGAACCTATATGACTTTTAATGTGTATTTTGATGGTTAATGGTATATAATGGCATAAAATGCTTAATTGATGATAAATGAGCGTGTATGTGAAATTATAAGTGAAATTAATAACTTGGCCGAATTATGCATTTTGACATAATATGGGATTTAAATGAAATTCTGGTGATATTTGCCCTTAGTAGTGATCTAGTACTGAAGTCTATTTTAGGATATAATTGGCTAGCCATAGGGATTTCACAACGCGGTACGAGTCATGGCGACTCGCTATTGACAGGCAAATGACGGTATGTCATAGTGTATAGTGAATAAAGTGAACAATGTAGTGCAGTGATAAATGGTCCTACTGGGTTTATTTTATAGTGTAGTGGATCTATGGGGTCCACGTCCCGCATATCCAGTCAGTAGATTTTCTACCGGGTATAATCTAGGGGCATAATGGTAATTATGTAATAAAATTGGTTAAAATAGTGATAAATAAGAAAATGAGTGAAAATGGGACTAACTTGAAATAAATAGAAAGTTTAGGGGTAATATTGTGATTTTTTAATTTATAGTTGCAAATAGTAAAAATCGGGTAAAAAGTGTAATAAAAGTGATAATGGCATAAAGAGTTAGTCAAATAAGAACCAAATTGTAATTTCGAATAAAAACGGTAAAATAAGGACTAAAATGAAATTTTGTAGGCTATATTATGAATAAAGAGTAAAATAAGTATAAATAAGGGCATTTTGGTCATTAAGTGAAAATAAGGGACATAGATGTAATTATGGAAAAGATGAGGACATAAATGGAATTAATGTAAAAGTTAAGGACGAAATTGGAATTATGGAAAAAGATTAGGGACTTAAGTGGAAATAATTGAAATTGAAGGGTTATTTAAGGAATTGGTAAATAAAATGTGATTAAAATAATTTAATGGGTAATTATGTTAATAATTAGACAATTTAATAGTTAAATATAAATAATGTATTATTTAGTGTAATATAATATAATTAAGTAAATAAATAATTAGGCAGTGGAAATTTATGGATTTGTAACCACCACTGGGCATATTACTGCTCAGCACGTAGTTTTGTGTGACTGTGTGTAGGTATGCATTAGGAGCGGTGCAGCATACTTCAGGTGCCTTGGAGTTAGAAGCAGAGCAGCTTAGGACTTATATTTTGGTTATGTATGTTATGACATTATTGGCATGTATATAGTTATGGAATGTGGGACAATGGTATTTTATGTATGGTATGGTACTGTATGTATGGATGACATCATATGAGTTTATTTTAAGTGGGTTTGATATTGATGTTGTAATTTATTATATTTTCGCTATTGTATGATTGTATTGTATGTGTATTCGTGTGTAGCGACTCTGATATCCTCCCAAGGAGTATTGGGGTGCTACACCCCTATTCCATTGTTGGTAATCGACCTCAGGATATGTCTTTTTGGGCACCACAAGGTAGGTATAAAGGAGTAGCCATCCAATAGAATATTGGAAAATTGTGTTCCAACCTTATGAGGCCAAAATTTGAGAGCGTTCAAAACCTCACTCGTATTTATACCGTTCATTAATGTAATATAATAAGGCTTTTTTGTTTAATTGTTTTATCCCTCTTCTCACACGCATAATCATGGCAAAAAAATAAAGGCACACTTAATCAAGTTGGAAAGATATAAATGATGGCATAAAAAGCGGTGAAATAATGACCTAAGATGATCCATTAAGCATTAAACAAACATCTATAAATCTGATAGTTCATTATAACCCCTTTTTGGTGGAGACATTGATCCCCACATGCATTTATATAAAGAGATTTTTATTGTGAATTTTTTGTTAAAAGTAAGGACGGGGCATCCTAATTTGTTAGGAAATTCCCATATTAATTAATTATATAAAAAAAATTTTATATTATTAAAAACTTATAATTTGCATGTGATTTTTAAGACATAAAATAGGACATTGATCCAATTTTATTGATAAAAATTCCAATTATTGAATACAAATATTTTTGTGTGACTTTTTCTTTTAAGCAGTCAAAAACCCTTTTTTTATTTACATGAAATATAATAAAATAAAAATATTAAATACGTACATGAAAAAAATTACTTCACTATGTATCTGCACACACAAACACAGGTTATATATGGAATAAAAGAAATAAAATACGTAATGTAAATAAAATAAGAATAAAATAAATAACACACAAAATAACAAAAAAAGATTTGGAAAAGAGGAAATTTGACCCGTGACTCAATGAGTCATGGGTGTGACTCGGCTGATACCCGTGACTAGTGAGTCACGGGTACAAGTGAGTGGGCTCACTTACTTAAAATGGTGATTTTTCTTCTTCCTTATTTGTGTAGTGAGCCACTGGTACAAATGAGTGGGCTCACTTACCTATTATATTTCTACCACACATAGGATAACTTTATAAAGGGCACATCCTAAATCTACTCAAAATCATAAAAAATACTATAAAAGAAACTAACGGTTGAGTTTACAGCATTCAAGAATGAATGTATAAACTCAAACCACCATAGACTAAGCTAAGAGGAGAAAAAGCTTTATAACATTACCTTCAGTGTATTTCTCAAATAAACAATGGAACTTTTAAGTTCCTGGATCTCTCCTTGTGGATGATTTAAAAAGAAAAACTTAAAAAACAAAGCTTGGGGCTAAGATTGCTTGAAAGGCGCAAAGAAAGTGAGAGATAAAGCTAAAAACCAAAAAGCAGAATTTGAAAACTTGAAATTGGAACCTTTTTCTTCACTACAATCAATCTCTTTTATAGAAAAATTCAACTCATGGCCATGAGTCTAGTCATGGATGTGACTGGCATCTCATAGGTGTGAGTGGGTTTACAGCTCATTACAGTTCATTAGGTGTGTAAAAGCTCAATAAGTAGGGTGTGACTCATTTGAGTCTCGAGTGTGACTCATTTGATTCATGAGTGTGACTTATTGAATCATGGGCATGACTCACTGACTCACCTAAAATTGAGTTTTTCACCTCTACCAAGCATCTGTGGGGCCTAAAATCCCAAAATCATCTTGAAAAGGCCAAAAAACACAAAGAGACCCAGGACCTCTTAATTCCTTGTCTTTGTAAGAAAAAAGGCTTCCTCATTAGGTAACTTTTACAAAAGTCACCTCAAGATCCAATGTCTACACAAACTATGTGCTAAACATTTCATGGTTAATAGTGGATACTATACTAACATTTTTTATAATCACACGAGCATGCACACTAATAAAACTATATCACATAAATATATTTTTAGAAACTTTAAATTTAAATTCAATAATTAAATATTCAAAAATATATATACATACTCATATATTATTAATTTTAAATACCATATATATTATCTAGCATAATAATTCATTTAAATGATCATTAATTTATATTTTTTTCAATTTTCTTACCACTAATTACCATCTTACATTATTTTTTTTAAAATTTTACCTCATTATTGCTATTTTGCCTTATTATTAATGCCTTTCATAAATATTACCATTTTACGTCAAAATTACAGTTTCGTGCTCCATAATATCCAGTGGAAATCCAATGAACTAAATATGTGGGACAAGAAACCCAAAGGTCCAAATCTGTCGAAGTGACCACTTGGGGTTCAAACGCTCCAACAACTGCATGATGCCAATTTTATGACTATGTAGACTGCCATTGATCTATAAATATGAGCTGCCATGACTTTGTATCGTGGTATATGTCCCTTTGACTAGTCAATTATATCCTATATTTATGGTTTCACTACTAGTTACCAAGGGCAAAACAAATCTATTAATTCATTTTTTTAGTCTATTTCATGTGCTCATTTTCATCAAGATTTCCCATTGTGCCATGATACACAATTTTGTCTCATGCTTTACATTGTCTAACATATTATCTTATATTCGTACATAAATTCCTCTTTCTTTAACTTCATATTAAATTGCCATTTTCCTTCACATTTACTAGTCAATGCAATAGTTCGTCATATTAAATTGCCATTTTCCTTCACATTTGCTCATCCAACATAATAAATCTTCACATAACTCATGTTCACTCACATATGTTAACATACTAATACTAAATTTTTCTTTCCATTTTAATATCAATATGATCAAAGACACTTAATTGCCCTCCTAACAAGAAGCAAACATGTAAATTTCATTAACTAGAATTAAAATTGCTTCATTATGCTCCATCATCAAATTCATCTATCACATTCCACATACATGTCACATACATTTTCTTCATTCAAGCATATATTCACAACTTCCTTAACCTTGATTTCATTAAACTAAGATAAATTCATCAATAATTCATGCATATAATAACCTTTAAGTTGATACATAATGCATGTACTAGTATGAGTAACTATTAAAGCATCATAATATCAATTCAAGCATACCATACATGGAGCTGGATCGTAAGGCAGCTTTTGTCAGAGTTACTTAATAAGGAAGACTTCTCTCTTAAAAAGTTAAGGAATCGAGAGATTCAAGGTCTTTCTGTGTGTTTATACCTTTTTAAAATGATTTTGGCCTTTTAGGCCCCGCAAATTGCTTGGTGGGGGGGAAAAACTCAATTTAAGGGGCTAAAATCAAGTCACACCCATGACTCAGTGACACAGCCATAACTTCACACTCCATTGGTTGTAATCCCACTCACACCAATGAGATGCCTATCACGCTCATGATCAACTCATGACCGTAACTAGTATTTTTCTATAAAATGGCTCGAATGCACTGAAAAAAGGGTTCCAACTTTTCAGTTTTTGGTTCATCTTTTAAGTTTTAAACTTCCTCTCTCATTTTTCGTTCGACCTTTTACAGATACAAGCTCCAAACTTTTGTTTTCTAACTTTTTCCTTTTAAATTTTCCACAAAAAGGGATCCAAGAACCCTAAGGTTGCAATGTTTGTCTAAGAAATACACTGAAGGTAAAGTTGTAAAGCTTTTTCCTTTTAGGCTCAGTCTCTAGCGATTTGAGTTTATACATTCCTTCTTGAATATTGTGAACTCAACTTTTAGTTTTTTTTAGAACATTTCATCCTATTTTGAGTAGTTTTAGGTTGTGAAACCCTTTTTAAGGGTATTTGCTATGTGGTATAAATATGACAGGTTTTCTGTGTTAAAAGCTTTATTTTTACTCCTTTTGATTTGTTTTCTTTATCAATCTTGTTTAAAAGTTGTTTTTTCTAGTGTTTAGAGGTTTTTTCTCTCTTTGCTTTTCTACATTTTATGGGTTTTTAAATCAATTTCTGGATAAGGAACTTTACGGAGAAGAAAGAAAAAAACCACCCTTCTAAGGTGACTCACGGTCGTGACTTAGGTTTTCTTCCTTTTTAAGAAAGTGAACCTACTTACTTGCACCCATATCTCACTAGTCACAAATGTGAGTCAAGTCACACCTGTGACTCATTAAGACACAGGTCAAGCCACTTTTTTTCAACACCTTTTCTATATATTTGTTATATTATGTATTTTATTTCATTTTGTACATAACTAAGTATGTGTGTCCAGTATGGGGACATAGTGTAGAAGTTTTATTTCTATATACTCATTTATTGTTTTTAGTATATTTTATTTCACAAAAAAGGGATTTTTCTCTGGCGTAATAAGAAAAGTCACACAAAAATATTTATATTAAATAAGTAAAATCTTTAGTAATATTTATATTAAATAATTGAAATTTTTATTAATAAAGCAGGACCAATGTCCCGTTTTATGCCCAAAAAGCACATGTAAATAATAAGTTTTAACTAATGTAAAAGATTTTGCATATAATTAATACGGGAGTTTCCTAATAAATTGGGACCATTCGTTCCCATTTTCAATAGAAAAATGCACAATAAAATGCCTCTTTATAAAAAAGCATGCGAGGACCAATGTCCTCACAAAAAGGGATCATAATGAACTACCTATTTAATCTCTAATGGATTATTTAATTTATTTAATTTCTAATGGATTATTTTATGCCATAATTTTACCGCTTTTTATGCCATGATTTTAGAGCTTTCCAACTTGATTGAGTGAGCCTTTATTTTTCTTACCATGATTATACACGTGAGAAGAGGGATCAAATAATTAATCTAAAAATCATAATTATATTACATTAACCAAGGGTATAAATAAGAGTGAGGGTCCGAACCCTCTCTGGTTTTCACCTCATGAGGTCAAAACACCATTTTCCAACGGTCTATTGGGTGGCGACTCCTTTATACATACCTTATGGTGCCCAACAGGATACATCCTAAGGTTGATTGCCAACAATGGAATAGGAGTACCCTAAAATGCTATCTCATGCCTTTTTGAGGTTTGAGACTTGGTGAATTGGGTATAATTCCTTAACCATTGTGAAGTGACCCACTATTTTAGGTGAAAAACTTCACCTTGCTATCCTTAAAAGTAGGACTCAGTCTAGATAAAATGGTATGCCCGGCTTATGCAAGAGCAACACGCGCATCACACCATATATCTCATTTTATACCGATTAAACTTTCATAATATTAATTTCAATTAAACACATCATTTAACTCAAAATTACTAGCATACATAACCATATAATAAGTGTATGTATCCATAAGCATTTTTCTTCTTAGCTTTTCACTTATTCTTCTCTTTCTTTCTTTATTTTTTCCCTTCTTTTTTCTTCCTCCTCCTTCTTGTTCTTCACCTAGCCAAATTCATGGACAATAAGTTCATTTAATTTTCTTCCAACTCCATCAATTTCCTAAATTTAATCTCAAACTCTATAATTCTAAACACTACTCTCACTTGATGGATTTTTTCTTCACTAATTCCTCATAAGTTTTTGACTATTTCTTCACTCAACGCATGCATATAGATAGGAGGGAGGCTAGAATTGCATTTTGGTTTTGAATTAGGGTAGAAATTAGCTTAATTTTGGTGGAAATTTGAAATAAAATTGACGAGGAATTAGGGAGAGAAGTTCAAAGACTTAAGGGAGAAGGTGGAGGTGTGTGTGTGTGTTTCATGAAAAAATCCACACTTCTACCCTTTTATATATGCATAAATAGATGATTAAGATTAATTCCAATACTATTTAATCTAAGGGTCCATAATGTGTTGCTTGTCATCATCCCAAATTTTAATTTTTCTTTTATTTAATTTCTATAAAAACATATTCATAAATATATACTAATATTTCTTTAGGTGTGTGCAAATTTTTGGTTCAAAACTGTGTCATTGCAATGAATTTTTTAGTCAGACAATAAATATACTAGTTTAATAGTTTACTTTTTCTGTCTCAATTTTATTTCCATTTTTCAATATTAAAATTACCATTCTATCATCTATAATGGATCCTCATGGTCGGATTAATTTTCAGAGGTCTCAGTTCAATTTTTACCATTGGTCAAACAGTAGGTTAAAATGTGCATTATTCACACCGAACCTACTACTTATTTTTATTTTTAACTTTTGAGGCCCTATTTAACTTTAATTCAGCTCAAGTTACATTGTCAGGCTCTCAATGAATTGCACCTTCTAGTGCTCAAGAAAAGTACATTACAGTCCCGGGTAGTACTATTCATCTTGAGTGGTACTATTCAAGACTCAAAAAATCTTATTCATGATATCAAAATTTTTTTGAGGCATTACACACTATAAAATAACACTATCCATTCACAATTAAGTGTAACCTTTGTTAAAAAAAATCATAATTAAGTGTCCATTTAGAAAAAAAAGGATATATTTGGACATTTTATTTCAATTATATCCTTGCTACAATAAATACATTTTGAAATTTCATATAAAATACTAAGTATTTGATAGATTTGGCAATCGGGTCGGATCAGACAGATTAAAGTTGATTTTTTTTTAATTTTGAATTTTTGAGTTAGATTACTTTTTTCGGTGTGGATCTCGAGTTACAATTAGGATTGAAAAATTGGACTGAAACTGAAAATCAAATTGAATAATAAGCAATTCGCAATAAATTCTTTAGTTATATCAGTTCGGTTTTGAAATAGAAATTCTTCAGTTATATCAGTTCAGTTTTCAGTATCCAAACACTATTAAAATTGAAGTCGAACTATTACTAAAATTACATCGTTTTGTACCCTTATTTGTATAAAATCTGTCACACCCGAAATCGGGCCTAGTCGGAATGTGCATGCTAAGTCGAGATAAGTGAGGGTATTTTGGTAATGTGTGCATGTGGAATTGGAGTATTAAGGACCTAATTGGAGAAGTAATTAAAGTTTATAAGGAAAGAATTGTGCTAGTGAGTAAAGTGCAATTTTGTCAAAGGACTAAAGAGTAATAAGACAAGTTATTTTGGTTAGAGCCAATAGGAGGTTGCCATGTGGCTTGGTGGGTGTGTGCAATTAGTGAGGAGAGAAGAAAAGGAAAAAGAAAGAGAGAAGGAGGCAGATCACGTTCTGCCCTCTCCTCCTCCCCTTCAAGTTCTCCTTCTTCTTTCTTCTCTCTTCTTGCTCTTCATACCCTAGTTTTGTGCGTGAGCTGGAGTTGTTCGGGAAGTCTTAGAGGCTGCATTGAAGAGGTAACTTGGGGATTAGGGTTTCCTGCATGTTGTCTTCTTCTTCTTCTTCTTCTTCTTCTTCTTCTTCTTCTTCAGCTGGTTTTATTTGAGTTAGGGTTTGGATTAAGAGGTTTCTGGGTTTTATTTGTGCAAGCTTTAGGTGGCAAGAGGAAGCTCAAGGGCAAGGAGAAGAGTGAGGATTGAAGCTTGAAGTGGGATTTTGGATCTTCAATTCTAGGTTTGGGAGTTAATTGAATGTCTCTGCCCTAATTCTCATTTAGATGGTATTTATGTTTGTATTGTTTAATTTCTGGGATTTTGAGTGTCTTGGCATGTGTATATGTATGTTTTTGGTTGGGTAATTGTATTGGTAATGCATGATTAAGGATTTAAGTGTATATTTGTGAGAATTGAAAGTGAAATTGCATGATATGGGTAACCTCTGTTCTTGGTGTTTGGTCTGTAACTTTCTGTTTTCCTTGAATTAATTATTGAATCTTGTCATAATTGAGTGTATTTGATCATGAGCATGTTGTGTTATGCATTTGAGTGATAAGGTAAGAGTTTGTGCATGATTGAATGGATTTTGAGAGGTTTTAAAATGGATTTCTGGAAAAAGATGAAGTTTCTGCATTTTTACTGTTGATCATGGTCATCGCGATATGCCCAGGTGAGAGGAAGAGCATGAGTCATGCTCATCCCCTCTGTTTTCACTCGGAGGAGAAGCACGAAGCGTGCTTGGGAACACTACTCGTGCTTAAGAGCACGAGTCGTGCTGCTGCCTCGGTTCTTCCTCCTCCCTCTGCTGGAGAGCACGAAACGTGCTCAACGAACATGAGCCATGCTCGTAAGCACAAGACATGCTGATTCTCCTTTCTTCCTCTGTTTTCTTCCCCTTCCCTCAGCTCTAGCTGATCAGCAGCAGGAGCATGAGAAGCGCTCTTTGGACACGACTAGTACACATGAGCACGAGTCGTGCTCATGTGCACGAGTCATGCCCCATTCTGCTCAGCAACCCCCCTTGTTCTGCCTGTCTTTTTTCTATTTGGTTTTCGAAAATGATCCTCTTCTTTCACTCTGCATGGTTTCTTACTATTGTATGGGACATGTTTTTGCCTAAATTATTTTAGTATTTGTATTCTGAAGTGGGTGATTATTGAATCGATAGTATGCTATTATTTGACTAAGATATGCTTAGTAATAGTGATCTCGGGTAGACTAGTATTTGATGTAAATTGTACATGTTGGTTTGTTAACGTTAATTATTGTAATTCATATCGCATATTGCATGTGGAATACAAGTGAGTTGAATTCTATGTGTCATGGTTATTATTATTATTATGAGCATGTTATATTAAAATGTGAAAGGTGTTATGCATATATTTACTCATGATTCTTCCTAAGAGTAATATGTTATAGTTAACATGAGTAGTACAATTATATGATCAGGGTTTTGTATAGATGATCTTTGGTATAATAGTGTTTTTATATCTAACTCTGTTATACTTAATAGCGGTGATTATTCATATAGTGTGTTGACTGAATTATATTGTATGCTTGGTAATTTGAATGGTATGATGCATGTTTCTTCTTAGTGCATGGTGTATGCTTATTTATTCCCATTTATGCATGATTAATATGATGAACTATACATTTATGGACCCATGAATGATATACGAGCAATTTGGTAAGTATCATGAAATGAGTTTGATTTATTATGCAAACCTAAGATTTGTGATCCTTGCTATGAATAATGTGTTATGCTTAAGTGTGATTAGTGTTATGCATGACCTGCCATAGTCAGTCTAGTGGATAGTTAGGCATGCCTAATAGAGTCTCTTTAGCTGCAACACCTTTGGACGTTTGGACCCTGATCAGGTCCCCGTTTAGTTCCTCGCGAACCCTTTTAATGTGTTCGGATCCTCGCGATCCTTTTCAAGGATCTTGTTTAAGATCCCCCCTCAGTAAAATGTTTTAAATGTGATAAAAATTAAATGGTTTTCGATTCGTACCCGTAAGGTACCCTTTGGCCGATTCGTACCTGTAAGGTATTATCCATATACTCGTTATCCACTATTTTGAGTCAGCAGGTGTTTGTTCTGAATTGTGTTGCTATGACTACAAGAATGTGATATTCGAATGAGCATAATGATAAGTATGAGAAATCAGTTTATATGTATATGAATGTAAACATGAGCTTCAGAATGTATGTCTTTATTATGCAAGCATGATTTTATATCTAACACGATTATCCACATTTGTCATATGATGTGTTATAAGTTTCAGAATGCTATGAATGTGATTCGAATATTATGTATATACGTATGTGACTCAAGCATATTTTCATTGTGTATAAGCACGTGAATCGGATCAGTTATGGCTAGGAGTATCTGAATTAATATGTTTAAGATTGTGAACTTGACCCCTTGAATGCTATGAAGGTAGAGCCATGATATATGTTTCCTTGGTTTATGCCATCATAGTGATTTCGGTATGTTGACATGCGTTTACATTACATGGTGTGATAACATATGTATTGTGTAGGGTTATGGAGTATTGCTGCGTATATGTTATACCGGCCTCTGCTGTTGTAGTAATTTCAGCATGTTGTTAGGTGTCTATATTTCTCTGTATGCTGCTACGTGTATTGATGTAGTAATGTGAGGGTATGGTGTATTAGCTTTGTAAGTGGTTTCAGCTAGCGAATGAGCATCGTTAGGTGATGGTCTTATGCATGTTTAGATAGTTAGAGATTATTCATTAATACTTAATGGATCTCAGTAAGTGTATGTAAGATTTATTTGTATTTTCGCATGATAATGTGATGAATGTGATGTTATGTTATTATTTTGGTCTCTACTTTTGGAGTGTCTTCAGCATAATATTATATATATCAGAGTGGCGCAGCGGAAGTGTTGTGCTTTTACCTTGTCATTCGATTCTCAGCTAGGGTGCCTGTATTATGGCATGATAATTGTATGTTTGGACCTCTAGTGACGTTGCATGATATTTGTGTGCATCATTGTATGGTAGTATAGTGCATCAACTTCGTAATTCGGGTATCAGTTAATGTGTTTGTGCATCTCTGCATGATAGTTGCATTGTGTGTGAATCAGCTTTTGGTTGGTATATGGGTATTTTGATATGACATCTACGTGTATATACAATTTGTGTCTTCACATGATTCGCTTTCTGATATCTGATACTTCGGTGGAACCGGTAAGTGTTTGCATACGAGTTTATATGTAATTCTGCATGATGATATATGTATGTTTGTTTAGTGTCGGTTGTCTTTGTTCCTCCCCACTAAGCGTTATTGCTTAGCACGGGTTCTTTTCCCATGTAGGTGGCAGGTTTGGTTCTGTTTGAGTTGGGCATCTGCAGGGTCGGCCACATAGGAGTCAGAAGTGTTTTGTTATTTTGGTTCCAACTCCTGTATTTCGGATTCTGTAATTTTGTAGCATTTTATTTATGTATTTTGTTATATAAGGATCTTATTTTAATTACGTTTTAAGTTAAGCCTTCATTTTATCTTTCACCTTATGCTTCCGCTAATTTTTTTGTATGTATGCGAGTTAATGTATGCTCAGCTATTGTTTCTTTAAAGTTTTAATTTACGCGATATTTTCTTATGTCCTTATGTATGAATGTATGCTTCCGCTTAGCATATGTGTCTATGTATGTGAGTGAGCATCGGGTAGCGCGCCCGCCGGCGCCCTTCCAAGGGGGGCGACGGTGGGGGTGTTACAAAATCCTTTAACCCTATTCTTTTCTTGCTTGTGTGTTTCCTTTCCCTTTCAAGATTGGTAGAAGAACGAATGAATTAAACTAGATTTTGGAATGGCAATTAGAATACAAAGTTTTACTAGAGAAATGACATATATACCTCTCTTTCAAGTTTGAGATATGCAATGATTTGATGAGAGAAAATTTTTTTTTCTTACTAGTGTGTTTCCTCTCCCTTTCAAGATTGGTAGAAGAAGGAATGAATTAAACTAGATTTTAGAATGATAATTAGAATACAAAGTTTTACTAGGGAAATGACAGAGATACCTCTCTTTTAGGTTTGAGATATGCAATGATTTAATGAGAGAAAAATTGAAAGAGTATCATTGAGTAGCAGCAATGAGCAATAGAATGCCGGTGAATTAGTGCATTAAGCAAAGAAAAATCAAGAAATAGAATATATAAAGAATAAAAAAATAGTAAAATACAATAAACATTATACGTCAATTATCATTTTGCATTTAACATTTTATCTGTTTCTTTTATTTTTACTGCTCAAAACATAGTTAGATATTTCTCATTTTTCTAATTAAGTTTAATTTTTATATAAAAATTGGAATGGAGATATTAATAAAACAATGTAAAGTTATTTTATACATATACAAATTTACATACATATATAAATATATTGTTAGTAGTAAGCCCTAGAGCCATGTAGAATAGGAAACTTTATCATGTATATGAACTCATTTTTAATTTATAAGAAGGCTATATTCATTTATTAATGCTATGTTGTGAATACCTCTGGTTTGATATTATATCTTAAATTAGTGCATGAAGCAAAGAAAAATCAAGAAATAGAATATATAAAAAATAAAAAATAGTAAAATACAATAAACATTATACGTCGATTATTATTTTTCATTTCACTTTTTATTTTTTTCTTTTATTTTTGATACTCAAAACATAGTTCAATATTTCTCTTTTTTTCCAATTAAGTTTAATTTTTATATAAAAATTGGAATGGAGATATTAATAAAATAATGTAAAGTTATTATTATTATTATTATTATTATTATTATTATTATTATTATTATTATTATTATTAAACATGTGTGTGTGTGTACACACACACGCACACACACATATATATATATTATACATATATACATATATATATGTGTATATATATACACACACACACACACACACACACACACACACACACACACATATATATATATGTATGTATATATATATATATTATACATATCTACATATATATATATGTATATATATATATATATATATATTATACATACATATATGTATGTATAATATATATATATATATATATATATATATATATATATATATATATATATATATATATATATATATATATATATATATTATACATACATATATATAATATATATATATATATGTATGTATGTATATATATATATATATACATACATATATATATATATATATATATTGACTTTTTTAATTCTGTTTTCAAATAATTTCTCTGATCGGCTGATGAAAAATCTATTTTTATTAGATTAGAAATAAAATTATCAATTATAGAATTATAACTTATAACCGTAGAATAAAGATTCATGTATTAATATCTAAAAATTCCATTATACTTTTTACAAAACTCTTTTTAATATCGAAATCTTTACAACCACAACAATCTGTCTCATGTAATATTTTTGTCTCTTCTTCTATAAATTTTAAATGCTTTTAAAGCTCTGATTTTAAATATAACCTAGAATTCTTATTTTCTAAAGTTACCATTCCTAAAGAATCTATAAAATGATCTATATAACTTTTATATATAGGTGCATTTGATGAAGAAGATGAGTCTGATGAATCTTAATGCATATTAACGTCTTCTGATGGTGATGACATGTTAAATTTATTTTAAAAAATATGTTGCCGAAATGTTAAAAGAAGTCTAATTAAATTTAACTTTTGAATAAAATCCTGACAGTCACAAAAACCATCTAAATACAATTCATTATGCTGATGAGTTAAAACTGTTCTTAAACTTAAAAGTTCTTGCCTGAGTAAAGCCCTTTCTTGATTTTTTGAAAATCTAAAGAAGATAAAGCGTCAATAAAATGATTTACGAAATAACTCATATTTTTTAAAATATACCTGATGTATTATACTCTGTTGAAATATTACATGATTGAGAGGAGGATAGAATACATGAACAATTTCTGGTAAATACAAGTTGTAGATCTAAAGATTTTTTCCAAAAAGAGGTTGATAAAACTAAGGATTTTTTCTTGTTTTCTCTAATTTTTCTTTCTTAAAGAAAAGGCTTTGCTGAAATCTGAGGATCAAGTCTGATTATATAGGTTGGAATTGATCATTCTTGAATTGATGAGCTGTCTCTGATAGATAAGAAGGAATCTTGATAATTATATCTCCTGCCATTTGCGTAAAGGAAAGTTGAGTCATTTGGACTTTTGTAAATAATGGAGATAGTGCTTATCCATAAGGTTTCTTGAAATCTTGTCTGCCATTAGCTTCTGATAGTGCGTAATGAAAGCTGATAAGATTAGGGTGAGCTAGAAAGCATCTTTGTATTATTTGGAGAATCTTTACTGTTGATAGCTGCAGAAAAAGTTAGTGGAAAAATAACTTTTTTTTTATAACATCACTTCATCATAAGGGTCTTAGGAATAAATAAAATGTCGAGGTGCTGGAGCCACCTCTTCTGTTGAAGAGTTTCCCTTTTCTGATGTTGCTTGGCTGAGGATAGCTGTCACTTCTTGCTCAGTAGTGGCTGATGAAAGAAGGCTGATAAGATGGTGTTTACTAGCAGTAAATTCTGGATTGGCTTCTGATTGTATTTGTCTTGGGCTTGGATAAGAAAACTTATCATTATCGAACTTTTGCCTAACTACTTCTGAATTTGCTCGATTTTCCTGAAATGAGTACCACCACTTTACTCAAAATTCTCGATAAAGGATAGGAACAGAAGAGTCTGTCGAGACATGGTAATACCAAGTAATATTCCAAGGAATTTTGAATTCATTGCAAAACTGAAGGAGAGAATCATTTAATTTTGTCTGATACTGAAGTTTATACTTTTCATAACCCTGAAGAACTTGCTGAGGGAAATGGCTTCAATTGGTCCCATGAAATCAATCCATCTGAGGAACCAATTTGGATAAAATCCTGAAAACTTGAGTGAAAAATAAAAGAACCAAGAATGATTATAATTCCTGAGATAAAAAGCTTTGAACCATGCTTCCTGATAGTCATAGTAGTTATACTGTCGCCTTGACGGATATCCTTTTAAAACCTTGCAGTTGTATGGTTTCAAACCCCAATCTGCTAGAGTCATGATCTTGAAAATTTTTACCTTGCTATAATTTATTTTTGAAGAATCCTAATTATAGTTATGCTCGATAAGAACTGAATCTGTATCAATTAAAATCATCTCATAAAACTCTCGCATCTTTTCTGGGCAGTCTTTCAAGAAATGGAATCCTTTTGAAAATATAAATTCTATTAACTTGTAAAAACTCTGATGTTCAATTAAATTTTGTTCTTATGGCTCAAGAACCGTGATAAACTTCCGGTGAGGATTTAAAAAATAAACTGAAGAAGATTTTCTTGGTGATGAGGAGGATGAGGCATAGGCTGGAGTAGATACTATTGTGGAAAAGGTAGGAGGTCTGAAAGTGGAAGGGGAAATTAAAGGAGGAGTTCTGATTAAGGCTGAAGAAACAGGTGGGAAAAACTGTGGAGTAACGATTTGGTGAAAGAGGGATCATCTGATTATTATTAATACTCTGATTAATATCATCTTGTTTTGAAATATTTGCTTTACAAAGAATCTTCTTATTATTCATTTGCCCTGTAAAAACTCACGAGAAAGGAAATCAGGTAAACAATTATTTTGTCCTTTGATAAATTCAATTTCAAAATCAAAATTAATAAGAAGGGCTTGCCATATGGCAAAAATATGTTTAGAAATTAAATTTTTAACATCTTTTTCTAAAATATGTTTTGCTGAAAGACAATCTATTCTTAGTAAACATTTTTTCATGTATAAATCATCTTCAAATTTTATGATGCATGAAACTATACTTAAAATTTCCTTTTTAATTGTAGAATAATTTTTCTGGGTATTATTCCAACTTCCTGAATAATATCTAACTAGTTCTTCTTTGTTATTTCTTTTTTGCTTTAAAATTCCTCCATATCCTATATGCCTAGCGTCAATTTCTACTATTAAAAAAGCTTATGGATGAGGAATACTAAGACAAGGAAGACTCTTTACTTTGATTTTATAGTTTTTACTATTTGGATATGATTTTCAGTCCAGGGTTTTGGGTTTTTCTTTCGCCTATCATAAAAAGGTTGACAAATTTTTCCTAAATCTTTAAAGAAATCATGAACATAATTTAAACATTCTAGAAATCTATGTAACTGTTTCTTATCTCTCATTTCGCCTGGAAACTTTTCTATAAATTCTAAACTCCTATCTATAGGTCTAATGGCTCCTTGGTTAATATCATGTCCTAAGAATCTGACTTTACCTGAAATAATTTTATTTTTGTAGGGGAAATTACTAGTCCATTATTATGAATAATATTATAAAATTTCTTTAAATGACTGAAATGATGATTAGTATTTTCAGAGAAAATTAAAACATCATCTATGTATACTATAGAAAATTCATTAATGGGTCTGATAATATCATTCATTATATTCTGAAATTCTGAGAGAGCATTCTTTAAACCAAAAGGCATTACGTTCCATTCGTAATGACCAAAAGGAGTATTAAATCCAGTTTTATATCTATCTCTATCTTGAATCTGAATTTGCCAAAATCCTGATTTCATATCAAATTTAGAAAATATTTTTGCATCGTAAAGTCTTTTTAAAAGATCTCTTTTGTTTGGGATAGGATATCTTATCCATTGTAAAACCTTATTTAGAGGCTTATAATTTATAACTAACCTAGGGACTCCTCTTTCTAATTCTGCAGCATTCATACCATAAAAGGCTGAGCAAGACCGTGGTGATTTTGAATCTCTAATTAATCCTTTAATTTTTTAATTCTTGTATTTCTTTTTTGCAAAGTTTCTCTAAATCTTCTGACATATGTATTGCTTTTGATTTAGTGGGAATCTTTTTCTCATCAAAATCCTATTCGTACGGTAGACTAACAATATGACTTTTCCTATTCCAAAAAGCTTTAGGTACTGGAGCACAGACATATTTTAAAAAAGTATCTTCCACTTCTTTTATTTTCTTCTTTATCTCTTCTTTATCTAATTGAGCTTTTGTCCCTTTCTCATCTATTTCTTGAATTAAATATCTTATATGATTTTGTTTATTTTTTATAAGGTTTATTTCCTGAATGTTGTTCTTCAACTGATTAATATCTCTGGTTGTCATAGGAAAGGCAAATTCAAATATTATATTTTTTCCTAAAACTTTGGTAGATAATCCATTGTTACAAACCTGAAAAGCGTAGAGCATAGTAATAAAGGGTGTTCCTAAAATTACTCCTAAATTTAAATTCCTAATTAGAATTAACTGAGTTTTACAGCAATAACCTTTATTACATATTTTAACTTTAGATAGCATATAATTAATATATAATTTTGAACCATTGGCTGAGCTAAGTCTTTCTGAGGTTTTTTCATAATATTTAGTTGGTACTAATCCTTCCTGAATGCAATTCTGATCTGCACCACTATCTATTAAGGCTAGGGTGGAAAGATGAAAATCGTCACTGATGACTATGTCTAATTTAACATACCATTTCTGATAACTTATTCTGGATATACTATTAATATATTCCTCTTTATCTGGTTCTTTGATTACTAGAGAAGTAGAAGCTTGCGCTTTATCTTTATTTTGAAATAATTTGCTTAGATTATTTTTTAAATTTTCTTCCTCTAAATATTGAACCTTTCTTTTAATATATTCATATCCTGTTTTAAACCTCTAACTTCTTCTTGAAGATGTTGAACAGAAGATTCCTTTTTTACCTGTTTAAATCTTTGACAAATTTCATTAAAATTATATGGCCTATAATCTCTTCGTTCTTCTTGTCCTATTAGATCTTTTAATTTAAGTAAATAATTTCTTTTTACTTCTGGGTCGTCTATTTTATCTATTATATCTAATAAAAATTCATGTTCATTATTAAGCATATTTATTTGATTACATTTACAGGTTCCTATACATTCACATGATTCTGATTCACTACTAGAATAACTTTTTTCGCTAATTATATTTAAATCATTTCTTGAATAATCTGATATACTACTTTCAGTATCTGAAGATTCATTTATTACTAAGTTTCTTATTTTTTTCTTTTAGTTCTTCTGAGGCATCTAAACTATTAACCTTTTTCTTCATTTTGCAATTTTTTGAATAATGTCCTGGTCTGCCGCACTTATTACGAATTATTATATCTTTCTTATTGGGCCGTTTATTTTTAAAAGATTTTTTCTTAGGATATGTTTTACTTTTATTGGGCCTTTCTTGTTCTATATTGGGCCTGAAAGTTCTTCTTCTAGGATTATATCTACATTTTTTTTTTCTTCCTTTTCACTCGGGCCGAAGGTTCACTAATCCTTTCATATCCATACTGTTGACAAAAATCTCCTAAATCGTTTCTACCGCTGATATTTTCTCTTTTTAATTTTGCTTTAAGTTTCATGTCGAAGCATATAGCTAATCCTTCTTTATTTATATAATTTATAATCTGGCCATAGGTTAAATCTTGATAAGGAATTACGTCATTGTACTCAGATTTTAATCTATTCCTAATTTTTTCAGCAAATAATTTGGTTAATCCTGCTATAAATCTTTCCTTCCAGTAAGAATTGCTACAGTCATTTCTAGTCATTACTTTAGTTAAAAATGTATCCTTATACCATCTAAAATCTTGTAAATTAGGACAGGTAAGATTTTGCAATATTTCTGAATTCCTATCTTTATACTGGCTAGGATCTCCTACAAAAAATTTTGTTATAGCAAAAATTAAAGTATTAACACTATCGTCCATAAGTGTTTCTGTTTCCATATCGTTTTCCATTTTTACTATAGTCTTAGTTGCTTTTTGTATATGTTGTTGTTCATCATGGGTTAAATAATAATCCCACCAACCTTTTAATTGTCCGGCAAATCCTGAAATTAAGGCTTGAACTACTTAGTTTTCTCTATTTCCTACAGTTCTGTATGCACTAGCTGCCATAGTCATTTCTTGTAAAATATTTAATATTCTATATTCTGATTGTCCATCTATATTCCATTCATAAACTGATTTTCCATCATAACTAGCTTGATAAATATTTTCCTTTTCTTCTAATTGATTGTCTGGTGGAGTAGGTCTAGTATAATAATTTCTAGTGGTAGGTAGTGGTACATTCCTTCTTAATTTATTTATTTCTACAGGACTTTCTGAATGTTGTTTAAATTGAATTTCTATTTCAGCAATCGAATCGGTATCTAAGCTAGATTCTATATCTTTATTTATTACTACTACCTATTTATCCTTTTGCTTACTATCCTTAATTATTTTTGAATTACTAATATTTATGTTTCCTAGTCTTTCTTCAATTTCTTTTAATATAGATTCTTCTTTATTTAGGTTAACAGTAGGTCCAATGAACATAAATGGCTTAAAAAATGTTTTTTTCTATAAAGGTGGTTTTGAGATGACTGTATCAATCTGATGTGGTTTTTGTACTACAGTTTCTATTCTGTTTAGTTGACTTCCTATTGTTTCTAAAGTTTGATTAGTAAAATTATTCTGAAGTATTATGTATTGAATTATTTTATCTCGAGAATCTTCTTTTGTTAATTCTGCAAAAGGTATTCCTATGAAATCCAGATCATTCTTTCTAAATACTATATCTTCTAATGGAGGATGGATAGAAATAATTCTTTCATCTTTAGCTAAATTCCAAAGTTTTCCTACTTTATTTAACATTCTTAGTTCTTTCTCAAACGGATAATTAATATTATTATAATAATAATAGTTTTCAAATCATAAAAATAAAGGAATATTAATCTTCTGATGTTCTATATCTTTGTACCATAATTTTTTGAAACTTTCTAATTCAGTTTGAGAAAAAATATTAAAATACCATTCTCTTTTCTCCTTATTATAATCTGCTTTTAAATCTGGTCTAAGAAATTCTTTATTGATTTTGAAAACCATTTTTCTTTTTATTAATTAAAAGTTTTCCATTTGAGATCTAGTTGGACTGACTGAAGACTCATTTTCTTCTGTGTAAATAGGTCTAGGGACATTTCCTCTAAAATTTATTCCCCTAATATCAAGATTTCTAGCTGAAGAAGTACGTCTTAGAGTACTGGCTGAGGTAGAGGGTCTATTATTAGAATATACTAGGTGTCTACTTGTTTGGGGAGTATTTGAAAAATCTATTTCTACAGATCCATCAGTATGTTCAATTATTCTGGAGACTTGATTATCTATATCTATTAATCTAGGTTCAGCAATTCCTTGAAGGTTCCACCTAGTTGACCTAGTGATTTCATCCCATTTTAACCTTTTAGGTATCTGAATATTAGAGTGTGCCCTATTTCCTTCAAAAATAATTGTTTTATTTCTGGTTAAAGTGTTTACTGATCTTGGATTTATTGAAGTTGTTATTACTTTATAATATACTCTATAAATCACTGCTACAGCTTTTACTTCTTCTTTAACATTCAAATTTTTCGTTTTTACTGTCAAGGTTAAAGTATCCATTAAATGTTTGTCATATAAACTTAAAGTAAATCCTAGGTAAGAATTGAAATAAACTGGTCCATTTGCTAAATTGGTTTTTGCCATTGCAATTAAAGAATTCGAAAAATCTAAGTGTCTGGCATCTCCTAAACACATTAAAATAGGGTCATCTCATCCTCATCGAAATAAAGGTTTAATGGCTATCTGAACAGCTCCTATATGCAAAAATTTATATTTATTTCTTTTATGGTTATTAATTGCTTTGCCTGAGAATAACTGAATATTAGCATGTTCTTGATTAATAGGTAGAGTTTGTTCAGTGGTTTTAATAGAAAAACTGGACATAAAATCAAAAGCACCTATGGAATATATAGTCTTAATATTCTATTTTAGAATAGTCCAATTATGTAAATCTTGCTTTACTTTATCTATATTTACTTCTAAGGAATTCAAATGTAAAGAATTACCTAAATCCTGGTTCGAATTAGAATGATATCCTGGTTCCTTTTCGGAGAGAATTCTAGATAACCTATTCATAATAGCCTATCTTAATTAAATTTGCTTAGAAATAATCAACAGTAAAGATTGAACCTGAGGGTATCCACAGGACCACCCAGTTGCAGGACCACCTTATGCCTCTCCTGGGCTACTAGCTGACCAACGCACGCCTTCAGGGCTGACCAACATTTCCTACTCTCAAAAACTATCTGTTCTGCAACTATTTCTAAAATAAATTAGATTAAAATAATCTTTCTGAATAGCTTAAATAAAACTATCTCCTCTCTCTATATATATATTATACATACATACATACATACATATATATATATATATATACATACATATAAATATATATGAGTAAGCCCTAGTGTCATGTAGAATAGGAAACTTTATCATGTATATGAACTCATTCTTAATTTATAAAAAGGCTAAATTCATTTATTAATGCTATGTTATGAATACCTCTGGTTTGATACTATATCTTAAATTAATAAATGTAATCTTTGGTATTATAAACAAAGTGCAACAGAAATCATGAAATAATTCATGATGTGAGATGTCTATTGTATGTAAATATGTTAATACCTAAACATCCCTAGTCATAGTATTAAAAAGACAGGAAATTGTTAGTACGAATAGACTAGCATATGTTATGCTTCTAGAAAGGTTCAAGCAGTTGTTCTCATAACTATGATCATAGAGATGATCAAAACTGACACATGGGTGTTTATTAGAATAACAAGTACATTGGAGACTTGCCATGAGAATCCTCACATAGATGTTAAATATATGTCAGTGAGCAATCTCTACATAGAAATGGTGCAAGTATCCTCAGAATTGAAATCACCAAAGTTATGTTAAGTACTAAGTTATATATTTTGACTTCATAACTACTTACCTACATCGAGGGGTGAACATAGTTAGGAGATTGGGTATATCATGATCTACTTGAAGATAGTTGACTTATCAATAAAGGATTCATTGTCCCTAATTTATTATGGGAGTTATCTCACAAGTTCTATAATATCCTTATTCAGAAACTCTCTGGCATGCGTAGAATGCCAAGGTGGATGAGATCAACAAAAGGCATTTTGGAAATAATGGTTAAACTACTAGAACAATTTTATTTAGGTTTATATGAGTTGACATATTCCATACTCAAAACCTAAATGAGATAAAGCATAATGAAATGAGTAATTGCACGGTAACTGTTCTATGGAATGTTCAGTCAAAACCACTTGACTTTTCTGTCACTTGGGTAGTCATAAAGCTTAAGTAGACACCTCTCATGATTCGTACATAAACATAAATATAAATATTAACTAGAGAATTAATATAATGGTTTAAAGAGTTTAAATCAAGCAATTTATTAATAGCAATTATGTATGTGCTGCCAAGTGAATCGAAAAACCTAATAGGTCATAACCTATAGGGAAAGGGTAAAATGGTAAAAAAGATAAATGTAATAATATTTGACATTATTATGGATAAAGGAAACAAAGATATGAACAATTACTTAAAGGAATTTAATTAATTATACATGGACAGAAAAGTTTGTAAAACTTTTTGCACATGGTCTAAGAAGAGAGAGTTGAGGTGATGGCCCACCTACTATCTACCGAAAAGGGATAAGCCCCGAGGATAGGGATTTTGATGATGAGGAGATGCTTCCTCAGAAGTTTAAAATGCCCGATCTGCCCAAGTTTGACGGCACCTCAGATCCGTCTGCTCGCATCAAGCAGTACACACTTATGATGAATGGGATTATGCTTACCAAGAGACAGAAGGTGGAATATTTCTACCTCAGCTTGACTGGGCCTGCTGTAATTGGTACCACGGTTTGGATAGGAGAGCAAGAGAAGATTGGGACCGGTTGATTGAAGAGTTCCTCAAACAGTATGACTGTAGCACCCAAATGGAGTTTACTTTGAAGGATTTGGAGCTGCTTCAACAGAAATCTAATGAGTCATTCCACGAGTATCTTACCTAATGGAGAAATCGGGTAATAGAGATGAAAAGGAAGCTGGATACTCCAGATCAGATTTGGTTGTTCATTCGAAATGCGAGTCTATATTTAAAGGAGGGGCTAAAGATGAAGGGGCTCAAAGATTGGGAGTCCCTAAAGGATATAGCCATCAAAGCAGAAGGTGAGTACCTAGTGAAGAAAGCAAGCCAAAGTAACTTTGCTGGGAAAGGTTATCGGAACTAATCAAGATACAAGTCAGGTAGTGCTGGAAGCAGTAATAATAGGGATGGAAAGATGGCCTTCAGCTGCCGAGGTTGGACAAGGTCAAAGGTACTATTCTAATTTAGGTCGCTCTCTGTCCTAGGTATTGGAGAGATTGACAAAGGAGGGCAAGCTGAGACCATTACCACCTAGGCCAGCCATGAATCAGGGACAGCCAGGATATAAAGATGATCAGTATTGCGCCTACCATCAGCACATTGGGCACCTGACAAATTATTGATGGGCTTTGAGGAACAAGATCCAAGATTTTGTTGACTCTAAGGAGATCGCTGACCTTGAGAAGAGAGAGAAGAAGAAGAAGGTGGAAAGGGATTTCAAGACACTAATAAAAAGTCCCAGAAGGTGGCTACAGAGCAACAAGAAGTAGGAGAGAAGACTTTCTATTAAATGTGCTTTTCATTTTATTGTTGAACTTTTCAATCTTTATGTATCCAGTGCCGTTTAAACAGAGGAAACTCCAATCATTAAAGGGCTTAAACAAACGAAATTCTGGGCCTTCACAAGAAACAGCTCATTAGAACTAAGCCTTAGAATTCCTTTCCCCCCAACCATTTGAGAGATTTACTACAAAGTCAATCAAGATTGACCTTTAACCATCTGGGATGAAGATGAGTAAGGCGTTGACACTTATAGCTAAACTTAGAAGGAGAGCTCATTACCTTTACAAAAAAAAAGAAGAAGAAGAAGAAAAGAAAAAGAAAGAAAGAAGAAAAAAGAAAAGCAAAACAAAACAAAAAGCAAAGAAAAAAATATAGTTTTGTCCTAAACCATCTGAGGCTAATGTATAACTCAATCAAAACTATTAAAGGCTACTATAGAAGTTGAGCCACCAAAGCTGACAAAAACAAGATGCAGGATTTCATATTCAAGTTCCAAACAGAGAATTCACTATTTCAGCCAGTTTGTACGAGGCTTAAGATGAAGCATGTGATGCTCAAAAGAGGCACTGTTAGAAGAAGCAGTCTTCCCGACTAACGAGGATGGAAGTAATTTCAAAGAAGCCAATAGATGCCAATAGACTAAGCGAGTTCCATGGCAAAGGCTAAAAAAAAGGAAAAAAGAGGAAAAAATAATAAATGCCCCGCAGGTCGAAAATCAAAAAAGGGCGACCTCGCTAGAATTGGACAGCCCGTTAAGGTGAAAACCGAAAAGGCATCTTGGGCAAAAATTAGGGCAAAGAGAAAATGTTCAATCATGAAAACCCGAGAGGGCTGATTGATAACAGGAGTTTGATGTTTTGGGATCCATCTCGAGATTAGATAGGGTTTTGTGTTTTTAAGATTAATGCCAAATGATGATCATATGTGATGAAATCGGACTGAAACATACTCATTTATGCCATAATATATTAATATAAATAGAGCACCTTATCTTGCATACTCAAAATTGTTTAAGTTCCAGCATAAAAAGTAGCACATTGTTTCTCTTTTCCCATACAGCCTCCATTGCTATCATCATCCTGACGTTTTAGCTGACTTATCCGTCATTACCTTGAGCTAATCATACAGCACCTTCATGAGGACAATCAAAATCCATACGGCCGCTGAAAAAAAAGGCTGTTAGAGATGAACACCGTGACTAGCTCTTTAAGAAAAAGTTAGGCCAAAGGGCAGGGTGAAAACCTGGAAATAGGCAGTCTGTCCTACAAAAAAATAAAATGAATAAAAGTCGCTGGGGTGGGTTGGGTCCATTCCAGGAAAAAGTTAGGCATAGGGTTATGTGAAAATCCGCAAAGGGATGCATTTCCCGTGTTAGCTTATTTCTAAGTGCTAATTCCGCAAGCATACGGTGTACCTGTTATAGTACAAAAGATATCGATCCCACGAGGAATGTGATTAATATTACACACTATTACTACTCAATTTTAATCTTGTTTACAATGATAATAAATTTTATACATGAAAGTGGAAGAACTATGTCTAATACTATCTAATCTAATTATTGATTATTGAAGAAGACAAATGATTAATGATGATAAAGTAATAACAAATAGAACTTGAAGTGATTATTCTTGATTATAAGTATATTCTTGTCATGCAAGCCAAGTTGAATAAGATTCTAATTTACTCTCTCAACATAAACTAGAGTGCCTAAAACATGCATTTATAATTCTAACTCATAATTTTCATTAATGAATTAGAGGGTTATACATGCAAATTTCAGGAATAAGAAACAGCCTATAACAACCATCTAACATTATGATTTCTCAAATAATACTTCAATGATGAACTTCTACTAGATTTAAGTAAGAATTTATCTTTCAACTAAACACTTACTTATAATGATCATGCATAAAAATACTAATAGAAAATTCTACAAGAAAGAATATCAAATTGATATGAATAACAAAATATAGCATTAAATATTCAAGTTCATAAATGCATCATTCAATATTTACAAAGAAGAAGTTAGAAATAAGAAATGAAGAAGGAGAACTCTCAACCCTTTTCCCTTTCATAAAGGATATCTTCTTCTTTGTAAGAAATCTTCTCTTCAAAACATAAAAATCCTAACTTAAAAACTTTAACTAAAGAAATGTACTCTCAAATTTACCGAAATTCTTAATTAAAAATTCAACTCCCTAAAATTACAGTTAAATGTTATATTTATAGAGTTGCAAAAGTTGTGTCCTTTCAAGTGTCTCTTCAAAAGGTTGCAAGACTTGGTGGAAAGACATGACATTTCAAAGCAAAGTTTGAAATCAACTGCCCAACGTTCCTTTCTGTTGCGATCGCGACAGAGCACGCCTGCTTCTTTGCTCCACCTTCCTCGCATTGGCTCTTCTCCGCATCATGTCGAGACCTCGTGATGGGCTACCTTGCTTGCGACAATGCACGCCAGTTTCCTTTCTTCTTCTCTTTGGCTCTCTTCATTGGCGCATCATGTCGCGCTCACGACAGATTGCTTGTTCTCCTTTGCTATCTTCTCTTCCTTTCTTCTTTTCTTCTTTGTTTGGCACTTCCTGTCGCGCTCGTGATAGATTCTTCTCTTCTCTAGCTCATTTTTGCTCCTTTCCCCGATTTTCTCCAATTTCTCCCACACACACAAAACTTAAACAAAACCATAAAACATAACTAATTCTAACACAATTAACTACACATAAACATTATTTCAACTCCAAAACATAGATTAAATATGAGCTATTTAGGCTTATATCAAACCCCCACACTTAAACATTTGCTTGTCCCCAAGCAAAACATAGCAAACACTCGAACAACACAAACACATAACACATAATAATATGCACATAAATTTGGAGCTTACTTCTATATTTGATAAACATTTGGAAATAACATGCATAAGCTTTTATCTCTTAACAAATTAGTCTAAATATACAAAATCTCAATCAATATCATTATCCATCAAACTTGAAAAATCATGCACATTTTGGAAAATCATAAAGTTGCAAAACACAAGAATGTTTGACCTTAAGAATTTGAATATCTTAACACATGTAAATATTATTTCACACAAGACATTGCCTAAAGTAATTCTCACTCAAACACTATATTTCTTAAGCACTCAATCACTCAATGTGTTTAAAGGTTAGTGTTTATCTCATTCCTTAAATATGCCATTGCATACCATAAGCTTGTAAATAGTAAAAATCTCCACTACTAGTATAAAGTAGTACATGAAATCAAAGGGTCTTAAAAGGGTTGTAACGTGGCTTAGTTAAAGGTAGGACAATTTTGGTTTAAGTAGCTCATATTGTGTAGGGAAGAAGTATAACTATACCATAAGAGATGTAAAAACTAAGTATAGCATGATATTCCAACTGTAACACCCCAATAGGGATGCCACGTAGCCTGCCCGATCGGAGAGCCACGCAACATCCCGATCGGAATGCCACACTCGGACAATCACATCGCATACATAAAAGTATTAGAAATAAACTTGAAAGTAAAACTATCATTCATTCATAACATAATAATATCATTACAAACCGATTGAAAATACGAAATCTATATATACATCATCCTAAAATATAGAGCAGAAACTGAACAAAAGAATATTACAAATGAGAATTCATAATTACAAAAGAATCATATACAAAATACTAAGGCCTACATCCGACCCTCTATGTTGGCTTGACTGGCGGAGACTCTCCCAAAAGCTATACACCTTCTGCACCTGCATGGATTGAACACTGTACTAAGCGATAATGCTTAGTGGGGAAACAAACAATAACATGGACGACAATAATGGTCGTCAAACAGAACACATACATAATAACAAATGCTGATATGCATATACATATATATGTATCCAAACATAACTGAAACTCGTTCATGGCATTAGAAACTCAAACAGATCCATAGGCGCATAATCACCTCCGTTCGGAACATATTCACATCAGATCGGAATTCACCTTCGCATCAGTATAGCAGAATAGAGCAAAAGCATAACACAACACCTGTAGACTCATAGTAGTGGATAACGAGTAAACGCATAGAGGAACGCATAGGGGTGTACCCATGGGTACGATTCAAAAGCAACTTCTCATTTTCGCATTCAAAATGCTTTCGCATAGGTGATCTTAAACAAGATCTAAATGCAGAGAGGATCGCGAGCACCCAAACGGGGACCTGATCAGGGTCCAAAACACATAGTACTGCAACTACAAATCTCTATTAGGCATGCCTAACTATTGTAACACCCCGAAAATCACCCTAGAAGAATTGAGTGTCATTAGTGTAATAGTGTGCTTGATAATTAGGGTTTACAGAATTGGACCTAAGTGAAAAAGTGGAATGAGGGACTTAATTGAAGAAAAATAAAGTATTGTAGTGGCTGAATTGCACTTTGCATTATTAACTAGTAAATGAAGATTAATTAGTGTAATGGCTGTTAATTAAGTTAATCAAAAGTTAGTGGGATCAGCTGTATGTTAGTGGATTTAGTTGGATGTTAGTGGACTCCATGTGTTAGTGTGTGAGCTAGCCACCTTGTGTAGGGAGAGTGAGAACTTGACACCTCACACTTACATGCAAGCATGAGGTGGATTAGTGAGTAAACCTGTCTTTTGTTCCTTGATTCAGTCATTTAGATCCTTTGATTCGGCCCTCTCTCTCTCAAAAGTTTACCTTCCTTTTGTCTATCTCTTTTAATTGTTCTTTGATCATGGAGTCCAAAGGGTGGATAGTGATAGTTGAGAAGAAGGGTATTGACTAGAAAGGTATGTAGTATGTAGTGTATCTCCTCCATCTTCTTCTAATTCTGATTTTGATGGTTAAAATATGGGTATAGGCTCATGAATTTGTATGTGTTATATATGCATTTGAGTTGAAGGGCCAAGTAGAGCTGGAAAGGGGAAAGAGAAAGTGATATAGAAGAGTAAAGGAAGGAGTGCTCCAAGAGGTTTGGGATATATATGTGTTATGTGTTAATTTTGCTCAAGTGTATGTGATGGCTGTTTAGTTTAAATGTGTTATAGATATTGAATATGTGATTTCTAGAATTGAGCATGATTATGAACCTTGATAGAAGTGTATTTGAATGTGTATTGATAAGAGATGAGTATTGAACTATGGAATGAGCACAATATATGAATCAGCTCTAACTATTAATTGTGTTAATCTGTCTTTGAAGCCTATACTGACCCCCGTGAGTTGTTTATAGTGCAAGTTGAGTTTTACAATTCCAAAAGGGGTGAAACCAATTGGATTAGAACCATATGATCCGTGTCTTTATATTTCCTAGAAATAGCTCTGTCGTGTTGAGGACTCTAAGGTCTTTAAAATTTACCATAACCGTAGATAAAATTCTGTAGGAGGGTTTCTGGAACCAGTTGTGTTATTTTGACTATAACTCCTTCATTATAAATTCATTTGACCTGAAAATTATCCCATTTGAAAGATAATACATAGATGAAGAAATGCTAAGAAGAGACCCTTGCCTAAAATTGAGTGTAAGACATTCGTTGGCACTGTACAAAATTGTGGTGTGAACCAGTGTTGAAGGTTAGCTTCTGTTTTGCTTAAATTAGTATGTCACGGTCACAACCAATCCATTGCCACCGTGACCACTCCCTGTTTTGTTTATTTAGGGTATTTTTCTTCCTGAAATGCGCCCTAACTTCACCACGAGTTCCCATGACTTGTCCAATACATAATTATCATTATAAAATGAGTATTTTAAGCATGATGAACTATGTATGCTAATGCATATAAATATGTATGAGTTATGAGTCTTTTAAGCATGATGAATCATGTATGTTAATGTGTAAAATTATATGAGAGCAATGTATAATAAATGAGAATGCGTATCACCATGAGTGCGAATGTGAATAATCATGAATGCGAATATGATAAATCATGAATGCGAATGCTATAGTTTTGAATGCAAATATGTATACTATGTGTATAATGAATATGATTATGATTTGTGTTATAAATGAATGCCAATGTCAAGAAGGGGAAATCAGGTATGTGCTAATTGATCATGTGGTTGATGTATTTGGGTTAATTGCCAAAAGTGAGAATGAGATTTGAAGTCTTAATGAGAAGGAAGAAATGGACTGAAAAACATAACCATGTTATGGTGTTTTTGCATAGGTCACGGTGACAATGAAATCCATTGTGACCGTGAGGTATGCTTGAGTTCAATTCTGCCTAATGGATTTTGGTATGTCACGGTGACAATGAACTTCATTGTGACCGTGAGGTACCCATGGGAGCATTCTGTTTTGCAAAGTGAGAATATGTCACGGTGACAATGGGATTCATTGTGACCGTGACATACCCTCAAGTTGCATTCTGCCGAGAGTTGGGAATATGTCACGGTGACAACGGAATTCATTGTGACCGTGACATGCCCCCAGCTTGCATTCTGTTTTGGACTTCAATATGTCACGGTGACAATGGAATTCATTGTGACCGTGACCCACCCTGTTTTGGCAATATGATCCTAATGTGTTTGGCCATTCAAATGGCAAGGCTTTGAGCTGAAATGAAAGACAACATGAGTAAGTATTGTATGTG
The DNA here is from genome assembly GCA_947683425.1 of Excoecaria cochinchinensis. Classification (NCBI taxonomy): domain Eukaryota; kingdom Viridiplantae; phylum Streptophyta; class Magnoliopsida; order Malpighiales; family Euphorbiaceae; genus Excoecaria; species Excoecaria cochinchinensis. Next base: position 2,435,602 of record CANTUQ010000038.1, read on the forward strand.
TGTTAAGTGATCTGTAAATGCATACAAACATGGTGATTTCTGAATATGATCAGTTATGTGAATATTAAATGTGAAGATTGAATTTGAAAGCATACTGAATATGCAAGTGAAATGTTTAGCTATGTGCTAATGTGAATGTGTAAAGCGAATGTGATGTTAACTATCAACATACGAGATATGTACGAGATGTGAAAAGTGATCAATGTGAACTGAAAAACATGTTTAACAACTTAAGCCTGCGAGTCAAGTAGTGGATAGTTAGGCATGCCTATAGGGTCAAGTGCTGCAGCCCCATGCGTTAAATGTGTCTGATTCCATGGGAATCACAATGCGAATATCCTTACTGGATTGTGTTATATGTGGAATGATGAAAGGTACCAGAAGGTACTAATGTGATATGAAGCACCAAAAGGTGCTAATGTGAAAAAGTAGTCTCGATGAGATTACTGGTATTTGAGAGATACCGATGCGATACCCGTTATCCGCGTCTTGAGTTGCAGGCGAAGCTTATAATAATAATAATAATAATAATGACATTGTGACCATGAGCTGAGCATTATGCTAGTGAGGATGTGAATGTGATATGTTATAATTGTCATGCGATACAGTTATATGGGTATGACTCATTAGGAAGAATATATGTGTATGAGCATCAATATTTGTATAAATCAAGCTATAAATTGCTGAAATAACATTAAGAGAATGCCAAAATATGATTAAGTGCATATCCATTGATTTAAGCAATGCAATATGCTTATTGACATAAGAGTATATGAATAATCTGCATGCAAGTTGTTATGTACCTTAACCTGCCATAAATGTCATGTACTATATGGTTTGTGACTATAATTGATGCGGATTTGTATTAAATGGGTGATGGTGTTGATAGCTGATATTGTATAATGTAAGCTAATACATTATGAGTATAATATGTGGTATCATGAATGCTATGTTCAAATCACAAGTAAATAACAGTAAGCTTTACATTAATTAATGTGTATGTGGTACTATTGGAAATTGAATAAAGCTGTATATAAGTGTGTGATTCTAGTAATATTAAGACTTATAGAATCCAAATGAATAACAGAGTAAATACCATATTAAGCAAACAAATATTTCTAATGTGAATTTGGATGGTTACTTATGAGTAATTTCTGATGAGTGTGCCATTGATGTTGTTAAAATATACTATATGTATAAGTGAATATTGCTTGGGTATGTGATTGATATTAAGAAACAGCATGAGTGTTTATCCATCTTTTGTTGATCCCCACTAAGCGATTATCGCTTAGCATGGATGTTTTGTCCATGCAGGTATCTGAGGATAGTTTATGTGAAGATGGTTCTGCATCGCCAACAGCCAACACATAGGAATCGTTATAGTTATAGGTCATATTGTAATAAATGTAAGAGTTGTATTTGTAAAGCGAAACTATTGTAAAACATTATGCATTTTGTAATGTTATGCATGGAATTTCAGACCTATATATATAGCTTTTGCATGAATAATTTGTTTAACCTGAACTTTGTTTGTAAAACTGTTTGATGCGCATGTGGTTGTGTTGTAACACTCCATAGCCAGTATAGTGAATCTCTACAGGTGGTTAGGGGGTGTTACAACTATCCACTAGATTGACTCTCGTAGGTCATACATATCTCATTTCACATTCCATCTCATAACATAATTATTATGGAAAGTCACTACATCATGCATATAAAAACAACCTTATCAATCATGCAATAATGTCAACCCATGAAGAATGGACAGAGGATCCCTTTTTGGAAGGATTGAGCAGATCGATGATCACTGTCGCGATCACAACGAGAATCGAGTTTGCAACAGTGACCAGAAAGCCAAGCGCAAAAACAAATACTTAACTCTCTGTTATGCTCCTGATCGGCTACTTACTTGTGGCTATCCGTTCGAAAATGCCTAGCTGCCGTTCAGGCACACGACAGAGTGCTCAAACCACTACTGATCGGCAGATAATAGCTCCAATAGAACTATCTATCTCCCGTTCAGTAGCAAAGCGCTCGGTTGGAACCTGGAATCACCAATCCCCATTACACTCATGCCGATCGGCACGCTCGCAATAGAGTTGAGTTCCAAATCTGCATAAATTTTACATAACGCTCCGAAACGCAAAATCATGCCAAGAAATCTAGCCAAAATAGCTTACCTCAGACTGAGTATTCTCATCGCATCAAGCATCACAATCACAACTTAAACCACCAAAACTCATAGCATAAACTCATACAACCAAATTCCACAAAGTCAACCAAGGACACAAAACCACGAAAATGCATCTGAAGCACATAAATTCCCAAACCTGCAATATCCTAAGCTCCTTACAAAACATGAGGGTTACTCTCCTGAGCTGCACCGAGTCTGCTCCAAACTTACGAAGTGCGGATGGTGATGCGCCGAGTCTGCTCCGGACTTACAAAACGCGAGGATTGCTTTCCTGAGCTGCACCGAGTCTGCTCCAGACTTACAAAATGCGAGGATTGCTCTCCTGAGCTGCACCGAGTCCGCTCTAGACTTACAAAGTGCGGATTGCTCTCTTGAGCTGCACCGAGTTTGCTCCAACTTATAAAGTGCGGATTGCTCTCTTGAGCTGCACCGAGTTTGCTCCAACTTACAAAGTGCGGATTGCTCTCTTGAACTACACCGAGTTTGCTCCAACTTACAAAGTGTGGATTGCTCTCTTGAATGCCTTCTTAGGAGCAGGTCATTGAGATTCCATTCTCGTGAGGACTTTATCTTGATCCGATTGTTTGGCATGGATGAGCGTTGATGTAGATTCAAAACTGTACCTTGGGTCACTTTTGTGTCTGATTTGCCTCCGACTATGTATGGATAGTTCGTCTTCTCAAAGGATCTTATTTTATATAGATTTATGTGATTCCGGATTGCCCTAAGCATGGTGTTTCCGATAGGCTTGTCCTTCTAGGCATTCCACCCCCTCACATATGCACCTGATTTTATGCTGGATACAGTGGCCGATAATGTTAAGCTTAACCTATAGCTTGGATCACCCTTGCTCATGAGGTCTATTTGGACCCTTCCCTCTAAGTCATGTACACAACAACATACACAAAAGATTGTGTGCATGTATGGAATAATGTGTGTGAAGTATATATACAAAACTATATATAAGAAACACGTGCAAAGGATTAATATACAAGAATTGTGTGTGCATTTCTACACGCGTAAAAGACTGAATGCACGTGACATGCATGTGATATGTAAAAATGAATAGACCACATCCCAGTTGGTTAAGGGATTCGTTGAGGGTGCTGGCCGGCTGCTCACATTGTTTGATACCCACGAGGAATTAGAAAAGCGTTGTCTTGGCTTTAAGAACTCTGACCCATAATCCTTTTAAAGAGAATTGACTCGTGCGCATCTTTGCCCCCCGGTCAATGAGGATTTTGCCCCCAGGACTCTGAATCAAGATCTGCATTATGCATTTTCTGCCTAAAGGTGAATTATTGGAGGTAATGCCGTCTTATCACTCCAGGCTTCAAAAGTCATTGTTTTAAAGGTAGTGCGTCCCTTGTGGATTTTCGCACTAGCTTTTCTTAGCGGGAAATGCATCCCTTTAGGGATTTTCACATAACCCTATGCCTAACTTTTGCCTAGAATGGAACCAACCCACTCCAGCGGCTTTTTCTTCATTTCAATTTTTTGAAGGACAGACTGCCTGTTCCCACGTTTTCACCCTGTCCTTTGGCCTAACTTTTGCTTAGAGAGCCAGTCACGGTTTTCATCTCTAACGGCCTTCTTCTTTCTTTTTTTTTTTTTAAGACTCATCTTGCCTTTCAAGTACGGCTACAAGAAAAGTCGAAGCTGCCATCAAAGCCTCTTCCTAGAGTAATCCGCAATTATTCTTTGAGGCATTTCTCTCTAGGCATCGATCGCATTCCATGGCCTCCCTTGATGAATGTGTTGCTAGATTGGGTGAAGTAGCAGATGAGGATCGAGTTCTTTAGGGCTTCATGAAGCTGCCCCTTACACTACCACCCATTGTGTTTAATAGTTCAGAGGGATTAATGACGTAGTGAGGCATCCCTATCCTTCCAAAGTGGACCTTTATATTCGGCTTTTACCTCCAGATACCATAGCCTCTGGGCAAGCTGCCGGTGAAGACTATTATGCCATCTATCGGGGGTTGTTCTTTCACTCCCCCTAATGCACTCAAAAGGTGGGTGTTTAGTCTCACAGTGGATAAAATAACTCATCGACTTAGACATCTGGACAGTGAGAGTAGTAGCAGAGCATAGTCATTTAGATTTCATGTATTCAGCAATGAACAACATTTCTCTTTTTATAAATGAACTAGAAAATAATGAACACATGTATTTGCAAAGATTGTGTACATTTTAATATGATTTCTCCACACATTATCATTATCTAACATCGATTCAAAATGCAAAACTATATCTAATCTCAGAGTACATCTTGTAAGCATCAAACTCCTATCTCCAATCAGCCCTCTCGAGTTTTCTTGATTGTATATTTTCTCTCAAGCCTCTAATTTTTGACCAGGATGCCTTTTTCCGGTTTTCACCCTGACGAGGCGCCCAATTTTAGCAAGGCCGCCTTTTTTCGGTTTTCGACCCACGGGGCTTTTATTCTCTTCTTTTGATTTTTAGTCTTTAGCCATGGATCCTCTTGAGTTCGTCGATGTTGACTGGTTCTTTGAAGTCATCTTTATCGCTACCTATTACTGCTGTCTCGGATACAATTTCTGAAGAACGAGGGCCCTCCTCACATCGGCCTGAACCTGCCTCATTTGTTTGGAACCCCTGGTCTCATTTGCTCGAAGACTGAACCTCCCTCTTTCATTGGATACTTTCTAACCTCCCTCATGAATGGTCGAGCAGAGCATTTTTTGGTAGATCCAGCTGTGGTAATAATCCCATGATTTGTCCTTGCCTGACGCGTTTAACTGCCGCTGCCATTGTTGTGCCCCTTTCAGCTTCCAAGATTTATGTTGTCTTAAAGGTTTGAACTTTACAATGATCGGCCATGCTGCTTCTGCCCCCCTATGATTTTTGTAGACGCTCCGACGATGATTCTTCAGCATTGAAGCACACAAGGCAATTTTTCTGCCCAATCTTTGTAATTCTGGACCATCTTAGCTAGGATCCTCTTGACATTATTGTTGGCAGCTTCTACTGCCCTGTTGGTTTGAGGACGATACGGAGAAGACTTATGATGTTCAATACCATATTTCTTGAGTAACTTCGTCGTTTAAGGCATGAACTGGACCCTGTTGTCAGATACCACGTGGTGTGGGAGACCATACCTACATATCAAGTTCTTCTCGATGAATTTTGCCATATCCTGAGCATCCACTTTCTTGAAGGACTCAGCTTCTACCCACTTGGTGAAGTAGTCGATGGCGACGATAATGTATCTATGCCCATTGGAGGCTGTGGGGTGTATCTCTTCAATAATATCAATCCCCAAGCAGCGAACGGCCAAGGTGACGTTAGATTATGTAATTTCGAAACTGGGAGGTGCCTTAAATCTGCATACTGCTGGCATAACTGACACTGCTTTACATACTTCTAGTAATCGTTATCCATGGTGAGCCAGAAGAATCCTTGTCTCATAATCTTTTTGGCTACTGTCAACTCGTTCATATGGGCCCCACATACTCCAGCATGCATTTCTTCCATTACCCTCTTGGCATCTTTCTCATCCAAAGACCTCAGCTAGATACCATCAGCCTTGCAAATCATTCTCTGATTTTTCTTGGTGGCTTCTTCTGGAGAGGTCGCATTTTCTAGGTAGTTCATAATATCGTAGCACCACGGCTTCCCATCCACTACTTCTATTTCCATGACTGATTTAGATTCGAAGCTAGGTCTCTCAGAGCTAGAAATCAAAATTGGCCTCATAACCACTCCTTCGGGATTGTCCCACATTGAGACCAAAGTGGCGAGCGCATCAGCTAATTGGTTTTCGTCCCTTGGAATAAAATGGAATGTGCACACTTCAAATTGACTGCTCAGGTCTCTCAAGTGCTTGATGTAGGACATTAACCTCTCTTCTTTAATGGCCCATTTACCTCAGATTTGGTTGATCACAAGGGAGGAATCACCAAACACTTCCACGTTTTTCGCTCCTAATGCTATCAACGCCTCTAACCCAAAGGCACATGCTTCATACTCAGCTTCATTATTGGTAGCCTTGAACCTTAATTTCTTGGCCAAAGGGAGCTTCTCATCCTCCGGGGTTGTTAAAATGATCCCTACTCCTACCCCCTTGTTGTTCATGGCTCCGTCAAAGTGCAATTGCCAACCTTGAACTTCAATAGCTGCCACTTCCTCATCTGGAAAGTTAAACTCGTACGACTCTCCTTGAATTGGGTGTTCTGCCAGGAACTCAGCCACTGCACGCCCTTTGATAGTTTTCCGAGTAATATACTCCACATCGAATTCTTGTAGCAATAACAACCACCTACCCATTTTCCCGAGCAAAGAGGGGGCTTCCTGTAAGTATCTTAAAGGATTCTGCTTAGCTACCGCCTTTACCGTATAGGCATGAAAGTAATGTTTTAATTTCTTAGAAGCCCAAATCACCGCAAGGCAAATCTTTTCCACTTCCGTATACTTAACCTCATAGGCCAGGAACTTCTTGCTAAGGTAGTAAATGGCAAATTCCACTCCAAATTCGTCCTCTTGGGCTATCATTGCGCCTACAGAACTGTCTTCTATAGCTAAGTACAAAATCAATGGCCTGACTGGCTTCGGCGGTCTCAACACCGGTGGATTTAGCAAATACTCTCTGACAGTATCAAAAGCCTTCTGACAACTCTCGTTCCATATTACTGGCTGGTCTTTTCTAAGTAGTTTGAAGATCGGTTCGCAGATTGAAGTAAGCTTAGCAATAAACCTACTGATGTACTGCAACTTACCAAGAAAGCTTCTCACGTCCTTTTCCTTCTGCGGTATTGGCATTTCTCTGATTGCCCTAACCTTATTCGGGTCAATCTCAATACCCCTCTGGCTAACCACGTGTCTCAGGAGCTTCCCTGAGGTAACACCAAAGATACATTTCTTAGGATTTAACCGCAGATTATACTTGTCTATCCTTAAGAAGAACTTTTCCAGGGCTTCAAAATGACCTTCTCTAGTGGCTGACTTGATCATCATGTCGTCCACGTATACCTCCACTTCTTTATGGATCAGGTCATTCAAGATTTTTGTTGCCATCCTCTGATAAATGGCTCCTATATATTTTTAGGCCAAAAGGCATTACTCGGTAGGCATACATCCCCCACTCCGTGGTGAAAGCCGTCTTTATTCGATCGATTATTTTATTGAGAATTTGATTGTATCCCGCATAACCATCACCAAAGCTATACATCTTGCAAGCAGCGGTGTTGTCTATCAACATATCTATATGGGGCAACGAAAAGTCATCTTTCGGACAAGCCTTATTCAAGTCCCGATAATCTATGCATACCCTTACCTTGCTATTCTTTTTGGCTACGGAGACAACATTGGCCAGCCAAGTTGGATACTGCACCTCAACTAGAAATTTGGCTGTGATTTGTTGGCGAATATCCTCCTTCACTTTTATCTACCCATTCCGGCCTAAGCCTTCTCAGTTTCTGTTTAACAGGTTTATAGTCTGAATATGTAGGAATAGCGTGCTCTGCGACTTCCCAATCAATTCCTGGCAAGTCTTCGTAAGTCCAGGCAAAGACTTTTTCATATATTTTTTTTCTAATATTCTCTCAAATTTTTCTCACTTCAGGAGTTACATTAGATGCTATTAAGATTTTCTTTGGACTTTCCAAAGTTTCTGGGATTAAATAGAGTAGCATCAACTGAATCAATGTCAAATATGAATGAGTCATGATCATGATTATGTATAGTGAAGTCATAAGAGACACAACACAAGTAAGCAAAAACATTCATCTTATTAATGAAGCTAAAATGTCATTATTAAGCAGTTCAAAAATAAAAAAGAACATTCTAAATAGCTAATCAACTTCTGTTCTTGCCAACACAGTTGTTGCAGTCGATGGTCCATTATCATCCCTAAGAACCGTCCTGCCTTTCCACCTAGGCATTTATTCCATCTTATTCTTTCCCTCTTGCTTTTCTGGGTCGGAGATCTTTTCGAAATCAATCAGGTCTTGAATGGCATGTCTTAAGGCCTTACAATCATTTGTGGTATGCCCGGTATGCTGGTGAAAGGCACAATACTCATCCCCTTTATGATCGGGCTATCCCTGGCTTCTGGCAGGCTTAGCTGGCAATGGCTGTAATATCCCCTCCTTCATCAGCCTCTTGAGGACCTAGGATAAAGATGTACCCAAATTAGAAAAATGCCTTTGCTTTACTTCCGTGGTTGGCGCTTCTATAATCTCTTCCTTTTCTGGGCCTGGCATCAGCTCTTGAATGCAATCTCTCAGAGGGCAATAATAGTCTGTCCTATGCCTTGTGTACTGGTGATATACACAATACCAGTCCGTTCTATGCCTAGGCTTTCCTTGACTTGGGGCAGGCCTAGCTGGCAAGGGTTGTAACTTCCCTTTCTTGATGAGACGGCTGAAGTACCAGGATAATAGCCTACCCGAAACAGTGAGGTGGGACTGAACCGCTCTAGTGGCTGGGATTTCTGTAGCCTTACTATTGTCAAGGCCTCCTGAGCTTTCATCTTTTGGAGTACGCATGATTGTAGGCTTTTCATCCTCCTCGAACATAATGCCATGTTCTAAAGTAGGCCTCCTATTTCGTCCTTGCTCAACCGGGGAATCAAGTGATCTCTTACCTCTAGTCTCAGAAGGAAAAGGAGGTACTGGAGCTGTCGCTGTATGAGCCTTCTCGATCGTGGCCGGCTTTCCTTGGTTGAGAGTTGTTGCCATAAGCTGAGCTTGCAGAATAAGTGCCATGGCATCCATCCTTTCTTTGACCATAGCCAGCATCTTTGTTTCAAGCTCCTCGAACCTTCTATCCAACTCCTGGGCAATTAGTGCACGAGTCTCTTCATTCTGTTGCAAAGGGCCAGCCATTTCTAATGCCTTTAGATGCTCTGGTAAGAACACTAAAAACTTTGTCAGCCCATGTGAACTCTGATCGCTCTTTAGACAACTATTGGGATCCCTAACTACCCAAGTAAATGGTCTATAATGGCTGAAAAGCAAAGAGTTAGAATGATGTATGAATAATATGTAATTCATGATCGTGCTGTGCAACAGATGGTATACAATGACCAAAAGAGATTATAATGATACATGTGAAATATTTGAAAAATTATACACATGACAATATGTACATGTAATAATTTTATGCAAAGAAAAGGATATATACATGTAGAAGAGATACAGAAATTTATTTGTGCATGACTGACATGAATGTGCAATGCATCATTCACAAACACATGCAAGCAGGTAGGTCCTTCCAACCTTATTGCCCCCACACACGAGGTCGTGCGGTCTCTGTCCTAGGTAGGCTTGATCCATGGGTTAATAGGGAACCTGATGGATGCGCATGGTGCATGGTGAAAAATCGGCAACATAACCTCTCTTATCTAATGTGCATACGCATGGGTTTTGACCATCATGTATTTAGGCAGCCCGAATAAGTTGACATGGGCCTATCGGGGCATGAAAGCCTTTGATTAGGTGACCAATCAGATTATTTGGGTTTGTCCAATACAAAAATGATCCATATAACAAGCAAGGTATTACGGTTCATACCACCTAGGGGAAGTATCTATTGCCATTACATGAGCTTTAGTCAAAGGTGGTGTTACTTTAGGGCTACCCAAGCATGGTCCCTGCCAACGGGTCTAGCTCATCATGAGCGTAACGACCGATTAGGTCACCATTTAATATACCATGATGGTACAAGGCTTGGGCTGGTGATTATCCTTAACACTTCCCTACATTGAGCGAACGTAGGGTCGTGCTTCGGGAATGCACCGGGGCTGAAAAAGGGACCAAACTAGCATAGACTAAGGCTTTAATGCGATGCAATGCAGCTTTGAAAGAAGGTGAAATTTTTAAACTAAAACTCAATCATAATTTTTAATCAAGGTACTTTCGAATCGAAGTCTCGAGTATGTCCCCAGTGGAGTCGCCACTGTGACGCGCGCCAAACCCCGTGGCCTCCCGAGGGCCCACTTTAGGGCAATCGGGATGGGATTTATTAAAACTTGTAAGGTATTTACAAGTGCGTCTATATTGGGCAACAAGGAGGTTTCTTGGAGTTGCCACCCAATAGAACATTGGGAAGGGTCGTCTAGCCTTAGCGAGCCTAAGACGACGCATACATATCCATCTTGGGCAAGCCAGAGAGATCTTGGAGGTATCAGCCTCTACCCCCTGGAGCCTAGGATTTGTAAATTTAAGTCTTTTAGTGGGACTCAAGAGGTGTCTTGGAAGTCCTAGATCTCTCGCCTCATTGAGCCCCAAAGACCAGAGTGAGTTCGGGACTTCTCATTTATTTATACCTTGATCAATATTATGATTAACTTTTGAATTCATTGTTTCACCAACTTTCCACACGATGCATTTAATTAAGGCGCAATCATTCACGACAAAAGCAATAAGTAAAGCATTATTAAAATAAACATTCTCAAAATAAATTACAATAAAACTAGGGGCGGAATACAACCCCCATTGTAAATAAAATACAAATCATGCATAAATCGGGGTATTCATTAATGATGAGGACATTGGTCCTTGCATACATATTTATTATAAAATAATTTTGATGTGATGGTTTTATTTTGGATGGAGAAAATTGAGACATTGGCCCCATTTTTAATTAGGAAAAATTTCAAATTAATTAATAAAAAAAATGTTTAGTGACTTTCTTTCTAGTGGGCCTAAATAAATAATTTTACAAGAAAATTACATGGAAAAAATAAATGAAAAATCCAAAATAAATAAATATTACAAACGAAGAAAATAAACATGTAACCCGAACGAGCCTCTTGGATCTCCCTGTGTGCTCGCAAAAATGCCCAAGCAAAAAATGAGATGTGAAATAAAATAAATCACAAATAAAAATAGTGTTAGTAATTGAATCAATTAAAATCAATTAAATATAAAACAAATGATAAAATAAAATAAAATGAGATAAAATGAAATGATATCAAAATCATAAATGAATTAAAATGTTATCAATTTAAAGTAAATGAGAAAAAATGTGTTATGAACAACAAATGGATTAAATGAAGTGATTGGAATAAAATATAACATGTTAATGAATTAATATGTAAAAATATGAACATGACAACAATAATGATGAAGATAATCAAATCAATGAATATATAAAATAATAAAGGAAAGAATAATAAAATAAATGAATTAAAGAATGACAAAAACAATTAAATGAACAACATGATTAATTAATGTAGTTACAATTAATATAAAACATTTACATGGTAAGAATATCTATTAAAATGAATTTATTAATTACATGTTAAAAATAATGATGAGTTAAAATGAAATAAATTAATTACATGTTAAGAATTAAAAGAAAACAATATTTACATGTTAGAAATGATAACAAAATCAATATTTATATGAACAAAATAATATATTAACATATTAAATTAAAACAAATATAAAAGCAATGGAATAAATGAATAAGTAAATGAAAATAATAAAAATAATAATAATATACACGAATAAGAATAAAATCATACATAAACAAGTTAAATAAAACAAATCTGAAATAAAATAAATAAATAAATAAATGAAGTTAATAAAAATATAAATGAATAAATTAACATGAACAAAAATAATAAAAAGAACAAGCCTGAAATGTTTACCCTCAAAGTTTCGGATTCGATGAAGGTAAAATGATGATCGATTTATTTATTCTTGATTTGCAATATTAGAGTATAATAATAAAAATGTTGGAATTTCATTCCAAGAAAGAAATAGGATAAAAAATGATAAAAAATTCTTTAAGAGCAAAGAATTGATTTCTTTACCTAAAGAAATGATTTTGATTAAAAAAAGATTTTTATTGATTACAATTAAAGAAAAAAAAATGATTTGGTTTATATCAAAATAAAAATCAAATGGAAAAAATTAGATTTTGATAACAAACAATTACTTTATTTGTATCAAAATTAATTTTCCATTAAAAAGAGATTAAAAACAAAATCAATGTAAAAAATTTTATTGAACACAAATAAAAGGTTAAAAAAAATTGAGACAAACAATTGTTGTGTTTGTCTCCAAAAATTAATCAAACAACAAAAACTCCTTCTAAATATATATTTAGAAGAAATTATGATGAAAAAAAAAAGAATGAAAGATGAACTCAATTTTTTGTTCTTCTTTGGTAGGGAAAAATCTAGAATTTTTTAGAGTTTGAGAGGAAGAAGAAGAGAAAAGATGAAGAGAAAAAACCCTAGCCAAAAAATCCCCCTTTTAGGTTTTCATCTCATTCCTTTTATATGAAAAAATAGGAAAAAATAAAATAATTAAAGGGATAAAATTTAATTAAATCAAATATTACCTATTTTAATTTTTAAAAATGGAAAAAATCCCTTAAAACCTTGAAAAAAGGGATACAAAACTGATTTTTAGGTCCAAAAATCGGAAAAAAGGGGTATCAGACCCTATAGCGACGGCAAGGAGTAGGGACGCCCGTCGCTATATAGGGACGGGTGTCGGAGCGGCAGCTTCGCGCACAAAGCGCGCGCTAGCGCGATGGGCGGCGCGCAGTGCGAGCAATGCTGCGCGCGCTTTTAGCGACGCACCCGACACTCGCAATCCGACTTTTTTTTTTAAATTTTAAATTGACTAAAAATACTATAATTTTAAGCCCCCATTTTTCAAAACTAATTTTTAAAATATTTTTTATTTTTTTTATTTTTTTATCTTTTCACTCTAAAATGCAAATTTGAAAAGAAGATCATCACTTTTAACCTTTTTGCCTGTTGAAAGGCGTCTTATCATCATTGGGTAACTCTGATCTGGGCTATCTCAGGACCCGGTGTCTACACCGCTAGCCTTCTCTTTCCCCTTAGGATCACAGGGTTCTTTTAAACCAAGAACCCAGAATCACACAAACGCAAACCTTAAATCAAAACACATCCAACCAAAACCGAGAGAAAGAGATGAAGAAGAAGAAAAGGCCCAACAGATCTTACCGGAATAACTCTTGAGCTGATCAATTTCCACCAAAACTCGGCCAAAGGAAGAGAACCAAGATGGAGCAGAAAGGAAAGAAGAAGAGAAGAAGAAGAAGAAGGAGATGGCAGAGGAAGAAAGAACAGAAGAACTAGGGCAAATCTGTTCTTCCTTTCTCTTACCCTGCCCTTTTATACCCCTCTCCAATCCTTGCCACATGTCCTCTTACGATTTGATGGAATTTGACCACTCACACCTACCACTCATGCCACACACACACATAACACTACACTTAAGCCCAAACTCATGCAATAAGCCCAAATTAAGACTTCACATGCCAGAATACTCACATACACACAGACAAACAGGGCTCAAACTACCAGGGGAAAAATGGGGTGTGACACCAACTTTCTATTCTAACTCTCTTCTTAATGCCCACACTTTTCCTCTAGTTTCATTTGCTTTTCTTTTCTTTTTCTCTTTTTTTCATTTTCTTATTTTTTTTTTAATTTTGTGGGTGCATTTTATGCTCCATCCCACTTATTTGATTTTTTCTTTTTCTTTCCATTGTAGAAACTAGACTTTTCAAATAATGGACTTTTGATAAATAAATAAGGAAATTCAACTTGTACATCACTATAATCATGCTTATACTAACAAATGTTTCTCCATATTATAGCAATCCTAATTCTCACCACAATAAGGGTAACAAAATAAGTAGTTATTGTTTAGCAAAGGATTTGGTTAATGAAATGCTTAACAACAAAAACAGGTTAAGGCTAAAAAATGGCTACCTAAAGTCAAAAAGGTTAGGTTTTAAAGCAAGCCAAAATGGTTTAATGTAATTGCCCTTTTCATTTCTCATGCACATCTCATACTAAATGTAATCTCAAGATTTACTAAAGACAAGTTGTAGAGGATATGGCAAATAAAGGCTCTCATACAAGAAAATTTTTAATTTATAAGGCTCAAAAGCTCACATAAGCTATAGGTCAAACTACCCTAAGCAATGCATTGGCAAAATAATCCTTTTATACATGTGAAAAGATACTCAAATTAAAAAGACTCTACACTAAAGTATTTTGCCAAGTCATGACCTTCATTATGTACATTTTATTGTCCAAGTAAAATGAAAATGACATTTTTCAAGATATTACCTAACTAGGCTTAATTAAAAGAAATAAAACCTTAATCATGCATATATTCCCAAATTTACATCAAATATATAAGCTCCAAAATCAAATGTACAAAATAACCTATACATATATACATATAAAACAATAACCTAAAACTAGCAACTCATGCATAAACACATGCTACACTAAACACAAAATCTAAAAACAAAAGAATATAACAATAATGCCGCCACACTTAAAGCACACAATGTCCTCATTGTGTGAAAACAAACAAACAAATAATATAAACAAGCAAAACACAAGAGATAATAGAAAGAAAACAAAAATAACACGAAAAAGTAAAAGAGCATGGAGAAAATTCATCTCAATTCCCACTAGGGGAATCAGGCAGAGAAGGCAAAAATTCAACATTCTGCTTTCTGAAGAAGGATAGGAGTTTGTGACTCAAGCTTTTCTGATGTTTGTGGACCGCCTGCACTATGGTCTCAAGGGAATCCATCCTTGCAGCCATGCTCTGGTTGGCAGCCTCCATTCCATCCAATCTTGTAAGAACCTACTGCCAACCAACAGAATCACTACCTTCAGGAGCATACATTTCAACCTCTTCTTCCTTAGATTCTTCTTCTTCAACAGATTCATCTTGTGCACCAGCAGTCGTGGAAGATTTAGGGGCTTTCCCTTTGCCTTTGTCCAAGCGTGAACTAGCACCCTGTATACCACGATCAACAAACTTCGGCGGCCAACCGCCTTTTGTTAAAAGATTAGCATGGCTCAAGTATACAACATCTAACATGGCAACATGTTTATCCTCATCTAATTGAAAATTATGTAAATCCCCCAAACAACCTAATATAATGCCTGTCACTATGTGACACATCCCCACAGTCTTACTTTTAGCAATAGAGGCATGATTAAGGCCATCAAAGATAAAATCAATTGATTTCCTAGATTGCAATAAGTCCAGCACAAATAAATCTTTGGTTTGAACCTTTGAACTTTCCACTCTACCAAACAGAGCATGACAAAGATAATTATGAAAAAGCATCAAAACATCATCCTTAATTTGGAGATTGGTTGAATTTTTATTGTTAAAAGAATCCAAACCAGTCAATTTATTCCACACAGGTCTAGGATCGAAAATATGAGCATCAAATCGTTTACTATTAAGTGAAAAACCAAACCATTCATGCATTTCATTAAACCCAAAAACATATTCTTGTTCCTGATGTCTAAATTTCATTTTATCCCTACCATTATCCACATAATCAAGGGACACAAAAAACTCAAGGGCCCACTCTTGCCTAATTGGAAGATTCAGATGCACAAACTTACCCCATTTCATATATTTAAGAAATCTTTCAAATTTCTCTGTTAAGCCCAAATGATTTAATAAGTAAAAATCAACATGCCACATGCCAACATAATAAACAATCTTCTCACCTTTTTATTTCGAAAAAATGGGGAAAGGATATTCAAACCTATTTTGCAGTCGAATTGGGTCTTGGTTTAAACTTGATCCTCTAGCATCTTTCTTTTCCTTGTGGCCCACAATCTTAGTTCTTACCATCTTAAGAGTTAGTGAAATCAAGAGAAACTTTGCAAAATGAACTCAGAAAGAAAGTTAGATGAAGAACAAAAACCAGGAACCTCAAGAAATAGGAGAGAAGAAGGGAAGATTTGAGAGAATTTGAAAGAAAAACCAAAGAGAAATGCTACAGTTAGGGCTTAAAGCTATTTATAGGGGAGATAAAATTAGGGTGGTAATGGTCAAAAATTCAACAGAATTCAAATTTCGCGCTGTGTCGCGACCTCGCAACACTGTTGCGCTCGGGACAGAAGCGAATTCTTCAAAAATATCTGCTCACGAAACCCAATGTGATCTCATGACAAAATATTTTCTCACCTCTCTGTCGCGCTTGCGACAAAATGGAATTGCCCAACTTAGCATTTTTCTGTCACTCGCTCAATGCCTGGCGCGATCGCAACAATGACTTGTGAAAACAGCGCGATAGTGAGGAATTTTCAAAGAATAATTTTTTTTTCTTTTTCAATATAATACTGTAAATTTGAATAACAAAAATAACACACTATTTAAGACAACTTGTAGAATCAAAAAGAAACTATATTAGTAATATATATAATGCAAAAATCACACTAAAGTCTAATAAACACCATACAAAACAATTTAAAAGTACAAAATAAAAAGAACATGTAAGTAACTTTCAAACCATTTGTAAAGAGATATAGGAGACCTCCCTACCATGAAAAGTTTCCTCTAAATATACTTTGCATCTTTGACCGTTTGCTTTAAATAATTCTCCTTACTATTTTTAAGCTCCAAGTAACCATGGTCAAATACTTGTGTTACTTCAAAAGGTCCACTCCACCTAGACCTCAATTTTCCAGGAAATAGGTTCAACTTAGAATTGTATAAAAGAACCTTATCCCCAATCTTGAAACTTTTATATCTAATATGAGCATCATGCCATTTCTTGGATATTTCTTTGTATATCTTTGCATTTTCATAATAAATAAGTCAAAACTCATCTAGTTCATTAAGTTGTAAACATCTTTTAACACTAGCATCTTTAATGTCATAATTCAAAGTCCTAATGGCCCAATAAGCTCTATGCTCTAACTCAACAGGCAAATGACAAGCTTTTCCATAAACTAACCTATATGGTGTCATCCCAATAGGTGCTTTAAATGCTGTGCAATATGCCCATAGTGCATCATCAAGCTTATGTGCCCAATCTTTCCTAGAGCTAGAAACTGTCTTTTCTAATATCCATTTATTTTCATGCACACATTCTCATCCATGGGATATTTTAGGGCCTTATCCATATGATATTCCACACTATCTTCCTCCACTCTTAAAATTAAAGTGCCCTTATAGACATCAACCAAAGCCCTACCAGTTCTCATGAAAGGTCTTCCTAATATCAATGGGCATTTTACATCAAATACAAAATCTAGAATAACAAAGTCAGCAGGTAGAATGAACTTATCAACTTTCACAATCACATCTTCCACTATGCCATATGATTTCTTAATAGATTGATCAGCCAATTGCAAAACCATAGAAGTAGGTTTAACATAGTCCAACCCTAACTTCTTAAAGATAGTCAAAGGCATAAGATTTATACTTGCCCCCAAATCACATAAACATTTAGGAAAATCAACATCCCCTAAAGTGCAAGGAATAGTAAAACTACCATTATCCTTAAGATTAGTAGGCAACTTATTAGAAATTATTGAACTATATGCCTCAGTCAACTCTATAGTGGATATATCCTCCCAACTTCTTTTCTTATAAATTAAGTCTTTAAGGAATTTTGCATAGTTAGGAATTTGTGTAATGGCCTCAATAAAATTCAAATTTATGTGTTAATGTTTCAATTTATCAATAAAAGATTGGAATTGCTTATCTTGGTATTGCTGCTTCAAGCGTTGTGGAAATGGTGGATGAGGTTGGAACACTTGTGGAGTTTGTGCTTTGGTAACCCCTTCTGCCGCGCCCGCGATAGGTGTCTCGCTTATGACAGTAGGCAGATTCTCATTCCTCGTGCTCGCGGAAGGTAGTGCACTCGCAATGTCTGCCTGCCTCTCTTCTGTCGCGCTCGCGATAGGTGTCGCGCTCGCGATAGAAGTTTCATCCTTCTGAAAATTCTTTTATTTTTCCTGCAGATTCTCATCAACATTAGTAGAAATAAATTCATTGTTATAGGATTTACCTAACCTCAATTTAATGGCTTTAAGATGTTCCCTTGGATTCTCTTCTGTATTACTTGGTTGATTTCCTTGCATTCGTGCAGGTAAAGCCTTGGAAATTTGTCCTATTTGCACTTCCAAGTTATGGAAGGATGAGGCTTAATTTTTAGTGATTTGATCAAACTTTGTTTCTAGCTTCTTTTAGTTCTCTTCTTGTGAACTAAACTTTAGGTTAATCCCCTCTAAGAACTTATCCATTTTAACCTCTAAAGCTCCAAACCTATCTTGAGGTGGTTGAAATCCTACACCCCTATTTTGGTTACTATTATTCCCCCATGAAAAATTAGGATGGCTTCTCCAACCAGGGTTATATGTATTTAAGTATGGTTTACCACGCCCTTGCCCTTGGATAAAGCTAACTTGTTCCACCATACTAGCTAACCCCAAATTACATACCTCACTTCTATGACCTTGTTGGCCACAAATGGTGCATACCTTTTGTGAACTACCCCCCATTCCTAGGCTATTGACCTTTTGAGTTAAAGCCTCAATTTGGGCTTGTAAAGTTACCACAGAATCTATTGAATGTACCCCCTATCATTAGAATTAGATTCTCTTACTCTTCCAGTTGGTCACATACAATTGCTCATAGCCATCTCTTCTAACAATTCAAAGGTAGCTTATATTGTTTTTCTCATACGAGAGCCACCAGCTGCAGCATCTATGGTACCCCTAGTTGTATGGTTCACTCCATTATAGAATGTTTGCATAAGCAACTCCCTTGGAAGGTTATGGTGAGGACACATTCTCTATAATTCTTTAAATCTCTCCCAAGCTTCATACAAAGATTCATTGTCATGTTGCACAAAAGTTGTGATATCTTTTATAATTTTTGCAGTTTTGGCTAGAGGGAAATATTTGGATACAAATACTTTGGCCAATTGGTCCCAAGTGGTTATTGATCCTCTAGTTAGTGAATTCAACCAAGCCTTGGCTTTGTCCTTCAAAGTGAAAGGAAAAAGCCTAAGCTTAATTGCATCAGCCGAAACTCCATTTATTTTAAAAGTATCACAAATCTCCAAGAAATTTGCCAAATGAGCATTAGGATCCTCATTTGCCAAACCATAAAACTGAATGCTATTTTGAATCATTTGCAAAAGAGATCGTTTTATTTCAAATTGATTAGCATTTACCGTAGGCCTTACCACACCTTGTTGAGCACCACTCAATGCGGGTGTAGCAAAATCCATCAACCTTGGTGGATTCTCCTCTTCAGCCACGATAGGTCTCTTATTCTTATTTTTCTTTTTATTGGATTTCCGGTTACTTGACAAAATCTCTCTATTTCAGGATTCAAAGGTTCAAGCTCTTCTTGAAAACTCCTTGTACTAGGCATGAACTATCAAATCCTAATTAAATATTGTAATCCAAAATCATAAATCAAGATTCATAATGGCAAAAAATAATCAAACAATCCCCGGCAACAGCGCCAAAAACTTATTAGCTTATTTCTAAGTGCTAATTCTACAAGTATACGGTGTACCGGTTATAGTACAAAAGATATCGATCCCACGAAAAATGTGATTAACATTACACACTATTACTACTCAATTTTAATTTTGTTTACAATGATCATAAATTTTATACATGAAAGTTGAAGAACTATGTCTAATACTATCTAACCTAATTATTGATTATCGGAGAAGACAAATGATTAATGTTGATAAAGTAATAACAAACAGAACTTGAAGTGATTATTCTTGATTATAAGTATATTCTTTTCATGCAAGCCAAGTTGAATAAGATTCCAATTTACTCTCTCGACATAAAGTAGAGTGCCTAAAACATGCATTTATAATTCTAACTCACAATTTTCATTAATGAATTAAAGGGGTATACATGCAAATTCCAGGAATAAGAAACAACCTATAACAACCATATAATATTATGATTTCTCAAATCATACTTCAATGATGAACTTCTACTAGATTTAAGTAAGAATTTATCTTTCAACTAAACACTTACTTATAATGATCATGCATAAAAATACTAATAGAAAATTCTACAAGAATGAATATCAAATTGATATGAATAATAAAATATAGCATTAAATATTCAAGTTCATAAATGCATCATTCAATAATTATAAAGAAGAAGTTAGAAATAAGAAATGAAGAAGGAGAACTCTCAACCCTTTTCCTTTTCACAAAGGATATCTTCATCTTTGTAAGAAATCTTCTCTTCAAAATATAAAAATCCTAATTTAAAAACTTTAACTAAAGAAATGTACTCTCAAACTTACAGAAATTCTTAATTAAAAATTCAACTCTCTAAAATTACAGTTAAATGTTATATTTATAGAGTTGCAAAACTTGTGTCCTTTCAAGTGTCTCTTCAAAAGGCTGCGCGCCTCATGTGCGAGGCGCCAAGCTGGAGGCGCGTCCTCTTGTACGAGGCCGCAGCTCGCGCATGAGGTGCGCTGCCTCCTGCACGAGGCCGCACCTTACAAATGCGAGGCGTGGGCTCCTACGCGAGGCTGCACCTCTCGCATGAGTCACGCGGCCTCCTGCGCGAGGCCGCACCTCTCACATGACTCACGCGGCCTCTTGCGTGAGGCCGCACCTCTTACGTGACTCGCGCGGCCTCCTGCGCGAGGCCGCACCTCGCGCATGAGGCTCGCGGTCTCCTGCACAAGGCCGCACCTCGCACATGAGGCGTGCTGCCTCCTGCGCGAGGCCACACCTTCTGCCTGCGAGGCATGGACTCTAGCGCAAGGGCTGCACCTCGCGTGTCTCCTACCTCGCCGGGACTTCGTTTTCTCTTTTTTTCCTGGATTTTCGGGGTTTTGAACTAAATTTTGAATTAAACTCAAACTCTTTTTTCCTATTTTCAAAAGGATAAAGCTTGATTTTTAAGGGATAATTAGAGAGTTTTAGTGGGGTAAAAAGGCTCCTAAAACGTATTTTCAGGGAGGATATAAAATGAAAAATTTGGTACATAGAGGGGGAGAGCATTAGAACGGCAACACAAAAATTTTGAAAAATAAGATTTTTGAGAGATAAAGTTTCTTTTGAAAAATCTAATTGTTCTTGAGCCAAATAAATTAATTTTTTGTGTTTAAGATTCAATTCTCATCACTTGATTTTTTTAAAAATAAGAATTTTTAACTCTAATTTTGAGTGACAAAAAGCTTTGCTTCAAGTTTTCTTTACTTTCTTTTTTTTAAGCAATCAGACGAGGAAATCAATCCTTCTTCTTTTGCAACTAGAATCAAATCTCAGAGGGTAAATTCACGGGTTAGAGCCAATCCTCTCTCTTTACTTACTTTATGTCATTTATTTATTTTCTCCACTATAAATTACTGTTAATTTATTCGTTGCTGTTTATTGCAATTAATACGAACTTATATTAATCTAATTAATTTATAGATATGATGCATTGAACGTAAGTTGAATCTGTAGAATATCTAGCATTAATTTTGTTTTCATTTGATTCTACTTTCGGTCATTCATCCACTTTGTTAATTTTCAGTTTTTTTTATCAAACATTATTTTTCTGTAGTAATCATAAATATTTTTCTCAATTAGAATTATTTTTTTTATTTGCTTCATTTAATTACTTATTTCTATTATATCATATTCTATATATTTGATTTAATTTACTAACATTGTTTTTTATTCTTGTTTTTATTGTCTACCAAACTTATTTATTTCACTTTGAGTGATGTTCCTGGGCAAGCTGGAGAATCAAGAGATTAGGAGCTTTCAAAGTTTGGTTTGCATTTTCATTTCTATATTTTTCTTATTTTATTGTTTGTATATTTTATGCAAAATAGTATTTAGATGCATTTGTTTTAGAGAAATTCATGTTTTTCTTACTATAATAAAAATTGGGATTTTTATTAATAAAATAAGACCAATGTCCTGATTTTAGCCAATAAACTTTCATTTTCAAAAGAGAGTTAATTCTCATAAAATGGGATCCAATTATCCCTATTATTTTTATCGTGCAAAATAACTCTCAAATTTTTTAAGCTAACACAAGCGAACTAATGTTTCTAAAATCTAATAAATATCCCGATTTATATATTATGTATTTTACTTTATTCTTTTTTGTGTATTATTTATTTTGGGCACTTGTAATTAATTTTGGGGCAATTTTATTCATTTATTTGTTTATGCTTTTTTATTTTGGAGAATTGTTCTGTCCTATTTTTCACTTATAATTTATTTATTGCTTTCTTTATTGATTTCTTTACTACTTTCCAAAATTGCTTGAAATGTGCTTGTAGACAACGGGTCCTAAGACAGTCCAGATCAGAGTTACCCGATGAAGAGATTAATGTCTATTTTCAGACAAATGGATGAAAGTTGTGAAGTTTTCATTCTCCAATTTTACAAGGATTGTGGATTTTTCTCCGTAACAGGAGATTTTGTGGAGTCAGGAAGAGGTCATATTTTGAAAAATGGATTTTGCTCAACCGACAGGTAAACTGTCGGTGGAGGGGATGCCCATCTCTAGATGGCCCTCCCCTCACGTGAGCAGCGCCTGTCCCTCATGCGGGACGGGCCTATCTCTCACAGGGAGCGACACCCGTCGCTGGCGTAAGGGATCCATCTCTCACGATGAGTGCTGGCTGTCGCCCATTCGAGGAGGCCATCTCTCGCATCGAGCGACACTCGTCTCTCATGCAAGAGACGCCCGCGTCTCATGAGAGACAGCCGTCTCTCGGATTTCATCCCTCACGAGTGGCCTGTTGCCCAAAAGACTGTGGATACCCCCTTCACAGATGCCCGTCGGTTGTCTATCGACGCCCGTCGATCGTGGATCTGATTGGGCGGGATTCTCCCGATTTCCCAAATCTTACAAATATATTTCTGATTTTCCTAGATATTTTCGAAATCTAATCAAAATCTTTCAAATATTTTTAAATCTTTGATTTGATTTTGAGAATATTCTGAAAATCATTCAGTTTTGATTTTGATTTCAGAAATCTTTTTCAAATTTAAATTCTAAATTTAATTTATTTGTATTATCTTCCTAAAACTATAAATAGGGTTGGAAGCTCATTATTTAGGGTTAGCGGTTTTGACCAAAAAAGGGTATTTAGCAGTTCTTATAGAATTCGTTTCTATTAGATCCAACTGTTTTAGCATTCAAAACAGCTATCAAAACGTCGAGAAAGAAAAATATAATTTTCTTTTCTTGATTTGTTTTCAAAACACGATTTTTGTAATAAAAAAATCTTCTAAAAATCACACATCACGAATTAATCCTTATAGAACTCGAGGGACGAAAACCACGCGACATTCATCCTTAAAGGTAATATTCCGAGGGTAAATATTCTAGATCGATCTCCTTTGCATTTAATAATTTCATTATGATTTTACACATAAAACCTTATTTTATTTAAAATAAAATAATTTTCTGCTTGAGTTGCTGCATTTTTTTGGATCTGGAGTGACCGACGGGCAAAGGATCCACCGATAGCCTTCACTCACCCGAGCGACGGGTCATTGAGGGTTTCTTCCTCCACCCGTCGGTCAGCCCAGGGATGCCCGTCGCTCGAGTACCATGGGCCATCCCTAGGCCTTTTCTTCTCCCTTTCCTCCTTTTCTTTCACCACTTATTTTCTTATTATCTTTTGTGATGATTCTTCATGGTTTCTTTTACATAATTTATTTCTCGTTTATTATTTTGGGTTGATTACGGCACTAATATGTTTCTTATTTTTGTGAGTTTTATTGATTTATTTGGTGGATTTGGGTTATACTAAATGGAGGACACCGCAATGATCTGAGACTCTTTGCTCTGGTTCATTCTTTTACCCTTATCCCTTTTTTTATCTTATGCATTATTATTGTAAATATTATTTCATTTCGCTAATACATTGAAATGGTTAAACATTTATAGTAATTGAATTGGGATTTTCATTAATAAATTGAGGACCAATGTCCTGTTTTCTCAGCAAATAAAATCGACGCTTTAAATCATTTTTGTAAATGTGCATGTCCTCATTCTTAACGAATATCCTAATTTATGTATGGTCCACGTGTTATTTACGATGGGGGTTGTATTCCGCCCCTAGTTTTATTGTAATTTATTATATTTTATTTAAATCTTGCTCCTATTTACCACTTTCCTTATATGACCAACGTGCGCTTTAATTAACTGCATTAAATCGAATAAGAAATGGGATGAAACACTAAATTCAAAACTCAATTATAACTTTGATCAAGGTATGAATAAATGGGAAGTCTCGAACCTTCTCTGGTCCTAGGCTCAACGAGGTTAGAGGACCATCTCAATGTTTCATTGGGGTGGGGTCTCCAAAATATCTCTTGTTGCCCAAAAAAGGCCCAATTTGCATAGTCCTAGGCTCCACGAGGTTAGAGGACCATCCCAATCTTCTATTGGGGTGGAGCCTCCAAAATATCTCTGGCTTGCCCAAAATGGATGCATATGCGCTGTCTTAGGCTCACTAAGTCTAGACAACCTTTTCTAATGTTCTATTGGGTGGTGATCCAAGAAACCTCCTTGTTGCCCAAAATAGACGCACTTATAATTTCTTACAAGTTTTCATAAACCTCTCCTGAACGCCCTAAAAGAGGGTCTTCGAGGCCTCTCGAGGTTTGGCACGCATCACAGTGGCGACTCCGGTGGGGACCCCTAAATGTGACTTCACTTTGAAAGTACCTTGGTCAAAACATATAATTGAATTTTAATTTAAAAATTTCACCCCTTTTCGAAATTTGCATTTCATCTCATTAGAGCTTTAGATCTATACTACTTTGGTCTCTCTTTTAACCCCAGTGCGTTCTTAAAGAACGGCCCTACGTTCATTCAATGTAGGAAGTGTTAAGGATAATCACCAACCCAAGCCTTATACCATCATGGTATATTAAATGGAGACCCGATCGGTCATTACGCTCATGATAAGCTAGACCCGTCGGCAGGGACCATGCTTGGGTAGCCCTGAAGTAACATCCCCTTGGACAAAGCTCATATAATGGAAATAGATACTTCCCCTAGATGGTATGAACCCTAATGCTATGCCTGCTACATGGATTATTATGTATTGCACGAACCCAAATAGATTGTCTGGTTGCCTAATTAAAGGCTGTCATGTCCCGATAGGCCCATGTCAATTTATAACCCATGCGTTTGTTCATTAGTTAGGAGAGGTTATGCTGCAGGTTTTTCACTGTGCATCATGCGCGTTCATCGGGTTCCTTGTTAACCCATAAACCAAGCCCACCTAGGAAAGAGACTATGACCTCATGTGCGGGACTAACAAGGTTGGAAGGACCTATGTGCTTGCATGTGATTTGTGGATGCTGCATATCATGACCGCATATTATGGCATTCATGCATCATCCTAACATGACGTGTTTTGCAGCCATCATAGATCTACCCAGGTGGTCAAGAGGTCCTCAAGGGCGCCTGCGTAGAAACCCATTCTTTGAACTAATGGAAAGGGTAGAGTATTCAGACACAATTTCTGAAACCAGTCATGCTACATCTTCCCAGTTCTTCCTACACAGTGAGATGGCTAATTCACCAAGAGGGGCAGATGCCACTAGGGCCATGATAGCAGAGGAAGTAGGTAGAAGGTTTGAAGAGTTTGAAAATCGAATGTTGGCCATGATGGCAAATATGGCACAACCTGCTATGCCACAAAACCTAGCTCCTCCTTCTATGAGACAAAATGAATAGGAGGAGGTCAGAGAGGACCCACAAGAGGAAATTCGCCCACCACCTTTAGACTTGAGGGCTCCACATCGGGGGTCCAGAGAAGAAGGCTAGCCCCTAGGATGGATGATGATTGGGAAAAAGATGAGTATGAGGAAATGGTGTCAGTGAGAGGGAAGGCACCTCAGAACGAAGAGGCCATCTGGAAGAAGATGGAAAAAAAATTTAAGGCAATGACAAAGAAGCTAACGAGGGGGCGAGGGATGAATCCTGAAAACAAGGAGCTAGAAGGAGAGGATTTGATCCCGATGAAGTTTAAAATATCGGATGTCCCAAAATTTGATGGCACTTCTGATCCTACCGCCCATATAAAGCAGTACTCACTGGTAATGAAGAGTACTACTTTAATGAAGAGGCAGAAAATTGAATACTTCTATCTGAGCTTAACCGGCCCGACAGTAGATTGGTATCATGGTCTAGACCAGAGGACCAAGGAGGACTGGGACTTGTTGACGAAGGAATTTCTCAGACAATATGATTATAGCACACGAATGGAGGTGACCCTCAAAGACTTGGAGTTGCTGTAGCAGAAGTCAGGCGAGTCGTTCCACGAGTATCTGACCCAATGGAGAAACCGAGTGATGGAAGATCCCTCTCGTGGGTGCTTAGAAGGCTAATAAAGGAAGGGAAGTTGCAACCTTTACCGCCCCGGCCGGCTAGGACTCAGGGTTTGCCAGGGCATAAAGATAATGAATACTGCACATACCATTAGCACACCGGACACACAACTGATGAATGTAAGGCAATGAGACATGCAATTCAGGATCTGCTTGATTCCAAACAGATCACAGATCTCGAGAAAAGAGGGAATTAGAAGAAGTCCAAGGATAATAATGTGCCCCTGCCTGTGTTCTTGATTGGGTCTAGTTTACCCGAATGGTTTATGTTGAGAGATTTGTACGGTATTGATGCCAACACTACTATCACGCGCCTCCCTGAGGTAAGTGAAGAAGGGTTTCCCTTGGCAGTGATCGATTGCTAGTCCACTGATGAAAGTGGAGACGAAAATGATTACTATAAAGTTGAAGCATTTCCTGACCCATGGGGTTTGGAGGAGGAAGAAGAGAAGAAGGAGAAGAAGAAGGTTAGAACAGTGACACGGAGTGGAAGGGTAGCTCCAGAAGTTGACAGGCCATAAGATCCAGAGATAGGTCAAAAAGGAAAAGAGCTAGAAGATGATCCGATAATGAGGCAGCTGAAAAAGATGCCGACTTAAATCTCAATATGGGATCTATTGAGGCAATCTCCATCTCATAGGCAGAAGTTGGTAGAGGCCTTATGTGAGACTATGGTGGCCACAACCATCTTGCCTATAGAGTTGCTGGATGTAGTGAAAGGGGGAGCCGGGGAAAATGTGGTGTTCATAAGTGCTGACTTACCGGCAGAAGGCCGCAATCACAATCGCCCTTTGTACATACGGGCCCAAATCAATCAGAAGCACACTGCATGTGTCATGATGGATGATGGTTCATCGATTAATGTATGCCCACTAGTGGCAATGTCAGCTTTCGAAGTGATAGAGGATATGCTGAACAAGTCTGATCTAATGATCATGGCTTATGACAACTCGCGGAGGCAAGCATTCAGGACATTCAAGATGATAATCAAGACAGGGCCGGTGGAAACCGATGTAGAGTTTGTGGTATTACCCATTCCTGCCAACTTCTCAGCCCTCTTAGGCAGGCCTTGGTTTCATAAGCTAGGAGGGGTGCCCTCCACTCTACACCAAATGGTTAAGATTCCTCATGAGGGTCAAGCCATGACTATAAGGGCTGCAAGGGAGAATCAGGTCTCAATATTAGAGATTACGAGACAGCCTTTCAGTGGATTCCATGTTGCTGTCATAGGCAAAGAGGAACATATGAAAGGAAGCCCTCAAGTGCTAAATATGACCAAGAGAATGTCATTCCTCCCTGATGCAGGTCTAGGCAAGAATTCATAGGGATCACCAGTAGCCGTTGCTACTAGAGGTCAGAAAGATAGAAGGGGCCTTGGGTATCAAGGCATTATAAAGAAGGGCAAGAAGACAGTGGGTGAGATCCCCCATATCAAGGAAAGCTTTATGCCAGCAACTTCAGTGTGTGCCTACACGGGGGAAATAGAGCCTCAGGTTGTCGATGCGAAGATTGTGCCGGGTTTCGAGGTCTTCAATGATGTCTTCGATTGGGACATTGGATTGATCAAGCCAGCAGAGGGCTTTTGGGACGAGGAAATCATGACCAAGGAGATAGTCTGGGACCGCGAAGCACCTGAAGAGGTTATAACTGAGAAGTTGATGTCCGCTAGGGAAAAAGGGAAAGCAAAGAAAGAAGACGAAGCTACCGGAGATAGCAAAGTCATGTATGGGGTCACTGCAGTACCTCCAAAGTGCCAAGTTGATTCAGAACTATCAGCTGCAACATCTGCACCGGCGAAAGAGGAGGAAGAGAATAGTTTAGATTTTCTTTTTACTCCTGAACCTTTTGATAATGTTGGTGATGTTTTTAGTTGTATTAATAAAGTGAACAATTTTGCTTACTTGTACGATGTTTTGGATGAATTCAATATGCATAATCATGATCATAATCCATTCATATTTGATATTGATTCAACTGATGCTACTCCATTTAATCTTGGAACTTCGAAAAACCCGAAAGAAATCTTGATAGCATCTAACGTAACCCCTGAAGAGCGAGAAAAATTTGAGAACATCTTAAGAAAATATGAAAAAGTCTTTGCCTGGACCTATGAATATATGCTGGGAGTGGACCGTGAAATCGCAGAGCATGCCATTCCAACATACCCAGACCATAAGCCGGTCAAGCAGAAGCTTAGGAGGCTCAGGATAGAATGGGTGGACAAGGTGAAGGAGGAAGTTCATAAGCAGATTGAGGCCAAATTCTTGATTGAAGTATAGTACCCAACTTGGTTGGCCAATGTTGTCCTAGTAGCCAAGAAGAACGGCAAGGTACGGGTGTGCATAGACTATCGAGATTTGAACAAGGCCTGTCCAAAAGCTGACTTTCCATTGCCTCACATAAATGTGTTAGTGGACAGCGTAGCCACTTGTATGATGTACAGCTTCGTGGATGGTTATGCAGGCTATAATCAGATCCTTAACAAAATAGCTGATCGGATCAAAACAGCCTTCATCACTGAGTGGAGGACGTTTTCTTATAGGGTAATGCCTTTTGGTCTGAAGAACACTGGCGCAACCTATCAGAGAATGGCAATGAGGATCCTAGATGACTTAATCAACAAAGAGGTAGAAGTTTATGTGGATGATATGATGATCAAGTCAGCTACTAGGGAAGGTCACTTTGAGGCTCTAGAAAAGTTCTTTCAGAGGATCGGTAAGTACAACCTGTGGTTAAACCCTAAGAAATGCATCTTCAGTGTCACCTTAGGGAAACTTTTAGGACATGTGGTCAGGCAGAGGGGGATTGAGATCGACCCGAATAAGGTCAAGGCCATCTAAGAGATGTCGGTGCCTTAGAAGGAAAAGGATGTCAAAAGCTTTTTGGGTAAATTGCAGTATGTCAGCAAATTTATCGCCAAACTTACTTCAATTTGCGAGCCAATTTTCAAGCTACTCAGAAAAGACCAACCTGTAGTATGGAATGAAGACTGTCATCAAGCTTTTGACACTATCAGGAAATATCTGCTGAACCCATCGATTCTGAGACCACCACAGCCAATCAAACCACTTATTCTGTATTTGGCCATTGAAGATAGCTCTATAAGCACCGTGATGGCTCAAGAGGTTGAGTTTGGGGTGGAGTTTGTAGTCTATTACCTCAGTAAGAAGTTCCTTGCTTATGAGGTCAAGTACGTAGAAGTAGAGAAGATTTGCCTCGCGGTGATCTGGGCCTCCAAGAAGTTGAGACACTACTTCCACTCTTACAAGGTACAAGCAGTTGCGAAGCAGAATCCTCTTAGATACCTACAGGAGGCTCCATCTTTGCTTGGAAAAATGGGGAGATGGTTGTTGCTATTGTAAGAATTCGATGTTGAGTACATCACCCAAAAAACCATTAAGGGGCATGCAGTGGCGGAATTTCTAGGTGAACAACCGATCCAAGGAGATTCGTATGAGTTCAACTTCCCAGATGAGGATGTGGTAGCTATCACAGTACGAGGTTGGCAATTGTACTTTGATGGGGCTGTGAATAGCAAGGGGCTAGTGGTAGGAATTATTCTAACAATCCCGGATGATAAAAAACTCTTGTTGGCTAAGAAACTAAGACATAAAGCCACCAACAATAAGGCCGAGTACGAAGCCTATACTTTCGGATTAGAAGCCTTGATAGCCTTAGAGGCAAAGAACGTAGAGGTGTTCGGAGATTCTTCGCTGGTAATCAACCAGATTCGGGGTGAGTGAGCTGTCAAGGAAGAGCAACTGATGCCATATGCGAATTATATAAAAGATTTGGGCAACTAGTTCGAGATATGCACCTTTCGCTTTGTTCCAAGAGACGAAAAGCAATTGGCGGATGCGCTCGCGACTTTAGTATCGAGATGGGATAAACTGGAAGGGGTGGCTATGAAGCCTGTACTGATTTCTAGCTCTGAGAGGCCTAGCTTTGAGTCCAAACCTGTCATGAAAATAGAGGTAGCGGATGGAAAGCCATGGTACAACGATATCAAAAACTATCTAGAGAACACAATATTCCTAGAAGAGGCTACCAAGAAAGACCAGAGGTTGATTTGCAGGTTATCTACTCAATTCATTTGAATAGATGGAATATTGTATAAACAGCAAGTCGACGGTATCCAATTAAGCTGCCTGGATGAGAAAGAGGCCGAAAAGGTAATGGAGGTGCGGGGCCCATATGAATGGTTTAATGCTAGCCAAGAAGATCATGAGATAAGGATTTTACTGGTTTGCTCGAAGTATGTAAAGTAGTGTCAATTGTGTCAGCAGTATGCAGATTTGAGGCACTTACCGATTTTGGAACTGCACAGTTTGACATCACCATGGCCATTCACAGCTTGAGGGATAGACATTATTAGAGAAATATGCCCCACGACCTCCAATGGACATAGATTCATCATAGTTGCTATCAACTATTTTACAAAATGGGTGGAGGTTGAATCTTTCAAGAAGGTCGATGATCGGGATATGGCCAAATTCATTGAAAGGAACCTGATATGCAGATATGGTCTCCCACATCACGTTGTATCCGACAATGGGGTCAAGTTCATGGCTGAAAATAAAAGTTACTTTAGAGATACGACATCAAGCATCATAAGTCTTCTCTATACCGTCCTTAGGCCAATGGGGCAGTGGATGCCGCCAGCAAGAATATCAAGAAAATCCTGGCCAAAATGGTTCAAAGCTATAAAGATTGTGCAAAAAAACTGCCTTTTGCACTCTGGGGTTATAGAACGACCGTCAGGACTTCCATAGGGGCCACACCATATTCTTTAGTGTATGGAGCAGAGGCGGTGGTACCAGTTGAGATAGAAATCAAATCATTGAGGGTGGTCATGGAGGCCCAAGTTCCGGAGGCTAAATGGACACAACAACGGTTGCGACATCTGAACATGCTAGATGAGAGTAGGTTGAGGGCCTACTATCACAATCAGATTTATAAAAAGAGGCTTGCTAGGTCATTCGGGAAGAAAGTTAAGAAACACCCGCTGAAGGAAGGGGATTTGGTATTCAAGCAAATGAGACCGGGAGTGCCAGATATAAGGGGAAAATTTAGACCAATGTGGGAAGGTCCTTTCATCCTCAAAAAGCTGTTGTCAAAAGGGGCGGCGATTCTGGCAGATAGTGATGGCAATGAGTTCAAGGAGCCTTGATAGACTCAAGAGGTTCCACGGCTAAAGACCGAAAAAGAAGAGAACAAAAGCCCTACGGGTCGAAAACTGAAAAAAGGCGGCCTTGCTAAAATTGGGCACCTCGTCAAGGTGAAAACCGAAAAAAGGCATCCTGGGCAAAAATTAGTGGCTTGAGAGAAAATTACCAATCAAGAAAACCCGAGAGGGCTGATTGATAATAGGATTTTGATGCTGTCAAGATTTGTTCCATGAATGAATGTGGTTTTGCGTTTTGAGTTAGTGTTAAATGATGATCATGTCTACAGAAATCATACTGAAATGTATACAATTTCTGAAATGAAATAAAACTGAATTTATTCATTTATATTATTTTCTAGTTTTGTTTTAAAAAGAAATACATCGCTCAAAATGCATGCAAATCTGAACTAGGCTCTATCACTACTCTCGCCGGCTAAGTGTCTTAGCCGTCGAGTCCTATTATCAACTGTGGTGCTGAGCACCCATCTCTTATATGCACTAGTAGAAATGATAGAATGTGTTCCGAAGGAAGGAATGACAGTCTTCACCGGTAGCTCGGCCTAGAGGTCATGATATCGAAAGGCAAAGGCTGAAGATAGAACTCCACCTCTAAAAGACAGAAGGAGTCTCACCACAGCCTAGGTCATCCCAAGTTGTCGAGCACAGTGAGCTATGACATAGAAAGTGGCTTTACAAAACCCGCATAAGGGAACACATCCCGAAGAGCCATCAACTATTGCAACAGAGAGGGGAAGCCAAGAATTCATGAAAATGATATCCTCGTCTGTTACCTCGTCGAGTCTAGTGATGCCTTCGTCTAGAGTCGCGAATGAATACAGTCGCTAGCGGGGGAGGAAGTACTTCGAAGAATATTGACCGATAACCCTGGGAGGAGGTTCTGATAGCAATTTCATTTTTTCTTGCAGCCATATCTGAAAATGAACAAAATCAAAAATCAAATATATATATATATATATATATATATATATATATATATATATATATATATATATATATATATATATATATATATAAATAAGAATTAATAAAGGCCGCTAGAGTGAGTTGGGTTCACCCCAGGCAAAAAAGGGTTGTGTGAAAATCCAAAAAGGACACATTTCCCGCTAAGAAAAGCTAGTGTGAAAATCCACAAGGGACGCACTACCTCACAAAATAATGACATACCTAGAGTAATAAGGGACACCCAAAAAAGGAAGCAAAAGGCTCAGCACGGATAGAATCCAAACCCAGAATAGTCTCCGCAAGGATCAGTGGGAAAGGGGTTAGGTCAAGATGAAAATCATCCACTATCCTAAATAGACAAAGGTCACTGGTCAGCTCCTCAGAAGTCACAGTTAAGTATCTCATGAGATAGAACAGGAAGATGACACCCGTACGAAAGTGGGGAACATCAGAGAAATCCTTCAGTGCCTCAATCAGGGGCTCCAAGGTAAAAGAAGAACCTTGAGGGATCAACCGGGGCAGCATCATAAAGAGGAATGCTCAAGGCTAATGTGATGTCCCGGGTATGAATCGGACCGCAATGGGGAATGCAGGGTAAGGCGCTAGGAGGGTACCAGGCCCCAGTAATTGCAGCAAATTCTTCGGGTAAAGGGCATAATTTTTGATAAGTGAATCTAAATACATGAAAATGTGGGTCCCAGAAGCGGGCTGCAGCTAGAAGAAGGTTGTGATCTATCCTAACTCTCCTCAGGAATTTTAGGCCAGAAAGGAGAGAAAGATGGTATTCTTCCAGGTTTGGGGGTTATCCAGAATTCGATGTATCTTGGTGATAGAAGAAATAGACATTTTCTAGGTGTTGCAACTGAGAAACTAAAATTAACAAGGAAAAATAAAAAAGAAATGAGAGAAAAACCTGGAGGAAAGGCTTTGGCTAAAGCTCGAAGTATTGAAAATGCATGAAGTTCAAGGAAAAGGAGTTATTAATAAGGTGGAGCTGACCGACGGGGTGCCCGTCTATCGTTAATCCGATGGGAAGCCCGTCAGTCAACGTGGATTGACCCTGGGCAGATTTATCTCCTGCATAACTCATGCATGTCATGCGCATAAAATAATTTTTGCATATTTCTTTACCACTTGATAGGGGTGTGCACCGGACATGAAAATCGGAGAAATATTCAGGGAGTTTTACATAAAAAAAAAAAAAATAATTGCAGCGCATTTAATTAGCTAATTAATCAAATTAATTAGCTAATTAATGAGGGGGCAAAAACGAAACGAAAAACAAAATTTTTAACGATCGACGGGATGCCCATCGCTCGGTGTTCAGACAGACAGCCCGTTGGTCATGAAAAATTATAAAAGGGTCAGCCCAATAACGCCCCTTCAGTTTTCTCTTCTTCTTCCTTTTCTCTCTCATCAAGGCCAATGCCCTCCTTGCATTTTTTGCCTTCTTCTCACTCATTTCTTGTCCGTTTTGCGCACCACTTGCACCAAAATGACCCTTGCACTATCGCGCACCTTTGGGATTACTTTCTTCATACTTTTATCAAGTTTTTTTTTCAGTACGTTTCATAGACTACCAGGTTTGTTTATTATGTTTTTTCACTCTTCTTTTTACTTCTTTCTAAATAATTTGCATGAAAAATGCATGTTTAGCGTATTTTAGAGAAATGTAGGACTATTTTTTGCCCGTTTATACTTAGTTTCTTTTGGACTATGTACTGTGCATAACCATAGGAATAGGAATATGCATGAGCAAATAAGTAACGAAAATGCAAAAAAAAAAAGAGAAAATGAGAATTATGGACTTGTGGACTTGCCCCGTCTAATTTAGTCTCAGAGTAGTCTGAACTAGGTAAGACACGAAAATAACTTACAATGATGAAATTGTTGCTTGGGACCTGAGGCCTATCCCTTTTATTGTGTTTTTATGCAGGAATTTGGGCACATCCCTGCTAGGGTGCTGCCCAAAAATTTTTTAAATTTTTAAAGTTTCTTTTGGTAGGCACATCCTTGCTGGGATGCTGCCAATTTTTTTTGGATAGGCACATTTCAGCCGAAATGCTGCCAAAATTTTCAAAATTCATAATCTTTGGTTAAGCTTTTATTTGTAACAATAATATAAAGCTAACTTTCTTCTCTTTTCGAGATGCCTCCATGACGTAACGTTCCTCGTGACCAGGCTAAGCCTCAGGCTCCTCTTTAGATGAGTGACAAGGCTAGGGAGAGATTCAGAGCATTGGCTTATGTACAGTTTTGAGCTAGCCGCTTCATCTCCAGACCTTTCTTGGAGAGTATGGGGATGCTGGAGGAGGTAGACGATTTGGTAGCAGCCACAGGATGGACGGAGTTCTTATGGCCATCATTCTAAACTCACCCCGAGGTCGTTCGGGAGTTTCTAGCTGCCCTCCACTACGGAGGATTTCAGACATCAGACACCGAGGAGGGGGTCATATAGTTTTGGGTCAGAGGATACCACTATAGCATTACGTGCCAGAGGTTCTCCGAGGTAATGGGACTGCCATTTGGAAATGATGTTATAGTTCCCCAGAGGGCTGTTAGGAGGCAGCACTGAGAGATGATCGCCTTGCCGGGAGTGCCGTATGACCATGATACAGCGAAGAGTACGGTACTCTCATCACAAGCACTGAGGTACGTACACTAGGTGCTTTCTAGCTCTTACCTGCGACGGGCAGGTAATCTTGGATCAGTGAATGGGGCCGAGATTTGGAGCCTATGGGCCATGATAGCAGGTCTTCACCTCAACATTAGCCATAAGATTGTGGCTAACTTGGTTAGAGTATCACGGGGAGCAGCCCCTATGTTATGGGCAGGAGGAGTGGTGACTAGATTGCTGCTATAGTTGGGAGCTGTTCCAGATAGTCTTGGGCCTGCACTAGAGGAGAGGATTTATCTGGAGGCACTGGCAGCCCTGACCATGGGGATGATTGCACAGGTGACAGGTCAGCCAGAGGAGTATCGGCTTCTCTCCATATATAAGACTAGGCGAATGTTCAGCCTCTCGTCACTCCAGCCAGCAGAGGAGGAGCCTCAGATGGAGGAGCAGCCTCCACAGCAGCCACGATACCAGGAGCCACAGCCTCCACAGCCGCCAGCGGATGAGGAGCAGCCGCAGACCCCCTTCGACATGGGCATAAAGTTCGGTGTGGATGAGTTGTTAGTCACTCCTCCAGCACAAAGAGTACAGAGCCCCACTCCTCCTCCTCTAGCACGAGTATAGAGGATAGCACCCCGGGACACTGAGAGGTTCCATCCTTATAGTAGGGCAGGGCATCCAGGGGCATCTACCTCCACGGCACTTCCTCCAAAGCAGATGACTGAGCTAGTACCTCCCGCACTATGACCATCGCCCCAGCCAGCCCAATCGGATATAGTAGCTGCTATGACTTCTATACTTACCTCCATAGAATGCAGAAAGGAAGAGAGAGACTGAGCCCTTCTCTAGTGGATTGGTCGATACAAGGAGCGAGATCAGGTCATTCTGGAGCGGGTAGGCCAGTAGGAGAGAGTCATACAGGATCAGGGGAGGCTCATTGAGGAGCTGAGGCAGAGTTTGATCGCCTCCCATAATGCCGCGGCTCAGAGGGCTGACATAGCTATTCAAATCATGGACAAGTCTGTCAACGCCCTTAGGTTCAGGATAGAGGTATTGGAGGGTGCCATACCACCTATCTCCGAGTCCATCAGAGAGTTCGGAGAGCAGACAGAGACTAGGCTCGGGGGCATCAGAGATGCAGCAGGGACCAGACCCTGAGACTATCGAGGGCCTTCACAGAGCTGGGTGGTATAGTCAGAGGCACCTTGGAGTTCCTCGGGGTTTGCGCTCAGCCTTTCCTGGATGGATATGCTCAGGTCCAGTTCCAGCAGGCCACCCCAACAGCAAGACAACCAATATCTGCACCAGTAGTCCTCCCGCTGCATTTTAATCCTGGGACCAGGCCCTCAGCACCTCCCAGTTGCCCCTCTACCTCCAGAGCCAGGCCATCTGCATCATCATCTCGGAGCCAGGTGGTGCATGTGTCGGTCGACGAGGAGGACCCAAAGGAGCCCTCGGACTACTTCCCTCTTTAGTATTCAGGGAGTTTATTTTGTTGTACTTGTATATTCATTGTACAAAATATGCATTTTATTAGTGGAAAACTTATATTTGCACTTTGTTAAATTTATATTTCATTCTATATATTTACCATGTTATTACCTTGCTTGCACTTTCCAAACGTTTGATAACACGATAAGTAAGAAAAAGGAAAAAAATAAATGACAACATAGAAAGTTGTTTATGAGTTTACAAAACAGATCGACTCGCAATGAATTGATAAAAATCTTTTATTACACAGGAACATGACACCACGCTGACCTGAAGATGGTCAACAATTAAGTGATGGTTAGCAAATCAGACACTACATCATTTAGATTATATTTAGTCAAAACCACACCTTACAGACAGAATGGGGGCCAGTAAACCTAAAATTATATCTTGCAGACCGGATGGGGGTTAACAAGATCAGGCCTTATAGGCCCGGAGGAGGCTAGCAAAATAGAATATTTGATTACGCGCCTTGTGGATCGGATGGGGGTTAGCAAGGACACCGTGCAAGCCGAGACGAGGCAGCGGGATACATGCGATGGAACAAATTGCAATAGGGTTATAGTTAGAGAACACTGCATCCCTCAGACACCGTGCAAGCCAAGACGAGGCCAGCGGGATACATGTGATGGAACAAATCGCAACAGGGTTGTAGTTAGAGAACACTGCATCCCTCAGACACCGTTCAAGCAGAGACGAGCCTAGCGGGATACATGCGATGGAACAAATCACAACAGGGTTGTAGTAAGAGAACACTGCATCCCTCAGACATCGTGCAAGCTGAGACAAGGCTAGCGAGACACATGTGGTAGAACAGATCGCAAGTGGGTTGTAGTTGGATAACACTACCTCTCATGACATTCAAACACCGTGCAAGTCGAGACGAGGCTAGCGGTACACATGGAATAGAACGAATTATGGGTGGGTTATAGTTGGATAACACTACCTCTCACGACACTCATACACCATGCGAGTTGAGATGAGGTCTGCCGGGTGAACGTGGTCAAGCGAATTGCCGAGGAGTCGTGGTAGAATATGCTACTACTCTGCGGCAAGAGATCACCTGCTTCAATGCAACATCAAGAAGGTAAGGACTGCCTCAGGTACGCATTTCTTCTTTTTCTCTCTGAATTTTGGCTCATCTAAACACTAGTGTACTAGTTTCCCCAAAATTGAGGGCAACTGTATACACCGAATTCTGAGGCAATCCAGATCAAAGTTACCGAAAAAGAGATTAATGTCTATTTTCAGACAAATGGATGAAAGTTATGAGGTTTTCATTCTCCAGTTTTACAAGGAT
Organism: Excoecaria cochinchinensis; assembly: GCA_947683425.1. Classification (NCBI taxonomy): domain Eukaryota; kingdom Viridiplantae; phylum Streptophyta; class Magnoliopsida; order Malpighiales; family Euphorbiaceae; genus Excoecaria; species Excoecaria cochinchinensis. The sequence goes on from CANTUQ010000038.1 coordinate 2,473,483, forward strand.
TATGGATTTTTCTCGATAACAGGAGATTTTGTGGAGTCGGGAAGAGGTCATATTTTGAAAAATGGATTTTGCTCCACCGACGGGTAAACCGTCGGTGGAAGAGATGCCCGTCGCTGGATGGCCCTCCCCTCGTGTGAGCGGCGCCTGTCCCTCACGCGGGACAGGCCCATCTCACGCAGGTAGCGATGCCTATTGCTCGCATGAGCGACCCGTCTCTCGCGATGAGTGCCGGCTGTCACTCACTCGAGGAGGCCGTCTCTCGAGTCGAGCACCTCCCGTCTCTCGGGCGAGAGATGCCCACGTCTCATGAGAGATAGCCATCTCTCGGATTTTGTCCCTCGCGAGTGGCCTGTCGCCCAAAAGACTGCGGATACCCCCTTCATAGATGCCCGTTGGTCGGGCGAGATTCTCCCGATTTCCCAAATCTTACAAATATATTTTCGAGTTTCCAAGATATTTCCGAAATCTAATCAAAATCTTTCAAATATTTTCAAATCTTGGATTTGATTTTGAGAATGTTCTGAAAATCATTCGGTTTTGATTTTGATTTTAGAAATTTTTTTCAAATTTAAATTCTAAATTTAAATTTATTTGAATTTTCTTCCTAAACCTATAAATAGGGGTTGGAAGCTCATTATTCGGGGTTAGCGGTTTTGACAAAAAAAGGGTATTTAGCAATTCCTATAGAAAATTTTCCGATAAAAGTTTTCATGCTTTCATTTTTTTAAAAAATATTGTCATCAAATATTTTTTGAATTAAGGCGAATTCGAGGGAACTACATTAATTCGTTTCTATCAGATCCAGCCGTTTTAGCATTCAAAACTGCTATCAAAACGTCGAGAAAGAAAAATATAATTTTCTTTTCTTTATTTGTTTTCGAAATACGATTTTCGTAATACAAAAATCTTCTGAAAATCACATATCATGGATTAATCCTTGTAGAACTCGAGGAACGGAAACCACGTGACATTCACCCTTAAAGGTAATATTTCGAGGGTAAACATTCTAGATCGATCTCCTTCGCATTTAATAATTTTATTCTGATTTTACACATAAAACCTTATTTTATTTAAAATAAAACAATTTTTTGCTTGAGTTGCTACGTTTTTCTGGATCTGGAGTGACCGACGGGCAGAGGATCCACTGGTACGCGACGAATCGTCGAGGGTTTCTGTCTCCACCCGTCGGTCAGCCCAGGGATACCCGTCGCTCAAGTGCCATTGGCCATCCCTGGGCCTTTTCTTCTCCCTTTCCTCCTTTTCTTTCACCACTTATTTTCTTATTATCTTTTGTGATAATTTTTCATGGTTTCTTTTATATAATTTATTTCTCATCTATTATTTTGGGTTAATTGTGGCACTAACATGATTCTTATTTTTGTGATTTTCATAGATTTATTTGGTGGATTTGGGTTATACTAAACGGATGACACCGCAATGATTTGAAAATCTTCGCTCGGGTTCATTCTTTTACCCTTATCCCTTTTTTATCTTATGCATTATTATTGTAAATATTATTTTATTCTGCTAATACATGAAAATCGTTAATAATAGTAATTGAATTGGGATTTTACATTAATAAATTGAGGACCAATGTCTTGTTTTCTCAGTAAATAAAATCGACGCTTTAAATAATTTTTGTAAATGTGCATGCGAGGACCAATGTCCTCATTCTTAACGAATATCCCAATTTATGTATGGTCCACATGTTATTTACAATGGGGGTTGTATTCTGCACCTAGTTTTGTTATAATTTATAAATAAATTGATCTTGCTCCTATTTATCGCTTTCCTTATATGACCAACGTGCGCTTTAATTAACTGCATTAAATCGAATGAGAAATAGGATAAAACACTAAATTAAAAACTCAATTATAACTTTTATCAATGTATGAATAAATGGAAAGTCCCGAACTTTCTCTAGCCTTAGGCTTAACGAGGTTAGAGGACCATCTCAATGTTTCATTGGGGTGGGGTCTCCAAAATATCTCTTGTTGCCCAAAAAAGGCCCAATTTGCATAGTCCTAGGCCCCACGAGGTTAGAGAACCATCCCAATGTTCTATTGGGCTGGGACCTCCAAAATATCTCTGGCTTTCCCAAAATGGATGCATATGCGCTGTCTTTGGCTCACTAAGGCTAAATGACCTTTCCCAATCTTCTACTGGGTGGCGACTCCAAGAAACCTCCTTGTTGCCCAAAATAGACGCATTTGTAATTTCTTACAAGTTTTTATGAACCTCTGCCGAATGCCCTAAATGTGGGTCTTCGGGGCCTCCCGGGGTTCGGCGCGCGTCACAGTGCTTTAATTTTATTGTATGATCGCGTGAGATGAGAGATGGAATTTCAATCGCTAAAAAACTCATTTATAACTTAACTTAAGGCATTAATAAGAGTGAAGTTCCAAACAACTTCTCTGGTTTAAGACCCTCGAGATTATATGACCTTTCCCACTTTCTTCTAAATTGGGTGGCGACTCCAAAACACCTCAAAGGTGCCTAAAGGTTTCATGAGGTTAGATAAACTTCCCAATGTTCTATTAGGTAAGGAATTCCAAAATATCTCGTGTTACCCAAGATCAAAAAGACGCTGACCATCCCGGGCACTAAAAGCCGGCATTCCGGGAGGGAAACCAGCTTCCAGCCGGGTTCGGGCCACGCGCGTCACAGTAGTGTCTTGCTTCGGGAATGCACAGGGGTTAACAGATGGTGCAAATTAGCGTAGATCTAAAGCTCTAGTATGGATGCAATGCAATTTTTTTTTAAACAAAAAAGAGATAGAAATTTAATTTTAAAAGTTCAATTATTTTTATTAACCAAGACACTTTCGAATCAAAGTCTCAAAGTCCCAAGTGGAGTCGCCACTATAATGCGCGGGAACCCGCTTACGTGTTTCCTAAAGGACCCACTTTAAAGGTCCGAGAAGGGTTCTCGTCTATATCTTGTGTAACATGAGATATTTTAGAATCCCTTCCCAATAAAACATTTGGTAAGTTCATCTAACCTCATGAAACCTTTAGGCACCTGTGACGCGCATCGGATCCCCGCGGCCGCCCTTCTGATCGCCCGTTCGAGGGCGATCGAGCAATTGTGGGTCTGTTGACAGCTTGCAATAAATTGCAAGTGCGTCTATGTTGGGCAACAGCGAGGTTTCATGGAGTTGCCACCCAATAAAACATTGGGAAAGTTTCTCTCGCCTCAGAGAGCCTAAGACTGCGCTTAATATCCATTTTGGCCCAGCCAAAGGGGTCTTGGAGGGTAACCTCTCACCCTAAGGAGCCTAGGATTAACGCTAAAGCCTCGTGACACAAGAGGTGTCTTGGAGGGTAAACCTCTGGCCTCTTTGAGCCCAAAGACCAGAGCTGGGTTCGGGATTTCTCATATATTTCTACCTCGATTATTTTATGATCAAATTTTAATTATCATTGATTCGCTCTCTCTCCACACGATGCAATTTAAATTAAAGCGCATTCATCCATTTAAGAGCATAAAATAAAATAGCATTAAAGCATAAAATAAATTTACAATAATACTAAGGGCAGAATACAACCCTCGTTTGTAAATGTGCGATACATGCATAAAACGGGTTATTCGTTTACTTTTAGGACTTTGGTCCCCGCATGTGTTCATTATGGAAAACGATTTTTATGTGATGGTTTTATTGGGTAAAATAGGACATTGGTCCAGTTTTATTTAGCAAACATTCTTTTTAGTAGAAAATAATTATGTGGTGGTTCATTTTAAGAGCGGTCGAAAATCATTTTATTATTACAGACCACAAATAAATAAAATAGAATGAAATAAAAATTACATATTTCTAAATAAATAAATAAATACTAAACTATTTTCTCGACTGTGCTCCTCGAACAAGTCGCATGTCACTCTCAGTTATAGCCATAACATGACAGCAATGTCAGTTAGTAATAGATAAATGAATACTTAAATCAACAAATAAACACATAATCAAATAATTGAATAAATAAACAAATTAAAGAAAATAATCAAAATTATAATTGACTAAATGAATGAATAAATAATTAAATGAATTAAATAAATAATTAAATAAAATGATAATAAATTTGGTGTGATGAAAACCAATAGAAATAATAATATTTATATTAGCCAAATAATAATAATAATATATTAAAAATAATAAATATGGAATGCATTAATCCATAAAATAATAATATCAAAAATAATCATTAACATAACAATGATAAAAAAATAACAATATTCATATTAATACTAAACAAATAATTTACAATATTAATCAATAAATAATACTAATATTATTAATATTAATAATAATATTTGAAAAACAGAAAATAAATATATTAAATATATATATATATATATATAATATTAATAATAAAATAAATATAAATATAAATATATATATATATGTATATTTATATAATAATGGAAAAGGGATTACCTTCGCCGGAGCAAGGGTGGTCGTCACCTCCACCACCGGAAGGAAGCTCAGGTCACCGGATGGGGCGCGGGTGGCTTCACGCGCCGGAAGGCAGTCTACCGTCGCCGGAAAACTCCACGGAAGGTCTCGGTCTTATTTCTCCACGCGTCGTCTTTTCGGCCACTGGTGGACGATCGGAGGGTGAGGACGGCTTCGTCCGGTGACGGCGGTGCCGAGGGTGAGGCGCGTGCCACCGTGGGAGGTGACATACACTACAATGCACTTAACAGATCAGTAGGATTTTTTTTCAGCAATAACAATCATATATATATATATATACAATAACATAATAGTTACACTAACACACAATTCATATACTTATACCATACATCCTTGCTTTCATCTACTGCGATCGTATACATGCCATGCCAATCCTTCTATCCTTACTGTCATATACTTTTTTCGGTCATCACTACATCTTTGGCCACATCAAAATCTACTATAACCTGTGCACAATAACACCCTACGCGCTGAGCATTAAAAATGGATAGTGGTGGATACATATCCTAAATTTTCCACAACCATATCTATATACATGCACAAACAAGTATATTTCATTAGTCACATCTTTTGAACATTAATTATTTACTTTTGTCATTTATCATTCTTATGTCCTTTGTTTTCTCTTCTGTAACTATACTTTAACATTTTTAATTCTATTATCAGTATCGCTATTAATTATACTAATACTTTTAACACTTGTAACACTACGATCGGACTGTCAATTAACAATCAATTACATTAACAATCCTTGTTATTACTTTATCTATATTTATAATCTTCAGTTTCCTTCCTTTTGCTTATAACTTATTTACAATCTATATTTAGGCGCGTCATTAGTCACCTAATCATTCATTAGAACAATCGTTAATGTTTACTCTTTGCAGTACCAATTTAACATTTTTACGTTCTTTATGCCCTTAACTCTTCCTTTACTCTTTCTTTTAATTACACTAACTCTTTTGTGTTTTATAGTTGCATTAATATTTTCCACTTTATTCCAATTTTACATAGTTTATGTAATTTCAATTAACTGCACTTCGAATTATACTCCGGAATTATTAATGCTAGAATACAATTTACTGACTTATTTGGACATTTATCATTTCTATCATTATTTTTTTATTTTATTTCTCTCGATCAATGCTATTACTATTATTAACGACATTAACATTAATCTTAACGTTTACACTAACAATTCTATACACATTTACAATAATATAAATTTTAATTATGGCACTAACAATTTCATTAATATAAATTTTACATTTATGTTATTCTTGTTTTTATTATTAATGCACAAACCCTTTTTGACTACATTCAATTGTACGATTAACTTTACAGTGTGTTCATTATTCTCTTTTATTTTACCACTATTTTACAATTACATTACTATTTGTTACTATTATCTTTACATTTATTATTTCTCACTATAATTAATTAAATACTTTCGTTATATTTTATTTGACAAACTATACAATTAATTTCATTAGTCCTTTTTAATTCCATTCAATAGCCACGCACTATAATTTAAATTAACTAAAGTCCTTTTAAGAAGCTTACTATAAATAATTTATAGTTTAGTCCTCCATATTTGGCATAATTATCAATTTACCCTTCTATTTCACTTAACTGTCATTATTATTATTATTCTTACAATTTCATCCATTTCCTTATCAATTATTCAATTTTATGTCCTTATATCGGTCACTTATGGTTAATTACATTTAAGTCCCTCTTTTTTCACTTATTTATAATAATGCCACAATATAAACTTCATTAAGTTAGACACACCTATATAAATACACATTAAATCAATTATACCTATTATTCACTTAATAATTATTTATACACAATATTTCATGTTCATTGATTATTTATTCACTAATTGTCAATTATGCATTTTGTTAGTATATTTTCTAAGTGCTAATTCCGCAAGTATACGGTGTGCCGGTTATAATACAAAAGATGTCGATCCCACGAGGAATGTGATTACTATCACACACTATTACTACTCAATTTTAATCTTATTTACAGTGATCATTAATTTGTGAGTTAAATCTAAACTAGTTTATTATATAAACTAATAAAACCTAGTTTATGTTAATCAAAAAAGACAAAACATATAATGAAGAATTAATAATTATAAAACTAGATTCCATCATTATAATATAAATTTAACCTCTTAAGCAAGCCAAGTTGGAATATAGTTCCAAATTACTCTCTCGGCATAAATTAGAGTGCCTAAAACATACATTTATAATTTTAACTCATAATTTTCATTAATTAATTAGAGGGTTATACATGCAAACTTCAGGAATAATCACCAACCTATAACAACCATTTAATATTACGATTTCTTAAATAATATTTCAATGATGAACTTCCATTAGATGTAAGTAAGAATTTATCTTTCAATTAAATACTTACTTATAAAGATCATGCATAAAAATACTAATAGAAAATTCTACATTAAAAGACTACTAATTTATATGGGAATAGAAAAGAACAATAATATATAAGTTCTCAAATAATATTCATTTGATTTACAGAGAAGAAATAATAGATAAGAGTAATGAGAAAGAAATCTTTCAACCCTTTTCTCAAATGCTTGTAAAAATTCTTCTTCTCCTTGGTCTTCTTTTTCAAAACATGAAAAAAACTAAGTAAATCTAACTACAGTGCTTATAGAAAATAAATAAAATTTAACTTGTAATAATTCCTCTAAATTATATCATCCTAAAATTACAGTTGAGAAACAAATTTATATAATTCCAAAAGTTGTGTTCCCTCCTTCAAATAGTTGCAAATGTTGATGAAGAATTATGCCTCTTCAAATGACTTTTCATAGAAAACTGCCCCAACGGATAGTTCTGTCGCGCTCGCTATCAGTGTCGCGCTCGCGACAGAGCACGAATTGCCTTTTTTTTTTTCTTTTCTTTCTTTCTTCTTTTCTCGTCCTTCTCTCTGGCCATTCACAACTCATAATCTCCTTTCTCGAGTCGTGACCCGACTTGTGACAGCTTCCCTTCCTTCTTCTTTTCTCCCTTGCTTTTCTCCTCTAGCCCTTCACGACTTGTGATATCCATTCACGAGTCGTGACCCACTGCTTTGCCTTTTTTTCTATTTTCTTAATTTTCCCTTCACAACTCGTGATCTCCATTCACGAGTCGTGCTCCTCATTCCATCTTCATCCTTTTCTTCACGACTCGTGTCTCCATTCACGAATTTGCTCTTTCCTCCACCAGTTATGCTATTTTCTTCCTTTTTCATTTCAATCACCCTACAAAACACAAAAACAAGTAAACTAAACAAATAACATGAAAAATACATATATTTACATAATTAACTTCTTAAACTCACATAAAATATGTATTAAATAATACATCAATTAGGCACTTATCATATTTAATATCTATATCATTGATTAATTACCCTTTAATCCCTTAATTAGCCACACTATTATAAATTTACAATTATGTCCCTAAACTTTTATCATTTTACGATTTTACCCTTAATTGTCTCATATTTAAGAAAATGCCACTACATAATCTTATTTTTACATTTTATCCCTTATTCATACTCATTTCTCTTTTAAACTATTATTCGACCTACAAATTACATTTTAGTCCTTAAATTGACACTTTCATACCAAATTACATTTTAGCCCCTATGATTTGAATTCTTTACACTATTATCATTTTAATTGCATTTTCACTTAAATATCACTTATTAACTCCTTTATATGTAAAATTGTCGTTTAGTCCTCAAATTACCATTATCATATCTTATCTCATTTTATCCATATCTTATCTTATCCTTATTTTGTCCTTATCTTATTTTATCTTATCTCATCACTTATCTTATCTCATCTAATAACCAATTAATTATCCATATTAATTCCAATTCAATCATTTTAATTTCACTTTTACTATTTTGCCCTTAATATCAATCCGGTCAAAATCTCGGAGCCGAATATACATAACGTGGACCACATAGATCCACTATACTAAAGAGTGATGGACCCTGCGGAGGAGACAAAGATGAAGGCGCTGGCCAAAGGAAAAAATGTTCAAGTTAGGACAAGCATGGATAAGGAGACAGAAGAAGCCATCATGCAAGTCTTGACAATAAATCGAGTGACCTTCGCCTGGAGGCCAGAAGACATCCCTGGCATAGACCCCAAGGTGATCACCCACAAATTGAATGTGGACCCAAATCATCCTCCGGTCCGACAAAAGCTTAGAAGACATGCACCCGACCGGAGGAAGTTCATTTCGGAAGAGGTGGATAGTCTACTTAAGACCGAAATAATGCGAGAGGTAGACTATCCCAAATGGTTGGCCAATGTAGTCTTGGTGAAGAAGAAGTCGGAGAAGCTACGAATGTGTGTAGATTTCACTGACCTTAATAAAGCATGTCCCAAAGACAGCTACCCTTCCGAGCATAGATCAGTTGGTGGATGCCACCGCAGGCCATGCCATTTAGTCCCTTCTTGATGCATACGCTGGCTGCCACCAAATCCTAATGTGGCTCGCGGATCAGGAAAAGACCAGTTTTATTACAGACGACGGAACCTTTTGCTACCGGGTGATGTCGTTCGGTCTGAAAAACACTAGAGCCACGTATCAGCGTCTTATGAATAAAATCTTCAAAGACAAGATTGGGTAGAATGTCGAAGTGTACGTAGACGGCATGATTATCAAGAGCCGAAGCCCCGAAGAACACCTTACCGATCTGGCGAAAGTTTTTGACACTTTGAATAAGTTCCAGATGAAGCTCAACCCCAAGAAGTGTGTCTTTGGAGTACCATCAGGAAAATTTTTAGGATTCCTGGTGTCCCAAAGAGGGATTGAGGCTAATCCGGAAAAAATAAAGGCTATCCTCCAGATACAACCCCCCAGGAGCATAAAGGATGTCCAGAAGCTGAACGGAAGGATAATAGCCTTGGGACGATTCATCTCCTCCTCAGCCAAACGGTGTACTCCTTTTTTCAAAAAACTGAGGAAGAGTGAAACTTTTGTTTGGGGGGAAGACTGTCAATAAGCTTTTGCAGAGCTGAAAGCATTCCTTACCAACCCACCACTGCTTAGCCAGCCAATACCAGGTGAAAATCTATATCTTTATTTGGCCACCTCTAGGGAAACTATTGTAGGTGCCCTGGTTCGAGAGGAAGGAAGACAACAGCTGCCTGTGTACTACGTCAGTGAAGTACTTAGAGGTGCGAATTTAAAGAAGGGACCAGTTGAGCAGCTCATCATTGCCCTTATGATGTGTGCAAGAAAGCTGAGACCATATTTTGAGGCGCACACAATTGTCGTCCGATCGGGTCACCCGCTTAGAAGGATTTTTCAAACCCCCGATCTGGAGGGCAAAATGGTGGGATGGGCAATTAAGCTGCAGTCCTGGGATGTGAGATACGAACCCAGAAAGGCGATAAAGGCCCAAGCTTTGGCAGATTTTATCGCTGAATTTGCCAGTGAGGAACCACAAAGTCAGCCCAAGCGATAAAATTGGGAAATGATGGTGGACGCGCAGCAAATGACACTCGAGGAGGAGTAGGCATAGTAATAAGAGGCCCTCTAGGCATCACAATAAGGTACACAATAAAGCTTAATTTTAAAGCTTCTAATAATGTAGCAGAATATGAGGCGCTCCTTCAAGGGCTGAGACTGCTCCACGCAATCCGACCGGAGTCAATAGTCGTCAGGAGCGACTCCCAACTGGTAACGAGCCAGGTCCTGGGCACCTTTGAGGCCAGAGAAGCCAGCATGATCCAGTACTTAGCAAAGGTCAAGGCTGCCTTCAGAACACTTGAGGAAGCTGGATCAGAATGGGTTCTCCAGAGAGTGTCAAGAGATCAAACATCAGAGGCCGATCGGCTAGCAAAGATGTCTGCCTCCGAGCAGAGTGTTATAGAGGAAAACATTGCCGTCGTCGACCAAACTTCCTCCTCCCTAGACGAGTCAGAGATGATGGAGATTGATCAAGGGGACGAAACATGGATGAGCCTAATCAGGCAGTACCTTCAAATAGGATAGCTGCTGGAGGACAAAGACGATGCACGAAAGGTATCACGAAAATCCCTTAATTATTCCATCATTAACTGTGATTTGTATAAAAAAGCTTTCAGCCACCCTTGGCTCAAATGCGTCATGGAGGAAGAGGGAGATTACATCCTTAAAGAACTCCATGAAGGCATATGCAATGCATATGAGGCGAGCAGAGCTATGGCGAGAAAAGCCCTCCAAACGGGGTACTACTGGCCCAACATGCTCAAAGATGCTCAAGAAAAAGTAAGGAGATGCCCGCAATGCCAGATACATGGGAGGATCATAAGGCAGCATGGAGCGGATCAGCAGTCGATCAGGATAGCCTGGCCATTTGATCAGTGGGGCCTTGATATTTTGGGACCACCCTTTCCCCAGGGCAAAAAGCAGATGAAGTTCCTCATAGTAGTAGTTAACCACTTCTCCAAATGGATTGAGGCTGAACCTGTAGCCACAATCACAGCCAAGAGGGTCAAGAACTTCACATGGAAGAACATCATCTGCAGGTATGGCTTACCCAATATTTTTATTGTAGACAATGGCAAGCAGTTCGACAGCTCCACTTTCAGAAATTTTTGCCAAGGCCTTAACATCAACCTGAGGTTCACGTCAGTCGCTCATCCCCAGAGAAATGGAATTTTCGAGGTCTCTAATCGGACCATCTTGGTAGGGTTGAAAAAGCAACTGGGCGAGGCAAAGGGCAACTGGATTGAGGAACTGTAGAGTGTCTTGTGGTCGTACAAAACTTCACCAAGGACATGCACTCATCAAACGCCATTCTCCCTTGTTTATGGCTCCGAAGCAATGATACCGGTAGAGGTCGGCCTCCCATCTTATCAATCGGCGCTTTATTCCGAGCAGATGAATACTCAAGAAAGATGCCAAGATCTAGATTTGATAGAAGAAAAGAGGGAGGACGCTTACACCAAGATCGCTGCCTATAAGCAAAGAGTTGCCAGGTACCACAATACTAAGGTGAGGTCCAAAGCCTTTAATGTTGGCGATCTGGTGCTCAGAAAGGCGGACTTAGGCTCGGGAAATGCCGGAGTGGGCAAGCTAATGCCAAACTGGGAAGGGCCCTATGAGGTCTCCAAAGTCTTAAGCCCAAGCACATATAGGCTCCGGACTATAGAGGGGCAAGACATCCCTAGAAGCTGGAATGTCGAAAGTGCTTAAAAAGTACCACTTGTAGTGATGTATCCAAATTCGACAAATGTCTGATTAATAAAAAGGTTTGCTTCCATCCTTGTCTAATTTATGCATGATACAACTTATACGCTAGACTTGATGTTTATCCCAGGTTGTAGACATGAAAGTTGCAATTTTTTGCCTTAAAGAATAAAGCTAATCCATTAGGACCGATGCTCTTCCCGGTCCGAAAATATGGAAATGGCTATGCGCCCGACGACCCGTCCGTTAGGATCGATGATTCTCCCGATCCAAAAATATGGAAAGGGTCGATCGGAGGCATTGGGATCGACGATCTTCCCGATCCAGTACTATGAGAATGGCCAATCGCAGGCCTCTTTGTCCGTTAGGGTCGACGACGCTTCTGATCCAAAGTTATGGAAATGCCTGAATAAATGTGTTCTATCCGATAGGATCGATGACATTCCCGATCTGAAAACTCAAAAATAACTTTGATCACCCCATCTCATTCGCTAGGTTTAACAAATGTCCAAAACCAAAAATGCAAGGGCAGGAACGGGGTTAAGGCGAGTTTCTCCCAAGTTAAAGTGCCCACCAATGGTCACTGATCGCAGTGCAAACCAAGCACTGGCTTGATGAACGAAACTATTCACCCAGTCCTAAATCCAACCTTGATTAAGACTATGCTCATAGTCAAATTGTGACCGAACTTTGAAGTTCTTCTAATTCAGGAAGTATTTGCAAATTTCATGCAACTTTACAAATCATATTTTAAGATTAGCTAAATATGTGCAAGTCCACAGGTTTTTAACTTTGACAAAATTTAATTGTCGCCATTCATGCTTTACAAAGAAAAAAGACTATTTTATTGAATAAAATTGGATGTACAGTTTACAAGTTCGGTACAACAACGGAATGTACAAGAAAAAAAGCTAATATAAGCTCATAAACTAATTCTCTATATCTACAATGGTTACATTGGCAGGGGTCGGGGGCTGGCTCTCGGAGGCCTTTATGCTTGGCTCCAGGACCGAATGAGGGCGATTGGCATCCAACGCCACCAGGGACTCACCGGCAGCCTGAGAGGGACCGACATCGCCTTGGGAAGGCTCAGCTACTCCCTCGGAGACGGGCTCGATGGGCAGACCCAGCTCAACTCCTCCCACTGAAGGTACAGTTGGCTCAACCTCGACAGACAAAGGACCTCCCTCCAAAGTTCTCTTAGCTGCCTCCTCTCTCGGGGGTTCCTCCTCATCTTCGCTAGAAGGAGGATCGGGTAAGGCCACTGGATCCTCCATCCAGTTGAGGTCGGCATCAGGAAAATGCTTTCCAGCTTCATAGATTGAGCATGAAAGTAATATTGCCTATGCCTCTGCCAGCTGATCAAGAAGCTGTTCCCTTTGAGAGGCTAGCTCCACGTCAAGTTTCTCCTTTAAGGATGTTTCCTTCTCCTGTACAGACGCTCTCAGTGCCTCCCTCTCAGTGCGTAACTCGCCGCACTCTGCCAGAGCTTAGTCTCTTTCCATCTTGAGTTTGGCTTGCTCCAACTTGAGTTTAGCATTGTCTCCACTCAGCTCCTGGCACTCGGCATCCAGTGTGTTCATTCACTACTCAAACCTCCGACACTGGGCACTGTCGGCGGCGTCTCCTTTCAGCCGGTCCACTTCAGCTTGGCGGGCCTTCAGCTCCTGTGCACTTTGAGCAGCCTCCCTCTTTCACGATTGCGCCTCCGATCGAAGGGCAGAACATTCCTTTTTCAGGGTGACTACCGCCGATCGGAGGGAAGAGACCTCCTTCCGAGCATAGTCATGGCTAGCTTCGGCCCTAGCGCATAGCCCAGCAGCAACTTCAGCCTTCCCGTTCAGCACATGTGCCATGCCGTGTAGCCGCAAGCCCCTCCTAGCCAGCTCAGACAGCAAAAAACACTTCATTAGTGAGGGGAAAACTTCATTACATCTCATGTGATGATGGAGTAAATCCTGACCTCCATAACCTGGCTACAGAACATGCTGCGCTCTTGTGAAAGCAAGTCAGCGTCATTCATCTCCTTGAAGTCGCCTTCCTGGAGCATACCCCGGCAAAGGTGACTGGCCACTTGTCCGATCGACCAATCACTGCTGAAGTTCTCCTGCAAGAACTCCTTCATGGGCTTCGGATGCCTATCACTTTGACGGTGTGGCTCGCTTTGAGCAATGGCCTTACCCTTAGCAACCACCCAAGCGTCTACCACAGCCACTATATCTGTGACCTTCCTTCAGGCATTCTCCTCCAACTGCCTTTGCGCAGCCTCGTCCAAGCGTGCTACCCTCCCCTGGGCCGACTCCCTTAAAGATTGAAGATCGGGAAGGCAAACAGCTTCAGGCCCCTCCTCCTTCTCTGGTCCGTTCCCCAAAATCCGCTCCCTCTGCGGCGTCCAACCGTCCTTGTTTGATCGAGGTGCTGAAGGTTCTGAGACGACCGTGGGAATGCTGGGCACCAAGACAGTTGCAATTGCAGGCACTGGAGTGAAAATGATCGGAGCAGCAGCGGACAAGGAACTGGCAGGAATGGACGCAGTAGCGGGGGAAGTGCCCAACGGCCCTCGCGTGGCTTCCACCTCTGACGCCTTGATGAGCCTCCACCTTTTGCTGCCTTCCTTGGCCTTCAGGTTGGCCCCTCTCTTGGCAGCAACCCGACGGCCTAACTCCCGAGTAATGTCATTTCCTCCGACCATTTCAGCTGCAACAAAAACACAAGCAAGATAAGTTTTCCTTTAAATCACATATTTCATGCAAATGCAATGCATGGAAGGGTGTTCTATAATAATTTGGTCTGCCCGATCCTAATGCTCACGTTCGACAGATGGGGTAGTTTCGACGTTTGGAGTAGTCCTGAGGGTAGGGGACCCCTGAAGTGTCTCCAACAACTGCTTTGACTCATAGGGACCCCCCTTCCAGGCCACAGCATCCATTAACTTTTGGATGTCTGCCTCATATATAGGCTGACCGGCGGCCTGGTCCTTCAAAACCTTAGCCCCAGCTGATTGGGCCAGACTGACTCCGAAGCCGCCCCTTCTTCCCACAAGGATATATCTTGCTCTGAAACCCTTCATCGAGGTGGGGATGTTGATGAGTTTCTTCTTCGGTTGGCTAGTGAAGAAGAACTCCGACCCGTCACTTCGGCACGAGACGTAGAAAAAGTGAGTGAAAAGATCAAGGGTCAGGGCTACTCCCTCTAGAATGCACAATATCCTGAAATTGGCCGCCGTTCTCCACCCGTTCGGATGCAACTGGTAGGGAGCGATGCCATATCCTTCCAGCACGGCGATCTCAAAAGCACTGAAAGGAAGACGCATGCCGGCATCCAAACTCCAAAGGTGACAGACGAACCACTCGTTATTATGCCCCCCGAATGGCCCATCTCTCACCCCCATTGAATCCAGGCAGGCCACTATAGATACGTCGTCAGGGAAACCGTATTTGGTGGGGACTTCAGCCACCTCAGCAATGGTCAATCGAGAGCACAGCTCAACTGCTGGCTTCTTTTTGTACTCATCCAAAAAACTCATGTTTAATACCTCACCACTGCTAGAAGCCATCTTCAACAAAGAAAAAGGAAGGAAATATGCAATTCTCTAACCTCTAAGAGGATGAATGCAGGGAAAAAATGAAAGGCAAAGAGGAAGCGAGAAAGCAAAAGAAGAGGAATCACTTACTTGGTAAAAAAGACTTAGAAAATTTGAGTGAAAAGCAAAGGATGATTGCTGAAGTCTGGGAGTCGAGAAAGCAGTTTGACAGAGTTTCACTAGGAATCGCAAAAAGTAAAGAAATATTCTCCAGAAATTGCCCCATTTATAGGCCAAAGCTTCTAGAATACACCAACTATCTCGCCACTAGAAGAATGCCACGTGTTAAAGGCATTATGGCTATACGAAGAACGAAGCGTTACCCTTGGAGCACGCACAACATTAAATAAAAACAGCTGTCTCAGCAGGTGCGTCTCTTCGAATGACCACCCTTTAAACTTTAAATTCCCGCCAACGAATGCCTTCGGATCGGGACATTTCAAAACGGATTCCATCCGAACGGAACCTCAAAGGCAAATTCATGCCCGATCGGACCTGTTGAGGGGGGACAAATGATAACCCAGCAAATATCATTTATACCAAGGCCCATCTACTCGGCCCAATAGACTGGCAAAGCCCAGGGCCCAACAGCAAAGAGTAGCAGGTGCGAGCTTCTAGGCAGCACACACGCCCGATCGGATAATGTGACCGCTAGTCCCATCATTCGTCTGACACAAGGTAGCGCCCATGCCTTCCACCTGCTCCCTGTCAATTCGCTGAATACCTACTCTGACTGCTAATAATCACTCCCCAAGTACTCAAGTG
Source organism: Excoecaria cochinchinensis (assembly GCA_947683425.1). Classification (NCBI taxonomy): domain Eukaryota; kingdom Viridiplantae; phylum Streptophyta; class Magnoliopsida; order Malpighiales; family Euphorbiaceae; genus Excoecaria; species Excoecaria cochinchinensis. The sequence continues at coordinate 2,489,522 of CANTUQ010000038.1, forward strand.
CCCCTCAACCATCTCATATAAATAGCCCAGCCAATGATGGCTCCAGGTATTAAATCTCTAGCATTCTATATCTAAAAGCACTTTCTCTCTCTAAGCTACTAACTTAAGCTTCGGAGTGCTCATGCTTGGTCCGACCGGGCACTCTTCCTGGAAGGGTTTTTCTCATTCAATTTGTCCTACCTCTCCTCTTCAGATAAAGACATTTCTATCTTTATCAATAATGAATCTGCTAATGAATTTCTACATGCAAAGATCATAGAAGAGATGCCAGATTTGTTTCCCGAGCTCACTAGTCCTTATAACTTCAAGGAATATTCTCATTCTTTGTCCACAAAAGGTTATTATTCCAATCATAATCTTGGTTAAAAAAACTTCTCCTCCGATCACCATATTCAGCTTTCGGCAGCCGGGAAGTTATTCTCTGACAATTCTCACTACTTTGCAAGTAATCTTAAAAGCTCATATTCTTCTTGTGGATATGATTTTAGCCATATTTTGCCAAGTTTTTCAATGTTTTTAAATTATTTCGACTTAAATTTACAAGCTGTGGATGCTTTAACTGTTATGTATGATGATATTGGTAGTTCTATCCACCAAACTTCACTCAATAATTTTTGTCGTTATTTTACGATAGAAATTAAAGAGAGTCCTTCAAGTAGCTCAAACAAAGTGGGTATTACTTTTCTTTTTCTTTTTTTCCTTTTGAAAATTATATTCTAATGTCATGTGTATATATATATTTTTTAATTTCTACACTATAAGAAATTTTTCTTTCAATTTGGAAGACTACAGTTATAGATAGGATTGAGAAAAAAAAAAGAGACCTATAAGTGTCTCTAAGTCAAATAACTTTCTTTCAGCACAAGCTAAAAAGAAAAAGCCTTCATTATCAAGATCTTTATGCCCTACTTTGAAGGTAATAATTTGTGAGTAATATTGTTTTTATTTTATTTTTAAGTTGGAATTAATTTCTCTTTTAAAATTTTTATTCACAATTATGTTGGAATTGGTGTTTTTGTTTAACTGGGTTAAGAAAGAGAAAATAAGAGAGATGATTGCAACTCTTCAGAGGTTGATAGCTCCTTATTGCAAGGTGTATATATATATATATCTCTTAAAAGTTGTGTGATAAAAGGCATTGAAGTATAATATATGAATATGATTATGTCCCTACCTGTGCTTTTTTGAGCTTTTCTCCAAATTTTAACTTGCAGACAGATACAGCCTCAGTATTGACAAAAACTATTGGATACATCCAATTTCTTCATGACCAAGTGCAGGTGATATATGTTAATTAATTATCCCTATACTTCCAATGTCTTCATGACCAAGTGCAGGTGATATATGTTAATTAATTATCCCTATATATATATATATATATATATATATATATATATATATATATAGCATGAAATTTATATACGCAAACACTAATGAATATTTCTAACATGCATTAATGCTGCTTTCAAATTATTACTGAAAGTGCAAGAGCAACATGCACTAAGAATTTCAAAGCTGATAATTTTCTCAAAGGATAATAAATAGAGATTGGGTTTAGGGTTAATGTGCATTCTCTCTATTTATTAAGTGAGCTTTACTTTCATTATTAATTTTTAGTGATTGTTTGAGATATACAGACACTGAGTTTACCATACATGATGTTATCGAACACCATTGCACCAAGAACACAGCAACAGGTAAGCAATTCTGATCTTGTCTTAATATTGGGAAATAAATTCCCTCTGTTTAACTAGTAGGTTTTTCTGGATTACTCGGTGTAAATAATAATAATAATAATAATAATAATAATAATAATAATAATAATAATAATAATAATAATAATAATAATAATAATAATAATAATTGATAACTGAACACTCCTCCAAGGAGTTTGGTTTCGCATTACTCTTCAGTCCGGACAGTCGAATTGATCTGAAATTTCTCAATAACAGCTCGGTATTATCCAATAGCTCGGAAAGAGCTCGCCTCCCTATGTTATCAGGATTGTCGGAATCCTTCAAGAACTTCCATTCCCTTGCAACACGATTTTTTCGTGATCAACTTTATCTAATCAGTAATATAACCTTATCCAATCAGATGTTAATTTTATCTGATCAGAAAAGATTCTTATCTACTTATGTCTTTGAGTTTTGCTCTAGTTAGGACTCCTAGCTCTTATCCTATAAGGAATACATATCCTACTCGAAAATGGACTCCTTCTCCAACACTGATTCCTAACTGTATAAAAGGAGGAATCCATGTATATTTTTCTTCTTGATTCTTTTCCAATTATAATACGCTTATTATCGTCAATCTTCTTGACTTGACTGTCGGAGTATCCTTGATCGGAACCCCGAAGGAATTCTATGTTTTCAGGTAACCATTCCAAGCTGCTAGCTCAGAAATTTGGGATAGTCATCATTTGGTGCGGTAAGCGTGGATCTTTCAGATTTTTCAATGGATCTCTTCCCTGTTATAGCTGTTGCTACTGCCCCTCCGGCCAACCAACCTCCACAAATTCAACTCCCGTAAATTTAGCCTCCACAAATTCAACCCCCATTAATCCAACCACCACCAGTTCAAGTATTTGGACAAACAATACAACCTCCATAGGTTCTATATGAGCCAGTCCCACTGCTAGCAACTCAACAACCCTTTTACCACGCACAGAATCCAGCTCCTCATCAATCTGTCCCCATTCCGGCCATTCCTTGCCTTTCCCCACAAACAGCTCAAGCCTGCTTAGCTACTCTAACTGCAATGGTAGCTCAGGCACCTGCCCCTCAACCACCTGCCCAAACAGCCCTCCCTTTAGCTCCCACATAGCTTTTTTCGCCAGATCCACAAGCCTCCACACCTATCCCACCAGCTTTTCCTCCCACTTTGGCCTCGGGTTCTACCATAACCCTTACCTCGAATCAATTTGAGAGGCTCTTTGAGGAATGGATGTAGAAGTACCAGAATCAAAACATTCTGCAGTATCAAAGTAATTCAGATCACCGCTAGCCAGGGAGATTTTAGCTACCCCATTCCCAAAGATCAGACGACCCAATATGCCCAAGTACAATGGCAGTACAGATCCTCGAGTTCACCTGAATTAGTTCCATCACACTATACTCGTCCATACTGCCACATCCCAAATCGGGCCTAGTCGGATTTGGCAAGTTAAGTCGAATAAGTGATGGATATTTCGGTAATTTGTGCATGTGAAATTTGGATGATAAGGACCTAATTGAAAGGATAATTAAAGTTTGTAAGGAAATTATTATGCAAGTGAGTAAAGTGCAAATTTGTTAAAGGATTAAAGAGTTATAAAGCAAGATATTTTGGTTGGAGCCAATAGGAGGCTGCCATGTGTCTTGGCAGGTGGGCAATTAGTGGGAAAAGAAGAAAAAGAAAAAGAATGAGAGGGAGGAGCATATCACGTTCTGCTCCCTCTTCTTCCATGCTATTCTTTCTTTTCCTTTCCCGTTTCTTATTCTCCCTTCCCTGACTGTGTGTGAATAGGTGTCTTGCTAGAGCTTGAAGATTTTTTGAAGAGGTAAGTTGGGTTAGGGTTTCCTGCATGTTCTTCTTCTTCCTCTTCTCCTGGTTTTGCTATTTTTGAGTTAGGGTTTTTGGAAGAGTAATTTGTGAGTTTTGGTTTGTGCAAGCTTTGCATTGCAAACGGAAGCTTAAGGGCAAGGAGAGGATGGAGGATTGAAGTTTGAAGTGTGGGTTTGAAGCTAAGGATTTCAGGTTTGGGATTTGTTTGATAAGATTGCTTGATTTTGAGCTTACTGTAATTTAGGGTTTATGTTCTTGAGAAGCTTGAATGCATTTATGCTTGATTTAGCTGTTTTAATTCTGAATTAAGTTGTAATTATCTTGTTTATACTGTATGGGATGTCTTCTGGAAGGTAAGAAAATATTTGTGTGGTTTTGATTCAAGTTATGGAATTGATTTTTGAGTTCTGGAATTCTGGAAAATGGAAAATCGTATTACTGTTGAATTTTCGCGTTTATCTGTGTCTGTCGCGTGACTAGCCAAGCAGAGAGGCCGATCATGAGTCGTGACTTCTAGTCACGACTAGTGACCAGCCAGTGTGGCCAGTCACGAGTGGTGACTGGCAGTCACCACTCGTGACCAGCCAAGGGGAGGCCAGTCACGAGTCGTGATATCCAGTCACGACTCATGACCAGCCAGACAGGCAGTCACGGGTAGTGACTGCCAGTCACAACCCATGACCAGGAGGCCAGTTACGAGTCGTGACATCCAGTCACGACTCGTGACCAGCCTGAAGGAGGAGGCCAGTCATGAGTTGTGATGCCAGTCACGACTCGTGACCAGCCCACCCTGTTGGTCACCCCGTTCGGCCTATTTTCTGAAATTTCCCGGGTTTAATACATAAACGAATTTTGTACCTCTTCTGAAGGGACTTATACTGCTGTATGATACGTGTCATACTTCTATATGCCCTCATATGGCTTTTCCTTTACTGTACGCTATATTACCTGGCTTATATGAAAGATTATCTTAATTTATTTTCGATTAATAATATGTTATCCATGATAAGTTATACGTGGTATTTTGGAGGAAGTTTTTGATAATAGGGATCCGGTTAAATGATTGTTGGATTTAAACTGTATGGTTTGGATTCAGACATGTTAATTATTGTGATTTATATTGCATGTCGTGTTTCGAATGCGAAGGAATTATGAACGCCAAGTCCCCGATTGTTTAGTCCCGAGCATGTTATTAAAATGTAAAATATGTTATGCATATCTTTAATCAGATCCTTCTCTAGGAATAACATGCTATGGTTAAGTGTATATTGTATAATTCCATGATTAAGAATATGCATGGCATAATATGGTTCCACATTTATTTCTGATATGTTTTAGAATATTGAATAATGCTAAAGTGTGTTGATTGAATTATAATACATGCTTCATAATATAAATTGTATGAGGTAAGATTGATATTACGAACATATGTATTTGTCTATTAGACTCTGGATTACGCATGATGACATATATATATATATATATATTGTGTGAATCGACACATGATTTGGATTATACTCGTGGATAGTGTACACTTATTTATATGTCTATTATACTCAGTTTGGTGCATGATGGACTATGTCCCGTGACTTGAAACATGCTTTTGCTTATGTGTGACCTGCGAGAGTCAGTCTAGTGGATAGTTAGGCATGCCTAATAGAGTCTTTTAGCTGCAGCCCTCAGTTCAGTTTTGACCCCGATCAGGTACCCCGTTAGGTTCCTCGCGAACCCCTCAGTATTAGGATCTTGTTAAGATCCCCTTAGTAAAAATATTGTGTTTTGATAAAAATGAAATGACTTTTGATTTGTACCTGTGAGGTACCCTCAGTATTCGATTTGTACCCGTAAGGTACCCTCAGTACACTCGTTATCCACTATTTTGAGTCAGCAGGTATTCTGTTTGCTTTGTCTAATATGAATAAGTGAATAAGATATCCGAATGTGTATGATCCCAGTTATGTGAATCAGTTATTTATCAGGATGTGATTATAAACCTCTGAATGGGATACAAATGACTCAAGCATGTACATTTTGGATGATTATTCACATGTACCATATTGTGACTGTGTTTGAATATAGCCGTTATGGTTATAAGTATGGGAATTGATATGCATATGAAAGCGAGCCTGAATACTGAATGCTATGGTTACTTGGTAAGTATGTGAATGTGATTTCGCACCGTTGACTGTCATGGTTAAGTATGTGAATCATTATGAATATGAATGTAATCCCGACTATTGAATGCCAGAATTATTGCATATGATATGAGTTCTCTCTAGTCTGCTATTATAGTATCTTCGGCATGTTGTCATGTGTCTATGATTATGGCATGATATTTTATGTGAAAGAGTCGTACCGTGTAAGTGTGGGGTTTTAACGTCTTCCCTTGGGTTCGGTTAGTGTGTGTTCTATGACATGACAAAAGGTAGGCTTAATTAGCTCGTGTTCTTGGCATAATAATTGTGTGCATTATTGCATGGTAATCTTCTAGCCTGTGAATGGGTTTTCAGTTAATGTATGATTATTTGGTTATGATAATTGCACGTATAAATGTCATGCCACTATGAACGGTAAGGTGCTGATGTCCGATACCTTGATAAATATATGCATGTGAGATTACAAGTAGTTCTGCATGATGTTACATGTATCGTGTATGGTGTTATGTCTGCTTTGGCTTATTTTCGATATAAGTATATGGATATGATTGTGAGTTTTCGAATGAATGCCTTTCTGTGCAAGCCTAATTATATCTGTGTTATGAATGTCTATATTTGCCATTGTGAATGTGTTATGCCTTGACGACCATTGTGAATGGTCATCCATATTGGTTGTGTGTTTTCCCCACTAAGCGTTTATCTTAGCACGGTTTTTCTTCCCGTGCATGTGGCAAGTTTGGTTCTGTTCGAGTCGCGCATCTGCAAGGTCGGCCACATAGGAGTTAGAAGTTTTGTACTTTGTTCAGCTTCTGTATTTTGGATCTTTGATTTCTATAACCTTTTGTATGTGTAATCATTATGCAATCATCTTGATGTAATATTTCTGATGATGTAGGCGTTAAAATGCTTATGTATTAAGTATTCCTTAGTTCTATTATTCGCCTTATACTTCCTCTGATTGAAAGAGTGTATGTGTGTGTGTATGTGCTTATGCTTCCATGTAGTGGTTGCGGGTGTGTGAGTTAATGCATGACCAGCTTTTGCCCGCAAGGTACGTTTTTAATTATTCTGCATTTATGCATGTATGTCTATGTATGAATGTATGCTTCCGCATAGTATATGTGTGCATGTTTGTGAGTGAGCATCGGTAACGCTCTCCGGTGTCCTTCCAACGGGGACGTAGGGGGTGTTACAGTTAGTGGTATCAGAGCCCAGGTTTGATGATTTTGGGTGCGTTGTTTGTTATGTGTTGAGTTTTTGCATAAGAGTCAGTTTCGTGTCGTGGCCTAATGCAGATGCGTCTTATTTTATGTCGTGTCTAGATAGAGTCTGATCCTAGTAAGATTGTGGGTGAAACAATGGAAAGTGTGAACCCAGTTAGAGCTGATCGGAGTATTTTCGAGCATCCTTCAGTTGGAGATTCTATTCTGTTTCTGGTGATAGGACATTAGTGCAAGGGTTGAATCGGATTTTGGATAGGTTGACTGCCCCCGAGCTTCTTAAGATTTTGTTCAGCAGGTACCACAGAAAAGAAAGGTGTCGGGTAGAGAAGTGTCAGCGGGAATAAGGATTCGAGAACCTTCAATGTGTCAACATGGTCAGAAGCAAAATCGTGATAAGTGTAAGAAGTGGGTACCGCGACATGCCAGCACTGTCAGAAGCGACATCGAGGTCCGTGTCGAAAACTCACGGGTGCTTATTTCAGATGTGGCATCATGGAACAAAAGAATTGTTGAATGCCCGAGATGAGTGAAAATCTAATTCAGCAAGCTAGAAAAGATGTAGAGGAACTGCTTAGAGCCACCCGTGTGCCATTGGGTTTGTTGCACACCGCAGTGAAGTGACAAAGTTTGCAAAGCCTTCCGGTAAGTTTGTTTTGATATGTTCGAGTAAAGTTTGTTTTGGTATTTTGAGATGGAAGGGTATTTGGATTCTGTAAGGTTTTGGTAAATACTCTGTATACTTGTCAGCTGTAATGCCCCGTTATCCCCGTTGGAAGGATACCGGAGTGCCACGTGGACAAACACATATACGAATCCAAATACACACTAATAAACAAAAACTAATATGAGATATAAAGAAACTTTTAATCATAATATAGCAAGTCCTTGAACATATATAATATCAATATCGTTTATACAAAAAGGGCTCGTAAGCAAATACATATACCAAAATAATTGTTCCTTTACAAAAGATTCATTTTGCTATGAACAAGCCATGTACAAAATAACAGCGGAAGACTCAAAAATAACTTCATCCAAAAAGACTTCTAGTGGCCGACCTGCAGATATCTGACTCCAAACCGAACTCGCCACCTGCACGGTAAAAGAACCTGTGCTAAGCGATAACGCTTAGTGTGGAGGAACAAAACAAACGAACAATATACATATACAATATTTACCACAATAATACAATCTCATCGCAACATAATCGTGCAATAAAGCTATGATTCAAAATCAAAGGCATTAAAATTACATATAAACATATTTCCAAATTCCTTACTTGACATGCTACTCAATTCATACTAGGTTTAACATAATTCTCACCATTCTAATTACACAGATACAAGGTGCATAATATAAAGTTATGCAAGAATTCATGTGCATCATATACTTTTAATCCTGTCAATATGCATCTCAACATATGCAATACAATTTAACATATAGCCTGATTAGTATGAAAATACTCTTTAGAAGTGGATGCGGTCATTTGGACACTAATAGAACACAATATCCCAAGCATATAGAGACATGAGTCTCAAACATGTGATTTTCATATAGAGACTGAAGTCTTGCATTATTTTCCATATAGACCCAAACGGGGTCGAAACAAGGATCCAAATGGACCCGCATATAACGTTTTATCATATAGCAGCTGCACGCACACCCTGACCTAAGTAAGCGCTTACTTATCCACTACTATGACTATTCAGGCTTAAATGACATAACTCAAAAATTCCAGTATCATTATCATATCATGAGAATTGCATTAAATACGAACTTATAATTCATATATACATGTATATTGATCAAATTCAGAAACATATAAATATATAAATATCAAATACAGGAGATAATAAGAACATATAACTCACATTGAAATAATCCATGTTCATGTAAATTATAAACATTTAAATCATGTACATTAATTATTAATCATGTACACAAATCTCATAATTAAACAATTATTAAATTATAGCACAGTTTTAAACCTGTTCTTGAGTCAAGTAGTGAAAACCCCATATAACAGAAGCTTTAAAGAAAATACTTTGCTTTTTAAAACAGGGCATCAGGAAGGAGGCCAGTCACAAGTCACCCAAGCAATGGTGACTCGTGACGCTGGCTTCATGCGAGCGTTACGCCAAAAACAGGGACAGTCACGAGTCGTGACCCTCCGTCATGCCTCGTGATGCCAGAGAATAGAGGGGAGGTCACGAGTCACTCGGCAGTGGCGACTCGTGACACGCAGGGAATGGGATGGTCACGAGCCGTGACTCTCCATCACGTCTCGTGACTTCCCCAGGGAAGCAGGTCACGGCGTGATGCTGCATCACGTCTCGTGACCCTCTTCAGGGAAGAGGGTCACGGCGTGATTCTTCATCACGTCACGTGATCTTCTTCTCTCACTTCTGTTTCTCCTTCTCAAAACTCAGAATTTCCAGAAAACGTCGAAACCAGAAAATCGTGAAAACAGAGTACATTCAAAACTCAAAACCCCATTTTGTCTAAAACCATTTTTCATGCAATAATTATTCGAACACATACCTTCAAGTCTCCAGGGCACATGTACAGCAATTTTAATACAAATAACATATTTTTACAATTCAAACAGATGCAATACCAGAACGTCAACAACCCAGGATTCCACATTCAAACTCATGCATATTCATCTCATTTGCATACTCAACATCATTCTTTTCTACAGGAATCATGTATACACATCACATTGCTCATGCATTTTAATAAACAACACACATAGTTGACATTAACAACATACAGTAACCAGGATCCGAAAATGAGAAAGGACAGACACTCCCAAACCTGTTAATGAAGTTCAAAAATGACCACTGCATCTTCAATCCACAACTTTCCCTTTTCCCTTCTCTTTTCTCTTATCTTTAGATGCTTGCAAATAGACAAAGACCACATTCCATTAACCCAAGAAAATAATCTTTATAAACCCAAAGGAGGAGAAGAAGGAGATTCAACCATAAAAACGTAAAGAACTTCTGCCACTTACCTCTTAAAATCCCTTCAAAGCTCAAAACGGAAGAACACACATGCAAATGGGAAAGAACAGAAAATGGAAAAGGGGAAGGAATGGCTAACGTGAGAGAGAGTAAGAGAGAAAGAGACTGAAATCTGATGGCTTCTTTCTGAAGCTACACAAAATTTCTGAAACCCTCTTTTCTCTCTCCCACATGCACACACTCACCTTTCCATTTGGCACACATGCACTGGTTCACTTAAACCAATTACTAACAGCTCCTTCAAATCTTCTAATAGGTCCTTAACAATTTCTTTTTACTCACTAAAATAAAATCTACAAATAATACTTTTAATTCCTTGCAATAAAATCCTCTTTCCTCTAGAAAAATTACCCAATTGCCCCTAAATTACACTTGTAACAATTACCAAAATATCCATATTTTCCAATTAAAATTGCCAATTCCAATTAGGACACTTTTGGGTTGTGACATCAGCTATCTCCAGAAAAAGTATTTGAATAAAAAGCAGATTGAATTATGGGGATGGGACAAAGTGCATCATTATAGCATCAATTGCATTTCTTCTGCATCACTCTGCATACATGAGCCATCGCATTCTCATTGCATCATCATCCCTTTGACCATACATGTGAAGCATTGGCATATGCATTTTGATTGAGGGAAAGCTGACAAGGTGTACACAGAGTATCTCAGAATCTTATATAAGTGAATGTAAGATGGTTTTGGAGTTTAACAGAAGTATTGTTAAGGGAAACAACATGTATGACAGACATTTTTGATGTATTGAAGGATTTGTATAGCTATCAGTGAAAGTTAAATGGTTTATATGTGAAATATTGTGTTTTGATTTCTGATGTGCAGTTGAGTAATGATTATCAAGGTATTTATGATTGATTGGAATATAAGAAAGTGATGTAAGAGTATAGCGATGGCGATGAGTATAAACAAGTGAGTAGTTTGAAAGTGGAAGTGCATGAGTTTGATGAGATCTTGGGGTATAGTGTTGGGAATTCTTTTCGGTGTAAGCGAATTTCGAGGACAAAATTCTTTTAGGGGGGAAGAGTTGTCACATTCCAAATCGGGCCTAGTCGGATTTGGCAAGTTAAGTCGAATAAGTGATGGACATTTCGGTAATTTGTGCATGTGAAATTTGGATGATAAGGACCTAATTGAAAGGATAATTAAAGTTTGTAAGGAAATAATTATGCAAGTGAGTAAAGTGCAAATTTGTTAGAGGATTAAAGAGTTATAAAGCAAGATATTTTGGTTGGAGCAAATAGGAGGCTGCCATGTGTCTTGGCAGGTGGGCAATTAGTGGGAAAAGAAGAAAAAGAAAAAGAATGAGAGGGAGGAGCATATCACGTTCTTCTCTCTCCTCTCCTCTTCCTTGCTCTTCTTTCTTTTCCTTTCCCGTTTCTTGTTCTCCCTTCCCTAACTGTGTGTGAATTTGTGTCTTGGTAGAGCTTGAAGATTTTTTGAAGAGGTAAGTTGGGTTAGGGTTTCCTGCATGTTCTTCTTCTTCCTCTTCTCCTGGTTTTGCTATTTTTGAGTTAGGGTTTTTGGAAGAGTAATTTGTGAGTTTTGGTTTGTGCAAGGTTTGCATTGCAAGAGGAAGCTTAAGGGCAAGGAGAGGATGGAGGATTGAAGTTTGAAGTGTGGGTTTGAAGCTAAGGATTTCAGGTTTGGGATTTGTTTGATAAGATTGCTTGATTTTGAGCTTACTGTAATTTAGGGTTTATGTTCTTGAGAAGCTTGAATGCATTTATGCTTGATTTAGTTGTTTTAATTCTGAATTAAGTTGTAATTATCTTGTTTATACTGTATGGGATGCCTTCTGGAAGGTAAGAACAGATTTGTGTGGTTTTGATTCAAGTTATGGAATTGATTTTTGAATTCTGGAATTCTGGAAAATGGAAAATCGTATTACTGTTGAATTTTCCCGTTTATCTGTGTCTGTCGGGTGACTAGCCAAGCAGAGAGGCCAGTCAAGAGTCGTGACTTCCAGTCAGGACTCGTGACCAGCCAGTGTGGCCAGTCACGAGTGGTGACTGGCAGTCACCACTCGTGACCAGCCAAGGGGAGGCTAGTCACGAGTCATGACATCCAGTCACGACTCGTGACCAGCAGAGAGGCAGTCACGGGTAGTGACTGCCAGTCACGACCAGTGACCAGGAGGCTAGTCAGGAGTCGTGACATCCAGTCACGACTCGTGACCAGCCTGAACGAGGAGTCCAGTCACGAGTTGTGATGCCAGTCACGACTCGTGACCAGCCCACCCTATTGGTCACCCCGTTCGGCCTATTTTCTGAAATTTCCCGGTTTTAATACAAAAATGAATTTCGTACCTCTTCTGAATGGAGTTATACTGCTGTATGATACGTGTCATACTTCTATATGCACTCATATGGCTTTTCCTTTACTGTGCGCTATATTACCTGGCTTATATGAAAGATTATCTTAATTTATTTGCGATTAATAATATGTTATCCATGATAAGTTATACGTGGTATTTTGGAGTAAGTTTTGGATAATAGGGATCCGGTTAAACGATTGTTGGATTTAAACTGTATGGTTTGGATTCAGACATGTTAATTGTTGAGATTTATGTTGCATGTCGTATTTTGAATGCGAAGGAATTATGAACGCGAAGTCCCCGATTGTTTAGTGCCGAGCATGTTATTAAAATGTAAAATATGTTATGCATATCTTTAATCAGATCCTTCTCTAGGAATAACATGCTATCGTTAAGTGTATATTGTATAATTCCATGATTAAGAATATGCGTTGCATAATATGGTTCCACATTTATTTCTGATATGTTTTAGAATATTGAATAATGCTAAAGTGTGTTGATTGAATTATAATACATGCTTCATAATATAAATTGTATGAGGTAAGATTGATATTATGAACATATGTATTTTTCTATTAGACTCTTGATTATGCATGATGACATATATATATATATATTGTGTGAATCGACACATGATTTGGATGATACTCGTTGATAGTGTAGACTTATTTATATGTCTATTATACTCAGTTTGGTGCATGATGGACTATGTCCCGTGACTTGAAACACGCTTTTGCTTATGTGTGACCTGCGAGAGTCAGTCTAGTGGATAGTTAGGCATGCCTAATAGAGTCTTTTAGCTGCAGCCCTCAGTTCAGTTTGGGCCCCGATCAGGTCCCCCGTTTGGTTCCTCGCGAACCCCTCAGTATTAGGATCTTGTTAAGATCCCCTCAGTAAAAATATTGTGTTTTGATAAAAATGAAATGACTTTTGATTTGTACCTGTGAGGTACCCTCAGTATTCGATTCGTACCCGTAAGGTAGCCTCAGTACACTCGTTATCCACTATTTTATGTCAGCAGGTATTCTGTTTGCTTTGTCTAATATGAATAAGTGAATAAGATATCCGAAGTGTATGATCCCAGTTATGTGAATCAGTTATTTATCAGGATGTGATTATGAACCTCTGAATGGGATACAAATGACTCAAGCATGTACATTTTGGATGATTATTCACATGTACCATATTGTGATTGTGTTTGAATATAGCCGTTATGGTTATAAGTATGGAAATTGATATGCATATGAAAGCGAGCCTGAATACTGAATGCTATGGTTACTTGGTAAGTATGTGAATGTGATTTCGTACCGTTAACTGTCATGGTTAAGCATGTGAATCAGTATGAATATGAATGTAATCACGACTATTGAATGCCAGAATTATTGCATATGATATGAGTTCTCTCTAGTCTGCTATTATAGTATCTTCGGCATGTTGTCATGTGTCTATGATTATGGCATGATATTTTATGTGAAAGAGTCGTACCGTGTAAGTGTGGGGTTTGGCTTATTTTCGATATAAGTATATGGATATGATTGTGATTTTTCGAATGAATGCCTTTCTGTGCAAGCCTGATTATATCTGTGTTATGAATGTTTATATTTGCCATTATGAATGTGTTATGCCTTGACGACCATTGTGAATGGTCATCCATATTGCTTGTGTGTTTTCCCCACTAAGCGTTTATCGCTTACAACGGGTTTTCTTCCCGTGCAGGTGGCAGGTTTGGTTCTGTTTGAGTCGCGCATCTGCAAGGTCGACCACATAGGAGTTAGAAGTTTTGTACTTTGTTCAGCTTCTGTATTTTGGATCTTGGATTTCTATAACCTTTTGTATATGTAATCATTATGCAATCATCTTGATGTAATATTTCTGATGATGTAGGCGTTAAAATGCTTATGTATTAAGTATTCCTCAATTCTATTATTCGCCTTATGCTTTCGCTGATTGAAAGAGTGTATGTGTGTGTGTATGTGCTTATGCTTCCATGTAGTGGTTGCGGGTGTGTGAGTTAATGCATGACCAGCTTTTGCCCGCAAGGTAAGTTTTTAATTATTCCGTATTTATGCATGTATGTTTATGTATTAATGTATGCTTCCGCATTATATATGTGTGCATGTTTGTGAGTGAGCATCGGTAATGCTCTCCGGCGTCCTTCCAACGGGGACGTAGGGGGTGTTACACATACCTCAGATGATGATGCTCTATGTAAGATCTTCCCCCAGACACTTATTGAGTCCGCTCATATTTGGTTTCGAAATTTGCCCGAATACTCCATTATAAGTTTCAAAAAGTTTAGCGATATGTTTATTGCGAAGTTTGTGGCAGCTATTCGACCCACGAAAGTCCCAGCTGACCTCAATTTAGTTCGGCAGGATAAAGGGGAGACATTACAAGCTTATGTAGAAAGGTTCAACACAGTAGCAATGGATATCCAGAATCTGAACTTAAAGGTGGCTAATAATGCCCCGATACGTAACACCCAGTGTCAGGATTTCAGCGACTCGCTGAGCAAGAAACCACCAAATGACTTTATCGAGCATATGTCCCCAGCTCATAAGTATATAAGGATGGATAAGGCATAATGCCTCCGCCATAACTCCCAGTATGAAGATACCGATAGAGAATCGTATAGATCGGGACATGAGAGGCGCAATGGGAGAAACGAGTCAAGAAATCGAGGGTCTGGTGAATCGAACCGAGCTTATGTGGTCTCATCGCGGTCTGGGGATCAGAACGATGATAGGTGGACACCCTTGAAAACTTCGAGGGCACAAATTTTGAAGTGGCCAAGACCCATGAAGGGGAACGATAAGGTGAACTGGCCAAGACCCATGAGGGAAAGCTCTAACAGAGATCAGAGCCTCTATCGTGGTTTTTACAAGGACAAAAGTCATGAGACAAATGGCTGTATTCAGCTTAAAAGGGAGATCAAATTTTTAGTTTGAAAAGGGAAGCTCGCTCAGTTTGTTAAGAATTAAAAAGGCAGAGATCGGCCTTGTTCATCTCGGAGACAGGACAATAGAGCCAGTACAAGTAAGAAGGCTCCAGGAGGTATTATACATGTTATTGCAGGGGGCAAACATTACGATATTTTTTATGATTCCCGAAAAAGGAGAGCAAATGAGGTGTTGTCCTTGGATTCCAGTCCCCCTGTAACAAATTATGAAGTGAGGTTCTCAGATATAGATGGTGAGCATGTCAGACAGCCGCACACGAACTCTTTGGTGGTGGAGGCCCTAATTCAGGACTACTTAGTCCAGCAAATTCTAGTAGATATGGGTAGTACGGTTACCTTATCACTTTACAGGCGTACAAGGCATTGAAAATATCAAACAACATCTTAGAACCAATGTCTGCCCCACTTGTTAGGATATCCGGTCAGCTGGTCAAGGTAGAAGGATCAATGTAATTATCTATACAGCTTGGGGATGATGAGGTGGTTCGTACTTGTACTAGCTGTTTCATGGTCATGGACATTCCACTGGCATACAATGTCATTTTTGGAAGGCCATTACTAGCTGGGGTGGATGTATACATTTCTATGCGAAAGCTATTGCTCAAGGTTCCTGCTTTTGGAGGCATTGTGGTACTTTGGGGAAATCACAAGGTAGCTCAGGAAACATATGTTACAATGTTGAAGAAGCAAACTGAGCTCTCCCATTGGATTCCTTGGATGTTTCCACAAACGATGCTCGAAAAGCGGAGCCATTGGATTCATTGTTGAAGGTTGAGATAGCACTGGGCAAGGCAGTGAAAATTGAGGCGAACAAGAAAGGGGAAGAAATGTCAGCACTTATTGCAGTTTTGCAAAAATTTGTGGATGTATTCGCCTAGTAGCCTTCAGATATTAAAGGGATATCTACTAATGTAATGTGCCGTTCACTGAATATTAGACCGGACTATAAGCCCATCAAATGGACACCCTGGCAATTTTAGTGTCCATGTGGGATAATCCCGAAGGCGTCATCATGAAACTATTATTAATTTTGACCTTAGAAAAGCCTAGTTTTAAATCCGAGCAGGTAATGGAAGTTAAGTCTACCTACGGAAAGCCATGGTATTATGACATCCAGAATTACTTAGAGAAGTCAGAGATCTCAGAAGAAACTACCAAGATAGACCAAAGGATGGTTCGTAAGCTTTCAACTCAATTTGTCAGTGTAGGATGAACCTTGTATAAAAGGCAAGCCGATGGCATCCAGTTGCGATGTCTGAACAAAACAGAATCCAAGAAATTTATGGAGGAGACACAAGCCGGAGTTTATAGAGCTCGTATGAATGGGTTGACCTTAGCCAAAAAGATTATGCACTAAGGATTCTTTTGGCTAACAATGGATATAGACTGTTCCAAGTATGTAAGGCAGTGCCAATTATGCCAACAGCTACGATTTTCATGCCGATTAAATGTGTGTTAATCGTGGCTCCAATTTTCAATCGTGGTCTTCATGCCAATTTAATGTGCGCTGATCACATTGATCGTGACTTTCATGCCCATTAAACGTGCATTAGTCACGATCCAAACAACTGTGATTTTCATACCGATTTAATATGTGTCAATCACATCACCCTCTCAATATGCCAAAAAGCTGGCATCCAAAGGTAAGCACTGCCTCAGTTATGCATTTCTTCCTTCTTCTCTGAATTTTGGCTCACCAAGGCACCAGTGCACCTGCCTCCCTAAAATTGGGGGCAACGGTAGACACTGGGTCCTAAAGCAGTCAAGAACAGAGTTGCCTGATGAGAATACTTACGCCTGTTTCATAGGTGAAGGGCTGAAGTTGTGAGTTTTCACCTTGAATTTCACAAATGTCGGATTCATTTACAGTTAAAAGTCCTTTTGTTTTATTACTGATGTGAAAAACGGGGAATTTTGGTCAAAACTTTGAATTTTGGGTGACCAATGACCGTCCCTCACGAGGGATGCTCGTCGGCTTGGGGTGCCAATCCGGTGTAGAGGACATACCCCATTATAGACACCGGGTCCTAAGATAGTCCAGATCACAGTTACCCGATGAAGATATCAATCCCTGCTTCCGAGCAAATGGATGAAAATTGTGAGCTTTCGCTCTTCGAATTTACAAGGATTGAGGTTTTTTCTTGATGGTAGGAGATTTTTGGGCGTCAGGAGGAGTTTATCTTTAGAAAATCTTGTTTTTTCTTCACCAACGAGAGGCCCGTCGGTCAGGAGAGATGCTCGTCATTCGTTCCAAAGGACGGCCTCCCTCGCGTGAGCAGCGCCTGCTGCTCGGTCGAGATGGGCCCGTCTCTCGCGGGAGAGAAGCCCGTCGCTCGCGGGAATGACGCCCGTTGCTTGCGTGAGGGGCTTGTCTCTTACGGCAAGCTATGGCTATCACTTGCGTGCGAAAGACCATCTCTCGCATTGAGAGATGCCCGTCGCTCATGCGAGAGATGCCTGCCTCTCGCAAGCAATGGCGGTCTTTCAGCACCCACCTCTCGTGGAGTGATCCTCCGCTCAAAAGACCGAGAGTGCCCCCCATGAGCGACGCCCGTCGGTCATTAATCTGCTGCAAGATTAGACGGGATTTTCCAAATTTTCATATCTTTACAAATATATTTCCAGATTTTCATATCTTTTCAAAATATATTTCCAAGATTTTCTAATATTTTTCAAATCTTTTCAAATATGTTTCCAAGATTTTCCAATATTTTCCAAATCTCTTTAAATATTTTCAAATCTCTAATTTGATTTTGAGAATATTCTGCAACTCATTCGGTTTTAATTCTAATTTCGGAAATCTTTTTCAAATTAAAATTTAAAATTTAACTTATTTGAATTAGTTTCCTTAACCTATAAATAAGGGATTACGGCTCATTATTCAAGGTTAGCAATTTTAACGAAATAGAGAGTTTTCTCACGAAAAAGTTCTTGCTTTTATTTTCATCAAATTTTTATCAAATATTTTTCAAATCAAGGCGAATCTGAGGGAATGAGATTAATTCATTTCTATCCGATCTAGCCATTTTTAGCATTCATATTGCTACCAAGACTTTGAGAAAGAAAAATATAATTTTCTTTTCTTGATCCAATTTCAAAAAGTATGATTTTGCAGTCAAAATCTCCTGAAATTATATATTACCGGATCAATCCTTGTAGAATTCAAGGGACAGAAATCACGCGATATTCACCTTCCAAGGTAATATTCCGAGGGTAAATATTCTGGATCAACCTCTTTTGCATTTTACCCATTCATATTAAATTTTTTAAACGCTAAATTCCATTTTATTCAAAAATAAAAAGAGTTTCAGTTGATTTTCTTTATTTTTTCCAGATCAGGGATGACCGACGGGCAGAAGCTCCACCGACGGCCATCGCTCTGCCAAGCGAAGGGTCATCTAGGAGTTCCAACTCCACCCGCCAGTAGGTCCAAGGATGGCCGTCGCTCGTGCGACATGGGCCGCCCCTGGGCCTTCCTTCTATTTTTTTTTTCTTTTCCTTCTTTTATCCTTTATTCTTATTTTTTCCTTCTATTTTCCATGAATAATTTTTCATAATTTCTTTGTCTTTATTTACTTTTCATGTTTATTTTATTGCTGATTACTGCACTTATATGATTTTTTTTGTGAGCTTTGTTATTTCTTTTTTTTTGGATTTGGGATATTAAAAATGGAGGGTACCGCGATGATCTGAGGACATTATTTGGGTTTATTTCTTTATCCTATTTCCTTTTATTTCAATTTTCATGTGCCATTTGTTGTAGATATTATTTTCATGTCATTAACATAAAAATGGCTAAATATTTATATTAATTTAGTTGGAATTTTTCTAATAAAATGGGACCAATGTCCTAATTTTTATCAAAATAAATTGTCACTTTAAAATTATTCTTTTATAAGTATGCATGCGAGGACCAATGTCCTCATCCCTAATAAATGCCTCATTTTCTGTATGATTACATGTCATTTACAATGTGGATTGTATTTCGCCCCTAGTTTTGTTGTAATTTATTGGATTTTCGTTTATCTTATTTTAATCTTACTTCTATTTATCGCTTTTGTTGTATGATCAACCTGCGCTTCAATTGACTGCATTGAAATGAATGAGAAAACGGAATGAAATTTTGTCTTCGAAACTCAATTATAATTTAATCAAAGTATGAAAAAAAGGTAAGTTCCGAACCATCTCTGGTCTTTGGCTCAACGAGGTTAGAGGACCATCTCAATGTCTCATTGGAGTGGGGTCTCCAAAATATCTCTTATTGCCAAAAATAGGCCCAATTTGCATAGTCCTAGGCTCCATGAGGTTAGAGGACCGTCTCAATTTCTTATTGGGGTAGGGTCTCCAAAATATCTCTGGCCTGCCCAAAATGGATGTATATGCGTCGTCTTAGGTTTCATGAGGTTAGAATACCATCCCAATATCCTATTGGGATGGGGACTCCAAAATATCTCTAACTTGCCCAAAATAGACACAGATGCATTGTCTTAGGCTCAGTGAGGCTAGACGACCTTTCCTAATGTTTTATTGGGTGGCGACTCCAAGAAACCTCCTTGTTGACTAAAATAAATGCCCTTGTAAATCTCTGACAAGTTTCATGAACCTCTCTTAAACACCCTAAAAGCGGGTTTTCAGGGCCTCCCAGGGTTCGGCGCTCGTCACAGTGGCGACTCTGCTGGGAACTTAAATGAGACTTCGCTTCAAAAGTACCTTGATTAAAGCATATAATTGAATTTTAATTTAAAAATTTCATCCTTTTTTTGAAATTGCATTGCATATCATTAGAGCCTTAGATCTATGCTAGTTTGTTCCTCTTTTAACCCTGGTGCATTCTTGAAACACGACCTTACGTTCAATCAATGTAGGGAAGTGTTAAACATAATCACCAGCCCAAGCCTTGTACCATTTGGTATATTAAATGGAGACCCAACCGATTTTTATGCTCATAATGAGCTAGATCCGTTGGCAGGGACCATTCTTTGGTAGACCTAAAGTATCATCATCCTGGCTAAAGCTCATGTAATGGAAGTAAATACTTCCCCTAGGTGGTATGAACCATAATACTATGCTTACTGTATTGATCATCTTGTATTAGACAAACCCAAATAATTTGATTGGTCACCTAGTTAAAGGCTTTCATGCCCCGATAGGCCCATGTCGATTTATTCGGACTGCCTAAATACATGATGGTCAGAACCCATACGTATGGACATTAGTTAAGAGAGGTTATGCTGTCAGTTTTCCACCATGCACCAAGCGCATCCATCGGGTTCCCTATTAATCCATGGACCAAACCCACCTAGGAAAGAGACTATAAGCCTCGTGTGTAAGAGAAATAAGGTTGAAAGGAATCTATGTGCTTGCATAGCACGATCATGCATTTTATGGCATTCATGCATCATCCTAACCTGGTATATTTTGCAGCCATCATAGATCTACCCAAATGGTCAAGAGGTCCTTAGGGGTGGCTATGCAAAAATCCATTCTTTGAACTACCAAAAAGCGTAGAGTACTCAGACGCACTTTCGGAAAGCAGTCACACTACCACCTCTCAGTTTTCTTTGCACAGTGAAATGGCTAATTCACCAAGAGGGACAGACGCCACCAGGGCCATAATAGCTAAAGAAGTGGGTAGACCATTTGAGGAGTTTGAGAACAAAATGATGGCCATGATGGCAATAATAGCCCAGCCTGCCACGCCACAGAACCCGGCTCCTCCTCCTATGAGACAAAATGAGCAGGAGGAGGTCAAAGAGGACCCACTTGAAGAAATTCATCCACCACCAGTGGACTTAAGGGCCAATATGTTGGCAGGGCAGAGAAGAGGGCCTGTCCGTAGGGTAGACGAGGATTGGGAAAAAGATGAATACGAGGAGCTAGCATCAGTACGGGGAAAGGCACCTCAGATGGAAGAGGCCATCTAAAAGAAGATGGAAGAGAAATTCGAAGCAATGTCGTGAATGTTGACTCGAGGGTGAGGGATGAACCCTAAGGACAAAGAATTAGAGGGAGAGGATCTGATCCCTATGAACTACAAAATGCCAGATGTCCCAAAGTTCGACGGTACTTCTGATCCTACTGCCCACATAAAGCAGTACTCATTGGTGATAAAGGGTACTACTTTGATAAAGAGGCAGAAGATAGAATACTTCCACTTGAGCTTGACTGGCTCGGTGGTGGATTGGTACTACGGTTTAGACCGGAGGACTAAGGAGGATTGAGATCTATTAATATAAGAATTTCTCAGGCAATATGACTACAACATAAGGATGGAAGTGATACTAAAGGATTTGGAATTACCAGAATAGAAGTCCGGTGAGTCTTTTCACGAGTATCTGACCCGATGGAGAAATCGGGTGATGGAGATAAAGAGAAAGCCAGATACTCAGGATCAGATCTGGCTTTTTATTAAGAATGCTAGCCCGTATCTGAAGGATGGGCTTAAGATGAAAGGTTTGAAGGATTAGGAATCACTGAAGGACATTGCCATCGAGGCTGAGGGAGAGTACCTCGCGAGAAGAGCAAGTAACGAAGCTTATGCCAAGAAGGGTGGAAGCAACCAGGAGGTGAATAAGCAAGCAAGCTCCAGCAGTGGCACAAGAAGGACAGCTGAGGTTTCAGCTACAAATACTACTTCTAGGCATTTCTCCAATTTGGGGAGGTCTCTCTCATGGGTACTTAGGAGGTTGATGAAAGAGGGGAAACTACAGCCTTTACCACCCCGACCAGCCAAGACCCAAGGACAGCCAAGGCACAGGAAAGATGAGTACTATGGTTATCATTAACATACCGGGCATGTAACTGATAATTGCAAGGCGCTACGGCATGCAATTCAAGATCTGATTTACTCTAAGCAGATCACAGATCCGGAGAAAAGAGGGAACCAGAAGAAGCCCGATTATAATAATGTGCCCCCACCAGTGTTTATGGTTGGGTCCAGTTTGCCCGAGTGGTATGTGTTAGAAGACTTATACGGCATCATTGCTAACGTTGCTATCACGCTCCTTCATGAAGCAAGTGAAAAAGGGATTCCCATAGCAATGATCAATTGCTGGTCCACTGATGACAGTAGAGATAAAAATTAGAATTTTGAAGTTGAAGGATTTCCTGACCTGTAGGGTTCGGAGGAGGAAGAGGAGAAGAGAGGAAAGAAGAAGGTCGGAGCAGTGACCCAAAGTAGAAGGGCATTTCTGGAAGTTAATAGACCACAAGACCCCGTGGTAAGTCAAAAGGAAAAAGAGCCGGAGGAGGATCCGATAATGAGGTAGTTGAAAAAGACGTCGGTTCAAATTTCTATCTGGGATTTGTTAAGATAATCTCCCTCGCATAGGCAAAAGTTAATGGAGGCTTTATGCGAGACTACAGTGGCCACAACCATCTCGCCCACGGAGTTGCTAGATATAGTCAAGGGGGTGTTGGAGAAAATGTGGTGTTTTCGAGTGCTGACTTGCCAGCAGAAGGCCGCAATCATAATCGCCCCCTGTACTTAAGGGCTCAGATTAATCAGAAACACACAATGTGTGTTATGGTGGATGATGGTTCATCAATCAATGTTTGTCCCCTGGTGGCAATGGCAGCTTTTGGAGTATCAGAGGATATGCTGACTAAGTCTGATCTGACGATCACGGCTTATGATAATTCTCGAAGGCAGGCATCGGGGACATTCAAGACGATGGTCAAGACGGGGCCAGTTGAGACTGAAGTGGAATTTGTGGTCCTTCCTATTCCTGCCAATTTCTCAGCCCTCTTAGGCAGGCCTTGGTTCCATAAACTGGGAGGGGTGCCTTCTGCTTTGCACTAGATGGTTAAGATTCCTCATGAGGGACAAGTATTAACGATAAGAGCCACAAGGGATAATCAGGTCTTAGTGCTGGAAATTACAAGGCAACCCTTCAGTGGGTTTCATGTCGCCGTAATAAATGGGGAAGAACGCATCGAGGCGAGCCATCAGGTGGTAAACATAATGAAGAGGATGTATTTCCTCCCTGGTGCAGGTTTGGGCAAGAACTCGTAGGGACTGCCGGTAGCCATCGCCACAAGAGGCCAAAAAGATAGGAGGGGAATTGGGTATAAAGGTGTTGTAAAGAAGGGCAAGGAGTAAGTAGATGAGATCCCCCATATCAAGGAAAGTTTTGTGCCAGCAGTTTCAACTTATGCCAACACGGGGGAAGCATAACCTCAATGGGTGGATGGAAGAATTGTGTCGGGTTTTGAGGTCTTCAATGATGTCTTTGATTGGGACATTGGATTGATCAAGCAAGCTGAGGGTTTTTGGAATGAGGAAATCATGACCAAGGAGACAGTTTGGGACCGCGAAGCACCCGAGGAGGTTATTACTGAGAAACTGATGACTGCCCGTTTGAAAGCGAAGGGAAAGATGGAAGATGAAACTGCAAGGAAATAGAGTAAAGACATACAGGGGGTTGCCGCAGTGCCTCCAAAGTGCCAGTTTGATTCAGAGCTATCGGCTGCAACAGCTGAGTCGGCAAAAAAAGAAGAAGAAGATAATTTACATTTTCTTTTTACACCTGAACTTTTCAATAATATTGATGATATTTCTAGTTCTATTAATAATATGAACAATTTTGCTTGCTTGTGCGATGTTTCTGATGATTTCATTATTCATAATCTTGATCATGATTCATTTATATTTGACATTGATTCAATTGATGCTACTCCATTTAATGTTGGAACTTTGAAAAACCTAAAAGAAATCTTAATAGCATCTAATATAACTCCTGATCAGAGAAAAAAATTTGAGAGAATTTTAAGGAAATATGAAAAAGTCTTTGCCTGGACTTATGAAGATATGCCGAGAGTAGATCGTGAAATCTCAGAGCACGCTATCCCAACATACCCAGACCATAAGCCAGTCAAGCAAAAGCTTAGGAGGCTCAGGACAGAATGGGCAGAGAAAGTGAAAGAAAAAATTCATAAACAGATCGAGGCCAAATTCTTGATTGAAGTACAGTATCCAACTTGGTTGGCTAATGTCGTCCCAGTAGCCAAGAAGAACAACAAATTACGCGTATGTGTGGACTATCGAGATCTGAATAAAGCTTGTCCGAAAGATGACTTTCCACAACCCCACATTGACGTGTTAGTAGACAGTACAGCTGCTTGCATGATGTATAGTTTCGTGGATGGTTCCGCAGGCTACAATCAGATTCTTAACAAGATAGTTGATCGAATCAAGATAGACATTTGCCTATAGGGTGATTCTATTCAGTTTGAAGAATGCAGGCGCAACTTATTAGAGAATGGCAACAAGAATCATAGATGACTTGATCCACAAGGAAGTGGAAGTATACGTGGATGACATGATGATCAAGTCAGTCACCAGAGAAGGTCACTTTGAAGCTTTAGAGAAGTTCTTCAAGAGGATTAGTAAGTATAATCTGCGATTGAACCCTAAAAAAATGCATTTTCGGTGTCAATTTAGAAAAATTGTTAGGACATGTAGTCAACCAAAGAGGGATTGAGATCGACCCAGACAAGGTCAAAGCCATCAGAGAGATACCGATACCTTAAAAAGAAAAGGATGTTAGAAGTTTCTTGGGTAAGTTGCAGTATGTCAGCAGGTTTATCACCAAGCTTACTTCAATTTACAAGCCGATCTTCAAATTGCTCAAAAAAGACCAACCTGTAGTATGGAATGAAGATTGCCAGAAAGCTTCGATACCATTAGGGAGAATTTGTTGAATCCCCCAGTGCTGAGACCACCGCAACCAGTTAAACCGCTTATTCTGTATTTAGCTATAAAAGATAGCTCTATAGGCGCCATGATGGCTCAGGAGGACGAGTTCAGAGTGGAGTTTGTAGTCTATTACCTTATTAAGAAGTTCCTTTCTCATGAGGTCAAGTATGCAAAAGTAGAAAAGATTTGCCTTGTGGTAATTTGGGCCTCTAAGAGGTTGAGACACTTATAGACGCGCGTCGGTCCAGAAAGGCCCTCATTGAACCCACTTTTAGGGCTCGAGGGATTGGTTCGTATTTTTTTGATCTTGGGCATCATGAGTCATCTTGGATGCCTCTTTTCTAATAGAATATTGGAAAGGATCATCTAGACTCACAATGCCTTTGGGCACCTTTTAAGGTATTTTGGAGTCGCCACCCAATTTACAAGAAATTGGGAAAGGTTTCTAACCTCTATTGGTCTAAACTAGAGAAGGTGTTCGGAACTTCACTCTTATTAATGACTTAAGTCTATAAATGAGTTTTTAAGAAGTCAAAATTCCTTCTCTTATCTCACGCGATAATGCAGTAAATTTAAAGCGCATTTGCAAGCATATTAGAAAGCATCAAATAAAGCAATAAATAAATAAATTATAAAATAAAAAATGGGACAAAACAATCCCACAAAATGAATAAAATAAATAAAAGAAAATGGGACAGAACAATCCCCCAAATAAGAAAATATAAATAAATAAAATTTGCTTAAAATAAACAAGTAAATAAACACATATAAGAAATTAAAATGCAACATACATAAATCGGGTTATTCATTAAATTTTTTTTTATTTATTAGAAAATTGAAGAACTATTTTTTAGGGCATTGATTGAGGAAAACTGGGATGAGTGATGCCATTTTATGAAAATTTAGTTCTCCATTTGAAAGTGACATTTTATTGGCTAAAATAGGGCATTGGTCCAATTTATTAAGAAAATCCCAAATTATT
This sequence comes from Excoecaria cochinchinensis, assembly GCA_947683425.1. Classification (NCBI taxonomy): domain Eukaryota; kingdom Viridiplantae; phylum Streptophyta; class Magnoliopsida; order Malpighiales; family Euphorbiaceae; genus Excoecaria; species Excoecaria cochinchinensis. Next base: position 2,515,443 of record CANTUQ010000038.1, read on the forward strand.
ATATATATAAAACATGATTTTGTATAATGCGAATAATTAAAAATACATTTTACATACAAAATAAAAATAACATTATAAAAGGAAATAAAATAATTAAGATGCAAACTCTAAGTTTGGTGGTCTTCGATTTCCTAACCTGAGCACGCGTGTAACTCGCACAATCATACAAGCATTTAAGCCATAAAACAAACAAACGAAGTAAAATGCTAGTAAAGTAAATTAAATAATTGATATAATATAAATTAATTAATTAATTAACTAAAATTAGCTTAATAAAATAACTAATTAAAGTGATTAATAAATTAATCAAACAAAAATAAGAAAGATGTCAACAATACTAAGAGATTAATAAAATAATAACAATAATAACCTTTAAAACCTATTTATATGAAATGTTAATAATAAATAGGCTAGATAAATAATAATAGTAAAGTAAAATAGAATAAAGAATGAAAATAGTAAAGTAAAAGAGGACAAGATAACATGAAGAATGAAAACTTAAAATCAATAAGTTAAAGAATAACGTCAAAAACAAAATGGCCATAAAGAAAAGAACTAAAGTGAATAAAATAGCAAATCACATGAATGGCTAATGGCTAAAGGACAAAAGATGGCCCAAAGTTGAAAATGCAAATGGCAAATGGAATTGGGAAAAGGGAGCATCAACGACATTCACGACTTGTGAATTCCATTCACGACTTGTGAATGCCATTCACGAGTCGTGAAAGGGATTCACGACTCGTGAAAGCAAACGGGACGCGTTCGATCGGGAGAAGGGAAAATAAAGCACAATCCGATCAGTAAGGGTAAAATCCGAACAGACAACCACAATACAAGTAAGAACAAAGATAAAAACCGATCCGATACCACAAATCAATCAAAACAGAATCACAACTAAAAAACCAGAAAAACAGAGGTAAATACAGGGGGTCCAACTGACAGACCAAAAACACGATTAAGCATACATAAAGAAGCAACAAACACAGTTATTCGATCATCACAACAATGTACATGCAACGAGCAGATTAAAAAGATCAAACAATATGCATGTACAATATATACGATATACACAATATACACAAAGAACAACACTTACCGGTTTAACAAAACGAAGAAAAAGAGGAGGTAAACAGAAAGAAAGAAAAGAAGAAAAGAGAAAGAAAATAAAATAGAGGTAGCTAGTAAGTATTTACCCTCAGAATGATATTTGATCTGCGGATGATGAAGCTCTAGTTTTCCTCTTTTATTCTCTTGAAAATGATAAAACAATGACTGATAAACGCTTTTGATAAAATGTTTATGTTGAGAAGAAAACGATATGTGATTGAATCCTAAACACTAGGAATAGATTTCCTGGATTTAAGAGACAAACTCATAAGCTTTTTGAGAAACAAGAATTATTTTCTTGCTCTCCAAATTCCTCCCTCTGTGTTTTTCTTCTGTGTTTCTTCGTTCCTTCCAAAAACCATCCTCCTTTTTAGTTGTTCCACCTTTTCTTTTAATATCCCTGCCAGATTAGATGGTTTCCCACCAAATCCAACATATCCCCTTATTTTCAAACCAAATCCCTGTAAAAACGGAAGAGGAGCACGTGAGGCAAAGGCGGCAAGTGAGCCTCCTCACTAACATGAGGCTGGGCCTCACTAAGGTGAGGCCCCCATCTCACGTTGTCTCACTGCCCAAGCCCAAAAACTAATTTTAATTTTTTTTTCATTAAAAGCGGAAAACATATTTTTCGAGGAAACCATCATTTCTATCTGTCTTTTGCCCATGCACAGGCATCATTTTCATCATCGGGTAACTTCGGTCTGAGCTGCCTCAGGACTCGGTGTCTACAATACTATTTCCACTCCTACGAGGTATAAGCAGTCGCGAAATAAAACCAACTTCAATACCTATAGGAGGCTCCATCGTTTTTAGGAAAAATGGGAAGATGGTTGCTGTTATTACAAGAATTCAATGTTGAGTAGACCATTAAGGGGCGTGCAGTAGCAGAATTTTTGGTAGAACACCCTATCCAAGGGGATTCATATGAGTTCAATTTTCTGGATGAAGACGTGGCAGCCATCACAGTACAAGGTTGGCAATTACACTTTGATGGGGTAGTGAACAGCAAGGGGGAAGGAGTAGGAATCATTCTAATGACCCCAGATAATGAAAAACTCCCGCTGGCTAAGAAACTGAGATATAAGGCCACTAACAATGAAGTCGAGTACGAAGCCTACACTTTTGGGTTAGAAGCCTTGATAGCCTTAGGGTCAAAGAGCGTAGAGGTATTTGGTGATTCATCACTGGTAATCAATCAGATTCGAGACAAGTGGGCTGTTAAGGAAGAACGGCTGATACTATATGTCAAACACTTAAGGGATTTGAGCAATCAGTTGGAAGTATGCACCTTACACTTTGTTCCGAGAGACGAAAATCAATTAGCCAATACACTTCCAACTCTTGTATCGATATGAGATAACCTAGAGGGGATAGTGATGAAGCTGGTGTTAATTTCTGGTTCTGAGAGGCCTACTTTTGAGTTCAATCCTGTCATAGAAATGGAAGTTGTGGACGAAAAACCATAGTATCACAATATCAAGAATTACCTAGAAAACACAATGTTCTCAGAAGAGGCTACCGAAAAAGACCAGAGGTTGATCTGCAAGTTAACTACTCAGTTTATCTGCATAGATGGGGTGTTGTATAAATGACAAGTCGACGGTGTTCAATTAAGGTGTCTGGACGAGAAAGAGGCCGAAAGAGTAATAGAGGAAACTCATGATGGAGTTTATGGGGCCCATATGAATGGTTTGATGCTGGTCGAGAAAACCAGCTTACCATGGATACAAATTGTTCCAAGTATGTGAAAAAATGTCAGTTGTGTTAACAATATGCAGATTTGAGGCATTTGCCGATTTTAGAGTTACACAGTTTGACGTCGCCTTGGTCGTTCGCAGCTTGGGGGATAGACATTATCGGAGAGATACACCCTACGGCCTCTAATGGACATAGATTTATTATAGTCGCTATCGACTATTTTACTAAATGGGTGAAAGCTGAGTCTTTTAAGAAGGTCGATGCTCGGGATATGGCCATATTCATTGAAAAGAATTTGATATGCAGATACAGTCTCCCACATCACGTTGTGTCTGACAATGGGGTGTAATTCATGGCTGAGACTAAGAAGTTACTTCAGAAATACGGTATCGAGCATCACAAATCCTCTCCGTATCGCCCGCAAGCCAACGGGGCAGTAAAGGCTGCCAATAAGAATGTCAAGAAAATCCTGGCCAAAATGGTTTAGAACTATAAAGATTGGGCAGAAAAGTTGCCTTTTGCACTTTGGAGTTACAGAACTACCGTCAGGACTTTTATAGGAGCCACACCATATTCTTTGATGTATGGGATGGAAGCGGTGCTGCCGATTGAAAAAGAGCTCAGATCATTGAGGGTAGCTATGGAGGCTCGAATTTCGGAGGCTGAATGGGCATAACAGTGGTTGCAATATCTGAATATACTAGATGAGATAGGTTGAGAGCCTATTATCACAATCAGATTTATCAGAAAAGGCTTGCCAGGTCGTTCGTAAAGAAGGTTAAGAAACACCCGCTAAAGCAAAGGAGATTTGGTCTTTAAGCAAATGGGACCAGGTGCACAAGATATGAGGGGTAAGTTCAGACCGACATGGGAAGGTCCTTTCATTCTCAAAAAGCTATTATCAAAAGGAGCGGCAATTCTGGCAGATAGCGATGGCAATGAATTCAAGGAGCCAATCAACATTGATAGACTCAAGAGGTTCCATGGCTAAAGCTAAAAATCAAAAGAAGAGAATAAAAGCCCCACGGGTTGAAAACCAAAAAAAGGTGGCCTTGCTAAAATTGGGTGCCTCGTCAGGGTGAAAATTGAAAAAAGGCATCCTGGACAAAAATTAGAGGCTTGAGAAAAAATGTCCAATCAAGAAAACCCAAGAAGGCTGATTGGTAACAGGAGTTTGATGCTATCAAGATCTGTTCCAGGAATGAATGTAGTTTTGCATTTTGAATTAGTGCTAAATAGTGATCATGTATAGCGAAATCATACTGAAATGTACACAATTTTGAAAAAGGAAATAAAATTGAATTTATTCATTTACATTATTTTTTAGTTTTGTTTAAAAAGAAACACATTGTTCAAAATGCGTGCAAATCTGAACTATGCTCTATTACTGCTCTCGCCGGCCAGATGCTGAAGTCGACGAGTCCTATTATCGACTGCAGGGCTGAGTACCCATCCCTTATATGCACTGGTAGAAGTGACAGAGTGATCTCTGAATGAGGGTATGACAGTCTTCACCGGTAGCTTAACCCAGAGATCATGATATCTGGAGGTGAAAGCTGACGACAGGACTCCGCCTCGAAAAGATAGAGGGAGTCTCACCACATCTCGGGTCATCCCGAGCTGTCGAGCATAGTGGGCAGTGATATAAAAAGTGGCTTCGTGAAGCCCGCATAGGGGAACACACCTCGAAGAGCCGTCAACTGTCACGGCAGAAAGTGGAAGCCAGGCATTCATGAAATTAATATCCTCATCTGTTAGTTCGCCACGTCTGGTAATGCCTTCGTCAGGAGTCGCGAATGAGTACAGTCATTGACGGGGAAGAAATGTCTCAAGGAATATTGACTGATAACCCTGGGAGGAGGATCTGACAGTAGCCTCAGCTTTTCTTGTAGCCATAACTAAAAATAAAAAAAAATAAAAGTCGCTGGAGTGATTTGGGTTCACCTTAGGAAAAAGTCAGGCATAGGGTTATGTGAAAATTCAAAAAGGACGCATTTCCCGCTAAGAAAAGCTAGTGTGAAAATCCACAAGGGACGTACTACCTTTCAAAATAATGACATACCTGGAGTAATAAGGGGCTCCTAAAGAAGGCGACAGAGGAATCAGCACGGACGGAATCTAAGCCCAGGATGGTCTCGATAAGGATCAGTGGGAAAAGGGTTAGTCCATGATGAAAGTCATCCACAATCCCAAATAGATGAAGATCACCGGTCAGCTCCTCCTGAAGTCATGGTTAAATACCTCATGAGATAAAACAGGAAAATGACACCCGTAAGGTATGGGGGAACATCGGAGAAGTCCTCCAGTGCCTCAATCAGTGGCCCTAAGGCAAAAGTAGATCCCTGAGGGACCAATCAGGCAGCATCAGAAGGAGGGATGCTTAAGGCTAATGCAATATCCCTGGTATGAATCAAACCACAACGTGGGATACAGGGTATGGCACCAGGAGGAAACTATGCTCCGATGATAGCGGCAAATTTTTCAGGCAGGAGCATAGTTCCTTATAATTGAATCTGAAGATGTGAAAATGTGGGTCCCGGAAGCGAGCCGCAGCCAGAAGAAGGTTGTGATCTATTTTGGCACTTCTCAGAAATTTCAAGCCAAAAAATAGGAATAGGGTGGTATTTTCCCAAGTTTGGGGGTTATGCAGAACTCGATACATCTTGGTGAAGACAGAGGAAGACATTTTCCAAGTATTGCAACTAACAAATTGAAATTAATAAGGAAAATATGAAAAAAGAAAGGAAAACCTGGAAAAGAAGCCTTGGTAGAGGTTCGCAAGCTTGAAGTGCACAAAATTCAAGAAAAGGGGGATATTTAAAAGGAAGTATCGAAAAACGGGCTGCCCGTCTATTGGTGTTCCGATGGGAAGCCCGTCGGTCAACCTGGTTGGCCCCTCGTAGATTTATTCTCTTGCATGTTTTATGCATGCCATACGCATAAAATAATCTTTGCATATTTCTATTGTTTTTGCAATGAAGGAAATTTGACAGAGACGTTTACCGAGAACGGAAATTGGGACGGGCAACATATCCAGGTAGTGTTTATATTTTTGAATAAGGGGTTCATTAATTAATTAATTAATTAATGGGCGAAAACGAAGAAGTAAAAAATGGAATTTTTAATGGCCGACGGGATGCCCGTCATTCGGTGTCAAGACGGGTTGCCCGTCGGTCATCAAAAATTATAAAAGGAGCACTCAGCGACACTCCTTCAGTTTCTTTCTCTTCTTCTTCCTTCCTTCTTCACAAAACTAACGCCACCCCTGCATTTTTTGCCCTTTTCTCACTCATTTTTTATCCGTTTTGTGCACCACTTACGCCAAAACGATCCTTGTACCGTCACGCATATTTAGGACTAATTTTTTTGCAAATTCGTCAAGTTTTTTTCAGTGCATTTCGTCACCCACCAGGTTAGTTTGTCATCTTTTCCTACTCTTTTCTATTTCTTTTTAAGTAAATTTGCATGTAAAAGGCATGATTAGTGTATATTATCAAAATGTAGGACTACGTTTTGTCTCTTTATCCTTGATATTTTTTTTTTGGACTGTATATGAAATATAGACCATGTTTATTATAATAAAAGCAAATAATGACCAAGTAAAGGAACCATGGGCTTATGAACTTTCCCTATCTTAGAATCCAATTGGACTAAATTAAAGCACATAATGCAATTGTTGCTTGGGGCCTGAGTCTTGCTCCATTATTTTGTATTTTTTTTTCTGTAGAGAGTTGGGCACATCCTTGCCGAGATGCTGACCAAATTTTTAGAATTTTCTGGGTAGGCACATCCTTATCGGGATGCTGCCAAATTTTTTTGCTATGCACATTTCAGCCAAAATGCTGTCGAAATTTGTAAAATTTTTAATCTTTTGATCAGCTTGCTTGCTACGATAATACAAAACTAATTTTTCTTCTTTTTAGGATGCCTCCGTGATGCAACGTCCCTCACGACCAGGCCGAGCCTCAGGCTCCCATATGGATGAGCGACGAGGCCAGGATGAGATTCCACGCCTTGGCACATGTGTAGTTTCGAGCCAGCCGCTTCATCTCCAGACCGTTTCTACAGAGCATGGGGATGCTCAAAGAGGTCGATGCCCTAGTAGCAGCGGCAGGCTGGATGGAGTTTTTGTGGCCTTCATTTCAGACCCATCCTGAGGTTGTCAGGGAGTTTTTGGCCACTTTCCACTATGGGGGATTTCAGAGGTCGAACACGGAGGAGGGGGTGATTTAGTTTTGGATTAGAGGTCATTATCACAATATCACACATCGGAGGTTCACAGAGGCCATGGGACTTCCTTATGGGGATGATGTGATGGTCCCTCAGAGAGCTATTAGGAGGCATCACTGGGAGGTCATTGCCATGCTGGGGGTGCCATATGACCATGACACAGCAAAGAGTACGGTGCTTTCATCTCAGGCCCTCAGGTATATACACAAGGTACTCTCCAGTTCATACCTGGGACGGGCAGGTAACCCGGGGTCCATGGATGGGGTGGAGATCTGGAGCTTATGGGCAATAGCAGCAGGACGACGGCTCAATATTAGCTACAAGATAGTGGCTAACTTGGTCAGAGTTTCACGGGGGGTAGTCCCGATTGTATGGGCAGGAGGAGTGGTTTCCAGGTTACTTCTACATTTGGTTGTTGATCCTGATAGCTATGGGCCTCCATTTGATGAGAGTGTTTATGTGGATGCGTCGGTGGCTCTGACTATGGGGATGATTGCATAAGTGACCGATTGGCCAGAGGAATACCGGTTGCTTTCCATGCTAGAGATCAGGCATATATTCAGTCTCCCTCTACTCCAGTAAGTAGAGGAGGAGCCCCAGATAGAGGAGCAGCCTCCGTAGCAGCCTGAGTCTCAAGGGCCACAGCCCATGTGGACGCACCAACAGCATTCTCAGCTGGAGTAGGAGCAGTTTCAGACTCCATTCGATATGGATATTCAGTTCAGTATAGATGAGCTGATAGCCACCCCTCCGTCGTAGAGAGTTCAGAGTCCTACTCCACCGCCACCATCACGAGTCCAACGTTCAATGCTCTGGGAGACCGGGAGGTTCCACCCCTGTAGCAGGTCAGGACACCCGGGGGCATCCACCTCCACAGCACTTCCCCCAGAGTACAGGGTAGAGCCAGCACAGCCCACTCCATCGCCACCTCCGTAATCAGTCCAACTTGATGGCATTACTGCTATGACCGCCATTCTCACTGCCATGGAGCATCGATAGGAGGAGAGAGACCAAACCCTCCTTGAATGTCCCAATTGGTATGAGGAGAGGGACCGAGTTATGCTTGAGCTTCTAGGCCAGCAGGAGAGGCTTATAGAGGACCAGCAGAGGCTCATTAAGGAGTTGAGGCGTGGTTTGGTTGCCTCCTAGGATGCAGCAGCTCAGAGAGTACATGTGGCTATCCAGATGGTTGATGAGTCTGTCACTACCCTCAGATTCTGGGTAGAGATTTTGGAGGGGACCATACTAGCCATATCTGCATCCATCCTCGAGTTCAGGGAGCAGATAGAGACCAGGCTCACGGGCATCAGAGAAGCGGCCAAAGACTAGACAATGAGACTGTCGAGGGCCTTCACGGAGCTAGGCGGTGTGGTCACAGACACCTTGGAGTTCATCAGGGTTTGTGCTCAGCCTTTCTTAGATGGGTACAGCCAGATTCAGTTCCAGCAGGCTGCCCCCGCAGCAGGACAGCCAGCATTCGCACTGATCGTTGTCCCTCCACTTTTAGATCTAGTGGCCGAGCGCTCAGTACCTCGCCATCAGCCCTCTGCTTCCAGAGCCGGGCCATCTTCATCTTGTAGTCAACCGGTACATGTATCAGACGATAAGGAGGACCCGGAGGAGCCTTCAAACTATCACCCTCTCTAGTGTGCTCAGGGAGTCAATTTTGCTATACTTGTATATTTGTTGTATAAAGTCTACATTTTATTAGTGAAACTTACATTTTATCAAATTTATGTTTCATCTTGTATATTTACATTATTGCTAACATCTTACTCGCACTTTCAAAATGTTTGATAACATAATAAGTAAGAAAGACGAAAATAAAAGGCAGCATAAAAAAATGTTTATGAAATTACGTTTTGAAACAAATCAATCTACAATGGATTAATAAAATCTTTTATAACCACAGGGATATGGCGCCATGCTGACCCAAGGATGGTTAGCAATTAGTCACTAGGCTAGCCAGATGGTGGTTAGCAAATCAGACACTACGTCATTCAGATAATGGTTAACAGGTAGAAACCATACAGATCGGATGGAGGTATGCAAATCAAAAATCATGCCTTACAAATCGCAGTGGGGTTGTAGTTAGAGAACACTGCATCTCACGACACTCAGACACTGTACAAGCCGAGATGAGGCTAGCGGGACACATGCGATAGAACAAATTGCAATTGGGTTGTAGTTAGAAAAATACTACCTCTCACAACACTCAGGCACCATGCAAGCCGAGACGAGGCTAGCGGCACACATACGATAGAACAAATCGCAATTGGGTTGTAGTTAGAAAACACTACCTCTCACGACACTCAGACACCGTGCAAGTCGAGACGAGGCCAGTGGGACACATGCAATAGAACAAATCGCAATTGGGTTGTACTTAGAAAAACACTACCTCTCACTACACTCAGACACCGTGCAAGCTGAGACGAGGCCAGCAGGACACATGCAATAGAACAAAATGTAATTGGGTTGTAGTTAGAAAAACACTACCTCTCACGACACTCAAACACCGTGCAAGCCGAGATGAGGCCAGCGGGACACATGCGGTAGAACAAATCGCAGTTGGGTTCCAGTTAGATAACACTGCATCTCATGACGCTCAGACACTGTGTAAGCCGAGATGAGGCCAGCATGATGAAGGTGGTAGAACGAATCGTCAAAAGGTCGTGGTAAAATACACTACAACTCGGCAGCGAGGGGTCACCAGCTTAAACACACCATGGAAGGTAAAGGACCACCTCAAGTACGCATCTCTTTCCTTCTTCTCTGAATTTTGGCTCATCTAGACACTATTATACTAGTTTCCCCAAAATTGGGGGCAACTGTAGACACCGGTCCTAAGGCAGTCCAGATCAGAGTTATCCGATGAAAATATCAATGCCTATTTCCGGGCAAATGGATGAAATTTGTGAGCTTTTGCTCTTCATATTCACAAGGATTGAGGTTTTTTCTTGATGGTACGAGATTTTCGGGCATCAGGAGGAGTTTGTCTTTAGAAAATCTTGTTTTTGCTTCACTGAGGGGAGGCCCATTAGTCAGGAGACACGCCCGTCGTTCATTCTGAAGGACGGCCTCCCTCGCGCTAGTAGTGCCTGACGCTCGCTCGGGATGGGCTCGTCTCTTTTGGGAGCAACGGTCGTCGCTCGCGTGAGGAGCCCATCTCTTGAGGAGAGCGACGGTTGTCGCTCACGCGTGAAAGACCATCTCTCGCACTAAGACACACCCGTCGCTCGTGCGAGAGACGCCTGCCTCTCGAGAGTGATGGCGGTCTGTCAGCACTTGCCTCTCGTGGAGTGGTCCGCCGCTCAAAAGATCGAGAGTGCACCTGTGAACAACGCCCGTCGGTCATTAATCTGCTGCAAGATTAAACGAGATTTTCCAGATTTTCATATCTTTTCAAATATATTTCCAGATTTTCATATCTTTTCAAAATATATTTCCAAGATTTTCTAATATTTTCCAAATCTTTTCAAATATATTTCCAATATTTTCCAATATTTTCCAAATCTCTTTAAATATTTTCAAATCCCTGATTTAATTTTGAGAATATTCTGCAAATCATTTGGTTTTAATTCTGATTTCGAAAATCTTTTGCAAATTCAAATTTAAAAGTTAACTTATTTGAATTAGTTTCCTTAACCTATAAATAGGGGACTAAGGCTCATTATTTAAGGTTGTCAATTTTTACGAAATAGAGAGTTTTCTCACAAAAAAGTTCTTGCTTTTATTTTAATCAAATTTTTATCAAATATTCTTCGAATCAAGGCGAATCTGAGGGAACGAGATTAATTCATTTCTATCCGATCTAGCCATTTTTAGCATTCATAATTGCTACCAAGGCATCGAGAAAGAAAAATATAATTTTCTTTTCTTGATCCAATTTCAAAAAGTACGATTTTGCAGTCAAAATCTCTTGAAATTACATATTACGGATCAATCCTTGTAGAATTCAAGGGACAGAAATCACGCGAGATTCACCTTCCAATGTAATATTCCGAGGGTAAATATTCTGGATCAACCTCTTTCGTATTTTACCCTTTCATATTGATTTTTTAAATGCGAAATTCCATTTTTTTCAAAAATAAAAAAGAGTTTCAGTTGATTTTCTTTATTTTTTTCGGATTAGGGACGACCAACGGGCAGAGGCTACACCGACGGCCGTCGGTCGTCTGGGAGTTCTGACTCCAACCGTCGGTCGGCCCAAGGATGGCCATCGCTCGCGCAACATGGGCCATCCCTAGGCCTCCCTTCTCCATTTCCTTCTTTTCCTTCTTTTATCCTTTATTCTTATTTTTTTCTTCTATTTTCAATGAATAATTTTTCATAATTTCTTTGTCTTTTTTTACTTTTCATGTTTATTTTATTGCTGATTACTGCACTTACATGATTTTTGTTTTTGCAAGCTTTGTTATTTCTTTTTTTTCGGATTTGGGATATTAAAAATGGAGGGCACCGCGATGATTCAAGGACATTATTCGGGTTTTTTTCTTTATCCTATTTCCTTTTATTTCAATTTCCATGTGCCATTTGTTGTAGATATTATTTACATGTCACTAACATAAAAATGGCTAAATATTTATATTAATTAAGTTGGAGTTTTGCTCATAAAATGGGACCAATGTCCTAATTTTTATCAAAACAAATTATCACTTTAAAATTATTCTTTTATAAGTATGCATGCGAGGACCAGTGTCCTCATCCCTAATAAATGCCCCATTTTCTGTATGATTACATGCCATTAATAATGGGGGTTGTATTCCACCCCTAGTTTTATTGTAATTTATTAGATTTTCATTTATCTTATTTTTAATCTTACTTCTATTTACCGCTTTCGTTATCTGATCAACCTGCATTTCAATTGAATTCATTGAAATGAATGAGAAAATAAATTAAAATTTTATCTTCGAAACTCAATTATAATTTAATCAAAGTATGAATAAATGGAAAGTCTCGAACCATCTCTGGTCTTAGGCTCATCGAGGTTAGAGGACCATCTCAATGTCTCATGGTCTCCAAAATATCTCTTTATTCCCAAAATAAGCCCAATTTGTATAGTCTTAGGCTCCATGAAGTTAGAGGACCGTCTCAATGTCTTATTGGGGTGGGGTCTCCAAAATATCTCTGGCTTGCCCAAAATGGACGTATATGTGTCGTCTTAGGCTCCATGAGGTTAGAGTATCATCCCAATGTCCTATTGGGATGGGGAGTCTAAAATATCTCTGGCTTGCCCAAAATAGACACAAATGCACTGTCTTAGGCTCAGTGTGGCTAGACGACCTTTCCTAATATTTTACTGGGTGGCGACTCCAAAAAATCTCCTTTTTGCCCAAAATAGACACCCTTATAAACCTCTTACAAGTCTTATGAACCTCTTTCGAATGCCCAAAAAGCGAGTTTTTTGGACCCACGAGGTTCAGCGCACGTCACACCCACGATGGGTCATCCCTCGCAAGCAACGCCTGTCATTCCCTCTGGTGCCCATCTACAATCTAGATAATGATGCTCGTCGTTCAGTGAAAGACGCTCATCTAAGCATGCCTTGGAAGGGACGGCCTACGAAACGATTGGCGTATATCGGTCTCTCGGAGGGACACCCACTTCCTGAGGAACGAGCTATCAAGGGGCAAAGCTGGGATTCAATTTTCTTAGTGAGCGACGCTAGTCGGTCATGGTCTAGTATCGATTTCCAAGATTGCCCTCCACAGAAATCTAGAATTTGATCCTAGGAATCAAAGATTTAATTTTCTATAATTGTTGGAGAATTTTAGGGGATTTTTATCTCAAAAGACTGATTTTCTCCTTAAGAATCCAAATTCTCAAGGGTTTAGAACCTATAAATTGAGATGATTTCCAACCTAAAAGGGGGTTCTTTTTTGGAGGTTTTGGAGGAGCAAAATTAGAATTCAAATTTTCTTAGTTTACTTTTTCTTTCAAAATTCATTTTTAAAAGTTCAATTAAGGAAGAGAAATTAATTCTCTTTTCTTGGTTTATTCTAATTTTCATAGTATTAGAAATCTTAGAGAAAGTAGAGAGAAAAAGTGATTTTCTCACTAATTTCTTAACCTGATTGTGTAAAGTTCAAGGTAAGAACTTATGGTTTCATCACTCTCTAGAGATCCAAGTTCTGAGGGTAAACATTCTGGATTACAATTGGCTTAATCATACTTTAATTTCAAAAATGTAATGTGATGTGCATATTTTGACGAAATGTGAATTTGGTTAATTTGGATTACTTTGTTGATAAACCTTTTTTGTGAACTAATTATGATATTTTGGTGGTTTTGAGCTGAGAAATATGTAAAGAATGTGGAATTGGAGCTTTAAACATGCTTCAATGGAGTTTCCCTCTTGTTTTGGGGTTCTGGTGATGGCCGACGGGAAGAAGCCCCCACCAACAGTCGTCGCCCAAGTGAGAGATGCGCCATCGAGGAAACCACTTTCCTACCGTCGATCAACTTTCAGACACCCTTCGCTAGGTCTTTTTTGCTTGTCCCTGACTCTTTTATATGCCTTGCTTCTTCTTTTCTTTAGTATTTCTTTTGTCTCATCATGCCATGCATTTTCTGTTTACTTGTTAATATTTTTGACATTTAATATTCAATTTATTTTTCCGTTTAACATATAACATGTTTTTATGATGGGTTTTGTGAGCTTATTTTGGCCGGAGATGTCAAAAGAAAAGTAAAAATGGACAACACCGACGTAACTTTTCGGTTTATTTGTTTTAGACTTCTCTATGTATCATTTAGCTTCTAAACTCCCGGTTTAACTATAAATTTATGTATTTTATTAGTTTTTCTTTAATTATGCCTAAATGATTGATGTCTGTGATTTAATTGATTGCATGAATTTAATGAGAAAAGAAATGACTCACTTATAACTTTAACCAAGTGTAGACACCGGGTCCCGAGGCGGTCCAAGATCAGAATTAGCCGATGATGAAAATAAAGACCAATTCATAGGCAAGAAAGTAGGAATTGATCGTCTCCTTATCAAGTTCTTTTATCTGTCTCAAAATGCATTTAAAATTTATTATTTATTTTATTTTATTTTTAATTTTGGAAAAAGTTTTTTTTGGGTTTGCATGCGGAGGGCACACACGAGTCGTCTCGCCGAGGGAGGACCGCATGGGTGGGGGGCTACCAATGCCTGGCGTCAGGGGCACTGCCCCCTGTCGAGCGTGCTCGAGGGGGTTGCACCATGCCGTGCGCGCGACTAGGGGCACTTCCACTCGCACACGGGAGCACCCGCCCCGCAAGAGCGGCCTGTGCACGCGAGGTTGCCCCTCCCATGAGGATGCCCCTATGCATGGGCAGCCATGCGGCAGCCCCGCTGTGACGCGCGCTGAAACTAGCAAAGGCTCTCTTTGAACCCGCTTTTAGGATTCAAGGGATTGGTTTGCGTCTTTTGATCTTGGGTTCCATGAGACATCTTGGATTCCTCCTTCCCAATAGAACATTGGAAAGGATCATCTACCCTCACGGCGCCTTTAAGCACCTTTGAGGTATTTTGGAATCGCCACCCAATTTACAAGAAATCGGAAAAGGCCTCTAACCTCTATTGGTCTAGACCAAAGATTGGTGTTCGGAACTTCACTCTTATTTATGTTTTGGATAATTATAAATGAGCCTTTAACTTCCTAAAATTCTACCTCTTATCTCACACGATTTATGCATTTAATTAAAAGCGCATTGCAAGCATTCAAAAGCAATAAATAAAAGTTATAAAGAAAGCGATAAAGGAAAGCGGTAAACACGCCAAGCACATAATTACAAGAGAAATTAGGGCAGAATACAACCCCAAATGTAAACTAAATAATATTGCCCCAAAATTAATTACAAGGGCCAAAAAATATATGAACATAAATTTAAAACAAGCAAACAAAATCAAACATAAAAAAGGCATACATAAATCAGGTCATTCATTTGGTTTAGGAACATTGGTTATTTCACGCTCACTTAAAAATGGATTGAAGAGTTATTCAATTGTTGGATTGAAAATCGGGATGAGTGATCCCATTTTTGAAAAAAATTAACTCTTCGTTTTATCGTGATATTTTACATTTCTTGGCTAAAATGAGGAACATTGGTCCCAATTTTATTAGTAAAAATTCCAATTTAATTATAAAAGCATTTTTGTGATTTTTTTATTTCGTGCGTGCATAAATAAAATATTTACTTGCAAACAAACACAACACAAGTAGAGGGAATAGGAAATATCTCACCGAACAATGCGGTCTCCTATGCGTTGTGACCCACCCAGGAGGTCATGGAAATGCTCACACAATGCGACTCAAATTAAATCTCAGACAGAAAAAATAATATTAAAAATATTAGTAATAATTCTAAAAAATTAATCACGTAAAGGCAAAATAAATATAGGACATAGTAATGTAATAGGCAGACAATTTACATGCAAAATGTGATATTAATGATAACAATGATTGTAATAATGGCAACAATAGTGAAAACAATAATAATAATAATAATAATAATAATAATAATAATAATAATAATAATCATGATGAAGAGAATACCAATAATAATGAAATAATAATAATAATACAACAAGATGAACATAAAATAAACAACACTAACAACCATAATAACACACAGTAACCACAATGCTAAAAATAATAATAATGACAATAGTAACATTGATGATAATAATAATAATAATAACAAGGGTAATAATAATGATATAAAATGACAATAACAAAATACAATAATAAGTAAATAATAATAATAATAATAACACAAATAATATGATAATGACAAATATTGATAATATAAAATATAAATAGAATAAAATACTAATGATATTAACAACATAAAATAATAATAATAATAATAATAATAATAATAATAATAATAATAATAATAATAATAATAATAATAATAATAATAATAGGAAGAAGGAGATCTGTTGATAACAAATAAAAGGTTAAAATCACAAGAGTCAGAAAAGAACCATGAGAAAATCAAATAAATAGCTAAACAAAAATGTTAACAGTGACAAGCCACATTAAAATATAGGACAATAAACATAATAATAATGCCAGAAACAACAACATTAATAGCAATGAATAATAAATGAAAATAGAACGAGAACGGGTCCAAAATATTTACCCTCAAAATTTATAAATCGAATAAAACGGTGTCTTGATCCGTCCTTCTTGTCGAATTTACGGTGATAAACACCCGAACTAAATATGAAAATCTATGTTTTTACATAAATTAGCTCAAGAAAATATTTTTGGTGCGATGAATAAGCAAAGAAAATTAATTTTTTTTGCTCAAATCAAACCAAAGGTGAAATGTTTCTTAGAGAAGAAAAGATTAAAACTTGAAAAATATTTTTAAAGTTCTTCTAAAGATAGCTCTCGTCTGCCTTTTGCTTTAGAGAAGAAAGCCTCCTTTTCTTTACAAAATTCAACTCCGCTGTAAATGAGGACCAATCTTCATTTTGTTTCCTTGGTTTGTCCCAAAATGGGAAGAGACAAAGTGCTCTTTCATTTTTCGTAATCTGAAAATTGCACCAAATCGTGAAAGAAACAAAAAAAAAAATGGACTGCAAATTGACCAGGAAACGCAGAAGGCAAGGCAAAAAATGCCCCGTGAAACCCCACGACGCGCACCCCAGGAGGGCGCGCGTCGCCTGGCGATGTACACCCCCACGGTCGCACACCCCCTCGGCAGCGCGCACTCGAGCGGGCGTGCGCTCCCTCGGCAACGAGCGCCCGAGTGGGCGCGTACGCTCCTCTTGGGCGCACGCCCGTATGCAGGTGCACGCCGCTTCCGCGCAGCCATAGCCCGCACACGTGGTGCTCGAAAAAAATAAAAATAAGAATGAAAAGGGATATAAATAAAAATAAAAAAAATGAATAGGAATAAAATAAGACTAAAAATGCGAATTTTTGGAATTAAATTTTTAGAGGAACAAGGGAGATTTTCGACAAGGATGACATCATTTTTGACACCGTTACTTGTGGCAAGTATAACTTTCATCATCGGGTAATCCTGATCTTGGACCGCCTCGGGACCCGGTGTCTACAGTTGCCCCCAATTTCGGGGAACCTAGAACTTAGGTCTCTGGGTTAGCCAAAATTCAAAAAAGAAGGGAAAAGAAGCGTACCTGAGGTGGTCGCTTTCCCTGACTGGACGGTATTATTGGAGTGGCTGTTGCCATGCTGTCGGTGTATTGTCTTTTGTTGAAGTGATAGTGCCGTGATCGTGCTAACCCTCTGTGGAGTGGTAGTGCCGTCATCGTGCTAACCGTTCTGAAGTGGTAGTACCGTGGTTGTGCTAACTTTCTGTAGAATTGTAGTGCCGCCATCGTGTTGACCCTTGTGAAGTGGTAATGCCGTGGTCGTGCTAACCTTCTGTAGAATGGTAGCATCACCATTATGCTAATCCTTGTGAAGTGGTAGTGCTGTGGTCGTGCTAACCTTCTGTAGAATGGTAATGCCGCCATTGTGCTAACCCTTGTGAAGTGGTAGTGCCGTAGTCGTGCTAACCTTTGTGAAGTGGTAGTGCCGTGGTCGTGCTAATGTTATGTTTTTAGATGCTTTGTTTTTATTTCAAGAACTTCGTGTGACAATGTTTGCAATTTTAATATGATGGACAATTTTTGCTTATTTCTATGGTGTTTCTAATGATTACATTTCTTATGATCACGATGCATCCATTCATTTTTTACATTAACCCAATTAATACAACTCCATCTAATCTCGAAACTTTGGGGAATCCAAACAAAATCTTGATAGCATCTGATGTAACTCCTGAAGAGAGGGAAATTCTGAGAGATAACGTCAAAAAAAATAAATAAATAAACTGCTTGGACTAGGCATGACACGCTGAAATTTGACAAGGACATTATTGAGACAACGTTGCTTCCACATGCCAACATGACGACAAACAGAATTTCAAAAACCATCCCTTTGTCTCCTTAAAGTCTAGGATGTATACAGTACAGCCAAACAAAATCAAACTCTGAGGCCTACATCAGAAGTTAGACAAATGAAACACAGGTCCTTCACAGGGAATATACAACTCATTAGAACCAAGCCTTATGATTCCTTTCTCCCAACCATTTGAGAAATTCACTACAAAAGCCAATCAAGATTGACCTTTGACCACCTAGGACCCTTATAGCAAAACTTAGAAGGGTAGCTCATTACCTTTATAACCTGTAAAACAAAAGAGCAAAGAAAGAAAAAAAATAAAAAAATACACAAAAAAAGGAGAAGCAAAAAAAAAAAGCACAAAAAAAACAGAGAAAAAAAAAACCCACAATTTTGCCCTAAACCATCTGAGCCTAACCTGTAACCCAATCTCAACCACTAAAGGCTAACTTGTAACCCAATCTCAACCAATCTCATCCACTACATGATACTTTAGAAATTGAGCCACCAAAGCCAGCAACAGGAGTATGCAGACTTTCACTGTCAAGGTTCAAGCGAAGAAACTCACTACCTCAGCCAGTTTGCACGAGAGCCAAGAACAAGACTTTGATGCTAAAAGAACCACTCTCAGAAGGAGCAGCCTCCCCGGCTAACGAAGATGAAAGCAAATTCAATCAACACTGACGGACTAAAGGATGGTTAATGGAAAAGGCTAAAAAAAATAATAATAAAAAGGAGAGAAAATATTCAATCATGAAAACCCGAGAGGGCTGATTGATAATAGGAGTTTGATACTTTCAGGATCTATTCCGAGATTAGATGAGGTCTTATATTTTTCGAGTTAATGCCAAATAGTGATCATGTGTTATGAAATCAAATTGAAATATATGCATTTATGCAATGTTATTGATGTGACCAGAGCAGTTCATCTTGTATACTCAAAGTTGTCGGGTTTCGGCGTAGAATCAGCGCATTGGTACTATCTACCCTCCGATGCTCTGTCCACTCGAGCACTTCAGTCGACTCATCCTAATATCAACTGTGAGGCCAATTCTATAGAACCTTCATGATAGGAATCAAGCTTATACGATCATGATTTGAGATGTAAGTACATGCCGATACACTTGAAAGATCTTTTGCAACAACTTTAGCCCGTCTTAAAAAAAAGGCCGTTAGAGATGAAAATCGTAATTGGCGCTCTAAGCAAAAGTTACGCCAAAGGGCAGGGTGAAAACCTGAAAATAGGCAGTCTGTCCTACAAAAAATGAAATGAATAAAAGCCGTTGGATTGGGTTGGGTCCATTCCAGGCAAAAAATAAGGCACAGGATTACGTGAAAATTCAAAAAGAACGCATTTCTCGCTAAGAAAAGCTAGTGTGAAAATCCACAAGGGACGCACTACCTTAAAAGAATGACTACAGGTATTAGAGGAGAACCTCATAATCCCTAAAGGCATAAAATTCAAAAGCAATTTCAAGGGACATCGATCCTACTGCAAATTGTGACCGAATCGGCTTTCGCCCCAAATCCACTTAAACGAATTCTTGTCTTGCATTGCTGCATACACATGCATCTTGCGTGCATGCTTACTATTTTTCCTGCATATTTGGCTTTCTAAGTCTTACAGAAAGAGAGAATCGATGAGAATGCCGACAAGAGGCGAATGACGACATGGATCAAAATACCAATACAACAACCAACAAAAGACCTCTCAGGAGGCGATCAACCGAAGACCTCTCAGGGGGCAGGCGATCAACCGAAGACCTCTCAGGGGGCAGCCAACGAGCCGAAGGCCTCTCAAGGGGCTGCCAACTAGCCGAAGACCTCTCAGGGGGCGATCAACCGAAGACCTCTCAGAGGGCAGCCAACTAGCCGAAGACCTTCTAGGGGGAAATCAACCGAAAACCTCTTAGGGGGTAGCTAACTAGCCGAAGGCCTCTTAGGGGGCAACCAACTAGCTGAAGACCTCTCAGGGGGCAGCCAACTAGCCGAAGACCTCTCAGGGGCCAATCAACCGAAGACCTCTCAGGGGGCAACTAACCGAAGACCTCTTAGGGGGCGATTAACAGAAGACCTCTCAGGGGGCAACTAACTAAAGACCTCTCAGGAGGTGATCAACCGAAGACCTCTAAAGGGGCAACCATCCGAAGACCTCTCAGGGGACGATCAACTGAAGACCTCTCATGTGGTAGCCAACTAGCTGAAGGCCTCTCAGGGGGCAACCATCCGAAGGCCTCTCAGGGTACGATTAACCGAAGACCTCTCATGTGGTTGCCAACTAGCTGAAGGCCTCTCAGGGGGCAGCCAACTAGCCGAAGACCTCTCAGGGGGCAGCCAACTAGCCGAAGACCTCTCAGGGAGCGATCAACCGAAGACCTCTCAGGGGGTAGCCAAAGACCTCTCAGGGGGCGATCAACCGAAGACCTCTCAGGGGGCAGCCAACTAGCCGAAGGCCTCTCAGGGGGCAACCAACTAACCGAAGACCTCTCAGGGAGCGATCAACTGAATACCTCTCAGGGGGTGATGAACTAAAGACCTCTCAGGGGGCGATCAACCGAAGACCTCTTAGGGGGCAACTGGCCAGCAAAAGACCTCTCAGGGGGCACCACCTCAGAAAGGATAACACGCCAATAATATCATCCAGTCTGGAAAATTGACCGCCTCAGGTATGTGTCTCTTTCCTTTTTTTCTGAATTTTGGCTCACCTAAGCACCTAAGTTCTAGGTTTCTCAAAATTGTGGGCAACTGTAGACACCGGGTCCCGAGGCGGTCTAATATCAGGATTACTCGATGATGAAAATAATACTTGCCATAAATAAAGGTGTCGAAAATGATGTTTCCCTTGTCGAGACCATTTTTTAAAAAAAATTAAAAAATAAATATTTATTATTATCAAAAAAATTTAAATTAAAAAATTTGGAAGTGTTATTTTTTATATACCAAAATTTTGATTAAAAAATATTTATATTTAAAAAGGGAATTAAAAGTAATTAATTAAATATTTGATTTAAAAAAATTAATTAATTAAAAGAAAAGTTAGATTTAAAAAAAAAAGTAAAACATTAAACCGTGAAAAGAATTAAGGTGTATCATTTGGTGGCCTTTAGTGGC
The DNA here is from genome assembly GCA_947683425.1 of Excoecaria cochinchinensis. NCBI lineage: Eukaryota > Viridiplantae > Streptophyta > Magnoliopsida > Malpighiales > Euphorbiaceae > Excoecaria > Excoecaria cochinchinensis. Next base: position 2,536,499 of record CANTUQ010000038.1, read on the forward strand.
CGCATGTGGGCTTTCCACATGCGGCCTCCATGCTGCATACTGGGCGCAAGCATGCAGACTCCCACGAGGAGGCCGCAGCTCACGCCCCGCATGCGGGCCTCAACATGCGAGTTTCTGCCTGCGGGCTCTTCCACTCTCCAGTGTGCAATCGCTTTCTACCTGCAAAAAATCAATTTTTAGGACTGCACAAATAAGATTTATTCACATTTTAAGCTTATTTTGAAAAAATAAAAATTAGAAAGTTAGTTTTGTTTTTTCCATTCTTGGGGAAGTGAAGAAATTAGAGGAACTGTCTTCATTTTCATGAACAAGAGCTGCATTTTTCAAACAAAAAAAAAGGGTTTTTTCTCTCAAGTGGGCAGACGGGAGTATTTTTGAAAGAAAGAAAATTTTAGACATTTTTCAAGATTCAATCTTCTTTTTCTCTAAAATATTTCATCTTTGGTTTGATTTGAACAAGAAAAATTAATTTTCTTTGCTTGATCATCCCACCTAAATTTTTTTCTTGGGTTTTTTATTTGTTAAAAAACTTAGATTTTCACAAGTATTTTTTTTTTTGTATTTATTACCACAAAATTCGAAAAGGAGAACGGATGAAGGCATCCTATTTTTTTATCTATAAAATCTGAGGATAAATATTCTTAGACCCGTCCTCATGTAATTTTGTATATCATTTATCGTTGTTAATATTATTATTTTCGAACTATTATTTTTATTGTTATTATTATTATTATCATCATCATCATTATTATTATTATTATTATTATTATTATTATTATTATTATTATTATTGTAGACATATTTGCTTGTTTCGTTATTCTGCCATTGCTCTTATTATTATTATTATTATTATTATCCTGTTGCCATCCCTATTATTATTATTATTATTATTATTATTATTATTATTATTATTATTATTATTATTATTATTATTATTATTATTATTATTATTATTATCCAGTTGCCATCATTTTATTACCATCATTATTGTTATTGCTATTACTTTGACATTGACTTTTTATTATTATTCTTAGGCTTTTGCATGACTCTTTTAATTTACTTTGCATGTAAATCGTTTGTATGTTAAATTAGCATGTCCTATATTTATTTTGTCTTTATTTGATTAATTTTTTAGAATTATTACTAATATTTTTAATATTATTTTCTATATGAGATTTAAATGTGAGTTGCATTATTTGAGCATTCCCGCGACCACGCGGATGGGTCATACCGTATAGGATACCTATCATTTGGGTGAGATCTTTCCTATCCCCATTTTTGTGCTGTGTTTGTTTGTAAAAAAATAGTTTTCATGTATGCATGCGTCGGATAAAAAATCGCAAAGATATTTCTATAATTAAATTGGGATTTTCACTAATAAAATTGGGACCAATGTCCCTCATTTTAGCCAAGGAATGTAAAACGTCATAATAAAACAAATAGTTAAATTTTCTCCAAAATGGGATCACTCATCTAGGATTTTTCAAACTAGCAATCGAATAACTCTTCGTTCCCTTTTTAAGTGAGCGTGAAGGAACTAATGTTCCTAAACAAAATGAATGCCCCAATTTATGTACGTCATTTTTTATGTTTGACTTTGTTTGTTTGTTTTAAATTTATGTTCATATATTTTTTGGCCCTTGTAATTAATTATTTTTGGGTCAATGTTATTTAGCCTTTACTTGGGATTGTATTCAGTCCCAATTTTCATTTCGATTTTAATTGGCTCTCTTTCATATGGGATTGTATTCTGTCCCAATTTTTCTTATAATTGTGTGTTTGGCGTATTTACTGCTTTTTTTTATCGCTTTCCTTAAGGCTTTTATTTACTGCTTTTGAATGCTTGCAATGCGCTTTTAAATTAAATGCATTAATCGCGTGAGAGGATAGATGGAATTTTATGAATTTAAAAACTCATTTATAATTAACCAAGACATAAATAAGAGTGAAGTTCCGAACACCATCTCTGGTTTAGACCATAGAGGTTAGATGACTTTTCCTAATTTCTCGTAAATTGGGTACTCCAAAATACCTCAAAAGTGTCTAAAGGCGTCATGAGGCTATATGATCCTTGCAAATGTTCTATTGAGAGGGAGGCATCCAAAATGTCTCATGGCACCCAAAATCAAAAAGACGCGAACCAATCTCTCGAGCCCTAAAACGGGTCTCGCCTAAGAGGTTTTTTGCTAGGTTCGGCGCGCGTCACACAAAGTCAAGCATAAAAAATGACATACATAAATCGGGATATTTATTTAGTTTAGGAATATTGGTTCCTTCATTCTCACTTAAAGAGGGATTGAAGAGCTATTTTGGTTATTGGATTGAAAACCGGGATGAGTGATTCCATTTTTGGAAAACTTAACTCTTCGTTTTATTCGTGACATTTTTCATTTCTTGGCTAAAATGAGGGACATTGGTTCAAATTTATTAATAAAAATTCCAACTTAGTTGTAAAAATATTTTTGTTATTTTTTTATCTTACATGCATATAAAATAAAATATTTTATTTACAAACAAACACAAACACAAAAAAATGGGGTAGGAAATGTCTCACTCAAATGATACGGTCTCCTACGCATCGTGACCATTCCATGTGGTCACGGAAATACTCACACAAGGCAAATCACATTTAAATCCCAAACAGAAAATAAAATTAAAAATGTTAGTAACAATTCTAAAATCAAACAAATAAATATAAAGATAAGATAAATATAAGACATATTAATTCAATATACAAATAATTCACATGTAAATGAAATTAAAAATAAGTCATGTAAAAACCTAAGAATATTAATAAGAACAATGACAAAGTAATGATAATAACAACAATAAAATAATAATAATAATAATAATAATAATAATAATAATAATAATAATAATAATAATAATAATAATAATAATAATAATAATAATAATAATAATAATAATAAGAATAAGAATAAAATACCAATAATGATAAAGAGAAAAAGACAACAGTAAAACACAATAATAATAATAATAATAATAATAATAATAATAATAATAATAATAATAATAATAATAATAATAATAATAATAATAATAATAATAATAATAATAGTGGCAACAGAATGATAATAATAATAATAATAATAATAATAATAATAATAATAATAATAATAATAAGAAGAAGAAGAAGAAGAAGAAGAAGAAGAAGAAGAAGAAGAAGAAGAAGAATAAGTATAATAATAATAATAGTGATACTAATGACAACAACACTAATAACAATAATAAAATCAACAGTAGGATACAATAAGAATGATAATAATCAAGTTAAAACCACAAAAACATATCAACAATGATGATAACCACATTAAAAATAGAAATAAATGATAATAATAGCAAAAATAGAGACAAGAGATGATATTCACAATAATGATGGAATATTGACCATAATAATAATGAATAAAATGAAATAAGCTGAAGAAAACGGGTCCAAAAATGTTTACTCTCAGAATTTATAGAGTCGAGAAATAATGTCTTAATCCGTCCTCCTTGTCGATTTTGCGGTGGCAAAACACCAGAAAGATTTAAGAAATATTAAATTTTAACAAAAAACTCAAGAAAATAATTTTTTATGGAAGGATCCAGCTAAAGAAATTAATTTTCTCTGCTCAGATCCACCCAAGAACAAAACCCTTTTTTAAAGGAAAAAGATTTAAATTCCTAAATATTTTTTTGAAATCTTTTCTTTATCTGTCTCCCTTTTCTCTCTAAGAAGAAAAGATTTTTTTTTTTTACTAAGGAAGTAGCTCCCCCGGAAAATGAAGTTCAATTCCCTTTTAATTTCACTGTCTCCCCAAAATAGATAAAACAAAAATCACTTTTTAATTTTATTTTTCCAAAAATCATTAAAACATGAAAGAAAACTGATTTTTTGCAGTCTCAAAAATCAATTTTTACAGGTGAAAAGTGACTGCACAGGCGCAAGGTACAGGAGGTCGCACGCGGAGGCCCGCAAGTGGGGGCCGCAAGCGAGCTGCGGCCCTTGGAAGGCCATGAGCACACAACATGCGGCCTCCCCATGGGAGGCCGCATGTGGCCACCACAAATGCACATTTTTATTTATTTATTTATTTTTCTTAAATCAAATCCTTTTTTTTTTCTTCTTAAGATTAAATCTTTCTTTTCTTCTTACGATTAAATCCTTTTTAAAAAAAAAAAAATCTTTTAATCAATTTTTTTTCTTAATTAATTTATTTAATTCCTTTTTAAATATATGTATATTTATTTTTTATTATTTTTTTTAATCAAAATTTTTTGATATATATAAAAATAATACTTCCTACACTTTTTTATTTCTAATTAATTAAATTTTTTATATATGTATTTATCTATTTTTTTTATTTTTATTAAAAAAAAGTCTTGATAAGAGAAACATCATTTTTGACATTTTTGTCTGTGAGTAAGCATCATTTCCATCATCGGATAATCATAATCTTGGACCGACTCGAGACCCTGTGTCTACAGTTGCCCCCAATTTTGGGAAACCTAGAACTTGGGTGCCTAGGTGAGCCAAAATTCAGAAAAGAAGAAAAGAGACACGTACTTGAGGCGGTCACTTTTCTAGACTGGATGATATTGTTTGAGTGGTTGTCGCCATGTTGACAGTGTATTGTCTTTTGTTGAAGCGGTAGTGCCGTGATCGTGCTAACCCTCCATGGAGTGGTAGTGTCGTCATCATGCTAACAGTTCTGAAGTAGTAGTGCCGTAGTCGTGCTACCCTTCCATAGAATGGTAGTGCTGTCATCGTGCTAACCCCTCTGAGAATTAAAGCGGTAGTGCCGTGATCGTAATAACCCTCCGTAGAGTGGTAGTGCCATCATCATGCTAACCCTTCTGAAGTGGTAGTGCCGTGGTCGTGCTAACCTTCCGTAGAATTGTAGTGTCGCCATCATGCTAACCCTTCTGAAACATGAAGCGGTAGTGCCGTAATCGTGCTAACCCTCCGTAGAGTGGTAGTGTCGTCATCGTGCTAACCCTTCTGAAGTGATAATGCCGTGGTCGTGCTAACCTTCCATAGAATGGTAGTACCGCCATCATGCTAACCCTTCTGAAACATAAAGCGGTACCGTGATCGTGCTAACCCTACGTAGAGTGGTAGTGTCGTCATCGTGCTAACCCTTTTGAAGTGGTAATGCCGTGGTTGTGCTAACCTTCTGTAGAACGGTAGTGCCGCCATCATGCTAACCCTTCTGAAACTTGAAGCGGTGCCCCTGAGAGGTCTTTGGCTGGTTGCTTGGATTGGTGTTTTGTTTGATGTTGTCACTCGCCTTTTATCGGTGTTCGCATCGAATCTCTCTTACTGCAAAACTGGAAAGCTAAATATGCAGGAAAATTGGTGAGCATGCACATGAAATGTATGTGTCATACAGGAATGCAGGATAAGAATTCATCTTAGTGGATTTGGAGGCGATAGCCGGTTTAGTCGCAATTTGTAGTAGGATCGGTGCCCTCTAGAATTGCTTTTGAATTTCATGCCTTTGGGGATTATGAGGTTCTCCTCTAATACGTGTAGTCATTCTTTTAAGCTAGTGCGCCCCTTATGGATTTTCACACTAGCTTTTCTTAACGGGAAATACGTCCTTTTCGAATTTTCACATAACCCTGTGCCTTAAATTTTGCCTGGGATGGACCCAACCAATCCAGCGGCTTTTATTTATTTCATTTTTTTGTAGGACAGACTGCCTGTTTCTAGATTTTCACCTTGCCCTTTGGCCTAACTTTGCTTAGAGAGTCAGTTACGATTTTCATCTCTAATGGCCCCTTTGTTTTTTTTTATAAGAGAGGCTGAAGTTGTCGCCAAAGAACTTTCAGGTATGATCGGCATGTACTTATGTCTCATATCATGGTTATATGAGTTTGATTCCTATCATGAAGGTGCTGTAGGATTAGCCTCATAGTTGATAGCAGGATGAGTCAATTGAAGCGCTTGAGTGGGGAGAATATCGCGGGGTAGATAGTAATAATGTGCTGGTTTTATACCGGAACTAGACAACTTTGAGTACGCAAAATGAACTGCTCTGGTCACATCAATATATCATTGTGTAAATGCATATATTTCAATTTGATTTCATAACACATGATCATTATTTGGCATTAATTCAAAAATATGAGGCCTTATCTAATTTCGAAATAGATCCTGAAAGCATCAAACTCCTATTATCAATCAGCCCTTTTGGGTTTTCACAATTGAAGATTTTCTCTCAGCCCTTTTTTCCTTTTTTTTAGCCTTTGCCATGAACCCTTCTTCAATCCGTCAGTATTGATTGAATTTACTTTTATCTTCATTAGCCGGGGAGGTTGCTCCTTCTAAGAGTTGTTCTTTTAGCATCAAAGTTTTGTTCTTGGCTCTTGTGCAAACTGGCTGAGACAGTGAGTTTCTTCGCTTGAATCTTGACCGTGAAAGTCTGCATATTCCTATTGCTGGCTTTGGTGGCTCAATTTCTAAAGTATCCTGCAGTGGTTGAGATTTGCTGAGATTAGGTTACAAGTTAGGCTTTAGTGGTTGAGATTGGGTTACAGGTTAGGCTCGGATGGCTTAGTGCAAAATTGTAGGTTTGTTTTTTTTTTTTCTCTCTTTTTTTTGCTTTTTTTTCCCTTTTTTTGTGCTTTTTTTTATTTTGCTTCTCCCTTTTTTTTGGTTTTTTTTTTCTTTTTGTTTCTTTTTTTGTGTAGAGGTAATGGGCTCTCCTTCTGAATTTGGCTATAAGTGTTCATGCTTTGCTTATCTCGATCTCATATAATTAGAGGTTAATCTTGATTGGCTTTGGGGTACATATCTCAAATGGTTGGGAGGAAGGGAGTCACAAGGCTTGGTGCTAATGAGTTACATATTTCTTATGAAGGTCCAGAGTTTCATTCGTCTGACTTCTAATGTAGCCCTCAGAGTTTGATTTGGTTGTACTGTATGCATTCTAGACTTTGAGGAGACAAAGGGCTGGTTTTTGCAATTTTGCTCGATGTCATGTTGGCATGTTGAAGTAGCATTGTTCCAACAATGTCCTTGTCAATTTTAAGCATATCATACTTGGTCCAGGCAAAGACTCTCTCTTTTTTTTATCTCTTGACTTTATCTCTCAGAATTTTCCTCTCTTTAGGATTCATATCAGATGCTATCAAGATTTTATTTGAATTTCCCAAAGTTCCAAGATTAAATGCAGTTGTATTAATTGGGTTAATGCCAAAAAAATGGATACATCATGATCATAAGAAATGAAATCATTAGAAGCACCATACAAATAAGCGAAATTGTTCATCATATTAAAATTGCAAACATTGTCATAAGAAGTTCTTGGAATAAAAAGAATAAAACATCTAAAAAACAAACATTGTCTTCTTCACCACCCTCACCAGTGGATTGACAATCTACCAATGCCAGGGGAGTCCCTTCTTCAATCATCTCCTGACGGATGATAGTGACGTACTCATCTTCCCAGACCCAATCAAACACATGGCGGGGGAACTGCATTATAGCTTGCCTTTTTCTTCTTCTCTCTCTTCTCAAGGTCACTGATCTCTTTGGAGTCAATGAGATCCTAGACCTTGTTCCTCAAAGTTCGGCAACAATCTATCAGGTGCCCAGTGTGCTGATGGTAGGCGCAGTACTGATCATCTCTATGCCCCGGCTGTCCCTGATTCGCAGTTGGACTAGGTGGTAGTGGTCTCAGCTTACCCTCCTTTATTAGTCTCTTCAACACCCAAGATAAAGGCCGGCCCAGATTAGAAAAGTGCCTCTGTCCTTGTCCCACTCCGGTAGTTGAAACCTCGACCATCTTGCCATTTCTACCGTTATTGCTTCCAGCACCGCCTGATCTGTACCCTGACTGGTTCCCAAAGTTTTTTCCAGCAAAGTTATTTTGGCTTGCTTTCTTTGCCCGGTAAGCCCCTTCAGCCTCTACATCAATGTCCTTAAGTGGCTCCCAATCTCTGAGCCCCTTAAAGCTGAGCAAGTCCCTCAAGTAAGGGCAGGAGTTCCTGATGAATAGCGTGATTTGGTCAGCAGTGTCAGGCTTTTGCTTCATCTCCATAACCCCATTTATCCATCTGGTGAGGTATTTGTGGAATGACTCATCACTCCTTTGCTGCAAAAGCTCGAGGTACTTTAGGGTGACCTCCATTCTAGTGCTGCAGTCATACTGCTTCGTGAATTCACCAGTCAAAAGGTCCCAGTCCTCCTTAGATCTCCTATCCAATCCGTGATACCAGTCTACTGCCGAACCCACCAAACTAAGGCAGAAATATTCTACCTTCTGCTTCTTGGTTAGCCCTGTACCCTTCACACTAGGGTGTATTGCTTAATGTGTGCAGATGGGTCCGAAGTACCATCGAACTTTGGTAGCTCAGGCATCTTAAACCTTTGGGGCAACAGTTCTTCATCCCCCAAATCTCTATCCTTAGGGTTGATTCCCTTCCCAGCTGTCAACGAGCAAGTGATCACTTTAATCTGCTGCCTCATTCCTCTCATAGCCTCATCCTCCACCCTTGGTGCTCTACTCCTCACAGCTTGATGGGCTACTAGCTCCTCAACCTCATCTTCCATCAGGAAATCCTCATCAGGATTAGGGATCCTTACCCTTCTTGGCTCAACGAGCATAACAACTGCTTTAAGCTCATTGATAGGTTGGTGAGCAACATTACCTATAATGGGGGCCTCTTCACCAATAGGCTATTCAAATTTCCCTCAAGGAGGGGCTGCCAGTAGTTGTAGAGCGACAGGTGGTTGTGCAGCTGGAGGAGGGGCAATCCTTTCGGCCATAACGCCCATTATCTCTAACACCCTCCACTCAAAATCCTCTAGTCTCTTGGCAAGGTCTTGAGTGGTTAGACCTTCGGTCTCTTCTGCCATTGAGGATGATACACTAATCATTGAGAGCGACTCAGAATCCCAAACAGGCACTAATTTCAACAATCCAAAGAGCAGGTTTGTCCTTACTAGCTGACCGTCAGAACCTCTAGTCCACTTAGATGAATTTATGATGGATGAAAGACTCAAATTTTTAGAATGATGCATAGATAACATGTACAATGCATGATAGTGAGTTGTGTAGCATTTTGCAACTATATACGAGCAAGTAGACCCTTATAACCTTTTAACTCCCGCACACGAGGTCAAATGGTCTCTTCCTAGGTAGGCTTAGTCCATGGTTCAACAGGGGACCCTATGAACGCGTATGGTGCATAGTGAAAGACCGGCAACATAACTGTGATGCGCGTCGAACCCCGTTGCGCCCCGAAGGCCAGCCTTTAGGGCTCTCGGGGATGAGGTTCATGGAAACTTGCAAGTGAAATTGCAAGGGCATCTATTTTGGGCAACAAGGAGGTTTCATGGAGTCGCCACCAATAAAACATTGGGAAAGTTCATCTAGGCTCAGTAAGCCTAAGACAACATAGCTATGTCCATCATAGGCAAGCCGGAGGTGTCTTGGAGGCCCCACCGTAATATTAGGATGGCCCTCTTAACCTCGCGCTTGGGCAAACCAGAGGTGTCTTGGAGGCTCCACCTTAATAGAACATTAGGATGGCCCTCTCGCCTCATGGCGCCTAGAACTGTGCAAGTTTTGAGCCTTTTTATGGGACACAAGAGGTGTCTTGGAGGCCCCATCCCAATAGAACATTGAGATGGCCCTCTCGTCTCGTTGAGCCCAAAGACTAGAGATGGTTCGGGACTTCTCATTTATTCATACCTTGGTTAGGTTAAAATTGAGTTTTGAATTTAAGTTTTCATCCCTTTTCGCATACGTTTTTATGCAATAATTAGAGCGTAAGTTGATCATTTAAGGAAAACAGTAAATGAAAGCATAATTAAAATAAAGTGCATAAAAATAAATTACAACAAAACTAGGGGAACAATACAACCCCCATCATAAATGAAATATAAATTATACATAAAACGGGTTATTTATTAAAGATGAGGACATTGGTCCTTTCATGCATAGTTAAAGAAAATAATTTTAAAATAACAATTTATTTAGATGAAAAATTGGGACATTGGTCCCACTTTATTGGAAAAAGCCAATTTATTTATAAAAATATTTTTGTGTAATTTTTAATTAAGCGTGCATAAAATAAAGGATTGCATTAATAATTACATGACAAATAAATTAAAAAGATAAATAAAGGAAAAACATTAAATACAATAAAAATAAATCCCCGGATCTCCTCCTTCGCTCGCATGGATGTTCAAACAAGGAAAAATAAGGATTTGAAACCAAAATCAAGCACAAATAAAATTGATGTTAGTAATTAAATCAAGAAAATCAATTAAATACATAAAACAATAAATAATAGATTAGAATAAATAAAATATACATTATGTATGACAAATAAACTAAATGACATATTAAAATAAATAGATTAACATATTAACAAAATAAATAATGATGATAATAATAATAATAATGATAACAATAGAAATGAAGAATAAACAATTAAATAAAATAATAATAGAATGCAAAATAAACAATTAAATAAAATAAAGTAGAAAGAATATTAAAAATGTTAAGACGATATACAAAATCACATAAAATAAATAAAAACACAATAAATATAAAAATCTGCATTGTTAATAATTAAATATGAAAAAAAAACAAATAAAAAAAATAAAAAGATTAAGCCTAAAATGTTTACCCTCAGATTTTTGATTCGATTGATGAAAAATATGATTGATTTCCTTGATTTGATTCACAAAATAAAAATAAAAATAAAAATAATTGAAATTTTATTTCAAGAGAAAATTGCTTAAAAAATAATAGAAGAAAAAAATTAATTCTCAAGAACAAAGAATTGATTTCTTTGTCTTAAGAATATTTATTGATAAAAATTGTTAAAAAGAAAAACATAAATTTAATTTTTAAGAAAAAAAAATTATTTCCTGTGTCTTAAAAGATTACAATTGAATATAAATCCCAACCTCAAGAACAAAGAATGATTTTTTTGTCTCAAGAAAAATTCTAGATTAAAAAAATTGGATTTTTTAACCTAAAAATTTTATTTGGAGAGAAAAAAGTTAAGAAAATTTTAGAGAGAATTCTTAGAGAAGAAAAGTAGAAGAAAATGAAATTTTTGATGTAAAATGAACTCCCCCTCATTTCTTTTCCAAATTTTCTATTTAAATGAACAAAAATGAAAAAAAAAATTAATTAGGGAAGAAAATAGGATTTTTAATGAAATTTCTTTGATTTGGGTGTAAAAAAGGAAGAAAAACATTAAAATCCCAAAATAATAGTGAAAAAAGCAAGAAAAATTAAGAAAAAACGGAAAAAGGGGAAAAAACCCCGTTTGTGGCGGATCTGGGCTAACCGACGGGCGTCGGTCGCGCTGCCGCACATCGACATCCGATATTTTTTTTAATATGACTAAAAAACACTTAAATTTTTAAATTTCATTTTAAGAACTAATTTTTAAAATATTTTTATTATTTTTTATTTTTTATTCTAAAATGCAAATTTGACAAGAAAATCATCACTTTCAACCTTGTCGCCCGTAAATAGGCAATTTATCATCATTGGGTAACTCCGATCTAGGCTGACTCAGGACCCGGTGTCTACAATAACACTCTTAATTTAAAACATATGCGTATGGGTTTTGGCCACTACATATTCGGACACTTCAATTAAATTAAGGTGAACTTATTAAGGCATGAAAGCCTTTGACAGGGACCACTTAATTTGCTTGATTTTGTTTAATACATGACAGCCCACATCACAAGCATCATATTACAGTTCATGTCACCTAATGGAAGTTTCTATTTGCCATTACATGAGCTTTGGTCAAGGTGGTGATACTTTAGGGCTACCTAAGCATGGTCCCTGGCAACGGGTCTAGCTCATCATGAGTATAACGACCGATTGGGTCTCCATTCGATATACCACGAGGTACTAGGCTTGAGCTGGTGATTATCCTTAACACTTTCCTACAATGAGTGAAAGTAGGGTCGTGCTTCGGGAATGCACCGGGGTAAAATAAGGGACCAAACTAGTGTAATTCTAAGGCTCTAAAATGATGCAGTACAATGTTCGAAAAGAGGTAGAATTTTAAGTTTTAATGACCTAATTATGCATTTTAACCAAGACACTTTCAGAGCAAAGCCATAAAGGTCCTCAGTGAAGTCGCCACCTTGACGCGCGCCAAACCTAGCAAAGGCCCTCATTTAGGAGACCCGCTTTTAGGGATCGAGGGATTGGTTCGCGTCTTTTATGATCTTGGGTGCCATGAGACATCTTGGAATCCCTACGCAATAGAACATTGGGGAGTTTATCTAGCCTCACGACACCTTTAGGCACCTTTGAGGTATTTTGGAGTCGCCACCCAATTTACGAGAAATTGGGAAATGTCATCTAACCTCTATCGGTCTAAACCAGAGATGGTGTTCGGAACTTCACTCTTATTTATGTCTTGGTTAATTATAAATGAGTTTTAAATTCATAAATTTCTATCTCTCCTCTCACGCAATTAATGTATTTAATTTAAAAGCGCATTGCAAGCATTCGAAAGCAATAAATAAAAGCTGTAAAGAAAGTGGTAAATAAAGTGATAAAGAAAAGCAGTAAACACGCCAAGCACACAATTACAAGAGAAATCAGGACAGAATACAATCTCACATAAAACAAAGCCAATTAAAATTGAAATGGAAATTGGGACATAATACAATCCAAAGTAAAAACTAAATAACATTTCCACAAAAATAATTAATTTTAAGGGCCCACAAGATATATTATAACACCCCATACCCATACGTAGGCGTACTCATCCTCAAAGAGTGAGAAGCCATATGAGCCGAGTGTGTCACCAAGAAAATAAAGATACAAAGCATACATTCATACATAATAACCATACATCATTACGGGAAAATTAAAACCTTCATAAGCATCAGAATAATCCATCATTACAATAGCAAAATTCATTACAATAATGTTCGGATCAAAAGCCAAAATAAAATAATTACATATCCCAAAAGTATATAAATGCGGAAGCTTTACAAAATAATGGCATAAAGAGAGTTCTGACACAAAAGAATCAATATGCTATCAAAAATAAAGCCCTAACACTAATCCCTCTGTGTTGGCTTGATTGGCGACAACTCTCTCAAAAGAACACCATCCTCCGCACCTGCACGGATAAAACACCGTGCAAAGCGATAAACGCTTAGTGGGGAACACATAACAAAAGAGTGGACGGCTATTCACAATGGTCATCAATTCAATACACATATAATATGACAAATGCGGATAATGATATCAGCTATATAATCATACTTATATAATAAAGACATGCATTCAGAAGTTCACATCCACATTCATTCACACTTTAACTAATTTCTCAAACTTATCATGGTACGCATCCGAATACCATATACTTGTAATCATATCAAAGCGGAACAAAACAAAAAGAGCACCTGCTGACTCACAATAGTGGATAACAAGTAAACGCATAGCGTACCTTACGGGCACGAATCGAACGCATAGCGTACCTTACGGGTACGAATCGAAAACCATTTTATTTTTCTCGCATTCAAAACATTTTACAAAAGGGGACCTTAAACAAGATCCAAAATGCATAAGAGGTTCGCGAGGAACCAAATGGGGACCTGATCGGGGTCCAGACAGAACTGAGGGCTATAGCTAAGAGACTCTATTTGGCATGCCTAACTATCCACTTACTTGACTCTAGCAGGTCATGCATCATTCAAATCATATTTTCAAGAGTAATACATAATTATACTCACATTCATATCAATGAATCATAAATAAAACATGCACAACCCGATATCATTCAACAACTTATAACATGTAATATCGTATACATTACTTATTATTTGGCTAAGTTAAAATACCCATTATATCATTTGCACATTAAGAACACATAAATGAGGACTGAAGAACTCAAAACATAAGAAAAAGGATTGAAAAGGACCCAAATACATTTGATAAAACAGAAGGGACAGGGGCTAGAGGGGCACGAGTCGTGCTGAGGAGCACAACTCGTGGCACGAGTTGTGCAGAGTCCCTCAGGCATGAGCACTACTCGTGCTCATGCTCTCTGCCAGAGCACGTCTCGTGTTCTAGAACACGACTCGTGCTCTGACTCTCTCACTGCTCCCTCCAAGGCATAAAAGAGAAGAAAAAGAGGAAGAAATACACACCAGATGGACACGACTCACACGCCCAAGCACAACTAGAACAAGCACACAGACTTCCAATTTTTCGAAACCCTAACGTCGTGAAATTCACCTAGAACCCAGAATTCCCAGAAATCATCCCAACTCAAATCCAAATTATTCTTACCTGGAATCAGCTTCCTCAAGCACGCAAAAACCAACATAAATAATACAAAATCACTTCCTTAACAATTACCCATCCAAAACAGATATTAACTCAATCAAAACTTTGAAGTATCAGAACCCAAAATATTAACACAGTAAGCTCATTCCAACGTAAATCTCATTCTTAAGGTTCCAATCCTCATGCATTAACCACCATCAAAACCCATTTATTCAAATCCAAACATGCAATATCAATACATCAATTCATCATTAAAAGGATCAAACAAAGCAAATACACAGTAGATAATTACACAGCAAAAACCCAGGAAATGAAATTTTCCCAAACCTGTAATCCTAGCTTCAATCACTTGGTTCCACTACTCCCAGGCTTCTCTTTGCCTTTTGGGTCATAGGGAGGCTCAACTAGCCAACAAACCAACAATAACACACCAAAAACAAAACCCTAGATCAAAACTCCAAACCCAGAAAATGAAGAAGAAGAAGGACAAGGAAGAACAAGATGAAGAATGCAGAAAACTTACCACAAGAGACACAAGGAGATGATCAATTCCCACTAGCAGTCCTTGAATCCAAGCTAGGGTTGTTAGGGGAAGAGAAAAGGAAGAAGAACAGAGGCTGAGAAGGGAAAACGGAAATGATTTCTGCCTCTCCCCTTGTTCTTTCTTCTTCTTTTTCTTTTCCTAACCCTAGACAAGTGTCACTTCCCTAGTAGTGGGATTTGGTCACTCACACCCAAAACACATGCATCACTCACACACAAAGACATCCCAACTTAAACACACCCTACTATGGTATGCTCATGCACACACAAACATAACCCAACTTACTCACATCCTACTACCATACATGCATCCTTATACTAACAAAACCCACAAACACGCATTTTTGACCCAAAATGCCCCTATGACATGCCAAACACACAATGCATGCACACACAAATAAGCTCATACTACTAGGGGGCAAATGGGGTGTGACAACTCTCCCGTACTAACAAGAATTTTGTCCTCGAAATTCTCACCTGAACTGAACAAATATGGATACTGAGCTCTCATCGACTCTTCTGGTTCACAAGTCGCTTCCTCGACTCCATGATGGTTCCATAACACTTTTACCAATGGGATTTTCTTACTCCTCAATTGTCTCACTTCTCGAGCTAGGATGGCTCTCGGTTCCTCATCATAAGAAAAATCTGGCTGCACTTTTACATCCTGAACCGAAAGAACATGTGACGGATCTGATCTGTACGGACGAAGCATCGAAACATGGAAAACATCATACAACTTCGCCAATTCTATCGGTAAAGCTAATCTATAGGCTACCGGACCAACCTTAGCCAAAATCTCATAGGGACCAATGAAGCGAGGACTAAGCATACCTTTCTTACCAAACAGAAGAACTTTCCTCCAAGGCAAAACTTTAAGGAAAACCTCGTCCCCGAACTCAAACTACACATCTTTCCTCTTCAAGTTGCCATAAGACTTTTGTCGATTCTTAGCGGCTTTCAAATTCCGCTACACAACTCTGATCTTCTCCTCAGTATCCCTAACCAACTCTGGTCCAATCACTGAACGCTCGGATAGCTCGGTCCAACAAACCGGAGTCCTATACTATCGACCATATAAAGCCTCATACGGTGACATACCGATGCTCGATTGATAACTATTATTGTAGGCAAACTCCATAAGCGACACATATCTGTCCCAACTACCTGGAAAATCCAAAGCACACGCCCTCAACATATCCTCCAAAATCTGAATGACCCGCTCTGACTGACCATCTGTCTGAGGATGGAATGCCGTACTGAAGTTTAACTTGGTACCCAAAGCTCTCTGCAATTCCTTCCAAAACTTCGAAGTAAATCTCGAATCCCGATCTGAAACTATGGATAACGGCACTCCATGCAACTGAACTATTTTATCCACATAGATACTGGCCAACCTATCCATCGGATAGTCCACTCTCACCGGAAAGAAATGAGCTACTTCGTAAGCCAATCCACTATCACCCAAACTGAGTCATGTTTCTTCTGAGTCAAAGGCAAACCAGATACAAAGTCCATGGCTATATTATCCCACTTCCACTCGGGAATGGATAAAGGCATAAGCAATCCCGAAGGAACTTGATGCTCAGCCTTTACTTGTTGACATGTCAGGCACTTGGACACAAAATCCACAATATCCCTCTTCATGCCGGACCACCAATAAAACTGCTTCATGTCTCGGTACATCTTTTCACTGCCAGGATGCATAGTAAAAATCGTACTATGCGCCTCACTCATCAGCTGTTTCCTCAACTCCTCATCCTCAGGCACACACAAGCGATTTCTATACATCAACACTCCATCTAGAACTAAGAAATCTGCCTGCTTGCCCGATCTGACCTCTTGCACAATCCGCTGTAGCCTCTCATCATCCCTCTGAGCATCCACAATCCTCTGTCTCAAGGTAGGCTTCACTCTCAACTGAGCAACTAAAGCTCCATCTGAATCAAACCTCCATCTAAACCGTCTCAGAATCAAAGTTGAAATCGACTTCCAACTCAAAGCATCAGCGACTACATTGGCTTTACCCGGATGGTAATCCACTATGCAGTCATAGTCCTTAAACAACTCAAGCCAACGACGCTACGTGAGGAAATACTTCAAACTCTTATGGTCCGTAAAGATCCTACACCTTTCCCCATACAGATAATGACGCCAAATTTTCAGAGCAAAGATAACATCTGCTAACTCCAAATCATGTGTCAGATAATTCCTCTCATGTGGCTTTAACTGACGAGAAGCATAAGTCACAACCTTACCTTCTTGCATCAAAACACAACCAAGACCGACACCTGAAGCGTCACTATACATTACAAACTCCTTACCCGAGATGGGTTGAGTAAGGATAGGAGCCTTGACTAGCAACTTCTTTAGCCGCTCAAAACAAGCCTGACACTTATCCGACCACTCAAACCTGACGCCTTTTCTTAACAACCTCGTCATCGGAGCAGCAATAACTGAAAATCCCTTTACAAACCGACGATAATAGCCTGCTAAATCGAGAAAACTCCTCACTTCCAAAACATTCCTAGGCTCTTTCCAATCAACTATCGCCTCAATCTTAGCCGGATCCACTTGGATACCCTTAGCCGATACAATATGACCCAAAAACGACACTTCTCGAAGCCAAAAATCGCACTTACTAAGCTTGGCAAACAACTAATGCTCCCTCAAAACTTGCAAAACCAACAGAAGATGTTCCTCATGCTCATTCTCATTCTTGGAATACACCAAGATGTCATCTATAAACACCACTACAAACCGATCTAAGTATGGCCTAAACATTCTGTTCATCAAATCCATGAATGCCGCTGGAGCTTGGTTAAACCGAACGGCATCATAAGGAACTCATAGTGGCCATATCAAGTCCGGAATGCAGTCTTAACCACATCCACATCCTTAACTCGCAACTGATAGTAACCCGACCGAAGATCAATTTTCAAAAAGACACCCGCACCTTGAAGCTGATCAAACAAATCCTCGATCCTAGGCAAAGGATACTTATTCTTCACTGTGACCTTATTAATTTGCCTATAATCAATACACATCCTCAAAGACCCATCCTTCTTCTTAATAAACAAAACCGGAGCTCCCCATGGAGATATGCTGGGTCGAATGAACCCCTTATCTAATAGCTCTTGTAGTTGAGTTTTGAGTTCTCTCAACTCTACAGGAGCCATCCGATAAGGTGCTTTCGATATGGGAGTGGTACCCAGCATAATCTCTATTGACAACTCGACTTCTCTCTCAGGAGGCAAACCCAGCAATTCACTCGGAAACACATCACTAAACTCCCGCACAACTGGGATGTCCTTAATCCGAACTTGATCCCTCTTGGAATCCAACACAACCGCTAGGAAAGCCTCACAACCCTTCCTAATAAACCTCTTAGCTTGCATCGTAGAAATTATATTGTTAAAAGAACTAGCACCCAAACCTTTCACAATCATAGAAGACCGATCTCTATCTCGAAGTACAACTGTCTTCTTATGACAATCAACCACAGCTCGATGCTTACCCAACCAGTCCATACCCAGAATTAGATCAAACTCTCTGAAAGGCAACTCAATCAAATCCGCAGGAAACACAACTCCCTCAACCAATAAAGGACAATTCTTATAGACTCTACTCACACTGACACTATGCCCCAATAGACTGGTCACACATATCTCATAGTCTAGCCAATCTACCACATGCAACTTATCAACATTCTTATCCGTGCACAAATATGAGTGTGTGGAACCGGGATCAATTAGAGCATACAATTCAGTGTCATGTGACATGACCTCAGCAAGTGTAATGAATCGGCAAGTAATAAAGTGGGGTAATGTTAGGACCCCGAGTTATCGTACCCAAGGGAATGTGTGTGCAAGCAATGAAAATCAAGTGTATGCTAAAGAATTCCCAATTATTTGAATTGATTTAGTTGTCTATTGATTAAAATTAAAGAATTTAAATAACTAAAATAAGCAAGCAGCAATAATTAAATTAAATTAACGTCAATAACTGCAGAAACAAACTGAAGGAAAAATTTAACAAGATAAGAATTCAAATTAAACAAACGTTGCTCGGGTTCACTTATCCACCCCATACCCAAATGTGAATAAAATTACTCCAAGAACAAATTATGAAAGAAATCAGGATAACCCTCTTAACCCTGGCTTCCCAATCCGGATTCAGCCACTCTAATTATATGATATCCCAAACCGGAGTCAGCCACATAACTAGCCTATGCACGGGTCTAAAATCCTAAGTTTGATTTATTTTCCCAATACGGAGTCAAATAAACCAGAACTCAATTATCTCACTCACCATTCTAGTCCTAAATCACAACATTCTGCACTTCTAGATTCCCAATCTGAGTCATCCAAAAGACACAGCAAGAATGATAAGAACTGAATATAAATAACAATGGCATCCAATCCATACAACTCAATAACCAACAAAGATACATGAAATAAATCATTCATCAAAATTGGAAATTAACTTGAGAGAATAAATCCCATGAATTAATAATAAGAACTAGTGAAATAACCCATTCAATCATATATTTAAATTCAAAAGATGTTCAGAATTCACATCTTGGGTAGGGGATTCAAAGATCCCCAAACAACTAAAAGACTACTCACAATCCATTACAAAATCAAAAGGAAAGAGGAAAGAATAAACCCAGAAATTCATTAAGGCGTAAATCCCAGTTGAATCCCACGTCCTTCGATCTCCTTCTTCAAAGCTTCAATGGAGAAAAATTCTGGAAATTCTGATGTAAAAACTGTGTGTTGAACTTAAACTATGTGTTTCAAATGTAAAACTCTTGAATTTCAAATTAATTCTAAAGATAAAATTGAAAACCTAAATAAAGAACAAGAGAAGAAAAATCCCAAAATTCTAGTTCTAAAACCCTAATATCAGAAAAGGCTGCTAAAAATCCAAACTCCTTGCCAAACAACAAACTTTTCTTTTTATATCCCCGAGGGGTCACGGTGGTAACCAAAATGGTTGCCACCGTGAGGTGTCGAGGAAGTAAATCTGCCTTTGCGTGTAGGATAGGGGTCACGGTGGCAACCAGATTTGTTGCCACGGTGAGATGCTCAAATTTCACTTCTGTCCAGGACTTCCCAATGTCACAGTGGTAACCAGATTACCTTGCCACCGTGAGGTACCTCCTCACTTGATTCTGTCTTGGTGCGAATTATGTCACGGTGGTAATGAGATTGGTTACCACCGTGACCCATAGTATGCCTGCATTCTGTTTTTCTTTCCTTTGCATGTCACGGTGGTAACTAGATAGGTTGCCATCGTGAGGTACCTAAAAATTTGTTGCACACAAAATTCAAACTCAATCAAAATACTAACTAAAATGCATAAAAAATCAAATTTTACTAAGATTGACAAAATTAAACTAAAGTAAGCATATTGTAGACACCGGGTCCCGAGGCGGTCCAAGATCCGGATTACCCGATGATGAAATAGAAGACCGATTTTCGGCAAGAAAGGTGAGAATCGATCGTTCCTTGTCAAAAGATGTGTTTTTTCGGAAAATAATTAAAATATATATTTTTGGGGAAATTAAAATTAAGATAGAATGAAAAATATTAATTTTGTGCCAAAATTTAATATAAACAAAAGGGGGTCGCGGAGGCCGCCTGCGGCAGCGCGGGGCTGCCTGCGCGGCAGGCCGCCCCTGCGCGCGGCAGGCTGCCCCAGCGCGCAGGGGCGCCTGTGCACGAGGCAGGCGCCTCGCGCAAGGCCCCTACGCGCGAGGCAGGGGGCCTCGCGCGCAGCCCCTGCGCTCGAGGCGGCACCCCCCCTGCGCGTGAGGCTGCGCGCGAGGTGGGCTGCCTCGCGCGCAGCTCCTGCGCGCGAGGCAGCTGCCTGCCGCGCGTGGTGCGGGGGCACCACGGGCGCAGCAGGCTGCCTGCCGCGCGCCCTTGCCCTCTCCGCGCGACCTGGTCTTCGCCTGTCCATTTTTTTCGCTGTTTTCAATCTGATTTTTTTTTTCAGTCTGACATTTCCATTGTTTCACCATTTTGTGATATTTTGGGTTAACTAAAAATAAAAGATTTTTTGTCTTTTGCCAGTTTTGGCCAAGACAAGCTTAAATGAGGATTTTTCCCTCATTTTCAAGGACGACAACTATTTTTTTCAAGGTTTTCTTTCAACTCTTTCTCTCCAGCAACTAGCTCTTTGGCTTTCTTTTTTCTCTTCTTTCTCAAGTTTTAATCTTGATTTGATCTTCAAAAATACACAATCCATTTTATTGAGTGATTTGGGCTTGGAAAATTAATTTCCTTTTGCTCAAATCATCCACCAAAAATATTTTCATCAAAGTATTTTCTTGGTTTTATTTCAAAATATTAATTTCTAGATTTTCTTCAAATATTTATCACCACAAATCCGACAAGGAAAATCGATCGGGACACCGTTTCCCCTATCTAAAAATTCAGAGGGTAAACATTCTTGAACCCATCCTCATTTATTTTTTGTATAGTATTTATTATTGTTAATATTATTTTTTGCTATTATTATCATGTATATTGTGTACTTTTAGCATCTTAATGAGTTAATATCACCATTAATACATTATTTGCTTGCGTCAATTTGATATTTTGCTATCATTATTATTTTTATTGTGTTTATGTTCATTAATGAGTTCATGTCATGTTTAATGCATTTAGGGTCTTTTATTATTATTATTATTATTATTATTATTATTGTTATTATTATTTCTAATTGATTATTCTGTTTTCATATTATTTGTCACTTATTACTACTATTATTTGCATTATTACCACCCTACTATTATTATCATTATCATTATCATATGGTTTTATTATGATTATTATGTTTACTATTCATCCTATTTATTGTTGCATTGTTATTTACTGTTGATAATTTGATTTATTTTGTTGCATTGCTATCATTGTTATTATTATTATATTTATTATTTGTTTGATTAATTCACTTTGAATATTTACTAATATTTTGATGTTAATTTTTGTATGAGTTTTAATTTGAGTCGGGCCTCGTGAGCGCCCCGCGACTCCCCGAGTGGGTCGCGACGCGTGGACGGACACTCCATTTTGGTGAGATCTTTTCAATTCCCCATCCTTTTGTGTGTTTATTTGTGAATAATTATTTTATTTGTGTACGCGTGCGATAAAAAATCACAAAAATATTTCTATAATTAAATTAGAATTTTCAATAATAAAATTGGGACCAACGTCCCTTATTTTAGCCCAACCATAAAAACATCACAACTAAAACGAAGAGTCAATTTTCAATAAAATGGGATCACTCATCCCGGTTTTCTCCAAACAAACCAAAACGACTCTTCAAACCCTCTTTAAATTAAAACGAAGGAACCAATGTTCCTAATTTTCGAACAAGTGCGAAGGAACCAATGTTCCTTAAATAATGCCCCGATTTATGTATGGTCTTTTATTTTGATCTTGCGTGAGTGTTTAAAGTTATGTAAATTATTTTCCTTTGGGCCCTTGTAATTAATTTTTGGGGCAACTTTATTTATCTTTTGGGGATTGTATTCCGTCCCACTTACATCTTTAACCTCCTTTTATTAGGGTTGTATTCTGCCCCTATTTTTATTGTAATTGCGTGCTTGCGTGTTTACCACTTTCATTTATCGCTTTCTCTATCTATTGCTTTATCGCTTTTATTTACTTCCTTTACGTGCTCGAAATGCGCTTTTACTTTTAATGCATCGCTCGTGTGAGATGAGAGATATAATTTTAAGAATTTAAAAACCCATTTATAATTAACCAAAGCATAAATAAGAGGGAAGTTCCGGACACCATATCTCTGGTTTAGACCAATAGAGGTGAGAAACCTTTTCCCAATTTCTTGCAAATTGGGTGGCGACTCCAAATACCTCAAAGGTGCCTTTAGGCGTCAATAGGCTAGGTTATTCTCCCCAATGTTCTATTGAGAGGAGTATACCGATGATGTCTCATGGCGCCCATGATCAAAAGACGCGAACCTCATACCTCGAATCCTAAAGCGGATTCAAAGCGAGGGCCCTTGCTGGGTTGTATCGGGTTCGGCGCGCGTCACACATATCATGATAATAAACACTACTAAACACCCACAAATAATAAGAAAATACTATCAAATCTAAATAATAAATTGAAGTTATCATTATGGAGTATAAACTTACCAGCAATAACATCGGGCGCATCCTGCTCCTCTCTGGCTCTCACATCATAGGCTCTAGCTGCGACTGGCAACTGACGCTCAACAGACTCTGATGCAACTCCCTCTCTAGGTCGACCGCCTCGACCTCTACCTCGGCCTCTACCGCGAGTAGCCTGCATGGCATTCAAACTAACTCTATTGGCCTCCCTCCGATCACCCAAAGCTTTATACGATCTCGGACAGTTGGCCAAAAAGTGCTCGGTGCTCCCACAACGGAAACACCCACCAGTGAGCCACCTACAGTCACCCCTGTGCGGCTTGCCACAGTGTGCGCACTCAGGTAACACTTCTGTCCTAGAACCCGAATTGCCTCTACCAGAACCAGATACCCTGCCTGAACCCTGCCTTCTACCTCTCGTAGCTGGGCCTGCAGATGATTCATCCTGCGGGTTCCTTGATATCTTACCCGAGGATGAAGAAGATGAACCTCCACGAGAGGGATTCCTCCTCTGAGCACTCTCTTTCAACACAAACTCCGATCTCTCGGCTCTAACAGCAGCTTCCACAATCTGATAATAATTCACCCCTGGAGTGCTCATCAGGGAAATCAATATAGCCCTCAAGGATTCATTCAATCCTGCCTCAAAATGACGGCATCTGAACTCATCAGTCATAACACCTTCTGGGGCATACTTAGACAACCGGTTAAACTCCTTCTCAAACTCTGAGACCGACATAGCCCTCTGTTTTAAGCTCCAAAACTGTGCCCATCTAGCATCCTTATAAGTCTGAGTTATGTACTTCTTCATGAACTCTCTCTCCAGAAAATCCCAAGTAATCGGATCAGGTAGCTGAGGATGTCTACAAACCAATTCCCACCTATCATAACCGGACCCTTGTAGCCACTGCACACTCTGCCTGCTGATCAGGAGGACACCAGACTTCTCTCAATATGCGTTTCACCTTGTCTAACCATTTCTCAGCCAGCTCTGACTCATCCAAACCCGTGCAATAGAAATCTTCAGCACTAGCCCTTCTCAAGCTCTCTATAGGGGCTCTAGGAGCAGTCACTCTCTCCAAGACCCTAGCCATGTCCTGTGACAGCCTGAACATAGCTTCAAAAGGAAGGGCAGTGGCCTCGGGCTGGACCCTAGCAGGTTGAAGTGACACAGAGACAGAAGGATCAACAGCTTGGGGATTCACGCTTTCAACTGATCCCTCAAGAGATTCACGAACCGAATCAGAAGACATCCTAAACAAATAAAAGAAGACAGTCGCATCAGCCAACACAGTCCTGAACATATATACACATCTATGCACCTCAACACATCAATAACACCCAGAAACGCCTAAACCAAGGCTCTGATACCAAAAACTGTAACACCCCCTACCCATACGTAGGCGTACTCATCCTCAAAGAGTGAGAAGCCGTATGAGCCTGGTCTGTCACCAAGCAAATAAAGATACAACGCATACATTCATACATAATAACCATACATCATTACGGGGAAATTAAAACCTTCACAAGCATCAGAATAATCCATCATTACAATAGCAAAATTCATTACAATAATGTTCGGATCAAAAGCCAGAATACAATAATTACATATCCCAAAAGTATATAAATGCGGAAGCTTTAAAAAAAATGGTATAAAGAGAGTTCTGATACAAAAGAATCAACATGCTATCAAAAATAAAGCCCTAACACTAATCCCTCTGTGTTGGCTTGATTGGCGACGACTCTCCCAAAAGAACACCATCCTCCGCACATGCACCGATAAAACACCGTGCTAAGCGATAAACGCTTAGTGGGGAACACACAACAAAAGAGTGGATGGCCATTCACAATGGTCGTCAATGCAATACACATACAATATGACAAATGCGGATAATGATATTAGCTATATAATCATACTTATATAATAAAGACATGCATTCAAAAGTTCACATCCACATTCATTCACACTTTAACTAATTTCTCAAAATTATCATGGTACGCATGCGAATACCATATTCTTGTAATCATATCAAAGCGAAACAAAACAAAAAAGCACCTGCTTACTCACAATAGTGGATAATGAGTAAACGCATAGCGTACCTTACGGGCACAAATCGAAAACCATTTTATTTTTGTCGCATTCAAAACATTTTACAAAGGGGGACCTTAAATAAGATCCAAAACGCATAAGGGGTTCGCGAGGAACCAAACAGGGACCTGATCGGGGTCCAAACAGAACTGAGGGCTGCAGCTAAGAGACTCTATTAGGCATGCCTAACTATCCACTTACTTGACTCTAGCAGGTCATGCATCATTCAAATCATGTTTCCAAGAGTAATACATAATTATACTCACATTCATATCAATGAATCAAAAATACAACATGCATAACCCAATATCATTCAACAACTTATAACATGCAATATTGTATACATTACTTATTATTTGGTTAAGTTAAAATACCCATTATATCAATTGCACATTAAGAACACGTAAATGAGGACTAAAGAACTTAAAACAGAAGAAAAAGGATTAAAAAGGACCCAAATACGTTTGATAAAAACAGAAGGGACAGGGGCTAGAGGGGCACGAGTAGTGCTAAGGAGCACGACTCATGCTCCTGGAGACTTGAGGGGCACGAGTCGTGCTGAGGAGCACGACTCGTGCTGAGTCCCTCAGGCATGAGCACGGGTCATGCTCTTGAGTACTACTCGTGCTCATGCTCTCTGCCAGAGCACGTCTCGTGTTCTAGAAAATGACTCGTGCTCTGGCTCTCTCACTGCTCCCTCCAAGGCATGAAAGAGAAGAAAAGGAGGAAGAAATACACACCAGATGGACATGACTCACACGCCCAAGCACAACTAGAACAAGCACACATACTTCCAATTTTTTGAACGTCGTGAAATTCACCCAGAACCCAGAATTCCTAGAAATCATCCCAACTCAAATCCAAATCATTCTTACCTGGAATCAGCTTCCTCAAGCGCACAAAAACCAACATAAATAATACAAAATCACTTTCTTAATAATTATCCATCCAAAACAGATATTAACTCAATCAGAACTTTGAAGTATCAGAACCCAAAATATTAACAAAGTAAGCTCATTCCAACGTATATCTCATTCTTAAGGTTCCAATCCTCACGCATTAACCACCATCAAAACCCATTCATTCAAATCCCAACATGCAATATCAATACATCAATTCATCATTAAAAGGATCAAACAAAGCAAATACACAGTAGATAATCACATAGCAAAAACCTAAAAAAGGAAATTTTTCCAAACCTGTAATCCTAGCTTCAATCACTTGGTTCCACTACTCCCAGCCTTCTCTTTGCCTTCCGGGTCAATGGGAGGCTCAACTAGCCAACAAACCAACAATAACACACCAAAAACCAAACCCTAGATCAAAACTCCAAACCCAGAAATGAAGAAGAATAAGGACAAGGAAGAACAAGATGAAGAATGCAGAAAACTTACCACAACAGACACAAGGAAATGATCAATTCCCACTAGTGGTCCTTGAATCCAAGCTAGGGTTCTTAGGGGAAGAGAAAAGGAAGAAGAACAGAGGGTGAGAAGGGAAAACGTAAATGATTTCTGCCTCTCCCCTTGTTCTTTCTTCTTCTTTTTCTTTTCCTAACCCTAGACAAGTGTCACTTCCCTATTAGTGGGATTTGGTCACTCACACCCAAAACACATGCATCACTCACACACAAAGACATCCCAACTTAAACACACCCTACTATGGTATGCTCATGCACACACAAACATAACCCAACTTACTCACATCCTACTACCATACATGCCTCCTTATACTAACAACACCCACAAACACGTATTTTTACCCAAAATGCCCCTATGACATGCCAAACACACAATGCATGCACACACAAATAGGCTCGTACTACTAGGGGGCAAACGGGGTGTGACATATATGAACATAAATTTAAAATAAACAAAGTCAAGCATAAAAAATGACATACATAAATCGGGATATTTATTTGGTTTAGGAACATTGGTACCATCATCACTTAAAGAGGGATTGAAGAGTTATTTTGATTGTTGGATTAAAAACCGGGATGAGTGATCCCATTTTTGGAAAACTTAACTCTTCGTTTTATTCGTGGCATTTTTCATTTTTTGGCTAAAATGAGGGACATTGGTCCCAATTTATTAGTAAAAATGCCAACTTAGTTGTAAAAATATTTTTGTGATTTTTTTTCTTACATGCATATAAAATAAAATATTTTATTTACAAACACACACAAACACAAAAAAAGGGGTAGGAAAGGTCTCACAAAACGATATGGTCTCCTACGCATCGTGACCTCTCCGTGTGGTCACAGAAATGCTCACACAAGGAAAATCACATTTAAATCCCGAACAAAAAATGACATTAAAAATGTTAGTAACAATTCTAAAATCAAACAAATAAGTATAAAGTCAAGATAAATATAAGACATATTAATTCAATATACAAATAATTCACATGCAAAGGAAATAAAAATAAGTCATGCAAAAATCTAAGAATAATAATAAAAACAATGACAAAGTAATGACAATAATAATAATAATAATAATAATAATAATAATAATAATAATAATAATAATAATAATAATAATAATAATAATAATAATAATAATAATAATAATAATAATAATAATAATGATAACGAGAAAAAGACAACAGTAAAACACAATAATAATAATAATAATAATAATAATAATAATAATAATAATAATAATAATAATTATAATAATAATAGTGGCAACAGGATGATGATGATGATGATAATAATAATAATAATAATAATAATAATAATAATAATGATGATGATGATGATGATGATGATGATGATGATGATGATGATGATGATAGTGATACTAATGACAATAATAAAATCAATAGTAGGATACAATAAGAATAATAATAATCAAGTTAAAACAACAAATAACATATCAACAGTGATGATAACCACATTAAAAATAGAAATAAATGATAATAATAGCAAAAATAGAGACAAGAGATGATATTCACATAATGATGGAATATTGACAATAATAATAATGAATAAAATGAAATGCACTGAAGAAAACGGGTCCAAAAATATTTACCCTCAGAATTTATACAGTGGAGAAATGATGTCTTAGTCCGTCCTCTTTGTCGATTTTGCGGTGGCAAAACACCAAAAAGATTTAAGAAAATTTAAATTTTAACAAAACACTAAACAAAATAATTTTTGATGGAAGGATCCAACTAAAAAAATTAATTTTTTCTGCTCAGATCAACCCAAGAACAAAACCCTTTTTGAAAGGAAAAAGATTTAAATTCCTAAATATTTTTTTGAAATCTTTTCTTCGTCTGTCTCCCTTTTCTCTCTAGGAAGAAAAGATTTTTTTTTTACTAAGGAAGCAGCCCCTCTGGAAAATGAAGTTCAATTCCCTTTTAATTTCTCTGTCCCCCAAAATAGATAAAATAAAAATCACTTTTTAATTTTATTTTTCAAAAAATCGTTAAAACATGAAAGAAAACTGATTTTTTGAAGTCCCAAAAATCAATTTTTGCAGGTGAAAAGCGACTGCACAAGCGCAAGGTGCAAGAGGCCGCACGCGGAGGCCCACAAGTGGAGGGCCGCACGCGAGCTACGGCCCTCAGAAGGCCACGAGCACACGATATGTGGCCTGGAAGACTAAGGCCGCATGTGGAAGGTACATACGGCCTTCGCATGGGAAGGCCGCATGTGGGCATCACAAATGCACATTTTTATTTTTTTTATAATTTTTTTTCTTAAATCAAATCCTTTTTTTTTTCTTCTTAAGATTAAATCTTTCTTTTCTTCTTACGATTAAATCCTTTTTTTAGAAAAAAAAAATATTTCTTAATTAATATATTTAATTCCTTTTTAAATATATATTTTTTAATTTTTTAATTTTTTTAATCAAAATTTTTTGATATATATAAAAATAATACTTCCTACCCTTTTTTATTTCTAATTAATTAATTTATATATATATATATTTACCTATTTTTTTAATTTTACTAAAAAAAGGTTTCGATAAGAGAAACATTATTTTCGACATCTTGTCTGTGAGTAAGCATTATTTTTATCATCGGGTAATCCTGATCTTGTATCGACTCGGGAGCCGGTGTCTACAGTGGCTTTGTGTGTTTACTGCTTTATTTATTGTTTTATTTACAACTTTCATTTACCGCTTTCTCGATGGTTAAATTGCGCCTTTAATAAATTGCATTAATCGTATGAGATGAGAGATGGAACTTTCTAACCTAAAAACTCATTTGTAATTAATCATGACATAAATAAGAGTAGAGTTCCAAACTACTATCTGGTTTAAACCATAGAGGTTAGACGACCTTTTCCGATTTCTCGTAAATTGGGTGGCTACTCCACAATACCTCAAAGGTGCCCGAAGGTCTCATGGAACTAGATGAACTTCCCCAAAGTTCTATTGGGTAGGGATTCCAAAATGTCTCATATTACCTAAGATCGAATGATGCGAACCATCCCTTAAGCCCTAAAAGTGGGTCTCGAAAAGGAGAGTCTTTCCCCTAACGGGCCACTTCCGGCACACGTCACAGTGACGACTCTACTGGGGACTTTGTGACTTTGCTTTGAAAGTGTCTTGGTTAAAATGTATAGTTGAGTTTTTAAAACTAAAGTTCCATCTCTCTTTTAAAATTGCATTGCATTATGCTAGAAACTTAGAATTATGCTAGTTTGGACCTTTATTTTACCCCAGTGCATTCCCGAAGCATGACCCTATGTTCACTCAATGTTGAGAAGTGTTAAAGATAATCACTAGCCCAAGCCTAGTACCTTTTGGTATATCAAATGGAGACCCGTTTGGTCATTATGCTCGTGATGAACTATACCCATTGGCAGAGACCATGCTTGGGTAGCCCTAAAGTAACATCACCTTGACCAAAGCTCATGTAATGGCAATAGGTACTTCTCCTAGATGAAATGAATCATAATAAAATGCTTGTCATGTGGGCCGTCATGTATTGAACAAAATCAAACGAACTAAGTGGTCTTCTATCAAAGGCTTTTATGCCCCAGTGGGTTCACTTTAATTTGGTTGAAGTGTCCAAATACATGATGGCCTAAACCCATATGTATGCGCATTCTGAGAGACGTTGTGCTACCAGTTTCTCGCTATGCACTACACGCATTCCTCAGGTGCCCTGTTGACCCATGGATTAAGCCCACCCAGGAAGAGGCCAATTGACCTCGTGTGTGGGAGTTAAAAGGTTGGAAGAATCTACTTACTTGTATGAGGTTGTGAAATGTTGCACGACTCACGATCATGCTTCGTACAAGTCATTCATGTATCATTTTGATAAGGTGAGCTATGCTGCCATCATAGATTTGTCCAGGTGGTCTAGGGATCCCAGTGGACGGCTGATCAAAAATCCTACCTTCGAGTTGCCAGGAAGGGTATCAGTTTGGGCTTTAGATTCACTTTCAGAGGGCAGTGAGACATTATCTTTAGACTTTTGAGCAGAATTTAGTATGGCTGATCCTTCGAGAGAGTCTTATGCGACCCGCTCATTGATTGCTGAGGAAGTGAGTAAGAGATTGGAAGAGTTCAAAAATAGGATGATGACCATAATAGGGAATTTGACTGCCGCAATGACACAGCCTTCTGGGCAGCCACCAGTTGCTCCAGCGGTAAGATGAGAGAGATAAGATCTGGTTAGAGAGGATCCTCCAGAGATTTTACGCCCACCAGTGGCTAAGGCCAAAGGTGCATCCGAACCTAATTGGGTTGTAGATCTTGATGATGACTTCTTTGAAGAAGACTCGGTCTTAGTGAAGGGCAAGACGCCTAAGGTTGAGGGGGTTATCTGGAAAAAGATAAAAGAGAGGTTTGAGGCCATGGCCCATACGCTGATAGTAGCTAGGGGATAAACCCTGAGGATAGAGAGTTAGATTGGGATGACCTAGTGCCCCAAAATTTTAAGATGCTTGATATTCCCAAATTTGATGGGACTTCTGATTTAACAGCACCCATTAAGCAGTACTCTCTAGTTATGAAGGGTACCACCTTGTCTAGGAAGCAAAAGATAGAGTATTTCTGCTTGAGCCTAACTGAAGCCACAGTAAATTGGTATCATGGGTTGGACAGAAGGTCCAAAGAGGATTGGGATTTGCTGAATGAGAAGTTCCTCAAATAGTATGACTGTAGTACCCGGATGGAGGTCACTTTGAAAGGACTTAGAGCTGTTACAGCAGAAATTATGAGAGTCCTTCCATGAGTATCTCACTAGGTGGCAGAATAGGGTTATGGAGATGAAGCGTAAGCCCGATACTTCGGAGCAGATTCAGTTGTTTATCCGAAATGCAAGTCCATACCTGAAGGAGTGGCTAAAAATGAATGGCTTCAAGGATTGGGAATCCTTGAAGGATATTACCATAGAGGCCGAGAGTGAATTCATGGCCAAGAGAGCAAGCAGTGAAGCCTATGCTAGGAAGGTTTATAACAATTAGGGGGCAGATAGGTCAATCGATTCTAGCAGTACCAATAGGGAAGGAAAGACGGCTGAGGTTTCAGCTATAGGGGGAAGCCAAAGGTACTTTTCGAACCTAGGCCAACCTCTGTCATGGGTTCTGAAGAAGCTTGAAAAAGAAGGAAAGTTACGACCCTTGGCACCTAGGCCGGCTAGAACCCAGGGGCAGCCTGAGCATAAGGAAAAAGAGTACTATGCATACCACCAGCATACTGGGCATCTAACGGACAATTGTGTGAGGCTGAGACATGAAATCCAGGATCTGATTGATAGTAAGCAGATTACAGACCGTGAGCACCGAGAGCATAAGAAGAAGTCGAGATACAATGCAGTACCACCTCCTATTTTTGTGATTGGGTCTAGTCTGCCAGAATGGTTTGTTTTGCAAGACTTATAGTACATCGCTGTCGCTCGCCTTGAGGCAAGTGAAAAAGAGACCCTAGTGGCAATGATTGATTGTTGGTCCACTAGTGAGAGTAGAGAAGAGGATGAGCAAGAGGGGAAAGAGATTGTGCCTACTGATCCATGGGATTCAGAGGATGAGAGCATAAGAGTAGTGACCCGTAGTGAAAGGGTGGTTCCAAAAGCAAAGAAGCAACCCGAGCTAGCACTTGAACCAGTCCAGTTGGGAGATGATCAGATACAAAAGCAGTTAAAGAAGACCACCACTCAGATATCTATTTGGGATTTGTTGAGGCAGTCACCGTCGCATAGGCAGAGGCTAATTGAGGCTTCGTGCTACCACCATCTCAACATCCGAACTGTTGACATAGACTTATCGATTGAAGGCCATAATCACAACCGCCCCCTATACATCAAGGCACAGATTAATGGCAAGCACACTGCTTGCTTGATGGTGGATGATGGCTCGTCTATAAATGCGTGCCCTTTGGTAGCGCATCAAGCCTTCGGGTTGGATGAGAATATGCTGATTAGATCTGATCTCACCATCATTGCTTATGATAATTCCAAAAGGCAAGCCTCGGGTACCTTCAAAGCGGTAGTAAAGACTAGGCCTATTGAGACGGAGGCAGAGCTTGTGGTGTTGCTTATCCCTGCCAACTTTTTGGCTTTGTTAGGAAGGCCTTGGTTTCACAAATTAGGGGGAGTGCCCTCTACTCTCCATCAGATGATCAAGATACCACACAGAGGGGAGGTAGTGACTATCAAAGCTACAAGGGAAAACTAAGTCTCTACCTTGGGAATCGTTAATTAGCCATTTAATGGTTTTCATGTATCTGTGATAGGGGAAAAGGGGAACTCAGTGGATAGCCCCCAAGTGCTGAATATGATGAAGAAGATAAATTTTCTTCCAAAGGCCGATTTAGGCAGAAACTCTCGAGGCCAGCACTCTGTTATCACCACCAAGGGTCAGAAGGACCTTTATGGAAGTGGAAATGACAAGGGGAAGAAGAAGTCAGATGTTATTCCTCATATCTTAGAAAGCTTCGTGCCTGCCTCCTCCGTTTGTGCTTACACTGGAGAGGCCAAGCCTCAGTGGGTTGATGGTAGGATCATACCGATATTCGAGATCTTCAATGATGTATTCGTTAGGGAAGTCGGAGTTATCAGATCTGCAAAAGGCTTTTGGGATAAAGAAGTCATGACCCAGTGTGACATTTGGGACAAGCCTAAGCCAAAAGTGATCATCACTAAGAAGCTTCTAGCCATCAAGTCGAAGGGGAAGGAAAAAGTTGAGATCGAAGCTTCAGAACTAGATTTGAAGATCCAGGACTTAAAGATTTTTGAGGTAGCAGTCGAACCTCCTCCAGGCGAAGATAATAGTGCACCGTCAGCTGCAGTGTTTGCGTCGGCGGGAAACAAAGATAATAACTATTTAGATTCTCTTTTTATTCCAAAACTTTTTAATGGTGATAATGTTTGTAATTCCAGTTTTATCAATGATATGAATGAATTTGCTTGTTTGTGTGATTTCTCGAATGATTTCATTTTACATGATCATGAACATAATACATTCATTTTTTACATTAATCCAACTGATATGACTATATTTAATCTCAGGACCTTGGAAAACCCAAGGGAAATTTTGATAGCATCCCACATAACTCCTGAAGAGAGAATGCAATTTGAGAGATTACTGAAAAAATATGAGAAAGTCTTTGCCTGGACTTATGAAGACATGCCGGGGATTGACAGAGAGGTTACTGAGCACGCCATCCCAACTTACCCAGAGTGTAGACTAGTTACATAAAAGCTTAGGAGGCTTAGGCTGGAATGGGCACAGAAGGTGAATGAGGAGGTCCATAAGCAGATTGATGCCAAATTTCTAGTAGAGGTTCAATACCCAACATGGTTGGCCAATGTAATCCCTGTAGCTAAGAAGGATGGAAAAGTGTGAATGTGTGTGGATTACCAGGATCTAAACAAGTCTTATCCGAAGGACGACTTTCCCTTACTGCATATCGATGTATTAGTGGATAGTGCGGCTGCTTGCATGATGTACAGCTTTGTGGACGGGTATGTGGGATATAATCAGATCATCAATAAGATAGTGGATCGGATTAAGACTGCCTTCATTACTAAGTGGGGCACGTTTGCATATAGGGTTATGACCTTTGGGTTAAAGAATGCGGGAGCGACTTATCAAAGGATGGTTACGAAGATTTTAAGTGACTTAATGCACAAGGAAGTTGAAGTGTATGTTGACGACATGATGATCAAGTCCGCTACTAGGGAGGGTCATTTTGAGGCTTTAAAAAAGTTCTTCCGAAGGATCAATAAGTACGACCTCCGCGTCAACCATAAGAAATGCATCTTCGGAGTTTTCTTAGGGAAGTTGCTGGGACATGTAGTGAGTCAGAGAGGAATCGAAGTGGATCCTGATAAGGTCAAAGCAATTAGAGAAATGCCCGTGCCTCAAAAGAAGAAATAAGTCAAAACTTTTTTAGGAAAACTTCAGTATATCAGTCGCTTCATTTCCGAGCTAGCTTCAGTATGTGAACTGATATTTAAGCTTCTAAGGAAGAATCAGCCCGTCAAGTGGAATAGTGATTGCCAGACAGCGATACTATCATGGACTACTTTTTGAACCCACCTGTTTTGAGACCACCACGGTCTGCTAAGCCTTTAATCTTGTATCTGGCTATAGAAGACAATTCAGTAGGTGTCATGATGGCTCAGGAAGACAAGTTCAGAGTGGAGTTTACTGTGTATTCTCTCAGTAAGAATTTCTTACCTTATGAGGCTAAATATGTTGAGGTCGAGAAGATCTGTTTGGCGGTAATTTGGGCCTCTAAGACGTTGCGGCATTACTTCCATTCATTCAGTGTACAGGCGGTTGCCAAGCATGACCCGTTCAAATACCTTTAAGAAGCACCATCTTTGCTATGCAAGATGGGAAGATGGTTGCTACTATTGTAAGAGTTCGATATAGAGTATGTAACCAAGAAAACCATCAAGGGAACGGTTGTGGCAGAGTTCTTAGCCGATCATCCCATTAAAGGAGACCAGTTTGAGTACAGTTTCCCAGATGAAGATGTAGGGGCCATAGCAGTACAAGGTTGGCAGTTATTCTTCGACGGCGCAGTCAATGGTAAAGGGGCAAGAGTTGGGATTATCCTCATAACCTCGGATGGTGAAAAGCTACCCTTAGCTAAGAAATTGAGGTATAAGGCCACCAATAATGAAGCTGAGTATCAGGCTTGCGCCTTTGGGTTGGAATCGTTTTTAGCCTTGGGGGTAAGCTGTAACACCCCAATTCCCCATAGGAGAACAAAGGAGCACTACACGCTCACAAACGCATACAAAAACACTCATGCATGTGATGCGCGCAGAACCTAACAAAGGCCCTCAAGACGAGACCTGCTTTTAGGGCTCGAGAGATTGGTTCGTGTCTTTTGATCTTGGGCAACATGAGACATTTTGTAATTCCTTACCCAATAGGATATTGGAAAGTTCATCTAGTCCCATGAAGCCTTTAGGTACCTTTGAGGTATTTTGGAGTCACCACCCAGTTTACAAGAAATTGGGAAAGGTCATCTAACCTCTACGGTCTAAACCAGAGAAGATGTTCGGAACTTCACTCTTATTTATGCCTTGGTTAAATATAAGGGAGTTTTTAGATTATAAAATTTCATCTCTCTCCTTACGCGATTCGATGCATTTTATTTAAGGCGCACTTCAAGCATTGAGAAAATGGTAAAAGAAAGCTGTAAATAAAGCGGTAAACATACAAAGCTATGCCATTTACAAAAGAGAAATTGGGACAAATACAATCCCCCAAATGAAAAGAAAAGCTGAATAAGATTAAAAATGAAAATCGGGACAGAATACAATCCCCAAGTGAAACAAAATAAATCGTCCCAAAAATAATTAATTACAAGGGCCCACAAGATATAAAATTAAACAATCACACAAAATCAATCAAAAGGGTAACATACATAAATCAGGATATTTATTCGGTTTAGGAATATTGGTTCTTTCATTCTCACTTAAAAAGGGATCGAAGAGTTATTTTTGTTATTTATCGTGAAAATCGGGATGAGTGATGGTAGGTGTTTAATTGAAGTAATATTTAGCATGTGTTTTGTGTGAATTATGAAGTTAAGTATGAAATTATTTATATGTTTCATGTTAATTGTGTTAGTTTATGTGTGTATGCATTTTGTGGGCTGATTTACGTGAAAAAGGGAAGAAAATAGTAAAACAAAGTAGAACTAGGGCAGAGATAAATTGGAAGATCACGAAGAAGGAAATAAAAGAGGCAAAGGAGCAGGGTCACAACTCGTGAAGCTAGATCACGAGTCGTGAACGGCAAAGAAGAAAGCACCAGCATGAGCAAAGCAAAGGAAAGAAGAGAAGGAGCTGAGGAAGTAGGGTCACGAGTCGTGAAAGACCATCATGACTCGTGACGACACAGAGAGGCAGGGAAAAGAAAAGCGAGGAAAGAAAAGAGAAAGGGAAGAGAAGGCGAGACGTGAGCCAAAGTCACGACTCACACGAGAAATCACGATGCGTGATTAGAAGTTGCGACTCGTGAGTGGCCAGAGAGAAGAGGAAAAGCAAGGGAGAGAAGAAAGAAGGAAAAGCCAAATCCGCATTCTGTTGCGAGCGCAACATCATCGCGAGCGCGATAGAACTATCCATTGGAACAGTTACTCCTGAAAAGTCACTTGAAAAGGCAACTCTTTCTTCCAACAATTGCAACCATTGTGAAGGGACATCTCCAAAGGACACAATCTTCAGATCTTTATAAATATTAGTTTAACTGTAATATTTTAGAGAGTTAATATAGGATCATTTATTAAGTAATTTTCTGTATTTTGGTAAAACTGTTTTCTTTTCTCTTATTAATTTTCTTAGTTAGTTTTTATGTTTTGAAGAAGAAGATCAAGGAGAAGAAATCTATTACAAGAGATTAAGAAAAGGGTTGAGAGACTTCTGTTCTACTCTCTTATCTTTTATTTCTTCTCTGTCAATTCTATGAATATTATTTCAGTGAATTTGAATACTTTCGTTATTTACATTTCCATCTATTTCTATAGTCTTTGAATGCAGATTTTCTATTAGAATTTGATTAAGGACAAATTCCCCCACACTTAATCCTTGCTTGTCCTCAAGTAAAAGAAAAGGAATAAGAGAATTCAACAGCTAGTAAACATCATTATACAACACTATCCATTGAGCATATATAATAGAATTGAAAACATCAAATACCTCAAACACTCAAAAATATAAGTGAATTAAATTTTAAAGTATGTATTGAAAATTTAACAAGTCACTTACATTTACTAATTCCAACTTAAAGAGTATAAGTCTCAAAAAAAACTAAAGATGAGTTAAAGAGAGAAATTTGATTATAAAGTAAAAATTCTAAAGTTGCTAGTTGCATTTAGGACAGTTTTGAGCTCACT
Source organism: Excoecaria cochinchinensis (assembly GCA_947683425.1). Lineage (NCBI taxonomy): Eukaryota > Viridiplantae > Streptophyta > Magnoliopsida > Malpighiales > Euphorbiaceae > Excoecaria > Excoecaria cochinchinensis. The sequence continues at coordinate 2,573,900 of CANTUQ010000038.1, forward strand.
TAACCTTAATCCAATCTCATGGCATTTTTAGAGTTTTCTTTTTCTTTTCTTTTGATTTTTTCTTTTTGTTTTGAATCATGGGTATATCTTCTTTCATTTTATCCCATGAACCGCAAGAGAAAGTAGTATGGGTGCGTTTTACGCTCCATCCCATATCTTTTTGCAATTTTAGATATACATCTTGCTAATTATTTTTTTTGAAAATTGTGGGTTCATTTTATGCTCCATCCCACTTATTTTTCATTTTTTTTAAGTCCTCATCCATTATTGAAAAGGCAAAAGGGTAAGAATTATGGCTATAGTTTCCATAGACAACTAGAAACTTAGAATTTTAAACTAAATGAGCAAATTCTAACTTTAAAAACATGGTTAGTAAAAAGACTAAATATTCTATATTGTTGCAATAAGTAAAAGAAAATAACTTGAAAGATTTAAAACAAATACCAAAAATTTCGAAAAACTTATAAAAATGAGCATAAAAGATAAATGATCTAACAATCTATAAAATATACCAATTGAACAATGCCTTATAATAAAATTTACTGCAAAACCTAATTGAATAATAAACACATACAAACCAACATACAAAACATATATAACATAAAAAACAATTGAACAAACACAATCAAGTGATCCCATTTTTAATAAAATCCACTCTTCATTTTAGTCCGCGATATTTTTGCATTCCTTGACTAAAATCTAGGACATTGGTCCCAATTTATTAATAAAATTTTAATTTAATTATAAAAATATTTTTATAATTTTTTATCTTACACGCGTATAAAATAAAAATATTTTATTTACAAGCAAATACAAAAACAGATAAGGGATAGGAAAGGTCTCACCCAAACGATATGGTCTCCTACGCGTCGTGACCCCTCCGTGTGGTCACAGCGATGTTAAAAAAAAAATAAGCATGACATTTTTAGCCCTAATAAAAAAAACAACAAAAAAAAAATATTAGCAATAATATCAAAATCAATTAAAAATAAAAGTAAAGGGAATCTAGTATAAAATTAATACACCAATAGAATATAAAATAAGTTAAATTAAACACATTAATTTAATATACGAACATCACACATAAAAAACAATAATTAAAAATCATGCAAAGTATGGTAATAATAATAATAATAATAATAACTAAATCATGAAATAACACCGTGCGAAATATAGTGACAATAATGAAAATAATAATAATAATAATAATAATAATAATAATAATAATAATAATAATAATAATAATAACAACAACAACAACAACAACAACAAAAATAATAATAATAATAATAATAATAATAATAATAATAATAATAATAATAATAATAATAATACAATTAAATTAAATTAATAAACAAGAGGAAAGTAAATAAAAATATAACAGAAAATAATATTCAAATTTAAAAATTATTACCACAAAAATCATACCAAACAAAAAGAAAATCAATAAATTCAATTTTTCAAACCTAAAATAATATATATTTATCCATTTTCATACCAAAAACAAAATAAAGATTGAAAACTAATGCTAAAAAAATAAATCTCAACTTAAAAATACATATTTATCAATGCAAGAAAAAATAAATAAACTAACATACATAAAATGAAATAAAACAGAAAAAATGGATCCAAGAATCCTTACCCTCAGAATATATAATGTGTAAGAAAGATGTCTCGATCTATTCTCCTTGTCAAGATTCAAGAATAAACTCGAAAATATTCAAAAAAATCTTAAACTTTTATCTAAAAAAAAAAAACTCAAGAACACCAAAAATTAAAAGTGATATTTTTTGTATTTGTTATTTTAATTTGATGAGAAAACCCAAGTTAAGAAAATTAATTTTCCTTTCTCAAGTTAATCCAATTTTAACAAATATTTTTAGATTTATGAAAACATAAAATAAAATCAAAGAAGAAAATGTTTAGATCGAAGAAATGAAATGAAGAAATAAAAAAAGAGAATTTTTGATCTTAAGAACAACAAGAAAGAAATTTCAAGAAGAAATATTTTTAATCTCTAAAGAAAATAAGTTGTATTATTTATTTCTCAAGAACACCTTTTTTCTTTCTTTCTCTCTCAAAAATCCCTTAGAAAAAAAATCAATTCCCTTAAAAAAAAAATTTTAGCGAAAAAATCCATCCCTCAAAAATGAAGAATCCTCCCGTTATATTTTCTTCAAACTCCATTTTTCCCACTAACCAAGTCTTCCTTCAGATTTTTCAAAGATAAATTTTTTTTCTAATTTCAACCAAAAATACCCAAAATTCAAAATAAAATCCCAAAATTCAAATTTTTACAATTCATATTTTATTATTATTATTTTTATTTTTTATTTTTGACTTTGGCACCCACAAAATTTGACTAACTTTTGTCAAAATTCAACAAATTATCAAAAAATCCCATAAAAAATCATTTTTTACCCAAAAAATGTCAAAAAATCGATTTTCAGCCGAAATCAGCGCTGGTGGGTGAAAACGGGCGAGAGGAGCGGCTAGCAGGGGCATGCGCTACGTGTAAGCCTCACACACACGGGGCAGTGCGCGAGCTAGTGCACTCGGGGCAACGCGCGCACGCTAGATCGCAGGCAGCCCCGCACGCTGCCAAATTTTTTTTTTCAAAAAATATAAATAAAAAAATACAAACAAAAATAAAGATACAAATAAAAAAAAATATAACCATTTTAAAAATATTTTGAAACCGATAAAAGAATTTGACAAGGAGATGATCAATTCCTACTTTATTGCTTATGAATCAGTATTTATTTTCATCATTGGGTAATCCTGATCTTGGACCACCTCGGGACCCGGTGTCTACAGTTGCCCCCAATTTTGGGAAAACTAGCATGTAGGTACCAAGATGAGCCAAAATTCAGAAAAGAAAAGAAAAAAGCACGTATCTGAGGCGGCCGTCTTTCCAGACTGGACGATTTTGTTGTTGTGGTTATTGCCAGCTTGTCAGCATCTTCGTTAAAGCAAGTTACCGTGATCGTGTAAATCCTGATTGAAGTGGTATTTACCATCAGCGTGTAAGTCTTTGTTAAAGTGATAGTGCCTTGGTCGTGCTAACATTCCGTGGAATGGTAGTGTCGCCATCGTGCTAACACTTGTGAGATTTGAAGTGGTAGTGTCGTGATCGTGTTAACCCTCTATTGAGAAGTAGTGCCGTCATCCTGCTAACCCTTCTGAAGTGGTAGTGTCGTGGTCGTGCTAACTTTCCGTAGAATGGTAGTGCCGCCATCGTGCTAACCCTTCTGAGATGTGAAGTGGTAGTGCTGTGATCGTGCTAACCCTCCATGGAGTGGTAGTGTTGTCATCGTGCTAACCCCTTCTGAAGTGGTAGTGTCGTGGTCATGCTAACCTTCCGTAGAATGGTAGTGCCGCCATCGTGCTAACCCTTCTAAGATTTGAAGTGGTAGTGCCGTGATCGTGCTAATCCTCCGTGGAGTGGTAATGCCATCATCGTGCTAACCTTCTGAAGTGGTAGTGTCATGGTTGTGCTAACCTTCCGTAGAATGGTAGTGCCGCCATCATGCTAACGCTTCTGAGATTTGAAGTGGTAGTGCCGTGATCGTGCTAACCCTCCGTGGAGAAGTAGTGCCGTCATCGTGCTAACCCTTCTGAAGTGGTAGTGTCGTGGTCGTGCTAACCTTCCGTAGAATGGTAGTGCTACCATCGTGCTAACCCTTCTGAGATGTGAAGTGGTAGTGCCGTGATCGTGCTAACCCTCTGTGGAGTGGTAGTGCCGTCATCGTGCTAACCCTTCTAAAGTGGTAGTGTCGTGGTCGTGCTAACCTTCCGTAAAATGGTAGTGCTACCATCGTGCTAACCCTTCTGAGATTTGAAGTGGTAGTGCCGTGATCGTGCTAACCCTCCATGGAGTGGTAGTGCCGTCATCGTGCTAACCCTTCTAAAGTGGTAGTGTCGTGGTCATGCTAACCTTCCATAGTGCCGCCATCATGCTAAGCCTTCTGAGATTTGAAGTGGTGCTTCCTGAGAGCCCTTTGGTTGGTTGCCCCCTGAGAGGTCTTTCGTTGATTGCCCCCTGAGAGGTGTTTGGTTCCTGCTTGGATTGATTCTTGAATTGATGTTTGGATTGATGTCGTCACTCGCCTTCTGCCGGTGTCCACATCAAATCTCTTTTACTGCAAAATTGAAAAACCAAATATGTAGGAAAAATAGTGAGCATGCACGTGAAATGCATGGGTTATGCAGAAATGCAGGATAAGAATTCATCTAAGTAGACTTAGAGATGATAGCCGAGTTGGCTGCAATTTGCAATTGGATCGATTCCTTTTGAAGTTGCTTTTGAATTTCATGCCTTTGGGATTGCAAGGTTCTCATCTGATACCTATAGTCATTCATTTTTTTTTTTGAAGGTAATGCGTCCCTTGTGGATTTTCACACTAGCTTTTCTTAGCAGGGAATGCATCATTTGCGGATTTTCACAAAATCCTGTGTCTTATTTTTTGCCTGGAATTGACCCAACCCAATCCAGCAGCTTTTTTTTTAAAGGACAGACTGCTTGTTTTCAAGTTTTCACCTTATCCCTTTGCCTAACTTTTGCTTAGAGTGCCAATTACGGTTTTCATCTCTAACGGCTTTTCTTTCTTTTTTTTTTTGCAGATTGTAAAGGAGGCTGGAGCTGTTGCCAAAAATATTTTAGGCGTGATCGGCATGTACTTACGTCCATGTCATAGCTGTATGAGCCTGATTCTTATCATGAAGATACTGTAGAATTGGTTTCATAGTTGATAGCAGGATGAGTCGACTAAAGTGCTTCAGTGGTGAGAGTAACAGAGAGTATATAGTAATAATGTACTGGTTTTATTTCAGAACTAGACAACTTTGAGTATGTAAAATGAATTGCTCTGGTCACATCAATATCATTGCATAAATGCGTATATTTCAATTTGATTTCATGACACATGATCATTATTTGGCATTAACTTGAAAAATACAAGATCTCATCTAATCTCGAAATAGATCCTGAAAACATCAAACTCCTATTATCAATCAACCCTCTCGAGTTTTCAAGATTGAAAATTTTCTCTCAGCTCTCTTTTTTCTCTCTCTTTTTTTTTTACCCTTTGCCATGAACTCTCCTTCAGTCCATTAGTGTTGATTGAATTTGCTTTCATCTTCATTAGCTGGGGAGACTGCTCCTTCTGATGGTGGTTCTTTTTAGCATCAAAGTCTTGTTCTTGGCCCTTGGGCAAACTGGCTAAGGTAGTGAATTTTCTTGCTTGAATCTTGGCTGTGAAAGTCTGTATCTTCCTTTTGTTGGCTTTGGTGGCTCAATTTCTGAAGCAACTTTTACTTGTTGAGATGGAGTTATATGTTGGCCTCAAATGGTTTATGACAAAACTATGGTTTAGGACAGGACTATGGTTTTTTTTTTAAAAAAAAAAAACAAAGTATTGGCTTGTCCTCCTAAATTTGGTTATAAGGGTCCCTGCTTTACTTATCTTAGTTGCAGATGGTTAAAGGTCACACTTGATTGGCTCTGGGGTAAATATCTCAAATGGTTAGGAGGAAAGGACTCCTAAGGGCTTGGTTCTAATGAGCTATATATTTCTTATGAAGGCCCAAAGTTTCATCTGTCTAACTTTTGATGTAGCCCTTTAATGATCGGAGTTTTATTTTGCTTGGCTACAATGTGTGTATCCTGAATGTTGAGGAGGCAAAGGAATGGCTTTTGAAACTTTACTCGTCGTCATATTGGCATATTGAAGCAGCATTGTCCCAACAATGTCTTTGTTAATTTTTAGCATATCATTCTAGGTCTAGGCAAAGGCTCTTTCATATTTTTTTTTTACATTATCTCTCAAAATTTTCCTTTCTTCAGGAGTTGTATCAGATGCTATCAAGATTTTCTTTGGATTTTCCAAAGTTTTGAGATCAAATATAGTCGTATTAGTTGAATTAATGTCAAAAATGAATGCATCGTGATCATGAGAAATGAAATCATTAGAAACACCATACAAATAAGCAAAATCATTCATCAAATTAAATTAACCAACATTGTCATAAGAAGTTCTTGGAATAAAAAGGCACAAAGCATCTAAAAAAAACATAATGTTCTTCTCAACTCTCACTAGTGGATTGACAATCTACCGCCACCATGGGGATCCCTTCTTCAATCATCTCCTGACGGGTGGCAGCGACGTGTTCATCTTCTTACAACTCTTGCAAAATATGCCCCTCGGGTAGACCAGACCCGATCATGTATATGGTGGGGGACTGCATTATAACCCTCCTTCTTCTTCTTCTCTCTCTTCTCAGGATCCGTGATCTGTTTGGAGTTGATAAGATCTTGGATCTTGTTCCTTAAGGTCCGGTAATAATCTGTTAGGTGCCCAGTGTGCTGGTGGTAGGCGCAATACTGGTCATCTCTGTGCCCTGGCTGTCCTTGATTCATGGCCGGCCTAGGCATCAAAGATTGTAGCTTTCCCTCCTTTATCGGTCTCTTTAGTACCCAGGAAAGAGAGTGGTCTAAGTTAAAGTAGTACCTCTGACCCTGTCTAACCTCGGTAGCTGAAACCTCTGCTGTCTTACCATTTCTGTTATTACTGCTTTCGGCACCACCTGATTTATACCCTGACTGGATCCCATAACCTTTCCCAGCAAAGTTATTTTGGCTTACTTTCGTTGCTAGGTAAGTCCCTTCAGCCTCTACAGCAATGTCTTTAAGTGACTCCCAATCTCTAAGCCCTTTAAAGCTGAGTAAGTCCCTCAAGTAAGGGCAAGAGTTCTTGATAAATAACCTGATGTGGTCAGCAGTGTCAAGCTTTCGCTTCATATCCATAACCCTATTCCTCCATCTAGTGAGGTATTAATGGAATGACTCATCACTCCTTTGTTGTAAGAGCTCGAGGTCTTTTAAGGTGACCTCCATTCTGGTGTTGCAGTCGTATTGCCTCATAAATTCTTAAGTCAAAAGGTCTCAATCCTCCTTGGACCTCCTGTCTAACCCGTGATACCAGTCTACTGCCGGACTCACTAAACTGAGGCAGAAATATTCTACCTTCTGCTTCTTGCTCAACCCTATGCCTTTCATCACCAGGGTATACTGCTTGATGTGTGCAAATGGGTCCGAAGTACCATCGAACTTCGGCAGCTCAGGCATCTTAAACCTTTGGGGCAGCAGCTCCTCATTCCCCAGATCTCTATCTTCAGGGTTGACCCCCTTCCCAGCTGACAACATGCAGGTGATCATCTCAATTTGCTATCTCATCCCTCTTATTGCCTCATCTTCTACCCTGAGTGCTCTGGCCCTCACAACTTGAGGTGCTATTACCTCTTCATCTTCCTTTTTCATCACGAAATCCTCATTGGGATTGGGGATCCTTTCCCTTCTTGACTCAATAGGCTCAGCAGCTTTATACTTATTAATAGGTTGACGGGCAATATTACTAATGAGGGGAGTCTCCTCACCAGCAGGTGGTTCAACTTGCTCCCAAGGAGGCACTGTCGGTGGTTATGGAGCGACAGGTGCTTGTGGAGCAGGGGGATGAGCAATCCTATCAGCTCTGGCGCCCATTATATCTAGCATCCTCTGTTCAAAGTTCTCTAGTCTCCTAGCAAGGTCTTGAGTGGTCAAAGCTCCGGTCTCTTCTGCTATCGATGGTTCAAGAGATGATTCACTGATCGATGAGAGTGGCTCAAAATTCCAGTCAGATACTAATTCCGGTAACTTAAAGAGCATATTTGTCCTTACTAGCTGACCGTCGAAACCTCTAGTCCACTTAGATGAATCTATGATGGTTAAAAGATTTAAATTGTTAGAATGATGTATGAATAACATGTACAATGCATGATCATGTGTTATGCAATATTTGCAACCACATACCAGCAAGTAGATCCTTCTAACCTTATTACTCCCACACACGAGGTAATACGGTCTCTTTCCTAGGTGAGCTTGATCCATGGGTTAACAGGGAACCCAATGGATACATATGGTGCTCTGCGAAAAATCGGTAACATAACATCTCTTAATTAATGCGCATACGGATGAATTTTGACCTTTATGTATTTAAACATTTCAACCATATTAAGATGGGCCCACCAGGGCATGAAAGCTTTTCATATAAGACCATTTAATTTGGTTGATTTTGTTCAATATATAATGGCCCACATAGCAAGCATCGTATTAAGGTACATTTCACCTAAGGGATGTATCTATTGCCATTACATGAGCTTTGGTTAAGGGTGATGATACTTTATGGCTACCCAAGCATGGTCCCTGCCAATGAGTCTAGCTCATCACGAGCATAATGACCTATCGAGTTTTCATTTAATATACCATGATGGTACGAGGCTTAGGCTGGTGATTATCCTTAACACTTCCCTACATTGAGTGAACGTAGGGTCATGTTTCAGGAATGCACCAGGGTAAGATAAGGGACCAAACTAGCATAGTTCTAAGGCTCTAATGAAATGCAATGCAATTTCGAAAAGAGATAGAATTTTATGTTTTAAAAACTCAATTATATTTTAATTAAGACACTTTCAGAGTAAAGTCACAAAGTCCCCAGTGGAGTCGCCACTGTGACGCGCGCCGAACCTAGCAAAGGCCCTCATGACGAGACCACTTTTAGGGCTCGAGGGATTAGTTCGCGTCTTTTGATCTTGGGCAGTATGAGATATTTTGGAATCCCTTACCCAATAGAACATTTAAAAGTTTATCTAGTCTCATGAAGCCTTTAGGCACCTTTGAGGTATTTTGGAGTCCCCACCCAATTTACAAAAAATTGAGAAAGGTCATCTAACCTCTATGGTCTAAACCAGAGAAGGTGTTCGGAACTTCACTCTTATTTATGCCTTGGTTAAATATAAGGGAGTTTTTAGATTATAAAATTTCATCTCTCTCCTCACGCGATTCGATGCATTTTATTTAAGGCGCACTTCAAGTATTGAGAAAACGGTAAAAGAAAGCTGTAAATAAAGCGGTAAATAAAGCGATAAACACACAAAGCCACACCATTTACAAAAACGAAATTGGGACAAATACAATCCCCCAAATGAAAATAAAAGCTGAATAAGATTAAAAATAAAAATCGGGTCAGAATACAATCTCCAAGTGAAAGAAAATAAAATCGCCCCAAAAATAATTAATTACAATGGCCTACAAGATATAAAATTAAACTACCACAAAAAATAAATCAACAGGGTAACATACATAAATTGGGATATTTATTCGGTTTAAGAACATTAGTTCTTTCATGCTCACTTACAAAGGGATCGAAGAGTTATTTTTGTTATTTGTCGTGAAAATCGGGATGAGTGATCCCATTTTTAATAAAATCAACTCTTCGTTTTAGTCCGTGATATTTTTGCATTCCTTAACTAAAATCTAGGACATTGGTCTCAATTTATTAATAAAATTCCAATTTAGTTATAAAAATATTTTTGTAATTTTTTATCTTACACGCGTATAAAATAAAAATATTTTATTTACAAGCAAACACAAACACAGATAGGGGATAGGAAAGGTCTCACCCAAACAATGTGGTCTCCTATGCGTCGTGACCCCTCCATGTGGTCACGACGATGCTCAAAGAAAATAAACACGACATTTTTAGCCCCAATAAAGAAACAACAATAAAAAATATTAGCAATAATTCTAAAATCAATTAAAAATAAAAGTAAAAGAAATCTAGTTTAAAATTAATACACCAATAGAATATAAAATAAGTTAAATTAAACACATTAATTTAATATACGAACATCACACATAAAAAACAATAATTAAAAATCATGCAAAGTATGGTAATAATAATAATAATAATAATAATAATAATAATAATAATAATAATAATAACTAAATTATGAAATAACACCATGCGAAATATAATGACAATAATGAAAATAATAATAATAGTAATAATAATACTAATAACAACAACAACAAAAATAATAATAATAATAATAACAACAACAACAACAACAACAACAACAATAATAACAATAACAACAACAACAACAACAACAACAACAACAACAACAACAACAATAATAATACAATGAAATTAAATAAATAAACAAGAGGAAAGTAAATAAAAATGTAATAGAAAATAATATTCAAACTTAAAAATGATTACCACAAAAATCATACCCAATAAAGAGGAAATCAATAAATCCAATTTTTTAAACCTAAAATAATATATATTTATCCATTTTCATACCAAAAACAAAATAAAGATTGAAAACTCATGCTAAAAAAATAAATCTCAACTTAAAAACACATATATTCATCAATGTAAGAAAAAATAAATAAACTAACATACATAAAATGAAATGAGATAGAAAAAATGGATCCAAGAATCCTTACCCTCATAATATATAATGTGTAACAAAGATGTCTCGATCTATTCTCCTTGTCAACATTCAAGAATAAACTCAAAAATTTTCAAGAAAATCGTAAGTTTTTATCTCAAAAAAAACTCAAGAACACCAAAAATTAAAAGTGATATTTTTTGTGTTTGTTATTTTAATTTGATGAGAAAAAGTTAAGCAAATTAATTTTCCTTTCTCAAGATAATTCAATCTTAGCAAATATTTTTATATTTATGAAAACTTAAAATAAAATCAAAGAAAAAAATGTTTAGATCTAAGAAAAGAAATGAAAAAATCAAAGAAGAGATTTTTTTATCTTAAGAACAATAAGAAAGAAATTTCAAAAAGAAATTTTTTTATTCTCTAAAGAAAATAAGTTGTATTATTTCTTTCTCAAGAACACATTTTTTTCTTTCTTTCTCTCTCAAAAATCCCTTAGAAAAAAATCAATTCCCTTAGAAAAAATTTTTTAACAAAAAAATCCATCCCTCAAAAATGAAGAATCCTCCCGTTATATTTTCTTCAAACTCTATTTTTCCCACTAACCAAATCTTCCTTCAGATTTTTCAAAGACAAATCTTCCCCTAATTTCAACCAAAAACACCCAAAATTCAAAATAAAATTCCAAAAGTCAAATTTTTGCAATTTATATTTTAAACTTTTGTCAAAATTCAACAAATTATCAAAAGATCCCATAAAAAAAATCATTTTTTACCCAAAAAATGTCAAAAAATCGATTTTTGGCCGAAATCAACGCTGGTGGGTGAGAACGGGCGAGAGGGGCGGCCAGCAGGGGCGAGCAGGGCATGCACGCAGCACAGGCCGCGTGCACACGCCAGCCCCATGCGCTGTCGAAATTTTTTTTTTTCAAAAAATATAAACGAAGATAAAAAAAATAAAGATACAAATAAAATATAAAAAATAAAAATAAAAATAAAGATAAATATTTTAAAAGTATTTTGAGACCAACAAAAGAATTTGATAAGGAGATGATCAATTCCTACTTTGTTGCTTATGAATCGGTATTTATTTTAATCATTAGGTAATCCTGATCTTGGACCGCTTCGGAACCCGGTGTCTACACATAAATAAGCGAAAATATAACAAAACATATATATACATACTATAAGCCGAAGCATCATAAAAAGGAAACATACTTGTATTAATAACCTTATAAAAAGTATACTTTACAAAAGATTATCATTTTTACATTACAAGATAAAAGCCTTAACATATACACTAAACAAACAAACAAAAAATAATCTCTTATCAAAATACATATATATAATTGTGACGCGCGCCGGGCATCTTTTTTATCATGGCCGTTATGAGACATCTTGGATGCTTCCTTCCCAATAGAACATTGGAAAGCAAGATCTAGCCCCACGACGCCTTTAGGCACCTTTGAGGTATCATGGAGTCGCCACCCAATTTACAAGAAATTGGGAAAAGTCTCTAATCTCTTATTGGTCTAGACCAGAGATTGGTGTTCGGAACTTCACTCTTATTTATACTTTGGTTAATTATAAATGAGTTCTTAACTTCCTAAAATTCTATCTCTTATCTCACATGATTTATGCGTTTAATTAAAGCGCACTACAAGCATTCAAAAAATGATAAAGGAAAGCTATAATAAAGCAATAAAGGAAAGCAAATAAACATGCAAGCACACAATTACAAGAGGAGTTGGGGCGGAATACAACACCATTGAAAGGAGATTAAAAATATAAATAGGGACGGAATACAATCCCAACATGAGAATTAAATAATGTTGCCCCAACATTAATTATAATGGCCCAAAAGAAAATGAACATAAATTTAAAGAATCAAACAAAATCAAACATAAGAAAAACATACATAAATCGGGCCATTCGTTTGGTTTAGGAATATTGGTTCCTTCGTACTTGCTTAAAGGTTTAGGAACATTGGTTTCTTCGCGTTTATTTAAAGAGCGTTCGAAGAGTCATTTGATTGTTGAGTTGAAAAACAGGGATGAGTGATCCCATTTTTGGATAAAACTAACTCTTCGTTTTATCGTGTCATTTTACATTCTTTGGCTAAAAGAGGGACATTGGTCCTAATTTTATTAGTAAAAATTTTAATTTAATTATAAAAATATTTTTGTGATTTTTTATCTCACGTGCACATAAATAAAATAATTAGTTTACAAATAAACACAACAAAAGGAGAAGGAATAGAAAAGGTCTCACCAAACGACACGGTCTCCTACGCGTGGTGACCCATCTGGGAGGTCACGAAAAAACTCACATAATGCAAGTTACAATAAATTTCAGACAGAAAAATAATATTAAAATTTTAGTAATAATTCTAAAAATTAATCCAATGAAGAACAAGATAATGATAACAATAAAGTTATAGTGGCAATAACAATAAATAATCATGGTATAATGGTGACAATCAAATAATAATAATAATAATAATAATAATAATAATAATAATAATAATAATAATAATAATAATACTAATAATAATACTAATAATAAGAGCATGATAATAATAATGATAACATAATAATAGTAACAATAATAAAAGACAACAGTGAACACAAATGATAATGATAGTAATAATAATAATATAAATATGAAATAATGCGAACAACTAATAAAATAACAATAGTAATAATAACATATAACAATAATGATAATGATAATAATAGCAACAAACACAACATAATAATAGTATAAACATGAAATAATAGCATTAATAATGATTGTAGATAATAATAATAATAATAATAATAATAATAATAATAATAATAATAATAATAATAATAATAATAATAATAATAATAATAATAATAATAATAATAATAATGCCAAAAAGATGGTAATAATAATAACAATGATAATGTTGCAACATGGTGATAATTCTAAATAATAAAGATAATAATAATGTAGGTGAAGGATGGTGGCCAACGGCAAAACAAATAAAAGATAAACTACAAAAATCAAACAAAACCACCATAGAGAAATTAGGCCAAAAAAGAAGAAAACTTGATGTCAACAGTGGCAAGAGTATTAGAAATGCTAGCAGATAAACATGGCAAAAATGAAAAAATTATTAACCATAAATGATAAATAAATGAGAAATTAAAACGGTTCCAAAGTGTTTACCCTCAGAATTTACAGATTGGGAAATAGGATGCCTTGATCCGTCCTCTTTGTCGATTTTTATGGTGATAAATGCTTGAAGAAAAAATGAAAATCTATATTTGAAAATAGGTTAACTCAAGAAAATATTTTTGGAGGATGATTGAGCAAAGGAAATTAATTTTCCAAGCTCAAAATCATCTGGAAATTAAAGTTCTTGAAGAGAAAAGAAAAAAGAAGAAGAAAATTCAAGCTTCAAATTTTTTAAGAATTTTCTAAAAAGCTACGGCTGCCTCTTGGTGGAGAGAAAAATCAAGTTTTCTCTTTTGAATAAAAATTGAAACCCCTCACAAAATGAAGACCAATCTTCATTTTGTTGTCTGGTTTGTCCCAAAATGGGAAAAGACAAATGCTCTTTTATTTTTGGTTGCCCGAAAATTACACAAAATGGTGAAAGAAATGGGCAAAAATCAGACCTGGAAAAAAATCAGAAATCGCACATGAAAAGGCCAAGAATGGCCGCGTGAAAGGGGAAGATGCACGAGCCAAGGGGCTCGCGAGACGCGTCCCGAAAGAGGAGCGCGGCGCACAGCCCCCTGCTGCGCGTGCGCCCGTGCCTCTGCAATGGGCGCAGCCCGCATACGCGACGCACAAAAATAAAAAAAATAAAAAATAAAAATAAAAATAAAAATAAAAATAAAAATACATAAATAAATAAATAAAACAGAGAGTAAAAATGCAAATTTTCGCACTGAAAATTTTGGAGGAGCAAATGGATTTTTTTGACAAGGAGAACATCATTTTTGATACCTTTACTTATGGCAAGTATCACTTTCATCATCGGGTAATCCTGATCTTGGACCATCTCAGGACCCGGTGTCTATAATAATCATTACAAAAAGAATCTTATACAAAAATCCTCTATTCAAACACCTAGTGGCCAGCAAATGCAAACCTATCCTGCATACCTACATGGGAAAAATACCCATGCTAAGCGATAACGTTTAGTGGGGATATATAGAAACAAATGACTTCCTTTGAAGTCAAAGCAATCATATATATATATATATACAAGTATACACACTTGTAACATATAACAATAAGCAAAGGCATAATATCATTATAAACATAGCTGTCATTTGCACATCTATATCAATTACCTGTACATTTCATGCCACAATATCATGTACATATTCACAACACCTAAAACGTGCTTTGTCATATCATTATCGTGTACATTCACTAAAGCATGTATTTAACTCAAGCATCTACATGTATGCTCATTTACACTTGATAGGTCACAACTGTACATGCTCATACATAATCATTCAATCACTAAACCATAGCCTAAATTCTAACTAATAGCGGATACAGGTGCACTAGATACTGACTAGCAGTATCAAACAAGGGAGACCGAAGTCTCAAATCACTAATTACCCAAAGGTAACAAACACTAGACCCTTGCAGGCCAAACACTAGCCTTGCGGGCCAAACACTACTAGCAATTTATAAGCATGCTTATTTATCCACTACCATGACTCTTCAGGCTTAACATACAACTCTAGTCACTATAACATATACCCAAGTATCCAACTATGATCACATTTCACTCAATTCATATACAAGTTTAACAAATGATTAAACATATGATTCATACAAATATATAATGCATATAATCTTTAGAAAGCATGATAAAACATATACCAATACAATATCACACCCAAATTAGAGCAAAAGACTTAAATTACAATTTTGCACGGTGTCACACTCGCTACCCTTGTCGTGCTCGCGACAAAACCCAACACAAGCAAATGTCGCACACGCAGTCCCATCGCTCTCACGACAGAATACCAAAGTGGCTTCTGTCGCGCCCGCGATGAACTTCGCGCTCGCGATAAAGCTTAGCACAGCTTGGCCATACACAAGAAAGCTCAGCAAGCTCGGTGATGCTCGGCAGGCAGACCTCGATAAGGAGTGTTATGTCGAACTCCTGACACCCGTCGCGCCCGCGACAGAACTAAACTAAGTGTTCAACTCTAAGCAAAACAAATCACTTATGCATAACCTTCACATACTAACTCCAAACTTACATGCATAACCTTCAAATTCATGTCATAAGCACTTCTAAACTCTATTTCAATATTAAACACAATCAGATACTAATATCAATCAAAATGGCAAATAATCATAATGATCATAATAAGTGCTCTACATGCCAAAATCTATACATATCCAACAAGCAAAGTTGACTTTAACTCTCAATTGAACCATATCACTAATTCAAGCATACCAATTAACCATTTACTCAAACATACAACACAAGCATTTTTCATAAATTACACAAACTCAACATATCTTTACCACCTATCATAACTACTAACCCAAATCACACATGCAATAAAATTAAAAGGTACACGATCCAAACCTCTAGGAAGCAGCTGAACTCTCCTCTTCAAGTTCACACTTTCTCCTTGCATTTTTCCTTCCTTTTATCGAATGCTTCAAACACAAATCCAATAACACACTTAATCTAATATTTCACACAATCTCAAAATCAAGAGCAGAAATGAGTAGAAGAAGATCACACTAATCTAATTTGTACTTACGTTCTTAGTTCACACGGAACCACTTCAAACCATCCAATTCAATTCAAACTCTAAATAAACCAAATGGAGGAGAAGAATAAAGTTCAAAATGCTGAATTGAAGAACAAAAGAATTAAGAGAGAGGAAGAGGTGGCCAAATGGATCACATGCGATGAGTGGGGGTAGATTTGACTCCACTCACCCCTATTTATTGCACGTGTGATCCAATGTGGCACTCTTTCCTCTAGCCACATAAGCCTCTCCTGACAAGTGTCCATCTCAAAGCAAATGTTCCTCAAATGGTCCACGACAAATATCTCTTAAGTCCCTCCATCAAAAACTGCTGTACATAATCTTTACTTCTCTTACAATTAAGTCCTTACTTAAACCCTAAATCCCACTTATACAGAAATTGGCACTACTTCCTACTAGGGACAGTTCGGGTTGTTACATAAGGACCGCGAAAGTCTTCGGGGATTCATCATTAGTGATTCATCAGATCAGGGGTGAGTGGTCAGTCAAAGAGGAAAGGTTGTTACCTTATGTGGAATATCTGAGGATGTTGAGTAGCCAGTTCGAGGCTTGCACCTTCTATTTTGTCCCTAGAGATGAGAATCAACTAGCAAATTCTCTCGCAACTCTAGTATCTATGTGGGATAAGCCAGAAAGGGTCGTCATGAGACCAGTCCTAATTTCTAGTTTAGAAATGCCCTGTTTTGAGACCAATCAGGTGATGGATGTTGAGGTTGCCGATGGAAAATCGTGGTATTATGACATTTAGAATTATTTAGAGAAATCTGTGTTCCCAGAAAAGGCTACCGAAAAGGACCAAAGGATAATCCGAAAGTTATCTACCCAGTTCATTAGTGTGGATAGTGTGTTATATAAGAGGAAGGCTGGCAATATTTAATTGAGATGTCTGGCTGAGAAGGAGGCTACTAGGGTCATAGAAGATGTTCATGCCGATATTTATGGGGCTCATATGAACGGTCTAACCCTAGAAAAGAAGATCATGCGCCAAAAATTCTATTGGCTCACAATGGATACGGATTATTTAAAATATGTGAAGCAATGCCAGTTATGTCAGCAATACATGAATTTGAGACATGTGCTGATTTCAGAACTATATAACTTGACGTCTCTATGGCCATTTGCTGCTTGGGAAATAGATATCATAGACGAGATATGTCCTATAGCTTCTAATGGGCATAGGTTCATCATAGTCGCCATTGATTACTTCACCAAATGGGTCAAAGCTGAATCTTTTAAGAAGATTGATGCCAGGGACATGGCCAGATTCATCGAGTGGTATTTGATATGCAGATATGGCCTCTCGCACCACATTGTGTCTGATAATGGGGTACAATTCTTGGCAGAAACTAAATAGGTCAGAGATATGGGATCCAGCATCACAAGTCTTCTCCTTACTAACCTCATGCTAATGGCGCGATAGAAACAGCAAATAAAAAAGTCAAAAGAATATTGGCCAAGATGGTACAGAGCTATAGAGACTGGGCAGAAAAGCTACCCTTTGCACTTTAGGGTTATAGAACCATAGTCAGAACCTCGACAGGAGCAACGTAATTTTCTCTACTATATGGAACTAAAGCGGTTTTGCCAGTTGAAATCGAGCTAAAATCATTAAGGGTAGTCATGAAAGTCGAGATTTCAGAAGCAGAATGGGCACAGTAGCAATTACTACAATTGAATCTCCTAGATGAGAATCAGTTGCGAGCATATTACCATAATCAGGTTTACCAAAAGAGGTTAGCTCAGTCATTTGGCAAGAATGTTAGGAAGCATCCCTTAAAAGAAGAAGACATAGTTTTCAAGCAGATGAGGATAGGTGTGCCAGACATCCGTCGAAAATTTTGACCTACATGGGAGGTTCGTTCATGCTGAAGAAGTTAATGTTGAAAGGAGCAGCCATCTTGACCGACAGTGACAAAAATGAATTCAAGGAATCGGTCAATGTCGACAGATTGAAAAGGTTCTATGGCTAAGGACTCAAAATTAAAAGAAGAGAATAAGTGCCCCGTGGGTCAAAAATCGAAAAAAAGGCGGCCTTGCTAAAATTAGGCGCCCTGCCAGGGTGAAAACCGAAAAGACACCTTAGGGAAAAATTAAGGGCTGAGAGAAAATGATCAATCGTGAAAGCCCGAGAGGGCTAATGGGTAATAGGAGTGGGACGCTTACAAGATTTATCCAGAGATTAAGTGTAGTCTTGTATTTGCTTGAATTTGGTCAAATGATGATCATGAGTGATGAAATCATATAGAGATATGCATGATTCTATAATGAAGAGTTCATGTTGCATTATTTTTTAGTTCTTTTGTAAAAAAAAGAAAAATAGTGTTCTTTATTAAGTCCATCTGATCTAATGGTTATCCTCTGAGTACTTTATGGCCAGCCAGATACCCAGGTCGATCGAGCCTGTTGTCAACAGCTTCAAAAAATAATAAAAAAAAGAGAAAAAAGAAAAAGAAAATTAAAAAATAAAAAATAAAAGTCACTGAGTTGAATTGGGATCTCCTTAGGCAAAAATAAGGCATAAGGCTATGTGAAAATCCATAATGACGCATTTTTCATAAAGAAAAACTAGCGTGAAAATTCACAAAGGACGCGCTACCTTTGAAATAATGACGAATGGCACCGAGAGTGATCCGAGGCTTCCAATCGCAAGTTGCGGAGTCAACGTAGAGAGGACTCGGGCTAAGAATCATCCCAGTTGAGATCCTCAAGAATGAGATTGTGCCTCAATACTTAGGCTGCTCGAACGAATTTATCGTTCGCATCTTGCATAGTATGTGCACATTCACGCGCATAATTTACCCCTGCATATGAGTTTTAATTTTGCTAGAAATATTAGACCCTATAGGTGGCTGAGGCCCTACAGGTGGTAGATGAGACTGTCGGCACAATGAGGCTAGAGTTTGAGATGCTGAGGGGGCTGATCCCCGGTGTCTTACAGTCAGTGACAGACCTGCGAGAGAGTATGGATGCTAGGCTCACTGAGGTGAGTGGCGACATTGGCGAGCATACCCAGACCCTTGGAGCATTTGGGGTACATATTCGTGAGCTGAATAAAATGGTGCAGACTGTCATTCGACCTTTCCAGGAGGGACGATTGGGTATGAGGATTCAGGAGCCCCAGATGCCAGTCCCTAGATCTCTGCTAATAGAGGTTGCTGATCAGTGAACTGCCTTTGCAGGACCACACGTACCGATGGCGCACTTCCCAGGAAATAGTGACCCTGAGGAGCCCACTGACTACCTGTAGTTGATATTCGGGGAGACTACCTGTCATGATTTTTAGCTTTGTTCACTTTTGTACTAAACGAATATATTTTATATGATGATGATCTTTTGTTTCATTTATTTATTTCTTTCTTTGCACACTTTTAAAAATAATATATGAAATGACAAACTACAAATGATAAAATGAGATAATGAGATAACAACAATTAAACCTTCGCGAAAGGTAAATGGTCAAAATGATTATCATGATAAATTGATTTAATCAAAGTTTATTTTGTTCAGGGAATAGCTGATGCTATGCAATAGAACAATTCCGATGCTTTGTAAGTCTAGAGCGAACTCGGCGCATTGTCATTTGAGGATGGCACCCGCACTTTGTAAGTTTGGAGCAGACTCGGTGCATTTCAAGAGAACAATTCCCGAGTTTTGTAAGTCTGGAGCAGACTGGTGCATCGCCATTTAAGGATAGCACCCACACTTTGTAAGTCTGGAGCAGACTCGATGCAGTTCAGGAGAACAATTCTTGCGTTTTCTAAGTCTGGAGTAGACTCGGCATATCGCCGTTTGAGGATGGCACCCGTACTTTGTAAGTCTAGAGCAGACTCAGTGCAGTTCAGGAAAATAATTCCCATGTTTTGCAAGTCTGGAGTAGACTCGGTGTAGTTCAGGAGAACAACCCCGGCACTTTGCAAGTTTGGAGCAAACTTGGTACCTCGCCATTTGAGGATGGTACCCGCATTTCAAAAGTCTTGAGAAGACTCCGTACAAGACAGAAGGATGACAAATTGATCCATAGTCTAGATGGTGACTTAAAGAGACGATTTCCTTTTCGTAGCAACAGGAAGATAGCTGCCTCAGGTACGCGCTTCTTCTCTTTTTCTGAATTTTGGCTCACTTAGGCACCTACATGCTAGTTTCCCTAAAATTGGGGGCAACTATAAACATCGGGCCTCGAGGCAGCCCAAGATCAGGATTACCCGATGATGAAAATAAAGATCGAGTCATAAGCAAGAAAATAGGGATTGATCATCTCCTTGTCAAGTTCTTTTGTTCGTCTTAAAATGCTTTTAAATTATTTTTTTATTTTTTTTTTGGAAAAAAGTTTTTTTTTGGTTTTGCATGCGGAGGGCGCGCACGCGTCGTCTCGTCAGGGGAGGAGCATGCTCACGGGGTGCTGCCCCCTACCACGACGAGGGGCATTGCCCCCAGTCGCGCCCACGCAAGGGGCACTCCTACTCGCACGCGGGAGTGCCCGCCCTGCAAGCGCAGCCTGCACGCTAACGCCGCCCCTCGAGTGAAGGCGCCCCTGCGCGTAGGCGACAACGCGAGGGTGCCCCTACGCGCGGCCGCAGCACGCGAGGCCGCCCCTACACACTGGGCGTCCCTCAATAGGCCGCCCCTTCGCGGTAGGCTGCCCCTTTGCCATTGTCCCTCCTTCTGACACGCTGTTCTTCCTTTTGACGTGCGATTTTGTCGAATCCTGCAGGGGCTATAGTCCAAATCAGACTGAAAAAACCTGATTTTTCAGTTTTTATGCTTTTCGGGTGAATTATATAAGAGAAGAGAGAGAAAAACAAAGGGGATGATCTTTTGAGAGTGAGGATTTTTTAAGAGAGAAGAAAAAAAGAGGAGTTTTTAGAAGGGAATAGGATTTTTGAAAAAGAGTAGTTTTTAAGAGAAGAACGTGGGTTTTCTTTGAGAAAGAAAGAACCCATTTTTCTTGAGAGCAAAAAATTATATCTTTGGTTTTCTTTGATTTTCTTGAATCTAAAAAAAACGTTTGTTGAGATTAGATTTAATTTGAGGATGGGAAAATCAATTTCCCTAGCTTGGGTTTCTCATCAAAAAATAAAAAATATCATTTTTGAGTTTAGTGTTCTTGAGTTTTTTCTAAGATAAAAACTTAAAATTTTTGAATCTTTTTTGAGTCTGTTTTGAATCTTGATGGGGAGAACGGATTAAGATATCTTGCTTCCAAATTATCTACTCTAAGGGTAAAGTATCTTGAGTCCATTTTTAATCATTTCATTTTATTTTCTTATTTTATTTTCCTTGCATTGATGAATACATGAATAATAACTTAATGAATGTATGTTTTCACTGTAGAGGTTTTTTATTTAGTATGTTTTTTCAATTTTTATTTTGTTTTTGGTATGCGAATGGATAAATGGATTTTATTTGGGTGTGAAAAGTATGGTTTATTGTTTTTTGGTATGATTTTTGTGATAATCTTTTTTTTTATGTTTAAATATCATTATTTTCTGTTGCATGCTTATTTGTTATCCTCACTCATCTTGTTTATTTATTTAATTTTATTTGTTCATTATTGTCATTTAATATTATTATTATTATTATCATCATCATCATCATCATCATACTTTTACATGGTTAGTTTTTGCATGATTTTTTAATTCTCTTTATATGTGTGCTGTTCACATATTAAATTAATGTGTTTAATTTAACTCATTTTATTTTCTACTTGAGTATTAAGTTTATTTTATATTTCCCTTATTTTCATTTTTATTTAGTTGATTTTAGAATTATTACTAATATTTTTTATCGTTATTTTTTATTTGTGGTTTAAAATGTCGTGTTGCTTATTTAAGCGTTTTCGTGACCAAAGGAGAGGTCACGATGCGTAGGAGACTACATTATTTCGGTGAGATCTTACCCATCTCTTATTCGTGTGATTGTGTTTTGTTTAAATAAAATAGTTTTTTTATATGCGTGTGTCAGATAAAAAATCACAAAATATTTTTATGACAAAATCAGGATTTTTATTAATAAATTAGGACCAATAATATTTATTTTAGCCAAAGAATGCAAAATATCATGAATTAAAATGAAGAGTTAATTTTCTCAAAATGGGAATAATTCGCCCCGATTTTTTCAAGCAAATACCCAAAATAACTCTTCGATCCCCTTTTAAGTGAGCATGAAGGAACCAACATTCCTAAACCAAATAAATATCCAGATTTATGTATGCTACCCCCTTTGATTGATTTTGTTTGATTGTTTAGTTTTATGTTTATATCTTGTGGGCCCTTGTAATTAATTATTTTGGGGCAATTTTATTTAACTTTTCTTTCATTTGGGGATTGTGTTTTGTCCTAATTTTCATTTTAATTTTGTTTAGCTTTTCTTTTTATTTGGGAGATTGTATTTGTCCCAATTTTCATTTTATAATAGTGTGACTTTGTGTGTTTACTACTTTATTTATAGTTTTCATTTACTGCTTTCTCGATACTTGAATTGCGCCTTTAATAAATTATATTAATCGTGTGAGATGAGAGATGTAACTTTCTAACCTAAAAACTCATTTATAATTAAGCAAGACATAAATAAGAGTGGAGTTCGAAACTACACTCTGGTTTAAACCATAAAAGTTAGATGACATTTTCCAATTTCTCGTAAATTGGTGGGGGTTGCACAATACCTCGAAGGTACCCGAAGGTTTCATGGGACTAGATGAACTTTCCCAATATTCTATTGGGTAGTGTGACGTGTGCCGGATCCCTGCGGCCGCCCGTGGGACCGCCCGCTTGAGGGCGATCGGGGCATTTGTGGGTCCGTTGACAGCTTGCAATAAATCGCAAGTGCGTCTATGTTGGGCAACAAGGAGGTTTCATGGAGTCGCCACCCAATAGAACATTGGGAAAGTTTCTCTCGCCTCGGAGAGCCTAAGACTGCGCTTAGTATCCATTTTGGGCCAGCCAGAGGGGTCTTGGAAGGTAAACCTCTCGCCCTAAGGAGCCTAGGATTAACGCTAAAGTCTCGTGACACAAGAGGTGTCTTGGAGGGTAAACCTCTCACCTCTTTGAGCCCAAAGACCAGAGCTGGGTTCAGGATTTCTCATCTATTTCTACCTCGATTATTTTATGATCAAATTTTAATTATCATTAATTCGCTCTCTCTCCACACGATGCAATTAATCGAAGGCGCATTCATTCATATTTGGAAAGCCGTAAATAGGCAAGTAAATAGTTAAAGCAATAAATTACAATAATACAAGGAGCGGAATACAACTCCCTTTTATAATTGTGCGATACATACACGAATCGGGGTATTATTTATTTTGAGGACTTTGGTCCTCGCATGCATCATTATTAAAATTGGATGTTTTTATTGTGATGATTTTTATTGGATAAAAATAGGACATTGGGTCCTTGCGTTTATGAAAACCTCATCTTCTTGAATATAAAACATTTGATCCATTTTTATACTTAACGAGGTACAAAAGGAGTATATCCATGTACATAAAATAGTCAATGAATAAATGAATAAAGAAAATGACCAAGAAAGTTAGAAAACTAAACCGGACGAAATCCTCCGAGCATGGTAGATAACCCCTCAAGCTCAGGATATTCCAAGAGAATCAGTATGTGCTCACAGAAAGTTAAATGATGTCAATATATATATAAACTCAACATAAATAAAGTCAAAAAAATTGAAAGAGATAGAAGAGATTTGAAAACGTGAGAACAGGACCCAACGACGGCCTTTCTTAGGTGACCGACGGGCGTCAGTCAAGTTGACCGATGTGTCCGTCGCTTACTCAAGAGGAAGAGCGTCTGTGAGTGGGGTGACCGACGGGCGTTGGTGATGAAGATGACCCATCGGTCACCACTGTCTCTGAAAAAAATAGTTAAAAAAAAACTCTTTTTAAATCCAAAAAAGGGTTTTATCACAAAATGAGATGAAAAGAGTCAAAATAGAGGAAGATAATAGCAAAAAGTTGAAAGAACAACAAAATAAGGAGCAAAGATGAAATAATATGGAGAATGAGTCCGAAATACTTACCCTCAGATAATCCTTTAATGATATTCTTGATGTTGATTAGAGCCCTGTGCGTTCCACGAGAAACAAAATGAAGGACCGAAAAAAGGAAAATAGATTATTTCCTCCTCAAACCCCTCAAGAGATTGACTTTAGAATCAAAATTTAAAGAAAACTAATTAGTTTTAGTTCCTTTTTAATGATTTGATCCTCTAATTAAAAGAAATTCTTTGATGAATGTGTTTGCTGGAAGAGAGAGCAAATGTGCTTGAATTTTGGCAGAGTTTCCCCTCTTGAAAATTTTTGGAACCCTTTTCAAGAGAAAATCCGAAGCTTTTATAGGCTAGGCACGACCAACGGGCGTCGGTGTATGGAAGCGGGCGTCAGAAGAATCCTTCTGACACAAAGATTCATCCAACGGCCCTGCCACTTCCACCGACGGGCGTCGAAAAGGTTGCGTGCTCCGAGAAATCAGGCGGCGCTCTGGCAGAGGCGGTGCCTTCCGACGGGCGTCGAAAAATACCCCAGGCCGTCTGTGACCCTAAGCGACGGGTTGGCCCTCACAGACGGTCTGGCCGTCTGTGGAGGAAAAAATACATTTTTGACTTGAAAATTCCCTGTTTTCTCCCCCTCTGCCTATGAAAGGTGAAAAGACTCATTTCTCGTGGAGCATGGGACTAAAACCTACAAATCCAAACCATTTATACAGGCTCGGATACTGATTCCATCATAGGGTAATCTCTGATCCGGACCGCTCCGGGACACGGTGCTTACAGTTGCCCCCAGTTTTGGGGAAACTAGTGCACAAGCGCCTAGATAAGCCAAAACTCAGAGAAAGGACAGAAAGAAAGAAGGCGTACCTGCGACGGTTCTTACCTTCCGCACCTTTTGCCGGGTAGACCTCGTCTCGGTCTGTTCGGCGATGCGAAGATATCCCTATCGGTCTCGTCTCGACCTGTAGGTGTTGGTGAGACATAGCATTCTCTAGCCACAATCCCAATGCGAAGAGCGGTGTTTCTTCAACCGCCACTTCGATCTGAAGTTCCCTTGCTAACCCCCATCCGATCCGCAAGGTGTGTAGCGCTCTCTGGCTGCCGTGCGAACTGTGAGACGTAGTACTTTTTGACTACAATCTCGGTCTGTGAAGAGCAGTGTTTTTCTAACTGCAGCTTCGATCTGAAGTTCCCTTGCTAACCCCCATCCGGTCTGCAAGGTGCGTAGCACTCTCTGGCTGCCGCTTGAACTGTGAGATGTAGTACTCTCTGACTACAATCTCAATCTTTGAAGAGCAGTGTTTCTCTAACTGCAGCTTCAATCTCTGCTGGCCTCGTCTCGGCTTGCGTAGGGTTAAAGAGATGTAACGCTCTCTGGCTACAAACTATTAAGTGACGCATAAAATTTCGTGACAAATTTTTACTTTTTACTTTTTGTGACAAATTTTTAAGTGACGCATAAAATTTCGTCACTAATTATAACTTATAACGACGAATTTTTTAAAACGTCACCATACTATTTATTACTGTGATAAAATTTTCTTGCGTCATTTTATGTTTTAATTTTCGTCACTAATAGATTAATTTTGTGACGAAAAAAATATTTTGTCATGGTTTTTTTAGGAGGAAAAATTTCCCACCTTTTTTTTGGAGGGAAAAAATTTAATGACAAAATAATAACTTATTGCAACGTATAAAATCGTTACAAAATATTATTTTTTGTGACGAATTATTTTTGTCATAATTAAATAAATTAGTAACAATAAAATCATTTTGCCACAAATAAAATATCGATATAAAAAAATTCTAATTATTTTTTTTCAAAAAATTTAAGTTTAAAAAATAATTTTATTTATGACAAATAAATATGTCATAAAAAATGAATATATTGTGACGATGTACAATTTCGTCACCATAGATATAGAGGAAAAAATTCCAACCTTTTTCTTTTGGTGGGAAAAAAAATATAATGAAAAAAATAACTATTTGTAACACATAAATTCGTCGTAAAATACTTATTTTTTTGCATGAATTATATTTGTCACAATTTAATGAATTAGTGACGATAAAATTATTTAGTCACAATAATTTTATTTATGACAAATAAATATGTAACAAAAAAAATGAATATGTTATGACGAAATACAATTTCGTCACTAGTACAATCAATTTATGACAATAATAATATTATGTCACAATTGGTTATAATATTAATATACGACAAATAAATTATGTCTTAAAAATAATTGAATTTATGACAAACAAATATGTCACAAAAAAATGAATATGTTGTGACGAATTATAAGTTCATTACTAATACAATCATTTTATGCAATCATAATATTTTGTCACAATCGACTGTAATAAAAATGTGTTACATCTAAATTATATTATAATAAATTATTTTATGTTATAAATAAAAATGTCTCCAATAAAATTTTCAATGATACTTTGTTATCTATTTTTTTGACAAAAATAACTAAATTATATATGAAAGTTAATTAATTAGTAATATAATAATAATAATTTAAAATCAAATAAATTATTTATTAAAATAAAATATTTTAATGCAAATTAAAAATTTATAAAAATTGTATTTCACATGCCAATTATCTACCCACGAGTGATTTAGAAACGTCAGTATTTAATCACATTAGTGGGTCAATTTAGTTAAAATGACAATGTTTGAACATTATTTTTTTTTTCAAATTTTCATCAAGTGTAGTGAATTTTTCATCGAGTGTCGATG
This sequence comes from Excoecaria cochinchinensis, assembly GCA_947683425.1. Taxonomy (NCBI): domain Eukaryota; kingdom Viridiplantae; phylum Streptophyta; class Magnoliopsida; order Malpighiales; family Euphorbiaceae; genus Excoecaria; species Excoecaria cochinchinensis. The sequence continues at coordinate 2,600,706 of CANTUQ010000038.1, forward strand.
GTGAGAAATGAAATCAATTGATAAAGGAAACAAAAACCAATTGAGAGATTTTCAAAAAAAAGGATCGAAAATCATAAAAAAAAAATTGGTGGAAATGGTTTGTTTTTTTGGCAGGTTTCCCTATCTTACCCAATCTCATAATCCCAATTTTGAATGAGTTAATAGCAATTTATAGACTGAAAAATAATACTGGTTATCACAAATATGATCCAAAGGTATATTATTTATGAATGTATTACATAAATAAGTAATTAAATTAAAATAAATAAATCAATAAATATATGCATGTATATATAGATAAGTAAATAATAAATAAATAAAAAATAAAAAATAATCTAAGTCCAGATTTTGCTAAGAATCAAGCAAAACAAAGGACGGGGAAATAAAAAGAAAGAAGGGGGAAGGACAGGGGAGGAGATTAGAGATCGGAGAAAGAGAGAGAGAAAGAAAGAGAGTGGACGGCGGTACCAAGATCCGGCTAGGGACGCCGGCCTCTTCCTCAAGTTCTGTTATGCTGTCTCTCCCTCTATTCCGGTCTATTTTTCTTTCTCCTTGAAATCGAAACTTCTTTCTTCATTTTCTAGCTATCTCCGGTGCCGGATGGCAACACGAACGACACCACCGGACTACTGGCCATTAGGCGGCCCTTCCGATGTCGTCCTATCCCCCTCACTCACCGAAAAATAGGAGATCAAAAATTGGAAGCCGAGATCTTCCGACCAAGATTCCGGCCTAACCACGTCACATGAGAGCGCGTGACCACCTCTAATAGGTTTGTGAAGGTCCGAGTTCCATCTCGACAATGATGGTGTTCCTCCGACGAAGCTCCAGCGACAGGTGATCGGCGAAAGAGGTTGACCGTGGCGGAATTGAGTTGAAAAAATTGTAAGTGCCTTATAAAAATTATCTTTTCATACGATTTTTATAAAAATTAAGTTTGTTTGGGATATTTTATTTATATATAGAGTCTGTAAGATTATATTGTTTGTTAAATTGACTAATTTGTCATGTTGTTTGATGAATTGAGTCGACTAAACCGAAATTAAACTAACAAATATAAATTTTAGGACTGTGAGAACGTGAATAACTTCTATGTTATTCGGATTTTGCTTCTGTTGCAGATTGTGTTAGTTGGGAAATGAGTCTATAAGGGTTCAAATTCAAGATTGGAACACTTTCCACTACCCAAGTGAAGATTAATGAATGTCAAAATTAAAATTTGTAATTTGCTGTGTCAATTTCATACTAATATGGATTTTGACTCTGATGCCATATTGGCCCAGAAGTTTGGATGCCAAATCTTTTATTCAATTACAATTCCATTACTGGTCATTGTACTAAATCTGCTCTGCAAACTGTAAACAGCTTCTAATTTAAATCGTTCTCTTAATCAGTTCTAAATATTACCTATACAGTACAGATGCCAAATTAAAACACCTATTATGTCACACCCCATAAGTGGCCTAATTGGAATTAGTGATTTTAATTAGACATTTAAGGGCAAGTGGGTAATTTACAAGAGGAAAGAGGACTTGATTGCAAGGTTTTAATAAAGATTTAAATTACAGATTTTTAGTTAGTGATTAAAGTGTAATTTTTCAAGGACTTTCTAGTAAAAGAGTATAAGTGGATTGTGTCATAGTGCATGTGTGCCAGGTGGAGAACTGTGTGTGTGCACGTGGTGAGGGAAAAGTAAAGGCAGTGAAAATTAGTTAGTTTGAACAAAGAATGAAAGCTCTCTCTTCTTGGTTTTCCCTCTCACGTAAACCTCACTGTGTTCTTTTTCTCCATCTGCTATTCTTTTCCATTTGCATGTGTGATTTTCCTGTTGTGAAGCTTGAGTTTGGGTCTGTTAGAAGCTACAGAAGGTAAGTACTGTTAATTTTTGTGAGGTTCTTATTCTCATGTGGGTTTATAGAGAATCTGTTCTTGGGTTATTGAACTGTGGTTTTAATCTGTTTGCAAGCTCCTGAGGAAAAAAGGAAGGAGAAGGGAAAGGGCAAGGTTGTGGATTGAAGAGGATACAGTGGACTTTTTGGACTTCGATACAGGTTTGGGAGTGTGTCTGCTTTTCTCGTTTTGGATCCTAGTTATTGTTCTATTGTGAATGTTAGTATGTGTATTTGTTTACCTAAATGCATGAGAAATGTACTGTGTTTACATGATTTAGGTGGAAAGGAATAACATGAGTTGGTAAATGGATTGATTAAGCATTAGTTTGAATGAGGAATTATGGAATATTGACCTTCTGGTTTTGTCTCTGTTTTCACACTTAAAATACATAGTTATATTATAATTACAGGAAATGAGTTCTTGAGTCTTGAGGGTATGTGTTTGAATGATTAATACATGAAAAATGGTTTTGGGAAAGCTGGGGTTTTGAAATTAGGAAGTACTCTGTTTTCTGGAATTTTCTGGGTTTTCTACGTTTTTCTGGGATTTGGTTTTGAGAAGATGATGAAGTTTGAGAAGAGAAGCAGAAGTGTGAGAAGAAGGTCACGAGACGTGACTGGTGGTCACGCCGTGACCCCCTTCTCGGTTGAAGGTCACGAGGCGCGAAGCAGCTTCACGCCGTGACTCCTTCTATGCTGAAGGTCACGTGGCGTGAAGCGGCATCACGCCGTGACTTTCGCCTTTCCTGCGCGACTTCTCCCTCTCCTCTCACAGGCGTCACGCGACGTGATTGGTGGTCACGCCGTGACTGCCTTGCCTTGCCTTGCTTTGCCTCGCCTGATCTTGCCTTGCTCCTCTGCCTGGCGCTCGCGTGAAGCTGGAGTCACGACGTGACTGGAGGTCACGACGTGACCAGCCTTCCTCCAGTTGCCTGTTTTCTTAAAAGCATGATTTTTAACTTCTGATTTCAATGGTTTTACACTACATGACGATTAATTAGTTTTAAAATCTGATTGTATTTTAATAATTGCATAATACTGGGTTTTGTATACATGATTAATAATTAATATACATGATTTACATGTTTATAGTTTATTTAATAGGGACTTTTTCAATATGAGCTATTTGTTCTTATTACCTCCTGTAGTTAATAGTTATATGTTTAAATGTTTCTGAATTTGATTATTATACGAGTATACATGATTTATAAGCTAGTATTTAATGAAATTGTCATGATTTGATATATGAATTATTGAGTTGTGTCATTAAGCCTGTATAAGTCATAGTAGTGGATAAGTAAGCGCTTACTTAGGTCAGAGTGTGTGTGCAGCTGCTATATGATAAAAATGTTATATGCGGGTCCGTTTGGATCCTTGTTTCGATCCTGTTGGGATCTATATGGAAATAAAGCGAGACCTCGGTCTCTATATGAAAATTACATGTTTGAGACTCATGTCTCTATATGCTTGGGATACTGTGTTCTATCAGTATCCAAATGACCGTATCCACTTCTTAGGTTTATACCAGACTAATCAGGCTACATGTTTATATGTGATGTATATGTTGAGATGTTTATTGACATGATTAAAGGTATATCTTGCACATGAATTCTTGTATATCCTATATCGGTGTAATGTAGAAAAGTATGTTTGTATTTATTAATTACTTGTATTGTAAATATTTTAAAGGTGATGAGATACTATATTGTATATTGTTATTTTGTTTTGTTCCTCCCCACTAAGCGTTATCGCTTAGCACGGGCTCTTTTCCCGTGCAGGTGGCGAGTGCAGTTCAGAGTCGGATATCTGCAGGTCGGCCACTAGGAGTCTTTTTGGATGAAGTTGTTTTATTTTGTGAAGTCTTCCGCTGTAATTATTTTTGTATATGGCTTGTAATTAGCAAAATGAATCTTTTGTAAAGGAACAAGTATTCTTTTTGTATATGTATTTGCTTACGAGCCTTTTTGTAAAACGACAGTGATATGTATATGTATATGTTACAGGTTTTTCTATAAACGATTTAAAAGTTTCTTTACATATTATCTTTTGTTTTATTTTATTAGCATGTATTTGGATTGGTTTATATGTTGCCCGCGTGGCACTCCGGTATCCTTCCAACGGGGATGGCGGGGTGTTACAGCTTGGTATCAGAGCCCAGGTTTGGTGGTTCTGGGTTATGTTGTGATTGTTTGAGTATAGAGTTGAGTCTATACATGAGAGTCAGTTTTGTTTAGTGGCCTAATGCAGATGTCTTTTGTTTTGTAGTGTCTATATGGAGTCGGATCCGAGTGAGTATATGGGCGACACTATGAGCAGTTATAATGTGGGTCCTAGAGAGAATCCAGTTAGAAGAGATGATCCAGTTAGACAGGATAGACATGAGCGGGAACCTGCACCAGCTGAGGGTGCAAATAGAGGTATTGCTTTTGATCCAGCGTTAGTTCAGGGGTTATTACAAGTGGTTGATAGGTTGACTGCACCTAAGGCTCCAACTGAGTTGTTAAGAAAGAGAGGAGCAGAGGATTTTCATGGGACTGCCTTAGATGAATCCGATGTGGCTGAGTTTTGGTTGAAGAGAGTGGACAGGATTTTACAAGAGATTAGATGTCCTGCTGATCAGAGAGCTTCTTGTGCAATATCGTTGCTTCAGGGATCAGCATATGATTGGTGGGAACTCGTGATGAGGAATCCTCAGCGACCAGCCGAACTGACTTGGGAATATTTCAAGAAAGAGTTTGAGCAAAAGTATATAACAAAGGCATACCAAGAAGTGAAATGGAGAGAGTTCATTAGCTTGAAGCAAAAGGGAATGACTGTCAGTGAGTATGACGAGGAGTTCAACCGGTTAAGTAAGTATGTGCCTGAGCAGTTGTTGACAGATGAGTTCAGATGTAGGCACTTTCTAGAGGGATTGCGTGAGGTATTTAGAGGCCCCTTGTCTGCGATGATTGTCTTGCAGCCAGTTGGGTATTATCAGATTGTGGCTGCAGCAATGAGGTTAGAGGAATCTGAAGAGATCAAGCAGAGAATGGCACAGAAGAGAAGAGGACCAGAAGGGGGAAATGTGGGTGCTAAGAAAGCAAAGGGTACACCAGTTGAGCAAGGATCTAGAGGGAGTGTTCAGATGCCTTCACAGGTTGAGAGTGTAGCCCCACATGGTAGTAAAGGAAATCGAGCACCAGAATGTGAGCACTGTCATAGGTACCATTGGGGTACGTGTCGCAAGATTACTGGCGCTTGTTTCAAGTGTGGAAGCATGGAACATCGGTTTGCATTTTGCCCTGATCGACAAGTGGACCACAATCAGCAAGAGAGTAAGAAATCCAATGTTATCCAAAGCAATCGTGAAGGAAGTCGAGCTCCGAGAGCACCATCAGAAACAGTGCAGCGACCTGGTGCTACTGAGGATCATAATCAGTATAGAGGTTATGCTATGATTGCTAGAGATGCGACGGGTGCAGCGGGTCCTTCGGGTAAGTGTTTACATGTTCAGTTTTGTCTCGTTTCGGTTTTGATATTTGAGTTGTATTCGGTAAGCAAGGAAATTTCGAGGACGAAATTTTCTTAAGGAGGGGTGAGTTGTCACACCCCATAAGTGGCCTAATTGGAATTAGTGATTTTAATTGGACATTTAAGGGCAAGTGGGTAATTTACAAGAGGAAAGAGGACTTGATTGCAAGGTTTTAATAAAGATTTAAATTACAGATTTTTAGTTAGTGATTAAAGTGTAATTTTTCAAGGACTTTCTAGTAAAAGAGTATAAGTGGATTGTGTCATAGTGCATGTGTGCCAGGTGGAGAACTGTGTGTGTGCACGTGGTGAGGGAAAAGTAAAGGCAGTGAAAATTAGTTAGTTTGAACAAAGAATGAAAGCTCTCTCTTCTTGGTTTTCCCTCTCACGTAAACCTCACTGTGTTCTTTTTCTCCATCTGCTGTTCTTTTCCATTTGCATGTGTGATTTTCCTGTTGTGAAGCTTGAGTTTGGGTCTGTTAGAAGCTACAGAAGGTAAGTACTGTTAATTTTCGTGAGGTTCTTATTCTCATGTGGGTTTATAGAGAATCTGTTCTTGGGTTATTGAACTGTGGTTTTAATCTGTTTGCAAGCTCCTATGGAAAAAAGGAAGGAGAAGGGAAAGGGCAAGGTTGTGGATTGAAGAGGATACAGTGGACTTTTTGGACTTCGATATAGGTTTGGGAGTGTGTCTGCTTTTCTCGTTTTGGATCCTAGTTACTGTTCTATTGTGAATGTTAGTATGTGTATTTGTTTACCTAAATGCATGAGAAATGTACTGTGTTTACATGATTTAGGTGGAAAGGAATAACATGAGTTGGTAAATGGATTGATTAAGCATTAGTTTGAATGAGGAATTATGGAATATTGACCTTCTGGTTTTGTCTCTGTTTTCACACTTAAAATACATAGTTATATTATAATTACAGGAAATGAGTTCTTGAGTCTTGAGGGTATGTGTTTGAATGATTAATACATGAAAAATGGTTTTGGGAAAGCTGGGGTTTTGAAATTAGGAAGTACTCTGTTTTCTGGAATTTTCTGGGTTTTCTACGTTTTTCTGGGATTTGGTTTTGAGAAGATGATGAAGTTTGAGAAGAGAAGCAGAAGTGTGAGAAGAAGGTCACGAGACGTGACTGGTGGTCACGCCGTGACCCCCTTCTCGGTTGAAGGTCACGAGGCGCGAAGCAGCTTCACGCCGTGACTCCTTCTTTGCTGAAGGTCACGTGGCGTGAAGCGGCATCACGCCGTGACTTTCGCCTTTCCTGCGCGACTTCTCCCTCTCCTCTCACAGGCGTCACGCGACGTGATTGGTGGTCACGCCGTGACTGCCTTGCCTTGCCTTGCCTTGCCTTGCTTTGCCTCGCCTGATCTTGCCTTGCTCCTCTGCCTGGCGCTCGCGTGAAGCTGGAGTCACGACGTGACTGGAGGTCACGACGTGACCAGCCTTCCTCCAGTTGCCTGTTTTCTTAAAAGCATGATTTTTAACTTCTGATTTCAATGGTTTTACACTACATGACGATTAATTAGTTTTAAAATCTGATTGTATTTTAATAATTGCTTAATACTGGGTTTTGTATACATGATTAATAATTAATATACATGATTTACATGTTTGTAGTTTATTTAACAGGGACTTTTTCAATATGAGCTATTTGTTCTTATTACCTCCTGTAGTTAATAGTTATATGTTTAAATGTTTCTGAATTTGATTATTATACGAGTATACATGATTTATAAGCTAGTATTTAATGAAATTCTCATGATTTGATATATGAATTATTGAGTTGTGTCATTAAGCCTGTATAAGTCATAGTAGTGGATAAGTAAGCGCTTACTTAGGTCAGAGTGTGTGTGCAGCTGCTATATGATAAAAATGTTATATGCGGGTCCGTTTGGATCCTTGTTTCGATCCTGTTGGGATCTATATGGAAATAAAGCGAGACCTCGGTCTCTATATGAAAATTACATGTTTGAGACTCATGTCTCTATATGCTTGGGATACTGTGTTCTATCAGTATCCAAATGACCGTATCCACTTCTTAGGTTTATACCAGACTAATCAGGCTACATGTTTATATGTGATGTATATGTTGAGATGTTTATTGACATGATTAAAGGTATATCTTGCACATGAATTCTTGTATATCCTATATCGGTGTAATGTAGAAAAGTATGTTTGTATTTGTTAATTACTTGTATTGTAAATATTTTAAAGGTGATGAGATACTATATTGTATATTGTTATTTTGTTTTGTTCCTCCCCACTAAGCGTTATCGCTTAGCACGGGCTCTTTTCCCGTGCAGGTGGCGAGTGCAGTTCAGAGTCGGATATCTGCAGGTCGGCCACTAGGAGTCTTTTTGGATGAAGTTGTTTTATTTTGTGAAGTCTTCCGCTGTAATTATTTTTGTATATGGCTTGTAATTAGCAAAATGAATCTTTTGTAAAGGAACAAGTATTCTTTTTGTATATGTATTTGCTTACGAGCCCTTTTTGTAAAACGACAGTGATATGTATATGTATATGTTACAGGTTTTTCTATAAACGATTTAAAAGTTTCTTTACATATTATCTTTTGTTTTATTTTATTAGCATGTATTTGGATTGGTTTATATGTTGCCCGCGTGGCACTCCGGTATCCTTCCAACGGGGATGGCGGGGTGTTACATATTATCTTTAACTTCGGCCTCAAATATTGCTATTGTATCTTTCAGGAACTCCCTTAACAAATTTCTCTGCTGCCTTCAGAACTTAACAAAACTTATTCAACATCTCTCAGACCGTCCAACATTCAAATAACTCTAAAAAAGTTCTAACATAATGAAATTATCTACCTTATATTGAATTAAAAATTATTATTTGGTTATAGAATTTTTGAATTTGAAACACTTAATGTGCAGGGGATATTGCTTTCTGGATTCTAAAAATTGTGAATAGTATCAGATATAGAGCGAAGTAAGATCCTCTAAATGATCATTTAGAAGAAGAAACTCAAATCTATGTATGTGACATCAACCCACACATGTTAAATGTTGGCAGAAAGCAGGCTATATAAAGAGGTCTTGGAGAAGATAAATCCCTTAAATGGGTTGGAGATGCTGAAGCTTTGAGTATTGAAAATGATTCAATGGATGGCTACACAATAGCATTTGGAATCAGGAATGTAACTCATATAGAGAAAGTTCTCGCTGAAGCTTACAGGTATGCTTATGATTCCTTGGCTTTGTTCTCTTGCTTGCTTGGCCCATTCTGGGCATGTTCATATTTATATCATGTTTAAGATTATGTATGGACTTTCTGGTTTAGGATTTAGGTTCTTAAGCAGTCCATGTATTGTTGTGCGTATGAATGCAAAACTTAGGATTTGACATTTGACTTTTAAATGGGTATGTTTGTGTTGTACAATTTTGAAAACATAATGCAGTCTCTGCTGGAGTTTTGGTTGTCTTGTTTTATTGTTCCAAGCATTTGAAACATATTCTTGCGTCATACTATTATATTGTTCTTATTCTAATGTTTTGCATATGATTGAGTTTTTTTTATCTAATATATATTTTTTTTATTTTGTAGGAACAGGATGCAAATTTTGAAGTTTGAACAGAGTTTATTTCTAAATTATTGATTAGAATATTTTAATTTTTGCATTAGGTAGTATGTTTTTATTTAATTAACCTCTTGTTTAAATAAATACTTTATATTATTAGTTGATTGACAATTTTCTTTAGAAATTTAATTGATTGTATAACATTAAATTTAAAGTGTGTCATTTTCAATACAATGCATATAGGACAAGTATATTTGTCATAATTTGTCGACTTTTTAGTTTATAAATGACGATATAATGTTTACAATTATGATATTAATATTGTAATAAAAAATATAATTTAATGACAATAAAAAATTGTCACTAAAACTATTTTTTGTGACAATTATTTTTGTCCGTATTTATGTCACTAATTTGTAAAATAATATGACGATTTATATTCATCATTAATATATATTAATTTAATGACGAAATCATTTTTCGTCACTTAAAGTATTAGATTTAATGACGATACGAAATATTTTATGACGAAAATTATATTTATTTGTGACGATAATTACGTAACCAATATTTAATGATTTTAACTAAAAGCAGAGTTTCGTCATTAAAAATGTTTAATTTCGTGACGAATTTTAAATTTATCATAAAAAATGCCAATCTTTTGTGACGATAAACAATATAATGCGACGAAATATAATTTTATTTATGACATAATTTTTGTCATGAAAAGTAAGAAATAAAGATGACGATAATCATTTTCGTCATAAAAAATATACTTACAGTGACAAAAAACTAAATTGTCACATAAACTTTTATGTTACGCGCCTACCGTTACGTTCTCTGTGACGATAAAAATTCGTCACCTTATCTTTTCAGCGACGAAAAATGAATTTTTCATGACAATTTTTTGCGTCATAAAAGGTGTAATTTCTTGTAGTGCTAGGTGTGAAAAGGAGGAGACCTCGCCAGGTTCCTCGTTCCAAAAAAGATATGAATCTTAGGCGCCCTTGTTCGGACTTTTAATCGATGCCTGTGTTCGGATCGATGTTTCTCTGTACCTGTGTGATAAAAGGTTTTGTTAGTTCATGTTTGAGTGGTCATCTTTTAACCTGTCTATTAGTGGCGTGATTTTGCTTTATCTGCTATGCCATGTTTCAATTATATTCTCTTTTTTATTGAGTTGTTATTCATCATTCTTCACCATTTTTTGTTTTCCTTATTTTGGAATATGAGAAAATGTGAAAGCATATATTCATCAGCAATATGAATGAATCATAAATAACTGCATAAATGCATAAATCTTGAAAACAAAAGTTTTTCACTAGAGATATCTATTTCATACAATGTATATACAAAGTGTAAATGTAAAAAAATATGACTCCCTGAATATCAGAGGGGTGTGTAGTCAGAGGGCTCATCGGGATCCTCATCATCTAATATGTGCACTGTCCCTGGCGGAGGTGGAGGCGGAGCTGGCTGCGCCGGAGGTGGAGGCTGAGCCGTGGAGGGTCCTGCCCCAATATCGTGAGTCTGTTGGAATCGGATCTGAGCATAGTAATCCAAAAAAGGCTGGGTGCAAGTCCTCATGAACCCTAAGGTCTCTGATACTGTGCCTCCCAACTTCTTGAATGCCTGGCTCATCTGAATGGTCTGCTCGCTGGCGGCCCTCGTCATCTGCTCTAGGCGCAGCTCTGTCTGCTCCCTAAACTCCCTCATGGTCTGAGACAAGGGTGGGAGGATCCCCTCTATCGCCTGAACCTGGGATCTCAGAGAGTCGAGTGACTCGTCGAACATCTGTAGGGTCATATCAACCCTCTGAAATGCATGGTCCTGAGACGCCCTCAAATCATGAGTGAGCTGCTGCCTAAGCTCCCTCTGACCCTGGGCAACCTGCTCGATCAGCCTCGCCTGCTCATCTCTGAAAGCCTCTACGACCCGAGCCTGCTCATCTCTGAAAGCCTCTATGACACGAGCCTGCACCCGTGCCGTGTGCTCGATATAGCCGGCCTGCTCCTGGGCTAACCGCTCTACCGACTGGGACTGCTCCTGAATAGCAGCCTGCTAGCGGTCTAACCTCTCATGAATAGCTTTGTCCCTCTCATCTTGTCATCGCTTTAAGGCTGTGAACATGGACGTGAGGAGCTGAGAGAAGTCAGGCTATGATGGCTGCTGCTGTGGTGGCTCTGGCGGCGGTGCCGCGAAGGTGGATGCCACTGGGTCGCCTCGAAAATATGGGTGATACCTCTCGGGGGGCCAATGGGTAGTCCTCTGTACCCTGACACTCGGCGATGGGATAGGAGTCGGCGCTCTCGATGCCGGTGACACGGCAAAGAGCTCATCCATAGTGAACTCCATGTCGAAATCCGATGGAGTCCTGGGCTGCTCCTGCTATGGTGGCGGTGGCACAGTCTGAGGCTGAGGAGGCTGAGGCTCTGGCTCTGGGTGTGGAGGATGAGGCTGCTCTGGATGTGGAGGCTGCTGCTCTGGCTGCTCCGGGTGGTCCGGATCTGGAGCCAAGGTGGAAGTGAGAACATCCGCCGGGTCTCGTGAATAGACAGCACTCTGTAGGCTTCTGCTTGCCCTGATATCGGGGAGATCATCCCCATCTGCACTGCCGCTGCGGCATCTACATGGATCCCCTTATCCAAGGGTCCTCTCAACCTGTCTGGGGCAACTCCCAACCTCAAAAGCAACCGGGTGATAACTCCTCCCACTATCACCACCGGTGTCAATCCTCTGCCAACTCTGGTCAAGTTAGCCAAGATCTCATGGCTAATGTTGAGGCGCTGGCCTGCCACCATAGCCTAGAGGCTCCAGATCTCGGCCGCATTAAGCGACCCTGGATTACCAGCTCGACCAAGGTACGAACTGGATAGCACTCTGTGCAAATACCGGAGTGCCTGAGACACCAGTACGGTGCTCTTCGTTGTATCATGATCATACAGCACTCCCGGTAGGGCAATGGCCGCCCAGTGGGCGCGTCTCACCGCTCGCCGTGGGATCTCGACCCCCTCCTCTATAGGGAGCCCCATGGCCTGTGCGAATCTCTGCCTGGTAATACTGTAATGGTCGCCGTCGAACCAGAATTGGACCACCCCTGGCTCAGTATCTGACCTCTGAAAACCGCCATAGCGGAGGGTGGCTAGGACCTGGCGAGTAGCCTCTGGGAAAGTCTGGAAAGAGGGGTCAAGGAACTCTGTCCAGCCGGCACCCTCGACAAGCATATCAAACTCGGGGGCCATCCCCAGGGCCTCTAGGAACGGCCGGGACACGAAGCGGCTAGCTCGAATCTCTACCTGGGCCAATGCTCTATATCTCTGAGCCGACTCATCGTCCATCCAACCCGGAACTACGACCTCGGGCTGGGCTTGCGGAGCTCTGAGTCTAGGAGGCATCCTGCAAGTGAAAAAATTAGATAGCGAAAATTTGACAAAACACTCATTATTAGATTTATTTTCAAGGTGAAAGCCCATTCAGGCCTCACCAGGGCAATGGCGGCCCGAAAATGAAATAAGAAAAACTGATAATAAATAAAAAGGGGCGAACGTCCTGTCAAAGGAAGTTGCCCAACATGCTTCGCACATATCAAAATAGAATAAACATGCAATTGGCATGGAAATATTTAAGGCGAATAAAAATGGGCTTCCTAGGCCCCAAGGCATGCATTATACACAAAAATATTCAATTTTAGAATAAATAATAAAAATTTGGGTAGCACCCCGACACGGGTGTGCCCAACCGCCTGCATAAAAAGGCATCAAACTAGGCCTCAGGCCTCAACAACTATATATGTGCATAAATGGGATGCCCCCCGGCAAGAGTGTGTCCCCAATCAACACAAGATAATGGCCTCAGGCCTCAACAACACCGAATAATGCGCTTAGAAAGCATAATTCTAAAGCAACAAAGTTATAGAAAAATTCTATTCCTATGTGATCATGCAAAAATTCAGATTAATTGCACTACAAAGAGTAATAAATAAATAAAGAAAACGGGCAGCATCCTCCCTAAATTTTTAAGGCATCTAAAGCATTCTAATCATTTCTAAGGTTAAAGGAAGAAGAAATGAAGAATAAATAAATTGAAGTAAATAAAAAAGTAGTTATTTTACTTACTTGAAGTCGCGAAAAGTGTAGAAAACTAAAGAAATATGAATGTCTGAGCGTTCGGTGCGTGGAGAACGCGAAAAAATGAAGAAATCGCAAGAAAAAATGAAAAATAAGGCTTAAAATGCACAAAAAACTGTTTTGGAGAGGAAGAGTGAAAGTGACAGCGCCGTTGGTCCATCTGTCACTCGCCCTTATATAGAGTTTCGTGACTGACGGGCTGGGCGTCTGAAGGAGCGACCGATGGGCTGGCCGTCTGTCTCTCAATAAATGGAAATTAATGCGTGTGATGAATGCAATGCTGACGTATGCGTCTGCCAGGTGGATCTGTACCGACGGGCAGGCTGTCCCTTAGGAGAGACGGGTAGGCCGTCGGTGACACCATCCTATAAATTCTTACAAAATTTTGCTCCTCTTGTGTCTCTTCATTTTCCAACATCTTGAGCCTTTTATTTTTCCTAACATGTCTTCCTCTCTAGCCCAAAAAATGCACCGTATCTTAGATGACAAGCACACTTGGGAAGAAGGCGCCCTTTCCTCTCTGTCTGGGCTAAAATACCGGTGTCGGGTCAAAGTTGATCAGAACCTTCTTCAGGCGGCGACCCACTTCTGGAACCCCCGGTTTCACGTCTTTCAGTTCACCTACCAGGAATTGTGCCCCTTGCCTGAAGAGCTAGCTGCTATTCTCGGAGCCTGGTTCCCTCCTGGCGCTCTGCCTTGCGTCCCCCATTGCGGCCTACTCCAGACTCGGGACATAGCTATGGCCCTGGGTGTACCTTCTTCTGAGGCCGTCCGACTGATCTCTCCGGGCTCTTCCTTTGCCCTGGGGCCACTGATCGAGGCTCTGGATCAGTTCACTGACATCCTCACTTACCGGGTAAGCATCGTATTCTTGTTTTGCATGGTGAACTTCCTCACTGTTGTTCCAGGGGGTTTGACAGGTGACCCTTTCTTGTTCGGAGTTTTGAGCGACTTTCACCTGGGATTATCACCCTTACAACTTATTCTGGCGGAGACCATTTTGGGCTTGGACGCTGTGAGCTCTGGATCCACTACTACCTTTACTGGCAGCCCCTTATTGCTCCAGGTACATCATTATTTTAAAGGTAGTGCGTCCCTTATGAATTTTTACTCTAGCTTTTCTTAGCGGGAGGTGCGTCCTTTCGGATTTTCACACAACCCTGTGCCTTATTTTTGCCTGAAGTAAACCCTACTTACTCCAGCGGCTTTTCTTTTCTTTTCTTTTTTCTCTTTTTTTTTTCTTTTTTTCTTTCTTTTTTTTTTCAGATTTGGCTGCAAGAGAAACTGAGGATGTTGTCCGAGCCACCTCCTCGAGTTACCTCACAGTACTTGCCGAGCCATTTCCTTCCGCGCTGACGACTGTATGGGTGTGCCACCCCTGGTGAAGGAATTACCAGATTTGGCGAGCTATTAGATGACGATATTAGTTTTACGTCTGCCTAGCTCCCACTGTCTCATGTGGTCATTGATGGGCCATCGGGGTGTGTTCCCCTCTGTGGGCTCCATCGAGCCACCTTCTGCATCACTTCTCGGTGTACACGTCAGCTCGGGATGACCCAGGATGTTGTGAGGGTTCCCTTATCTTTCCGGGGAGGAGCTCTTTCGGCTGCATTTGCTTCTCGATATCATGAGCTGTGGAGCAAGCTGCCGGTGAAGACTGTTATTCCACAATCATTTTGTATCTTCAACTAGCGAATACAAGAAGTGGATCCTTAGTCCAGCATCCGATAACAGGACACGAGGGCTCAAGCATCTGGTCGGCGAGAGCAGCAGCAGGACTTAGCTTAGCTTACATATGTATTTTTTTTGGTGTTACATTTCTTTTTAATGCAGAACTAGAAAATGACAAAAATGAAAAGAATAATATTCACTCTATTTCACGAAATTGTGTACATTTCCATACAATTTCAGCATACATGATCAGTTTTGACATTTACTCAACCGCATACGCCCTATTAATTCATGAAGCCAAATTTTAACAGTATCAACTCCTGTTACCAATCGGCCCTCTCGGGTTTTCACGATTTGTATAGGATGCCTTTTTCGGTTTTCACCCTGTCGAGGCGCCCAATTTTAGCACGGCCGCCTTTTTTCGGTTTTTGACTTGCAGGGCATTTTATTCTCTTCTTTTTATTTTGGTCTTTAGCCATGGAACCTTTTGAGTCTGTCGACGTTGATCGGCTCTTTGAATTCATTTCCATCACTATCAAACAAGATTGCAGCTCCTTTGGACAACAGCTTTTTAAGGATATACGGCCCCTCCCAAGTTGGTCTGAATTTACCTCTGATATCTGGTATGCCTGGCCTCATCTGCTTGAACACTAAGTCTCCTTCTTTCAGCGGATGTTTTCTCACCTTTTTCCCGA
The DNA here is from genome assembly GCA_947683425.1 of Excoecaria cochinchinensis. Classification (NCBI taxonomy): domain Eukaryota; kingdom Viridiplantae; phylum Streptophyta; class Magnoliopsida; order Malpighiales; family Euphorbiaceae; genus Excoecaria; species Excoecaria cochinchinensis. Next base: position 2,616,146 of record CANTUQ010000038.1, read on the forward strand.
AGGTCCTGGCCAATCTCTTCTGGTAGATCTGGTTATGATAATTAGCTTTCAGCCTACTCCCATTTAATAAGTTTAAGTGTTGTAGCCTCTGTCGTGCCCATTCGGCCTCCGGAATTTGGGCTTCCATGACCACTCTCAGCGACTTGAGCTCTATCTCAATTGGCAATACTGCTTTCGTCCCGTATACTAGGTAAAATGGTGTAGCACCCGTAGATGTCCTTACCGTTGTTCTATATCCCCACAGGGCGAAGGGTAACTTTTCAGCCCAGTCTTTGTAGGTTTGGACCATCTTGGATAGGATCTTCTTCATATTTTTATTAGCGGCCTCTCCAGCTCCATTTGCTTGTGGTCGATAGGGAGAGGATTTATGGTGTTCGACGCCATACTTCTCGAGGAGCTTCCTGGTTTCCCCCATGAATTGCGCTCCATTGTCAGACACTATGTGGTGAGGGAGGCCATATCTGCAGATCAGATTCCTCTCTATGAACTATGCCATATCCCTTGCATCAATATTTTTGAAGGATTCCGCCTCTACCCATTTGTAAAATAATCAATTGCGACTATGATGTATCGGTGCCCATTGGATGTCGTAGGGCAAATCTCTCTAATGATATCTATCCCCCAAGCAGCAAAAGGCCAAGGTGATGTCAGATTGTGTAGCTCTGATACTGGTAAGTGCCTCAAGTCTGCGTATTGTTAGCACAACTGGCATTGCTTGACATATTTCGAGCAGTCATTGTCTATCGTAAGCCAATAAAAGCCTTGTCTCATAATCTTCTTAGCCAGGGTCAAACCGTTCATGTGAGCCCCACAAACGCCTGCATGGGTCTCCTCCATCACTTTGCGAGCTTCTTTTTCATTCAAGCACCTGAGCTGAATCCCGTCTGCTTGTCTTTTGTACAATACCCCTTCCAAGGATATGAACTGAGTGGATAGCTTCCGGATCATCCTCTGGTCTTTCTCAGTAGCTTCCTCCGGAAACTTATAGTTTTCCAAGTAATTCATGATGTCAAAGTACCATGGTTTCCCATCCGCCACTTTTACTTCCATTACAGGCTTGATCTCAAAGCTGGGCTTCTCAGAACTCGAAATTAGTACTGGCTTCATAACTACTCCTTCAGGATTATCCCACATCGACACTAAGGTTTCCAACGCATCAGCTAGACGATTCTCATCTCTCGGCACGAAGTGGAAAGTGCAAGTCTCAAACTGCCCGCATATCTCTTTCAAATATTCAACATAGGGTACCAACTGCTCTTCTTTTATAGCCCACTCACCTCGGATCTGGTTAATCACTAAGTATGAGTCACCAAAGACTTCTACATTCTTTGCCCCCAGTGCAGCTAAAGCTTCCAACCCGAAAGTGCATGCTTCATATTCGGCTTCATTGTTGGTTGCCTTGTATCTCAGCTTCTTGGCTAGGGGAGTTTCTCATTATCTGGGGTTGTTAAAATGATTCCAACTCCGGCTCCTCTGTTATTCACTGCCCCTTCGAAGTGTAACTGCCATCCTTGAACGAAAATCGCGACCATGCTCTCATCCGGAAAGGTGAACTCGGGAGTGTCTCCTTGAATAGGATGCTTAGCAAGAAATTCGGCTACGGCTCGCCCCTTAATAGTTTTGCGAGTGATGTATTGCACATCGAACTCCTGTAGCAAGAGCGGCCACCTCCCCATCTTACCAAGCAAAGACGGCGCCTCTTGCAAATATCTCAACGGGTTCTGCTTGGCTACTGCCTGAACTTTGTATGAATGGAAGTAATGTCTCAGTTTCTTTGACGCCCAAATCACTGCGAGGCAGATTTTCTCTACTTCAGCATATTTTATCTCATAAGCCAGGAACTTCTTGCTGAGGTAATAAATTGCGAATTCTACCCCAAATTCATCCTCTTGAGCCATCATGGCGCCCACAGAACTGCCCTCTACCGCCAGATATAGGATAAGCGGTTTGATCGGTTGCGGCGGCCTTAGCACTGGCGGATTCAACAGATATTCCCTGATGCTGTCAAAGGCTTTCTGGCAGTCTCTGTTCCAGACCACAGGTTGATTCTTTTTAAGCAGCTTAAAAACAGGCTCGCATATTGAAGTGAGCTTGGCAATAAATCGGCTGACGTACTGCAGCTTGCCCAGGAAGCTCCTTACATCCTTTTCTTTTTGCGGCACGGGCATCTCTCTAATGGCCTTCACCTTGTATGGGTCAATTTCTATTCCCCTCTGGCTAACGACGTGTCCCAATAGTTTTCCTGAAGTCTCTGAAAATGCACTTCTTGGGGTTAAGCCACAGATTGTACTTATCAATCCTAGTGAAGAACTTCTCTAGAGCTTCAAAGTGGCCCTCTCGGGTGGCTGACTTAACCATCATGTCATCGACATACACCTCTACCTCCTTGTGGATCAGGTCGCTTAGAATCTTGGTCGCCATCCTCTGGTATGTGGACCCTGCATTTTTCAAGCCGAAAAGCATAACCCGGTAGGCGTAGGTCCCCCATTCTGTGATGAAAGCGGTTTTAACCCGGTCAGCTATTTTGTTCAGGATCTGGTTATAGCCCACATAACCATCTCTGAAGTTGTACATCGCACAGTTGGCGGCACTGTCTATCAACACATCGATATGGGGTAGTGGAAAATCATCTTTAGGGCAGCCTTGTTCAGATCTCGATAATCCACACACACCCTGACCTTCCCATTCTTCTTCGCTACAGGGACCACATTTGCCAACCATGTAGGATACTGCACTTCAATAAGGAACTTGGCCTCAATCTGCTGCCGAATTTCCTCTTTGACCTTGTCTGCCCATTCTGGCCTGAGCCTTCTCAACTTCTGTTTTACAGGCTTATAGTCTGGATAGGTCAGGATAGCATGTTCTGCTACGTCTCGGTCGATTCCTGGCATGTCCTCATAGTTCCAGGCAAAGACTTTTTCATGTTTTCTTATTATTCTCTCAAAATTTTTTCTCTCATCAGGAGTTATATTTGATGCTATTAGAATTTCTTTCGGATTTTCCGAGGTTCCAAGATTAAAAGGCGTCGTATCAGTGGAATCAATGTCAAAAATTGACGGAATATGATCATGTTCATGCATGTTGAAATCATTGGAAACATCGCACAAGTAAGAGAAATCATTTGCCTTATTAATAATATTATAATTGTCATTTACATCATAAAAAAGTTCTGGAATAAAAAGACAGTCTAAGCTAGAGTCTTCTTCTGCCTCTCTGGAGGTCGATGCTGCTGCAGCTTGTTCATTGGCTTCCTAATTCAACAGAGGCCCTTCAGGTATATCTGAGGAAATCTTCAAATCTCTCATCTTCATCTCTATTTCTACCATCTTCTCTTTCCCTTTCAGCCTGGCAGCTAACATATTCTCGGTGACAACCTCTTCAGGCTCGCATTTGTCCCAAGTAATACACTGAGTCATGACCTCTTCATCCAAGAAGTTTTCAGCGGTCTTGATAAACCCGACATGCCAGTCAAATACATCATTAAAGATCTCGAATCCAGGGACAATTCTCCCCTTCACCCATTGCAGCTCATCTTCGCCAGTATAAGCGCACACTGAGGATGCTGGTACAAAGCTTTCTGAAATATGAGGAATCTTATCCATTGTCTTCTTCTTGCCAAAACCGCCTCTGTACCCCAGACCCTTCCGGTTCTTCTGACCTCGAGTGGTGATCGCAGTCTGCAGCCCTTGAGAGTTTCTACCCAAACCAGCCCCAGAGAGATAATGCATCTTTTTCATCATATTAACCACAGCTGGGTTATCCAGCGACCCGTGCTCTCCTCTTATCATGGACACGTGGAAGCCACTAAATGGATGATTAGCAATTTCAAGCGCTGAGACCTAATTCTCCCTGGCTGCCTTGATAGTCACCACCTCCCCTTCTTGTGGGAACTTTATCATTTGATGCAGCGTGGATGGCACTCCTCCTAACTTATGAAACCAAGGTCTCCCGAGCAGGGCTGAGAAGTTAGCTGGAATGGGCAGAACCACAAATTCTACTTCCACCTCAATGGGTCCTGTCTTGACCAGGGTCTTGAATGTTCCCGAGGCTTGCCTCCTTGAATTATCATAGGCTGTGATAGTCAGATCTGATCCACTGAGCATATCCTCACTTAAACCGAAAGCTTGAAGAGCTATCAGAGGGCACACATTGATAGAAGACCCATCGTCCACCATAACGCAAGCGGTGTGCTTATCGTTAATTTGTGCTTTGATGTACAAGGGTCAATTATAATTGCGGCCTTTGACAGGTAGGTCGGCGTCAGAAAAAACCAATCTCTCCTCCGATCCTCCCTTAACTAGACCCAAAAGCTCAGATGGGGAAATTGTGGTGGACCGTGGCCTCAACCAAAGCCTCTACTACCTTCTGCCTATGAGAAGGGGACTATCTTAAAAGATCCCAGATGGATATTTGAGCTGCAGTCTTCTTCAACTACTTAACAATCTGATTCTCCTCTGGCTCCTTTTCCGTTGATGGCTGCACTGGTTCTGGTACCCTCGTAATCTCAGGGACCACTCTCCCACTTCTTGTCACAGCCCCTATCTCTTCTTCATCCTCATCAGATCTCCACAAATCAGAGTTCATCTCTCCCCCCTCTTCGGCCTCTCCACCGCTCTCGCTGCTTGACCAACAATCAAGGGTCGCCACGACTGCTTTCTCCTCTCTATCCTCGGAATGAACAACAGCAATACTCTCGCTCCATATAAATCTCACAGTACGTACCACTCTGGCAAGCTAGATCCGATCATAAACACTGGTGGTGGCACGGCGTTATAACCAGGCTTCTTCTCAGAGTCCCTCTTCTCAGGTCAGAAATTTGCTTGCTATCAATCAGGTCTTGAATAGAGTGCCTCAGCGCCTTACATTTATCTGTTAGATGGCCTGAGTGTTGATGAAATGCACAGAATTCATTGTCCTTGTGCCCAGGCTTCCCTTGCATCATAGCAGGCCTAGGAGCTAAGGGCTGCAATTTCCCTTCCTTCATCAACCTTCTCAAGACCCAAGACAGTGGTCTTCCTAAGTTCGAAAACTTCCTCTGGGTAGTTGCTTCAGTAGAAGACACCTCAACTGTTCTTCTGGTGCTACCACTGGGACCAGCTGGCCTACTGGTTCCTTGACCGGTATTAGCTCTCTTCGCAAAATTATCATTGTTAGCTTTCCGAGTCAAGAACTCTCCCTCCGCTTTAATGGCTATTTCCTTGAGAGACTCCCAGTCCTTCAACCCTTTCATCTTCAAACCACCCTTCAAGTACGGGCTTGCGTTCTTGATAAACAAATGTATCTAGTCTTGGGTGTCTGGCTTCCTCCGCATTTCGATTACTCGGTTTCGCCAGCGGGTGAGATAATCATGGAAAGATTCCCCGGCCTTCTGCTGGAGCAGTTCAAGATCTTTAAGAGTTACCTCTATCCTGGTGTTGCAATCATACTGCCTCAAGAACTCCTCCATGAGCAGATACCAGTCTTCTTTAGTCCGGCGATCGAGACTATGATACCAGTCTATGGCATGAGCGGTTAGACTCAGACAAAATATTCCACCTTCTGCTTCTTAGATAACGTGGTCCCTTTCATGACCAGAGAGTATTGCTTCACATGAGTAGTCGGGTCAGAAGTACCATCAATTCGGCACGTCTGGCATCTTGAAGTTGTAAGGAATCGAGTCTTCTCCCTCTAATTCCTTGTCCTCTGGGTTCATCCCCTGACCCCTGCTCAGCATACGGGCCATGGCTTCAAACCTCTCTTCATCTTTTTAAAAATAAAATCATCAGTCTGAGGTGCCTTCCCTCTCTCAGATGCAATGCTCATCTTCTCATCTTCGATATCCCTATCATCATCAATCCTCAATACAGGCCTTCTTCTCTGCTCTCCCGAAGCTACTGACCTCAGATCTACTGGCGGCGGCCGAATGGGCTCTTCTCGTCTCTCAGCTCTCTCTTCCTTTGGCTCATTCTGTCTCACGGGAGGAGGAGGAGGATTCTACAGAGCATTATGTTGTGCCAGAGTAGTCAACATATTCATCATTCTGCCCTCGAATTCCTCAAATCGCCGGCCCACTTCTTCCGCAATCATGGCCCTGGTGGCGTCATCCCCCCTAGGCGAGTTTGCCATCTCAGATACAGTACAGCTGACTTCTGATAAGATTTCTTGTAGGCCCTCTCTATCTGACAGCTCAGATGCGAGAACTCGGATCAATTATCCGGTAGGTGATCTAGTCCACCTGGGCAGATCTATGATGGCTACAGGGACAAGGCGTTAGATATGAAGCATGAAATGCAGGTGTAATGCATGGTCGTGATATGCAACATTCATAGAGCACAAGCAAGCAAGTAGGTCCTTCCACCCTTATTTTTCCCACACACATGGTCGTGCAGTCTCTTTCCTAGGCGGGATTAGCCCAAGCGTCAACGAGGGACCCAATGGACATGGTGCACGGCAAAAAACCGGCAGCATGACACTCTTATGCTAATGTACAAGCGGATGGATAACGATCGTCATGTATTTAGACGTTCCACAAATTTCGACATGGCCCTACCGGGGCATGAAAGCCTTTGGCTAGGTTACCAAGCGAGACATCTGGACTCACCCAATACATGAGGATCCATACAGCAGGCATGGAATTAGGGTTCATATCACCTGTGGGAAATGACTATGGCCATTACATGAGCTTTGGACAAGGGAGATGTTTCTTTAAGGCTACCCAAGCATGATCCCTGCCGACAGGTCTAGCTCATCACGAGCATAACGACCGATCGGGTCATCATTTTTATATACCATTGAGGTACGAGGCTTGGGCTGGTGATTATCCTTAACACTTACCCAAATTAAGTGAAAATGGGGTCGTGCTTCAGAAACGCACCGGGCTAAAAGAGGGACCAAACTAGCATATTCTAAGGCTCTAATGAGATGCGAATGCAAATTTGTGAATTAAATTTTAATCATAAATGTTAAACGAGGTATTTTTAAATCGAAATCTCGAACCATAACGTCCCCAGTGGAGTCGCCACTGTAACGCGCGCCGGATCCCCGCGGCCGCCCGTGGGACCGCCTGCTTGAGGGCGATCGGGGCATTTGTGGGTCCGTTGACAGCTTGTAATAAATCGCAAGTGCATCTATGTTGGGCAACAAGGAGGTTTCATGGAGTCGCCACCCAATAGAACATTGGCAAAGTTTCTCTCGCCTCGGAGAGCCTAAGACTGCGCTTAGTATCCATTTTGGGCCAGCAAGAGGGGTCTTGGAAGGTAAACCTCTCGCCCTAAGGAGCCTAGGATTAACGCTAAAGTCTCGTGACACAAGAGGTGTCTTGGAGGGTACACCTCTCACCTCTTTGAGCCCAAAGACCTGAGCTGGGTTCGGGATTTCTCATCTATTTCTACCTCGATTATTTTATGATCAAATTTTAATTATCATTAATTCGTTCTCTCTCCACACGATGCAATTAATCGAAGGCGCATTCATTCATATTTGGAAAGCCGTAAATGGGCAAGTAAATAGTGAAAGCAATAAATTACAATAATACAAGGAGCGGAATACAACTCCCTTTTATAAATGTACGATACATACACGAATCGAGGTATTATTTATTTTGAGGACTTTGGTCCTCGCATGCATCATTATTAAAATTAGATATTTTTATTGTGATGATTTTTATTGGATGAAAATAGGACATTGGGTCCTTGCGTTTATGAAAACCTCATCTTATTGAATATAAAACATTTGATCCATTTTTATACTTAACGAGGTACAAAAGGAGTATATCCATGTACATAAAATAGTCAATGAATAAATGAGTAAAGAAAATGACCAAGAAAGTTAGAAAACTAAACCGGACGAAATCCTCCGAGCATGGTAGATAGCCCCTCAAGCTCATGATATTCCAAGAGAATCAGTATATGCTCACAGAAAGTTAAATGATGTCAATATATATATAAACTCAACATAAATAAAGTCAAAAAACTTGAAAGAGATAGAAGAGATTTGAAAACGTGAGAACAGGACCCAATGATGGCCTTTCTTAGGTGACCGACGGGCGTCAGTCAAGTTGACCGACATGTCTGTCGCTCACTCAAGAGGAAGAGCGTCTGTGAGTGGGGTGACCGACGGGCGTCGGTGATGAAGATGACCCGTCAGTCACCACTGTCTCCGAAAAAAACAGTAAAAAAAAAACTCTTTTTTAAAGCCAAAAAAGGGTTTTATCACAAAATGAGATGAAAAGGGTCAAAATAGAGGAAGATAATAGCAAAAAGTTAAAAGAACAACAAAATAAGGAGCAAAGATAAAATGATATGGAGAATGAGTCCGGAATACTTACCCTCAGATAATCCTTTAATGATATTCTTGATGTTGATTAGAACCCCGCGTGTTCCACGAGAAGCAAAATGAAGGATCGAAAAAAGGAAAATAGATTATTTGCTCCTCAAACCACTCAAGAGATTGACTTTGGAATCAAAATTTAAAGAAAACTAATTAGTTTTAGTTCCTTTTTAATGATTTGATCCTCTAATTAAAAGAAATTCTTTGATGAATGTGTTTGCTGGAAGAGAGAGAAAATGTGCTTGAATTTTGGCAGAGTTTTCCCCTCTTGAAAATTTTTGGAACCCTTTTTAAGAGAAAATCCGAAGCTTTTATAGGCCAGGCACGACTGACGGGCGTCGGTGTATGGAGGCGGGCGTCGGAAGAATCCTTCTGACACAAGGTTTCATCCGACGGCCCTACCACTTCCACCGACGGGCGTCGAAAAGGTTGTGTGCTCCGGGAAATCAAGCGGCGCTCCGGCAGAGGCGGTGCCTTCCGACGGGTGTCGAAAAATACCCCAAGCCGTCTATGACCCTAAGCGATGGGCTGGCCCTCACAGACGGTCTGGCCGTCTGTGGAGGAAAAAATACCTTTTTGACTCGAAAATTCCTTGTTTTCTCCCCCTCTGACTATGAAAGGTGAAAAGACTCATTTCTCGTGGAGCATGGGACTAAAACCTACAAATCCAAACAATTTATACAGGCTCGGATACTAATTTTATCATAGGGTAATCCCTGATCCGCACCGCTCCGGGACACGGTGCTTGCAGGTAGGGATTCTAAAATGTCTCATATTACTCAAGATCGAATGGCGCGAACCATCCCTCGAGCCCTAAAAGTGGGTCTCGAAAAGGGGAGCCTTTCCCCTAACGGGTCGGTTCCGGCTTTCGTTACACCAAGGTATGAATAAGAGGAAAGTTCTAAACTCTCTCTGGTCTTAGGCTTCATGAGGTTAGATGAAACTTTTAATGTTTTTTTGGAAGGTAATTCCTGTAGACACCAGGTCTGAGGCAGCTCAGACCGAGGTTACCCGAGGATGAAAATGACAGTCGCTTCCGAGCAAAATGATTAAAATTAATTATCTCCTTGTCGAAAATCTCTTTTTTCGTTTTTGTTCTTTATTTTATTTTATTTCGTTTCCATCTATCTTTTATCTTTATTTCTATTTTTATTTTCTTTTCTTTTTTCTTTTTTTTCATTTTTTTACGGTCCCGATGCTGTGGGGTCCGCGCCGCGTTTGCGGTCGTGGGGGCACGCGCTGCCGCGGGGCATAGTGCATCCCGTGCGTGCGACGCAGGGGAGCGCGGTGCTCCCTTTGCGCGCGAGAGGGAGCATGCATGCTCCCCTCTGCCACGTGCAGCGCAGCGCGCGCTTGCATTCTGCCCGTGCGTTGCGCTACGCAGCACGCGGCCTGCTTCAGGGCATGCTGCGTGCTGCGCTGCGCAACACGCGCCCTGTGCGCAGGCACTGTTGCCCGTCTTCTTCCTCCAGCACGTTTTTGGTCGGTTTTTAGTCGTTTCTAGTCTGTTTTGAGGGGCATTTTGAGGGTTTTAAACCCAGAAAAATATCCTGAAAAACAGAAGTATAAAAAGAAAATCAGAGGAATTTTTTGGGGGAGGTTTTTTTTTTCGGTGAACACAGAAGGAAAAAACCCAGAAAAATTTTGAGAAAAAAGAAGCTTTTCCTTGAGAGCAAAATTCATCTGAAAATTAATCTTGGGCCCAAGAAATTAATTCTTGAGGTTCGGATTTTGGTTTTCATTAATCAGTGTTATTCAAAAGATTTAAGTCAAAATTTTTCTTATTTTTCATTTGAAGCAAATCGATAAGAAATCAGAGTTTCTTCATTTGCTGCAAATATAACATTTCTGAGGGTAAATATCTGAGCTAAATTCATTTTCTATTTCTCTTTTATTCAAACTTGTTTATTTTTTTATTGTATATATTCATCTTTACTTGATTATTTTCTTGTGTTATACACTGTACAATATTATCTGTTGTTGTTCCATATTGTATACTTATTGGATCATTACTATATGTTTGTTGTTGTTTATTTTTGATATTTATCCCTCTGTTCATCTTTTCTTCAACTTTATTGTCGTTATTCATTGATTTGTGCTGCATTATCATCTGATTATTGATGTTTGCTATTGTATATTATCTATCTATAATTTATTATTTATTCATAATATTTGTTGAAAACCTGTTCTTGAATATTTATTGATATCTATTGTTGAATATGCCATTACTCATTTCTTTATTGCCGTTTGATCTAATTAATTTAAATGTCATATATACTTCTTTTTTTCATTATTTTGTTGTATTTGTAGTTTTTATTATGCTGTTCATAGATTCCTTGTATACTAAGATTTGTTATTGATGATTAATTTAATATGCAATATACCTGTTGGATTGTAGATTGTTTGCTCGTAGTATCTCAATAATTGTTGGGTCATTATTATCTTGTTTGTGTACATATTAAAATGTTGTCAAAAATAATCTAGATTTAAAATAAGTCGTTGACATGATGTACAGTATGGCTTGTAGCTAATAATTAATTAATTGGTTGTGTGTATTTAATTATGGATTTAATTTATTTGATTCGTTCAATTACATGTTTAATTAATCATTTTTTTTTGTTTTATTTAATTGATTGATCGTTATGTTATTTAAATAATTATGTAATTGATTATTCATTTTTATTTGACATAGTTGATTTTAATTGTTTAAATAATTTAAATTGATGTGAGTGACTATTTATTTGATTTTGTTAGTTACCTAAATAATTGTTTATTTGGCTAATTTATTTAATTAGTCACTTATGTGTATTAATTATTTGATTACTTATTTATTTAATTTACATAATCATTTACTTGTTCATATTATATTATTGAGTTTACTTAGTTCACTAACATGATCTCATTTTGTTCTTTTTAATTGCCCAAAATGTGCTTACTTCACTTTGAGTGATATTTCGAGTGGATCAGGGACCGAGAAAACTAAATCATTCAGAAGCTTGGGTTTGCATTTCTTAATCAACGTATTTATCTCTTTATGTTTTTTATGTGATTGTATGTATAAATGTATTTCAAAATTCGTCCGGATTACAAAAGTCACAATTATTTACAATAAGTAAAATTGGGAATTTCGTATTAATAAAATGGACTAATGTCCAATTTTTATCCAATGAAATCTCACCATCAAAATAGAGAACTAATTTTCCCAAAATAGGGATCACTCATCCCGATTTTTACAATAAATGCCTAAAAAGTAGTTATCTAATCTTTTAATAAAAAGGGGGAACCAATGGTCCCAAAATTCAATAAATGTCCAGATTTCTGTATGTTAGATTTTAATTTTTTAAGGCGTTTATTCATGTTTATTCGTTTTGGGCCCTTGTAATTTAAGTGTTTGGGGCAAATTTTATTCTTGTAATTTATTCATCTATTTATTGATTACTTTTCAATGTGAATGAAATGTGCTTTATTTTCAATGCATGATTGTGTGAGGAGAGAAGTGGAATTGCGTTTCATTAAAAACCCATTTATAAGACTTAACTTCACTCATTAATAAAAGTAAAGTTCCGAACACCGTCTTTGGTTTAAGACAATCGAGGTTAGAGACCTCTCCCAAGTTTTTGGGTGGCGACTCCAACACACCTCAAGGTGCCTTTAGGTGTCATTAGGCTAGGTGGTTCTTCCCAATGTTCTATTGGGAGGAATACACCTATGATGCCTCATGGCACCTATGATCGAAAATGACGCAACCCAATCCCTCGAGCCCCAAAAGGCGGGCCCAAAGAGGGCCTTGCTGGTCCGGCGCGCGTCATAGTGGCGACTCCACTGGGGAGTATCGAAACTTTGCTTCAAAAGTGGTTTAAGTTAAAATTGTAAATGAGTTGTTTAATGAAACAAAAATTCCATTTCTTTCCAAAAATTACATTGCATTCATTAGAGCCTTAGAATACGTTAGTTGGTCCCCTATTTACCCCGGTGCGTTCGTAAAATACGACCCTACTTTCACTCAATGTAGGGAAGTGTTTGGGATAATCACCAGCCCAAGCCTCGTGCTATTAATAGCATATCAAATGGAGACCCAATCAGCCGCTACGCTCGTGACGAGCTAGGCCCATTGGCAGGGACCATGCTTGGGTAGACCTAAAGTAACACCACCTCTTGACTAAAGCTCATGTAATGACAATAGAAACTCTCATTAGGTTATATGTACCTTAACAAATGTGCTTGCAACGTGGGCCTTTATATATTAAACCAATTCGAGCATATTAATCGGGCGCTCATCAAAGGCTTTTATGCCCCGGTGGGCCCACGGTTAAGGTGTTTGAAAGGTCCGAATATTTAATGGCCAAAACCCATACGCATGTGCTTTTAATTTAAGAGTGTTGTGCTGCTGGTTTTTCACCATGCACCATATGCACCCATTGGGTTCCTGTTAACCCATGGGTCAAGCCTACCTAGGAAAGAGACTGCACTACCGCGTGTGTGGGAGTAATAAGGTCAGAAGGTGCTATATGCCTATGTGTGGTTGTCTCTGTTGCATTAACACGATCATGCATTGTTACTGTCATTCATGCATCATGCTAACAATTTTGATTTTTCAGCCATCATAGGTACGAATTCGTGGTCTAGTGATTTAGATGGCCGATTGGTAAGGAGAAGGTCTTTCTTTGAGTCAATAGAACAAGCTTCGTATTGGAGTTCAGAATCTCTATCGGATAACACAGAATCCCTGGTTTCAAAATTATCATTAGAGATGGCCAATCCATCGAGTAGATTGGGCGCGACCCCTGCACTCCTTATCAACCAAATGGATTGGAAAGCGCAGGACTTAGAGAGAAAGTTAAAAGAGTTTGAGATCAAGATAAAGACTATGAAGGAGGATATCGCTGCCGCGATGGCACCATCCACCAAGGCGCAGTGCGCTAGCCTTGCTGTATCACAGAGCAAGCATAGCTCGGTTACGGCATCACGCATGTCAGGATACGGATTAAGAGGAAAGATGCCTTGTGTTCTGCACCTGAGACAAAAAGGACTAGGATATGCTGGTAAGGAGGAATTCGGGGTGTCGACGATGAGTGGCTCCAAGAGAAGAATAGACATACTCGAGGAGGCAATTCAGCGGTCCAAAAGAGCTATTACCCAAGATGCCAATAAGAAATTTGCCTTTGGTACCATGGACTCAGATCTAGAAAATGATCTATGCAGAGGGGACAGTTCTATTGGCATTCAGGAGATCAAGAAAGAGCCGGTGGTCAGTGTAGCCCAAAAATATTCATTTGGTGTAGGCGAGTCGTTCCCTCCGATGCGGTCAACTAAGCCGACTATGGGTTTTGGAGTAATGGATCCACATCAGTATGTCACAGACCTATTCGATGACTGGCGAGTCCCGAGGAAGCAAGTTTGGGGTCTTGAACCACCCATGCCCCCTGAAGTGAAAATTGGTGAGAGCGTAAGCCGTGAAGAGGGTAGCAAAACAAGTTTTCGAGGCATAAAGATTTCACCTGGAAGTGTAACCCGAAGTGACTATCCCATTCTAGGAAAGCCATTATCTGAACAGTTCGCTCATTTCATTAAGCAAGGGAAGTTGCGGTCAAAGACAGCCAGACTTACCTGGAACCAAGGGCACCCTAATCGCCGAAAGGACAGTTATTGTGCTTATCATCTGCAGACTGGGCATGACACTGATGAATGCCGGGCTTTGAAGGAACAAGTGCACCGTCTCAATGATGAAGAGATAAAAGGAATGGGGGATGGGCCCAGAGGGTGATTGTAGATCATCGACAAGAGCGCCTGCGCTAGCAAGAGGAGATGAAGAAGCCAGTTTAGATTGCCTTTTCATTCCTGAACTTTTTAATGATGTAAATGATAATTTTAATTTTATTAATAGAATGAACAATTTTGCTTACTTGTGCGATGTTTCTGATAATTTCAATATGCATGATCATGATCCCACCCTATTCATATTTGGTATTAATTCTGCTGATGTTGTTCCATTTGATCTTAGAACCTCGAAAAATCCGAAAGAAATTTTGATAGCATCAAATGTGACTCCTGAGGAAAGAGGAAAATTTGAGAGAACACAAAAAAATAAAAAAGAGAGAGTCTTTGCCTGGACTTATAAAGACATGCTAGAAGATGACGCCAAATCATGGATAGATGGCGCGGAAGCTTAGAAGACCCAATGTAACACCCCCTTCCCATACGTAGGCGATCCCATTCGATAAGGAGTGAGATGCCGTATAGGTCAAGGTGTCACCAAACAAGAGCAAAGCGAAACATACATCCACTCATAACATACATTCAGAAATACAGAATAATAAAAAACTTTACATGCAGAAAGCAAAAGCTGATCATGCATTACTATAATAAACTATTACAATAATGATCTGATCAACTAGCTGAAACAAAATAATATTACATATACAAAATATAGATACAAAAGAAGAAGCTGATACAAAACTGATACATGAGAGTTCTATACAAAAAGAAACAATAACTGATACAAAATTAAGCCCTACACTAAACTCTTCTGTGTTGGCTTGATGGCGGCAACTCTCAGATCAAACTCCTTCCACACCTGCACGGGTAAAAACACCGTGCTAAGCGATAAACGCTTAGTGGGGAAACACACATAAATTATGGACGGCCATTCACAATGGTCGTCAAGGCATAACACATTCACAATGGCAGATTGCAAGGGCTATAACATAATCCGTAAAAACATGCTCATATTTAAATACCATAAAATCAGTACATCAATAATCATATCCATTCCAGAATAATCCCACATGTGATTCATCGTTAAACTCATTCAGATATCAAGTTTATATAACCAAATCAGAACAGAGTAATTCAATTGAACAAATAAAGAACACCTGCTGACTCTAGGTAGTGGATAACGAGTGTACTGAGGGTACCTTACGGGTACGAATCGAATACTGAGGGTACCTCACAGGTACAAATAAAAAGTCAATTCATTTTATCAAAGCACAATATTTTTATACTGAGGGGATCTTAAACAAGACCCTAATACTGAAGGGTTCGCGAGGAACCAAACGGGGACCTGATCGGGGTCCAAACTGAACTGAGGGCTGCAGCTAAAAGACTCTATTAGGCATGCCTAACTATCCACTTACTTGACTCTAGCAGGCTATGCGACATTCAATTCACATTTCAGAGTACGGAATAGAATTCATCAGAAATTCATGGTATCATTTATATCAAAACATATAAAAGTATAGCATGCATCATACCACAATATAAATCCATACAGAAGAAACACCAAATTCATTTCTGAGTCAAAAGTTGGGAAATTTCGGAAAAAGAGCAGAACGGGGAAACGGGCGAGATTGGCTTGTCACAAGGCGTGACTGGCCTCCTCACAGGGCAGGTCACGAGACGTGACTGAGGGTCACGCCTCGTGACTTGCTTCGTCCCTCGCAGATCACGCGACGTGATCTCGCAGATCACGCAGCGCTCACGCAGGTCACGCGACGTGACTGGACGTCACGTCTCGTGACTTGCTTCTCTCTTCAGCCGATCACGCGACATGCCTTTTATCAGGCCGGTCACGAGGCGTGATGGGGAGTCATGTCTCGTGACTGCCTTGCTCAAGGCCGGTCACGCGTTGTGATAGGCAATCACAACTCGTGACTGGCTTTGCTCTGGCAGGTCACGAGTCGTGACTTGTCCTCTCTTCCTTGGCTAGTCACGCGACTCAAAATCTGGAAAACGGGATTTCTACAGTAACTCGATTTCCAGTTTTCCAGAATACAGAAATCAATCCCAAATTTGATTCAAAACCAATCAAACCTGTTCTTACCTTCTGGAAAACATCCCAAACAATATAAGCAACATATATACAACCCAATTTCAACATTTAATCAACCAGATCAAGTATATATGCAATCAAGTTCATCAAGAACATAAACCCTAGAATTTTACAGTAAACTCAAAATCATACAAATCACAAGCAAATATTCCCAAACCTGAAATCTAAGCTTCTATCACTTAGCTCCACTAGGTCCAGCAACCTCTTTACCCTTTGGATCACGAGGAGCTTCAGCTAGAACACAAACACAGCAATGCAACCCTAAGTTAAACCTAAACTCAAGGAAGAAGAAGATGAAAATTACAGTAAGACAAAGACAATGACATGCACTTACCAAGTTAGGAGCAAGAGTGACCAATATCCACAATCACACTTAATTAACAGACAGCAAGCAGTAATTAGGAGAGGGAAAAGGAAGAAGAAGATGGAGGTTGAAGGGAAAAACGTGAATCTAATTTCCTTTCACTCTTCCTTCATTTCTTTCTTCATTTTCCTTAACCTAATACACATGTCATCCTTTTGGTGGTGAAACTTGCTCACTCACACCCTAACTCCACACACAACACTCACACTTAATGCATCCCTAATTAAAACACCCTACAATGGTATAAGCAAGTGCACACAAATGTAACTTAATTAATTCACACCCTAATGCCATGTATGCACCCACGTACTAACAAAACCCCAAACATACATTTTACTAGAATACCCTTATGAAATGCCGAACACATGCGAATGCTTACACATACAGACAGACAGACAGGCTCATTCTACTAGGGGGCAAACGGGGTGTGACACCCAAGCTGAAATGGGTAGGAATGGTTAGATCCATAAATGGGAGCAGGACCAAGATCCCTACCGAAATGTAATGCCCGGCTAGACTGAACAATGATGATCCCAATGGGTGAAATAAGAGTATGCGTAAATAAAAAAAAAAAAGAAAAGAAAAAGAAGAAAAAAAAGGAGGAAAAAATAAGGAAAAAGAAGAAAGAAAAAAAAAAGAAAAAAAAAAGAAGAAGAAGAGAGAGGTGATCAGGTTGCAGGAGAATGTTGTTTCGTGGGGGGCAAGCTTTGTTCAAATCCTGGTGATTTGCGCACACGCGCACCTCCCCATTTTTCTTGACTCTCGATTGACTTACAGCAGGCATGGGATGCTCAATCTAGTGAAGACGTCATAAGAGAAAGGCTCACCATAACCATAAAGGGGTAGGGTCATCAAAAGAACCTAAGATGTCTTGTTGCACCACACAAAGTCCAAAGACAGAATGACAGTTTATGGTTAAGGTGTTCAAGGTTCAAAATCACAAGAGTTCCCTTTTACACTTCAAGGTAGGAGGGTTGCCATTGGAATATTCACA
Organism: Excoecaria cochinchinensis; assembly: GCA_947683425.1. Lineage (NCBI taxonomy): Eukaryota > Viridiplantae > Streptophyta > Magnoliopsida > Malpighiales > Euphorbiaceae > Excoecaria > Excoecaria cochinchinensis. The sequence continues at coordinate 2,633,639 of CANTUQ010000038.1, forward strand.
GGAGTCGCTCATTATTCCTTGATGCTGTGGGAAATGCAGTACAGCTGGTCGAGATAGAGTTCAGACCTTCAAGACAACCCAAGTCCTAAAAGCTGAAGGGGTACAATAATAGCAGCGGCAGTTAAACATGTCACACACGAACGGGTCATAGGATTATTGCCATAGCTGGATTTACTAGGGAATACTTAGCTCCAAACATTCATGAGGGAGGTCAGAAAATACCCACGAAAAGAGTGAGATTTGGTCTCCAAACAAATAGGTCCAAGTACTCCAGACGGACGAGGTCAATCCCGGCTAGTATATGAAGACCCATGCATTCTCGAGGAGCTAAAGAAAGCAGCGTTCCAACGGACAGTAGGGGAAGTATAATTCAAAGAACCAATCAAAACAGACAGACTCAAAAGGTTCCATGGTTAAAGACTATAAGATAAAAAGAAGAGAATAAAAATGCCCCGCGGTCGAAAACCAAAAAAAGGCGGCCTTGCTAAAATTGGGCGCGTCGACAGGGTGAAAACCAAAAAAAGGCATCCTGTGCAAAAATTAGAGGCATGAGAGAAAATGTCCAATCGAGAAAACCCGAGAGGGCCGATTGGTAACAGGAGTCTGATGCTATCAAAATTTGGTTTCATGAATTAATATGGTTTAGACAGTTGAATTAGTAACAAATGATGATCATGTATTTTGAAATTCTATGGAAATGTACACAATTTTGTGAAATGGAATAAGAATTACTATTTTTATTCTCATCATTTTCTAGTTCTGCTTTGAAAAGAAACATCATGCTCGAAAGGCATATATAACTAGTCTAAGCTAAGCTCTACCGCTACTCTCGCCAACCAAATGCCTGAGTTGTCGTGTCCTATTGTCAGATGTCGGACTAAGTATCTATCTTTTGTACTCACCAGTAGAAGTTACAGAATGGGTGCTGAAAGGGGGTATGACAGTCTTCACCGGCAGTTGGCTCCAAAGCTCCTGATAGCGAGAGGTGAAGGCTGCAGAAAGTATTCCTCCCCGGAAGGATAATGGGACCCTCACTATGTCCTGAATCATTCCGAGCTGACAAGCACATCGGACAGTGTGACGCGCGCCGAGCCCCACGTGCCGCCCGTGCGACCGCCCGCTCGAGGGTGATCGGGACATTTGTGGGTCCGTTGGCAACTTGCAATGAATTATGAGTGCGTTTATTTTGGGCAACAAGGAGGTTTCATGGAGTCGCCACCCAATAGAACATTGGGAAAGTTTCTCTCGCCTCGGAGAGCCTAAGACTGTGCTTATTATCAATTTTGGGCCAACTAAAGGGGTCTTAGAGGGTAAACCTCTCTCCCAAAGGAGCCTAGGATTAACGTCTAAGTCTCATGACACAATAGGTGTCTTGGAGGTCTTAGTTCCAACGAGTGGTCGGATAGACCTCTCGCCTCTTTGAGCCCAAAGACCAGAGCTGGGTTCGGGACTTCTCATCTATTTCTACCTCGATCATTTTATGATTAAATTTTGAACTCATTAATTCCCTCTCTCTCCACACGATGCAATTTAATTAAAAGCGCATTTTATTCACGTGTCAAAGCGATAGATAAATAAAGGAATATTAAATTAAAAAAAATTACAATAACACTAGGAGCGGAATACAACTCCCATTTATAAATGTGCAATACATACATAAGACAGGAGATTATTTATTTTGAGGACTTTGGTCCTCGCATGCATTTATTATAAAAATGATGTTTTTATTGTGGGAATTTTTCATTTGATGAAAAATAGGACATTGGATCCTTAATTTTATGAAAATCTCTCTTTATTAAATATAAAATATTCATCAATTTTTATATTTTGCGAGATACAAAAGGTATATTCATGTACATAAAATAATTAATAAATAAACAAAAGAATGAAATAACTAAAAAAGTTAGAAAACTAAATCGGACGGAATCCTCCGAGCATGGTAGATTGCCCCTCTGGCTCAGGACAGTCCAAGAAAATCATATATGCTCACAAAAGGTTAATGGGTGTTAATATACAAAAGCGCAATATAAATAAAGCTCTAAAACTTGAGAGAGATAGAAAAAGGAAAAGAAAAGGGAGTTTGAAAATATGGAGGCAGAACCCAGGGACGGCCACTACCGAGTGACCGACGGGCGTCAGTCAAGGTGACCAACATGTCCTGTCGCTCACTCGAGAGCGGGCGTCTATGGGAAGGGTGGCCGACGGGCGTCGGTGAAACAGATGACCCGTCGGTCATCGCTGTCTCTGAAAAAACGATAGTGAAACCAATTTTTCAAAACAAAAACAGATTTTTACCAAAAACACAAGATGAAAAGGATCAAAATAAAGAAAGATAAAAGCAAGAAGTCAAAAAAACAAGAATAAAAATAAAGATGAAGTAATAAGGAGAAGAAGTCCGGAATATTTACCCTCAGATAATATTTTGGTTGGATTTTTGGTGTCGATTAGAGTCCCGCACGCTCCACGAGAAGACAAAATAAAAGATAAAAAATGAGGAAAATAGATTGTTTCCTTCTTGATCCTTCAAAAAACTGAATTTTGGAATCAAAACCTTAGGAAAACTAATTAGATTTAGCTCCTTTTTAATGGTTCAATTCTTAAATTAAAAGAGATTTCTTGAGATTTGTATTTACTGGAGGAGAGAGAAAACAAGTGTTAATTTTGACAGAGTTTCCCCTTTAGAAATTTCTCCAACCCCTTTCTAGGTGGGAAATGAAACCTTTTATAGGCCAGGGGTGACCGACAGGCATCGGTTCCACAGACGGGCATCGGTTCAATCCTACTGACACAAGGATTCAACCGACGGGCCTGTAAATCTTACCGACGGGCGTCGGTTCAATCCTACTGACACAAGGATTCAACCGACGGGCATGCAAAATCTCACCGATGGGTGTCGGAAAGGTCGTGCGTTCCGGGAAATAAGGTTGCGTGCTCCGAAAAATCAGGTCCCTCCGATGGGCATCGAAAAATCCCATTGGCCGTCTGTGACCCAAAGCGACGGTCTTGTCTTTGACAGACGGGTAGACCGCCGGTGGAGAAAAATACACCTTTTTGACCCAAAAATTCCCCATTTCCTCCCTCTTTCCTACGAAGACTGAAAGAACACATTTCTCGTAAAGCAGGGGACCAAAACCTCCAAATCTCAACCGTTTGTACGGACTTGGACGTTGATTGCTCATCGGGTAATCTCTAATCCAGACCGCCTCGGGACACGATGCTTATAGTTGCCCCCAATTTTGGGGAAAACTAGCGCACGAGTGCCTAGATGGTCCAAAATTCAGAGAAAGGAACAAAAAAAGGAAGAAAAGCATACCTGTAGCGATTCTTACCTTCCATGTCCCTCGTCAGGTAGACTTCGTCTCAGTCTGCTCAACAGATGGAAATGTCCCTACCGGTCTCGTCTCGACCTATAAGGCGTTGGTGAGATGCAGCATTCTCTAGCTACGACCTCAGTGGGAAGAGCAGTGTTTTATAACTGCAGCTTCGATTGGTGAGATACGGTACCCTCTGACCACAATCTCGAGGTGAAGTTCCCTTGCTAACCCCCATCCGATCTGCAAGGTACGTAGCACTCTCTAGCTACCGCGTGAACTGTGAGAAGTAGCGCTCTCTGGCTACAGTCTTAAGGTGTGAAGAGCAGTGTTCTCTAACTGCAACTTCGGTTGTGAAGTTCCCTTGCTAACCCCCATCCGATCTGCAAGGTGTGTAGCACTCTCTGGCTGCCGCGTGAACTGTGAGATGTAGTGCTCTCTGGCTACAGTCTCAAGGTGTGAAGAGCAGTGTTCTCTAACTGCAACTTCGATTGTGAAGTTCCCTTGCTAACCCCCATCCGATCTGCAAGGTGCGTAGCACTCTCTGGCTGCCGCATGAACTATGAGATGCAGTACTCTCTGACCACAATCTCGATTTGTTGGAGTTCCCTTGCTAACCCCCATCCGATCTGCAAGGCGTGTAGTGTTCTCTGGCTGAGTGATTCGAGAGGACATGAAGTTCGATCTGTCTGTCCTTAGATTGTTATTGATGTCCGTATTTGGACCGGTGTTAAGCAATGTCCCTGTATGGCAAAGGATTTTGTTAATTCATGTATGAGTTATTCCCTTTCAATATGCTCATAAATGATTTGGTTGTATTATCCTTTTTCTCATCTCCTTATCATGATTTTCATCATGTTTTGTGTCATTGTATTGCTTTTTATCATTTTTCTCGTCATATGATCATTTTGACTTTTGATATGAATGGGTATAAGAGCATACAATCATCTTTAATGCGAGTAAAGCATAAATAAAGATAGAAATAAATAAATAAATATACAAAGCTGGAAATAAAAGTTTTCCACTAACATCAGCTTTTGTACAATGTATATACAACCGCAACAATAATGAACAAAATACAAAAAGAATTCCATCCAAACTCCCTGAATGACTATGATGGTGGGTAGTCCGTGAGCTCCTCGTCCGGGTCCTCATCATCCGAGAGGTGAATAGGCTCAAGCTGAGATGGAGGGGGAACTGGTTGAGTCGGAGGTGGATGCTGAGGCGCAGATGGTCCAGCCCCAGAAGTGTAAGTCTGCCTGAACCTAACCTGAGCGTAGCCGTCCAGGAAGGGCTGGGTGCACGTCCTCATGAAGCTCAAGGTGTCAGAAACAGTCCCCCCTAACTGCTTGAAGGCCTGGCTCATCTGGCTGGTCTACTCACTGGCGGCCTTCCTCATCCGCTCCAGTCTTTGCTCAATATGCTCCCTGAACTCTCTCATGGACTGGGACAGGGGAGGAACGATTCCCTCTATCGCCTGGAGCCGAGACCTAAGAGAATCAAGTGACTCATCAATCATCTGCAAAGTCACATCAATCCTCTAAGATGCCTGATCCTGGGACATCCTTAGATCCTGACCAAGCTGCTCTCTAAGCTCTCTCTGTCCCTATACAACCTGCTGCACAAGCCTAGCCTGCTCGTCCCTGATGCTCTCCATAAGCCGGGCCTGCTCCTGCACCATATGGTCAATGAGCTTGACCTGCTCCTAGGTCAGACGCTCAATGACTCTGGACTGCTCCTGGATAGCAGCCTGCTGTCTGTCCAGTCTCTCATGGGTAGCCCTGTCCCTCTCCTCTAATCGATGCTCAAACGCTGTGAATATGGAGGTCAGAAGCTGGAGATGTCTGGCTGCGGCTGCGATGGCTCCTGAGTCGGCTCTGATGGTTGAGCTACAGAAGTGGATGCCCCCGGGTCACTCCCGAAGTAAGGATGAAACCTCTCGGAGGGCCTGAGGGTGGACCGTTGTACTCTGGTGCTCGGTGAGGGAAAAGGAGTTGGTTCCCTGGACGCCGGTGGGGTGCCAAAAAGCTCGTCCATAGTGAACTCCATATCAAAATCCGACGGAGTCCTGGGCTACTCCTGCCGTGGTGGCGGTGGTGCGGTCTGAGGCTGAGGTGGTGCCTGGTGCTGCGGGGACTGTGGAGGCTGAGGAGGTGGCTGCTGCTGCTGTGACGCGCACCGGATCCCCACGACCGCCCCTCTGACCGCCCGCTTGAGGGCGATCGGGCAATTAAGGGTCCGTTAGCAACTTGCAATGAATTGTAAGTGCGTCTATTTTAGGCAACAAGGAGGTTTCATGGAGTCGCCACCCAATAGAACATTGGGAAAGTTTCTCTCACCTCGGAAAGCCTAAGACTGCGCTTAGCATCCATTTTGGGCCAACCAAAGGGGTCTTGGAGGGTAAACCTCTCGCCCTAAGGAGCCTAGGATTAACGTCAAAGTCTCGTGACACAAGAGGTGTCTTGGAGGTCATAGTTCCAATGAGTGATCGGATAGACCTCTCGCCTCTTTGAGCCCAAAGACCAGAGATGGGTTCGGGACTTCTCATCTATTTCTACCTTGATTATTTTATGATTAAAATTTAAATTTCATTAATTCGCTCTCTGTCCACACGATACAATTGAATCAAAGCGCATTTATTCACATTTGGAAAGCGGTAAATGAACGAGTAAATAATGAAAGCGATAAATTACAATAACACAAGGAACGAAATACAACTCCCTTTATAAATGTGCGATACATACACAAATCGGGGCATGGCTTATTTTGAGGACTTTGGTCCCCTCATGCAACATTATTAAAATGGATATTTTGATTGTGAGGATTTTATTGGATAAAGAATAGGACATTGGGTCCTTGATTTTATGAAGAATTAAATTTATTTAATATAAAGCGTTTGGCCGATTTTACATTAGCGAGAAACACAACAATTTTGTTATATACAGGAAAAGCAATAAAATAAATACATGGAATATGTATAAAATAGGAAGATAGGGAACTAAACCAGACAAGCTCTCCAAATACGTGAAGACTCCCTCAAGCTCCATCCAGTCCAAGAAACGGAGACATACTCTCACAAAACAAGTCAAAGAGATGTTAAAATACAGAAGAAAGGTTACAAATAAATATAAAAATTTGCGAGAACGAAGAGGAAAAAAGGAAAAAAGATTAAAAATGTGGGACTGAGCCCATCGACGGGCTATGTTGAATGACCGACGAACATCGGTCAAGATGATCCATATCCCCATCGCTCACTCGAAAGAAGCCGTCTGCGGGGGTGACCGACGGGTTATGCTCAAAGGAGCCCGACGGGCGTCGGTCACAGCAGATGACCCGTCGGTCACCTCTGTCCCAGAAAATAGAAGTTTTTCAAAAATCAATCAAAAGCAATTTTACACAATTTTAAGAAGAATAATAGCGAGAAATGAAAATAAAGGCAAAAGCAAGGATAATATCGAAAATAAAGCTAAAAAAAAGGACAGAAAGGGGTCTGGAATATTTATCCTCAGAATAACCTTTTTTGTTGGATTCTTTGTTGTTGTATGGCTCCCCGCACGCTCCACGAGAAAACAAGATAAAAATCAAGGATGAGGAAAATAGCTTGTTTCCTTCTTGATTTTTATAAAAACTGGATTTTTGGAATCAAAACCTTAGGAAAAACCAATTAAATTTAGTTCCTTTTAATGGTTTGATTCTTGAATCAATTAAATCTTTTAGAAATGTGTTTGTTGGAAGAGAGAGAAAACACACACGAATTTTGGTAGAGTTTTTCCTTTTAGAAAATTTTCCAACCCTTTTCATGAGAAAATTCAAAGCTTTTATAGGCCAGGCACGACCGACGGGCGTCTGTGGTGGCGACGGGAGTTCGAAGAATCCCACTGACACAAGGATTCATCCGACGGCCCTGCCACTTTGACCGACGGGCATCAGAAGAATCCTTCTGACATAAGGATTCATCCGACGGGTCGACCTCCTACCGACGGACTTGCCGCTCACCGACGGGCTGGTCGTCGCTTGAGAAAAACATGCTTTTTGGTCTTGAAAACTCCCCGGTTTTCTACCCTTCTGCCTACGAAAGGTAAAATGGATTCGTTTCTCACTGAACATGGGACTAAAGCCTCCAAATCCAAACCGTTTGTACAGGCTCGGATATCGATTTCATCATAGGGTAATCTCTGATCCGGACCGCTCCAGGACACGGTGCTCACAGTTGCCCCCAGTTTTGGGGAAACTAGTGCACAAGCGCCTAGATGAGCCAAAACTCAGAGAAAGGACAGAAAGGAAGAGAGCGTACCTATGGCGGTTCTTACCTTCCATGCCTTTTACCGGGTAGACCTCATTTTAGTCTGATCGGTAGGTGAGGATATCCCTATCAGTCTCGTCTTGACGTGTAGGTGTTGGTGAGATGTAGCATTCTCTAGCCACGACCTCGATGCGAAGAGCAGTGTTTCTCTAACTGCAACTTCTGCTTCTGCTGGCCTCGTCTTGGCTTGCGCAGTGTTGAGGAGATGTAGTACCTTCTGACTATAAACTCGATGTGAAGAGCAGTGTTTCTCTAACTGCAACTCCTGTTGGTGAGAAGCGGTGTTTTCTAACCACAGTCTCGAGGTGAAGAGCAGTGTTCTCTAACTGCAACTCCGATCGCGAAGTTCCCTTGCTAACCCCCATCCGATCTGCAAGGTGCGTAGCACTTTCTAACTACTGCGTGAACTATGAGATGTAGCATTCTCTGGCTACAATCTTGATGTGAAGAGCAATTTTTTTCTAACTGCAACTTCAATTCGTGAAGTTCCCCTGCTAACCCCCATCCGATCTGCAAGGTGCATAGCACTCTCTGACTACTGTGTGAACTGGTGAGATGTAGCACTCTCTGGCTACAATCTTGATTTTGTGGAGGAGGAGACCTCACTGAGTTCCCTTCTCCAAGAAGACATGAATCTTAGACGCCCATGTTCGGACTTTTGATCGATGCTTGTATTCGGATCAATGTTTCTCTGTACCTGTCTGATAAAAGGTTTTGTTAATTCGTGTTTGAATTGTTATCCTTTAACATGTCTATGAATGGTGGCGTTTTGCTTTATTTACCATGTCATGTTTCATTTACATTCTTTTTTCGCTTTTTTAAGTTGTCATTTTTCCAATCTTGGTTATCTTTTGTTATTATTTCCCTTTCGTTTGTTATGTCGTCATCATTTTTGGAATATGAGCGAATGTGAAAACATACACTTATCTGTAATATGAAAGAATCATAAATAACTGAAGAAAAAAGTTTTTCACTATAAATATCCACTTTTGTACAATGTATATGCAAAGTGAAAATGTACAAAAATACAAAAATGACTCCCTGAACATCAGAAGGGTGCATAGTCGGAGGGCTCCTCGTCGGGATCCTCGTCGTCTGATATATGCACTGTCCCTGGCTGAGGTGGAGGTGGAGCTGGCTGTGTTGGAGGTGGAGACTGAGCCGTAGAAGGTCCTGCCCCAGCATCATGGGTCTGTCTAAACCTGATCTGAGCGTAGCCATCAAAGAAGGGCTGGGTGCAAGTCCTCATGAACTCTAAAGTCCCCGAGACTGTGCCTCCTAACTTCTTGAATGCCTGGCTCATCTGAGTAGTCTGCTCGCCGGCGGCCCTCCTCATCTGGTCTAGGCGCTACTCCGTCTGCTCCCTAAACTCCCTCATGGTCTGGGACAAGGGAGGAAGGATCCCCTCTATCGCCTGGACCCGGGATCTCAGGGAGTCGAGTGACTCATCGATCATCTGTAGAGTCATATCAACTCTCTAAGATGCCTGATCCTGGGACGCCCTCAGATCATGAGTGAGCTGGCTCTGGGTAATCTGCTCTACCAGCCTCGCCTGCTCGTCCCTAAAGGTCTCCACGACCTGAGCCTGCTCCCGTACTGCATGCTCAATAAAGCCGGCCTGCTCCCGGGCCAACCGCTCTATCATCTGAGACTGCTCCTGAATAGCAGCCTGCTGACGGTCTAACCTCTCCTGCAGAGCTCTGTCTCTCTCATCCTGTCGTCGCTCGAAAGCCGCGAACATAGTAGTGAGGAGCTGGGAGAAATCAAGCTGTGCTGGCTGCTGCTATGCTGGCTCTGGCGATGGGGCCACGGAGGAAGATGCCCCCTGGTCAACCCGAAAGTATGGGTGATACCTCTCGGGGGGCCTGAAAGTAGACCTCTGCACCCTGGTGCTCGGTGACAGAGTAGGAGTCGGCACCCTGGATGCCGGTGAAGAACCGAATAGCTCGTCCATGGTGAACTCCACATCGAAATCCATCGGAGTCCGGGGTGGCTCCTGCTCGGGCTGCGGCTGAAAAGGCTGAGGAGGCTGAGGCTCTGGCTCTGGCTGAGGAGGCTGAGGCTCCGGCTCTGGCTGAGGAGGCTGAGGAGACTGAGGAGGCTGCTGCTCCGGATCTGGACCCAAAGGTGGAAGGGAGAAGACCCGCCTGGTCTCGTGGATAGATAGCAACCTGAAGGCCTCCGCCTGCCCTGATAGCTGTGAAATCATCCCCATCTGTACCGCTGTGGAGCCATCCACATGTATCCCCTCATCCAGGGGTCCTCTTAGCCTATCCGGGGCAACTCCTAACCCCAAAAGCAAACGGGCGATGACTCCTCCTACTATCACCACGGGTGTCAGTCCTCTGCCAACTCTGACCAAGTTAGCCAAGATCTCATGGCTAACATTGAGGCGCTGGCCTGCCACCATAGCCTAGAGGCTCCAGATCTCGGCCGCGTTAAGCGACCCTGGATTACCAGCTCGACAGAGGTACGAGCTGGATAGCACTCTGTGCAGGTACCGGAGTGCCTGAGACACCAGTACGGTGCTCTTTGTTGTATCGTGGTCATACAGCACTCCTGGTAAGGCAATGGCCGCCCAGTGGGCGCGTCTCACCGCTCGCCGTGGGATCTCGACCCCCTCCTCTCTGGGAAGCCCCGTGGCCTGCGCGAACCTCTGCCTGGTGATGCTGAAATGCTGGCCGTCGAACCAAAACTGTACCACCCCCGGCTCTGTATCTGATATCTGAAAACCGCCGTATCGTAGGGTGGCTAGCACCTGTCGGGTGGCCTCAGGAAAGGTCTGGAAAGCAGGGTCAAGGAACTCTGTCCATCCGGCGCCCTCGATAAGCATGTCAAACTCCGGGGCCATCCCTAGAGCCTCTAGGAACTGTCGAGACACGAAGCGGCTAGCCCGGATCTACACCTGAGCTAGCGCTCTGTATCTCTGGGCTGACTCGCCGTCCATCCAAACCGGAACCTCGATCTCGGGCTGGGCCTGTGGTGCTCTATGCCTGGGAGGCATCCTACAAAAAGGAAAGTTAGATAACGAAAAATTGACGAAACACGTGTTATTAAGCTCGTTCTCGAGGTGAAATAAAATAGATAAACGAATGAAAATGGGCAACATCCTGTCAAGGGATGTCGCCAGGTATGCTTCGCACACATCAAAGCAGAAAAAAAACATGCAACCAGTATAGAAAGAATTAAAAATTAAAAATTAATGAAAATGGGCAACACCCCGACAAGGGTGTGCCCCATTTTGGTGTAAGGAAAAAAAGGTATTTTGGAAACGAATAAAAGTGGGCTTATCAGGCCCCAAGACATGCATTGTACATGAAAATATTCAATTTTAGAATAAAAAAGAAAATTTGGGCAGCACCCCGGCAAGGGTGTGCCCAACCTCCTGCATAAAAAGACATGAAAACAGGCCTCAGGCCTCAACAACAATATATAAATGGGACGCATACCGGCAAGGGTGTGCCCCCAACAACACAATATAATGGCCTCAGGCCTCATCAACACAAAATATGCGCTAGAAAGCCTATTTTTAAGGCGACAAAGGTATAGAAAAGTCCTATTTCTATGTGATCATGCAAAGGCTCGAATTAATTGTATTAACAAAACTACGGGCAGCATTCTCCCTAAATATTCAAAACATCTAAAGCATTCTAACCATTTTGAAGGCTAAAAGAAGAAATAAAAAAGATATTAATTAAATAAAAAGTAGAGTATTTATTTTATTTACTTGCAGTTGCGAAAAGTGTAGAAAAACTGAAGAAATATGAATGTCCGAGTGTCCGGTGAGTGGAGAACGCGAAAAGACGAAGAAATTGCAAGAAAAAGGAGAAGAAATGCTTAAAAATGCAGAAAAAATGAAAAAAAAACCGTTTTTGAGAGGGGGAGTGAAAGTGACAGCGCCGCTGGTCCGTCTGTCACTCGCCCTTATATAGAGTTTCGTGACCGACGGGCTAGGCGTCGCTAGGAGCGACCGACAAGCTGTCCATCTGTCATTCCCCATTCCCCAATTAATGCGCATTTAATGCTCATGATTAATGCAATGCTAACGTACGCATCTGCCAGGTGGATCTTTATCGACGGGCAGGCCGTCTCTTGTAAGAGACGGGTAGGCCGTCTCTTGTGAGAGACGGGTAGGCCGTCGGTGGCACTTCTCTTTAAATTCCTCCAAAAAATTGCTTTTCTGTGTCTTTTCATTTTCCCAATATCTTGAGCCCCTTATTCTTCTCAAAATGTCTTCCCCTTTTCTCCAAAGAATGCACCGCATCCTAGATGACAAACACACTTGGGAAAAAGGCACCCTGTCTTCCCTTTCTGGGCTAAAATATCTGCGTCGGGTCAAAATTGATCAGAATCTTCTTCTGGCGGCGACTCACTTCTGGAACCCTCGGTTTCACGTCTTCCGGTTCACTTATCAGGATTTGTGCCCCCTGCCCGAGGAGTTAGCTGCCATTCTTGGAGCCTGGTACCCCCCTAACGCTCTACCTTGCATCCCCTGCAGCGGTCTACTCCAGAGTCGGAATATAGCTATGGCTCTCGGTATACCCCCTTCTGAGGCCGTCCGACTGGTTTCTCTGGGCTCTTCCTTTACTTTGGAGCCTCTGATCAATGCCCTAGATCGGTTCACTGGTGTCCCTACATACCGGGTGAGCATCATATTTCGATTTTGCATGACGAACTTTCTCACTGCTGTTCCAGGGGGTTTAACCGGCGACCCTCGCCTGTTCGGGATTTTGAGTGACTTCCATCGGGGATCATCACCCTTCCCACTCATTCTAGCTGAAACCATTCTGGCCTTGGACTCCGTGAGCTCTGGATCCACCACTACTTTCACTGGTAGCCCCTTATTGCTCCAGGTACGTCCTTATTTTAAAGGTAGTGCGTCCCTTATGGATTTTCACACTAGCTTTTCTTAGCGAGAAGTGCGTCCTTTCGGATTTTCACACAACCCTTTGCCTTACTTTTTCCTGAAGTAAACCCTACTTACTCCAGCGACTTTTTTTTTCAGATCTGCCTGCAAGAGAAATTGAGGATGCTGTCTGAGCCACCTCCTCGGGTCATTCCACAGTACTCGCCGAGCAATTTTCTTCCACGTCGACGGCTGGATGAGTGTGCTACTACTGGTGAAGGCATTACCAAATTTGGCGAACTGTCAGATGACGACATCAGTTTCACGTCTTCCTAGCTCCCACTGTCTCATGTGGTCATTGATGGGCCATCGGGGTGTGTTCCCCTCTGTGGGCTCCGCCAACCCACTTTCTGCATCATTTCTCGATGTGCGCGTCAGCTCGGGATGACCCAGGATGTGGTGAGGGTTCCCTTATCTTTTTGGGGAGGAGCTCTTTCTGCTGCCTTTGCTTCTCGGTATCATGAGCTGTGGAGCAAGCTACCAGTGAAGACTGTTATTCCGAGGTTCGGCGATCACTCTGTGGCCTCAACCAGCGAGTATAAGAAATGGGTCCTTAGTCCAGCATCTGATAATAGGACACGAGGGTTCAAGCACCTGGTTGGCGAGAGCAGCGGCAGGACTTAGCTTAGCTGGCATATGTATTTCTTTTGGTGTTACATTGCTTTTTAATGAAGAACTAGAAAATGACGAAAATGAAAAGAATAATATTTGCTTTATTTCACGAAATTGTGTACATTTCTATGTAATTTCAGCATACATGATCAGTTTTGACATTAACTCGACCGTGTATGTCCCATTAATTCATGAAACCAAATTTTAACAGCATCAACTCCTGTTACCAATCGGCCCTCTTGGGTTTTCACGATTGGACATTTTGTCTCGTGCCTCTTATTTTTGCACATGATGCCTTTTTTTTCGTTTTCACCCTGTCGAGGCGCCCAATTTTAGCACGGCCGTCTTTTTTCGGTTTTCAACCTGCAGGGCATTTATTCTCTTCTTTTTATTTTGGTCTTTATCCATGGAACCTTTTGAATCTGTCGACATTGATCGGTTCTTTGAATTTATTTTCATCACTATCCGACAAGATTGCAGCTCCCTTGGACATCAGCTTTTTAAGGATATACGGCCCCTCCCAGGTTGGTCTAAATTTTCCTGTGATATCTAGTGTACCTGGTCTCATCTGCTTGAACACTAAGTCCCCTTCCTTCAGCGGATGCTTTCTCACCTTCTTCCCGAATGTCCTGGCCAACCTCTTCTGGTAGATCTAATTATGATAATAAGCCTTCAGCCTACTCTCATCCAGTAAGTTTAAGTGCTGTAGCCTCTGTCGTGCCCATTCAGCCTCTGGAATTTAGGCTTCCATAACTACTCTCAGCGATTTGAGCTCTATCTCAACTGGCAATACTGCCTCCGTCCTGTATACTAGAGAATATGGCGTGGCGCCCGTAGATGTCCTTACAGTTGTCCTGTATCCCCACAGAGCGAAGGGTAGCTTCTCTGCCCAGTCTTTATAAGTTTGGACCATCTTGGATAGGATCCTCTTAACATTCTTATTAGCGGCCTCTACTGCCCCATTAGCTTGTGGTCGGTAGGGGGAGGATCTGTGGTGCTTGATGCCATACTTCTCAAGGAGCTTTCTGGTTTACCCCATGAATTGCACCCTGTTGTCAGACACTATGTGGTGAGGGAGGCCGTATCTGCAGATCAAATTTCTCTCTATGAACATGGCCATATCCCTTGTGTCAATCTTTTTGAAGGATTCTGCCTCCACCCATTTAGTAAAATAGTCAATTGCGACTATGATGTATCTGTGTCTGTTAGATACCGTAGGGCGAAGCTCTCCAATGATATCTATCCCCCAAGCAGCGAAAGGCCAAGGCGATGTTAGGTTGTGTAGCTCTGATACTGGCAGATGTCTCAAATCTTCATACTGTTGGCATAACTGGCATTGCTTGACATACTTTGAGCAGTCACTGTCCATCATAAGCCAATAGAAGCCTTGCCTCATGATCTTCTTTACCAAAGTTAAACCATTCATGTGGGCCCCGCAGACGCCTGCATGGGTCTCCTCCATTACCTTGCGGGCTTCTTTTTCATTCAAGCACCTGAGCTGAATCCCGTCTGCCTGTCTTTTGTACAACACTCCTTCCAAGGATATGAACTGGGTAGATAGCTTCAGGATCATTCTCTGGTCTTTCTCGGTAGCTTCCTCTAGAAACTTAGCGTTTTCCAAATAATTCATAATGTCAAAGTACCATGGTTTTCCATCCGCCACTTCTACGTCCATTACTGGCTTGATCTCAAAGCTGGGCTTCTCAGAACTCGAAATCAGCACTAGTTTCATAGCTACCCCTTCAGGATTATCCCATATTGACACTAGGGTTGCCAACGCATCAACTAGATGGTTCTCATCTCTTGGCATGAAATGGAAAGTGCAGGTTTCAAACTGCCCACATATCTCCTTCAAATATTCAACATAGGGTACCAGTCGCTCTTCTTTTACAGCCCACTCACCTCGGATCTGGTTAATCACCAAGGATGAGTCACCAAAGACTTCTACGTTCTTTGCCCCCAAAGCAGCTAAAGCTTCTAACCCGAAAGTGCATGCTTCATATTCGGCTTCATTGTTTATTGCTTTATACCTCAACTTCTTGGCTAGAGGGAGTTTCTCATTATCGGGGGTTGTCAAAACAATTCCAACTCCGGCCCCCTTGTTATTACTGCCCCGTCAAAGTGTAACTGCCATCCCAGGATAGAAATTGCGACTATGTTCTCATCAGGAAAGGTGAACTCGGGGGTGTCCCCTTGAATGGGATGCTCAGCAAGAAATTCGGCTATGGCTCACCCTTTAATAGTTTTGCGAGTGATGTATACAACGTCAAACTCCTGTAGTAAAAGCAGCCACCTCCCCATCTTACCGAGCAAAGACGGCGCTTCTTGCAAATATCTCAACGGATTCTGATTGGCCACTGCCTGAACTTTGTACGAATGGAAATAATGCCTGAGCTTCTTTGATGCCCAAATCACTGCGAGGCAGATCTTCTCTACCTCAACATATTTTATCTCATAAGCCAGGAACTTCTTGCTGAGGTAATAAACTGTGAATTCTACTCCAAATTCATCCTCCTGAGCCATCATGGCACCCACAGAACTGCCTTCCACTGCCAGATACAGGATAAGCGGTTTGAGTGGTTGCGACGGCCTTAACACTGGCAAATTCAACAGATATTCCCTGATGCTGTCAAAGGCTTTCTGGCAGTCTTTATTCCAGACTACAGGCTAATTCTTTCTGAGCAGCTTAAAAACGGGCTCGCATATCGAAGTGAGCTTGGCAATGAATCAGTTGACGTACTGCAGCTTGCCCAGAAAGCTCCTTACATCCTTGTGACGCGCGCCGGATCCCTGTGGCCACCCGTTCGACCGCCCGCACATGGGCGATCGGGGCATTTGTGGGTCCGTTGACAGCTTGCTATAAATCGCAAGTGCGTCTATGTTGGGCAACAAGGAGGTATCATGGAGTCGCCACCCAATAGAACATTGGGAAAGTTGCTCTCGCCTCGGAGATCCTAAGACTGCGCTTAGTATCCATTTTGGGCCAGTCAGAGGGGTCTTAGAAAGTAAACCTCTCACCCTAAGGAGCCTAGGATTAGCGCTAAAGTCTCGTGGCACAAAAAGGTGTCTTGGAGGGTAGACCTCTAGCCTCTTTGAACCCAAAGACCAGAGCTGGGTTCGGGATTTCTCATCTATTTGTACCTCGATTATTTTATGATCAAATTTTAATTGTAATTAATTCGCTCTCTCTCCACACGATGCAATTTATTAAAGGCACATTTCATTCACGTTCAGAAAGCCTTAAATGAGCAAGATAAATATTGAAAGCGATAAATTACAATAATACAAGGAGCAGAATACAACTCCCTTTATAAATGTGCGATACATACATGAATCGGGGCATTATTTATTTTTGAGGACATTGGTCCTCGCATGCACCATTATCAAAATTGGACATTTTTATTTGTGATAGTCTTTATTGGATAAAAATAGGGCATTGGACCCTTGCTTTTGTGAAAACCTCATTTTATCGAACATAAAACATTGAGTCATTTTTATACATCAACGGGATATGAAAGGAGTACATCCATGTACATAAAATAATCAATAAATAACAAATGAAGAAAATATTCAAGAGGATTAGGAAACTAAACCGAACGAAAATCCTCCGAATATGGTAGGTAGCCGCTCAAGCTCGGGATAGTCCAAGAGAATTGATATACACTCATAGAAAGTTAAAAGATGTCAATATACATACAATCAATATATGGGAATCCAAAAGGACTTGAAAAAAAAAAGAAAATCATTTGAAAGGGAAGAGACAGACCCACCGACGGCCTCTTTTAGGTGACCGACGGGCGTCAGTCAAGATGACCGACATGTCCGTCTGTCACTCAAAAAGTGGACGTCTGTAGATGAGGTGACCGACGGGCGTTGGTGATAGAGATGACCCGTCGGTCACCTCTGTCTCCGAAAAACACAGAAAGAGAAAAAGCTCTTTTCAAAGCCAAAAAAGAAGTTTTATCATAAAATCATATAATAAGAGTCAAAATAAAGAGAAAAATAATGACAAAATTGAAAGAATCAACAAATAAATGATAAATATGAAATAAAATGGAGAAAGAATCCGAAATATTTACCCTCAGATAATCGCTTTGGGTGAAATTATTGTGTTGATTAAAGCCCCGCGTGTTCCACGAAAAGCAAGATGAAGGATCCAAAAAAGGAAAAATTGATTATTTCTTCCTTAACCCTTCTAAAAGATTATATTTGGAATCAAAATTTAAGGAAAACTAATTAGTTTTTAGTCCCTTTTGACGGATTTGATTCTCTTTATGAAATGTGTTTGTTGGAAGAGAGAGAAAATGTGCTTGAAATTGGGCAGAGTTTCCCCTTCTCAAAAATTTTCCAACCCTTTTCTATTGAAAATCCGGAGCTTTTATAAGCCAGAAACGACCGACGGGCGTCGGTGCGTGGGGGCGGGCATCGGAAGAATCCTTCAGACACAAGGATTCGTCCGACGGCCCTGCCACATCCACCGACGGGCGTCGGAAGGGTTGCGTGCTCCGGGAAACCAGGCGGCGTTCTGATAGGGGCGATGACTTTCCGATGGGCATCGGAAAATACCACAAGCCGTCGGTGACCCCAAGCGACGGGCTGACTTCACAGACGGGCTGGCCGTCTGTGGAGAAAAAAAGGCCTTTTGACTCGAAAAAACCTCTGTTTTCCCCCTCTGCCTATGAAAGGTAAAAAGACTCGCTTCTCGTGAAACGCAGGACTAAAATCCCCAAATCCAAACCATTTATACAGGCTAGGATATTGATTTCATCACGGGGTAACCTCTAATCCGGACCGCTCCGGGACACGGTGCTTACAGTTGCCCCCAGTTTTGGGGAAACTAGTGCATGAGTGCCTAGATAAGCCAAAACTCAGAGAAAGAACATAAAGAAAGAAGGCGTACCTGCGACGCTTCTTACCTTCCGCGCCCTTTTGCCGGGTAGACCTCATCTCGGCCTGGTCAGCGATGCGAAGATATCCCTGCCAAATCTCGTCTCGACTTGTAGGGGTTGGTGAGACGTAGCAGGCTTTGGCTACAATCCCGGTTCGGTGAAGAGCAGTGTTTCTTTAACTGCAGCTTCGATCTGAATTTCCCTTACTGACCCCCATTCGATCTGCAAGGTGCGTAGCACTCTTTGGCTGCCGCGCGAACTATGAGACGTAGCAGGCGTTGGCTACAATCCCGGTTCGGTGAAGAGCAGTGTTTCTTTAACTGCAGCTTCGATCTGAAGTTCCCTTGCTAACCCCCATTCGATCTGCAAGTGCCGTGCGAACTGTTAGACGTAGCAGGCTTTGGCTACAATCCCGGTTCGGTGAAGAGCAGTATTTCTTTAACTGCAGCTTCGATCTGTGAGATACAGCATGCTTTGGCTACAACCTCGGTTTGATGAAGAGCAGTGTTTCTTTAACTGCAGCTTCAATCTGTGAGATGCAGCATGCTTTGGCTACAACCTCGGTTTGGTGAAGAGCAGAGTTTCTTTAACTACAGCTTTGATCTGAAGTTCCCTTTCTAACCCCCATTCGATCTACTAGGTGCGTAGCACTCTCTGGCTGCCGCGCAAACTGTGAGACGTAGCAGGCTTTTGCTACAATCCCGGTTCGGTGAAGAGCAGTGTTTCTTTAACTGCAGCTTCGATCTGAAGTGAAGCGATATTCTCTGTACCTGTGTGATAAAAAGGTTTTGTTAGTTCATGTTCGAGTGGTCATCTTTTAACCTATTTATTAATGGCGGGATTTTCGCTTTTACCTGTTATGCCATGTTTCATTTGTTCTTTTTTATTGAGTTGTTATTCATCATTTTTTCATCATTTTTTGTTTTAGAGTATGAGTGATTATGAAGGTATATATTCATCTGCTATATGAATGAATCATAAATTTTGAAAATAGAAGTTTTTCACTAAAAATATCTATTTTGTACAACGTATATACAAAGTACAAATATACAAAAAAAAATATGACTCCCTGAACGTCATAGAGGCGTGTAGTCAGAGGGCTCATCAGGGTCCTCATCATCCGATATATGCACTGTCCCGGGCGGAGGTGGAGGCGGAGCTGGCCGTGCCAGAGGTGGAGGCTGAGCTATAGAGGGTCCTGTCTCGGCATCGTGGGCCCGCCTGAATCGGATCTGAGCGTGGCCATCCAAGAAAGGCTGGGTACAGGTCCTGATGAACTCCAATGTCTCTGATACTGTGCCTCCCAACTTCTTGAACGCCTTACTCAACTGAGTGGTCTGCTCGCTGGCAGCCCCCTTCATGTGCTCTAGGCGCTGCTCTATCTGGTCCCTGAACTCTCTCATGGTCTGAGAAAAAGGTGGGAGTATCCCCTCTATCGCCTGGACGCGGGATCTCAGAGAGTCAAGTGACTCGTCAATCATCTGCAGGGTCATGTTAACCCTCTGAGACGCCTGGTCCTGTGACGTCCTCAAATCATGAGCGAGCTACTGTCTGAGCTCCCTCTGACCCTGAGCAATCTGCTCAATCAGCCTCAATTGCTCACCTTTGAGGGTCTCTACGACCCGAACCTGCTCATCCCTGAAAGCATCCATAACCCGAGCCTGCTCCCGCGTAGTATGCTCAATGTAGCCAGCCTGCTCTCGGGCCAACCGCTCCACTGACTGGGACTGCTCCTGAATAGCAGCCTGCTGGCGGTCCAACCTCTCATGAATAGCTCTATCCCCTCGTCCTGTCGTCGCTCTAAAGCTGCGAACATGGAGGTGAGGAGCTGAGAGAATTCGGGCTGTGCTGGCTGCTGCTGTGGTGGCTCTGGAGGCGGTCCTGTAGAGGTGGATGCCCCCGGGTCGCCTCTAGAATAAGGATGATATCTCTCGGACGGCCCGTGGGTAGTCCTATGTACTCTGAAGCCCGGCGATGGGACAGGAGTCGGTGTTTGGGATGCTGGTGAGGCAGCAAAAAGATCATCCATCGTGATCTCTATATCGAAGTCCAATGGGGTCCTGGGCTGCTCCTGCTACTGTGGCGGTGGCACAGTCTGCGGCTGAGGAGGCTGGGGCTCTGGCTCTGGATGTAGAGGCTGGTGATCCGGCTGAGGCTCGGGCTGAGGCTGGGGCTCTGGCTGCGGAGGCTGATGCTCCGGGTGATCTGGATCTGGACCCAAGGGTGGAAGCGAGAACATCCGCCGGGTCTCATGAATAGTCAGCACTCTGTAGGCCTCTGCCTGGCCTGATATCTGGGAGATCATCCCCATCTGTACTGCCGTGGCTGCATCCATGTGGACCCCTCCGGTAAGGGTGCCCTCAACCTATCAGGGGCAACTCCCAACCTCAAAAGTAGCCGGGTGATAACTCCTCCCACTATCACCACGGGTGTCAACCCTCTGCCGACTCTGGTCAAGTTGGCCAAGATCTCCTGGCTAATGTTGAGACGCTGGCCTGCCACCAAAGCCAAGAGGCTCCAGATCTCGGCCGCGTTAAGGACCCTGGATTACCAGCTCGACCGAGGTACGAACAGGATAGCACTCTGTGCAAATACCGGAGTGCCTGAGACACCAGTACGGTGCTCTTTGCTGTATCATGATCATACAGCACTCCCGGTATGGCAATAGCCACCCAATGGGCGCGTCTAATAGCTCTCCGTGGGATCTCGACCCCTTCCTCTGTAGGGAGCCCCATGGCCTGAGCGAATCTCTGCCTAGTGATACTGAAGTGGTCGCCATCGAACCAAAACTGAACCACCCCTGGGTCGGTATCTGCACTCTGAAAATCGATGTAGCGAAGAGTGGCCAGGACCTGGCGAGTAGCCTCTGGAAAAGTCTGGAAGGAGGGCTCAAGGAACTCTATCCTCCCAGCACCCTAGACGAGCAAATCAAACTCTGGGGCCATGCCTAGGGCCTCCAGGAACGGTCGGGATACAAAACGGCTGGCCCGAAGCTCTACCTGAGCCAATGCTCTATACCTCTGAGCTAACTCAGCATCCATCCAATCCGGAACTACGATCTCAGGCTGGGCCTACGGTACTCTATGTCTGGGAGGCATCCTGCAAAGACGAAAAGATTAGATAACAAAAATTTGATAAAACAAGTATTATTAGACTTATTCTTAAAAAGGACGGCCCACTTGGGCCTTACTAGGGCAATGGCAGCTCGAAAACTAAATAGAGAAATTGATAATAAATGAAAAGGGCAAAGGTTGCCCACATGCTTTGCACACATCAAGGCAAAAACAACATGCGATTAACATTAAAATAATTTGAAACGAGTAAAGGAAATGGGCTTTCTAGGTCCCAAGGCATGCATTATACTTGAAAATATTCAATTATAGAATAAATAATAAAAATTTGGGCAGCACCCCGGCAGGGGTATGCCCGACCTCCTGCATAAAAAGGCAACAAAATAGGCCTCAGGCCTTGACAATAATATACGCATGTAAATGGGACACACCCTGGCAAGAGTGAGTCCCCAACAACACAAAATAATGGCCTCAGACCTCACAAGCAATATATACACAGAATAGTGCGCTAGAAACTGTCTATTTCTAAAGCACCAAAGTTATAGAAAAATTCTATTTCTATGTGATCATGCAAATGGGCAACATTCTCCCTAAATTCCTAAGGCATCTAAAATTTTCTAAACATTTCTAAAGTTGAAAGAAGAAGAAATGAAGAAACAAATTAAATAAAATTCAAAAGAAAGTAGTTATTTACTTACTTGTAGTCGCGAGAAGTGTAGAAACTGGAGAAAAATAAATATCCAAGCACCCGGTGAGTAGAGAATGCAAAAATATGAAGAAATCGCGAAAAAATAAGAGGAAATGCTTGAAAAACCGCTAAAAAAAAAAACGGTTTAAGAGAGGAAATGAAAGGGACAGCAGCGTTTGCACCGTCTGTCACTCGCCCTTATATAGAATTTCGTGACCGACGGGCTGGCCGTCTATCACGCCATAAATGCAAGTTCATGCGCGTGATGAATGCAATGCTGATGTCTGCCAGGTGGATCTACACCGACGGGCAGGCCGTCTCTTAGGAGAGGCGGGCGGGCCGTCCCTAAGGATAGGCGGGCATGCCGTCGCTGTGTAGGGGCGGGTAGGCCGTCGGTGACACTTCCCTATAAATTTTTCAAAATTTTTGCCCTTCTTATGTCTCTTCATTTTCCAACATGTTGAGCCTTTCATCTTTCTCAACATGTCTTCTTCTCTAGCCCAAAGGATGCACCGTATTTTAGATGACAAACACACTTGGGAAGAAGGCGCCCTTTCCTCTCTGTCCGGGCTGAAATACCTGTGCCGGGTCAAAATCGACCAAAACCTCCTTCTGGCGGCTACCCACTTCTGGAACCCCCGGTTTCACGTCTTCCGCTTCACCTACCAGGAACTGTCCCCTTTGCCTGAAGAGTTAGCTATCCTCCTGGGAGCCTGGTTCCCTCCTAGTGCTCTGCCTTGCGTCCCCCGCTGCGGTCTATTACAGATCCGGGACATAGCCATGGCCCTCGGCATACCCTCTTCTGAGGCCGTCCGGCTGATTTCTCCGAGCTCTTCCTTCGCTTTGGTGCCACTGATCAAGGCTCTGGATCAGTTCACCGACATCCCCACCTATCGGGTAAGCACCATATTCTTGTTTTGTATGGTGAACTTCCTCACTGTTGTTCCAGGGGGTTTGACAGGTGACTCTCGCCTGTTCGGAGTCTTGGGCGACTTTCATATGGGATTATCACCCTTGCCGCTCATCCTGGCTGAGACCATTCTGGGCTTGGACGCTGTGAGCTCTGGATCCACTACAACCTTTGCCGTCAGCCCCTTATTGCTCCAGGTACGTCATTATTTTAAAGGTAGTGCGTCCCTTATGGATTTTCACACTAGCTTTTCTTAGCGGGAGGTGCGTCCTTTCGGATTTTCACACAACCCTGTGCCTTATTTTTGCCTGAAGTAAACTCTACTTACGCCATCGGCTTTTTTCTTTTTTTTCTTCTTTTTTTTCTTCTCTTCTTTGTTTATTTTTTTATTTTTTTCTTTCTCTTTTTTTTTAGATCTGGCTGCAAGAGAAACTGAAGATGCTATCTGAGCCACCCCCTCGAGTTACTCCACAGTACTCGCCGAGCCACTTTCTGCCACATCGACGACTTCATGGGTGTGCCACTACTGGTGAAGGCATTACCAGATTTGGCGAGCTGTCAGATGACAACATCAGTTTTACGTCTGCCTGGCTCCCACTGACTCATGTGGTCACTGATGGGCTATCGGGGTGTGTTCCCCTCTGCGGCCTCCGTCAGGCCACCTTCTGCATCACCTCTCGATGTACACGCCAGCTCGGGATGACCCAGGATGTAGTGAGGGTTCCCTTGTCTTTCCGAGGAGGAGCTCTCTCGGCTGCATTTGCTTCTCGGTATCATAAGCTGTGGGGAAGACTACCAGTGAAGACTGTTATCCCAAGGTTCGGCAATCATTCCGTGTCTTCGACTAATGAGTACAAGAAGTGGATCCTTAGTCCAGCATCTGATAACAGGACTCGAGGGCTCAAGCATCTGGTCGGCGAGAGCAGCAGCAGGACTTAGCTTAGCTTACAAATGTATCTTTTTGGTGCTACATTTCTTTTTAATGCAGAACTAGGAAATGACAAAAATGAAAAGAATAATGTTCATTCTATTTCACGAATTTGTGTACATTTTCATATAATTTCAGCATACATGATCAGTTTTGGCATTTACTCAGCTGCTTACGCGCTGTTAATACAAAGAACCCAATTTTAACAGCATCAACTCCTGTTACCAATCGACCCTCTCGGGTTTTCACGATCGCCCATTTTCTCTCATGCCTCTAATTTTTGCACAGGATGCCTTTTTTCGATTTTCACCCTGTCGAGGCGCCCAATTTTAGCACAGCCGCCTTTTTTTGGTTTTCGACTTGCAGGGCATTTTATTCTCTTCTTTTTATTTTGGTCTTTAGCCATGGAACCTCTTGAGTCTGTCAACATTGATCGGGTCCTTGAATTCGTTCCCATCACTATCTGATAAGATTGCAGCTCCTTTGGACAGCAGTTTCTTAAGGATATACGGCCCTTCCCAGGTCGGTATGAATTTCCCTCTAATATCTGGTATACCTGGCCTCATCTGCTTGAACACCAAGTCCCCTTCTTTCAGTGGATGCTTTCTTACCTTCTTTCCGAAAGTTCTTGACAATCTCTTCTGGTAAATCTGATTATGATAATAAGCTTTCAACCTACTCTCATCCAGTAAATTCAAGTGCTGTAGCCTCTGCTGCGCCCATTCGGCCTCTGGGATTTGGGCTTCAATGACCACCCGCAGTGATTTGAGCTCTATCTCAACTGGTAATACTACTTCCGTTCCGTATACCAGGGAAAATGGTGTAGCGCCTGTAGACGTCCTTACCGTTGTTCTATATCCCCACAGGGCGAAAGGTAACTTTTCAGCCCAGTCTTTGTAGGTTTGGACCATCTTGGACAGGATTTTCTTCATATTCTTATTAGCGGCTTCTACTACTCCATTCGCTTGTTGTCGGTAGGGAGAGGATTTATGATGCTTGATACCATACTTCTCGAGGAGCTTCCTGGTTTCTCCCATGAACTGTACTCCATTGTCAGACACTATGTGATGAGGGAGGCCATATCTGCATATCAAATTTCTCTCTATGAACTTGGCCATATCCCTTGCGTCAATCTTCTTGAAGGATTCTGCCTCTACCCATTTGGTAAAATAATCAATTGCGACTATGATGTATCTGTGCCCATTGGACACCGTAGGGCGAATCTCTCCAATGATATCTATCCCCCAAGCAGCGAAAGGCCAAGGTGATGTCAGGTTATGTAACTCTGATACCGGCAGATGTCTCAAGTCTGCATATTGCTGGCACAATTGGCATTGCTTAACATATTTTGAGCAGTCATTATCTATCGTAAGCCAATAAAAGCCTTGTCTCATGATTTTCTTAGACAAGGCCAAACCGTTCATGTGGGCCCCGCAGACACCTGCATGGGTTTCCTCCATCACCTTGCGTGCTTCCTTTTCATTCTAGCACCTGAGTTGAATCCCGTCCGACTGTCTTTTGTACAACACCCCTTCTAAGGATATGAACTGAGTAGATAGCTTCCAGATCATCCTCTGGTCTTTCTCAGTAGCTTCTTCTGGAAATTTATTGTTGTCCAAGTAATTCATGATGTCGAAGTAACATGGTTTCCCGTCCGCCATTTCTACTTCCATTACAGGCTCGATTTCAAAACTGGGCTTATCAAAACTCGAAATTAGCACTAGCTTCATAGCCACTCCTTCAGGGTTATCCCACATTGACACTAAGGTTGCCAACGCATCAGCCAGACGGTTTTCATCTCTCGGCACAAAGTGGAAAGTGCAAGTCTCAAACTGCCCACATACCTCTTTCAAATATTCAACGTAGGGGACCAGTCGTTCTTCTTTTACAGCCCACTCACCTCGGATCTGATTAATCACCAAGGATGAGTCACCGAAGACTTCTATATTCTTTGCCCCCAATGCCTCTAAAGCTTTTAACCCAAAAGTGCATGCTTCATATTCGGCTTCATTGTTGGTTGCTTTGTACCTCAGCTTCTTTGCTAGGGGGAGTTTCTCATAATCCGGGGTTGTCAGGATGATTCCGATTTCGGCCCCTCTGCTATTCACTACCCCGTCAAAGTGTAACTGCCATCCTTGGACAGAAATTATGACTATGTTCTCATCAGGAAAGGTAAACTCGGGAGTGTCTCCTTGAATAGGATGCTTGGTAAGAAATTCTGCTACAGCCCGCCCCTTAATAGTTTTGCGAGTGATGTATTGCACATCGAACTCCTGTAGCAAGAGCAGCCACCTCCCCATCTTACCAAGCAAAGACGGCGCGTCCTGCAAATATCTTAATGGATTCTGCTTGGCCACTGCCTGAACTTTGTATGAGTGGAAGTAATGTCTCAGCTTCTTTGACGCCCAAATTACTGCGAGGCAGATCTTTTCTACTTCAGCATATTTTATCTCATAAGCCAAGAACTTCTTGCTGAGGTAATAAATTGCAAATTCCACCCCAAATTCATCTTCTTGAGCCATCATAGCGCCCACTGAACTGCCTTCTACTGCCAGATGTAGGATAAGCGGTTTGATTGGTTGCGGTGGCCTTAGCACTGGCGAATTCAACAGGTATTCTCTGATGCTGTCAAAGGCTTTCTGGCAGTCTTCATTCCAGACCACAGGTTGATTCTTTCTAAGCAGCTTAAAAATAGGCTCGCATATTGAAGTGAGCTTGGCAATAAATCGGCTGACATACTGCAGCTTGCCCAGGAAACTCCTTACATCCTTCTCCTTTTGCGGCACGGGCATCTCTCTGATGGCCTTCACCTTGTCCGGGTCAATTTCTATTCCCCTCTGACTGACGACATGTCCCAATAGTTTTCCTGAAGTCACTCCGAAAATGCACTTCTTGGGGTTAAGTCGCAGATTATACTTGTCAATCCTGGTGAAGAACTTCTCTAGAGCTTCAAAGTGTCCCTCTTGAGTGGCTGACTTGACCATCATGTCATCGACATACACTTCCACTTCCTTGTGAATCAGGTCACTCAAGATTTTGGTCGCCATCCTCTGGTATGTGGCCCCTGCATTCTTCAGGCCAAAAGGCATGACCCAGTAGGCATAGGTCCCCCACTCCGTGATGAAAGCAGTTTTAACCCGGTCAGCTATTTTATTCAGGATCTGGTTGTAGCCCACATAACCATCTCCAAAGCTTTACATCGCGCAGTTGGCAACGCTGTCTATCAACACATCGATATGGGGTAGTGGAAAATCATCTTTAGAGCAGGCCTTGTTCAGATCTCGGTAATCCACACACACCCTGACCTTTCCGTTGTTCTTTGCTACAGGGACCACATTTGCCAACCATGTAGGATACTGCACTTCGACAAGGAACTTGGCTTCAATCTGCTATCGAATTTCTTCCTTAACCTTGTCTGCCCATTCTGGCCTAAGTCTTCTCAACTTCTGCTTCACAGGCTTGTAATCTGGGTAAGTCGGGATAGCATGTTCTGCCACGTCTCGGTCAATTCCTGGCATGTCCTCATAGGTCCAGGCAGCATAATTCTCGCTCCCATATAGATCTTGTAGCACGTACCATTCTGGCAAGCTAGATCCGATCATAAACACGGGTGGTGGTACGGCATTATAACCGGGCTTCTTCTCAGCTTCCCTCTTTTCGGGATCAAAAATCTGCTTGTTATCGATCAACTCTTGGATAGCATGCTGTAGCGCTTTGCACTTATCTGTGATATGGCCTGAATGCTGGTGAAATGCACAGAATTCATTGTCTTTGTGCCCAGGCTTTCCCAGCATCAAAGCAGGTCTAGGAGCTAAGGGCTGCAATTTTCCCTCCTTCATTAACCTTCTCAAGACCCAAGATAATGGTCTCCCCAAGTTCGAAAACTTCCTCTGGGTGGTTACCTCAGTAGCAGACACCTCACCTGTTCTTCTGGTGCTACCACTGGGACCCGTCGGTACTGGTTCCTTGACCGGGGTTAGCCCTTTTGGACAAATTATCATTGTTAGCCTTCCTAGCCAAGAACTCTCCTTCTGCCTCGATGGCTATATCCTTGAGAGACTCCCAGTCCTTCAAACCCTTCATCTTCAACCCATCTTTCAAGTACGGGCTTGCGTTCTTGATGAACAAACGAATCTGGCCCTGGGTGTCGGGCTTTCTCCGCATCTCCATTACTCGGTTCCGCCATCGGGTGAGATAATCATGGAAAGATTCCCCGGCCTTCTGCTGGAGCAGTTCAAGATCTTTTAGAGTCACCTCCATTCTAGTATTGCAGTCATACTGCTTCAAAAACTCCTCAGTGAGCAGATCCCAATCTTCTTTAGTGCGACGATCAAGACTATGATACCAGTCGATGGCATGGGCGGTCAGGCTCAGACAAAAGTATTCTACCTTCTGCTTCTTGGACAACGTGGTTCCCTTCATGACCAGAGAATACTGTTTCACATGAGCAGTTGGATCAGAAGTTCCATCAAATTTTGGCACATCTGGCATCTTAAAGTTATAAGGGATCGGGTCCTCTCCCTCCAATTCCTTATCCTCTTGGTTCATCCCTTGACCCCTGCTCAACATACGAGCCATAGCTTCGAACCTCTCTTCAATTTTCTTTAAAATGAAGTCATCGGTCTGAGGTGCTTTCCCCCTCTCAGATGCAAGGCTCATCCTATCATCTTCAATATCATCATCAATTCTCAGCATAGGCCTTCTTCTCTGCTCTCATGAGGCCACTGATCTCAACTCTACTGTCGGCAGCCTAACGGGCTCTTCTCGTCTTTCGGCCCTTTCTTCCTCTAGCTCATTCTGTCTCACTGGAGGAGGAGGAGGAGGATTCTGTGGGGCATTTTGTGGAGCATTCTGCTGTGCCAAGGTGGTCAACATATTCATCATCCTACCCTCGAATTCCTCAAATCGCCAGCCCACTTCTTCCGCAATCATGGCCCTGGTGGCGTCATCCCCCCTAGGCGAGTTTGCCATCTGAAATACAGTACCGCTGATTTTTGATAAGATCTCTGGTAGACCCTCTCTATCTGACAGCTCAGGAGTAAGAACTCGGATCAGTCGTCCGGTTGGTGATCTAGTCCACCTGGGCAGATCTATGATTGCTGCAGGGATAAGACGTTAGGCATGATGCATGAAATGCAGGTATGATGCATGGTCGTGATATGCAACACTCACATAGCACAAGCAAGCAAGTAGGTCCTTTTATTTCTCCCACACACGTGGTCGTGCGGTCTCTTTCCTAGGTGGGATTAGCCCAGGGGTCAACGAGGGACCCAATGGACGCGCATGGTGCGCGGCGAAAAATCGGCAGCATGACACTCCTATGCTAATGTACAAGCGGATGGATAATGATCGTCACGTATTTGGACGTTCCATAAATTTTGAAATGGCCCTACCGGGGCTTGATAGCCTTTGTCTAGGTTACCAAGCGAGACATTTGGACTCACCTAATACGTGAGGATCCATACAACAAGCATGGAATTAGGGTTCATTTTACCTGTGGAAAGTAACTACGGCTATTACATGAGCTTTGGACAAGGGAGATGTTTCTTTAAGGCTACCCAAGCATGATCCCTGCCGATAGGTCTAGCTCATCACGAGCATAGCAACCGATCGGGTCATCATTTTGATATACCATTTGAGGTACGTGGCTTGGGCTAGTGATTATCCTTAACACTTCCCCAAATTGAGTGAAAATGAGGTCGTGCTTCAGGAACGCACCGGGGCTAAAAGAGGGACCAAACTAGCATATTCTAAAGCTCTAATGATATGCGAATGCAAATTTGAGAGAAAGCAAATTTATGAATTAAATTTTCATCATAAATGTTAAACGAGGTATTTTCAAATTGAAATCTCGAACCATAAATGTCCCCAGTGGAGTCTCCACTGTGAAGCGCGCCGGATCCCCGCGGCCGCCCGTTCGACCGCCCGCACGTAGGCGATCGGGGCATTTGTGGGTCCGTTGACAGCTTGCAATAAATCGCAAGTGTGTCTATGTTTGGCAAAAAGGAGGTATCATGGAGTCGCCACCCAATAGAACATTGGGAAAGTTACTCTCGCCTCGGAGAGCCTAAGACTGCGCTTAGTATCCATTTTGGGCCAGTCAGAGGGGTCTTAGAAGGTAAACCTCTCACCCTAAGGAGCCTAGGATTAGTGCTAAAGTCTCGTAGCACAAAAAGGTGTCTTGGAGGGTAGACCTCTAGCCTCTTTGAGCCCAAAGACCAGAGCTGGGTTCGGGATTTCTCATCTATTTCTACGTCGATTATTTTATGATCAAATTTTAATTGTCATTAATTTGCTCTCTCTCCACACGATGCAATTTATTAAAGGCACATTTCATTCACGTTCAGAAAGCCTTAAATGAGCAAGATAAATATTGAAAGCGATAAATTACAATAATACAAGGAGCAGAATACAACTCCCTTTATAAATGTGCGATACATACATGAATCAGGGCATTATTTATTTTTGAGGACTTTGGTTCTCGCATGCACCATTATCAAAATTGGACATTTTTATTTGTGATAGTCTTTATTGGATAAAAATAGGGCATTGGACCCTTGCTTTTGTGAAAACCTCATTTTATCGAATATAAAACATTGAGTCATTTTTATACATCAATGGGATATGAAAGGAGTACATCCATGTACATAAAATAATCAATAAATAACAAATGAAGAAAATATTCAAGAGGATTAGGAAACTAAACCGGACGAAAATCCTCCGAATATGGTAGGTAGCCGCTCAAGCTCGGGATAGTCCAAGAGAATCGATATACACTCATAGAAAGTTAAAAGATGTCAATATACATACAATCAATATATGGGAATCCAAAAGGGCTTGAAAAAAAAAAAGAAAATCGTTTGAAAGGGAAGAGATAGACCCACCGACGGCCTCTTTTAGTTGACCGACGGGCGTCAGTCAAGATGACCGACATGTCCATCTGTCACTCAAAAAGTGGGCGTCTGTAGATGAGGTGACCAACGGGCGTCGGTGATGGAGATGACCCGTCGGTCACCTCTGTCTCCGAAAAACACAGAAAGAGAGAAAACTCTTTTCAAAGCCAAAAAAGAAGTTTTATCATAAAATCATATAATAAGAGTCAAAATAAAGAGAAAAATAATGACAAAATTGAAAGAATCAACAAATAAATGATAAATATGAAATGAAATGGAGAAAGAATCCGGAATATTTACCCTCAGATAATCGCTTTGGGTGAAATTCTTGTGTTGATTAAAGCCCCGCGTGTTCTACGAAAAGCAAGATGAAGGATCCAAAGAAGGAAAAATTGATTATTTCTTCCTTAACCCTTCTATAAGATTATATTTGGAATCAAAATTTAAGGAAAACTAATTAGTTTTTAGTCCCTTTTGACGGATTTGATTCTCTTTTGGAATAGATCTCTTTATGAAATGTGTTTGTTGGAAGAGAGAGAAAATGTGCTTGAAATTGGACAGAGTTTCCCCTTCTCAAAAATTTTCCAACCCTTTTCTATTGAAAATCCGGAGCTTTTATAAGCCAGAAATGACCGACGGCCGTTGGTATGTGGGGGCGGGCATCGGAAGAATCCTTCTGACACAAGGATTCGTCCGACGGCCCTACCACATCCACCGACGGTCGTCGGAAGGGTTGCATGCTCCGGGAAACCAGGCGGCGTTCTGACAGGGGCGGTGACTTTCCGACGGGCATCGAAAAATACCACAAGCCGTCAGTGACCCCAAGCGACGGGCTGGCCGTCTGTGGAGAAAAAAAAGCCTTTTGACTCGAAAAAACCTCTGTTTTCCCCCTCTGCCTACGAAAGGTAAAAAGACTCGCTTCTCGTGAAACGCGGGCTAAAATCCCCAAATCCAAACCATTTATACAGGCTAGGATATTGATTTCATCACGGGGTAACCTCTGATCCGGACCGCTCCGGGACACGGTGCTTACAATCCTTCTCCTTTTGCGGCACGGGCATCTCTCTGATGGCCTTTACCTTGTCCGGGTCAATTTCTATTCCCCTCTGGCTAACGACATGTCCCAATAGTTTCCCTGAAGTTACCCTGAAGATACACTTCTTGGGGTTAAGTCACAGATTGTACTTATCAATCCTGGTGAAGAACTTCTCTAGAGCTTCAAAATGGCCCTCTCGGGTGGCTAACTTGACCATCATGTCATCGACATACACCTCCACCTCCTTGTGGATCAGGTCGCTTAGAATCTTGGTCGCCATCCTCTGGTATGTGGCCCCTGCATTTTTTAGGCCAAAAGGCATAACTCGGTAAGCGTAGGTCCCCCACTCTGTGATGAAAGCGGTCTTAACCCGGTCAGCTATCTTGTTTAGGATCTGGTTGTAGCCCACATAACCATCCCCAAAGCTATACATCGCGCAGTTGGCGGCACTGTCTATCAACACATCAATGTGGGGTAGTGGAAAATCATCTTTAGGGCAGGCCTTGTTCAGATCTCAATAATCCACACATACCCTGACCTTCCCATTTTTCTTCACTACAGGGACTACGTTTACCAACCATATAGGATACTGCACTTCAACAAGAAACTTGGCCTCAATCTGCTGCCGAATCTCCTCCTTGACCTTGTCTGCCCATTTTGGCCTGAGCCTTCTCAACTTCTATTTTACAGGCTTATAGTCTGGATAAGTCGGGATAGCATGCTCTGCTACGTCTCGTTCGATCCCTGGCATATCTTCATATGTCCAGGCAAAGACTTTTTCATATTTTCTTATTATTCTCTCAAATTTTTCTCTCATCAGGAGTTATATTTGATGCTATTAGCATTTCCTTCGGATTTTCCGAGGTTCCAAGATTAAAAGGCGTTGTATCAGTGGAATCAATATCAAAAATTGATGGAATATGATCATGCTCATGCATGTTGAAATAATTGGAAACATCGCACAAGTAAGAGAAATCATTTTCCTTATTAAAAATATTATAATTGTCATTTACATCATAAAAAAGTTCTGGAATAAAAAGACAATCTAAGCTAGAGTCTTCTTCTACCTCTCTAGAGGTTGATGCTGCTGCAGCTTGCTCATCGACTTCTTGATTCAGCAGAGGCCCTTCCGGCATGTCTGAGGAAATCTTTAAATCCCCAATCTTCAATTCTGTTTCTGCCACCTTCTCTTTCCCCTTCAACCTGGCAATCAACATCCTCTCGATGACAATCTCTTCGGGCTCACATCTGTCCCAAGCAATGTACTGAGTCACGACCTCTTCATCCTAGAAGTTCTCAACGGTCTTGATAACCCCGACATTCCAGTCAAATACATCATTGAAGATCTCAAATTCGAGGACAATTCTCCCATTCACCCACTGCGGCTAGTCTTCACCAGTATAAGCGCATACTGAGGATGCTGGTACAAAGCTTTCTGAAATGTGAGGGATCTTATCTTTCGTCTTCTTCTTGCCAAAACCGCCTCTGTACCCCAGACCCTTCCGGTTCTTCTGACCTTGAGTGGTGATCGCAGTCTGAAGCCCCTGAGAGTTTCTACCCAAACCAGCCCTAGGGAGATAGTGCATCTTTTTCATCATGTTAACCACTATCGGGTTATCCACTAGTCCGTGCTCTTCTCTTATCATTGACACGTGGAAGCCACTAAATGGCTGATTAATAATTACAAGAGCCGACACCTGATTCTCTCTGGCTGCTTTAATAGTTACCACCTCCCCTTCATGTGGGAACTTTATCATCTGATGCAGCGTGGATGGTACTCCTCCTAGTCTGTGAAACCAAGGCCTCCCGAGTAGGGCTGAGAAATTAGCTGGAATGGGCAGAACCACAAACTCTACTTCCACCTCAATGGGTCCCGTTTTGACCAAGGTCTTGAATGTTCCAGAGGCTTGTCTTCTTGAATTATCATAGGCTATAATCGTCAAGTCTGATCCACTGAGCATATCCTCACTCAATCCAAAAGCCTGAAGAGCTATCAGAGGGCAAACATTGATAGAAGATCCATCATCTACCATAACGCAAGCGGTGTGCTTGTCGTTAATTTGTGCTTTGATGTACAGGGGTCGGTTATGATCGCGGCCCTCGACTGGAAGGTCGGCATCTGAAAAAACCAATCTCTCCCCCGATCCTCCTTTAACTAGACCCAAAAGTTCTGATGGGAAAATTGTGGTAGCAACAGTGGACTCAGTTAAGGCCTCTACTACTTTCTGTCTGTGAGAAGGGGACTGTCTTAAGAGATCCCAGATGGATATCTGAGCCGCGGTCTTTTTTAACTGCTTGACAATCTGGCTCTCCTCCGGCTCTTTTTCCGTCGATGGCTGCACTGGTTCTGGTACCCTTGTGATCTCGGGGACCACTCTCCCACTTCTTGTCACAGCCCCTACCTCTTCTTCATCCTCATCAGATCTCCACAAATCAGAGCTCACTTCTCCTTCCTCTTCGGCCTCTTCACCGCTCTCACTGCTCGACCAACAATCAATGGTCACTACAACTGCTCTTTCTTCTTTATCCTCAGAACAAACAACAGCAATACCCTTGTTCCCAAATAAATCCTGCAGTACGTACCACTCTGGCAAGCTGGATCCGATCATAAAAATTGGTGGCGGTACGGCATTGTAACCAGGCTTCTTCTTGTCTTCCCTCTTCTCAGGGCCAAAAATCTGCTTGTCATCAATCAAATCTTGAATATAGTGCCTCAGCGCCTTGCACTTGTCTGTTAGATGGCCTGTGTGCTAATAAAATGCACAATATTCATTGTCCTTGTGACCTGGCTTCCCTTGCATCATAGCAGGCCTAGGAGCCAAAGGTTGCAACTTTCCTTCCTTCATCAACCTTCTTAAGACCCAAGACAGTGGTCTTCCTAAGTTCAAAAACTTCCTAGGGGTAATTGCATCAGTAGCAGACACCTCAACCGTTCTTCTTGTGCTACCACTGGGACCGACTGGCCTATTTGTCCCTTGACTGATATTAGCTCTCTTTGAAAAACCATCATTGCTAGCTTTTCGGGCCAAGAAATCTCCTTCCGCTTCAATGGCTATGTCTTTCAGAGACTCCCAATCATTCAACCCTTTCATCTTCAAACCATCCTTGAAATACGGGCTTGCGTTCTTGATAAACAGGCGGATCTGGTCTTGGGTGTCTGGCTTTCTTCGCATTTTCATTACCCTATTTCGCTAGCGGGTGAGATAGTCGTGAAAAGATTCCCCGGCCTTCTGCTGGAGCAATTCAAGGTCTTTAAGGGCCACCTCCATCCTGGTGTTGCAATCGTATTGTCTCAAGAACTCCTCTGTGAGTAAATCCCAATCTTCCTTAGTTTGACGATCGAGGCTATGATACCAGTCGATAGCAGGGCCAGTCAGACTCAAACAAAAGTACTCCACCTTTTGCCTCTTAGACAAAGTGGTCCCTTTCATGACCAGAGAGTACTGCTTCACATGGGCAGTCGGATCAGAGGTTCCGTCGAATTTTGGCACATCAGGCATATTGAAATTGTAAGGAATTGGGTCTTCTCCCTCCAATTCTTTGTCCTCCGAGTTCATCCCCTGACCTCTACTCAGCATACGGGCCATGGCTTCAAACCTCTCTTCCATCTTCTTCAGAATAAACTCATCAGTCTGGGGTGCCTTCCCTCTCTCAGACGCAATACTCATTTTGTCGTCTTCGTCATCCCTGTCATCATCTATCCTCAACGCTGGTCTTCTCCTCTGACCTCCTGAAGCTACTGACCTCAGCTCTATTGGTGGCGGCCGAAAAGGCTCCTCTTGTCTCTCCGCTCTTTCCTCACCCTGTTCATTTTGTCTTATGGGTGGAGGAGAAGGTGGATTCTGCGGAGCATTCTGTTGTGCCAAAGCAGTTAGCATGTTCATCATTCTGCCCTCAAACTCTTCAAATCGTCGGCCCACTTCTTCTGCAATCATGGCCCTGGTGGCGTCATTTCCCCTAGGTGAGTTTGCCATCTCAGATACGGTACAGCTGACTTCTGGCAAGATCTCTGGAAGGCCTTCTCTATCTAGCAGTTCAGATGCAGGAACTCGGATCAACTGTCCGGTAGGTGATCTAGTCCACCCGGGCAGATCTATGATGGCTGCAGGGACAAGGCGTTAGATGTGATGCATGGAATGCAGATGCAATGCGTGGTCGTGATATGCAACACCCACAAAAC
Source organism: Excoecaria cochinchinensis (assembly GCA_947683425.1). Classification (NCBI taxonomy): domain Eukaryota; kingdom Viridiplantae; phylum Streptophyta; class Magnoliopsida; order Malpighiales; family Euphorbiaceae; genus Excoecaria; species Excoecaria cochinchinensis. Next base: position 2,669,366 of record CANTUQ010000038.1, read on the forward strand.
TCAAGCAAGCAGGTAGGTCCTTCCACCCTTATTTCTCCCACACACGTGGTTGTGCAGTCTCTTTCCTAGGCGGGATTAGCCCAAGGGTCAGCGGGGGACCCAGTGGACGTGCATGGTGCATGGCGAAAAACTGGCAGTGTAACACCCCCATCGCCGTCCCCGTTGGAAGGACGCCGACGGACGCGCTACCGACGCTTACTCACACAGATATGCACATTGCACAATGCGAAAGCTCACAGTCATACATAACATACATATGAAAATACGGGTTAATTAAAAACTTACCTTGCCTGGCGGCACAGACTGAACATGCAATAACTCACGCACATGCAGGTACTATGCAGAAGCATACACAGAAGCATTCATAAGACCATTCAACTGAAGCATAAGCGAATAATAAAACATAGGAATAACTAAACATAAGGACATACTAACTATTACATTCCCAAAAGAGAACTCAAGATTAAAACATAATTAAATACATATACAATACTACGGAATTACAAAAGCTGAACCAAATACAGAACTTTTAACTCCTACGTGGCCGACCTTGCAGAAGCGCGACTCGAATAGAACCAAACCTGCCACCTGCACGGAAAGGAAATCTGTGCTAAGCGATAACGCTTAGTGGGGAGAACACACAAGAATATAGATGACCATTCACAACGGTCGCCAAGGCATACCACATGCACGAAGGTGAACACATAAAATCCTGACCAATAAATATACATGCTTGTATAATAAAGCCATGCACCCGAATATTCTTAACCACACTCATACACTCATTATTATTAACACATCCACTTGTTTTGCCAAAATCATTATATTTATCCAAACCCAAGAGATGATGTCAAGACACCACACTTCCACTGCGTAAACTTATTACAAATTATCATGCCATGAAACGTAAACACATAATAACATACTGTAATTACTACAATAGCTAATAATAAGGAACTATATAGCATTGTATTAAATTTGTTACATATGTTGGTTTAAGATCACATTCCTAAGTATACAAATCAGTATACTTAATCTTAGTAATTAACAATACATATTCACGTTTATATATATATAGACTTTAACCATAGTATTCAGTAATTCAGATTCGCATTCATATACATATTAATTTATCTCATTACTATATAGAAGTGTAGTATCCATATTATGTGACAGACCAACTTCACATACGCATACTATAAACAAGACCATTTACAGATAACCACAAAGGTACAATATACAGGTCAGAATTACATCTAACCCAATCAGAGATTCATAATCACATTCGATTTCATAACTGGTTCACATAACCGAAATCTTACACATTCGGATATCATATTCTCATATTCTCATTAGGCAAAAATAGACAGAATACCTGCTGACTCAAAATAGTGGATAACGAGTACTGAGGAGGAGACCTCATGAGGGAACATATAGCCCGATCTCTGACCGGGTAAACCTCAGAGGGAACATATAATATAATGTACCGTACAGGTACAAGTCGAAAAGCAACATCATCTTTTTCCACATTCCAAAAACGTTTCATATCAAAGGGTTCGCGAGGAACCAGTCGTGGGACCTGATCAGGGTCCAAATCGTTCAAAGGGCGCTACAGCTACAAAGACTCTATTAGGCATGCCTAACTATCCACTAGACTGACTCTCGCAGGTCATGCATCATTCAAATCAGGTGTCATATCAGACAGTATATAAATATCATCATACTTAATCCAGAGTATAATAGACATATTAAGAAATTCATAATATCAGTCATGCTTAATACAAATCATGTTCAAGTCACACGACAAAGTTCATCATACACAATACTGCGTATAAATAGGCCTATCAATAAGTTCACACTACCCCCATGTATCATGTAAATCATGTGTCTATTTACACTGCATATATATATATATATATATACATGTCATTATGCATGATCTAGAGTCTAATATCCAAATACATAAGTATGTAATATCAATCATACCCCATACTATTCATATTATAAAGCGTGTAATATAACTCAACCGACACATTTTAACACATCCAAGATTCTACAACATATCAGAATTAAAGATAGAATTATAATATGCCAATAATTCACAGCGCATAGTCCTAATCAGGAAATTATACAATATACAGCTAAGCACAGCATGTTATCCTAAGAGCAGGATCTGACTAAAGATAGGCATGACATATTTTATATTTTAATATAACCTATTCGGGAGTAACCAATTATGAACTTAACTTTTATAATTTCTTCATTTTCTAACACGACATGTAATACAGATCACCATAATCATTAAATATCATGTCTATAACCCCATAGCATTCAACCAAGAATAATGTAAAATTTCACACATGATATTAGTTATTCGAAGACTAATTGTATATCAAAATACAGCATGCATTATAATTTACATTAGTTAGTATTCGTACACCAAATTACACAACTTAAATCAGATATTAGATTACCTGGAATCCCTCTTACTACTTCTATCATAAGCAAGTGTGAACATATTATCATTTCATTACTCTCACTTCAGAAAATAATCCAAGTTATGTTTCAAATTATAACGTATAATTTATTAAACATAATCCGTATAATAATAGGCATATAATCAAGTTCACATAGCATACGGGAAAGAAAAACCCTGACAAAAACATTTAAAATCCATTTTCAGAACATAGAGTACAGAAGAGAAAAACAGGGCAAAATGGAGGTTCTGTCGCGATCGCGACTTTGTCGCGCTCGCGACAGAACGCGCGGGACACGGGTCCTGAGCAACCTTCACGCGACGTGAAGGTTGATCACGACGCGTGAGCACTGCCCAAGATGCTCACGTCGCGTGAGCTTTGCTCACGCTTTGTGAGCATCCCTCACGCCACGTGAGCTTTGCTCACGTCGTGAGCAATTCTCACGTTGCGTGAGCTTTGCTCACGCCGTGAGCCTTGCTCACGCCGTGAGCACTGCTCACGTCTCTTCACAGTTCACGATCTGTGAACTTGCCCTCAACACGCGAGAGCTGGATTTCATGTCTCTGTCGTACTCGCGACATTGTCGCGCTCGCGACAGCGTAGTGATCTTCAGTTCTCAGCAAAAGCACAGGAAAAATCCAAACATCCAAATCAAAACCATTTTCACTCAAACCAAACTTGAATTCAATCTTACCTCGAAATAGAACTTCCCAAACATCTTAACCAATATAAAGCACAAGATTTCAACAATTACTTCCAATCATATAATCTATTCACGTATTGAAACCTCAAAATTTAGAAAATCAGAAACTTGATAGTACATTCAACCAATTCTCACAATCAATTTATTAATTCTATAATCATGCATATCCTTTCATCACAATTAAAAACCCATACAATAAACATTCATTCCAACCTAATACTCATCATCTATTTTCCAGAATTTAAACAAATCAAAGCATACATGCAAATTAAGTGAAGAACTTGGATAAAATAACTCAAATAGCTCCCAAACCTCATTGAAGCAAAAACCACTCTTCTTCAATCTTGATCCTCAAACCTTTTCTTGCCCTTATACTTCCTCTTGTTAGCCAAAGCTTACACAAACCAAAACCCACAGAATTACTCTTAATCCAAAAACCCTAACTTAAACAAAGCCAGAGAATAAGAAGAAGGAAATTCCAAAACGCAGGAAACCCTAAAACCTCAACTTACCTTTACAATCTTGCTCCAAACTTCAATCAAAAACACCCATAATCTTGTACAAACTCCAGCTAATAAAGAGAAGAGAAAGATGAGCAATAATGGGGAAAGAAAGAGGAAACGAACCCATGAGGAAGAGAGGAACGGGAAAAGCAAGAAAATCTGCTTTCTCTCTCCTTCCTTTCCCTATTTCTTTCTTTCCTACAATGCTTATCCACTCAAACCACTTGGCAAACTCTCATTGGTTCCCAACAAATATCTTAACATTCATACATACAAGCACCATACACCAAACACACACAAGCATCTCTTATACTAATATCTCCATGGTACCAAACCTATCTAACACCATAACATTTCCTTATAAGTCACTTACATCCTACTACCATACACTACAAGCACACCATAATAATTCCTTCACTTAACTTATTTAATTAATTTCTTAGCAAATAAATCCTTATTATCCATATTATTCATGTACAAATTACCGAATTACCCTCACTCATTCCGACCGAGCAATCATATTCCGACTAGGCCCGATTTGGGGTGTGACAGGCAGCATGACACTCCTATGCTAATGAACAAGCGAATGGATAATGATCATCATGTATTTGGACATTCCAAAAATTTTGACATGGCCCTGCCGGGGCATGAAAGCCTTTGGCTAGATTACCAAGCAAGACATCTGGACTCGTCCAATACATAAGGATCCATACAGCGAGCATGGAATTACGGTTCATATCACCTATGGAAAGTAGCTACGGCCATTACATGAGCTTTAGACAAGGGAGATGTTACTTTAGGGCTACCCAAGCATGATCCCTGCCGACAGGTCTAGCTCATCATGAGCATAACAACCGATCGGGTCATCATTTGATATACCATTAGGTACGGAGCTTGGGCTGGTGATTACCCTTAACACTTCCCCACATTGAGTGAACATAGGGTTGTGCTTCAAGAATGCACCGAGGCTGAGAAGGGACCAATCTAGCATATTCTAAGGCCCTAATGGGATGCAAATGCAATTTTTGAGAGAGAGCAAATTTATGAATCAAACTTTAATCATAAATGTTAAGCAGGGTATGTTCGAATCAAAGTCTCAAACCATAAGCCCCCAGTGGAGTCGCCACTGTGACGTGCGCCGGATCCCCGCGACCGCCCCTCTGACTACCCGCTTGAGGGCGATCGGGCAATTGAGGGTCTGTTAGCAACTTGCAATGAATTGCGAGTGCGTCTATTTTGGGCAACAAGGAGGTTTCATGGAGTCACCACCCAATAGAACATTGGGAAAGTTTCTCTCACCTCGGAGAGCCTAAGACTGCGCTTAACATCCATTTTGGGCCAACCAAAGGGGTCTTGGAGGTTAAACCTCTCACCCTAAGGAGCCTAGGATTAACGTCAAAGTCTCGTGACACAAGAGGTGTCTTGGAGGTCATAGTTCCAATGAGTGAACGGATAGACCTCTCGCCTCTTTGAGCCCAAAGACCAGAGCTGGGTTCGGGACTTCTCATTTATTTCTACCTTGATTATTTTATGATCAAAATTTAAATTTCATTAATTCGCTCTCTCTCCAGACGATGCAATTGAATCAAAGAGCATTTATTCACATTTGGAAAGCGGTAAATGAACAAGTAAATAATGAAAGCGATAAATTACAATAACACAAGGAGCGGAATACAACTCCCTTTATAAATGTGCGATACATACACAAATCGGGGCATGGCTTATTTTGAGGACTTTGGTCCCCTCATGCAACATTATTAAAATGGATATTTTTATTGTGAGGATTTTATTGGATAAAGAATAGGACATTGGGTCCTTGATTTTATGAAGAATTCAATTTATTTAATATAAAATGTTTGGCCGATTTTACATTAGCGAGAAACACAACAATTTTGTCATATACAAGAAAAGCAATAAAATAAATACATGGAATATGTATAAAATAGGAAGATAGGGAACTAAACCAGACAAGCTCTCCAAATACGTGAAGACTCCCTTAAGCTCCATCCAGTCCAAGAAACGGAAACATACACTCACAAAACAAGTCAAAGAGATGTTAAAATACAGAAGAAAGGTTACAAATAAACATAAAAATTTACGAGAACAAAGAGGAAAAAAGGAAAAAGATTAAAAATGTGGGACAGAGCCCACCGACGGGCTATGTTGAATGACCGACGGACATCGGTCAAGATGACCCATATACCAGTCACTCACTCGAAAGAAGCCGTCTGCGGGGGTGACCGACGGGTTATGCTCAAAGGCGCCCGACGGGCGTCGGTCACAGCAGATGACCTGTCGGTCACCTCTGTCCCAGAAAATAGAAGTTTTTCAAAAATCAATCAAAAGCAATTTTACACAATTTTAAGAAGAATAATAGCGAGAAATGAAAATAAAGGCAAAAGCAAGGATAATATCGAAAATGAAGCTAAAAAAAAGGACAGAAAGGGGTCCGGAATATTTACCCTGAGAATAACCTTTTTGGTTGGATTCTTTGTTGTTGTATGGCTCCCCACACGCTCCATGAGAAAACAAGATAAAAATCAAGGATGAGGAAAATAGCTTGTTTCCTTCTTGATTTTTATAAAAACTGGATTTTTGGAATCAAAACCTAAGGAAAAACTAATTAAATTTAGTTGCTTTTAATGGATTGATTCTTGAATCAATTAAATCTTTTAGAAATGTGTTTGTTGGAAGAGAGAGAAAACACACATGAATTTTGGCAGAGTTTTTCCTTTTAGAAATTTTTCCAACCCTTTTCATGAGAAAATTCAAAGCTTTTATAAGCCAGGCACGACCGACGGGCATCTGTGGTGGCGACGGGCGTTGGAAGAATCCCACTGACAACAAGGATTCATCCGATGGCTCTGCCACTTTGACCGAAGGGCATCAGAAGAATCATTCTAACACAAGAATTCATCCGACGGGTCGACCTCCTAACGACGAACTTGCCGATCACTCGACGGGCTAGCCGTCGCTTGAGAAAAACATGCTTTTTGGTCTTGAAAACTCCTCGGTTTTCTCCCCTTCTGCCTACGAAAGGTAAAATGGATTCGTTTCTCGCGGAACATGGGACTAAAGCCTCCAAATCAAAACCGTTTGTACAGGCTCGGATATCAATTTCATCATAGGGTAATCTCTGATCTGGACCGCTCCGGGACACGGTGCTCACAACTGCTCCTGCTCTGGCTCTGGTCCCAAAGGCAGAAGAGCAAAAGCTCGCCTAGTCTCGTGGATGGTGAGTAGCCTGAAGGCCTCAGGCTGCCCCTGCAGCGGCAAGACCATGCCCATCTGAACTGCAGCTGACGCTTCAACATAGATCCCCTCGTCCAAGGGTCCTCTGAGCCTATCTGGGGCAACTCCTAAGCCCAAAAGCAATCTGGTGACAACCCCTCCGACTATCACCACTGGGGCTGATCCCCTCCCGACTCTAAGCATGTTAGCCAGGATCTCATGGCTAACATTGAGGCGCTGGCCTGCCACCATAGCCCAGAGGCTCCAGATCTCGGCCGCGTTAAACGACCCTGGATTACCAGCCTGACCGAGGTACGAGCTGGAAAGCACTCTGTGAAGGTATCGGAGTTTCTGACAGACAAGTATGGTACTCTTCGTTGTATCGTGATCATACAGCACTCCTAGTAAAGCAATAGCAGCCTAATGGGCGCACCTCACCGCTCTCTACGGGGCTATAACTCCATCACCCATCGGGAACCCCATCGCCTTCGTGAACCGATGCCTCGTGATACTAAAATGCTGGCCGCCAAACCAAAATTGCACCACACCCGGCTCGGTGTCCGATCTCTGATACCCTCCATAGTGTAGAGTGGCTAACACCTGCCGTGTAGCCTCGGGGAACGTCTGAAATGCGGGAGTCAGAAAGTCTGCCCATCCAGCACCCTCTATCAGTGCGTCTACCTCAGCGGCCATCCCTACGGCCTCTAGGAATGGCCTAGATATAAAACGGTTAGCCCGGATCTCGACCTGGGACAGTACCCTGTATCTCTGGGCGGACTCATCATCCATCTTGCCCGGGACCTCTATCTCGAACCGGGGCTGGGGAACTTGTCGTCTCGGAGGCATCCTACAAAAGAAAAGATTATATAAATTAATTTAACGAAGCGGGCATTAATAGGCCCAATTTCCAAAACAAAAAGCACCTTGGACCTCATTCAGGCGATAGCAGCCCAGGTGTGAGGAGAGAAAGATAAAGAAATGAAAATAAAATAATTCGGCAGCACCCCGGCAGGGATGTGCCCAACCTCCTGCATGGAAAAAACATAAAATGGGCCTCAGGCCCCAACAAAACAATTGTATATATATATATACAAAAAAAAATGGGCAGCACCCCGGCAAGGGTGTGCCCCACTTCCTGCACAAAAGGGACAGGCCTCAAGCCCCAACAACAGCACATATATACCATACTTATATACATTTGCTAGCATGCATAGGAATTCCTACTTCTAAGGGAACATGTTTTATAGGCAATATCATGCAAAGGTTTGACTAATTAGCATGCCAAAATTATATATAAAAACTAGCATCGTCTACCCTTAATTTCTAAGGCAAACTAAGCAATCCTCATTCCAAAAGCAAAAAGAAGAAGAAGAAAAGGAAATAAATCAAAATTAAAAGAGAAAGTGGTTGGTTACTTACCTATAATTTGCAGAAAATTGTAGAAATGAAGAAAAGTACTTCCTTGGATGACCGATCGAGTGAAAATGGCCCAAAAATGCAAGAGAAATGAAAAAAAGAAAAGAAAAGAGTGTAGAAAACGACAAAAAAATGAGAGGGAGAGGAAGAGAGAAAATGGCAAAACTGTTTGTCCGTCGGTCATAAGGCCATTATATAGATTTCGTGACCGACGGGCTGGGCGCCGCTAGGAGCGACCGACGGGCTGGGCGTCTGTCGTTCACTATTCCCCATTAAATACGAAATTGATGCACGTGATGCAATGCTGATGTATGCAAACTGCCAGGTGGATGACTACCAACGGGCAGGCCGTCTCTCTTAAGGCACGGGCAGGCCGTCTGTGGCGCTTCCCTATATATTTCGTCATCTTTTCTAATTTCTTGTGTCTTCTCATTTTCTCAACATTTCTCTAGCTTTCATCCTCTGATTTTCACAAGATGTCATCTCCTCTCCTCCAGAAGATGTACCATAAGGGAAAACGACACTCTTTCTCCTTTTTCCATCCTAAAACACCTGCGCAGGGCTAAGGTAGACCACAACCTTCTTCTGGTTGCAACCCATTTCTGGAATCCTCGGTTTTATGTCTTCAAGTTCATGTACCAGGAGTTATGCCCCCTACCTGAGGAGTTAGCTACCATTGTCGATGCCTGGTATCCCCCTAACGCTCTGCCTTGTATCCCACGTTGCGGTTTACTCCAGACTCGAGATATTGTTCTGTCTCTAGGTATAGCCCCTTCTGAGGCTGCACAGTTGGTTCCCCCGGGTTCTACTTTCTCTTTGGAGCCGCTGGTCGAGGCTCTAGACAGATTCTCAGACGTCCCCACCTACCGGGTAAGCATCGTATTCTTATTTTGCATGATTAGCTTCTTGACTGTGGTTCCAGGGGGTTGGATTAGCGATCTTCATCTGTTTGGGGCCTTGGACAATTTCCACCGCAGGCTATCTCCCTTTCCACTTATCCTGGCTGAGACCATTCCAGGCTTAGATGCTGTATGCTCCGGATCCACCTCCACGTTCACGGGAAGCCCCTTATTGCTCCAGGTACGTCATTATTTTAAAGGTAGTGCGTCCCTTATGGATTTTCGCACTAGCTTTTCTTGGCGGGAAGCGCGTCCTTTTGGATTTTCACACAACCCTATGGCTTATTTTTGCCTGAAGTAAATCCTACTTACTCCAGCGGCTCTTTTTTTTTCTTTTTTTTTTCAGGTCTGGCTGCAAGAGAAACTGAGGATGTTGTCAAAGCCACCTCCCCGGGTCATTGCGCAGTACTCCTCGAGACACTTCCTCCCGCGTCAATGGCTGTATACATGTGCCACTGCTGATGAAGGCATTGCCAGATTTAGCGAGCTGTCGGATGTCGATACCAGTTTCATGTCTGCCTGGCTACCTCTGTCCCATGCGATCATTGATGGACCATCAGGGTGTGTTCCCCTCTGTGGGCTCCGTCAAGCTACTTTCCATATCACAGCTCGGTGTGCTCGCCAGCTTGGGATGATTCAGGATGTGGTGAGGGTCCCACTATCTTTTCGGGGAGGAGCTCTTTCTGTTGCCTTTGCTTCTCGGTATCATGAACTGTGGAACCGACTACCGGTGAAGACTGTCATTCCTCGGTTCGGAGCTCATTCTGTGGCTTACACTAGCGAGTACAAGAGATGGGTCCTTAGCCCGGCATCTGACAATAGGACGCGAGGGCTCAAGCATCAGACTGGCGAGAGCAGCAGAAGGACCTAGCTTAGTTTACATATGTACACTTTTTGAGTATTACATTTTTTTTTAATGCAGAACTAGAAAATGACGAAAATGAGAAGAATAATTCTTATTTTATTTCACGAAATTATGCACATTTCCATAGAATTTCAGCATACATAATCAGTTTTGACCTCAACTCGACTGTGCATGCCCTATGAATACATGAAACCAGATTTTAACAGCATCGACTCCTGTTACCAACCGGCCCTCTTGGGTTTTCACGCTTGGACATTTTCTCTCTTGCCTCTAATTTTTACACAGGATGCCTCTTTTCGATTTTCACCCTGTCGAGGTGCCAAATTTTAGCAAGGCCACCTTTTTTCTGTTTTTAACCCGCGGGGAATTTTATTCTCTTCTTTTTATTTTTAGTCTTTAGCCATGGAACCTTTTGAGTCTATCGACATTGATCGGTTCCTTGAACTCATTACCATCGCCATCCGATAAGATTGCAGCTCCTTTGGACAATAGCCTCTTGAGGATAAACGGCCCTTCCCAGGTTGGTCTAAATTTTCCTCTGATATCTGGTACACCTGGCCTCATCTGTTTGAACACCAAGTCCCCCTCCTTCAACGGATGCCTTTTCACCTTCTTCCCAAATGATCTGGCCAGCCTCTTCTGATAGATCTGATTATGATAGTAAGCTTTCAGCCTACTCTTATCCAATAAGTTCAAATGCTGTAACCTCTGTTGTGCCCATTCGGCCTCTGGAATCTGAGCTTCCATGACTACTCTCAGCGATTTGAGCTCTACCTTGAATGGCAGCACTGCCTCTGTGCTATAAACTAGAGAATACGGCGTAGCGCCCGTAGATGTCCTCACCGTTGTTCTGTAACCCCACAGTGCAAAGGGTAGCTTCTCTGCCCAGTCTTTGTAGGTTTGGACCATCTTGGCTAGAATCTTCTTCATATTCTTATTGGTGGCCTCTACTGCCCCATTATCTTGTGGTCGATAGGGAGAGGATTTATGGTGCTCGATTATGTACTTCTCAAGAAGCTTCCTGGTTTCCCCCATGAACAGCACCCCGTTATCAGACACTATGTTATGTGGGAGGCCGTATCTGCAGATCAGATTTCTTTTAATAAATTTGGCCATGTCTCTCGCGTCGATCTTCTTGAAGGATTTCGCCTCTACCCATTTTGTAAAATAGTCGATTGCGACTATTATGTATCTGTGCCCATTGGATGCCGTAGGGCGGATCTCTCCAATAATGTCTATTCCCCAAGCAGCGAATGGCCAAGGTGATGTTAGGCTGTGTAGCTCTGACACTGGCAAGTGCCTTAAATATGCGTACTACTGGCATAGCTGGCATTGCTTGACATATTTTGAGCAATCATTGTCCATCGTAAGCCAATAAAAGCCTTGCCTTATGATTTTCTTCTCCAGGGCTAACCCATTCATATGAGCCCCACAGACGCATGCATGGGTTTCTTCCATCACCCTCCGGGCTTTCCTTTCGTCTAAGCACTTAAGCTGGATACCATCTGCCTGCCTTTTATATAACACCCCGTCTAAGGATATGAACTGAGTGGATAGCCTTCGGATCATCCTTTGATCTTTCTCGGTAGCTTCCTCTGGAAATCTCGCATTTTCCAAATAATTCATGATGTCAAAGTACCATGGTTTTCCATCTGCTACTTCTACTTCCATTATTGGTTTGATCTCAAAGTTGGGCCTCTCCGAACTTGAAATCAGGACAGGCTTCATAGCTATCCCTTTAGGATTATCCCATATCGACACCAGAGTTGCCAGTGCATCAGCCAGACGGTTCTCCTCTCTCGGCACAAAGTGGAACGTATAGGTCTCGAACTGCCCACATAGCTCCTTCAGATATTCAACATAAGGTACCAGTCGTTCTTCCTTTACAGCCCACTCACCCCGGATTTGGCTGATTATCAAGGATGAGTCACCAAAAACCTCTACGTTCTTTGCCCCCAAGGCAGCTAAGGCTTCTAACTCGAAGGTGCATGCTTCATATTCAGCTTCATTGTTAGTGACCCTGTACCTCAACTTCTTGGCCAACGAGAGCTTCTCATCATCTGGGGTCGTCAAAATGATTCCGACTCCTGCCCCCTTGTTATTTACAGCCCCATCAAAATATAACTGCCATCCTTGGACAGAAATTGTGGCTATGCTCTCATCAGGGAAACTGAATTCAGGCGCGTCGCCCTGAATGGGATGATCAGCAAGAAACTCTGCTACTGCTCGCCCCTTGATAGTTTTGCGAGTGATGTATTCGACATCGAACTCTTGTAGCAATAGCAACCACCTTCCCATCTTACCAAGCAAAGACGGCGCTTCTTGCAAATACCTCAAAGGATTCTGCTTTGCCACTGCCTGAACTCTGTACGAATGAAAGTAGTGCCTAAGCTTCTTTGACGCCCAAATCACTGCCAGGCAAATCTTCTCTACTTCAGCATATTTTATCTCATAGTCCAGGAACTTCTTGCTGAGATAGTAAACCGCGAATTCCACCCCGAACTCATCTTCCTGAGCCATCATGGCTCCCACAGAACCATCCTCCACTGCCAGATACAAGATAAGCGGCTTGATCGGTTGCGGTGGCCTCAGCACTGGCGGATTCAGCAGATATTCCCTGATGCTACAAAAGCGCTCTGGCAGTCTTCATTCCACACTACAGGCTGATTCTTTCTGAGCAACTTGAAGATTGGATCGCATATCAAAGTGAGCTTCGCAATGAATCTGCTGACATATTGTAGCTTGCCTAGGAAGCTTCTCACCTCCTTCTCTTTTTGTGGCACGGGCATCGCTCTGATGGCCTTCATCTTGTCCGGGTCAATTTCAATTCCCCTCTGGCTAACGACATGGCCCAGTCGCTTTCCTGAAGTTACTCCGAAGATACACTTCTTTGGATTAAGTCGCAGGCTGTACTTATCAATCCTAGCGAAGAACTTCTCTAAAGCTTCGAAATGGCCCTCCCTAGTGGCCAACTTGACCATCATGTCATCTACGTACACCTCCACTTCGTTGTGGATCAAGTTGCTTAGGATCTTCGTTGCCATTCTCTGGTACGTAGCCTCTACATTCTTTAGGCCGAAAGGCATTACTCTATAGGCGTAGGTCCCCCATTCCGTGATGAAAGCTGTTTTAATCCGATCGACTTTCTTGTTAAGGATTTGGTTGTAGCCTACATAACCATCCCCAAAACTGTACATCGAGCAGTTGGCGGCACTGTCTATCAACACGTCAATGTGGGGTAGCGGAAAATCGTCTTTAGAGCAGGCCTTGTTCAGATATCGATAATCCACACATACCCTTACCTTTCCGTTCTTCTTGGCTACAGGGACTACATTTGCTAGCCATGTAGGATACTGCACTTCAACCAGGAATTTGGCTTCGATCTGCTGCCGAATCTCCTCTTTAATCTTGTCTACCCATTCTGGCCTAAGCCTCCTCAACTTCTATTTTACAGGCTTATGGTCCAGATATGTCAAAATAGCATGCTCTGCGATGTTCCAATCAATTCCTGGCATGTCCTCGTAGTTCCAGGCAAAACCTTTTTCATATTTTTTATTATTCTCTCGAATTTTTCTCTCTCATCAGGAGTTATATCCGATGCTATTAAGATTTCCTTTGGATTTTCCGAGGTTCCAAGATCAAAAGGTGTGGTGTTAGTAGAATCAATATCAAAAATAGATGGGATATGATCATGTTCATGCATGTTGAGATTATTTGAAACATCACACAAATAAGCAAAATCATTCATCTTACTAATAATATTATTTTTGTCATTTACATCATAAAAAAGTTCCGAAATAAAAAGACAATCTAAGCTAGTATCTTCTTCAGCTTCCGTTGAGGTCAATGCTGCAGCAGCTTGTGCCTCGGCTTCCTGGCTTAGCAGAGGCCTTTCAACTATCCCTGAGGAAATCTTCAAATCCCCAATCTTCAGTTCTGACTCTACCATTTTTTCCTTCCCTTTCAGCCTGGCAACTAACATTTTCTCAGTGACGACCTCTTCGGGCTCATCCCTACCCCAGACAATGCATTGGGTCATAACTTCCTCATCCCAGAAGTCCTCAGCCGCTTTAATAACTCCCACATCCCAGTCAAAAACATCACTAAAGATCTCAAATCTAGGGACAATCTTTCCATTCACCCACTGTGGCTCATCTTCACCAGTATAAGCGCATACTGAGGATGCGGGCACAAAGCTTTCTGAAATGTGAGCGATCTTTTCCGTCGTCTTCTTCTTGCCAAGCCCGCCTTTGTATCCCAAACCCTTCCGATCTTTCTGATGTCGAGTAGTGATTATGGATTGCGGCCCTTGCGAATTTCTACCAAGACCAGCCCCAGGGAGATAGTGCATCCTCTTCATCATATTAATCACTAGAGGGCTATCCAATAACCTCTGCTCTTCCCCTATCACCGATACATGAAAACCACTGAATGGCTAATTAGCAATCTCTAGGGCCGATACCTGATTATCACTGGCCACCTTAATGGTTACCACCTCGCCTTCATGTGGGAATTTTATCATCTGGTGTAGCATAAACGGCACTCCCCCTAGTTTATGAAACCAGGGCCTCCCAAGCAATGCCGAGAAGTTGGTCGAAATGGGCAAAACTACAAATTCTGTCTCCGTCTCAATAGGTCCAGCCTTGACCAAAGTCTTAAACGTCCCCGAAGCTTGCCTTCTAGAATTATCGTAAGCTGTAATAGTCAAATCTGACTCTCTAAGCATACCCTCATCCAAACCGAAAGCCTGAAGCGCCACCAGAGGGCAAACATTTATAGATGACCCGTCGTCTACCATAACACAAGCAGTGTGCTTGCCACTGATTTGCGCCTTAATGTTCAGTGGTCGGTTATGATTACGGCCTTCGACTGGTAAGTCGGCATCAGAATACACTAACCTCTCTCCTGATCCCCCTTTTACAAGGTATAACAATTCTGATGGAGAGATTGTAGTAGCCATATTAGACTCAGTCAAAGCTTCTACCAACTTTTGTCTATGAGAAGGGGACTACCTCAAAAGATCCCATATAGATATTTGAGCCGTGGTCTTCTTCAACTGTTTGACTACCTGATTCTCTTTCGGCTCTTTATCTGTTGATGCTTCCGCTGGTTCCGGTGACCTTTCTATCTCTGGGACTACTCTTCCACTTCTCGTTACAGCTCCTACTTCTTTTCCCTCTTCATCTGACTTCCACAGATCCAAAGATAGTTCAACTTCCTCCTCATTCTCTTCACCGCTTTCACTACTAGACCAACAATCAATTGTCGCTACAGACATCCTTTCCCCCTTAGCCTCAGGGTGAGTAACAGCAACATACTCATTCCCATACAAGTCCTGCAGCACGTACCATTCTAGTAGGCTTAATCCAATCATGAAAACGGGTGGCGGTACAACATTATAGCTAGGCTTCCTTTTTTCCTCTCTCCGCTCGGGGTCGGTGATTTGTTTGCTGTCAATCAAATCCTGGATTGAGTGCCGCAGCGCTTTACAATTATCCGTCAAATGGCCCGTATGCTGATGAAAGGCACAATACTTATTATCTTTATGCCCCAGCGCCCCTTGCATCATAGCAGGCCAGGGAGGCAAAGGCTACAACTTCCCTTCTTTCATCAACCTTCTCAAAACCCAAGACAGTGGTCTTCCTAAGCTCGAAAACTTCCTCAGGGTAGTTGTGTCAGTAGCAGACACCTCAACCATTCTTCTGGTGCTACCATTGGGACCGGCTGGCTTATTTGTCCCTAGACTGGTATTAGCTCTCTTAGCATAATTGTCATTACTCGCCTTTCGGGCTAAGTATTCCCCTTTCGCTTCTATGGCTATGTCCTTTAAAGACTCCCTGTCTTTTAGACCATTCATCTTTAAACCTTCTTTCAAGTACGGGCTCGCGTTCTTGATGAACAAATGGATCTGGTCTTGAGTGTCTGGCTTTCTCCTCATCTCCATTACTCTACTCCGCCAGCGGGTTAGGTAATCATGGAAAGATTCCCCGGCCTTTTGCTGAAGCAACTCCAAATCCTTGAGGGTCACCTCCATCCTTGTGTTGCAGTCGTACTGCCTTAAAAACTCCTCAGTGAGCATATCCCAATCCTCCTTGGTTCGGCGGTCAAGGCTGTGGTACCAATCTATGGCGGGGCCAGTTAGGCTCAAGCAAAAGTACTCCACTTTCTGCCTCTTGGACAAGGTAGTCCCTTTCATGATCAAGGAATACTGCTTTACATGGGCGGTCGGGTCAGAAGTGCCGTCAAACTTAGGAACATCAGGCATCTTAAAATTGTATGAGATTGGGTCATCTCCCTCCAGCTCCTTATCTTCTGGGTTCATCCCTTGGCCTCTACCCAACATGCGGGCCATAGCCTCAAACTTTTTTTCCATCTTCTTCCAGATGAACTCTTCGGTCTGGGGTGCCTTCCGCCTCTCAGATGTAACGCTCATTTTGTCATCTTTATTCTCCCGGTCATCTTCTAACCTCAGGGTTTGTCTCCTTCTCTGGACCTCGGAAGCCACTGATCTCAGATCTATAGGTGGTGGTCGAATCGATTCCTCCTGTCTTTCTACTCTTTCCTCTTCCCGCTCATTTTGTCTCATGGGAGGAGGAGGAGGATTTTGCGGAGCAGCCTGCTGAGCCATTGTAGCTAACATATTCATCATACGGCCCTCGAACTCCTCAAACCTTCTACCCACTTCTTCAGCAATCAAAGCCTTGGTAGCATTATTTTCCCTTGGTGAGTTTGCCTTCTCTGATACGGTACCACTGGTTTCTGAATGGGTTTTTAGAAGACTCTCTCTTTCTTGCAGCTCAAATACAGAAACTCTGATCAGTCATCCGGTCGGTCCTCTCGTCCACCTGGGCAGATCTATGATGGCTGCATAGATAAGGTGTTAGAATTATGCATGAAATGCAAATGAAATGCATGGCCGTGATATGCAACATCCACAAATCACAGGCAAGCAGATAGGTCCTTCCACCCTTATTGCTCCCACACACGTGGTCGTGCAGTCTCTTTCTTAGGCGGGATTAATCTACGGGTCAGCAGGAAACCCAATGGACACTGCGCGGTAAAAAATCGGCAGCATAACACTCCTATGCTAATGCACAAGCTCATGGATAATAATTATCATGTATTTAGACGTTCCAAATATATCGACACGGCCCTACCGAGGCATGGAAGCCTTTGGCTAGGTTACCAAGCAAGACATCCGAATTCGCCCAATACATAATGACCCATACAACAAGCATGATATTACGGTTCATATCACCTAGGGAGAGTATCTACGGCCATTATATGAGCTTTGGTCGAGGGAGATATTACTTTAAGGCTACCCAAGCCTGATCCCTGCCGATGGGGCTAGCTCATCACAAGCATAACGGCCGATCGGTTAATCATTTTATATACCAAAAGGCACGAAGCTTGGGCTGGTGATTATCCTTAACACTTCCCCACATTGAGTGAACGTAGGGTTGTGCTTCGGGAATGCACCGAGGTTAAGAAGGGACCAATCTAACATATTCTAAGGCTCTAATGGGATGTAAATGCAGATGAGAGAAAGCGAATTTATGAATTAAACTTTAATCATAAATGTTAACCGAGGTATTTTCAAATCAAAGTCTCGAACCAGAGTCCCCAGTGGAGTCGCTACTGTGACGCGCACCGGGCCCCATGTGTCGCCCGTGCGATCGCCCGCTCGAGGGCGATTGGGGCATTTGTGGGTCCGTTGGCAACTTGCAATGAATTGCGAGTGCGTTTATTTTGGGCAACAAGGAGGTTTCATGGAGTCACCACCCAGTAGAACATTGAGAAAGTTTCTCTCGCCTCGGAGAGCCTAAGACTGCGCTTATTATCCATTTTGGGCCAACCAAAGGGGTCTTGGAGGGTAAATCTCTCTCCCAAAGGAGCCTAGGATTAACGTCTAAGTCTCGTGGCACAAGAGGTGTCTTGGAGGTCTTAGTTCCAACGAGTGATCGGATAGACCTCTTGCCTCTTTGAGCCCAAAGACCAGAGCTGGGTTCGGGACTTCTCATCTATTTCTACCTCGATCATTTTATGATTAAATTTTGAACTCATTAATTCGCTCTCTCTCCACACGATGTAATTTAATTAAAAGCACATTTTATTCACGTGTCAAAGCGATAGATAAATAAAGGAATATTAAATCAAAAAAAATTACAATAACACTAGGAGCGAAATACAACTCCCATTTATAAATGTGCAATACATACATAAGACGGGAGATTATTTATTTTGAGGACTTTGGTCTTCTCATGCATTTATTATAAAAATGATGTTTTTATTGTGGGAATTTTTCATTGGATGAAAAATAGGACATTGGATCCTTAATTTTATGAAAATCTCTCTTTATTAAATATAAAATATTCATCAATTTTTATATTTAGCGAGATACAAAAGGTATATTCATGTACATAAAATAATTAATAAATAAACAAAAGAATGAAATAACTAAAAAAGTTAGAAAAATAAACCGGACGGAATACTCCGAGCATGGTAGATTGCCCCTCTGGCTCAGGACAGTCCAAGAAAATCATATATGCTCACAAAAGGTTAATGGGTGTTAATATACAAAAGCGCAATATAAATAAAGCTCTAAAACTTGAGAGAGATAGAAAAAGGAAAAGAAAAGGGAGTTTGAAAATATGGAGGCAGAACCCAGGGACGGCCACTGCCGAGTGACCGACGGGCGTCAGTCAAGGTGACCAACATGTCCCGTCGCTCACTCGAAAGCGGGCGACTGCGGGAAGGGTGACCGGCGGGCGTCGGTGAAATAGATGACCCGTCGGTCACCGCTGTCTCTGAAAAAACGACAGCGAAACCAATTTTTCAAAGCAAAAACATATTTTTACCCAAAAATAGATTTTTACCACAAAAACGAGATGAAAAAGATCAAAATAAAGAAAGATAAAAGCAAAAAGTCAAAAAAACAAGAATAAAAATAAAGATGAAGTAATAAGGAGAAGAAGTCCGGAATATTTACCCTCAGATAATATTTTGGTTGGATTTTTGGTGTCGATTAGAGTCCCGCACGCTGCACGAAAAGACAAAATGAAAGATCAAAAATGAGGAAAATAGATTGTTTCCTTCTTGATCCTTCAAAAAACTGAATATTGGAATCAAAACCTTAGGAAAACTAATTAGATTTAGCTCCTTTTTAATGGTTCGATTCTTAAACTAAAAGAGATTTCTTGAGATTTGTATTTGCTGGAGGAGAGAGAAAACAAGTGTTAATTTTGACAGAGTTTCCCCTTTAGAAATTTCTCCAACCCCTTTCTAGGTGGGAAATGAAAGCTTTTATAGGCCAGGGGTGACTGACGAGCGTCAGTTCTACAGATGGGCGTCGGTTCAATCCTACTGACACATGGATTCAACCGATGGGCCTGTAAATCTTATCGACGGGCATCGGTTCAATCCTACTGACACAAGGATTCAACCGACGGGCCTGTAAAATCTCACCGACGGGCGTCGGAAAGGTCGCGCGTTCCGGGAAATAAGGTTGCGTGCTCCAAAAAATCAGGTCCCTCCGACGGGCATCGAAAAATCCCATTGGCCGTCTGTGACCCGAAGCGACGGTCATGTCTTTGACAGATGGGCAGACCGCCGGTGGAGAAAAATACACCTTTTTTACCCAAAAATTCCCCATTTCCTCCCTCTTTCCTACGAAGACTGAAAGAACACATTTCTCGTGAAGCATGGGACTAAAACCTCTGAATCTCAAATGTTTGTAAGGACTCGGATGTTGATTCCTCATCGGGTAATCTCTAATCCAGACCGCCTTGGGACACGGTGCTTACAGGCAGTAATACAGAAAGTAGCTTGACGAAGCCCGCATAGGGGAACTCACCCCAAAGATCCATCAACGATTGGATGAAGCTGATGTCCTCATATGATATCTCACTGAATCTAGCAATGCCTTTGTTAGGAGTTGCGAATGAATATAGTCGTTTCCACGAGAGGAAGTGTCTCGTTGAATATTCTGCGATGAGTCGGGGTGGTGGTTCTGACAACAACTTCAGCTTCTCCTGCAACCACACCTAAAAAAAAAGCCACTGGAACGAGTTGGGTTCGTTTCAGGCAAAAGTAATGTACCGGGTTATATGAAAATCCCTAATGGGATGCATTTCCCAATAAGAAAAGCTAGTGTGAAAACCCACAAGGGGCGCACTACCTTTAAAATAATGACTCAGATTACCTGAAGTAATAAGGGGCTCCCGATCATGAAAGCAGTAGGGTCAGAGCATAGAGCGTCCTAGCCAATGATCGTCTCAGCCAGGATAACAGGGAAAGGGGTCAATCTACCATGAATGCCATCCACAATGTTGAACAGTCTGTAGTCACCAATTGCCTCATCCAAGGTCACTAGCAGGTATCTGGATAGGCAGACCAGTAAGATGACACTGGTCTGATAAGTGGGCACATCAGAAAAGTCACCAAGTGTATCAAAAAGGGGCTCCAGAGGAAAAGAATCCCCTCAAGGAACCAGTCGAGCTGTCTGAGAGGGTGATAGCCTTAGGGCAAAAGCCACATCCCTGAGCTGGTACGGTCCATAACTGGGAACACAGGGAAGAATGCCAGGAGGGAGCCTCACATCAAAAATTACAGCGAATTCCTCTGCTAAAGGGCATAGTTCCTTATGAGTAAATCGAAAGATATGGAATCGAGGGTCCCAATAGGGAGCAGCAGCTCATAAAAGATCCCGATCCAATCTGATCCTTCTCAAGAGCTTTAGACTAGAAAAGGGGGCTAAGGTGTCATTTCTCCAGGTTTCAGGGTTGTCAAGTAACCGGCGCACTATGTCAAGAATGGGTGTTAACATCTTCGGATACCTATACAAGGAACAAATAAGCGAGATTAGTAAAAGAAAGAAGATAAAATATTAATTCGGCCGTCTTAATAAAATAGACCACTTTTTCGGGCATTTTAGGATCATGCATTTTCACTAGCATAATTAATTTTTATTTATTATTATTATTAGTATCCTGGCATGTGTAATTTATTTGCAGGAAAATATTCAATAAAAAGAGCCGACACCAAACAGCCAGTCTAAAGTAAGAATTCAGGGAGTAAGTAAAAAAAAAAGTGTGTGCGCTGGGCGGATTGGATACAGGTGAAGGTGAAGGTTCAATGAGGAAAAGTTATGTAATAAAGAAGGTAAGGTTGAGTAATAAAGGTAGGGATAGAATAGTAAAGGTGGGTAAAAAAATAAAATGATAAAATATAAATAGACTTTGAGATAGTTGTTTGACGTGAAGTTAAGTGTGATATGTATTGAAAATAGCTTTCAAGACGGAAAATACATTTAAATATAACTAAACGATATAATTAATAATATATTAAAAAAATATGTATTTAATTTAGAGACGGAAAAATTATTTCTGTCTCTAAAAATAGAGACGGAAAATCATTTCCGTCTCTATATTTAGAGACGGAATTTTTTTCGTCTCTAAATATAGAGACGGAAAAGAGTTTTTCGTCTCTATTTTTAAAGACGGAAATAATTTCCGTCTCTATTTTTAGAGACGGAAAAAATTTTCGTCTCTATTTTTAGAGACGGAAAAAATTTCCATCTCAAAAAATAGAGACGGAAACGAGTTTTCCGTCTCAAAAAATAGAGACGGAAAACTCGTTTCCGTCTCTATTTTTAGAGACGAAAAAATAATTTCCGTCTCTAAAAATAGAGACGGAAAATTTCCGTCTCTAAATTTAGAGACGGCCAAAATAGAGACGAAATTTTTTCGTCTCTATTTTCAATTAGAGACGGAATTCCGTCTCTATTCCCCTGATTTCTTGTAGTGATAGACAATTTTCGAGCTGAAATATATACACATATAGATTTTTAACACAAAAACAAATTTTTATTTTCTTTCATGCATCCTAAATCTAATAATTTTACACATAAAATTTTATATTGAATTTTTAGCCATATGCCAAGAAGAAAAATGATGGCTCTGATACCATTGAAGGGAAAAATAATACATATACACAAGAGGTCAAATTAAAATAATGGTACCTACCTGTAGACAGCAGGTCCTGAGACAGCCCAAATCAAAGTTACCCAATGATGATAAGATGCCCTGTCATAGGCAAAAAGGTTGAAAGTGGTGATTTCCTTTTCAAGCTTGCACTTTAGAGTGAAAAAATAAAAAATAATAAAAAATATTTTGAAAATTAGATTTGAAAAATGGAGTTTAGAAATTATAGTTTTATTAGTTAAATTTAAAAAAAAAATACGCGAGTGTCGACGCGCGGGCGCTGCGCGGCACCCCGCGCGGGGCGGGGTGAGCGCTGCTCCGCGCGCTGGGTGAGCACCGACGGGCGTCGTTCGCCCCTGTTCCGCCGCAAATGGCCCATTTCACCCCAAAAATCTTTTTTTCCACAAAATTCAATTTTTGTCACTTTTTTAATGGATTTTCAGGTTTTTTTCAATTTTTAAAATTTAAAATAGTTAATATCTGATTTAATTAGCTCTTATTCCTTTAATTATTTTTATTTTCCTATTTTCTTCATATAAAAAGAAAAAGATGAAAAAATCAAGGGGGGAATTTCTTTTAGCGTTTTTTTTAGGTTTTTTCTTCTCCTTCCTCTAAAATTCTCTCTATATTTTTCAGATTTTCCCCAAAAAATAAAGAGAAAATAGTTTAACTCTTCATCTTTTTCTAATAGAATTTCTTCTAAATATATTTTAGATGGAATTTTGTTGATGGAAAATTGATTTTTGAGACAAATAAAGTGATTATTTGTTCTTAAAAATTCAATTTTCATTCTTTTGTCTTTCAATAATTTTATTTTTCTACTTGAGTTTTTTTTAATGATTTTTATTTGAATCTATTTTTGATGAAAAAATAATTTTGAGACAAACAAAACAATTGATTGTTATCAAAATATAATTTTTTTATTTGATTTTCTAAAAATAAGATTTTTTTTCTTAAGACAAATAAAATAATTGTTTGTTTTTGCGATCATTTTTATTTTTTAATCAATAAAAATCATTTTTTAGGCAAAGAAATTAATTTTTTGTTCTTAAAGAATTTTTTATCATTGTTTTTTATCTTTTTTCTTGGAATAAAATTCCAACATTTTCATCATATTTTACTCTAATCTTGCACATCACAAACAAGGAAAATCAATCACCATTTTTACATTCATCGAATCCGAAACTCTAAGGGTAAACATTATGCACTTGACACTTTTATTTTCTTTAATTTATTTTGTCCATGTTTTATTGATTAACATGTATATTTTTATTGTTTTTATTTATTTATTCTATTGTTTGTATATTTGTCATATTT
Organism: Excoecaria cochinchinensis; assembly: GCA_947683425.1. Classification (NCBI taxonomy): domain Eukaryota; kingdom Viridiplantae; phylum Streptophyta; class Magnoliopsida; order Malpighiales; family Euphorbiaceae; genus Excoecaria; species Excoecaria cochinchinensis. The sequence goes on from CANTUQ010000038.1 coordinate 2,692,758, forward strand.
AATATGTTTTTATATTATTTTTGTTCATGTAATTAATTTATTTTTGTTTTGATTTCTTACTATTTCTAACATGTAATCAATTTATTTTGCTTTGATTTCTCATTATTTTTGACATATAATTAATTAATTCATTTTGACTAATTTTTTTGCAACGTAAATATTTTATGTTAATTATGATAACATGTGAATAGCTAATTTAATCAAATCAATTTTGTATCTTTAGTTCTATCACGCTATGTTGCTAATTTAATTAATTTATTTTGTCCACGCACACACATTTTTCCATTCATTCTCACACTCGTATGTTTTTATTCTTTTTATTTACTTGATTTATTTTCTTGATTGGCTTTATTAATATATTTGTTAGTTTTATTTATTTAATTTAATTTGATTGATCAATTTTATTTTACTGTATTTTATTCGATTTGACTTAATTACTAACCTTAATCTTTCTTTTTCTTTTTGGCTATAACACTTATTTTTTTTATTTAAGCATTATCCATGGACGAAGATGCGAGATCAAGGGATTAGGAATCTCACTTGGGTTTGCATATTTAAATTCTACATTTTCCTTTATTTTGATTTATTTGTCGTATTTGTGTATTTTATGTAAAATTATTTATTTTTATGCACGTTTAAAAAGAAAATAACTAAAAATATTTTTATTAATTAACTTGGAATCTTTCCTAATAAAAATGGGACCAATGTCCCAATTTTTTCCATCCAAAATAAAAATTGTCACATCAAAATTGTTTTATAATAAGTATGCATGCGAGGGCCAATGTCCTCGTTCTTAATCAATATCCCAATTTATGTATGATTTGTATTTTATTTACAATGGGGGTTGTATTCCGCCCCTAGTTTTATTATAATTTATTTTCATGCACTTTACTTTGATTATACTTTATTTATTTATCACTTTCCCTAAATGGACAATATGCGCTTTAATTTAACTGCATTAAATTGAATGAGAAATGGGATGAAACGATAAATTCAAAACTCAATTATAAACTTAACCAAGGTATGATAAAATGGGAAGTCCCGAACCTTCTCTGGTCTTTGGGCTCAACGAGGCGAGAGGGCCACCTCAATGTTCTATTGGGGTGGTGTGACGCGCGCCGGATCCCCGCGGCCGCCCGTTCGACCGCCCGCTTTAGGGCGATCGGGGCATTTATCGGTCCATTGGCATCTTGCAATAAATCGCAAGTGCGTCTATGTTGGGCAACAAGGAGGTATCATGGAGTCGCCACCCAATAGAACATTGGAAAAGTTACTCTCGCCTCGGAGAGCCTAAGACTGCGCTTGGTATCCATTTTGCGCAAGCCAGAGGGGTCTTGGAAGGTAAACCTCTCGCCCTAAGGAGCTTAGGATTAGCGCTAAAGTCTCGTGGCACAAAAAGGTGTCTTGGAGGGTAGACCTCTAGCCTCTTTGAGCCCAAAGACCAGAGCTGGGTCCGGGATTTCTCATCTATTTCTACCTCGATTATTTTATGATCAAATTTTAATTGTCATTGATTCGCTCTCTCTCCACAAGATGCAATTAATTGAAGGCACATTTATTCACATTCGGAAAGCAGTAAATGAGCAAATTAAGTAGTAAAAAGCGATAAATTACAATAATACAAGGAGCAGAATACAACTCCCTTTTATAAATGTGCGATACATACACGAATCGGGGCATTATTTATTTTTTTGAGGACTTTGGACCTCGTATGCACCATTATCAAAAGTGGATGTTTTTATTTGTGATGATATTTATTGGATAAAAATAGGGCATTGGACCCTCGCTTTTGATGTAAACCTCATTTTTTTGAATATAAAACATTGAGTCATTTTATACATTAACGAGATATGAAAAGAGTACATCCATATACATAAAATCAATAAAAGAAGTGATCAAGAGGATTAGGAAACTAAACTGGACGAAATCCTCCAAATATGGTAGGTAGCCGCTCCAACTTGGGATAGTCCAAGATAATCAATATACACTCATAGAAAGTTAAAAGATGTCAATATACATAAAATCAATATATGGGAATCCAAAGGGACTTAAAAAAGACAGAAAATCATTTAAAAGGGAAGAGGCAGAACCCACCGACGGCCTCTTTTAGGTGACCGACGGGCGTCAGTTAAGATAACCGACATGTCCGTCTGTCACTCAAAAGGAGGGCTTCTGTAGGTGAGGTGACCGACGGGCGTCGGTGAAAGGGATGACCCGTCGGTCACCACTGTCTCCGAAAAAATAGGAGAGAGAAAACTCTTTTCAAAGCTAAAAAAGAGGTTTTATCATAAAAATATATAAAGAGAGCCAAAATAAAGAAGAATGATGGCAATATTGAAAGAATCAACAAATAAAGAATAAATATGAAATGATATGGAGAAGGAATTCGGAATATTTACCCTCAGATAATCGCTTTGGATGAGATTCTTGTGTTGGTTAGAGCCCCGCGCGTTCCATGAGAAGCAAAGATGAAGGATCAAAGAACGAAAAATAGACTATTTCTTCTTTAATCCTTCAAAAGACTGATTTTGGAATCAAAATCTAAAGAAAACTAATTAGTTTTAGCTCCTTTTGATCAATTTGATCCTCCTTTGAAATGGATTTCTTTTTGAAATGTGTTTGCTGGAGGAGAGAGAAAATATGCTTGAATTTTGGCAGAGTTTCCCCTCTGGAAAATTTTTTGGAACCCTTTTCTATTGAAAATTCGGAGCTTTTATAAGCCAGACACGACCGACGGGTGTCGGTGTATGGAGGCGGGCGTCGGAAGAATCCTTCTGACATAAGGATTCGTCTGACGGCCCTGCCACATCGACCGACGGGCGTCGGAAGGGTTGCGTGCTCCGGGAAACCAGGCGGCATTCTGACAGGGGCGGTGACTTTCCGACGGGCATCGAAAAATACCATAAGCCGTCGGTGACCCTAAGCGACGGGCTGACTTCACAGACGGGCTGGCCGTCTGTGGAGGAAAAAAAGCCTTTTGACTCGAAAATCCCCTGTTTTCTCCCCCTCTGCCTACGAAAGTTAAAAAGACTCATTTCTTGTGTAATGCGGGACTAAAACCCCCAAATCCAAACCATTTATACAGGCTAAGATACTGATTTAATCATAGGGTAATCTCTGATCTGGACCGCTCTGGGACACGGTGCTTACAATTGTCCCCAGTTTTGGGGAAACTAGTGCGCAAGCGCCTAGATAAGCCAAAACTCAGAGAAAGGACAGAAAGAAAGAAGGCGTACCTATGACGGTTCTTACCTTTCGCGCCTTGTGCCGGGTAGACCTTGTCTCGGTCTGTTCGGCGATGCAAAGATATCCCTACCAATCTCGTCTCGACTTGTAGGGGTTGGTGAGGCATAGCATTCTTTAGCTACAGACTCGAAGCGAAGAGCAGTGTTTCTCTAACTGTAGCTTGGATCTGAAGTTCCCTTGCTAACCCCCATCCGATCTGCAAGGTGCGTAGCACTCTCTGGTTTTCGCACGAACTGTGAGATGCAACATGCTTTGGCTACAATCTCGGTTTGGTGAAGAGCAGTGTTTCTCTAACTGTAGCTTCGATCTGAAGTTCCCTTGCCAACCCCCATCCGATCTGCAAGGTGCGTAGCACTCTCTGGCTGCCGCGGGAACTGTGAGATGTAGCATGCTTTGGCTACAATCTTGATCTGGTGAAGAGCAGTGTTTCTTTAACTGCAGTTTCGATCTGAAGTTCCCTTGCTAACCCCCATCCGATCTGCAAGGTGCGTAGCACTCTCTGGCTGCCGCGCGAACTGTGAGATGTAGCATGCTTTGGCTACAATCTCGGTCTGGTGAAGAGCAGTGTTTCTCTAACTGCAGCTTCGATCTGAAGTTCAGTACTCTCTGTACCTGTGTGATAAAAGGTTTTGTTAGTTCATGTTCAAGTGGTTATCTTTTAACCTGTTTATTAATGGTGTGATTTTGCTTTATTTGTTATGCCATGTTTCATCTGTTCTTTTTTATTGAGTTATTATTTATCATTTTTTTTCACCATTTTTGTTTTGGAATATGAATGAATGTGAAGGTATATGTTCATCTGCTATATGAATCATAAATAAATAACTGAATAAATGCATAAATTTTGAAAACAAAAGTTTTTCACTAGCAATATCCATTTTGTACAACGTATATACAAAGTATAAATATACACAAATATGACTCCCTGAATGTCATAGGGGTGTGTAGTCAGAGGGCTCATCGGGGTCCTCATCATCCGATATATGCACTGTCCCTAGCGGAGGTGGAGGCGGAGCTGTCCGTGCTCCTGCCTCGGCATCGTGGGTCCGCCTGAACCGGATCTGAGCGTGGCCATCCAAGAAAGGCTGGGTGCAAGTCCTCATGAACTCTAGCATCTCTGATACTGTGCCTCCCAACTTCTTGAATGCCTGGCTCAACTGAGTAGTCTGCTCACTGGCAACCCTCTTCATGTTCTCTAAGCGCTGCTCTGACTTCTCCCTGAACTCCCTCATGGTCTGAGACAAAGGTGGGAGAATCCCCACTATCGCCTGGACGCGGGATCTCAGAGAGTCGAGTGACTCGTCAATCATCTGCAGGGTCATGTCAACCCTCTGAGACGCCTGGTCCTGTGACGTCCTCAAATCATGAGCGAGCTGCTGCCTAGGCTCCCTCTGGCCCTGAGCAAACTGCTCGATCAACCTCAACTACTCACCTCTGAGGGTCTCTATGACCCGAGCCTGCTCATCCCTGAAAGCATCCATGATCCGAGCCTACTCCCGCGTAGTATGCTCGATGTAGCCAGCCTGCTCCCGGGCTAACCGCTCCACTGACTGGGACTGCTCCTGAATAGCAGCCTGCTGGCGGTCCAACCTCTCATGAATAGCCCTGTCCCTCTCATCTTGTCGTCGCTCTAAAGCTGCGAACATGGAGGTGAGGAGCTGAGAGAAGTCGGGCTGTGCTGGCTGCTACTGTGGTGGCTCTGGAGGCGGTGCTGTAGAGGTGGATGCCCCCGGGTCGCCTCTAGAATAAGGATGATATCTCTCGGGGGGCCAGTGGGTAGTCCTCTGCACTCTGATGCCCGATGATGGGACAGGAGTCGGTGCTCGGGATGCTGGTGAGGCAGCAAAAGATCATCCATCGTGAACTCTATATCGAAGTCCGATGGGGTCCTGGGCTGCTCCTGCTGCTGGGGCGGTGGCACAGTCTGATGCTTAGGAGGCTGAGGAGGCTGGGGCTCTGGCTCTGGATGTAGAGGCTGGTGCTCTGGCTGAGGCTCGGGCTGAGGCTGGGGCTCTGGCTGTGGAGGCTGATCCTCTGGGTGCTCCGGGTGGTCTGGATATGGACCAAAGGGGGGAAGTGAGAACATCTGCCGGGTCTCATGACTGGTCAGCACCCTGTAGGCCTCTGCCTGCCCTGATATCCGGGAGATCATCCCTATCTGCACTGCCGCTGCTGCATCCACATGGATCCCCTCCGCCAAGGGTGCCCTCAACCTGTCAGGGGTAACTCCCAATCTCTGAAGCAGCCGGGTGATAACTCCTCCCACTATCACCACAGGTGTCAACCCTCTGCCAACTCTAGTCAAGTTGGCCAAGATCTCATGGCTAATGTTGAGACGCTGACCTGCCACCATAGCCCAGAGGCTCCAGATCTCGGCCGCATTAAGCGACCCTAGATTACTAGCTCGACCGAGGTACGAACTGGATAGCACTCTGTGCAAATACCGGAGTGCTTGAGACACTAGTACGGTGCTCTTTGTTGTATCATGATCATACAGCACTCCCGGTATGGCAATAACCACCCAATGGGCGCGTCTAACAGCTCGCCGTGGGATCTCGACTCCCTCCTCTTTAGGGAGCCCCATGGCCTGAGCGAATCTCTATCTAGTGATACTGTAGTGGTCGCCGTTGAACCAAAACTGAACCACCCCGGTATCAGCACTCTGGAACCCGGCATAGCGGAGAGTGGCTAAGACCTGGCGAGTAGCCTCTAGAAAAGTCTGGAAGGAGGGCTCAAGGAACTCTGTCCACCCAGCACCCTCGACGAGCAAATCAAACTCTGGAGCCATCCCTAGGGCCTCTAGAAACGGCCGAGACACGAAACGGCTGGCCCGAAGCTCTACCTGAGCCAACGCTCTATACCTCTGAGTTGACTCAGCATCCATCCAACCCGAAACTACGATCTCGGGCTGGGCCTACGGTGCTCTACATCTGGGAGGCATCCTGCAAAAGGAGAAAAATTAGATAATGAAAATCTGACAAAACAAGTATTATTAGACTTATTTTTAAGGTGAAGGCCCATTTAGGCCTCATTGGGGCAATGGAAGCCCGAAAACTAGATAAAGAAAACTGATAGTAAATGAAAAGGGCAATGGCTGCCCACATGTTTTGCACATATCAAAGCAAAAACAACATCCAATTAGCGTGGAAATAATTTGAAGCGAATAAAGAAAATGGGCTTTCTAGGTCCCAAGGCATGCATTATACATGAAATATATTCAGTTCTAGAATAAATAATAAAAATTTGGGCAGCACCCCGGCAGGGGTATGCCCAACCTCCTGCATAAAAAGGCAGCAAAATAGGCCTCAGGCCTCAACAATAATATACGCATGTAAACGGGACACACCCCGGCAAGAGTGAGTCCCCAACAACACAAAACAGTGGCCTCAGCCCCAAAAGCAATACATGCACTGAAAAGTGCGCTAGAAAATGTCTATTTCTAAAGCACCAAAGTTATAGAAAAATTCTATTTCTATGTGATCATGCAAAGGTTCGGATTTAATTGCAAAAAATAAATAAATGGGCAGTATTCCCCCTAAATTCCTAAGGCATCTAAAACTTCCTAATCATTTCTAAAATTAAAAGAAGAAGAAATGAAGAAATAAATTGAATAAAATTCAAAAAAAAGTAGTTATTTACTTACTTGTAGTCGCGAGAAGTGTAGAAACTGAAGAAATATAAATATCGAAGCACCCGGTGAGTAGAAAATGCGAAAATATGAAGAAATCGTGAAAAAATAAGAGGTAAAGCTTGAAAAACCGCTAAAAAACGCTAAAAAACGGTTTGAGAGAGGAAAATGAAAGGGACAGCAGCGTTTGCACCATCTGTCACTCGCCCTTATATAGAATTTCGTGACCGATGGGCTGCGCGTCTGTAGGTGACCGACGGGCTGGCCGTCTATCACGCAATAAATGTAAGTTAATGCGCGTGATGAATGCAATACTGACGTCTGCCAGGTGGATCTCTATTGACGGGCAGGCCGTCTCTTAGGAGAGACGGGTAGGCCGTCGGTGACACTTCCCTATAAATTCTCACAAAATTTTTGCTCTTCTTGTGTCTTTTCATTTTCTAACATCTTGAGCCTTTCATCTTTCTCAACATGTCCTCTTCTCTATCCCAAAGGAAGCACCGTATCTTAGATGACAAACACACTTGGGGAGAAGGCGCCCTTCCCTCTCTGTCCGGGCTGAAATATCTGTGCCGGGTCAAAGTCGATCAGAACCTCCTTCTGGCGGCGACCCACTTCTAGAACCCCCGGTTCCACGTCTTCTGGTTCACCTATCAGGAACTGTGCCCTTTGCTTGAAGAGCTAGCTACCATTCTAGGAGCCTGGTTCCCTCCTAGCGCTCTGCCTTGCGTCCCCCGCTGCAGTCTATTACAGATCCGGGACATAGCCATGGCTCTCGGCATACCTCCTTCTGAGGCCGTCCGGCTGATTCCTCCGGGCTCTTCCTTTGCTCTGGGGCCACTGATCGAGGCTTTGGATCAATTCACTGACATCCCCACCTATCGGGTAAGCATCGTATTCTTGTTTTGCATGGTGAACTTCCTCACTGTTGTTCTAGGGGATTTGACAGGTGACACCCGCCTGTTCGGAGTCCTGAGCGACTTTCATCTGGGATTATCACCCTTACCACTCATCCTGGCTGAAACCATTCTGGGCTTGGACGCTGTGAGCTCTAGATCCACTACAACCTTTACCGGCAGCCCCTTATTGCTCCAGGTACGTCATTATTTTAAAGGTAGTGCGTCCCTTATGGATTTTCACACTAGCTTTTCTTAGTGGGAGGTGCGTCCTTTCGGATTTTCGCACAACCCAATGCCTTATTTTTGCCTGAAGTAAACCCTACTTACTCCAGCAGCTTTTTTTCTTTTTTTCTTTTTCTTCTCTTCTTTCTTTTATTATTTTTTTTATTATTATTTTCTTCTTTTTTTTTTCTTTTTTTTTTTTCAGATCTGGCTGCAAGAGAAACTGAGGATGTTGTCTGAGCCACCCCCTCGAGTTACTCCACAGTACTCGCAGAGCCACTTTCTGCCGCGTCGACGACTGCAAGGGTGTGCCACTACTGGTGAAGGCATTACCAGATTTGGCGAGCTGTCGGATGAGAACATCAGTTTTACATCTGCCTGGCTCCCACTGTCTCATGTGGTCATTGATGGGCCATCGGGGTGTGTTCCCCTCTGTGGGCTCCGTCAAGCTACCTTCTGCATCACCTCTCGATGCACACGTCAGCTCGGGATGACCCAGGATGTAGTGAGGGTTCCCTTATCCTTCCGGGGAGGAGCTCTCTCGGCTGCATTTGCTTCTCGGTATCATGATCTGTGGGGCAAACTACCAGTGAAGACCGTTATCCCGAGGATCGGCAATCACTTTGTGTCTTCGACTATTGAGTACAAGAAGTGGATCCTTAGTCCAGCATCTGATAACAGGACTCGAGGACTCAAGCATCTGATCGGCGAGAGCAGCAGCAGGACTGAGCTTAGCTTATATATGTATTTCTTTTGATGCTACATTTCTTTTTAATATAGAACTAGGAAATGACAAAAATGAAAAGAATAATATTCCTTCTATTTCACGAAATTGTGTACATTTTCATATAATTTCAGCATACATGATCAGTTTTGGCATTTACTCAGCTGCTTACGCACTGTAATACATGAAACCAAATTTTAACAACATCAACTCCTGTTACCAATCGGCCCTCTCGGGTTTTCACGATTGGACATTTTCTCTCATGCCTCTAATTTTTGCACAGGATGCCTTTTTTTGGTTTTCACCCTGTCGAGGCGCCCAATTTTAGCACAGCCGCCTTTTTTCGATTTTCGACCTACAGGGCATTTTATTCTCTTCTTTTTATTTTGGTCTTTAGCCATGGAACCTTTCGAGTTTGTCGACGTTGATCGTCTCTTTGAATTCGTTCCCATCACTATCCGACAAGATTACGGCTCCTTTGGACAATAGCTTCTTAAGGATATACGGCCCCTCCCATGTCGGTCTGAATTTCCCTCTAATATCTGGTATGCCTGGCCTCATCTGCTTGAACACCAAGTCCCCTTCTCTCAGCGGATGCTTTCTCACCTTTTTTCTGAAAGTTCTTGCCAATCTCTTCTGGTAAATCTGGTTATGATAATAAACTTTCAGCCTACTCTCATCCAGTAAGTTCAAGTGCTGTAGCCTCTGCCGCGCCCATTCGGCCTCCGGAATTTGGGCCTCCATGACCACCCTCAGTGATTTGAGCTCTATCTCAATTGGCAATACTGCTTCCGTCCCGTATACCAAGGAAAAAGGTGTAGTGCCTGTAGACGTCCTTACCGTCGTTCTATATCCCCACAGGGCAAAGGGTAACTTTTTTGCCCAGTCTTTGTAGGTTTGGACCATCTTAGACAGGATTTTCTTCACATTTTTATTTGCGGCCTCTACCGCTCCGTTTGCTTGTGGCCGGTATGGAGAGGATTTATGATGCTCGGCACCATACTTCTTGAGGAGCTTCCTGGTTTTTCCCATGAACTGCACCCCATTATCAGACACTATGTGGTGAGGGAGACCATATCTGCAGATCAGATTTCTCTCTATGAACTTGGCCATATCCCTCGTGTCAATTTTCTTGAAGGATTCCGCCTCTACCCATTTGGTGAAATAGTCAATTGCAACTATGATGTACCTGTGCCCATTGGATGCCGTAGGGCGAATCTCTCTAATGATATCTATCCCCCAAGCAGCGAAAGGCCAAGGTGATGTCAGGTTATGTAACTCTGATACTGGCAGGTGTTTCAAGTCTGCGTATTGTTGGCACAACTGGCATTGCTTAACATATCTTGAGCAGTCATTGTCTATCGTAAGCCAATAGAAGCCTTGTCTCATGATCTTCTTGGCCAAGGTCAAACCGTTCATGTGGGCCCCACAGACACCTGCATGGGTTTCCTCCATCACCTTGCGGGCTTCTTTTTCATTCAAGCACCTGAGCCAAATCCCGTCCGACTGTCTTTTGTACAACACCCCTTCTAAGGATATGAACTGAGTAGATAGCTTCTGGATCATCCTCTGGTCTTTCTCAGTAGCTTCTTCTGGAAATTTATTGTTTTCCAAGTAATTCATGATGTCGAAGTACCATGGTTTCCCGTCCGCCACTTCTACCTCCATTACGGGTTCGGTCTCAAAGCTGGGCTTCTCAGAACTCGAAATTAGCACTGGCTTCATAGCCACTCCTTCAGGGTTATCCCACATAGACACTAAGGTTGCCAACGCATCAGCTAGACGATTCTCATCTCTCGGCACGAAGTGGAAGGTGCAAGTCTCAAACTGCCCGCATACCTCTTTCAAATATTCAATATAGGGTACCAGCCGTTCTTCTTTTACAGCCCACTCACCTCGGATCTGGTTGATCACCAAGGATGAGTCGCCAAAGACTTCTACATTCTTTGCCCCCAATGCCGCTAAAGCTTCTAACCCAAAAGTGCATGCTTCATATTCGGCTTCATTATTGATCGCTCTGTACCTCAGCTTCTTGGCTAGGGGGAGTTTCTCATTATCTGGGGTTGTCAGGACGATTCCAACTCCGGCCCCTCTATTATTCACTGCCCCGTCGAAGTGTAACTGCCAACCCTGGATAGAAATCGCGACTATGCTTTCATCAGAAAAGGTAAACTCGGGAGTGTCTCCTTGAATAGGATGCTCAGCAAGAAATTCGGCTACGGCTCGCCCCTTAATAGTTTTGCGAGTGATGTATTGCACATCGAACTCCTGTAGCAAGAGCAGCCACCTCCCCATCTTACCAAGCAAAGATGGGGCTTCCTGCAAATATCTTAACGGATTCTGCTTGGCCACTGCCTGAACTTTGTATGAATGGAAGTAATGTCTCAGCTTCTTTGATGCCCAAATCACTGCAAGGCAGATCTTCTCTACTTCACAATATTTGATCTCATAGGCCAGGAACTTCTTGTTGAGGTAATAAATTGCAAATTCCACCCCAAATTCGTCCTCTTGAGCCATCATGGCACCCACAGAACTGCCCTCTACTGCCAGATACAAGATAAGTGGCTTGATCGGCTACGGCAGCCTTAGCACTGGCGGATTCAACAGGTATTCCCTGATGCTATCAAAAGCCTTCTGACAGTCTTTGTTCCAGACCACAGGTTGATTCTTTCTAAGCAGCTTAAAAACAGGCTCGTATATCGAAGTGAGCTTGGCAATAAATCGGCTGACATACTGCAGTTTGCCCAGGAAACTCCTTACATCCTTCTCCTTTTACGGCACAAGCATCTCTCTGATGGCCTTTACCTTGTCCGGGTCAATTTCTATTCCCCTCTGACTGACGACATGTCCCAATAGCTTTCCTGAAGTTACTCCGAAAATGCACTTCTTGGGGTTAAGCCGCAGATTATACTTGTCGATCCTGGTGAAGAACTTCTCTAGAGCTTCAAAGTGTCCCTCTCGGGTGGCTGATTTGACCATCATGTCGTCGACATACACTTCTACCTCTTTGTGGATTAGGTCACTTAAGATCTTTGTCGCCATCCTTTGGTACGTGGCCCCTGCATTCTTCAGGCCGAAAGGCATGACTCGGTAGGCGTAGGTCCCCCATTCCGTGATGAAAGCGGTCTTGACCCGGTCAGCTATTTTGTTCAGGATCTGGTTGTAGCCCACATAACCATCTCCAAAGCTGTACAACCCACAATTGGCGGCACTATCTATCAACACATCGATATGAGGTAGTGGAAAATCATCTTTAGGGCAGGCCTTATTCAGATCTCGATAATCCACAGACACCCTGACCTTTTCATTCTTTTTCGCTACGGGGACCACATTTGCCAACCACGTAGGATACTGTACTTCAACAAGGAACTTGGCTTCAATCTGCTGTCGAATTTCTTCCTTGACCTTGTCTGCCCATTCTGGCCTGAGCCTTCTCAACTTCTGTTTCACAGGCTTGTAATCTGGGTAAGTCGGGATAGCATGTTCTGCCATATCTCGGTCAATTCCTGACATGTCCTCATAGGTCCAGGCAAAGACTTTTTCATGTTTTCTTATTATTCTCTCAAAATGTTTTCTCTCCTCAGGAGTTATATTTGATGCTATTAGAATTTCTCTCGGATTTTCCGAGGTTCCAAGATTAAAAGGCGTTGTATCAGTGGAATCAATGTCAAAAATTGATGGAATATGATCATGTGCATGCATGTTGAAATCAACAGAAACATCGCACAAGTAAGAGAAATTGTTTGCCTTATTAATAATATTATAATTGTCATTTACATCATAAAAGAGTTCTAGAATAAAAAGACAGTCTAAGCTAGAGTCTTCTTCTGCCGCTCCAGAGGTTGATGCTGTCGCTGCTTGTTCACTAGTTTCCTGATTTAGCAGAGGCCCCACAGGCATGTCGGAGGAAATCTTCAAACCCCCCATTTCCAGTTCTAATTCTGCTATCTTCTCTTTCCCTTTCAGCCTGGCAGTTATCATCTCCTCGGTAACGACCTCTTCAAGCTCGCATCTGTCCCAAGTGATACCCTGAGTCATGACCTCCTCATCCCAGAAGTCTTCAGCAGTCTTGATAAACCCGACTCTCCAGTCAAATACATCATTAAAGATCTCGAACCCAGGGACAATCCTCCCCTTCACCCATTGCGGTTCATCTTCGCCAGTATATGAGCAAATTGAGGATGCTGGCACGAAGCTTTCTGAAATGTGAGGGATCTTGTCTGCCGCCTTCTTCTTGCCGAAGCCGCCTCTGTACCCCAAACCTTTTCGGTTCTTCTGACCTCGAGTGGTGATCGCAGTTTGCAAACCCTGAGAGTTTCTGCCCAAACCAGCCCCGGGGAGATAGTGCATCTTCTTCAACATATTAACCATAGCTGGGTTATCCACTGACCCGTGCTCTTCCCTTATCATGGACACATGGAAGCCACTAAACGGCTGATTAGCTATTTCAAGCGTTGAGACCTGGTTCTCCCTGGCTGCCTTGATAGTCACCACCTCCCCTTCATGTGGGAACTTTATCATTTAATGCAGCATGGATGGCACTCCTCCTAATTTGTGAAACCAGGGTCTCCCAAGTAGAGCTGAGAAGTTAGCAGGGATGGGCAGAACCAAATTCTACTTCCACTTCAATGGGTCCTGTCTTGACCAAAGTCTTAAAGGTTCCCGAGGCTTGCCTCCTTGAATTATCGTAGGCTGTGATAGTCAGATCTGATCCACTGAGCATATCTTCGCTTAAACCAAAAGCCTGCAGAGCTATCAGGGGGCACACATTGATAGAAGACCCATCATCTACCATAACGCAAGCAGTGTACTTGTCGTTAATCTACGCTTTGATGTACAGGGGTTTGTTATGATTACGGCCCTCGACCGGTAGGTCGGCATCAAAAAAGACCAATCTCTCCTCGGATCCTCCCTTGACTAAGCCCAAAAGCTCTGATGGGGAAATCGTGGTGGCAACCGTGGCCTCAACCAAAGCCTCTACTATCTTCTGCCTATGAGAGGGGGACTGTCTCAAAAGATCCCAGATGGATATTTGAGCCGCAATTTTCTTCAATTGCTTGACAATCTGATTCTCCTCTGGCTCTTTCTTTGCTGGCGTCTGCGCTGGCTCAGGTAGCCTCGTAACCTCGGGGACCACTCTCCCGCTTCTCGTTACAGCCCCTATTTCTTCTTTGTCTTCATCAGACCCCCACAAGTCAAGGTTCATCTCTCCCTCCTCCTCGGCTTCTCCGCCACTCTCACTGCTAGACCAGCAATCAAGGATTGCCATGACTGCTCTCTCTTCTCTATCTTCAGAACAATCAGCAGCACAACTCTCGCTCCCATACAGATCTTGTAGCACGTACCACTCTGGCAAGCTAGATCCGATCATAAACACGGTGGTGGTACGGCATTATAACCGGGCTTCTTCTCAGTTTCCCTCTTCTCAGGGTCAGAAATCTGCTTGCTATCAATTAAGTCTTGGATAGAGTGTCATATGGCTTTGTACTTATCTGTGATATGGCCTGAGTGCTAGTAAAATGCACAGAATTCATTGTCTTTGTGCCCAGGCTTTCCCAGCATCAAAGCAGGTCTAGGAGCTAAGGGCTGCAATTTTCCCTCCTTCATTAACCTCCTCAAGACCCAAGATAATGGTCTCCCCAAGTTCGAAAACTTCCTCTGGGTGGTTACCTCAGTAGCAGACACCTCACCTGTTCTTCTGGTGCTACCATTGGGACCCGCCGGCCTACTGGTTCCTTGACCGGGGTTAGCCCTTTTGGCAAAATTATCATTGTTAGCCTTCCTAGCCAAGAACTCTCCTTCTGCCTCGATGGCTATATCCTTGAGAGACTCCCAGTCCTTCAACCCCTTCATCTTCAACCCATCTTTCAAGTATGGGCTTGCGTTCTTGATGAATAAACGAATCTGATCCTGGGTGTCAGGCTTCCTCCGCATCTCCATTACTCGGTTTCGCCATCGGGTGAGATAATCATGGAAAGATTCTCCGGCCTTCTGCTGGAGCAGTTCAAGATCTTTTAGAGTCACTTCTATTTTGGTATTGCAATCATACTGCTTCAAAAACTCCTCAGTGAGCATATCCCAATCTTCTTTAGTGCGACGGTCAAGACTATGATACCAGTCGATGGCATGGGCGGTCAGACTCAGGCAAAAGTATTCTACTTCTGCTTCTTAGACAACATGGTCCCCTTCATGACCAGAGAATACTATTTCACATGAGCAGTTGGGTCAGAAATTCCATCAAATTTAGGCACGTCTAGCATTTTAAAGTTATAAGGGATCGGGTCCTCTCCCTCCAATTCCTTATTCTCTGGGTTCATCCCTTGACCCCTGCTCAACATACGAGCCATAGCTTCGAACCTCTCTTCCATCTTCTTTAAAATGAAGTCATTGGTCTGAGGTGCTTTCCCCCTCTCAGATGCAAGGCTCATCCTATCATCTTCGATATCATCATCAATTCTCAGCACAGGCCTTCTTCTCTGCTCTCCCGAGGCCACTGATCTCAACTCTACTGGCGGCGGCCTAACAGGCTCTTCTCGTCTTTCGGCCCTTTCTTCCTCTGGCTCATTCTGTCTCACTGGAGGAGGAGGTGGAGGATTCTGTGGAGCATTCTATGGAGCATTCTACTGCGCCAAGGCGGTCAATATATTCATCATTCTACCCTCAAATTCCTCAAATCGCCGACCCACTTCTTCCGCGATTATGGCCCTTGTGGCGTGGTTTGCCATCTGAGATACAGTACCACTGATTTCTGATAAGATTTCTGGTAGACCCTCTCTATCTGACAGCTCAGGAGTAGGAACTCGGATCAATCGTCCGGTTGGTGATCTAGTCCACCTGGGCAGATCTATGATGGCTGCAGGGACAAGACGTTAGGCATGATGCATGAAATGCAGGTATAATGCATGGTCGTGATATGCAGCATTCACAGAGCACAGGCAAGCAAATAGGTCCTTCCACCCTTATTTCTCCCGCACACGTGGTCGTGCAGTCTCTTTCCTAGGTGGGATTAGCCCAAGGGTCAACGAGGGACCCAATGGACACGCATGGTGCACGGCAAAAAACCGGTAGCATGACACTCCTATGCTAATGTACAAGCGAATGGATAATGATCGTCACGTATTTGGACGTTCCATAAATTTCGACATGGCCCTATCGGGGCATAATAGCCTTTGGCTAGGTTACCAAGCGAGACATCTGGACTCACCCAATACATGAGGATCCATACAGCAAGCATGAAATTAGGGTTCATTTCACCTGTGGAAAGTAACTACGGACATTACATGAGCTTTGGACAAGGGAGATGTTTCTTTAAGGCTACCCAAGCATGATCCCTGCCGACAGGTCTATCTCATCATGAGCATAACGACCGATCGGGTCATCATTTTGATATACCATTGAGGTACGTGGCTTGGGCTGGTGATTATCCTTAACACTTCCCCAAATTGAGTGAAAATTGTGTCGTGCTTCGGGAACGCACCGGGGCTAAAAGAGGGACCAAACTAGCGTATTCTAAGGCTCTAATGATATGCGAATGCAATTTTGAGAGAAAGAGAATTTATGAATTAAATTTTAATCATAAATGTTAAACGAGGTATTTTCAAATTGAAATCTCGAACCATAAACGTCCCCAGTGGAGTCGCCACTGTGACGCGCGCCGGATCCCCGCAGCTACCCGTTCGACCGCCCGCTTTAGGGCGATCGGGGCATTTGTGGGTCCGTTGGCATCTTGCAATAAATCGCAAGTGCGTCTATGTTGGGCAACAAGGAGGTATCATGGAGTCGCCACCCAATAGAACATTGGGAAAGTTACTCTCGCCTCGGAGAGCCTAAGACTGCGCTTGGTATCCATTTTGGGCCAGCCAGAGAGGTCTTGGAAGGTAAACCTCTCGCCCTAAGGAGCCTAGGATTAGCGCTAAAGTCTCGTGGCACAAAAAGGTGTCTTGCAGGGTAGACCTCTAGCCTCTTTGAGCCCAAAGACCAGAGCTGGGTCCGGGATTTCTCATCTATTTCTACCTCGATTATTTTATGATCAAATTTTAATTGTCATTGATTCGCTCTCTCTCCACACGATGCAATTAATTGAAGGCACATTTATTCACATTCGGAAAGCAGTAAATGAGCAAAATAAGTAGTAAAAAGCGATAAATTACAATAATACAAGGAGCAGAATACAACTCCCTTTTATAAATGTGCGATACATACACGAATCGGGGCATTATTTATTTTTTTGAGGACTTTGGTCCTCGCATGCACCATTATTAAAAGTGGATGTTTTTATTTGTGATGATAGTTATTGGATAAAAATAGGGCATTGGACCCTCGCTTTTGATGTAAACCTCATTTTATTGAATATAAAACATTGAGTCATTTTATACATTAACGAGATATGAAAAGAGTACATCCATATACATAAAATCAATAAAAGAAGTGATCAAGAAGATTAGGAAACTAAACCGGACGAAATCCTCCAAATATGGTAGGTAGCCGCTCCAACTCGGGATAGTCCAAGAGAATCAATATACACTCATAGAAAGTTAAAAGATGTCAATATACATAAAATCAATATATGGGAATCCAAAGGGACTTGAAAAAGACAGAAAATCATTTAAAAGGGAAGAGGCAGAACCCACCGACGGCCTCTTTTAGGTGACCGACGGGCGTCAGTCAAGATAATCGACATGTCCGTCTGTCACTCAAAAGGAGGGCGTCTGTAGGTGAGGTGACCGATGGGCGTCGGTGAAAGAGATGACCCGTCGGTCACCACTGTCTCCAAAAAAACAGGAGAGAGAAAACTCTTTTCAAAGCCAAAAAAGAGGTTTTATCATAAAAATATATAAAGAGAGACAAAATAAAGAAGAATGATGGCAATATTGAAAGAATCAACAAATAAAGAATAAATATGAAATGATATGGAGAAGGAATCCGGAATATTTACCCTCAGATAATCGCTTTGGATGAGATTCTTGTGTTGGTTAGAGCCCCGTGCGTTCCATGAGAAGCAAAGATGAAGGATCAAAGAACGAAAAATAGACTATTTCTTCTTTAATCCTTCAAAAGACTGATTTTGGAATCAAAATCTAAAGAAAACTAATTAGTTTTAGCTCCTTTTGATCGATTTGATCCTCCTTTGAAATGGATTTCTTTTTGAAATGTGTTCGCTGGAGGAGAGAGAAAATATGCTTGAATTTTGGCAAAGTTTCCCCTCTGGAAAATTTTTTGGAACCCTTTTCTATTGAAAATTCGGAGCTTTTATAAGCCAGACACGACCGACGGGCGTCGGTGTATGGAGGCGGGAGTCAGAAGAATCCTTCTGACACAAGGATTCGTCCGACGGCCCTGCCACATCGACCGACGGGCGTCGGAAGGGTTGCGTGCTCCGGGAAACTAGGCGGCATTCTGACAGGGGCGGTGACTTTCCGACGGGCATCGGAAAATACCACAAGCCGTAGGTGACCCTAAGCGACGGGCTTACTTCACAGACGGGCTGGCCGTCTGTGGAGGAAAAAAAGCCTTTTGACTCGAAAATCCCCTATTTTCTCCCCCTCTGCCTACGAAAGGTAAAAAGACTCATTTCTCGTGGAACGTGGGACAAAAACCCCCAAATCCAAACCATTTATACAGGCTAGGATACTGATTTCATCACAGGGTAATTTCTGATCCGGACCGCTCCGGAACACGATGCTTACAATTGAGGCCTCCAAGACACCTCTTGTGTCCTAAAAAAGGCCCAAATTGCACAGTCTTAGGCACCATGAGGCGAGAGGGCCACCCTAATGTTCTATTAGGTTGGATGCCTCCAAGACACCTCTGGTTTTCCCAAGCGTGAGGCTAGAGGACCATCCTATCAATAGGGTGGAAGCCTCCAAGACACCTCCAGCTTGCCTATAATGGACATAGCAGTGTTGTCTTAGGTTCACTGACGCTAGACGACCTTTCCCAATATTTTATTGGGTGGCGACTCCAAGAAACCTCGTTGTTGCCCAAAATGGACGCACTTGTAATTTATTACAAGTTTTCATAACCCTCATCCTGATCGCCCTGAAAGCGGACGGTTCGGGGCGCCCCAGGGTTCGGCACGCATCACACTACCTCTTTTCTCGTAGTGTAGAAAACATTGCAGAAGTGTCTACAAGGATCCCCTTTGTTTTTGGTCACTGGTCTGGCTTTTACCCATGTGCGGGATAACAATAGCTATTTCACAATCTAAAAAACCCTAGAAGATTAAGAGAAAATGAGTGTGACTATGAACAAACAACCTTGCGGCGTTAATAATTCTCGTTACCGAAATCTGATATCTCTTATTTATTTATAGAGATCTTGAATACTAGGGATTCATCTTTAGTATAACTCAAACTCTTACTGAGAGAGAAATAGATAATTCAAATCAGATTAAGATACTCAATTCTATCTGGATTTGGACTTTATTCAAAATAGAGTAATGGACATATCTCAACTCTATCAGAAAATAACATGTTGAAGTGAATTAATAGGGCAACCGAATAAAAAAATATGCTAATTTCCTTTAATTGGAATGCTGATTTTTGTATATATTAATAACTTTAATCAATTCTTAATTCTTAATGATTCAATATGAATTATGCTCTGATACAATTTGTTGTAAATTCCCTAAATCTCGAATTATACATGTATACATGTGTGTGTGTGTGTGTGTGTATATATATATATATATATATATATATATATGTATATATATATATATACACATATACACATATGTATATATATATATATACACATGTATACATATACATCTATACATATATACATGTGTGTGTGTGTATATATATATATATACATATATATATGTATATGTATAGATGTATAGATGTATATGTGTATATGTGTATATGTATGTATATATATATATATATATATATATATATATATATATATATATATATAACAACTATTGACATGGTTCGAAAATTGCTTATATGGCATTCAACTGCACACGGACTCTTTAGTGGTGAAGGCCTTGATTCAGAACTATTTAGTCCAGCGGATTTTGGTAAACACAGGTAGTGCAGTCAATCTCATCACCATACAGGCATACAAGACGTTAAAAATGTCTACCAACATCTTAGAGCTAGTGTCTGCCCCACTCATTGGAATATCTGGACATCCGGTCAAGGTAGAGGGATCAGTGAAATTATCGCTACAGCTCGGGGACAACTAGGTAATTCGTACTTGTACCGGTTACTTTATGGTAGTGGACATTCCTCTGGCTTACAATGTCATTTTTATAAGGTCAATACTAGCCAGGGCAGATGCATACATTTTTATGCGAAAACTATTGTTAAAAGCTCCCACCTCAAGAGGCATTATGGTGCTTCGGGGAAATAAGAAAGTAGCTTGGGAAACGTACGTTACAATGTTGAAGGAAGCAAACCATGTACTTCTGTTGGATGCCTTGGATGTTTCAACTGATGATGCTCAGAACGCTGAGCCATTGGACTCACTGCAGAAAGTTGAGCTCGCACCGGGCAAGACCGTTAAAGTTGGTTGTAGACACCGGGTGCCGAGGTAGCCCAGATTAGAGTTACCCAATGAGAATATTGATACCTGTTATACAGGAAGAAGGATGAAATTGTAGGTTTTCGTCTATAAATCCCATGAACTTTAAAAGTTACTTCTAACCGAAAGTCTTTTGGGCTCTCCCATATTTTGGAAAAGTTTTCTTTCTAAAAAAAATCATTTTTTTTGTTGATCGATGCCCATCGGTCGTCAACGATGTTCGTCAGATAAGTCGAGGCACGGACGCATGTCACATGGATGGGTTAAGTTCACCTCTCGCTCAAGGGATGCCCATCCCTCACGAGAGAGGTTGCCCATTGCTCGCGTATGAGGGACACCGTGCCTCATACGGGAAGCCCGTCTGTTATTCCGTTAGCAAGAATGGATGTTCGGTATTTTTTGACTGATGCCCGTTGGTCATGACTTGATAACGATTTTTCTCTTTTTCCTTCAACAGTGATGGTTTTAAATTCTAATTTTAAAGGATAAATGTTACATTTAATCTTTATCTTTGAGGATAATTCTTAATTACCTGATTTTATCTCGAAGGATAAATCACATATTTAGTATTTATCTATAAGGATAATTATAAATATTTACATTTATCTTTAAAGATAATTCTAGACTATTTATCCCTAAAGATAAATTAAATATTAATATTTATCTTTAAGGATAAATCAAAAGAGTTTTTATTTATCTCCAATTATAATGCTAGCCTATAAATAAAATGAAGGAGGGCATTAAAAAAATATTAAAGGCTTTTGGAGGGAAAAATTTGGAGAGATTTTTAGAGAGAGAACACATCTATTTTTCAAAGAAAATTATTACTTTTCTCCTTAAATTCGTTTCTTTATTTATTCTGTAAGCATTAACTGAGGAAGGGAAATTAATTCTCTTTTCTTAGTTTTATTCCTACATAAATTCTATTATCTTTGAAAATAATTTTTTTAGAAAGAAAGTGATTTTCAATTCAAGCAATTCTTGTGGAAATCGAGGAGATCTGCAATATTCATTACCTTTCGGAGATCAGCATCTGAGGGTAAATATTCTGGGATCAAAGTAGCCATTGTTGCATTGACTTTAACATTTGACATTGAAATTTGTGATTTGGTTTCAAGATGTAAATTGGTTTGTTTTCTTGGTAATTCTAATATTTTCATGTTAAATTTTCTTTATTTGGTGATTATTTGACTCAAATGTGTGAAATAATGGCTTAAGATCTATAAAAAAGTAAGAAATTTGAGTTTTCAAACATTTGGTTATGGAGTTTTATCGTTACTTTTGAATTTTAGAGATGACCGACGAGAAGAAGGTCTCACCGACGTAATGGAAGGCTTCTTCAGCCCATCGGTCACCTCTGGGATGACCAACCTTCGTCGCTTTTCCGCCGTCCCTGGGTCTTTTCCCCTTCCTTTTTTTATTGTTTTAACCTCTTTCTTCATATTATGTTTTGTTTTAGTAATTTAAGGTATGTTATTTTAATATTTCCTACTATTTTATTACTTTTTAGCTTTATGATATTTTATTGTGATGCTGCTAACATATTTATTTTGTTGTTTTTTGTGAGTTTTCATTTGTTGAGTGTTAGATGCCAAATGTGGAGGATTTAGGTGAGATGTGATTTTGAGAAGTCGCTTGGGTTCAACCTTTTCACTTTTTTATTTTTTATGTTAATTAATCTTTTATATTTTTATTAATCATAATAAATATTGTTTTTATGTTCATTAATCTAAAGGCATTTAAAGATTTTTCTAGTTAAAATAAGGTTTTTCTTGAATAAAATGGGCTAATGTCCTGGTTTTCCTTCAAAATATTGACTAAAGGTTGTTTCCATAATTATGTATACGAGGGAACCAATATTCTCAATTCGAATAAATTTCTCATTTTATGTATAATTTTCTATTTCTATTTGGGGTTATATTCCGCCCCTATTTTTATAGTAAGTTAGTATACTATCATTATTTTATTTTAAGATTATGTTATTTATTGGTTTCATGGTGTGCTTGAATTGCGCTTTAATAATTGCATAAATTGTATGAGAAAAAGAATGAAATTTAAATTTAAAACTCATTTATAACTTTGATTAAGACATGAATAAGAGTAAAGTTCCAAACTCTCTCCAGTCTTAGCTTTCATGAGATTAAAATACTTATTGTGTTGTTTTTTGTGAGTTTTCATTTGTTGAGTGTTAGATGCCAAATGTGGAGGATTTAGGTGAGATGTGATTTTGAGATGTTGCTTGGGTTCATCCTTTTCACTTTTTTATTTTTTATGTTAATTAGTCTTTTAGATTTTTATTAATCACAATAAATATTATTTTTATATTCGTTAATCTAAAGGCATTTAAAGATTTTTCTAGTTAAAATAAGGTTTTTCTTTAATAAAATGGGCGAATATCCTAGTTTTCCTCCAAAATATTGCCTAAAGGTTGTTTTCATAATTATATATGCGAGGGAACCAATGTTCTCAATTCGAATAAATGTCTCATTTTATGTATGATTTTCTATTAATATTTGGGGTTATATTCCGCCCCTATTTTTATTGTAAGTTAGTATACTTTTATTATTTTATTTTAAGATTATGTTATTTATTGCCTTCAAGGTGTGCTTGAATTGCACTTTAATAATTGCATAAATTGTATGAGAAAAGGAATAGAATTTTAAATTCAAAACTCATTTATAACTTTGATTAAGATAAAAATAAAAGTAAAGTCCCGAACTCTCTCCGGTCTTAGGTTTCATAAGGTTAAAATATTTATTTTGTTGTTTTTTGTGAGTTTTCATTTGCTGAGTGTTAGATGCCAAATGTGGAGGATTTAGGTGAGATGTGATTTTGAGACATCGCTTGGGTTCATCCTTTTCACTTTTTTTATTTTTTTTATGTTAATTAGTCTTTTAGATTTTTATTAATCATAATAAATATTATTTTCATGTTCGTTAATCTAAAGGCATTTAAAGATTTTTCTAGTTAAAATAAGGTTTTTCTTTAATAAAAGGGGCCAATATCCTGGTTTTCCTCCAAAATATTACCTAAAGGTTGTTTTCATAATTATATATGCGAGGGAACAAATATTCTCAATTCGAATAAATGTCTCATTTTATGTAAGATTTTCTATTAGTATTTGGGGTTGCATTCAGCCCCTATTTTTATTGTAAGTTAGTATACTTTTATTATTTTATTTTAAGATTATGTTATTTATTGCTTTCATGGTGTGCTTGAATTGCATTTTAATAATTGCATAAATTGTATGAGAAAAGGAATAAAATTTTAAATTCAAAACTCATTTATAACTTTGATTAAATATAAATAAAAGAAAAGTTTTAAACTCTCACTGGTTTTAGGTTTCATGAGGTTAAATATTTATTTTGTTGTTTTTTGTGAGTTTTCATTTGTTAAGTGTTAGATGCCAAATGTGGAGGATTTAGGTAAGATGTGATTTTGAGACGTCGCTTGGGTTCATCCTTTTCACTTTTTTTTTTTTATGTTAATTAGTCTTTTAGATTTTTATTAATCATAATAAATATTATTTTTATGTTCGTTAATCTAAAGGCATTTAAAGATTTTTCTACTTAAAATAAGGTTTTTCTTTAATAAAATGGGCCAATGTCCTGGTTTTCCTCCAAAATATTGCCTAAAGGTTGTTTTCATAATTATGTATGCAAGGGAACCAATGTTCTCAATTCGAATAAATGTCTCATTTTATGTATGATTTCTATTAATATTTGGGGTTGTATTCCGCCCCTATTTTTATTGTAAATTAGTATACTTTTACTATTTTATTTTAAGATTATGTTATTTATTGCTTTCATGGTGTGCTTGAATTGCGTTTTAATAATTGCATAAATTGTATGAGAAAAAGAATAGAATTTTAAATTCAAAACTGATTTATAACTTTGATTAAGATATAAATAAAAGCAAAGTCCCGAACTCTCTTCGGTCTTAGGTTTCATGAGGTTAAAATATTTATTTTGTTGTTTTTTGTGAGTTTTCATTTGTTGAGTGTTAGATGCCAAATGTGGAGGATTTAGGTGAGATGTGATTTTAAGATGTCGCTTGGGTTCATCCTTTTCACTTTTTTATTTTTTTTTATGTTGATTAGTCTATTAGATTTTTGTTAATCATAATAAATATTATTTTTATGTTCGTTAATCTAAAGGCATTTAAAGATTTTTCTAGTTAAAATAAGGTTTTTCTTTAAAAAAATGGGCAATGTCCTAGTTTTCCTCCAAAATATTGCCTAAAGGTTGTTTTCATAATTATGTATGCGATGTGAATGTCTCATTTTATGTATGATTTTCTATTAATATTTGGGGTTGTATTCAGCCCTTATTTTTATTGTAAGTTAGTATACTTTTATTATTTTATTTTAAGATTATGTTATTTATTGCTTTCATGGTGTGCTTGAATTGTGTTTTAATAATTGCATAAATTGTTTGAGAAAAGGAATAAAATTTTAAATTCAAAACTCATTTATAACTTTGATTAAGATATAAATAAAAGTAAAGTTCTGAACTTTCTCTGGTTTTAGGTTTCATGAGGTTAAATATTTATTTTGTTATTTTTTGTGAGTTTTAATTTGTTGAGTGTTGGATGCCAAATGTGGAGGATTTAGGTGAGATGTGATTTTGAGGCGTCGCTTTCATCCTTTCACTTTTTTTTTTTATGTTAATTAATCTTTTAGATTTTTATTAATCATAATAAATATTATTTTTATGTTCGTTAATCTAAAGGCTTTAAAAAATTTTCTAGTTAAAATAAGGTTTTGTAGGTTGTTTTCATAATTATGTATGCGAGGGAACCAATATTCTCAATTCGAATAAATATCTCATTTTATGTATGATTTTCTATTAATATTTGGGGTTGTATTCCGCCCCTGTTTTTATTTTAAGTTAGTTTACTTTTATTATTTTATTTTAAAATTATGTTATTTATTGCTTTCATGGTGTGCTTGACTTGCACTTTAATAATTGCATAAATTGTATGAGAAAAGGAATAGAATTTTAAATTCAAAACTCATTTATAACTTTGATTAAGATATAAATAAAAATAAAGTCTCGAACTCTCTCCGGTCTTAGGTTTCATGAGGTTAAAATATTTATTTTGTTGTTTTTTGTGAGTTTTCATTTGTTGAGTGTTAGATGCCAAATGTGGAGGATTTAGGTGAGATGTGATTTTGAGACGTCGTTTGGGTTCATCCTTTTCATTTTTTTATTTTTTTTATGTTAATTAGTCTTTTAGATTTTTATTAATTATAATAAATATTATTTTTATGTTCGTTAATCTAAAGGCATTTAAATATTTTTCTAGTTAAAATAAGATTTTTCTTTAATAAAAGGGGCCAATATCCTGGTTTTCCTCCAAAATATTGCTTAAAGGTTGTTTTCATAATTATGTATGCGAGGGAACCAATGTTCTCAATTCAAATAAATGTCTCATTTTATGTATGATTTTCTATTTCTATTTGGCGTTGTATTCTGCCCTATTTTTAAGTCAGTATACTTTTATTATTTTATTTTAAGATTATGTTATTTATTGGTTTCATGGTGTGGTTGAATTACGCTTTAATAATTGCATAAATTGTATGAGAAAAGGAATGAAATTTTAAATTCAAAACTCATTTTTAACTTTAATTAAGATATGAATAAGAGTAAAGTCCCGAACTCTCTCCGGTCTTAGGTTTCATGAGGTTAAATGAACCTTTTCAGTGTTCTATTGGGAAAAGAATTCCAAAATATCTCTTGTGGCCCAAAATAGACTCAGACGCATTGTCGTAGTCTCAATGAGGCTAGATGAACTATCCCTATATTCTATTGGGTGGCGACTCAAAAATACTTCTTATTGTCCAAAATAGATGCTCTTGTAATTTTCTTACAAGTGTTATGAATCTCTCTCGAAAAACCCTAAAAGCAGGTTTTTGGGGCCCCCGGGGTTCCGCGCGCATCACATCAAAGCAGGAAAAAAAGGGGAAGAAATGTCAACACTCATTGTAGTATTGGCAGATTTTGTGGATGTGTTTACCTGGCAGCGTTCGGATATCAAGGGCATATCTCCTAGAGTAATATGCTATTCACTCAATATCAGACCCGACTATAAGCCTATCAAACAGAAAAAGATGAACCATGCTCCTGAACGGCAAATAGCAATGACAGAGGAAACAAATACTCTGCTGAAAAACGAATTCATACGTAAAGTCTTATATCCGAACTAGTTGTCCAATGTGGTTCTGATAAAAAAGTCTAATGGAAAGTGGAGAATGTGTGTCGACTTTACTGACTTGAACAAGGCTTGCCCCAAAGATAGCTACCCAATGCTTAATATCAACCTTTTAGTTGATTCAATAGTTGGGTTTGAGGAATATGCGTTCCTGGATGCCTCAGCTGGTTACCACCAGATTCTAATGAACCCAACAAATGAAGAGAAGATAGCATTCATTACCCACCAAGCTACTTACTGCCATCGGTTATGCCTTTTTAGCTCAAAAATGCAGGGGCTACTTATCAAAGATTGATGAACAAGTTGTTTGCTCCTCAGCTTGGGAGGAATATAGAGGTGTATGTGGATGATATGATAGTTAAGAGTAAGGCATCTAGTGATTTCCCAACTGAACTCATAAAGACTTTCTCAATCCTTAGAAAGTTCGGTTTGAAGCTCAACCCAAAAAAGTGTGCTTTTAGGGTACAGTCCGGGAAATTCTTGGATTTCATAATCTTGAAAAGGGGAATAGAGGCCAATCCGGCAAAGATTCAAGCCATCTTAGAGATGAAACTGCCGAAGTCCATTAGAGAAGTGCAGAAGCTTAATGGAAAGGTAATAGCCCTTGGCCATTAGCTTAGTGGGGAATTGATATTCTTGGCCCTTTTTTCGTTGGCCATCGGATAGCGAAAATTCTTAGTAGTTGCGGTTGATCATTTCACAAAATGGGTGGAAGCAGAGCCACTGGCTACAATTACCCCTACAATTATAATCAAGTTTGTTTAAAAGTCAGTAATTATAAGGTTCGAAATCCCGCACATAATTATCACTGATAATGGTAAGCAGTTCAATTACTTTTCCTTCAAGAATTACTGTGCAGAGCTAAAAATTCAATTGTGTTTTACCTTGGTATACCATCCAGAATCAAACGGCATGACTGAGGTAACAAACCGAACTATACTAGCCGAGTTAAAGAAGAGGCTTGATGATGCGAAGGGTCTCTGGGTTGACGAGTTGAATAAGGTGCTATGGTCGTACCGAACTTCCCCACGAGCAGTGATGGGAGTCACACCTTTTTCCCTTACATATGGAGCTGAAGCAGTCATCCTATGTGAGATTGGCATCCCTAGCATCTGGACTTCATCTTACAATGCTAAGGATAATTGGGCAAATCAGTTGTGTCACCTAGATAGACTCGAAGAAATCAGAGAGTTCGCCCAGTTGCAATCTGTAATGTATAAACAATGAATATCATCATATCATGATCGGAATCTCAAGTCCAGGTGTTTTTTGGTTGGACAGCTCGTCCTGAAAAAAGCTAGCGCAGCTCATACGACTCTGGTGTTAGGAAACTCAATCCAAATTGGGAAGGCCCCTATATGGTACATGAAGTCAATAGGGGAGCTAACGGGTTGAAGGATCTCTCGGGGAAGCTACTCCTGACGCCCCCTCTTCACCTGCTTTTGATTTTTTTTTTTTTTTTTTGGCCTTTTTTCTTCACTTTTAATGCTTTTTCCTTCATTTTTTTCATAGAATTCAATCCCAAAACCTTTTATTTTCCAAACCCTTCAAATTCAACTGTTTTTTGTGTTTATTGGAATTAAATCAATTTAATTTCTTAATTAAAAATTTTGAATTTTGGGGGAGGAATAAAAGGAATTTTGGAGAGAGAATTAAGGGGGATTTTCTTTAGAAATTAAATTTGGGAATATTTTCAACTTGAAGTTGTATTATTAATAGTAACCTCAGTTCGACAGGTTCTCCATGTGAGCTCTTATTCATGCTAAGCACAGTTCAACTGGATCGCCATGTGCGCTCTTATTTCATATTAAGCTCAATTCAGCAGGTTCGCCACGAGCTCTTTTTTCATTGTAAGCTTAGTCTAGCTATATCGTTATTCGAGCATGTTTTATTAGCAATAAAAAGCTCAATTCAACAGTATCGTCATGAGCATTCTTTCAAATTATTGGCTTTTCTAGTTCAAGTATTTAATTACATCTTTTTCATATAAACTTTAATTATCAAATCTTCAAATGCTTCACTCATAACAGCTATATCGCTATCCGAGCAAACAATATTATTTATGCAAGTTTATGCAATAATTATAATGAATTTAGCAAATCATTAAGGCATTTATTCAGTTCAAAAAAATGTCCATTTTATTAATTGAAAAAGTAGTTACAATTCAAAAATCAACAACAGTCCGGATAAACTTCATCCAACTATGACCAGTCCACATTCGGATGCCAGTCCTTCACTGCTTGGATGAGTTTATCACCGAATGTAACACATTTGTCCACTGCTAGGTCTGCTGCCTGGTCCTTAAGCTCGGATCACCTTTGTTCTAGCTCGGCTCTTCTTTATTTGTTGCTTCTTGTCCACGCAAAGCTTGCTCTAAGCTGGATTCAATAGCCCAGCTCTTTTCCTTCTCTTGATTCAGACCACCTTTGGCTGTAGCAACTCTTTCCTTAGCCTCGACTATGTCGTCTTTAAAGGCAAGCATTTTCTTTTCGGCCTCTAGAGCTTGCTTCTCTACTGCTTCTACTTTTGACCCAGCTTTACCAAGTTAGTGTCGAAGTCGGAACGCTTCTTGTTCCTCCCTTTTTCAGGCAAGGATAAGTGTAATCTTCTTACCGATAGTAGCTCCTCCCAACATGCACCTCTGAAAATGAGAAGTTATGTTCTGTACATGATCAAGCAAATTAAACACATTAAATGTTCCAAGCTATTATAAGTTACCTCCACTTCATGCTTCTTCATAGCATAGCTCAATTGCTCGGCACTCAATTTGAGCAGAGGTGTGGCTTTCGAGGGAACGCATGATGTCTGATGAACGAAGGTTATGAAGTTTGGGTTTTCCTTTGACCAGGATTTTCCCTGCTGTTGCCAAAACCTACGAATGTCCTCAGTAAGAGCCTCCAGTTCTTTCGCCCATGACCTGGGATCAGGAGTATGAGCTTGTTCCCTGTCCTTGGATGGGTGCTCGGAGGTAGCAGCTCTGGTATGGGCTGATTGAGGAGAGCTGTCGTCCACACTATAGGCACTGGTAAGGGAGTTACTGAAGTTGACATGGGGCTCTGAACTGGAGCATTTGAGCTCGAAAAGTTATGGGCGAGTGTGACGTGCGTCGAACCCGATCGTTTCCCGGTACGCCCACTTTTAGGGCCCGAGAGGGTTTACGTCTAGATCTTGGGTAACATGAGATATTTTGGAATCCCTACCTAATAGAACATTGGGAAAGTTCATCTAATTCCATGAAACCTCACTCTAAGCAGTAGGCGATGGAGCAGACCGAGTGCATCAGAGGATTACAGAAGGGTATCTCCGGGCTTGCAAGCTTCTTGGGAAATTGTATACACCCGTTCGCAGAGGAACAGGCGAAGATCGAGCTTTGCTAGCCACCACAGCCTCCGTACCCAGCGTTTCCCCAATCTCCTCCAAGGATGTTTCTTACTAGCCGTACAACATTAGAGAGCAAACACCCTCTTCCAAAGCCTAACAAGACTAGCCAATGACCTCCAAAGCTAGGCCTTCGACTACCAGTGCTCACCTAGTCCACATATCGAATAGTGATTTAGATCCAGATGAGCCCACGGATTATTCAACCCTTTCCCCTTAGGAGGTATATTTTAGGGAGATTTGTCTATACATACATTTGGATGTACAAATCTTACATTTTTGCTCATTGTTATGTACATTTCTTGCTTAAATTTCATGCCTTACATTTTATAAAAAAGATATATGAGAAGGTAAAAAAAATAATAAATAAATAAAAATAATAAAAAATATAAAGAATTTAAGGCAAATAACAAAATCCCAGATATAATGAAATTAGCAATGAATTTTTGCTTTGACGCAACAAATTGATGAAAATCCTTGCATTGGCAGGGACTCTATTATTCGACAAAAATAAGGTTTCTTCGATAAACTCACAATCAGTATCAATTTTGGTTCTTCATGCAGACTCAATGTGCGATGATCACAATAAGTATCAATTGTGGTTCTTCATGCCGACTTAATGTGCGATGATCACAATCAGTATCAATTGTAGTTCTTCATGCTGACTTAATGTGCGATGATCACAGTCAACATCAAAAGTGGTTCTTCATGTCGACTCAATGTGTGATAATCACAATCAGTATCAACTGTAATTCTTCATGCTGACTTAATGTGCAATAATTATAATTAGTATCAACCGTGATTCTTCATGCCGACTCAATGTGCAATAATTACAGTTGACACCGATGACGACAATCATATGCCAGATGGATCAATTGATAAATCTTTAGAACAACTTAGTGGCAATAGTCATAGGCCACAATCTCTAATCAAGATTACCATCTTTTCACAAAGGGTAAGGACTACCTCAGGTGCACGCTTCTTCCTTTTTACTTTGAATTTTGGCTCATCTAGATATTAGTGCACTAGTTTTCCCAAAATTGGGGGCAACTATAGACACCGAATTCCGAGGTAGCCTAGATCAAAATTACTAGATGAGGACACTGACTCCTATTTCACAGGTGGAAGGTTGAAGTTGTTGATTTCTACTTATGAATTTTACAAAATTCAAGTCATCTTTGATAAAAAAAAAAAAAAAAAAAAAAAAAATCCTTTTGGGCCTTTTCCAACTTAGAAAAAAAAAAAACGTTTTTAGTCTCGAAATTATGAGTTTTAGGTGACCGAAGGCTGTCCCTCACGAGGGACGCTTTCCGGTCAAGCTTAAGGTGTGCCCTCTTATTGTATGAAGGATGCCCGCTCCTCGAGCAAGGGATGCTCGTCCATCATGCAAGGAACGTCCGCTTTTCATGCGAGGGGCGCCCGTCCTGCACACGAGAGGCACTCGTCCCTCATTCACGAGGGGCGCCTACCTGTAACGCCCCATACCTACAATTGGTACGGATATCGGATGTCACTACACTACTGACTGATCGATGCTTATGAAAATTTCGGTAAATTTTTTTTTCTTAACTTATAAAATCATTTATTCTTTTCCAAAGTCTCATGTCACTAATATTCTTATTTAATCAAGTTCAAACCTTTCATTTAACTTATTACATCATTTAATCAATATCTTTAACATTTAACATGTCCATGTCACATAACACATAATCAGTGCTAAAATTTTACATATACATGCCAGTAACACTACTCATTTGATCAAAATTCGGCAGCATAATATCTATAACATTAACTACCCAAATCTACAAGTCAAGAAAACACACAGCCCAACTCAGGGGCACAACAAGTATACCTTAATATACATTCACTATCTTAATACATATCAGTCCAATACATATAAACTAATCCATATAACAATATCTTCACATATAACTATTTTACTAACATATAGAGTTTACATATACCTATCAATAACAATAACATTCTAATAACAATACACATAATACTTCTAGCTCCGATTCGAGGGTCCAGTCTGACCTCAAGGCTGACAGTCTGCCTGCTCCGCAGATGCTCCACTTGGTACCTACAAGCAGTCAAACAAACTACGTGCTGAGCATTAAATATGCTCAGTGGTGATTACGAATCTAAAAATTTCCAATGCAAACTTAGGCACACACATGCACAAACATGCTATACTTAATTATTTCCTTAAGTTCATGTAATTCACTCACTCAGTGTCATATTACATTACAATCCTTCATTTAACCTTAGTATGGGCAATTTACAATTTGGCCCCTAAACTTATTCAATACTTATTAGATTACCTTTCCATTTAACTAATCACTATTGTACCATTCCATTCGCATTTAATTACAAATATCACTCTTATTCACTTAATGGCATCTAAATTGCCTTGTTACCATTTAGTCCTTATTAGCTTATTACTTCACTCATTTAATCACATATTACTATATTTTTTATTCTCACACTAACACTATTCTTGTTCACTTCTCTACATTTGACGTGTAAATTTACAATTTGGTCCACGAACTTTTACTTTCATGTACATTTTACGTGTTAGTTCGTATTAAGCTTTTACTTTGCATTTAACCCATTAATGATTCCTTTTTATCATTTTTAGTCATTTCACTTATCATTTCATGTACAAATTACCTTTTAATCCTTTTTTTTTTAATTTCAGGACAAATTATATTTTTGTCCTTCTTTTGATGCTATTTAAGGAAATGCCACTAGTTCATTTCTCTTTTCATTTTAAATTACTATTTGGCTTACAAATTATGTATTAGTCCTTATTTTGGCATTTTCATAGCAAATTACATTTTAGTCCCTAAACTTTGGACTCTTTACATATTTGTCATTTTAATTTCATATTTCTCTTACATATTACTTATTAATGTGGTTTAAAGTATAATTATGGTTTTGCCCCTACTTTTGTCAAATTATAATTTGGTCCTTCATTTAACATTTAAAGACAATTTTATCATGTATTTACTACATTTTCATAGTCATTCACTTCTTATCTCATAATTTACCAATTGGTCTTGCGACTAATTGTCTTTACGGTAAATTACATTTTGGTCCTTAAACTTTTATTTTCTTTCATATGAGTCCTTTATCACTCAAATTCTTATCTCCACTATACTTTTTGCATTTCCATGTCATTTTCATCACTATGACCCGTTTGACTTATAATTTAGGTAAATTATTGTTTTACCCTAAATTTTTCATTTTCTTTCGTTTAGGTCATTTTTCATATAATTATTTATTTTCATATTACTTTTATTATTTATTTTCATATTACTTTTCTTATTTTCAAGTCATTTTACTTTATGTCATTTTACCTTTGACGGACTCGTATCATTTTACAATTCTGCTTGTTACACTTAGACTTGTTACACTTATACCTTTTTACATTATAACTTTTACATGTTATTCTTTTATTCGTTATTCGTTTTACATATTATGTCATGTTACTTTATGGCTTTACATGTTATACTTTTGCATATGATGCTTTTCCATATTAAGTCATATTACATAATGCCATGTAACATTATGCCGTCACATATTAGACTTTCATACTTTATATCTTTTATATGTTACATTATATCGTTTTACTTTATATCATATTACTTTTCATCATTTTACACTTTATCACTTTAACTTATGGCATATTACATTATACATTGTGTCTTATTATTCTTATGACATATTACAATTGATCATTTTACTTTTTCCATTTTTAAATCATTTTACAATCATGCCCCTAGTACAATTCCGACAGAAAATCTGCAAACTGGATATACGGTGACGTGGACTCCAAAGGTCCACTGCACTGCACTGCACTAGGGAATGACCTCGAAGGATCACTCCATCATGTATCATATAACATATGACGTGTGACGTATCACATATAACAGAGGGCTATGAGAGACCATCGCAAATCTGTCATAGCAAAGCAAGTTGTCGTGACTTGCACCGCATTATCAATGGTGTAACACCCTTATACGATATATACACTCCCTACTATACTGTATGATGTCTATGATTGATAATACAGTCTTAAAATCTTAATGCAAAACTCGAGTAAAATTTTTTGCACACTTATCATTACACTCATTTAGCCATTTTATATTTTATTAACTCATATTGCCTATTGACCTATAACTGTCTATTGTTACTATTCATTTGGTCAAATTTCGGCAGTACAACGACTTATAATGTTAACTATCCAAACCTATAATTTTAAACAACCGTAGCCCTGGCAAGGGCACAATAATAATATCATCTATCTCATACCATCAACAGTTCCAAAATATTCATTCATCACAGAATTATACCAATGCAAAATATTCATACATATACAAATACATACACCAACTTCACATTTATATACATGTCAATATAAAATACGAAAACCAACTTCAATCTTCTTTCACTGATACACTCCCAAAAACCTCCTGAGCTATGCTGCTCCACTCCTATATCGTACCTACACGCAATCAATAAAAATTACGTGCTGAACATTAATATGCCCAGTGGTGGTTACAAATCTAAGGATTTCCATTACTAAAATTAAATTCACACACATGACTAATATATATATAACTTAACCTATTATTTATTTCAACTTATCATTCATATTTACACATTAACCTTTTATATCTACCACTTATTCGATTCATAATTGTCACTATTCAATACTTTCGTTACGGTCCTTTAATTATCTATTTTACAGTCAAATTTAACTAATATTCAACTAATCACACTATTATATTCTATTTATTATATTAATCTAATTTAATCAATATTTCCATCAATCTAATTACGTAAATAGGCATTAAATCATATTATTCACTAATTGCATTTTAATCCTTTTATTAAACTTATTATTTCATTAATTACATTTAAATCCTTAATCTTTTTCCTTGATTTCCAATTATGTCCACATCTTTTCCATTAATGACATCTATATCCCCACTTTTACTATAATACCATCCATGTCCCTTCTTTTACACTAATTCCATTTATGTCCTCAATTTTCCACTTAATTACCAAAATGCCCTTAATTAACCTCACTTATTTTTATTTTCCACTTTTACACCTTTTAATTTCTTTTAATTACCAATTTAACCTTTTTACACTGAAATTCCGCTTTTAACCTTATAAATTCACTAAAGAACATTTAGGTCCCTAATTTACCACTTTTTCACCAAATTACTATTTTAATCTCATATTTTATCTAAACTACTAAATTACCCTTACAATTACACTTTTTATCTAACTTTACCATTTTTTACCTAATTAAAGTAAATTTACCATTTTACCCCTAAACTTTTCATTTATTCCAATTTAGTCCCATTTTCACTTAATTTTCTCACTTATCATTATTTTAATCACTTTTAATGCATATTTACCATTATGCCCCTAAACTTTTATCAAATTATAATGTTACCCTTCTTTTTACTTTTATTTACAGTTATACCACTAATTAACTATATTTTCATATTTAATCACTTCTTAACTTATAACTAATCAATTAACACCCACTAACCAATCATTTTCATAATAAATTACGGTTTAGTCCTTAAAGTACCATTTCAAGTCAATTGTCCTTTTCAATCCTTATCTTATCTTATCTTATCTTTATCATAATCATTACCATATCTTTATCCTTATCACTTATTCATTACTATATATTTATCCTTATCACTTAATTACATGTGTGTCCATTTAATCATTAAATTAATTCTTTCTTTACACTTTTCCACCATATTTTGCAATAAATCTCCTTTTAATCAATTTCATTCAACTTTTGCCCCTAGTAACACCCAGTAGTTATCACTAGACTGGATATGCGGGATTGGGCTTTATAGCCCTAAGCTATCAAAGTAGCCACTTGGGGGCCAAATTACACTTTGGTAGTGTCGAAGTGACCACTAAGGGGTCAAATTACACTCCGATGACACTATACTTACACTTTACACTACACTTAAACTTATAAATAGACCATCATCGGTCTATAATTGCAAGTCGCCATGACTTGCTACTGCGGCATACACTGATGTCCCTATGGCTAACCATATATATCCTGAACTAGATTTACTACCAGATCACTAAGGGCTATATATAATCATTATTCATTTCACTTCTAATTCACTCAATATTCAATATACACTCATGCATACCATGAGTTCACATAAAAATACACTTATTTCATCATTTTCATAGTAAACATAATACTTTATCACAATTTGTGCATACAAATAAACGCTATCACTTTTACATATACTTATTTTTCATTTTTTATTCATTTGATGCATTTATATACCATAAAAATCAAAGTACACTTTAAGTACTCATTAAATTCAATTCGGATAAGGTACCAATTTTACACTATGTTCATAATTAATTCTCTTAATCATTCATTTATTCTATACACTTGTTGTACTTATCATAAACATCAATTACATGTCTTAATTACTAACATACACTATTAATTTTACCATTATCCAATTCGGCTAACCTTTCAATAATTCACTAGGTTTGTTTTTCATTCTTTTAATCACTCACTTATTTACTTCTCATATTATACTTATTATTTACACCAATTACAAGCCATAATCATTATGTTATATTTAGATTTTCAATTAATTTAAATTCGACCCAACTAACACATACCAAAATGTATTCAATTTTCTTCCATTTAACCATTTAATTAGCTAAATTCCATGTTATTCACATCATTTACTTGCATAAAACACCAAAGTATATGAATGTTTTCCTTAGACATTAATTCGGCCAAAGTTTTATTTTCACACTAAGCTTACTTTTCTTTCTTTTAATCACTTCATTTACTAAATATCATATAAACATTACTTATATATCGTTTATATGCATTAAACATCAAAATATTTTAAGAAGTTCTATTATGTTCCATTCGGCCTCACTTAGGGATTTCACTCTAGGATTCTTTAATTCACTTTAACCACATACACATGTTTATTTAGTCCCTCTAATCATGTTTATCAAGTTAGATTCAATTAAACATACACATATCTCAATTTTATACTAAGACATAATCTAAAACTCAAACTAAATCAATGGAAATAGGAGGATTTTGTAACCACAAACCTCAATTTCTTGCTCTACATCTTCTAAGCTTCCTTTTCTTCATCTTTGGCTTGAACACAACCTTCCTCACAAAGAAAACCTATGGTGGCCGAATTCATACATTGAAATATCATCAAATCTATAATTTTTTTTTACAAAATAACATCATAAATGAACTCTACACACTTGAAAACCCCCATAGGAGTCAATAAACCCAATTAAAAATACCTTAAACACTTACCTCAAATTTAACCCTAAACTTTAAATACTTAGTTTTCTTCACTTTCAATGCTCCAAATGGACTCCACTTGCTATGTTTATGTTATAGACGTACTAAGATTTGTTTAGGAGGCTAAAATTTGGGGAAAGATTGAAGAAAGAATGAGCAAAAATGGAGGAAAGTAAGAAAAATATCATACAGTTTGGACGAAAAAAGAGAGAGGCGGTGGAGAGCAGATTGATCTAGAGAAATCTGGCCACTTTTTGCCTTATATAGTGTGAAAATGAACCAAACTGGTCCAACCTAAATGGTCCAACTGGTTTGAACAAAAATTTCTATTTTTCAACAATTTTCCACTATTTCAAAGCATCTATGTGTGTCTCAACTTATTTTCAGTCCAAACTAATTCCATTATTCTTATAAAATCAAAAATATCCTCCCTGTAAATTTTTAGCTCAATCAAAGTCCATTTGGGGTCCGGTTCACTTAAACCTGTCCAATTTCGGTTCTACTGTAAAACATCAATCTAACACTGTCAAAAATTTCATAAAATTATTTTATGATTGTACACTTCCCACTTTGTACCCTTTTGAGCTCAATAATTATTTTTAAAAATTCAAACTTCGGTTCAATTTGAACTGAACCAGAGGCCAACTTGTAGATAGGTCCCAAGGTAGCCCAGACCAGGGTTACCCAGTGATGAAAGTAATGCCTATTCATAGGCAAAGAGGTTGGAAGTGATGGTTCCCTCATCAAAGCCATTTTCTAAAATAAAAAATAATAAATAAAAATTAATAAGTTTTTTTTAAAAAAGGGGTGTTGAAAATGATGTTTTCCTAGTCACATAAAACATAAAAAAAATTTTGGAAGTTCACGGTTACCGACGCAAGCTGGGGCGAGCGGCCCCGGCACTGCGCCTGCGCTGGGGTGAGCTCCAACAGCACTGCTCGTGCGCCAGGTGCGGCCACACCTCGCCCCCAGCGAGCGCCCGGCGCCCGTCACACGGGCCCAGCTCGCCGTTCGCGCCCACTTTTGCTAAAAATCCCTTTTTTTCACCAAAATCTAGGATTTGATTCCAATTTTGACTTTAAATCAGTTTTTTGGGAAAATTAATAATAAATCAGTTTTTTGATTAAAATTATATTTTCTTTTCCTAATAGAATTAGGGCTTTTTTTATGAATGATATAAATAGTTTGAGATAAAAAAAACCTGGAAGGGGGCCTCCATGATTTTTTACATTTTTTTTTTAGAGAATTTCTTCTTCTTTTTTTTTTTGATTTTTCTTCTCTAATTTCAGATTTAATTCTTTCAATTAACAAGGATCAATTGAGATTGAAAAATCAATTTTCAAATCTTAAGCATCCAAATTAATGTCTTTGTTTTCTTCATAAACAAAGGAATTAATTTTGCATTTAAATCATTTTTTTTGTGGAATTTTTCGATGAGATTAACCTTCATATTCCTTCCACCAAATCCAAATCTGAGGGTAAATTTTCTGAGCTCCAAAATAATTATTTTCATCTTATTCTCTTATTCTCTTATTTATTTATTTTAGTCATGTAAATATTGCTCTCTTGATTTTTTTATTATTTTTAACATGTAATTAATTAATTTATTTTGCTTTAATTTTTTTTCTTTTTTTGCCATTTAAATATTTATGTTAATTGTGATAACATGTAAATAATTAATTAAACCAATTTTGCATCTTTAGTTCGATCATGCTATTTTGCTAATTTAATCAAATTGTTTTCTTTTCCTTTTATTTGGATGATGGTCACGTGAATAGTGGCCATCTTTGCTTTATTTCTCTTTTAATTCTTATGTATGTATTCACATGGGGCCAACTTATTTTGTCCACACACACACATACTTATTCGCTCATTCTCACATTTATATATTTTTATCCTTTTTATTTATTTGATTATTTATTCGATTGGCTTAATTAATATATTCGTTAGTTGGATTTATTTAATTTAATTTGATTCATTTTTTAATTTATGTATTTTATTTTATTTGATTTAATTACTCACATTAATTTTCTTTTTCATTTTATTTTTGCCTACAACACTTGTTTTTTCATTTGGGCATTATCCATGGGCAAAGATGGGGAATCGAGGAATTGGGAGCCTTATTTTTTTTTGCGTATTTAAATTCTGCATTTTCCTTTATTTTGATTTATTTGTTGTATTTGTGTATTTTATGTAAAATGGTTTATTTTTATGCATGTTTAAATAAAATATTAATAAAAATATTTTTGTTAATAAATCGAGATTTTTCTAATAAGATGAACTAATGTCCTATTTTAACCAATAAAATCTCACTTTCAAAATGGAATTAATTTTCACAAAATGGGATCCAATTATTGCCGCCTTTTCCAATATTGCCCAAAATAACTCTTCAATTTTTAAGGGTACATGAAGGAACCAATGTTCCTATTTCCAAATAATGATCCAATTTATGTATGTTATTTAATTAATTCAATATGTTTGTTTGATTTTACATTTATCTTGAGGGATTGTATTTTTTTTTCGATTTTTATCTTGTAATTCATTTTAGCTTTTCTTTTAATTTTGGGGAATTGCTCTGTCCCATTTTTTTCACTTGTAATTTTTATTGCTTTCCAAAATGCTTGAAATGTGCTTTAATTTTGTTACATGATCGCGTGAGTTGAGAGATGGAATTTCAGTTGTTAAAAGCTCATTTATAACTTAACTTAAGGCATTAATAAGAGAGAAGTTCCGAACACCTTCTCTAGTTTAAGACCCCCGAGTTTAGATGACTTTTTCGAATTTCTTGCAAATTAGGTGGCGACACCAAAATACCTCAAATGTGGCTAAAGGTTTCATGGGATTAGATGAACTTCTCAATGTTCTATTGGGTAAGGAATTCCAAGATATCTCGTGTTACCCAAAATCTAGATTATAAACCCTTCTCGGACCCTCAAAGCGGGCCGGGTTCAGGCCGCGCGCGTTATAGTGGCGACTCCATTGGGGACTGATCGAAACTTTGCTTCGAAAGTGAATTAAGTTAAAATTATAATTGAGTTTTTAAGAATCGAAAATTACATTTCTATTCAAAAATTGCATTGCATTCATTAGAGCCTTAGAACTATGCTAGTTAGTCCCTTATTTTACCCCGGTGCATTCCTAAAACACAATCCTACTTTCACTCATTGTAGGCAAGTGTCCAGGATAATCACCAGCCCAAGTCGCGTACCATAAATGGTATATCAAATGGAGACCCGATTGATCGTTATGCTCGCGATGAGCTAGACCCATTGGCAGGGACTATGCTTGGGTAGACTTAAAGTAACACCACCCTTGACTAAAAGCTCATGTAATGGCAATAGAAACTTCCACTAGGCGACATGCTCCTTAATACGATGGTTGCTATGTGGGCCCTTATGTATTGAACAAATTCAAACATATTAATTAGACACTCATCAAAGGTTCTCATGTCCCGGTGGGCCCATTTTTAGTTTGTTTGAAAGGAACAACTATATAATGACCAAAACCCATACGCATGTGCTTTAAATTAAGAGTGTTATGTGGCTGGTTTCTCACCACGCACCATACGCATCCATTGGGTTCCCCGCTGGCCCATGGATTAAGCTCACCTACGAAAGAGACTGCATTGCCTAGTGTGTGGGAGCAACAAGGTTGGAAGGATCTATCTGCTTATAAGTGGTTGTGGATGCTGCACAGCATGCTCATACACCATATGTCATTCATGCATGCCAAAATATACAAGTTTATTTCGTGTTAACATGCTCTATTCTGTACATATAATTTTCATAAAAAGAA
The DNA here is from genome assembly GCA_947683425.1 of Excoecaria cochinchinensis. Lineage (NCBI taxonomy): Eukaryota > Viridiplantae > Streptophyta > Magnoliopsida > Malpighiales > Euphorbiaceae > Excoecaria > Excoecaria cochinchinensis. The sequence continues at coordinate 2,733,758 of CANTUQ010000038.1, forward strand.
AAAGAAGAAAAAAAAAACATATACATGTCACTTTGTGTGTGTACATCCTATTCAGTACATATAGTTTTCACAAGTACATATCATTTTGTGTATATTTTTTTTCCATGTATCACATATATCATTGTAATTTCTTGATCTTTCAGCACGATCATACATTACATGTCATTCATGCACATAAAAGCATATGCATTTCTTTTGGTGTGTGTTCATTTATCCTATGTATATAATATATCACATGTACACATCGTCTTGGGTATAAAATTTTTCCATGCATTGCATGCATCATCCTAACCCCTCTACAGTTCAGCCATCATAGACCATTTGCCTAAGTGGTTTTGGGGTCCCAATAGTCACCTAATTAGAGGGCCTTCTATCTATACAGCTAGGATAAGGATAAAAGGACAGTTAATAGAAACTCAAATATTCAGAAATGGCCAATTTTCCACAACAAACTGAAGAGATTCGTACCCTAATTGCCCAAGAGATATATGGAAGGCTTGAAGAACTTGAAAAGAGGTTGTTAGCCATGGTCAAGGAAAGAATGGATGCCAATGCCCTTGTTCTTCAAGCTCAGCTTATGGCAACTGCTCTTAACCAAATTGAGCTGGCCACAGTCGAAAGGGCTTATACAGCAACGGTCCCAATACTTTCGTCCATTTCCAAACCTAGAGACAGGGTGCTACTCGATTCAACGGTTGGGCCAATCAGAAAATCAAAAGGACCGGAGCCTTTACAATTAATAGGCCTTCCTAGTTCCCTAAGCATGAAACATAAGCTAGTTGGTCTTGAAGAAGGAATTATGAAATCCAAGTTTGCAACTATCCGGGCACCTCTCAACAAGACTACTACCGATCCTGCAAGTCTAGGAGTTGGTTGCGGTGATGATAACAGTGGTACCCAAAGGACAGAAAAAGAATCAGTAATTGAATCGGCTCGGAGGCATTATTCTAATTTGGGCAAACCTTTGTCTTGGGTTCTTAAGAGGCTGATGAAGGAGGGGATACTACAACCACTGCCTGCTAAGCTAGCTAGAAGTCAAGGTCATCCCGATCATAAGGCATATCAGTATTGTGCCTTCCACCAGCACACCGAGCATTTGACAGACTATTACCAGACTTTAAGGCATCGGGTTCAAGACCTTATTGATAACAAGCAGATCTTTGAGCCATAAAAGCAAAACGGAAAGAATAAAACATATTAAGTGCCCAAATGGGGAAGATGGATAATTCCCGAGTATGACAATGAACCATTTGATTATGACATCGGTGTTGGGTTGGCAAGGATGGAAAAGATAGCTATTTAGATATTATTTTTATTCTGAAACTATTTGATAATGACATTTTTAATTTTAATTTTTAAAATAAGATGAACAATTTTGCTTATTTGCATGATGTTTCTAATGATTTCATTTCACAAGATCATAATGCATTTATTTTTGTTATTAATTCAATTAATATGACAGTATTTAATCTCGAACTTTGGAAAACCTAAATAAAATCTTTATAGCATCTGATATAACTCTTGAAGAGGGAAAATTCTGTGAGATGAAAATAAAAAGAGAAAATAAAAATAGAAAGTAGTGAAAAAAAACTAGTTGCAATTAGGGGATTGGATGAAAACTCATTAAGATCATTAGAACCTTTCTGATTACCCGTCAAAGCGATCCCTGGATAAGACGGAACCTAGAAAATTATTTAGGCAGCCCTTCTTTGTATAGCGCTCTAAATGATTGTTTTCTACCTTTATTTCGCAATCGCTTGCTAGCCTGTTGAGCCTTTATATGGGTATGCTAAATGTGTATCGATTTTATTGTTACATTTGTTGAAACTACCTTTCACCTAAAATGATTTTTGCCTCCCCTTAGAAGAATGGCCACTCTAGTAAGGATGGAAGTACATCATTGATAATTCTTTAGGCTATGAAAGCTCGCCCTGATAAGGATAGGTTTACACTTCGTGAAAAGAGTTCCAATCATTGACAATTCTTTAGGCTATCAAAGCTCGCCCTAATAAGGATCAGTTTACACTTTCGGAAGAGGGTTTAGTTATTCAAAAACTCTGCATAGTCAGAGACACAAAAGAAAAACAATAAAAAAAGAGCTCAAGATAGTAACCACTTAACGAGTTTTAATGGCTATCTTTTTAACTTAATTGTTATTTTGAGCTTGATAAGCTAAAGTGTTATCAAGCCCAAATTCAAGAATACCTTTATAGTATGCAATTGAGCTGAGAGTGGTCCTCCCATCAGTCGAGTAAATATTGCGGCCATTTTTGTCTAGCAACTTGATCTTTCTTTGATAGCCATCTGCATGAGCCAAACGTTACAACCAAAGTAAGACCTCTTGATTCTTAGTTCAGTCTTATCTAATTAGTGGAGATAACCTTGTAATAAGGTTCGATATGTAAGAAGAGGCATATGGTGTTTCTTGAGCTTCAAGCGGGAAGCTACGAGTGCATTTATGCATTTGAGTTGAGTCTCATCCCCAACGTTCTATCTAGAATCTGCTTTAACAAAAACAAAAAAAAAAGGAGCATTCTGAGCAAAAATTAAGGGTCGAGAGAAAATTTTCAATCATGAAAACCCAAGAGGGCTAATTGATAACAGGAATTTGATGCTTTCAAGATTTATCCCGAGATTAGATAGGGTCTTGTATTTTTCGAGTTAATGTCAAATATTGATCACGTGTTGTGAAATCAAATTGAGATAAATGCATTTATGCAATGACATATTGATGTTATCAGAGCAGTTCGTTATGCATACTTAAACTTGTCTAATTCCGATATAAAGATGGCACAATATTACTATCTAACCTCTACTACCCTCTCCACTCAAGTCCTCCAGCTGATTCACTCTACCATGAATTCTAAAGTCAACCCTCCACCACCTTCGTGAGGACAATCAAGCTCATTCAACCATGATTTAAGGCGTCAGTACATGTAGGTCCCCCTCGAAGGATCTCCAATAACAACTTCAGACACTCTTACAATTTGCTGAAAAAAAAAGGCCCTTAGAGATGAAAACCGTAATTGGCTCTCTAACCACAATTTAGGCAAAAGGATAGGGTGAAAACCTGGAAATAGGCAGTCTATCCTTCGAAAAAAAAAGATGCTGGAGTCATTTGGGTCCATTCCAGGCAAAAAATGAGGCACAAGGTTATGTGAAAATCCCAAATGGGACGCATTTCCCACAAAAAAAAACCTAGTGTGAAAATCGCACTACATTTAAAATAATGACTTCTAATGCCTGGAGCGATAAGGTGGCGTTACTTCAGAAAATCACCTTTCGGGCAGAGGATGTATAATGTAAGATGTGAGTCGGAATCCTAGGAGGCAAAATGTTGCACCAGCTTGTAGCAAAAGGGCACATACTCATACTAAACAAATACGTTCCGTATACAAATAATCTTTTATTTCTTTTATTTATTTATTCATTTAGCACACTCTTAATGTGGCAAAAATTAAAGTAATATACATGATATGACAAACCATAAATGATAAAATGGGAAAATGAGATAATAGCAATTGAATCTTCGCAAAAGATAAATGATTAAAATGATTACCATGATGAGATGATTTAACATTGTTTGTTTTATTCAAACAGGTTAGATACCTACACGGCTGGAGCTATACACCGCTCGGTTAGATACCGCAACAGAGGAGGTTAGACACCGCACCAATAGGTTAGATACCAACACGGCTGGGGCTATACACCACTTGGTTAGATGCCGCAATGGAGGAGGTTAAACACCGCATCAACAGGTTAAATACCTACATGGCTGGGGCTATACACCGCTTTGGTTAGATGCCGTAACGGAGGACATTAGACACCGCACCAACAAGTTAGGTACCTACACAGCTGGGACTATACACCGCTTTGGTTAGATGCCGCAACGGAGGAGGTTGGACACTGTATCAACAGGTTAGATACTTACATGGCTGGGGCTATACACCGCTTGGTTAGATGCCGCAACGGAGGAGGTTAGACACCGCATCAAGGTCAATTACGGACCGCAACGGTTGAGGCTAGACACCACATAGGTTAGATGCCAAAATGATGAGGGTTAACACGTCGACAAATAGACGATAACTACCCCCAATAATTTTATTCAGACTGGAAGGACAGTTGCCTCAGTTACGTGTCTCTTTTCTTCTTTCTCTGAGTTTTGGCTCACTTAGGCTCCCATGTGTAGACACCGGGTCCCGAGCTCAGTATAAAAATGTCAATGATAATTTTGGATCCTTGATAATTCCCCCCGAAAAAATAATATATATGATAATATATAAATATGTGTGTGTAAAATTTAATTAGTTAATGTTGTTTGTTAATTAATTAGTTAATTGGTTAGTTAATTAGTTAATATTATTGTATTAATTAAGATGCATGTAAAATTAGAGATTAATTAGTTAATTAATTAGTTAAAATGTAGAATGTTTAATTAATTAGATAAATTATATATTAAGTAGATTAATTAATGTATGTAATGTTTAATTATATTGAGATGTAATTAATATGTAATGTGTAATTGATATATAATGATTAATTAAATTAGTATGTGTGTGTATTAATTTTAATTAAGTTAGATTAATTAAGATATGAAAATGGGAGGAATTATTTGAAGTTACCATTATGACCATTGTGCCCTTAATCCTAAATATGGGGAATAAAAAGAAGAAGATGAGAAAATTAGGGGGGGCTCGGCAGATCAAAGAAAGAGGCCGGCAGATCAAAGAGAGAAGAGCAAGAAAAGAAAAGAAAAAAGAAAGAGGAGAGAAAGAAAAAGAAAAGAGAAAGGGCTCTCGGATTGCAAAGAAAAAGCAAAGAAAAGAGAGAATAGTGAGGAGAGAGCAAGAACAGAGAAGGTGGCCAGCCATAAGAGCAAGTAAGAAAGAGCAAATAGAAAAGAAAATAAAAAGAAAAGAGAGAGTGAAAGAGTGAGTAAGGGAAATAAGAAAAGAAGAAAAGAGGGAGACCTGGAAACCAAACCCATGCAGACCACCGAGAAAGAAGAAAAGAGAAAAAGGGGAGAGGAAGGAGAGGTGGCCGGCGCCGCCTCCGGCGTCGGTTGGCGCCACGCGCGGCGGAGCTAGCTTCCCCATAGCCGGACGAAACCTCCGGCACCGGTTATCTGCCCCCAATCGCCGGCAACAAGCAAATCGGAGGGAGATGGCGGCGAGACTTCGGGAGCGTTTTCCGGCGAGACTTCGACGTTTTCCGGCGCGTGGACACCGGCAAGGAGCTCAGCGTGCGGTGATCTAGATTCCGGTGGAGGTGGTGTCCGTCACTGCCGCTCCGGCGAGCCTCCGGTGAGGTAAATCCCCTCTCCCTATTATTATTATTATTATTATTATTATTATTAATTTCTGATTTATTAATATATTATTATTATTATTATTATATTTATTTATTTAATTTCTGATTTATTAATATTATTATTATTATTATTATTATTATTATTATTATTTATTTAATTTCTGATTTATTAATATATTATTATTATATTTATTTAATTAATTTCTGATTTATTAATATTATTATTATTATTATTATTATTATTATAATTATTATATATATTTATTTAATTTCTGTTATTATTATTATTATTATTATCATTATAATATTATTATTATATTTATTCATTATTTTGATTTATTATTAATATTATTATTATTATTATTATTTATTATTGTTATTATTTATATTTATTTAATATTATTATGTTAATATTATTATTATTATTATCATTGATATTATTATTATTGTCTAATTTGTGTTAATTTTATGTTGATGTTGTTATTTAATTGATTTGTGATTATTTAATTTTATGTTTTATTATTATTATCATTATTGATTATTGTTATTATTATTGTTATTTATTTATGCAATTATTTATGTATTCATTTATTTATTTATTTAGAAATACGTAATTACTATTCTATTGTATTTTATTTATTTGTGGTTTGTAATAATAAATGATTTTTCGACCGTGTTTAAAAGAACCACCACACAAATGTTTTCTACTAAATAGAATGTTTGCTAAATAAAACTTTGGACCAATGTCCTATTTTTACCCAATAAAATTATCACATGAAAATGGTTTTCCATAATAAACACATGCGGGGACCAAAGTCCTCAAAATAAATGAATAACCCGTTTTATGCATGTATAGTACATTTATAAATGGGAGTTGTATTCCGCTCCTAGTATTATTGTAATTTATTTGATTTAATTCTTTATTATTTTATTTATTTGTTTATCTATTGTTTTAAATACGTGAATAAATTGGGCTTTAACCAAACTTGCATTGTGTGGAGAGAGAGCGAACTAATAAATTCAAAACTCAATTGTAAACTTAATCAAGGTACGAATAAATGAGAAGTCCCGAACCCTACTCTGGTCTTTGGGCTCAAGAGGCTAGAGGTTATCCTCCAAGACACCTCTTGTGCCACGAGATTTAGACGTTAATCCTAGGCCTCATGGCCCAATATGGATAAAATGTGCAAGTCTTAGGCTCTCCGAGGCGAGAGAAACTTTCCCAATGTTCTATTGGGTGGTGACTCCATGAAACCTCTTTGTTGCCCAACATAGACGCACTTGCGATTTATCGCAAGCTGTTGACGGACTCGCAATTGCCCCGATCGCCCACGTGCGGGCGGTCAGAATGGGCGGCCGCGGGGACCCGGCGCGCGTCACACCATGCATGAGTTTCCCCAAAACTGGGGACAACTGTAGACACCGGGTTCCGAGGCAGCCCAGACCATGGTTACCCAATGTTGAAAGTAATGCCTGTTCATAGGTAAAGAGGTTGGAAGTGATGGTTCCCTCATCAAAGCCATTTTCTAAAATAAAAAATAATAAATAAAAATTAATAAGTTTTTTTAAAAAAAGGGGTGTTGAAAATGATGTTTTCCTTAGTCATATAAAACATAAAAAAAAAAAAATTAAAAAAAAATTCGGACGTTAGCGGCCACTGGCGCGCTCTGGGGCGAGCGCCCCATGCACTGCGCGTGCGCTAGGGTGAGCTCCCCTAGCGCTGCTCGTGCCTCGCGCGAGCAAGGTGCAGTCGTACCTCACCCATAGCACACGCGATGCGTGCCCAGTACCCGTCGCACGCGCCCAGCTCGCCGTTGGCGCCCAGTTTTGCTGAAAATCCATATTTTTCACCCAAATCCAGGATTTTAAGTCAAATTTGGACTCTAAATTAGTTTTTTGGAATAATTAATAATAAATCCGAATTTTATCATGAAAAAATGGAAAATTTTGATTAAAATTAATTTTTCTTTTCATAATAGAATTAGGGCTTTTTTCTTTTTATAAATGATATAAATAGTTTGAGATGAAAAACCTAGAAGGGGGCCTCCATGATTTTTTACATTTTGTTTTTTAGAGAATTTCTTCTTCTTCTTCTTTTCGATTTTTCTTCTCTAATTTCATATTCAATTCTTTCAATTAACAAGGATCAATTGAGATTGAAAAATCAATTTTCAAATCTCAAGCATCCAAATTAATTTCTGTGTTTTCTTCATAAACAAAGGAATTAATTTCACTTCTAAATCATATTTTGTTGAATGTTTCAAGGAGATTAACCATCATATTCCTTCCACCAAATCCAAATCTGAGCGTAAATTTTCTGGGCTCCAAAATAATTATTTTCATCTTATTCTCTTATTTCTTATTTATTTATTTTGTTCATGTAAATATTGCTCTCTTGGTTTTTTTATTATTTTTAACATGTAATTAATTAATTTATTTATTTTTCTTTGATTTTTGTTCTTTTTTTGCCATTTAAATATTTATGTTAATTGTGATAATATGTAAATAATTAATTAAACCAATTTTGCATCTTTAGTTCAATCATGCTATTTTGCTAATTTAATCAAATTGTTTTCTTTTTCTTTTCTTTGCGTGATGGTCACGTGAACAGTGGCCATTTTGCTTTATTTCTCTTTTAATTCTTATGCATGTATTCACGTAGGGCCAACTTATTTTGTCCACACACACACACATTTATTCACTCATTCTCACATTTATATATTTTTATCCTTTTTATTTATTTAATTATTTATTTGATTAGCTTAATTAATATATTTGTTAATTGGATTCATTTAATTTAATTTAATTCATTTTTTATTTTATGTATTTTATTTTATTTGATTTAATTACTAACATTAATTTTCTTTTTCATTTTATTTTTGGCTACAACACGTGTTTTTTCATTTGGGCATTATCCATGGGCAAAGATGGGGAATCGAGGAATCAGGAGCCTTATTTTTGTTTGCATATTTAAATTCTGCATTTTCCTTTATTTTGATTTATTTGTTGTATTTGTGTATTTTATGTAAAATGGTTTATTTTTATGCATGTTTAAATAAAATATTAACAAAAATATTTTTGTTAATAAATCGGGATTTTTCTAATAAGATGGACCAATGTCCTATTTTAACCAATAAAATCTCACTTTCAAAGGGAGTTAATATTCACAAAACGGGATCTAATTATCCCCGCCTTTTCCAATATTGCCTAAAATAACTTTTTGATTTTTAAGGGTGTATGAAGGAACCGATGTTTCTATTTCCAAATAATGATCCGATTTATGTATGTTATTTAGTTAATTGACTTTATTTGCTTGATTTTACATTTATCTTGAGGGATTGTATTTTTGTCCTGATTTTCATCTTGTAATTTATTTTAGCTTTTCTTTTAATTTTTAGGGATTGTTCTGTCCCATTTTTTTTCACTTGTAATTTTTATCGCTTTCTTTACTGCTTTCTAAAATGCTTGAAATGTGCTTTAATTTTGTTGCATGATCGTGTGAGATGAGAGATGGAATTTCAGTTGTTAAAAACTCATTTATAACTTAACTTAAGGCATTAATAAGAGTGAAGTTCCGAACAACTTCTCTGGTTTAAGACCCCCAAGATTAGATGACCTTTCCCAATTTCTTGTAAATTGGGTGGCGACTCCAAAATATCTCAAAGGTGCCTAAAAGTTTTGTCACAACCCGAAATGTACCCTAGAAGGATTTGCACATATCGAGGATGAGTAGTGACTAAAATTATACAAGTTGTAGTATTGGGTATATCGAATGGATAAATTAAGAATTAATTTAAAAGTTTTAGCAAGTGCGGCCAATGGTAAATTGTGGAGTATGGAATTTGGATTTAAATGAAAGGATAAAATTAGTTAAGTGGGCCAATATGAAGGGTTAGTAACATATAAGTGTTAATATATAAGAATATGAGAATTGAGGGATTAAAAAGGTGATTTTGACAAAAATATCTGAATTGGACCAATGGCAAGGTGACAAGTGGCAAGGGATAAAGGGAGGTATAAAAAAAAGAGAGAGAAAGAGAGAGGGGGTAGAAATCTGCTCTCCCCTCTCTCCCGTTCTCCTCATTCTTCTTCTCTTCCTCTTCTTCTTCTTTCCTTCTTGTTCAAATGTCATTTTGCTTTTCCCTCAAATTAAATCCCACGATTAGATGATGAAGATTGTTAGCTCCAGTGATTTAAGTGGAGATTTTGTTAAAGGAAAGGTAAGTTTAAGTTTCGATTTCCCTTATTTCTTTTAATTAAGTTTTTAGACCCTAAATTTATGTTTAGTGTATATGTTTGTGTATTTGCTGAGGTTTTGGGATGAGAGAGACTTTGGATGGGTTTGGGATCAAGCAAGATAAATTAAAGAAGCTATTAGGAGCAAAGGAGATGAGGTATGGGAAATTAGGTTTTTGGTCTATTAATTAATTTTGTTGATTCTAGTTGATTTTCTGGGAATTTGTGAGTTTATTGATGTTTATGTTAGTTTAAATGTTATGGATTTTAACTCATTTCTATTAAGAGGCTTTGAATGTGACATATTGGATCAAAATGTGCAATTGATTGAAAGCTTGGAGTAAACTTCTGATCTTGTAAAATTTGAGATATTGATTATGTTAATTGAATGATTTAATTGTGTTTATTGGTTTAAAGGTTGTGTTTTATATTGCTTTTGATGATTTAAAAGGTTGATTTTAGTTATATTGAAGTTTAGATGAAATTGGAGGGTTGGGTGTGTTTTGGAAGATGATAGAGATCGGTAGATTTTCTGTATATCTGGAAAATACGACTCTAACGCGATCACGACATCTGTCACGAGCGTGATAGGGTCGGGTTGTTCCAGCCCTCCCAGCAGCCGAGCATCATTCTGTCGAGCATAGCACTCCGCGTGCTGTCGCGATCGCGACGTGTGTTGCAAACGCAACAGAGCGGGAAGTGATGCGCTGGCGGAGCAGCGCTGTCCCGAGTGCGCGTGCCAGCGCATGATCATGATAGCGATGCCAGGCGCACTCTGTCGCGGTCATGACGTAAGTTGCAATCGCGACAGAAGCTAATCACCCTGTCGCGAGCGCAACAGGTTCTGTTTTCAAAATGGGATTTCTTTGGTGTTTTTAATACACATTTCTAAACTTACAATGTTTTTAGACTTATGCATGGATAATTTTATGAGAAATATGAATTAATTGAATGTTCTTATGTATGGTAATAATTGAAATGTAAGTTGTTTCATCCACCATTATTATTTTATGAATGTACATGTGTAAAGAAATGTAAATGTATCCGTTAAGTTTATATGGGTGCTCAATGCCTAATAACATGCATATGTTAATTACGTTCATATGAATTTATAACCTGTGAAAGAATGCGTGATTATCTTGGAATAAGATAAGTGTGATTATGCTAATGATTTGCATGATTGTGAATACATGAACCTATATGGAAATGAAAGAATGTTATAAGAATTTTAATGGAAACATATGTGTACTTTATCCTGCATCGGTCAAGTCGTGGATAGATAGGCATGCCTATAGAGTTCTGTTAGCTGCAGCCCTCTGTTCTGTTTTGGACCCTGATCAGGTCCCTATTTGGTTCCTCACGAACCTCAATGTGTACGGATCTTGTTTAAGATCCCCTCCGTAAAATGTTTTTAAAAGATAAAATGTGATTTTGCTTTTCGATTCATACCCGTAAGGTATCGCCATGCGTTCAGTTCGACTCGTACCCGTAAGGTACCGCCATGTGTTCACTCGCTTATCCACCCCTTTGACTTAGTAGGAAATTTAAATGAATTGATAAGTTCTGTCATAATGTACAAAGAGATTTGGGAATCAATTGTTTTAAAGTGGTTATTGAAATGATAAGCTTGTGCTTCACGCACTAATGTGTTTTGGATCCTTCATGGACTCGTATGTGGTATCTTTGGATACCTAAATACATTGTATCTAAACCTAATGTCAGTTAAATGAAGAGAAATGTAGCAGATAATGTTATTCTGATAAGTGTGTATGAATGTATACTGACTGCATGTGAATTCGTATGTGGATATTGCATGTTACTAATCTATTAAAAATTCTGAGTATGATTATTTACATGAAATCTTTGTCACGAGTTATTGAGATATTTGTTATACATTTTGCTATAGTTAAGAACTTGGTGATTGAGCTTTATGAATGTATTTGTTTATATGTTTAGTATGAGAATACAGATATGTTATGTATTATCTACCTACGAATTCTTTTTTTTAATGAAATCTTTGTCACAAGTTATTGAGATATTTGTTATACATTTTGCTATAGTTAAGAACTTGGTGATTAAGCTTTATAAACGTATTTGTTTATATGTTTAGTATGAAAATACAGGTATGTTATGTATTATCTACCTTGTGGATCTTAGCCTGGATTATTATTGTAAGTCTATTGGTAAGTAATTCGTATGCATTGTTTATTGGTTGTATTGAATATGATAATGTTATACTAATTGGTAAGTAAGGAATAATAATGTGTTAAACATAATATGGATAACTGGATTTAGGAAATAAGTTAGGATTAATTATGGAACATGTGTGTTAAGTTTTCTGTAGAACTACGTGGTTCTGATTCCCTAACCATAGGGATACGTACCAAATCTGAAAATCTAAATGTTTTGTTTAGCTTTGAACAATGAATGGTTTGAACAAAGGAAATGTTCTAATGTAAGTACTAATACTGTAATCTGCATGATTTTGGAAATGTTAGTAATAATGGGAATCAATATGATTTATTTTGCCCCGCTAGCAAATGTATCTTTGGTAAACTAGGGGGTATAACTATTCATATAGTTAATTAAATGAATTAATCAAACAATGAGTATGCATAATGTCATTGTAAATTACTAAGGTAATAATGTAAATTCTGGCTATGGTATATAAACAAATGTATATAGGAAATTGTTTAAGTTTCGTATGAGAAAAAGAATATGAATTTATGATAGCTTTAACCGGTGTACTTTATGTTTATGTATATATATATAGATTGAATTACATGTGTTTGCCTCGACAACCACTATGAGTGGCTGCCCATTAATTGCTTCGCCCGATTAAGCGTTATCGCTTAGCACGGTTGTTTGTCCGTGTAGGTTAGGAGATCAGAGTAACGCAGCGGTCCGCCGAGTCTTTGGCCAGTGAGTCTGTAGAAGTTATAGGAAGTGTTATTGATTAGGATGTTATTAAGTTTTATTTATTAGCTTTTGTAATGAGTTGTAATATTCTATAGTGTGAACATTGATGTGTGGATGACATAGGTTTAGAATGTGCATGTCTTGAGGTTCCGTTTTCTAAAAATTTTATTATCCTGATTTCTGTTTAGCTGTGAGTGTATTTATCTACTAGCACCTTCCGCTCACCATAGCTCTCCGTCCTTCGATATGCTACGTGTGGGTGTTGGGGGGTGTTACAGGTTTCATGGGATTAGATGAACTTCCCAATATTCAATTGGGTAAGGAATTCCAAGATATCTCTTATTACCCAAAATCTAGACGCTAAACCCTTCTCGGACCCTCAAAGCGGGCCGGGTTCGGTTTGATCGTGTCACACAACTTAACAATGACTTTTAGAGACCTATTTGACTCCGTTTTCACTCCAAATTTCACCGCTAGACTCCTGACAGCCCATAGATCGATTTTATAAAATAATAAATTTTCTGAAAATCGACTACCGGGTCCGCTGTATAGCTACTCTGGGGTCCCCCATTCCGGGATTGCTATACCTCAAACACATTTAACTCTTAACTTCACTATTGTTAACATCACTCAATACACTACTCTACACTGTGATCACTCTAAATACACTGTAGACATTCACTAATACTTCTAAGCCAATGTTAGGGTCATTACAAATGGTGTCCCTATGGGTAGCCAAATACATCCTGAACTAGATTAACTCGTCAAACCACTACTAAGGGCAAATCTTTTCAAAAGACTTTCAAAACATTTTCATTTTACATATAACATATGATGTGTTACTTATCAATTCATTTTATACTTTTGACATTTCCAAATTACATATAACATATATATATGACTTATTAATGCATTTTCAACTTTAGCATTTTTACTTGCATTTTACATTTCATTTCACTAGTTACACTTCATATTCACTATTTTGCACATTTCATGAATTATCTAATCATAATTAATCATTCATGCGCAAGGCTAATTATATACTTATTTTTCTTAATAAGTATACTTAGTCCTTTAAATGGCCATGATTTCACTTCAAGGCCACTTCCATTCTCTTCTTATTATTTCGAGTCAATTATTTCAATGTTTATCATTATTTTCACTTTGAGCACAATGGAATATCATAGTCAAAAATATTCATATATATGCCATAAATTTCAAATAAATATATAGACATTTGTTTTCATGTCTAAGTTTATTTTAGGTCATTAATCTTCAATTATACACAAAGTATACCCTATGATACACTAGGGTACCATTCGGCCAAGGTGATCATTTCACCTCACAATTCCTTTTAGTTTCATTTACGCATTCTAATTGTCAATTTAAGGGTTCTAAGTCACTTTTCTAAGCCTATACTCAAATAAGCTTACGTTTAACACAAATCCATTTAAGTCAATTATTCACTTTTCATGTATATCTTTTCATTTACTTTCCTTTACACTTCTAATTCACTCATTTATCAAATTTCACATCTCATATGGCATGCATATCATATAACCTATCATATCTCCTCACTTAACCCATTCGGCCACCTTAGGATTTATGACTAACATTTTATTTATCACTCATTCATGGCTCATTCCACTAAATTAAGCCTCAATTTATGCATATATACCATTTAATTTCATCAAATCACTAGGTATACTACAAATATACCTAGGTATACCTTTAGGTCACATTATGTCCAAAACTTACACTTAGTTTTTTTTTTCATTTTAATCACTCTAATTAGCTTAGTTACCCTCCCTAATCTCACTTATCACCTCAATTTTAATTTCACATGCATATCACACATAGTCACTATACAACATAATAGGAAACCCTAATTTTTTCAAAGGAAATGCACGGATTTGGTAATCACAAACCTTATATCCATGCTATACCCTTCACAAGCTCCTCAATTCTTGCCTTCACCCTATGAAAAGCCATTTCCCTTGAAATTCCTCATCATAGCCGAAATTTCAACACAAACAAACATCAATTAATTTTCTTCTTTTATCAAATCTAATCTCATAAATATACTCTAGACACCCTAGAGTACTCATAAAAATCATTAAATCAATTTAAAACACTAAATTCCCTTACCTTCATTTTGAGGGCATAACCTTGGATCTTTGATTTTCTTTACTTTTAATCCATCAAATGGATACTAGAGGCTGCTATGATCTTGCAGAGGGGTTGAAATATATTTAGAATGCTTGAACTTAGCAAGAAATCAAGCAAGAATTAAAGGAAATTGAAAGAAAATGGAGGAGGGAGCACTTCGGTATACTAAGGGAAGGAGAAAGACTGGAGGCATAAGGATAACCCAACTAAAAATCTGTCATTTAAGTGCTTTTATAGTGGCCCTAATTGGTCCAACTAATGGTCCAACCTATAAAGCCCAATTACACTTTTAAGCCCATTATGCAATTTTTCTATGGTTTTCTCATTTTCCAATACCAAATCACTCCAAATTTCATTCCATAATTCATATCATGTAAAAACTAGGCTGTATACAAAATTTCAGCCCAATCAGAGTCTGTTTTCAATCTAGTTCAATCAATTCTGTCCAGTTCAATAATTATCAATGTTCTTGAAAAATTTCCCATTTTACTACCCAAATTTCTACATATGATTTAGAGCCTATTTGAAAATTTTCATCAATTTTGGAGTTCATTTGTTATTTTTAAAGTCTCGATCAAACTTCCCATCAATCGAGTACTATTAAAACCGAAATCATATATTTTTCTTATTTTTTAAGCTTAAATCATTATAAAAATGATTCCATAAGTCTTAACATATGTTTGTTAGACTCCAATAATATTTTTGGATCAATCGAAAATCATTTCTCGGCCCGGTAATTATTTATCAGTCTCATAATCCAATTTTCAGTATCACCAAAATTAAAATTTTCATTATCATATGGTTCTACTCATCAATACGAGTACGTCTATATTTTCAAATCATTTTTCCAAGGTCCGTAGCAGTCTCTACGGTCCAGTCAAACTTTCAGTCAACCTAGTTACTATTTACACCGAAACCTCTACTTTTTCGTATTTTCGATTTTTGAGGTCCTATTTGACCTCGATTTTACTTCAAATTTGAACCTAAAACTCATCGTGACTTATATTATCAAATAATCAAATAAAATATTTTTCAGTTCTGGGAGATATTATTCACCCCGGTGTTACTATTCACTATCGAAAAATACTATTTTCGGCTAGCTCGGTATCGGGGTAATTACACTACCCTTCATGCCCAATGGTCTTTAAGGGCCATTCTCGAAATATCCGATATTTTCTTCGAGCAACGGCCGTGCCTAAAGCAAGAAACGCCCATGGGTCTCGACTTGATATGGATATCACTTTATTTTAAATTTAGAATTTTGGTGTAAATCAAAAGCTTAATTTTAGGGATAAGTTTAAAGGATTTTAGGATTTTATCTTTTAAGATAAATTTAATCTCTAAGGATAAATTTATCTTTATCACTAAAGATGAATTTAATCCCTAATGATAAATTTATCTTTATCACTAAAGATAAAGCTAAGGATAAATTTATCTTTATCCTTAAAGATAAATTTTAAAGTATTTGATGAGCCTTAAATTTATCATTAAATCATAACCTAGCCTATAAATAGAGGAGGATTTTTTTTTTTTGGAGGGGGGATTTTCACAAGCAAAAGTTTTTTACTCTTTACATTTGTTTTCTTTTAAATTCGTTCTCAAAGATTCAAAGACTCAAGTTGAGAAAGAGAAATCAATTCTCTTTTCTTGATTTACTTTCCTAAATTTTTATTGTTTTAAAGAAACTTTTTTTAGAGAGAGAGAAAGTGATTTTTTTATTTGTTCAATTCAACTATTTTTATGAAATTCAAGTTAGAGATCTACACTTTCATTGCCTTCTAGAGATCAACATTCTGAGAGTAAATATTCTAGGTTCGAAATATCATTATTTTGCATTAATTTCAATATTTTGACATGAGATATATGATTTGATTGATGATGTAAATCAATGTGTTTGTTTGTAAACACATCATTTTTCGTGATTGAATCTTCTTTATTGATATAATTGCATGAAATAATGGTCTAAGATCCATAAAAATATAAGAATTTAAGCTTTGTATGTTTAAAAATGGAGTTTTCGCCTTTTTTTGATTTCGGGAGATGATCGACAGGAAGAAGACCCGACCGACAGCCATCCCTCAAGTGAGGGACATGATGTTACAGAATCCCCTTCCTCACGTCAGTCGCCTCTCGGACGGCCATTCCTTATCTCCCTTTTGGCTGTCCCTGGTTTATTTCTTCTTACTTATTTTAATTTCATTTCTTATCTCCGTTGATGGCATATTTGGCATTATTAATTATTTTTTTAATGTTTGTCTACTATCTTGCTATTTGTGTATTTTTAGTATTAGTATTTATTTTATTTTTACGTTTTATTTAACATTTCTAATGTATTATTTTCTTTTGCTTTAATTTTATGATTTTATTTTTTATTGAGTATGGATGGTAAAATGGAGATTCAAATTGGTCAAATGACTTGGAGACATCATTTTGGTTCACTCCTCTTAATCTTCTTCTTTTGTATTATTTAGCTTTTGCTGTTTTCGAACATTATTTATTTGGCTTTAATTATGATAATAGTTATTTTTTCATTAATATAAAAAGCACAAAAATATTTTTATGAATTAATAAGGTTTTGTTTAATAAAATAGGACCAATGTCCTAGTTTTCCCCTAATAAAATGTCACCTTACAGCTATCTTTGTAAATATACATACGAGAACCAATGTTTCCACTTCGAATAAATGCCCAATTTTATGGATGATTTCTATTTCGCTTTAGTTAGTAGGGGTTATATTCGGCCGCTATTTTATAAATTAATGTGTTCTATTGCATTAAATTGCTTTATCTATTGCTCTCATTTTGATGCTTGGGATGTGCTTTAATAAAATTACATAAGTCAAATGAGAAAAGGAATGAAAATTTAATATAAAAACTCTCTTATAACTTTAACCAAGGTATAAATAAGAGTAATGTCTTGAACTCTACCTGGTCTTAGGGTTGATGAGGTTAGATGACCCTTTTAATGTTCTATTCGAATGCAATTCCAAAATGCTTTTATGTTGCCCAAAATAGATACATACGCATGGTCTTAGGCTCTACGAGGCTAGATGAAGTTTCCCAATGGCGACTCCAAAACACCTCTTGTACCCCAAAATAGACACACTTGTAATCCTTACGAGTTTTATGAAACTCTCTCGGGCCCTAAAAGTGTGTGTGACGCGCGCAGACCTGACCCCTTCCCAAAAACCCGATTTTAGGGCCCGAGAGGGATTTGCGTCTTTTGATCTTGGGTAATCATGAGATATTTTGGACACCTCCTTCCAATAGAACACTGGAAAGATCATCTAATCCCATGAAGCCTTTAGGCACCTTTGAGGTATTTTGGAGTCGTCACCCAATTTACAAGAAATTGGAAAAATTCATCTAACATCGGGGGTCTAAACAAGAGAAAGATTCAGAACTTTACTTTTATTAATGCCTTGGTTAATTATAAATGGGTTTTTGTTTTAAATTGCTATCTCTCTTCTCACACGGTTATACATTAAAAATAAAGCACAAATCAAGCAGGAAAGAAAGCAGTGAAAAAAGCAATATAAAGAAAGATAAAAAGTGGGACAAAATACAATCCCCCAAAATAAAAAAGGTATTAAAATTTGGGGCAAAAAATACAATCCCCAAAATAAAATAAAATCAAACAAAAATAAATAACAAACTTGAATAAGTAAATAAACATTCATAAATTAGGATATTATTTAAAATAGGAACATTGGTTCCTTCATGTTCACTTTAGAAAATCGAAAAGTTATTTTTGGTATACATTGGGAAAATCAGGATGAGTGATCCCATTTTAAGAAAATTAACTCTTCTTTTTAAATGTGAGTTTTTATGGGTTGAAATTAGGATATTGGTCCCATTTTATTAGAAACAAATATCCCAATTTATTCATATAAAACTTTTTATGTGATTTTTTAATTAACATGCATAAAAATAAATAAATTTATTACAAATTACATAATAAAAACAAGATAAACCCAAAATAATGAAAAATAATAAAAGTACTAAAATGACACATTAAATCAAGATGGTGTCTTCAAATCTCCATGTGCTCCCATTTGCCATTGTAAAAGCTTACATATAAAAAATAATTATTGAAATAAAAAACACAAATAAAAGTGATGTTAGTAATAAAAAATAGATTAAACATATAACATATGAAAATTAATTAAAATAAATAAAATACAATGCATCGTGTATGACAAATCAATTAAATGACATAATAAAAATAAGTAACTTAACATATTAACAGTTTAACATGCATAAAAAGCATAAATGATAAAAATAATAATAACAAATTATAACAATAAACAAAAATAATAAAATAAATAATAATAATGATGATAGTATTAATAATAGATAACAATAATATGAGTAAGAGTATAATAATAATGATAGTAATAATGATGATGATTATGATGATGATGATGATGATGATGATGATGATAATAATAATAATAATAATAATAGTAATAATAGTAATAATAATAATAATAATAATAATAATAAAGATAAAGTAATATTAATAACAATAACAATAAGGATAATAAACAATAACAATAAAAAAAATGAACAATCAAGCAAGAAAAAATAACAAGAAATAAAATAAACAAAACATGTTAATGCATGTTAAATAATAATAATAATAATAATAATAATATATGAATAAAAGTAATGATAATAATTACAATAATAATAAAAATAACAACAAAAGATGAACAATCAAATAAATATGCAAGAATAAAATTAAACATGCTAAAGATATTAAATCACATAAACAAATTAAAAAACAACATAAGATTTAAAAATCTACATGATGACTAGCTAATTGTAAACAAAAATTAAATTAAAAATTGAGCCTAGAATGCTTACCTTCAAAATTTGATGTGATGAATAAAGGTAGGTAATCAATTTTCTTGTCTTAATTTATAAGAATAAGATTAGAAAAATAAAATATATAATAAAATTTTATCCCAAGAACAAATAATTAATTTATTTGTCTTAGGGAAAAATTGTAAAAAAGAAGTAAGAAAATTCACAAGAACAAATAATTATTTTCGTTGTCCCAAGAATTAACTTAAAACAAAAATACTTGGGGAACTTATTCTTGGAGAAGAAGCAAAAGAAGAAGAAAAGAGAAAATAAATTTTTCTTAAGAAAAATCCCCCCAATTCTCTTCCAAAAAAAATCATTTTATACCTTCTAAAAAATCGGATTTTTGTTGAATTAAATTAAATCAATTTAATTCCCTTAAATCACAAAAACTGAAGACTTTTAATGGTTTAGAAGATAAAAGCTTTTAAAATTAAATTCTACAAAAAAATGAGTAAAAACACTCAATAAGGCCAAAAAAGGCCCAAAGGGCTGCTGGAGTGTCGATAGGGCCGAGCGACGCCCGTCGGCGTGCACTGCGGGTGTTGCCCAGCACGTACCCCACGAGTAGGCGAGGGATGCCCGCGCGCGTGCCCAACAAGCTGCCAAAGGCCAACGTCCGAAATTTTTTTTATTGTTTTATTTTACAAAAACACCATCATTTCAAAACCCTCATTTTTATCTTAAAATAATTTTTAAAATATTTTTAAAACACATTTTTATTTATTTTTAATAAATTAATTTCATAAGGAAATTATCACTTCCAACTGTCATTGTTTCCTATAAACAGCCACAATTAATTTCATCATTGGGTAATCCTGAACTGGGCTGCCTCGAGACCCGGTGTCTACAGTTGCCCCAAATTTTGGGGAGGCTAGTGCATGGGTGCCTAGGTGAGCCGAAATTCAGAAAAGGGAAAAAAATGAGTACCTGAGGCGGCCTCCTTCCAGCTACTCCCTGGAGAACAGTGCTGTTATTTGAATTGCGAATGTTATCCTTCCGGATCGCACTGAGTCACCGATAAGACTATGAAGTGCGGACATTCTTGAATATCACTGAGCCGTTAAATAGGCTACAAATGATTGCATCGAGTCGCTGACAAGACCATAAAGTGTGGATGCCATCCTTAGATTGTGATGCGTCGAGTCTACTCCAGACTTACAAAACTCATGAAGTGCTCTATTGAGCTGCACCGAGTCTGCTCCAGACTTACAAAGTGCGGGATGCTATCCTCTAATGGCGATGTGCCGAGTCAGCTCCGGACTTACAAAATGCGGGGTTGTTCTTCTGAATTGCACCGAGTCTGCTCTAGACTTACAAAGTACTTGGGTGCCATCCTCAAATGGCGATGCGCCGAGTCCACTCCGGACTTATAAAACGCGAGATTGTTCTTCTGAACTACATCGAGTCTGCTCCAGACTTATAAAGTGTTGGGTGCCATCCTCAAATTGCGATGCGCCGAGTCTACTCCAGACTTACAAAATGCAGGGAATGTCCTCCTCAGAGAACACGGGAATTTGCCTCTTAAGAGGACCCTGAGAATTTTCCTTGTAAGAGGACTTTCAGAATTTGCCTCTTAAGAGGACTTGGAGAATTGCCTTTTAAAAGGTCATGGAGATTGCCTCTTAAGAGGTCTTGGAGATTTCCTCTTAAGAGGTCTTGGAGATTTGTCTCTTAAGAGGTCTTGGAGATTTACCTCTTAAGAGATCTTAGAGAATTGCCTCTTAAGAGGTCTAGTAGATTGACTCTTAAGAGGTCTTAGAGAATTGCCTCTTAAGAGGTCTAGGAGATTGCCTCTTAAGAGCTCTTGGAGATTTGCCTCTTAAGAAGCAATCACTATTGTGACACGCACGGACTCGACCCCTTCCAGAAAACCCGCTTTTAGGGCCCGAGAGGGGTTTGCGTCTTTTGATCTTAGGCAATCATGAGATATTTTGGACACCTCCTTCCAATAGAACACTGGAAAGATCATCTAATCCCATGAAACCTTTAGGCACCTTTGAGGTATTTTGGAGTCGCCACCCAATTTACAAGAAATTGGAAAAGTTCCTCTAACATCGGGGGTCTAAACCAGAGAAAGATTTGGAACTTTACTCTTATTAATGCCTTGGTTAATTATAAATGGGTTTTTGTTTTAAACTTATATCTCTCTTCTCATACGGTTATACATTAAAAATAAAGTGCAAATTAAGCAGCAAAGAAAGCAGTAAGGAAAGCAATATAAAGAAAGATAAAAAGTGGCACTACAAGAAAAAAAGCATTTCCCGACGGAAATTCCCGACGGAAAATAAGGAATTTTCGTCGGGAAACTAAATTCCCGACGGAATTTTTTCCGTCGGCAATTTAGTCGTAGGAAAAATTTCCCGATGGAATTTTTTCCGTCGGGAAATTTACCGACGGAAATTGAATTTCCGTCGGTAATTACCGACGGAAAAAAATTTCCGTCGGTAAATTTACCAATGGAAAAAATTTCCGTCGGCAAAATTTACCGACAGAAATTGAATTTCCATCGGGAATTACCGACGAAAATTCAATTTCCGTCGGGAATTACCGACGGAAATTCAATTTCCGTCGGTAAATTTTACAAATTAAAAAAAAAATTAATAACAAATTAACATAAATAAATAATAATAATAACAAATACTAATAATATATCTACTTAACATACCAATTAAATAATAATAATAATTAACACAACTACTTAAAATACTAATAACACTAATAACAATTCCAATTAGCATATACCCAATTAACAATAATAATCATAATATGAAAAATTCTATTAATAAATTTAATAACAATAAAGTGTTAAGAATTATAAATTTAAACAATATTTAATATTTACCAATATTCATCATCTGATATAATATAAACTGTTGATACATTCTCATCTTGCACCTAATGCAAAAATAACATTTGAAGGAGAAATATTTTGTACTACCAATTACCAAAGAAAGGAAATCAAAGAACAAAGCATCACCTTTTTGTAAGACTTCCTTTCCGTGCCCACACACATCAATTATAAACCAAAGCATTCATATCAAGAAGCACATTCCAAATTTAGTGAATCCTTACATAAGCTAACACATCAACACTATCAAATAACAACAGTTCATTATGTATTGCTCATACTTACCCAAGACTGAAACTTTGTCCAGATCCTTAGGTAGTTACTAGCAAAACACTGGAGAAGTGAATGAGCAGAGCTAAAATGAATTCTAAAACAAATGTTTTCAATATATTTGAATTATGCATTCTAGCAAATGCAAAGTAATTGACAGCCCTCGAAATTGAATTTCCCCTTGAGAAATCTTAAGTAACTATAATTAAATAGCATAATTAGAACAATATAACTAATGGTACACTAAATTTAGAATTCTTTGATCATCAGAAAATTGACAGGAACAAGCTGGAAAGAAAATGAGGTGAGACGTTCAGATGTTTGAAACTAAAATAGAAGAAAATACAGCAAACTTCAGTAAATTCACTTGATAATATAGGAAAAATGATAACTCATAACAAGATCTGTACTCAAATAAATGGAATCTACATAAAATTGTCTGCAATTGTCCTGCATTTTCAAATATAAACAAAATCAATGACAAATCATCAAAATCACAAGACAAATGCAAACAGATGCCCCATTTGGTCATTAGAGGAAGCAAGAACAAACACATCCGAGTGTGAAATTAACAACATTAACAAATACATCCGAGTAAAAAAGAACCCGACAAATACGAATCCAACATAGCAATACCTAGGCCATATGCCACTGCAATTCAACAAACTCAACAAGGAACAAAAGGCAATATTTAACAATAAATGTTGTAATCCAACAGAGCAAAAGATTATTATTATTATAATAATAATAATAATAATAATAATAATAACTGGAATGCTGATACCTGATGGTTGAAGCACTGACGGCGAGTGAGGAGCGGCGACCGGCGAGTGAGGATCGGCGACCGGCGAGTGAGGATCGGCGACGAGTGAGGGAGGCGGAGCAGATCTGTCACACGAAGGAGGTGGAGTAGATCTGACGCGAGCAAGGAAGGCAGAACAGATCTGGTGAGCCAGGGAGGCGGAGGGGTGCGGGGAAGGCGACGAAGTGGGCCGCTGAGACGAGGAGGGAGGGAAGGCGGCGGAGTGGGCGGCTGCTGCTAAGGCGAGCGAGAGAGAGAGGGGCGCGCGAGAGAGAGGGGCGGAGGGGCTAGGGTGGGGCAGGCGGCGGCGAGGGCGGCTGAGGGGCGGGCGGCGGCGAGGGCGGCTGGGGCGAGGGCTGGGGCGACCTGGGTCAGCTCGCGAGAGAGAGAAAGAAATAAAGGAGGAGGGAAGAAAAGAAAAGCCAGAAAACTATTTTTAATATAAAATTTTTAGCGACGGTTATTCAAACCGTCGCTAAAAAAATAAATATTTTATTTTATTTTTAGCGACGGTTGTAATTTCCGTCGCTAAAATATATAAAATAAATTAATTAAAATATTTTTAGCGACGGAATTTAATATCCGTCGCTAATTCCCGACGAAAATTGAATTCCGTCGCTAATTTTAGCGACGGATTTAATATCCGTCGCTAAAATATATAAAATAAATTAGTTAAAATATTTTTAGCGACGGAATTAAATTTCCGTCGCTAATTCCCGACGGAAATTAAATTTCGTCGCTAAAATTAGCGACGAAATTTAATTTCCGTCGGGAATTTCCGTAGCAATTTATGCCGCCAAATTTACGCGCCCAATTTACCGACGGTTATATTTTCCGTCGCTATATTAGCGACGGAATATTTTTTCCGTCGCTAATTAGTTCCGTCGCTAATTAGCGATGGAAATGTCTTTCCGTCGCTAAATAGCGACGGTACATTTTCCGTCGCTAAATTTCCGTCGGTAAATGCTGATTTTCTTGTAGTGTGGGACAAAATACAATTCTCCAAAATAAAAAAGGTATTAAAATTTGGGACAAAAAATACAATCCCCCAAATAAAACAAAAATAAATAACAAACTTGAATAAGTAAATAAACATTCATAAATCAGGATATTATTTAAAATAGGAACATTGGTTCCTTCATGTTCACTTTAGAAAATCGAAGAGTTATTTTTGGTGTACATTGGAAAAATCGGGATGAGTGATCCCATTTTAGGAAAATTAACTCTTCTTTTTAAATGTGAGTTTTTATGGGTTGAAATTAGGACATTGGACCCATTTTATTAGAAAAAAATCCCAATTTATTAATATAAAACATTTTATGTGGTTTTTTAATTAACGTGCATAAAAATAATTAAGTTTATTACAAATTATATAATAAAAACAAGATAAACCCAAAATAACGAAAAATAATAAAAGAACTAAAATGACACATTAAATCAAGATGGTGTCTTCAAATCTCCATGGGCTCCCATTTGCCATTGTAAATGCTCACACATAAAAAATAAGTATTGAAATAAAAAACACAAATAAAAGTGATGTTAGTAATAAAAAATAGATTAAACATATAACATATGAAAATGAATTAAAATAAATAAAATACAATGCATCATGTATAATAAATCAATTAAATGACATAATAAAAATAAGTAACTTAACATATTAACAATTCAACATGCATAAATAGCATAAATGATAAAAATAATAATAACAAATTATAACAATAAATAAAAATAATAATAGAAATAATAATAATGATGATAGTAGTAATAATAGATAACAATAATATGAGTAAGAGTATAATAATAATGATAGTAACACTGATAATAATAATAATAATAATAATAATAATAATAATAATAATAATAATAATAATAATAATAATAATAATAATAATAATAATAATAATAATAATAATCACAATAGTAATAATAATAATAAAGATAAAGTAATAACAATAAGAATAAGAATAAGAATAATAAACAATAACAATAAAAAAAAATGAACAATCAAGCAAGCAAAAATAACAAGAAATAAAATAAACAAAACATGTTAAGGCATGCTAAATAATAATACTACTACTAATAAGAATAATATATGAACAAAAGTAATGATAATAATAACAATAATAATAAAAATAAGAACAAAAGATGAACAATCAAATAAATATGCAAGAATAAAATAAAATATGCTAAAAATATTAAATCACATAAACAAATTAAAAAACAACAAAAGATTTAAAAATCTACGTGATAACTAGTTAATTGTAAACAAAAATTAAATTAAAAATTGAGCCTAAAATGCTTACTCTTAAAATTTGATGTGATGAATGAAGGTAGGTGATCAATTTTCTTATCTTAATTTATAAGAATAAGATTAGAAAAATAAAATATATAACAAAATTTTATCCCAAGAACAAATAATTAATTTATTTGTCTTAGGGAAAAATTATAAAAAAGAAGTAAGAAAATTCACAAGAACAAATAATTAATTTATTTGTCTTAAGAAAAAATTGTAAAAAAGAAGTAAGAAAATTCACAAGAACAAAAAATTGTTCTCTTTGTCTCAAGAATTAACTTAAAAAAAATGCTTGGGAAACTTATTCTTAGAGAAGAAGAAAAAGAAGAAGAAAAGTGAAAATAAATTTTTCTTAAGAAAAATCCCCCTAATTCTTTTCCAAAAAAATCATTTTATACCTTCTGAAAAATCAGATTTTTGTTGAATTAAATTAAATCAATTTAATTTCCTTAAATCACAAAAACTGAAGAATTTTAAAGGTTTAGAAGACAAAAGCTTTGAAAATTAAATTCTACGAAAAAAATGAGTAAAAACACTCAAAAAGGCCAAAAAAGAACAAAGGGCTGTTGGAGTGTCAATAGGGCCGAGCGAGGCCCTGCGCGTCACTCCCGCGCTGCGGGCGACACCCAGTGAGCGCGCTGCGTGCGTTACCCAGTGCGCGCCCCGCGAGTGGGTGAGGGATGGCTGAGTGCTCGCGGACGAATGCCGACGTCCAAATATTTTTTTTTTTATTTTACAAAACACTATCATTTCAAAACCCCCATTTTTATCATAAAATAATTTTTAAAATATTTTTTAAACACATTTTTATTTATTTTTAGTAAATTAATTTGACAATACTTCCAACTTTCATTTTTGCCTATAAATAGGCACAATTAATTTTATCATCAGGTAATCCTAATCTGGGCTGCCTCAGGACCCAGTGTCTACAGTTGCCCCAAATTTTTGGGAGACTAGTGCATGGGTGCCTAGGTGAGCCAAAATTCAGAAAAAGGAAAGAAACGCGTACCTGAGGCGGCCTCCTTCCAGCTGCTCCCTGGAGAACAGTGCTGGGATTTGAATTGCGAATGTTATCCTTCCAGTAACACCCCGTTCTGCCCCTAATAGTTCGAGCCATGTTTGCCATGTGTGTGTGCATGTGGGAGTGTTTGGCATGTGTTAAGGGTATTTTTGGCAAAATGCATGTTTTGTGGGCTTTAATAGAGTGTGAGTGCATATATGTTAGTAGGGTGTGTGTGTGTGTTGGGTTGTGTTAGTGTGTGCATGTTCATATGGTAATAGTGTGTGAATTATGAGGGTTAGTCTCGTGTGTATTGTCTTGCATGAGGGTACGGTGCGAGTGGTCAAGTTCCACCAACCATCGGGTGACATGTGGCTAGAGCTTTTGAAAAGGAGGTATAAATAGAAGGAGAGAGAGAAAATGGGACAACCATTTGCTGCCTCTTCCCCGTTTTCTTCCTTTTCTTTATCTCTTCTCCTTCTTTTCTCTTCATTTGTGTGCCCTATCTTGGATCCAAGTGTTTGTGGTGGAAATTGATCATTCCTTGAGCTTTGATTGGTAAGTTGGGAGTGGGTTTATTCTTCTTCTTCTTCTTCTTCTTCTTCATCTCTTGTTCTTGATTTTGGTTAGAATGTGTTTTAATTTAGTTTTTGTGTTTGTATGATTTTGTGGGTGTTCTTGGTAGTTGAGCCTCCTCGTGATCCCAAGGGAAAGGAGAAGGCTAGTGGGAGTGGTGCTTATTGATTTGGAGCATAGGAATTACAGGTTTGGGAATTTGATTGATTTTGATGTACATTTGTGATTTGTGTCTTTGCATGAGATTTCTGGAAATTTGATGTTTGATGAGGCTTATTATAGTGCTAATGTTATGGGTATTCAGTTGATTTAAGTTATGATGCATGGATGATAATTTATTGAAGCGAATTTGAAGTTTGATGAACTTTTACTGCAATTTCTGGGTTTGTGTTCTTGAGAAGCTTTATTATGTTAATGCATGATCTTGATTGTGATAATTGTTAGAAAGGTTGTGTTTTATGTTGTTTGTGATGCTTGGAAGATTTATTTGAAGGTAAGAAGAAGTTTGTTTGATTTGGGTCAAAATGGGTTTGATTTTGGAAGTCTGGGTTTTTCCTGTGTTTTGCTGGAAAATGGAAGTCACGATGCTATCACGAGTGCGATAAAATCATGAAATCCATGCACTGTTGATTGTGAGGCGTCTGACTCGTGAAATTGCAGCACGACTCATGAAGCCTTGCCATGCGCGAGTAGTGCAGCAAATCACGCGTCTGCAGGGGAAGCTAGGAGATTCATGAGCCGTGAACCAAGTTCATGAGTCGTGAACGTTGTTCAAGACTCGTGCTGGCATAGCACGACTGAAACGCCTTTGCCCCTTCCCTCGCACAGGCCTTCCGGCCACTGTCGCGATCGCGACAGTGACCCTTGCATGCCCTATTTTTTCGATTTTGCCCCTTTCTTTTAAAATGAATTTTGTATCATTTCTTCATGGGTTTTTACTACTGTACGGGAATAAATACGCTGATATATGTATGATATTATGATTTCTTCGTGAAAAATTATATGTTATAATTTGAGCATGATTTGTATTATGGATGACCTGCTAGAGTCAGTCTAGTGGATAGTTAGGCATGCCTAAAAGAGTTCTTTACCTGTAGCGCTCAGTTCTGTTCTAGACCCTGATCAGGTCCCTATTTAGTTCCTCGTGAACTTCAATGTGTTTGGATCTTGTTTAAGATCCCCTTTGTAAAATGTTTTGAAATGAGAAAATGTGATATTTCTTTTTGATTCATACCCGTAAGGTACCGCCATGCGTTTGATTCGTACCCGTAAGGTACCGCCATGTGTTGCTCGTTATCCACTACTGTGAGTCAGCAAGTGTTGTGATTTGTTCTGTTATGCTTATGAGAATGTGAATTCGAATGACTATGATTATAAGTTTGTGAATCTGAATGACTCTATTTATGAGCATATGAATCAGTTAGCATATGGATATGATTATGAACCTTTGAATGGTTATGAATGTGATTCGATTATGATTATGCCTTATGATTATCAACATATGCTTATGCCATTATGAATGTGTTTTGCCTAGACGACCATTGTGAAAGGCCGTCCATACTATTATTGTTTGTTTCCCCACTAAGTGTTATTGCTTAGCACGGTGTTTCACCCATGTAGGTGCGGAAGGTGTATAGCTTTTGGGAGAATCGCCGCCAGTCAAGCCAACACAGTGGGATTGTTGATAGGACTTAGCTTTTCTTTTTGGTATTATGATTATTTTGTAATAGTGATCCCTTTTTGTATTTAGTCTTTTGTTTAGCTCCCGCTATGTAAATCTGAAAGTTGTAATTATGTTTGTATCAGAACAGTTATGTATTGAATATTATTATTCCATCAATGAATGATTAGTTTGGTTTTAAAGTTTTTAATTTTCGATGTTTATATGTATGTTTATATTATATGAATGTATGTTTTGCACCGTTATGCTTCGTGACACCCTTGCTCATACGGGTTCTCACTCCCTTGCAAATGGGTTCCCCTACGTATGGCTAGGGGGTGCTACAGTTTTTTGTATCAGAGCTCCAGTTTAGGCATTTTCTGGGTGATTGTTGTGTATAAATATATGATTAGGACTGTGTTGGCTGATGCGGTTATCTTTGTGTTTGTTTTAGATGGATTTTGATTCCGTTCATGCGTCGCTTGAGGGGTCCACTGAGAGTGTGAATCCCCAAGCTGTAGATCCTTCAGTGTCTGTTTCGGCTCAAACACCTAGGGTTTAGCCTGAGGCTGCAGCCATGCCCTTCGAGGCAATGTTGAAAATTTCTCAGGACGTAGCTCTAGTCTTGGATAGGGTGACCGCTTCGAGAGCCCCTTTAGAGAGTATGAGAAGAGCTGGTGCAGAGGATTTTTATGGGACCAGTCTGGATGAGTCTGAGCTTGTTGAGAAATGGATTGAGAAAGTAGAGTGAGTGTTTGAGGAGACTAGCTGTCCTCCAGATAGGCAAGTAGAGAGTGTTGTGGCATTGCCTTAGGGATCTGCCTACGATTGGTGGAAGTTGGTCCGTAGGCATCCCCAGTTGCCTAACCCGGTCACATGGGAGTTCTTCGAGAGGGAGTCTACAAATAGGTATGTGACTAGGGAGTACAAGGATGCTAAGTAAGCACAGTTCTTGAGTTTAAAGCAGAGGGCTATGTCAGTATCAGAGTTTGAGAAAGAATTTAACCGTCTTGCAAGGTATGCTCTAGAATGTGTTCTGACTGAAGAGTTTCGGTGTTGGCATTTTGAGGCCGGTTTGAATGAGTCGTTGAGAGCCATGTTGATTTCTTTGATGAGTACTCCGGGTATTGGGTACTACCAGATAGTGCAAGCAGCAGTGTGGGCGAAAAGGTCTGAGTAAGTTTTGAGAGAGAGGACACAAAGAAGGAATCCCCCTCCTGGTGGATCATCATCATCCTCGGGTAAGAGGTCAAGGAACCCGCATGATGAGTCTTCTTCAGGTCCGGCTTCGAGAGGTAGGAGACAAGGTTCTGCCAGGGGTTATAGTGCAGGTAGAGGTAGTTATGGTAATAGGACTGATGCATTGCCTCAGTGTCCTCACTGCAGTAGGCCCCATCGGGGTGAGTGTAGGTGGCTCACGGGTGGTTGTTTTCGATGTGGGAGCACTGATCACTACTTGGCTAATTGTCCGACGTTTAGTGAGGCTTCTAGTGATCAACGTGAGGCTAGCAGAGTTGGATCTAATGCTCCGCAAGCCAGTTGTGGTAGAGGCCAAGGTAGAGGTCGAAGTGGTCGGTATAGAGAGGGAAGTTGATGGTCCCATGATGATTCCAACTAGAGCGTATGCCATGAGAGCTCGGGATGAGCAGGATACCTCGGAGGTGATTGCTGGTAAGTTCTTACTCTTTGACACTGAGTTATATGCTCTAATTGACCCTGGTTCCACACACTCATATTTGTGCACGAGTAAATTGTTTGATAAGTTGCATGATGTTGATCAATTAGATTATGAGGCTTGTGTGACTAGTCCTTTAGGGCATAGTGTCAATGTGAGTAGAGTGCATAGGAATTGTCCTCTTTTGGTTCAGGGTGTTGAGTTTTCTGCTGATTTGATTGAGTTGCCATTTCGGGAGTTTAACCTAATTTTGGGTATGGATTGGCTTAGTAAGAATCGTGCTGCAGTGGATTGTCATAGGAAAGTGGTTGTGTTGCGTAGTAGAGATCAGTCTTCTATAGTGGTTAAAGGCTTGGGTTCGAGTTCTTTAAGTAATGTGATTTCTGCTATGCAAGCTAAGAGGTTTATGAGGAAAGGATGTGAGGCGTTCATAGTAGTTGTGCTGGATTCTAAGCTTGATCAAGTGAGGATTAAGGATATTCCAATTGTTAGGGAGTTTGGTGATGTTTTTCCTAGTGAGTTGCCTTGGTTGCCTCCCGAGAGAGAAGTGGAGTTGTGCATTAAGATTTTGTCGGGTACTTCACCCATTTCGAAAGCACCTTATCGGATGGCTCTCATAAAGTTGAGGGAACTCAAAACTCAGCTACAAGAGTTATTGGATAAGGGGTATATTCGACCCAGCATATCTCCATGGGGAGCCCCGGTTTTGTTTGTCAAGAAGAAAGATGGCTCTTTGAGGATGTGTATCGACTATAGGCAAATTAACAAGGTCACAGTGAAGAACAAGTATCCTTTGCCTAGAGTCCAGGATTTGTTTGATCAGCTTGGAGGTGCGGCTATCTTCTCGAAGATTGATCTTCAGTCAAGTTATTATCAGCTGTCGAAGGCCTATGTCCGAAATTGTTTTTTTTTTTATTTTACAAAAACACTATGATTTCAAAACCCCCATTTTTAGCTTAAAATAATTTTAAAATATTTTTAAAACATATTTTTATTTATTTTTAATAAATCAATTTGACAAGGAAATTATCACTTCCAACTTTCATTTTTGCCTATAAACAGGCACAATTAATTTCATCATTGGGTAATCCTAATCTGGGCTGCCTCAGGACCCTGTGTCTACAGCGGGCATCTGAGAACCCACGGGGTTTGGTGCATGTCACACTACTATTCGTTATTGGGATCCTAGATTTAACGTCTTTAGGTTCACCCATCAAGAATTATGCCCTTTGGCCGAAGAATTTGCTGCGATTATCAGTGTGAGTTTTCCTCCCAGTACATTACCCTACATTCTAACCTACGCGCCCCATTATCAAGGGGAAATGGCATACACTCTAGGGATCTTACCATTTGCAGCTATTAAACTAGTTCCTCAAGGCTATCCCTTTTCCCTAGAACTGCTGACCGATGCATTGGTTGACTTTATCGACATCCTTATTTACCGTATCAGTGTCATCTAGCTAATATGCCTGGCCTAGTATTTGACAATGACCTCAGATGAGTTGATCGGTTCAGCTATTTTGCATTGTCAAAAGTATTTGCAATGGTTTAACTCCATTTCCCCTGATCTTGGCGAAAACAATCCTTGGCTTGGATGCATTCTGCATTGATTCTTCCACTTTCCTGACTGATAGCCCTTATTACTCAAGGTAATTACAATAATTATTTAAAGGTAGTATTACCCTTGTGGGTTTTCACACTAGCTTTTCTTAGTTAGAATGCACACTTTTTGGTTTATCGCATTTCCTTGTTCCTTACTTTTTCCTGAAATGACTCCAACTCATCCCAGCAGTGTTTTTTAGGTGTGGTTGCAGGAGAAATTAAAACTGGTGTCAGAACCTCCTCCTAAAGCGATCATCATATATTCATTAAAGCACTTTACTCATAGACAACGGCTGTATGATTTTGACTATCCACATAAAGGAGTTGTATGGCTAGCCAAGGTGGCACCTGGGGATATTAACTTTATTTGTCCGCCATTGACCCTTTCTTCTATTACTCGGGATGGGTCTTCCAGATGCATCCCGTTGTGTGGGCTATATAAGGCTACCTTTTGCATTGCAGCTCATTGTGCGAGGCAATTTGGAGAGCAACAAGATGTTGTGAGGCATCCATTATCTTTTCAAGGTGGTGTGCTATCTACTGCCTTCCTTTCTGGCTTCCATTATCTTTATAGACAATTACCCGTGAAAACTAGCATACTGAGAATTGAAGATTGCCATTTTACTACTTCAAAAGAATATAAGAGATGGGTCATCAGCCCCGCAGTAAACAATAAAATGAATTGGTTGAAACGCCAGGACTACGAGAGTAGTAGAAAATAGTTGTTAGATTGTATATGTAATAAATAGATCATTATGCCTCTTTTTACACTTGAATAAAATAACTTTGATTATGCAAAAAAAAAAAAATGCTTTGGTTATATTAATATATTTTGGTACATCCATATTTCAATTTGATTTCATCATACATGAACATTATTTGGAACTAAACTCATCAATACAACAACATATTTAATGTAGAATAGATCTAAAAACCATCAAACTCCTGCTATCAATCAGTCATCTCGGATTTTCATGTTTGAACATTTTCTCTTAGCCCCTAATATTTGCTCAGGATGCCCTTTTTTGATTTTCACCTTGATAGGGTGCCCAATTTTAGCAAGGCCGCCATTTTTTTAGATTTTTGACCCGCGATACTTTTGTTCTCTTCTTTTGATTTTAGTCTTTAGCCATGGAATCTTTTAAATCTGTCCACATTGACCGACTCTTTGAACTCATTCCCATCGCTATCGATAGAATTGCAACTTCTTTCAATAATAGCTTCATCACTACAAAAGGTCCTTCCCACATTAGTCTGAATTTGCCTCGGATATCAGGTATGCCTGGCCTCATCTGCTTGAAGACTAAACCTCCTTCTTTCAAATGATGTTTTCTAACTTTCTTCCCAAAAGAACAAGCTAATATTTTCTGATAGATCTAGTTGTGATAATAGGCCCGCATTCAATTTTCATATAACAAATTCAATTGCATTAGCCTTTATTGTGCCTATTCCATTTCTGGTAATCTAGCATCTAAAGTGACCCTCAAGGACTGAAGCTCAACTTCTACCAGTAGTACTGCTTCTGTCCCATATACCAAAGAAAATAAAGTAGCTCATGTGGAAGTTCTGAAGTAGTTCAGTATCCCCATAATGCAAAAGGTAACTTCTCTGCCTAATCCTTATATGTCTGAACCTTCTTTGATAGAATCCTATTCGCATTCCTGTTCGCTGCTTCAACTACCCCATTGGCCTAAGGTCGATAAGGAGAAGATTTATGATGTTGGATACCATAATTTCTAAGCAACTGTTTCGTTTCGGCCTGAAATTGTACCCCATTATCTGACACTATGCGGTGTGAAAGATCGTATCTTTATATCAAATGTCATTCAACGAACTAAGCCATTTCTTAAGCACCTAGTTTCTTAAAAGATTCGGCTTCTACGCACTTGGTGAAGTAATCAATAGCTACCACAATATACCGATGTCCATTTGAAGCTGTCGGATGTCAATTCCCCAAGCTGCAAATGGCCTAAGAGACGTAAGGTTACACAATTTTGAAACTAGTAGAAGTCTTAAGTCCTCATATTGTTGACACATATGACACTGCTTTACATATCTAGAACAATTTATAACCATCGTGAGCATACATTATTTTCTTTGAGAGTGTTAACCCATTCATGTGAGCACCATAGGCCCCTGCATGTGTTTCTTCCATTACCTTCTAAGCCTCATTCTCATTCAAGCACCTCAACTGAATCCTATCAAGTTTTCTTTTATAAAATATTTTGTTTATGCTAATGAACTAAGCGAACAACTTACGAATCATTCTTTGATCCTTCTCAGTGGCTTCTTCAGGAATTTCTGATCTTTCCAAATAATTATGTGTAATAAGTATAGTTTGGTAATATATACATGAGGGACTTAATTGAATAGAAAGGAGGACTTAATTACATTTAGCTATTTAATTTAATATGCCAATATATAAATAACATAAATCAAGAGACAAATGCATAAGATTAGAAAAGAGAGAGACCAATTAGCAAAAAAGGACACATGCACTAATGAGAAAGATCTAAGTGTTGTATCTAGAAGGAAGAGAAGAAATCTTCATGGCTTTATAAGCCATGAAGGTCGGCTGATTTTAGGTTTGGAAAAACCTAGTGGAAAGCCATTCTTCCTCCTCGCCTCTTTATCCATTCTTGCACCCTAAAATCAAACTAAAGTATTCCTAAGGTTAAGTGCAAGTAAGAGATTAATTTTAGAGCAATTTTAAAGCTATAAAGGTAAAAGTTACTCTCTATTCATCTTTTCTTGCTTATTAGGGTGCAAGTAGTAACATATATATGAGTATATGTGTATTGATAAAGTTAACATGATTTTGTTATTTGAATTTGAAGAAGAAGCAGCTAAAAGTAAAATAAAAGAGAAGGAAGAAGGAAGAAATTGAAAGAGCGGAAAGAAGGAGTAACTATTGAGGATTAGGAATTCTTCATCTTTTATGCTATAGTTATGGTTAAATCTAATTTTGTGATGATGAAGTGTTTATTCATGCTTATAAATGTTATTGGAAGTTTGAGGAGTTAGTTGTGTATAAGAAATGATGTTTGATGTATAAATTATGTGAAAGAAATGTGTTGGTGTTGTTTGGAGAATACAAAAACGGAAAAACAGAGCATGCGAATCTCCATATTTACATAGTTGTGCTTTCGAAACATAGCCGTGCTTTCGAAAATATAGCCGTGCTTCAGTACAAAATACGAAAGCTATGTTAGGTTACACGGTGGTTAGGAATATCCTTAACGCCATGTGATCTTGTTGAGTTACGAAAGTATGGCGGTTCGTTGACCTACACGGCTGGCAGGTCAACCCTTACCGCCGTGTAAATGTATTTTGTCCAACTTAGCAAAATCTGTGGCATCCCATATGGCTATTAGGTCTTCTTGATCACCGTGTGGTATGTTTTACATGGTGGTCAAAAACATCCATACCTCCATGTAAAAGCATTATGTCTAGCAACATTCAGAATATTGTATTCCACATGGCAGGCAGGATTTCCTTATTGCCATGTGACCCCTGTTTTTCTGAAAAACTATTTAAGCATTTGTGTATCAAAATGAACTCTGATTTGAATCAAATTTCGACAATTAATTAGCAATAATAAATAACATTTAATCAGGTTTTGTGATATTTTATGAATGGCTCTAAGAATATCTCTGTCATTCTAAGATATGTATTCCTAGAAATATTACTGGATGATATATTAAAAATAATAAATAAATAATATATTTTAATGCCTACTCTAGACTAGGTATTGGATGGATAGGCATGCCTATAGGGACTCTATTGCAATAGCCTCTGTTCAGCTTTTTAGACCTCATTTGGGTCTTTATTTGACACATAAAATAATAAGATAATTAAAATGTATTGTACCTTCGGGTACCTCTATTCAGTATTTTTCCTATTATCCACTTCCTTAGGGTATTGCAGGCTCACTTAAAGTTAATACTTGTAAAATTTTCGTAAATGTAAAGTGTTGATATGTGACATGTTATCTATATTAAATATTTGTATTTCACATATAGTTTTCTCTTGATTGTTATTATGTGCATTAATGTGTATGTATGGCTTGATGACTACTGTGAGTAGTTATCGGTTTCATAATAATTCCCCACTACGCTATATGCTTAGCAAGGGTGTTTCATCCTTGTAGGTACTAAAGGTAAGGAAAATGCCAAGGATGACCCACAAGCATCAAGGCCAACACACTCATAGAAGATTGATATATAGGGTTTGTATTTTGATATATATTTTGTAAATGACGTTCTTTTGGTTTTGATTGTACAAATACTAAATGAATGACAATAAGTTAATATTTTTGGCTTATGTTATTTGTATTATGTTCTTGTATACTCTCTTATTCTCCTAGGGGTATTACATTATGTACATCATAAAACCACGGCATTCCATCTGTGACTTCGGTATCCATCACCTATTCAGCTTCAAAGCATGGATTGCTCAAACTGCCGATTAGCATTGGCTTCATGGCTACTCCTTCTAGATTATCCCATATGGATACCAAAGTGGTGAGGGCGTCAGCAAGTTGGTTTTCATCCCTAGGCATATGTCTAAATGCGCATATGTCGAACTGACTACTTAATGCCTTTAAACACTTTATCTGCAATAGTAATCGTTCTTCCTTAACGGACCATTCTTCCCGAACTTGATGAATTACCAATAATGAATCCCCTAACACTTCTGTGGTTTTTGCTCCCAAAGCTAGCAGTGCTTCTTACCTGAGAACACAAGCTTTATACTCAGCCTCGTTATTAGTGGCCTTGTATCTCAACTTCTTAGCTACAGGAAGCTTTTCACTGTCTAGAGTTATGAGAATTACCCCTGCTCCAACTCCTCTAATACTGAATACTCCAACAAAATACATCTGCTATCCTTGCAATGAAATAGTGGTGATATTCTCATCAGGAAATTCATAATCAACCTGGTCTCCTTCGAGAAGATGTTCAACCAAAAATTCCGCTACAGCTCTTCCCATAATGGTTTTTCGAGTTATATACTCTATGTCGAACTCTTGTAGCCAAATCAACCATCTTCCCATCTTCCCCAAAAAAGAAGGTGCTTCTTAAAGGTATCTAAGAGGATTCTATTTAGCAACCGTTTGTACCTTAGATGAATGAAAATAGTGTCCTAACTTCTTAGAAGCCCATATTACAGCTAGACAGGTTTTCTCCACATCTACATACTTGGCTTCATATTGAAGAAACTTCTTGCTAAGTTAGAAAATTGCAAACTCGACCCCAAATTCATCCTCCTAAGCTAACATAGCACCTATCAAATTCACTTCGATTGCCAGGTAAAGAATTAAGGGTTTCATTGGTTGTGGCGGTCACAAGATCGGAGGGTGTAAATGGTATTCTCTTATGGTATCAAAGGCTTTCTGGCAATCGTCATTCCACTTAATAGGCTGATCCTTCCTAAGAAGTTTGAAAATTGGCTCACAGGTCGAAGCGAGCGTGGCAATAAATCTGCTAATGTACTATAATCGGCCTAGAAATCCTCTAACCTCCTTTTATTTCTGAGGCACTAGCATATCTCTGATAGCTTTGACCTTATCGGGATCTATTTCAATTCCCTTCTAGCTTACTACATGACCCAATAGCTTACCTGACATAAACTCAAATATGCACTTGTTAGGATTAAGGCGAACATTATATATATCGATTCTCTGGAAGAATTTCTCTAGAGCTTCAAAATGACCCTCTCGAGTAGCTGACTTAATTATCATGTCATCGACGTAAACCTCTACCCCCTTATGTATTAAGTCATCGAGGATCTTGGTAGCCATCCACTAATAGGTTGCCCCAGCATTCTTTAGTCCAAAAAGCATCACTCTATAAGCAAAGGTACCCTATTCAGTAATGAAGGTTGTCTTAATTCGGTATACCATCTTGTTAAGAATCTGATTGTATATGGCATACCTATCAACGAAACTATACATGCAACAAGCGGCAGTGCTATCAATCAAAATGTCTATGTGGAGCAAGGAAAGTTGTCTTTTTTAACAAGCCTTATTTAAATCTTGATAATCTATGCATACACGAAGTTTTCCATTCTTTTTGGCCATAGGACAACATTTGCTAACAAAGTCGGGCATTAAACCTCTACGAGGAACTTAGCATCTATCTGCTTATGGACCTCCACTTTAACCTTTTTAGCCCATTCAGGTCTGAGTCTTCCAAGCTTTTACTAGACCGGTTTATTATCAGGGTATGTGGGTATGGCATGCTTGGCAACTTTAGGATTGATTCCCGGCATATCTTCGTAGGTCCAGGCAAAGACTTTTTCATATTTTTTTAACATTCTCTCAAATTCTTCTCTTTCTTTAGGAGTTATGTCTGATGCTATCAAGATTTCCTTTGGGTTTTTGAAAGTTCCAAGATTAAATGGAGTTGTATTAGTTGAATTAATATCAAATATGAAGAGTCATGATCATGATTATGCGTAATGAAATCATGTGAAACATCACACAAGGAAGGAAAGTTGTTCATATTAATAAAATAACCAATGTAACATACATCATCATTAAAGAGTTCATGAATAAAAAGAACATCTAAAAAACTATTATCTTTTACTTCTGCAGATGCAGGCGTTGCAGTCGATGCTTCAGCTATCTCACTGTGGGGCAGAGACTTCTTAGCTTCTTCTCATGCAATCTTCAGGTCTTCAATCTTCAGCTCTGACTTCTGTTCTTCAACTTCCACCTTATTCTTCCCCTTTATTATGGTAGCCAGCAAGTTATATGTAACAACCTCATTTGAAACCTCACGATTCTAAACAGTGCTCTGAGTCATAATCTCTTCGTCCCAAAAGCCCTCCACTATCTTGACCATTCCATTAGACCAATCGAATATATCATTGAAGACTTCAAAGCCTAGAACAATCTTTCCCTTAACCCATTAGGGCTCAGCCTCTCCACAATAGGCACATTTTGAAGTGGGTACAACGCCTTCCATGATATGGAGTATCTCAATAGACTTCTTCTCGACTTTTTACTTAGTTTTCTTAGCTACATAACCTAGACCCTTCCTGTCTTTCTGACCCCTCGTGGTTATTACTTTTTGCAGCCTTTGCGACTCATTACTTAATCCTGCACCAGGCAAGAAATTTATTCTCTTCATTATATTAACCACAGAAGCACATTTGACTGAACCATTTTCCTCATCAATCATCGCTACATGGAAGCCATTGAAAGGTTGTTTTGAGATTTCTAGAATAGATACTTGACTCTCTCTGGCAGCTTTGATTATCACTATCCATCCTTCATTTGGAATCTTAATCATTTTATGAAGTGTATACGGAATCCCACCTAACTTATGAAAACATGGTCTGCCAAGTAGCACAAAAAAATTTGCTGAGATCGATAGAACCACAAATTCAGCTTTAGTCTCTATCGGCCCTGTCTTCACAATTGTTTAGAAAGTTCTTATAGCCTGTCTTCTTCAATTATCATAAGCTGTAACATTCATATCAGATTTGCCTAACATCGACTCATTTAGACCAAAGGTAGGTAGTGCAACCAATGGGCAAACATCAATAGAGGATTTGTCATCCACCATGACACAAGCGGTGTGCTTGCCATGGATTTGGGCTTATATGTAGAGAGGACGGTTGTGATTATGTCCCTCAGTAGGTAAATCTGTGTCTGTATACTCCACACTTTCGCCTGAGCCACCCTTCACCAAACCTAACAACTCTAAAGGAGAAATGGTTGTAACTACGGTGGACTCACATAAAGCCTCAACTAGCCTCTGTCCATAAGACGGGGATTGCCTCAACAAGTCCCAAATATAAATCAGTGTGGGTGTTTTCTTCAGTTGCCTCGTTATTTTGTCTTCTATTTTTTCTTTTTCTTTTTCTTTTTCTACAAGTGAAGGTAAAGGAATTTGTTATTTCTTTGTTTCTGGTACTACTCTGCTGCTCCTAATAACTACTTTTACTTTCTTCTCTTCCTCTGAAATCCCACAAGTCTGTCAACTCACTGACTTCTTCACTTTCACTTTCGGTGGATGTCTCCTAGCAATCAGTCACACTAACATGGCTCTCTGTCTTCCTTTGTTCCTTCTCAGTCGGGCGACTAATTGCTACATACACATTTCCGTTCAGATAAACTTGACCTAATCATGAACACCAGCGGTGGGATGGCATTATAACTAGCTTTCTTTCCTTTCTCCCTTTTCTCTAGGTCGGAGGTCTGTTTACTATCAATCAAATCTTGGATCTTATCCCTCAAGTGTCTGCATTAGTCTGTCAAATGCCCAGTATGTTGATAAAAGGCACAGTATTGGTATGCACGGTGATTAGG
This sequence comes from Excoecaria cochinchinensis, assembly GCA_947683425.1. Taxonomy (NCBI): domain Eukaryota; kingdom Viridiplantae; phylum Streptophyta; class Magnoliopsida; order Malpighiales; family Euphorbiaceae; genus Excoecaria; species Excoecaria cochinchinensis. Next base: position 2,774,309 of record CANTUQ010000038.1, read on the forward strand.
CCTTGATTCTTAGCTTGCCTTGGTGGTAATGGCTGCAACTTTCCTTGTTTGATCAATCTTTCCAATACCCATGACAAAGACTTACCCAGGTTGGAGTAATATCTCTGATGTGTCTCTATTGCCGATACTTCTGCTTTTTTCCCCATTCTCTTACTACTAATGCTTAAAGCTGACTTGTTCCCACTTTGGTAATTGTGATTCTTTCAAGCATAACTATCACTATGTTCTTTCTTGGCCAGGTATTCACCTTCTGCCTCAATTGTTATATCCTTCAATGCCTCCCAATCCTTTAACCCTTTTATCTTCAATTCGTCTCTCAAATAGGGGCTTGCGTTTCAGAAAAAGAGCCGTATTTGATCAGGGGTATTTGGTTTCCTTTTCAATTACATAACCTGTAGACACCGGGTCCTGAGACAGCCAAGACCAAGGTTACCTAATGATGAAAATGATGCTTGTTCATAGGCAAAAGGGTTAGAAGTGATAATTTCCTTATAGAAACCATCTTTTTAAATAAAAATTATTTTTATTTTAGTTTTTGGGGTTTTTGGTGGCCTGCTATTGCGGGGCCTGAGCAGCACGGCTCCTATCGGTAACATGCGCGAGGCTCGGCACTTGCAGGCAGCGTGCGCGAGGCGTAGTACCTATGTGTAAGCTCACGAGGGGCCGCGAGTAGGGCCTCGTCTCACGTAGCATGCGGCTTGTGTGGCCGCACCTCACGCCTGCGAGGGTCGCACCTCGCGCGTCTCCTACCTCGCAAGACTCCATTTTTTCTGGGTTTTTTCTGGTTTTGATTTAAAATTAAACTCAAATTCCTTTTTTCCGATTTTCAAAAGGAAAAAATTTTATTTTTAAAGGATAATTGAGGACTTTGAATAAAATTAAAAAAACTCCTAAAACCTATTTAAAAAAAAAAGATGATATAAAAAGAAAAGATCGAAACCCCAGAAAGGGGGAGAACATTAAAAATGGCGACACAAAAAAAAATCTAAAATAAAATTTTTGAGAGTTAAGTTTTCTTGAAGATAAAATTATAATTGTTCTTGAGTCAAAGAAATTAATTCTTTGTATTTAAGGTTCAATTCTCATCACCCGATTTCTTTAGTAAAAAAATAAGAGTTCGCTTTTTTAACTTGAATTTTGAGTGACAGAAAGATTTGATTTAGCTTTCTTAATTCTTTTTTAAGCAATCGACAAGAAATCAGTCATTTGTTATTTTGCGGCCAGAATCAAAACTTCTGAGGGTAAATATACGAGTTAGAGCCAATCCTCTCTCTTTCCTTACTTTGTGTTGATTATTAGTTTTTCTCCATTGTAAATACTGTAAATTATTATTAATTTATTTATTGTTGTTTATTATAATTAACATGAACTTAGATTAATCTAATTAACTTATTGATATGATGCATGGAATGTAAGTTGAATCTATACAATATCTAGCATTGATTTGTTTTTCATTTGATTATACTATTGGGTTATTAATCCATTTGGTTAATTTCCAGTTTTTTATCAAACATTATTTTTTCGCAGTAAATTGTAAATGTTTTTCTCAATTAGAATTATTTATTATATTTGCTTCATTTGATTATTTTATTTTTATTATATCATATTATTTATTTTATTTGCTTCATTTAATTGCTTTATTCTTATCATATTCTATACATTTCATTTAATTTGCTAACATCGTTTTTTGTTCTTATTTTGTTGTCTACCAAACTTATTTATCACTTTGAGTAATGTTCCTGGGCATGCTGGAGAATCAAAAGATTAGGAGCCTTCACAGTTTGGTTTTTATTTTAATTTCTGTATTTCTCTTATTTTATTGTTTTGTATGTTTTATGCAAAATAGTATTTAGATGCGCTTATTTTAAAGAAACTCATATTTTTTTACAATAATAAAAATTGGGATTTTTATTAATAAAATAAGACCAATATCCTGATTTTAGCCAATAAACCTTCACTTTCAAAAGAGAGTTAATTTTCATAAAATGAGTCCAATTATCCCTATTTTTATAGCCTAAAATAACTCTCAGATTTTTAAGTTAACACAAAGGAACCAATGTTCCTAAAATCTAATAAATATCCTGATTTTATGTATTATGTATTTTACTTCATTCTTTTTGTGTATTTATTTATTTCGGGCCCTTATAATTAATTTTGAGGCAATTTTATTCCTTTATTTATTTTTGTTTTTATTATTTTGGGGGATTATTTTGTCCCATTTTTCACTTATAATTTATTTAGTGTTTTCTTTATTGCTTTCTTTACTGCTTTCTAAAAATACTTGAAATGCGCTTTAATTTCATTGCATGATCGTGTAAGAAGAGAAACAAAATAATTAAGTCTAAAAACTTAGTCATATAACATTAACCAAATGTATGAACAAGAGTGAAGTCCTGAACTCTCTCTGGTTTTTGGCCTCATAAGGTTAGAATTAATTTTCCAATGTTTTATTGGGTGGCGACTCCATGATACCTACCTTATGATACCCAACAGACGCCCTCGTATGTTAATTGTTAACAATTGAATGGGGATAAATCCCTGTCCATTGAGAAGCGACAGCTTTCACGAGTCTTAATGAACCTCTATCTAGTCTCGAGTCCTAAAACCGAACTTTCGAAAGTGACCCGGATGCCGAGTGGGGTTCACGCGCGTTACGTAACCCTATTTCTCCACCGAGTGAGATAGTCATGGAATGATTCATCTCACTTCTGTTGCAATAACTCGAGGTCTTTCTGATTGACTTCCATACGAGTACTATAATCGTGTTGGTTCAAAAATTCTTCAACCAACATTTCCACGTCCTCCTTGGTCCTTTTATCTAATTCGTGGTACCAATCAATGGTAGGGCCTACAAAACTGAGACAAAATGTAACACACGATATTCGGTCTGATGAGCGAGGCAGATAAGAATGTTACAGACTATCCTATGATCTATAAATTATTTGAATAAAAAAATATCCTTTTAATTATTAATATTACTCAAAATTACTATTTTCCAATCTTACAAAAATTTGGCAGAATCTCCCCATAATATTGCCTATCTTCCTATAAAAAAAAAAAATTCTTTTTACACTTTTAAAAATCACATATCTAATTCTAAACTCCTCAATAATCTCCACATAAAATTTTCCCATCCTCCAATACATATATCAATTTATACTTTTCCAAATAATTCACATATCTATCAGCATTCAATAGTTTATCTTAACTGTATAAATACAAAAATCGCAAAAATCATACATGTCTATAGCATAATACACTTGTTTTAGAACTTATTTCATCAAATACAAAGATCTTCTGCTTAAACAATATAAAACACCATAATCTGTTAACTATTTCCTATCTATTCAATACCAAACTCCTATTACAATAATGCTCCAAAATGTACATGCTAGTCTAGGAATGAGAAACCAAGATATAATACAAATGCCCTTTTCAGATTTGATATGACTCCCGCTTGATACAGATCCATTGAACTAATGTCTTCCATTATGTGAGTGTTATTCTTTAAGCTGCACACAGAAAATACCACGGGCTAAGCTAAACGATTAGTGAGAGTGCTCTACTAATTTTACTTTATTTAATACCATGTGATCAACTATAATATAAATAATTAACAAGATATATTACAAATAAATTACCATAAGTATAATTAAAACTAATAATTATCATCTGATATCTAATTTCAGTTAACAACAACCTTTTACATATCAAAATACAAGCATACATAAACACTGATTTCGAAGAATGAGTTAAACATTCTTAATTGTTCTCATCGCTTGACCAATTCTACATTATATTAACATTTAAATAAAATCCTTAGTTTTAAAGTAAAGTTCATCATTTATAATTAACGAACATAAAAATCAATGTTCTAGCCATTTAATAAGTTAACATAAATGAATACATAATATCAGCAATATGAGAATACAATTAGTTATGCTAAGGTTCAACCTAAGCAAAAATCAAGATCTTACTTAATATTCCATTATAGGTTTGTCACATCACTTGGCACATAAATACTATATCGATATAAATAACAATGCAAAATAATTAACGTAAGATTCACCATAACCATATCAGTTAGCAAATTCTCAGTCTATATATAAGATCAATTACACTTACAATTTATAAACTTTTTAAAACTATATAACCAAGCATGTCTTATTTCATTTGATTATTTTGTTATAGTTATTGCCCAAAGTAATCTGATGGAACACATCGAGGGGATACACGGGACTATGGATTGAAGTGGCCTATACCGGGCACTACACTTCAATCCTAACTTATAGGTTCTGAGTAACCTATAATACAAATCAACAGTATCCAAATACATCACCCAACATATCAATCAAATTTTCATCCTGCACTCTGTATAAAAGTGTTTAAAATCCATTAGAAACTCCAAAAAATGTTCAAATTCCATCCGACACTCCGAATAAATACATCACTATGGCTGGCCAATTATATCCTACTCATGTTTCTTATTGTTTACTAAGGACATTGGTGATCTTTCAATCATATTTATCAACTGTATTTTTCATTTGCATATATAATCACATCTTACTAAATTCAATTCACTTTTTTATTTCAGTTTTCTCATTCATTTTACGGCACTATAAGGCCTTTCGAGCAATGTAATCACTCTCATTTACATATTATCTGACTTACATATTTCATGGTGCCTTATGTGCATCTCAATTGCATTTCATGCTCAAGATCATGACATATTTCATCAATATGTTTATTCACGCTCATAATGCACACATAACCATATTCATGACCATTTTCATGTAATGTTCATAAAAAAGTATAAACTTGTATTTACTTGTAATGTTCATGTAAAACTTATAAAACTTACTAATATGACATTGGTCTCATTTATTAAGCCTTACATAAAACAATTGCATGTTATACCATATAAAATACACATGCATACTCAATTTCATCACATAATACATCATAATTTCAAAGTAATATGCATAATAATATATATGACACCCATTTTTGTCTTTTATTTACAAAATTTATAAAAGCATATTGAAGACATTTTTCATCAAAATAAGTAAACTCACTCACTTTGTATTATATATATTTCATCCTTTATACAAGTTTAATTAAGATTATAAACATTCCCAAATTCATGAGTCATCTTGACATCTCTGTTCTTGTGTTCACTAATATCCATTTAACTTATTTACCCATAATCATGACTCTATGTGCATAATCTTTCAAACAAATATGCATACCACCACTTACATGTATCTATATACATATAGTCATCCTACCGCGAGACATTTTAATAAATAGCATTTTCACAATCCATTTTATTTGTTAAAATATTACTAAACAGAAGGAAATTCAAATAATCCCTAACCTTACACAATTATACATACTCATCTTATTTGATTTTAGCATTTTATAAGTTTAACTCTTTAATCATCTTCAATACTAATTTGCTTCTAGTTATTACTTCCAATTCCAATCAGCCAATTAGAATACCCTTATTAAGCATGAAGGGATTCTATTAACAACTCAAGTCGCCTAAGCATGAAGGAATTCTATTAACAACTCAAGTCACCAAACCATGCTCTTTTTAACTTAATTTTAATAAATTTATCTCATTTTCAAATAAATTTGACATTTTCTAAAACTAATTTAATCATTATTCATGCTTATAATCATTCTAACACAACACAAAACATAAAAATTATGAAAAATAAAATTCAGTAGATCACTTACAAAACCAAAGTCGATTCTTTTCCTAAAATTTTTGCTCGATTCTATCTAAATTATGGTCGGATTGCAGGTCACCAGAGACTCGTCAGAGCTCCACCAGAGCACATCGCAATCACTAAAAGAAAGCTCCAGACTTTAGGACTCCTTTACAGACAGGCATGCGCCGATACATCGAGCCGTTTCGTCGAAAACATCACCGAAAGCTAACGGGTTCCTCCACTTTGATCTAACTGTTATCGGCGAGTGAGGACGATTAGCTGGTATTGAAAGACTCATCTCATTCTCCTATCATTCTGTGACTCATTTGTTGTAGTCCGACGTCGTAGCTGACTTGTGAATGGGAAAGAACGTTCAGCTCATCTCTCTCTAAAATGTGGTAGGAACGGCAAAGGTGAGTGGCAAAATGGAAGGCAAAGACAACGAGCTGGCCATTGCAGCAGAGGGCATGGTCTTCGTTAGTGTAAGGATCGCGTCGTCGTGCTTTCTCTCTCTCTCTCTCTCTTCTTCTCGATTTGCTCTCCCCTGTTCTTCCCCATGTTTCTGTCTTTCCCGTTTCTCTTTCTTTTTTTCTTCTTTATTCAATCTCTTTATTTTTCTCCTTCTTTCTTATTTGTTCTAGGCGAATCTACGCTTATAAAATTATGTATTATTGTAGATACCGGGTCCTGAGGTAGCCCAGATCAGAGTTATCCAATGATGATAAAACGCCTTTCCATAGGCAAAAAGAATAAAAGTGATGATTTCCTTGTAAAATTTGCATTTTGGAGTGAAAAATTGAAAAATAATAAAAAATATTTTAAAAATTAGTTTTGAAAAATGGGGGCTTAAAATTATAGTATTTTTAGTCAATTTGAAATTTAAAAAAAAAAAATTGGATCGCGAGTGTTGAGCGCGGCGGCACGCCTGAGGCAGCGCGCAAGCGCCTAGTGCACTGCGCGCGCAAAGGCAACGCTTTTAGCGCGCGCAGCATTGCGCGCACGGCGCGCTAGTGTGCGCGCTGCGCTGCCGCTTCGACGCCCGTCCCTATATAGCGACGGGCGTCCCTACTCCTGGACATCGTTAAAGGGTTTGATACCCCTTTTTTCTGATTTTTGGACCTAAAAATCCGTTTTTATCCCTTTTTTCAAGGTTTTAAGGAATTTTTTCCATTTTTTAAAATTAAAATAGGTAATATTTGATTTAATTAAATTTTATCCCTTTAATTATTTTATTTTTCCTATTTTCTTGATATAAAAAGAATGAGATGAAAACCTAAAAGGGGAATTCTTTTGGGGATTTTTCTAGGGTTTTTTTTCTTCATCTTTTTCTCTTCTCCCTCTTAATTCCTCTAAGAAAAATTCCAGATTTTCCCCCAACAAAAAAATTGAGTTCATCTTTTTAGTTCTTTTTTCCAATAGAATTTCTTGTAAACATTTTTTAGAAGAAGATTTATTGATGCAATTGAATTTTGAGGCAAACATAATAATTGTTTGCTCTTAAAATTCATTTTTTTAATTTGTTATTTGTTTTCAATTAAACTTTTTCAAGGTTTTTTTATTATTTTGAATCTTTTTTTATGAACAATGGATTTTGGGGCAAAACAAATAATTGTTTGTTCCTAAAATTTATTTTTTCATTTGATTTTCTAAAAAACAATTCTTTCTCATAAATGATTTTTTTCTTTGGAACAAACAAGATAATTGTTTGTTCTTGACATTATTTTCATTCTTTTAATCAATAAAAATATTCTTTTGGCAAAGAAATTAATTCTTTGTTTCTAAAGAATTGTTGACTTTCTTTCTTCATTTTTTAAGCCTATTTTTTCTTGGATTAAAATTCCAACATTTTTATTATTCAATTCTAATCTTGCAAATCAAGAATTAGGAAATCAATCATCTTTTTACTTTCATCGAATCCGAAACTCTGAGGGTAAACATTCCGGGCTTGTTCTTCTTGTTCTTTTTGTTCATATTTAATTTATTCATGTTCATTTTTATTATTTTCAGTTATTTATTTATTTATTTTGTTTATATTTAATTTATTAACATGTATATTTTTATTATTATTCTCATTCATTTATTTTATTCATGTGAATATTGATTTCTTTTAATTCCTAACATGTAATTAATTTATTTCACTTTAATTCATCATTATTTTTAACATGTAATTAAATTAATTCATTTTGATTGATCTTTTTGCCTTGTAAATGGTTTATATCATTTGTAAACATATTTAATTAATCATGTCATTTATTTATTCAGTTTTTATTCTTTTCCATTGTCATTATCATATATTTAATATTTTGTTCACTTACTTATTTTCACTATTATCATGTTCATATTTTTACACCTTAATTAACATGTTGTATTTTATTCCAATTACATCTTTTAATCCATTTGTTGTTCATAGCACATTTTTCTTATTTATTTTAAATTGTAAACATGTTAATTCATTTATTATTTTGATATCATTTCGTTTTATCTCATTTTATTTTATTTTAGTATTTTTTATATTTAATTGATTCAATTACTAACATTATTCTATTTGTATTTTATTTTTATTTCACATCTCATTTTCCTTCTTGGGCATTTTTGCGAGCACACGGGAAGATTCAGAAGGCTCGTTTGGGATCAAGTATTTATTTGCTTTATTTGTGATACTTTATTCATTTTGCTTTTCCGTTTATTTTGCTATGTAATTTTCCTATGAATTTGTTTATTTTAAGCGCTAGAGAAAAAATCACAAAGCATTTTTGTTAATTAATTTGGAATTTTTCCTAAATAAAAATGGGACCAAATTCTCAATTTTCTCTATCCAAAATAAAATCATCACATCAAAAGTATTTTATAATAAATATGCATGCGAGAACCAATGTCCTCATCATTAATGAACACCCCGATTTATGCATGATTTGTATTTTATTTACAATGGGGGTTGTATTCCGCCCCTAGTTTTATTGTAATTTATTTTGAGAATGTTTATTTTAATAATGCTTTACTTATTGCTTTTGACGTGAACGATTGCGCCTTAATTAAATCCATCGTGTGGAAAGTTGGTGAAATAATGAATTCAAAACTTAATCATAATATTTTATCAAGGTACAAATACATGAGAAGTCCCGAACACACTTTGGTCTTTGGGGGCTCAATGAGGCGAGAGGTCTAGGACTTCTAAGACACCTCTTGAGTCTCACCAAATGACTTAAATTTACAAATCCTAGGCTCCAGGGGGTAGAGGCTGAGACCTCTAAGATCTCTCTGGCTTATCCAAGATGGATATGTATGCGTCGTCTTAGGCTCGCTGAGGCTAGACGACCCTTCCCAATGTTCTATTAGATGGCGACTCCAAGAAACCTCTTTGTTACCCAAAATAGTCGCCCTTGTAAATACCTTACAAGTTTTAATGAATTCCATCCTGATCGCCTAAAGCGGGCTTTCGAGAGGCCACGGGGTTCGGCGCGCGTCACAGTGGCGACTCCACTGGGGACATATTCGAGACTTCGATTCGAAAGTACCTTGATTAAAAATTATAATTGAGTTTTAATTTAAAAATTTCACCTTCTTTCAAAAACTGCATTGCATCACATTATAGCCTTAGATCTACGCTAGTTTGGTCCCTCTTTTAGCCCCGGTGCGTTCCCGAAGCACGACTCTACGTTCACTCAATGTAGGGAAGTGTTAAGGATAATCACCAGCCCAAGCCTCGTACCATCATGGTATATTAAATGGTGACCCACTCGGTCGTTATGCTCGTGATGAGCTAGATCCATTGGCAGGGACCATGCTTGGGTAGCCCTAAAGCAACACCACCTTTGACCAAAGCTCGTGTAATGGCAATAGATACTCTCCCTAGATGGTATGAACCGTAATACCTTGCTTACTATATGGATCATTTTGTATTGGACAAACCCAAATAATCTGATTGGTCACCTAATCAAAGGCTTTCATGCCCCGATAGGCCCATGTCAACTTATTTGGGCTGCCTAAATACATGACGGGCAAAACCCATGCATATGCACATTAGCTAAGAGAGGTTATGCTGCCGATTTTTCACCGTGCACCATGCGCGTCCATCGGGTTCCCTGTTAACCCATGGATCAAGCCCACCTAGGACAGAGACCGCACGACCTCGTGTGTGGGGGCAATAAGGTTGGAAGGATCTATCTGCTTGCATGTGGTTGTGGATGATGCATTGCATATTCATATCAGTCATGCACAAATAAATTTTTATATTTCTTCTACATGTATACATCCTTTTCTTTGCATATAATTATTACATGTACATATTATCATGTGTATAGTTTTTCAAATGCTTCACATATATCATTGTAATCTCTTTTAGCCATTATATACCATTTGTTGCGCAGCACGACCATGCATTGCATATTATTCATGCATCACTCTAACTCTTTAATCTTTCAGCCATCAAAGACCACTTTCCTAGCTGGTTAGGGGTTCTAACAGTCGCATTATCAGAGGATTTTGATTGAGCAACCACAATCAAGTCAAGTGCAATCAATAGGCATTCAGAGAATCTCTAGAAATGGCCGATTCATCGAGGGAGCCAGATGCTACCAGGGTCTTGATAGCTGAAGAAGTGGGTAGAAGGTTAGAAGAATTCGAGAACTGGATGATGGCCATATGGTTACAATGGCTCAACCAGCTGCACCACAGAACCTGGCGCCTCCTCCTATGAGACAAAATGAACTAGAGGAGGCCAGAGAGGATCAGTCGGAGGATGCATGTCCACCACCAGTGGACCTAGGGGCTGCCACATCAGGAGGGCAAAAGAGAGGAGTAGCCCATAGAATGGAAGAGGACATAAAAGGGGATGAATATGGAGAACCCCTGTCAGTTAGAAGGAAAGCACCCCAGATAGAAGATACCATCTGGAAGAAGATGGAAAAAAAGTTTGAGGCAATGGCTAAGATGTTGACAAGGGGTCGAGAGATGAACCCCGAAGACAAAGAGCTGGATGGAGGAGATCTAATCCCCTTGAACTTTAAGATGCCTGATGTCTCGAAATTTGATGGCACATCGGACCCCACCGCACACATCAAGCAGTACTCTTTGATAATAAAAGGTACCACACTAATAAGGAGGCAGAAGGCAGAATACTTCTATTTAAGTTTGACAGGTCCTACGGTGAGCTGGTATCATGGACTGGATTGGAGAACAAAAGAAGACTGGGATCTGCTGACGGAGGAATTCCTCCAGCAATATGACTATAGCACAAGGATGGAGGTCACCCTGAAAGACCTAGAGTTACTACAATAAAAGTCGAATGAGTCATTCCATGAGTACTTGACCCGATGGAGGAACCGGGTAATGGAGATGAAGAAGAGTTCAGACACTCCATACCAGATCAAGCTGTTTATTAGGAATGCCAACCCATACTTGAAAGATGGGTTAAAGATGAAGGGGCTGAAGGACTGCGAGTCCTTAAAAGATATAGCCATTAAATCTGAGGCTGAGCATCTGGATAAAATGGCTAAATCTGCAAACCTGGCCTTAGGAAACAGCAGTAGCAATGGGGGAAATACCAAGGCAGCAGAGGTCTCAACCACCGGAATGACTCCTAAACACCTCACCATATCTGGTAAGCCTCTATCTTGGCACTTCACTCGTCTCATCAAGGAAGGGAAGTTGCAACCCTTGCCTGCTAGGCCTGCCCCAAGTCAAGGAAAACTGAGGCACAGAATAAACTGGTATTGTGCGTATCACCAGTACACAGGGCATCGGACAGACTATTGTCGCCCTCTGAGAGATCGCATTCAAGAATTGGTCCTTGGCCTGGATGAAGAAAGAAAGGATTAGAGTTGTTATAATGCTTTTCATTTTCTAAAGTGTATTCCTGAACTATGCACTTGTTTATCTTTTCTGCTTTAATAATATGGGCTTTGCTTATATATGCATTTTTATATTTTATTGCATCAAGCATAAACAATAATCATGATTAAGGCATTGGTTTAAAACACCGTTTCATCTAGTTTCAATAAATAGTAATCTTGGTTGCACCCAATTTGACTTTTGAAGTGAGATAAAATTTGAGAGAATTAAAACAAAATGTCTGAAGAAGTCTTTGCTTAGACCCATGAAGACATGCCAGGAGATAATCGTAAAGGTGTCAAACACACCATTCCAACATACCCCGATCATGGACCAGTCAAGTAGAAGCTCAGAAGACCAGGCCGGAGGGGGCAGAAGAGGCCAAAAGGAAGAATCCACAAGCAGAGATGAAACTAGAATTTTTGGTCAAAGTTCAAAACCGGACTTATTTGGTCAATGCTATCCCAAGTCAAGAAGAGAAGGGGTACATGTATGTGTAAGCTATCAGGATTAGACAAAGCTTATCCTCGGAAAAAGAACAAGGAAAAAGAGAATAAAAAGGAAAATAACAAAAAGCAAGCACAAACAAACAAAAAAAGAAGAAGAAGAAGGAAACAATAAAAAAGATAGAAGGAAAACATCTTGGGGGCAAGTTTTGCCCAAATCCTATTGATTTGTACATGTCCGTATCCTACCATTCTTCATGGTTGCCAAAAGGAAAAGGACCAAAACGCTGATCTGTAAACCATCTACCCGTTTTATCTGTATGAAGGGTATACTATACAAGCAACAAGTTGATGAATGAGGAAGGAGCTAAGAGACGGAAGAAAACTAAGCCAAAATTTGCACGACCTATATGAATGGTTTAATGCTAGCATAAAAGATCATGAAAAAGGATTGGGTAGAGAAATGACCCTTTTGCACTTCGAGGCTAGAGATCCACCATTGGAACCTCTACAAGAGTCATCTATTATTCCTCGACACGGGGGGCAGAAGCAGTATGGCCGATAGATGTGAAGCTCAAATTTTTAAGGACAGTCATGGCTAAATTTTGGAAGCCGACAGAGCACAACAATGACAGCAGCAATTGCACAAGTCAGACAAGGACAAGTCATGGGATTATCGCCACGGTCAGATCCATCAGAAAATATTTTGCTTGATCATTTGGAAAGACGGCCAGAAAGCATCCGATGAAGGAGGGAGATTCAATTGTCAAACAAATGAGACCAGGTGTTCCAGACATACGAGGTAAATTTGGGCCAGCGTGAGAAGGTCCCTTTGTCTTCCAGAGATTGTTATCCAAGAGAGCAGTAATAGACAGAACCGATCGATGTTGACAGACTCAAGAGGGTCCAGGGTTAAGGGCTAAAAATCAAAAGAAGAGAATAAAAGCCACGCGGGTCGAAAACCGAAAAAAGGCGGCCATGCTAAAATTGGGTGCCTCGTCAGGGTGAAAACTGAAAAAAGGCATCCTACGCAAAAATTAGAGGCTTGAGAGAAAATGTTCAATCAAGAAAACCCGAGAGGGCTGATTGATAATAGGAGATCAGGTGCACCTAAGTTTTTACTCATTGAAACTAAGTAAAACTAGTGCTTTTGTATCACATGTCTAGTCATGGTCATTCTTATTGCTATATAGTGCCTATAGATAGAAATGCATGCATAAGCGAGGCATAAACATGCAATTAAACGGTTAAGAGAAACCTGCTGCAGGCATAAGGACATACGCTGGAGAAATTATCAAAGCAACACTAATGATTTTTCATGTGACAAATCCTCCTCCTATTCCTTAAATGACAAAAAAAAAAAAAAAAAGAAAGAAGAAGGCCATTAGAGATGAAAACCATGACTGGCTTTCTAAGCAAAAGTTAGGCCAAAGGGTAGGGTGAAAACCTGGGAATAGGCAGTCTGTCCTTCAAAAAAAAAAGAAAAAAAGACCAGCTGGATTGGGTTGGGTCCACTCCAGGCAAAAATTAGGCACAGAGTTATGTGAAAATCCCTAAAGGGATGCATTCCCGCTAAGAAAAGCTAGTGTGAAAATCCACAAGGAACGCACTACCTTTAAAACAATGACTTTTGAAGCCTAGAGCAATAAAGCAGCATTACTCGAAATGACTTCCCTTTAGACAAGTGCCGTATAATGCAGAACTTGATTCAGAGTGCTGGGGGCAAAATGCTCATTGACTCGGGGGCAAAGATACGTACTGGTCAGTTCTCCTTGAAAAGATTATGGGTCAGGGTCCATAAAGCCAAGACAACGCTTTTCTAGATCCTTGGGGGCATCAAACAATGTGAGCAGCTGAGCAATACCCTCAACGAATCCCTTGACCACCTGGGATGTGGTCTATCCATTTTTGCATCGCACATGCATAAATCTTTTGCATATTGCCCTGCATACCACGTGCATTTAGTCCATTACACTTTTGGTTGTACACACAATTCTTGTACACTAATCTTTGGCTTATGTCTCGTGTATATAGCTTTATATGTATATTTCATACCCGTGATTCCATACGCACACACAATCTTTTGTATATGTTGTTGTGTACATAACTTAGAGGGATGGGTCTGAATAGACCTCATGAGCAAGGATGATCCAAAGGACGGATTCAGCTCGACATGATCGGCCACTGGATCTGGCCTAGAATCAAGTAAATATGTACAGAGGTGAAACGCCCAAGAGAACAAGCCTATCCGGGCACACCATGCTAAAGGAAATCAGATGCGAAAGTGAGCCGAGGTACAGTTTCAGCTCTGCATCGGCGCTTATCCATGCCAAACAATCAGATCAAGATGAAGTCCTCACAAGAGAAGAATCTCAAGGACCTGCTCCCAAGAGGGAAAAGAATAAGCCTTTCCATGCACACCATGCCAGGAGTGAACAGGTAAGTTTTTTTTCTGTCATAAGAGGCACGCTCACACACATCACACAATAAGTGTACAAAATCCAAATTCAAATGTACAAATTCTCAAAGCAAAACAACAAAACAAAAAGAAGAAGATATTTTCAAGGCCTTGAAAATCCAACATACTGTAAAAATTCGAATGCATCCAAAGTGTAAAAATTCCAGGAAAGAAAATCCCAAAACAAAAACAAAAATAGAAGAATCAACAAAGACATGGAAACCTATCCGCCTGAGGGTATGCAACCAAAACCTCAAATAATAATTTTCTCTCTGGAGGCTCGACATCAAAGTCTCCCAGTGAGCATCAAAGTATCTTTAGAGCATTATCTTTAAGACCTTTTTAAGGCATTCTCAGTCTCTTTGGAGCATTATCTTTAAGACATTTTTAAGGCATTCTTAGTCTCTTTGGAGCATTATCTTTAAGACCTTTTTTTAAGGCATTCTCAGTCTCTTTGGAGCATTATCTTTAAGACCTTTTTAAGGCATTCTCGGTCTCTTTGGAGCATTATATTTAAGACCTTTTCTTAAGGCTTTCTCAGTCTCTTCGGAACATCAAGTTAATTTCAAAAGTATTCCAAATCCCTTCAATCCTGAGATGATCTGAGAGATGAGGTTAGCGGGGCACCAGCGGTAGAACAGATCGCAACAGGGGTTGGAGTTAGAGACACTGCACCTCACACCGTGCATGCAGAGACAAGGACAGCGGGGCACACGCGATAGAACAGGTCGAGGACCGTGGTGAGAGAATGCCGCATCTAATGGACACCGTGCAAACCGAGATGAGGCCAGTGGGATAGACCAGCTATCGTGCAGACCGAGACGAGGTTAGCAGGGCACCAGCGATAGAGCATATCGCAACGGGATTGGGGTTAGAGGACACCGCATCTCACAGATGCCGTGCAAGCCGACCGGAGGCGAGCGGGACAATGCGATAGAAAAGATTACAAACAAGCCACAGTCTGATAGCGCTACAGGTCAACGGCAACAAGTCGCAACATTCCACACGACAAAAAGGTAAGGGCTGCCTCAGGTACGCATCTTTTTCCTTCTTCTCTGAATTTTGGCACATCTAAGCACTAGTGCACTAGTTTCCCAAAAATTAGGGGCAACTGTAGGCACCGGGTCCTAAAGTAGCCCAGATCAGAGTTACCCAATGATGATAAGATGCCTTTCCATAGGCAAAAAGGATAAAAGTGATGATTTCCTTTTAAAATTTGCATTTTGGAGTGAAAAATTGAAAAATAATAAAAAATATTTTAAAAATTAGTTTTGAAAAATGGGGGCTTAAAATTATAGTATTTTTAGTCAATTTAAAATTTGAAAAAAAAAAAATCGGATCGCGAGTGTCGAGCGCGGCGGCAGCGCACTGCGCGCACAAAGGCAACGCGTCGCTAAAAAGCGCGCGCAGCATTGCGCGCTGCGCTGCCGCTCCGACGCCCGCCCCTATATAGCGACGGGCGTCACTACTCCTGGGCGTCGCTGAAGGGTCTGATACCCCTTTTTTCTGATTTTTCGACCTAAAAATCAGTTTTTATCCCTTTTTTCAAGGTTTTAAGGGATTTTTTCCTTTTTTAAAAATTAAAATAGGTAATATCTGATTTAATTAAATTTTATCCCTTTAATTATTTTATTTTTCCTATTTTCTTTATATAAAAAGAATGAGATGAAAACCTAAAAGGAGAATTCTTTTGGGGATTTTTCTCGGGTTTTTTCTCTTCATCTTTTTCTCTTCTCCCTCTTAATTCCTCTAAGAAAAATTCCAGATTTTTCCCCAACAAAAAAATTGAGTTCATCTTTTTAGTTCTTTTCTCCAATAGAATTTCTTCTAAACCTTTTTTAGAAGAAGATTTATTAATGCAATTGAATTTTGAGGCAAACATAATAATTGTTTGCTCTTAAAATTCATTTTTTAAATTTGTTATTTGTTTTCAATTAAACTTTTTCAATTTTTTTTATTATTTTGAATCTTTTTTTTATGAACAATGGATTTTGGGGCAAAACAAATAATTGTTTGTTCCTAAAATCGATTTTTTCATTTGATTTTCTAAAAAATAATTCTTTCTCATAAATGATTTTTTTCTTTGGAACAAACAAGATAATTGTTTGTTCTTGACGTTATTTTCATTCTTTTAATCAATAAAAATATTCTTTTGGCAAAGAAATTAATTCTTTGTTTCTAAAGAATTGTTGACTTTCTTTCTTCATTTTTTAAGCCTATTTTTTCTTGGATTAAAATTCCAACTTTTTTATTATTCAATTCTAATCTTGCAAATCAAGAATTAGGAAATCAATCATCTTTTTACCTTCATCGAATCCGAAACTCTGAGGGTAAACATTCCGGGCTTGTTCTTCTTATTCTTTTTGTTAATATTTAATTTATTCATGTTCATTTTTATTATTTTCAGTTATTTATTTATTTATTTTGTTTATATTTAATTTATTAACTTGTATATTTTTATTATTATTCTCATTCATTTATTTTATTCATTTGAATATTGATTTCTTTTAATTCCTAACATGTAATTAATTTATTTCACTTTAATTCATCATTATTTTTAACATGTAATTAAATTAATTCATTTTGATTGATCTTTTTGCCATGTAAATGGTTTATATCATTTGTGAACATATTTAATTAATCATGTCATTTATTTAATCATTTTTTATTCTTTTCCATTGTCATTATCATATATTTAATATTTTGTTCACTTACTTATTTTCACTATTATCATGTTCATATTTTTACACCTTAATTAACATGTTGTATTTTATTACATCTTTTAATCCATTTGTTGTTCATAACACATTTTTCTCATTTATTTTAAATTGTAAACATGTTAATTCATTTATTATTTTGATATCATTTCGTTTTATCGCATTTTATTTTATTTTAGTATTTATTTTTATATTTAATTGATTTTAATTGATTAAATTACTAACATTATTCTATTTGTGTTTTATTTTTATTTCACATCTCATTTTCCTTCTTGGGCATCTTTGCGAGCACACGGGAAGATTCAGAAGGCTCGTTTGGGATCAAGTATTTATTTGCTTTATTTGTGATACTTTATTCATTTTGCTTTTTCGTTTATTTTACTAAGTAATTTTCCTATAAATTTGTTTATTTTAGGCGCTAGAGAAAAAATCACAAAGCATTTTTATTAATTAATTTGTAATTTTTCCTAAATAAAAATGGGACTAATGTCTCAATTTTCTCTATCCAAAATAAAATCATCACATCAAAAGTGTTTTATAATAAATATGCATGCGAGAACCAATGTCCTCATCATTAATGAATACCTCGATTTATGCATGATTTGTATTTTATTTACAATGGGGGTTGTATTCCGCCCCTAATTTTATTGTAATTTATTTTGAGAATGTTTATTTTAATAATGCTTTACTTATTGCTTTTGACGTGAATGATTGCGCCTTAATTAAATGCATCATGTGGAAAGTTGGTGAAACAATAAATTCAAAACATAATCATAATATTGATCAAGGTATAAATAAATGAGAAGTCCCGAACTCACTTTGGTCTTTGGGGGCTCAATGAGGCGAGAGGTCTAGGACTTCCAAAACACCTCTTGAGTCTCACCAAATGACTTAAATTTACAAATCCTAGGCTCCCGGGGGTAGAGGCTGAGACCTCTAAGATCTGTCTGGCTTGCCCAAGATGGATACGTATCCGCCGTGTTAAGCTCGCTGAGGCTAGACGACCCTTCCCAATATTCTATTGGGTGGGGACTCCAAGAAACCTCTTTGTTGCCCAAAATAGACGCCTTTGTAAATACCTTACAAGCTTTAATAAATCCCATCCTGATCGTTCTAAAGTGGGCTTTCGGGAGGCCACGGGGTTCGGCGTGAATCACAATTATGTATTATTATTATTATTATTTAGTTACTCAATTATGTGTACATAGTATCTCATGTTTGTTTATTTAATTAAAATTATTTATCTATTTGTTTGACTATAATTATTTCAGCATTTAATTACATAGATTTTGAGAAAAAATTGAATCTTTTCGGGTCAAAAGTTGACTTCCAATAAATTCATGGCCTATTGAAATACTATTCACGATCGAAATTTTTGGGGCATTGTACAGAAATATTCAAATTTTTGTTTCTTGGTCAATGTAGTCCCTTTCATTATCAACATATACTACTTAACATGCGTAGACGGATAAGACTTACCATCAAACTTAGGTAGATCCGGCATCTTGAATCTTTGAGGAAGTAGTTCTTCGCCATCTAAATTCCTGTCTTCCGGATTCATCCCTCTTCTTATTGATAACAGATGAGCCATAGCTTTAATCTTATCCTTCATCTTCTTTAACACCATATCTTCTACTTTAGAGGCTTTGTCCTTCACAACGTGGGTGACTTCAATCTCATCCCCATCTTCTTCCACAAAATCATCCTCGGGTCCCCAAAGCTTACTCTTCCTATGCTCTGTATACATTACAGCTACTACTGGGGTAGCTTCCCCAACTAGACTTGGCTTGACTTGCCTTGTGATAGGAGCAGCCGGATATTGCCCCATAGGTGGCATTAATACAATGGCAAGATTCTCCATCATAACTATTAAGTTTTGTTCAAACTGCTTAAACTTCCTATCCATCTCTTGAGTGATCAGCACATGATTCTTGGTCTTTTATGATAGGTTAGCCATATTTGAATTAATTGAGTGTTCTAAAGAAAACTAAAATTCACTATCAACCGAAGCTATTTTTAAACTTGACCCGTTTATAATTCTGATAGTTCAAACAATGGATTCCAGAAAAGATGACCGTCTGATCCTCTAAACCACTTAGATGAATCTATGATGGTTCTAAAATTAAAATTGTTAAGATGATGCATGAATATTTTACAATGCATGTCCGTGTTTATGCAACATTCACAACCATATTCAAGCAAATAGATCCTTCTAACCTTATTACTTCCACATAGGAGGTTGTGCTGTCTCTTTCCTAGGTAGGCTTTGCCCAAGGGTTAACAGGGAACCCAATGGATATATATGATGCTCGGTGGAAAATCGGTAGCACAACCTCTCTTATATAATGCACATATATATGAGTTTTGGCCATTGTGTATTTGGGCATTTCAAACAAATCAAATCGGGCCCACTGAGGCATGAAAGTCTTTAATGAGTGACAACTTGATTTAGTTGAATCTTGCTTAACACATAATGGCCCATATAGCAAGCACATTGTTGCGGTATATATCACCTAGGGGAAGTATCTACTTATGATCATATGGGCTTTAGTCGAGTAATAGAACTTTAAGGCTACCCAAGCATAATCCCTACTAACGGATCTAGGTCATCACCAGCATAATAACCAATCATATCATCATTTAGTATACCAAATGGTATAAGGCTTGAGCTGGTGATTATCCTTAACACTTCCCTATGTAAGGTCATGCTTCAGGAATGCATCGGGGTCAAGAAAGAGATGCCTAACATAGTTTTAAGGCTCCAGCATGAATACAATGTAATTTAAAAAGAAATAACATAAATTTAATCTAATTGAGTTTTAAGACCATTGTCTCAAGATTCCCCAGTGGAGTCTCCACTATGATGCGTGTCGAACTCGCGATCAAACTCGTAGGCCTACTTTTAGGGTCCAAGAAGGGTTCATTAATAACTCGTGAAAGATAGTCACTTTGCAATAGACATGGAATCCCCCATATTCAATTGTTGATAATCAAACTGTAAGTGCATCTATTTTGGGTAACAAGTGATATTTTGGAGTCGCCACCTAATATAACATTGGAAAAGTTTCTCTAATCTCAAGAAGCCTAAGACCAAATAGAGTTTGGGATATTACTCTTACTTATACCTTGATTAAAGTTTATAAATA
The DNA here is from genome assembly GCA_947683425.1 of Excoecaria cochinchinensis. Lineage (NCBI taxonomy): Eukaryota > Viridiplantae > Streptophyta > Magnoliopsida > Malpighiales > Euphorbiaceae > Excoecaria > Excoecaria cochinchinensis. Next base: position 2,794,622 of record CANTUQ010000038.1, read on the forward strand.
AGTTTTTAAGTTAAATTCTTATCTCTCTTCTCACACGATTATGAAATTAATTAAATTAAAGCGCATTTTAAGCATCCAAGGAAAGCAATAAATAAAGCAAATAAATAAATAAATAAATAAATTTACAAATGAACGGGATAAAATACAATCCCCCAAAAATAAAAAGAAATAAATCATACATCAAAGAGGGAATTCAATTAAGGTGGTAACTTTGGTTCCTCCATGCATATTTACAAAATTGGAGAATTATTTTGATATCGTTAAGAAAATCGGGATAAATGATCCCATTTTGATAAGACAACTATCTATTCAAATGACATTTTATTTGATGAAGAGTAGGATGTTGGTCCTATTTTATTAAGAAAAGTCCCATTTTATTCATAGAAATTTTTTGGTGAATTTGTATTATCGTGCAAAATATTTATTACATAAAATTTCCAAAAATAAAATAATGTAAATAAATCTAGATAAATGTGAAGAGACTTTACTATCCTCCAAATGCAAAATCACCCTAATCATTAAAACTCCATCCGTGTGTAAGAACGCATACCCATGAATACTCGGGTAAGGTATGAAACAAAAAAAATAAATTAATTAGCATGTTAAATGAATCGAATACTTAAATAATATAAATGACATTACAATAGGAAACGTGAATATATACAAATGCAAAATTTCACCTTCAAATCAATTAATGCATGCTAAGTACGAAAGAAAAAAATAAACTATATTAGAAAAGTAAAAAAAAAAAACAACCAAAATGACCACCGATAGATTAATGAACAGGACAAGTGGGTGAAAGGGAGCGAGTGAAAATGTCCTATCCCGTCGCTTATTTTGAGTGACTGGGTGTCACTCATGTCGTTTTCCCGTCTGTCACGCCAAAAAAGCGAGAAACTCCATTAAAATCCAATTTCTAAATCATTTTTAGGCCAAATATCATCAATCACACACAAATCAACCAATAATTATACTAAAATAATTTTCATAACTCTAAAAATCATATTCAAAGCTAATAAACCTGGAAAAACATAAAGAAAAACATATTTCAAATCAAAATATATGAGAAAAACTTTAAGTTTCAAATGAGAATGAAATGATTTATGGAGCCCAAAAATATTACCCTGAAATTAAGTTAGATATTTGAGAATAAAAATGATTTACGTCCTCCTCGATTCCCAACCAATTCCAAAGTAAATTCCAAAAAGAAGAAAATTTTCTCTCTCTAAAAAGAATTTTGTTTCCCTATGAATTTCCAGTAAAGAAATCAATAAAACCAGAGTTTTCCAAGAATAAAGAATTAATTTCTCTTCCCCTAGTTAACTCAATCCTCTTTTTTGATTAAAAATTGGTGTTTGATCTCAAGGAAAAAACTTTTTCTCCGTAGAAAAAAGCCTCCCTATAAAATCCTCCATTTTCCTTTAGAAAAACAAATATTTTTTTCCCTCCTTAACTAACCTATTTATTTCCCTTTTTCAAGGGATGAGTGGGTCAGTTAATAGAGAAACTGGGAAAGTGGGAAGTTTTTTCATTTACTTCCCACTATCCCACGATCAAGAGCAGCGTTTATAATTGTCAACAACTGTCACACCCCAAAATAGCCCTGGTCGGATTATGCATGCTAAGTTGGGATCGGAAGGGTATTTCGGTAATTTGTGCTTGAGAAATTTGGAGTGTTAAGGACCTAATTGAAAAGTTAATTAAGTTCGTAAGGAAGAAATGTGTAAGTGAGTGAAGTGTAATTTGTCTAAGGACTAAAGAGCATTAATGGAATTTGGAATAGTTAAGTGGATTTTGTGGTTCTGTTGGGAGCTGCCATGTGTCTTGGTTGGTGGACAATTAATGGGAAAATGAGAAAAAGAGACAAAGAAGGAAAGAGAAGGGCAGATCACGTTTTCTACTCTCTCTTCTTCTCCTCTTTGATTTCTTTCTTTTCCTTTTTCCCGTTCTTTGCCTCCCCTTCCTCGGTTGTGTGCATGATTGGGTTTCTTGGTGGAGTTTGTGCTTTGCTTGAAGAGGTAAGTTGGAGTTAACGTACTGTTCTTCTTCTTCATCTTCCTGGTTTTTCTTCAGTTAGGGTTTGAACTAAGGATTTGTGGGTTTCTTGTTTGTGCAAGTTTTGGATTGTAAGAAGAAGCAAAACAAAGGCAAGGAAAGGATTGAGCAGTAATCTTGAAGCTGATTTTGGATCCTCGATTCCAGGTTTGGGAGTGTTTCGGATTGCATGCAGTGTTTGAACTTCTCTGTTCTTCTATCTCAGTTGTTTGTCTCTGTCCTATTTCTCACTAGACTTATAATGTGTTTGCATGGTCTAATTTCTGGAATTTGATGTGGTTTAGAATGTGTACATGCATGATTAAGTGAGTAGATGTGTTAGTAATGCATGACAAGTAGTGACTTGGAAGTTCTGAGTTTGTGTTTTGAACCTACTGTAACTTTACTGTAACTTTTAGGGTTTATATTCTTGAATGGGTTTATGCATGATTTTGATTGTTGATTGTGGAATTAATTGTAATTATCTGGTTTATGATGTTTGGAAGATCGACTGTAAGGTAAGATGAGTTTGGATGTGTTTTGAATCAGATTGAAAATGATTTTTATCGGGTTCTTTGAATTCTGGGTTGCTGGGAACAGGAAATCGCAATTCTGTGGAATTCCCTTTTCCAGTGTGTCGTGACTTCCCTGTGAGAGACAAGTCACGAGACGTGACTTCCAGTCACGCCACGTGACTCTGTCTCCCAGTCACAACGCGTGACTTCTCGGCGGGCTGGACGTAGCGAGGCGTGACCCTTAGTCGCGAAGCGTGACTGTCTCTCTATGTGAGAAGAAAGTCACGTCTCGTGACTTAGAGTCACGACGTGATTCTTGAAAAGGGCAAGGCGTGACTCCAGTCGCGAAGTGTGACTTCCTCTCTCTGTGAGAGGAAAGTCACGTCTCGTGACTTAGAGTCACGACGTGACTCTTGTGAGGCCAGGCGTGACATAGAGTCACGTCCCGTGACTCTCTAGTAGGTCACGAGACGTGACACTAGGTCACGTCTCGTGACCCCTCTGAGGTCAGTCACGAATCGTGACACTTCTTCAGCTCCTTTTTCCGATTTCGCCCAGTTTTAACCAAAATGAATTTCCTATTTCTTCTGTATGGGTCTTCACTGTTGTATAATTTATGTCATATTGTCATATGCTCCTGTATGGCTTTTCTGTTTTGCTTTGTTCACCGTGACGAGTTTTATTATTAAATAGCTCTTTCCTCTATTGAGTGCTATCTTATTTTGCTCATCGGATTGGTTAGCCTATTTCAGTTATGATTAGCAATATGTTATGCATATCTTTGATTGAATTCTGCTCTGAGAGTAATCTGTCATGCTTAGAAATATATAGTATCATTTCATGATTCAGATTATGCGTTTTTGGATCATTGGCATGATATGATTCCACATGTATTCCTGATATGCTTTAGTAACTTGAGTAGTGCTAAAATGCAATTGATTGACCTATTGCATGCTCCAGAATATGACTTGTATAGAGTATGATTGATATTATGCTATGCTATATTTATTTGAATAATGTGGTTAATGTCTGAATGCATTGTTATGCTTTAGCCTTGGAGCTCATTGTATTATGTTAAATGTAATTTGGACTATGCATGGTTTATGCTTAGTATCTTCACCTAACACATGTTTAGGATTATGTTTTGATAATCATTGGTATGATAGTGTTTCTATACCTGATTCTTGGCATGTTTTAGAACAGTGTTTAAATGTTAAGTATATTGACTGTCTTATGTTTTGCAATGGGAATGTATGAGATATGACCAACCTTATGAGCATATTTATATGTCTATTGTACTTTAATTTATGCATGATGTATATATTTATATATATTTATGCGTTGTGCGATTCGAAATGTGTATTGTTTTATGCATGACCTGCGAGAGTCTGTCTAGTGGATAGTTAGGCATGCCTAATAGAGTCTTCAGTAGCTGCAGCGCCCTTTGAACGTTTGGACCCTGATCAGGTCCCCCGATTGGTTCCTCGCGAACCCCCCCTCAGTGCGGATCCTCGTGATCCTTTTTAATGAATTTGGATCGGGTTAAGATCCCCCATCAGTAAAATGTTTTGTTGATAAATAAAATGGTTTTCGATTCGTACCCGTAAGGTAACCTTTGGCCGACTTGTACCCGTAAGGTACTAATCAGTTCAGTACACTCGTTATCCACTATTGTGAGTCAGCAGGTGCTTTGATGGTTTGTTTTATATTGCTTTGAAATAGTTATCAGAATGTGATAACCGATTGATTATGATAAGGAATTTTAGAAATCAGTTTATATGTATATGAATGTGACTATGGGCTTCAGAATGTATGTCTGGATTAAGTAAGCATGAGTTTATATCTAACATGATTATCCGTACTTGTCATGTGATTTGTTGTAAGTTTTAGAATGCTTTGATTATGATGCGACTAGAGTATTTATGTATGTGACTTAAACATGTTTTGTTAATTATTAGCATGTGAACCGAAGCAGTGGTGATGGTAAGTATGTGATGTTTAACTGTACTTTCTGCATGATGATATGAATGTAATACTAATTGATTATGCCTTCAATCTCCGCTATCAGAGTGTTTTTGCATGATGCTTAATATATTAGAGTTGCGCAGTGGTATTGTGATGCTCTAAATATTATCCTTTGGATATTTGACTAGTGTATGTGTTTGGCATGTCTAAGTATGTTCAATAGCTAGCACTCTCAACATGATGATTGGGTTGTTAGTTCCTGCATAGGTACTTAGTTACGTCAATTGCTTGTGTAAAGCTCTTGTGGCGCCGCACGGTAAGATGTTATTATTTGATACCCATGTAGGTTTATGCAAATGATATAATATGTAGTTCAGCATGATAATGCTTGTGACGTATACTGTAGTATATCTGTAATGGTCTATTCTGGACATGAGTTTATGGTCTGTTTGTGAGTTATCGATTGAATGCCTTTATTATACAGCCTGATTATTGATATGCTATGAATATCCGCATTTGCCATTTGAATGTGTTATGCCTTGGCGACCATTGTGAATGGCCGTCCATATTCTTGTGTGTTCTCCCCACTAAGCGTTTATCGCTTAGCACGGATTTCCTTTCCGTGCAGGTGGCAGGTTTGGTTCTGTTCGAGTCGCGCTTCTGCAAGGTCGGCCACGTAGGAGTTAAAAGTTCTGTATTTTATTCAGCTTCTGTATTTCAGCTTTTGTAATTCGGTAGTATTGTATATGTAATTAATTATGTTTGGTTCTTGAGTTTTCTTGTGGGAATGTAATAGTTAGTATGTTTTATGTTTAGTTATTCCTTTGTTTTATTATTTCGATTATGCTTCCGTTGAATGGTTATATGTATGCTTCTGTGTATGCTTTTGCTTAGTGTCTGCATGTGCGTGAGTTATTGCATGTTCAGTCTGTACCGCGAGGTAAGTCAAGGTAAGTTTTTAATTAACCCATATTCCTGTATGCATGTTATGTATGAATGTATGCTTCCGCATTGTGCATGTGTATATCTGTATATGTGAGAGTCGTGTAGCGCGTCCGTCGGCGTCCTTCCAACGGGGACGGCGATGGGGGCGTTACAACAACACCACAAACGGGCATCGATCGTTGTCCAATGGGCATCTATTAAAATGGCGATCAAAATACTAAAATGCCAATTTGACCGTGACTCAGTAAGTTATGGGCGCTAATCAGCGAGCCACGGGCGCCTAGAGACGGGCATCAGTCCCGTTAGTGATATGCGGGTCAAGAGAAAAATGTGACTGATGGGCATCACTCAGTGAGCGAGGGCAATCTGTCGACCTAGATTTTGAAATTTGAATTTTTAAGACCTCTTCTCCATTCTGACCTACGCGAAAAGGTTAAAATCATATAGGAATCTTTATAATTTTTATATTAAGGATAAAAATTGATATTTTTTATTTTCTACTTATGATATAAGTATCAATTTCTTCATTGGGCAACTCTGATCTGGGCTGCCTCGGGACCCGGTGTCTATAGCTATATTTTTGAATTTCAAGGACAAAATTCTTTTAAGGGGGAGAAAAATGTAAGACCCCGAATTATACCCTAGTAGCTTTGATGCAATATTAGGTTGTAACTGAAAATACATGTTAATGTATTTGGCGGATTAAATGGGACATGATTAACATAATGTAAAAGATGTATAAGTTGGTAAAATACTAAATTATATTAAAGGTGTATAAATAGAGTTATATGTGAGGGCCAAATTATATGAAGGAAGTTTGATATGTATTAAAGACAATTAATTAAAAGTCTAAGGGACCAAGTAAGAGATTAGTTAATAGGTATATATATGTGACATGCAAAACATGAAGGGGACATCTAGCAGAAAAAAAAATGACAATTGCTTGAGAATCAATTCTAGGTGGAATAGAGGTAGTGGTTACTAGAAAAATTTTCCATTTTATTTCTTTTTGGGGGAATACGAAATCCAATTGGGGCAAAAAATAATAGAAATGCAGCATGAAAGTTAAATTGGAAAAATTAAAGAAAGAAAAAGGAAAGAACTATTACTTCTTTTCTATTTAGGTTTAGCTCATTGGATTCTTTGATGTGTGTATTTCTAAGAAATAGGAAATGATGGGAAAATCAATAGGTAAAGGAAAATGAAAGAGAAGGCTGCTACTTAAAGTCAAGATTCAAGTTTAGAAGAATTGATTTTAACAGGTTTTGGAACTTAACTTTATTGTATGTGCACGAATAATTGAATTGGTGTGAAATTAAGGGTTGTATGGAATAAGTAATAGTTTAAATGTGTTGTTTGTTGTGTAAGTGGTCGGATTGAAGGTCTGTAATTTTGGGGAAAAGATTAGTGTTAAACTTTATTTTTGAGTTTACTTGAGTAGTTCCTGGTATTACAGTTATATATTGGCTATAGAGCCTCAAATGAATTGGTTTCAACTGGTATAGAATCTTTAAACTCAAACCAACGTATGTTTAGAAGGAATGAAGACCTGATTATGTCTTTAAATTAGGTGAAATATAGTTAAAAGTTGGAAATGGATTTTGTTCTCTTTATTTAAGGAACGGATTGTATTGTGATGAACATAGATATTAGATTATGAGTTAAATAGAAATAATTTTTGTATCATGAAAAACTTGAGAAGTATATAGATATTTGTTTTGAAGAATATATAGCTTAAATATGGCATTTGATAAGCGAATAATGCTAAGTAAGTTGAATGAAAAAAATTTACAGAATTTTATGTCTATTTTTGCCTAGTTACACGGTGGTCAAGAATCTGTACCCACCGTGTAATCATATTCTGGGTAGAAATTATAAGTGTTTATTCTATCCATACGATGGTTAGGTTTTTCTACCCACCATGTGATGACCCTCATCGGGTAACTTTGATCTGAGCTGCCTCGTCACCCGCTGTCTATAGTTATGTTTTTAAATTTCGAGGACAAAATTCTTTTAAAGGGGAGAGAAATGTAAGGCCCCGAATTATCCCCTAGTAGCTTTGATGCAATATTAGGTTGTAACTGAAAACAAATATTAATTTAATTGACGGGTTAAATGGGACATGGTTAAATGCAACATAATGTAAAAGATGTATAAGTTGGTAAAATGCTAAATTATATTAAAGGTGCATAAATAGAGTTATATTTGAGGGCCAAATTGCATGAAGGAAGTTTGATATGTATTAAAGAGAATTAATTAAAAGTCTAAAGGACCAAGTAAGATATTAGTTAATAGGTATATATATTTGACATGCAAAATATGAAGGGGACACCTAGCAAAAAAATGACAATTACTTGAGAATCCATTCTAGGTGGAATGGAGGCAGAGGTTACTAGACAAATTTTCCATTTTCTTTCTTTTTGGGGGAATACGAAATCCAATTGGGGGAAAAAACAATAGAAATGCAGCATGAAAGTTAAATTGGAAAAATTGAAGAAAGAGGAAGGAAAGAACTATTACTTCTTTTCAATTTAGGTTTAGCTCATTGGATTATTTGATGTGTGTAGTTCTATGAAATAGGAAATGATGGGAAAATCAATAGATAAATGACAATGAAGGAGAAGGCTGCTACTTAAAGTCAAGATTCAAGTTTGGAAGAATTGATTTTAATAGGTTTTGGAACTTAACTTTATTTTATGTGCACGAATAATTGAATTGAAGTGAAATTAAGGGTTGCATGGAATAAGTAATAATTTAAATGTGTTGTTTGTTGTGTAAATGGTCGGATTGAAGGTCTGTGATTTTAGGGAAAAGATTAGTGTTAAACTTTATTTTTGAGTTTACTTGAATAGTTCCTGGTATTACAGTTATATATTTGCTATAGAGCCTCAAATTAATTGGTTTCAACTAGTATAGAATCTTTATACTAAAACCAACTTATGTTTAGAAGGCATGAAGACCTGATTATGTCTTTAAATTAGGTGAAAATGTAGTTAAAAGTTGGAAATGGATTTTGTTCTCTTTATTTAAGGAACAGATTGTATTGTGATGATCATAAATATTAGATTATAAATTGAATAGAAATAATTTTTGTATCATGACAAACTTGAGAAGTATATAGATATTTGTTATGAAGAATATATAGCTTAAATATGGCATTTGATAAGTGAATTATGCTAACTAAGTTGAATGAGAAAAATTTGCAGAATTTTATGTTTATTTTTGCCTAGTTACACAGGGGTCAAGAATCTATGCCCACCGTGTAATCATGTTCTGGGCAGAAATTATAAGTGTTTTGTCGATCCACCGTGGCTTTTTTACCCACCGTGTGATAGCCCTCGCGGTGGGCAGAATGTCCTCCCCGTCGCCCACCGTGTAAAACGCTTCTGCCTCTTTTGTAATTTAAGTGTATTATGTCACACGGTGGTCAGGATTCCCTCACCACCGTGTGACTTCAGGAAATCAAATATAGATGGAGATATTAACCGAATGAATTTTGAATTGAACTAGAATAGTAATGATATTTATCTAACATTGTTAAAAGATAATTAATGAGTTATTATATCCATGTTACACGAAATTAATTGGAATAATGAAATAAATCTAATAGAGTATGCTAGAATTCTTTATATATATATATCTTACATTTTGATAGATTGTGCAACTACAATGCCTATTGTATGAACATAGTAAACGAATGTGAGCATGTGAAAAGTGTTATTGTTTTGATATAGTAAATAATAAAGATATATATGAATATAGTTGAGTGTGTGTAATAATGTATATAGGGATAAATGTAGTGTAAATGAAGTAGTGAATGAAGTTTTTAAGTTTAAGCTTTAATTGGACACAGTCATGAATAGATAGACATGCCTATAAGAGATAGTGATTGCAGCTGTTAGTGATGACACTGCATTGTGTCTAGTATTGGTATCCGTTTAGTATTTAGTTTATCGAAACCATTGTGTGTAATGGCCCAAATACCGGTCTAGAAGTGCAGTGCATTATTTCAGTGTTACCATGATAATCGCAGCGTCAAACAGTGTAGGGAGTGAGTTTACCAGTGTCAAACTTTAGTGTTCAGTGTGTTAAAAATATAGTGATTCCGGGTTAGGTGACACCGAGGTGGCTATATTGCAAACCCGGCTATTCGGAGCCCGAAAAATTTTAAATTCGCAAAAATGATCTGTGAGTTATAAGGGGTCTAGTGGTGAAATCGGAACTGAAAACGGAGCTAAATCGACCTCTAAAAGTCATTCTAAAGTTAGCCTCCGGTTCGGTTCAATTTGAACCGGGGTCTGACCAAGGGATTATGAGAGGTTTATGTGGACCAATAGAAATTAAGTGTGTTAGATAATGTAATGGAAGTGATTTATGTGCATTTTGACAGCTTTAGAATTGTATTTTACAGTAGAAGAAAAATTGATCGAATCGGACCGATTTAAGTGAACAGGTGCCCAAAAGGACTCCAATTGAGCTGAAAATTTGCAGGAAGCCTATTTTTGATGTTTTAAGATCAATGGAATTGGTTAGAAAATAATGAGAGGAACATATAGATACTTAAGAAAAGTGAAAATGAAACGAAAAACTAAAATTTTGATCTAAATCGGTCGGACTACCTCGGTTGGACCGGTTTGGTTCATTATAAGACAATAAAAAGGGGAGTAATGGCTGGATTTCTCTACAAAAACCAAGCCAAAGTCAGCATCTCCTCCCTCCTTCAAGGCCGAACCTTTCCTCTCAAATTCTCCTTCATTTTTCTCTTCTTCTACTCCATCTTCTCACCAAATCTTAGCTCGCTAACCAAATTTCCTCCTTTACAACATTTTGGAAGTGGTTTGAGTCCATTTGGTGCACTGAAAGTGGAAAAATCAAGTGAACAAAGTTTAGGGTGAGTTTTTGATTCAAGGGGTTTTAATTTATTTTTTTTGTCCCTCCTAAGGTTTTTGGGCCTGCAGAACACGTTTATGAGGTTAGATTTTTCATTTGAAGCATGGTTTTGATGATTTGTATGTCTTTGAATTCGGCCATGGTAGTTACTTCAAGGGAAAGGGAAGCTCCTCACACCTAAGTGGAAGAAAACCAATCCTATGGTGATATAAAGCTTGAAAAAGAGGTTTGTGGTTACTAAATCTACACTTTTCCTAATGGTTGTGTTGAATTGTAGGTTATGTCTAAGGTTAAGTATGAGAAAATGATGTGTTTAATTAAATCTAACTTGATATTCATGTTTAATGGACTAAATATAGTGGGTAAAAGTGGTTAAAAGAAATTAAATCAAATTGGTATAGAAAACCTAATAGTGGCCGAATGGAACATTAAGGATTTAATAGAATTCTAAAGTGGTATAAGGCATGAAATTGATGTTTATAACATGTATAATTAGTGTATTGCATGATGGAATAAATTAAAGAATTAAAAGAAACCAGAGTGAAGAAATGAAAGTGAGGCCGAATGGTAATAGGTGAAAAATAATGAGATATGTGATGATTTTTTGTATAATAATGGAATGTGTGACATGTATAATAAGAAATAAGTGTAATTGAGTGACTAAGAGGAATTATAAAGTATGGAATGGAAAATTGACCCTTTGGCCGAATGGTGAGTATGATTATATATATGTGTATTTTGATGGTATATGTAATGTAATGGTATAAAGTGACTATATATTGAAAAATGAGTGCATGTGTAAAGGGGTAAGTGAAAATGAGATGTATGATGAATTTTACATGTTGACATAATGTGCTATTTAATGAAATTTTGAGAAAAAATTGCCCTTAGTAGCTGTCTAGTAGTGAAATTTAGTCCAGGATATAGATGGCTAGCCATAGGGATTCCACACCGCGGTATGAGTCATGGTGACTCACTATTGATAAGCCGATGAGAGCTTATCATATTGTACAGTGCAATTCAATGTATAAAATAGTGCAGTGCAGTGATAATGGTCTCATTGAGATCATTTTATAGTAAAATGGGTCTATGGGGCCCATGTCCCGCATATCCGGTCAGTAGATTTTCTACCTGGTCCATACTAGGGGCATACTGGTAAATATGTGAATAAAATGATTAAAATAATGAGATTGGTAAAAATGAGTGAAAATCAAACTAAAATAAAGTAAATAGAAAGTTTAGGGGTAAAACGGTAATTTTACTAAAAGTTGGTAAAAATTAGTGAAAATAAATTAAAAGTGTAAGTGGAACGGTAAAATGGTAATTTTGATGAAATATGGGGTTAAAATAGTAAAGACAGTGAAAAAGTAATAATATAGGGACTAAATTGTAATTTTACCAAATTATAGGGTAAATAGTGAAATATCTGGGTAATAAGGGCATAATTGTTATTAAATAAGTTAACTAAGTGCAAAAGTGGAAAATAAGCATAAATAAAACTAATAGTGTAAATATTTAATAAGTAAGGGCATTTTGGTAATTATATGTTAAATGAGAGTAAGTGTAATTTAGTGGTTAAATAATATTAAGTGAATTAATTAAGTGAAGGGTAAAGTTAAGAGAAAACAATAGTAAATATATTTATGTGAAATTAACAAGTTTATGTAATTTGAATATGTTAAGTGAATATAAACTAGTTAGGAAATTTATAAATTGGTAACCACCACTGGGCATTCCAATGCTCAGCACGTAGTTGTTTTGGCTACATGTAGGTATCCTTTAGGCTTGGAGCAGCGTACCTCAGTATTTTTGCGGAGCAAGCGGATGAAGTAGAAATTGTTTCATATATTTTGTATGTTTTGGTATCTGGCATGTATATACACTTAAATTAGTTTTTGGTTTTGGCATGTAATATTATCATGCTTATATTATCTGTGTAAATTTTATATTGGCTGTGTGATGAAAGGCGGATGGGATATGTATGATTATAGGATGATTTGCTATTGTGCCCTTGCCGGGGCTGTGGAAATGTCTAATTGTAGGTTTGGGTAGTGCATTTTACAAGCCGTTATACTGCCGAAATTTATACCAATTGAATAGTAAGTTAAGACAGTTATAGGTCATCGCTAACTAAGAAATGTGAATGCGAAGGATGTGTTAATGAATAAGTCAATAATGTGTTAAGTGAACTTCGTGTTAATAAACATGAGTGTAAAAAAAAAAATTGACCCGTAATTTGATTAAGTAATAATAATTAATCGATCATGGTAATCACACAGTAGCGCTAGGTCGGCAGTATATGTATAGGGTATAAGGGTGTTACATTGTGTCTCTAGTGATTTATACTGCATACTCAGTATCTATTGTTTGATACCTTAGTGGTATCCAGTGTTCTCGTTATCCACTTTAATAAGAATTCAGGCAATTAAAGAACATGTTAATGAAGTGGTTAAGTAATGATAAATTGTTCATATGTGAATTGTTAAAATGGTATATATATATATATATATATATATATATATGTATGTATGTATAATAAAATGGACTAGTGTTTATAATCTATATGTTATAAATTATATGTTTACATTGTTAATATATAGCTACATGTTAATTTGATTATATGTCAATGATTATGTGTAAGACATTAATGCATGTAGAACTACATGGTTCTGATTCCCAATTATTGGGATATGTAGGAAGTTTGGAATTATGTTCCAAGTTTGAACCAAACCATTAAATACTAATAGCATTTTTAAGCTTTAATTAAGCAATAAATAAATGTGCTTGAACTAATCAATAGAACTTGATTTAATAGCTTAAAAGTATTATAAGATGGCTATAATATATTCACATAACCTATGTAAAATGAAGGTATAAAAGAAAAGTAACTTGTGGATTTAAAATCTTCAATTAAGATTTAGTATCTTATAATAAATATGTATAATGTTAGGTTAAGCTAACTTGTTAATGAATATTGTACGTAAGTGGAGGTTTGATAATGCTAAGGTAAATATCATATTATTAATGGAATCGAAAACTTGCATAGTAATTTCTAATAATATATAAAGTAATATAAGTAGATTAATGATTATGAATTTGTAAGATCTAATTAAATAGCTTATAATAAGAAATGGAACTTGTAAATTAATTAGTTATTTGTACAAGTATAAATAAGCGCACCTAGTTCCTTCTAAGGTACATGGGGGTGTTACAGAACAAGGCAAGGAAGATGAAGAAGTTCTATGTTGTCTTCAAAGGCAAAGAAACCTGGATATGCAGGTCACGGAAAGAATGCAATCATCAAGAATTGGGTGTTAGTGGTAGTTTGTACAAATCCTTTGAATCTTTTGAGGAAGCTGAGGATGCTTTGATAAGGTATAAAAATTTAGAACCCAAAACAATGTGTACTAATGAAATATTCCTACTGCAAAAAGCATTGAATGTACTTCATCATGTGCTCATTGCTTGAAGTCAAGTACATGTTTAGATAACAGCAGTAGTTTGCATGAGAAGCACACAAGTGAGGTGGTTAACTCTTTTATTGCTTGAATGACTGTTGCAATGCAAATCTCTAGTATAATGAAGCATCAGACTGATTAAATTTTACAAATGTATTGGTTGGATTTTTATGATGCCCATGGATAATGGAATGAAGTTTGTTAGTTTTAATCATGTGTTTGTGTCTAAATTTTTTTGTTACATATTGTGCAGTAATGACCTACTCTACCTTTATTACCTTTATAATTAACAAGTTCACTGGATTGCAACATACCAAGAGAGGGATCATCATGGTAAAAAAAAATGCAAGGGAGAGATGAATCCTGGTAAAGAAAATTTTATCTTAGTACTTAGATAACTTTTTTCATCTGGTTAGGGTGTGATATTTTGATTGTGAATGGACTATGGGCTATAACAAGTGTTTTAGCTTTTGCACGAATTGTGACAATGTGATCTTTAGTGAGGTAAATTGGACTGGGCTCACAAGTAAAAACAATTTGCCTCACTAAATCCCAATCTTCCATACCTTAAGTAGTAGGCCTTACATTATTAAAGTAGTTTGCATTACTCAAGCCCGGCCTTGGTGCTTCAAACTTAGTCAAATCGCTTGAATTACTAAGGCCCACTACTTGACCATCATACTTTCAAGTTAAGGTTGGTACCATTTTTTTGTTTTTTTTTTTTTATAAGTACCATTAAAAGTTGAAACTAGTTTAATGTGATTATGCTCTGAAGTCTAAAAATTAACATAGTCATTAAATATATGGGTTTATTAATTTCATACAATATATTATAAAATTGTTCATTTGGTAATTACCTAGCTTAAATTATAGAGGGGCAAAATTTATATATTAAATGAGAAAAAAAAAATCAAGAGATGCTAAATTATAGGTACTAAAAATTAAAAGGGCACACGGATTTCTTTCATTTATAAGTCCTGTTGGGTTGGCCGTAAGTAACATAAAAGCGAGTTTTCTAGCTTATTTATGTTTACTGCTTTGTTACTAAAGTCACAATTGTTGTTACATTGTTAACCATCATAACATGAGGAGAAAAACATAGTTGAATTCAATTGCATCATTTAGTTTGAGTATAGGGATTATGGAGGTAAAATTCCAAACAATTTGAAATAAATATTCATATTTGTTCTCATTATGATTAAGCTATGCATCACTTCTTTGGAGACATAATATGAGTATTATAGAAGTCAAACAACCCAAGGAAAATATCATACAACTCAATTAGTGGGTAATCGGCTAGTAATTTCTTGCAAACATATTCAGAACTATTATTATCAGCTATCATTTTCAATATTTTAGCAATTTCAGTCCTCAATAAACTTACTTTTTCCTTTGTTGCATTATGCTTTACCTGTAACACCCCTTACCCGTACAAAGCAAACTGTATAATCACATGGCTGGTTTACGACGACAAGTGAAGGATGTGACCCCAAACTAGCACATTCAACACAACAACAATTAACAAAGACCAAAAATGTAAAATTTCTTTTGTTACAAATAGTTTTCACATATCACAATTATCAAAATTACATTTCCACTTTACACATACACATTTCTTATAAGCAGTTCAATACAATCAAAACTAATTCTTTTACATAATACTCATTTAGAAAACATAATTCATTCATTTACATACATCATAATACAAAGACCAGATAATACACTCCTATGGACTCATTAGCCTTAACTGCTGCGGAATGTCCCTGGCGACACTTCTATCTCCAAACCTGCACAGATGACACACCTATGCTAAGTGCAAAGGCTTAGTCTGGAAAAGATATGAAATAGTTGACCATTCACAGTGGTCGTTAACAAAACATACAAATGATTGCACAAAATTATTTACATTCATAATATGTAAACCTATAGGAATATACCATAACCATTCACACACACATTTATACAGTTTGACAATCTCTCTCTTGTTTGATTAAAAGAATAAACATTTATGTTAATACACATAGATAGCACTCCCACAATTATATTCATTTCTGTCAAGTATCATGTTATTCACATATTATATTTCTTTATTAATTTTTTTTTATTATTTCCATTTTACAAATATTTATAGGAACCCAGACAATACCACAAGAATGTTCATCAAACATCTACAAATCATAATATCTCTTTTTGTTAAAAAAAAACATACTCACGTTTAATCATATATGATTAATGTATATACCTACACCTACTCACGTGAAGTAATCTATTTAATTCATTAAGGTTCCATGTATACCATAACTAAATGTACAATTAATTCATGCATCTATGATAACTTATTAAACACAAGCTACATTTTATTAGCTCCTATCATAGCAAATACTTTAGCTTCATGTGATACTTTTATGGAATAGTTCAACCACAACCATTACCCATTAGCATTATTAATATAGGAAGTATTGACTTTCATGTCAATATACATAACTTATTTTGTTACCAAATCTAAACATAATAGATACTGACTGTAACAAATCACCTTTTAGTATTGTATGCATATGGAAAGCTTCATTCCATTCTACTTTAATAACATGAGTTAATCAATCATCCAAGTATCACTTCTTTGTTCACTTGTTGCCTACATTCCCAAGGTGGTGGATAACGGGATATAGAATGCATAAGTACCCGAAGGTACAAGTGTCATACCGCTGACACAAACCCATAGGGATCCCAACAGAATCTAAAGACATAAGGACCCAAATAGGATCCAGAAACGCATCAAGACCAAACCGTAGGTACAACACATAAGTTACAGTAAAAGAACCTTATAGGCATGCCTATCTATCCACGACTCAGTTAACGCAGGCCGTACACCCATGTTTGTTGCATTTTTATAATAATCATATTAATATAACCTTTTGCATATTCACATACAATTATTGTGATCAGATAATGATCACAAATACTTGTTGACTATATCAAAACTCTCATATAATTTTTATATGACACATTGCATATCATTTTAAGGTTACATAATATACATTTCATGTAACATATTTACATATCATGTCATATTAATTATTCTCTTTTAATTACATTCCAATATCAATCACTCAAACACCCATGAAATCATTCAAAACATGCATTGGATAAGTCCTAGAAGGTTCTGGGGAAGTTCATGCTCGATTCGAAATGAAAATGAACAACATAGGTAAAATAGGGGTGAGGGACGTCCGTGAGTCATGACCGACAGACATCACCCAACCTCACATCTGCCCGTCACTGGCAAAATCACGCATGAGGGACGGCAACGACTCATAACCGACGTGCAGCCAAAGATAGATTGGCATGACAAAAATGGATGGCATGACGAACGACCATCCTAGACCGGCCGATGGGCTAGACTCTCGACCAACGGGCGCCCCTAGGTAGATATGCCTAACAAAGCAACTTCACCCCAAACAAAATAGATTTCAATCCTATATTTTGCAGTCTGAAAAACTATGCAAACACCATTCTTAGCAACAATGGTCTTCTTAAAAAATAATCCCCAAGATCTTAAATTTTTAATGGCATAAAGTCATTTGGAGCTGTAACCTAGGAGATATGAGATGAAAATCACAGACTGCTCCAAAAACCCTATTTCAGGAAAAAGGCTATTGTTTTGGATATTTTTGGGGATTTTAGAGCTAGAAATAAATTATAGCTATTTCTAAGACATTTGTAGATACAAAAATCACGGTTCAAATGCCTCTAGAATCACCCAATTTGGAGTTTCCTAGCTCAATTTATGGCCCAAAAATTGGATTGGATCAATTGACACCCTAGACAGAATCTGTCCGAATCACCAGGCCAAAATAGAAATCCTTCTGTTTTAGCCACTTTTGAGGGTCTTAGAGCCGACATTAGCTCAGGTAGGTCACTGCTAGGACAATTATAGGTATGGATGTCTCAGTTCTAACCCAAAGGATTTCACTTCATTTGGAGTTCTAAAACACAACTTATACACAAAATAGTCCCTAAGGGTCAGACAAAATCAAAACAAAATTTTCCTTTTTACATTTCATCTACTCAAATTAAACATTTCCACAATAATACTCAACACAAATCAACTCAAATTCACATATATCATCCATACACATATACAATTATACAAATTAACAATAATTGCACAAAAGCACCTAAAATTCCCAAACCTCATTTGATGTCCTCTTTCTCTTCACTTTTGCTCCTCTTTGCTCCACTTTACTTTCTTTCTTCTTCTTCTTCTCTTACTTATGCCCCCATTGGTTTTTTCTCATAACATCTATACCATAAACTCATATTAATACATGTATAGAACCGTAATCTTAACCTTAAAGCATTTAAGATGGAGAGAAATTAAACCCAATTACTTTTCCTACCTTACATAAATTACACTAGACTTGACCTCTTCCTTTTCTTATTGATGTTTCATGCATAAAAGAGAGGAATTTTGATGGATAAATGGTGGAGAATTGCTGCCCTCCTCTCCCTCCTTATGGTCGGCCAACTTGGCCAATTTATGTTGCCACCATTCATCTTTATCCACCTTGCCCAATGTTAAATGCCCATTGGTCACTTTAAAGATTTTTATGCCAAATCTCTTTTTTGATCCTTCCTCTTTTGTTCCTTCACACATTCACCTATTAATTAATCCCTCCTCATACATTGGCCCATATACTTAATTAATTCCTTCAATTTAATCCATTTAATTTGTCATTTAATAAATTACCAATATACCCTTAACTTTATACTTAATAGCGATCATCTCCTTTACTACACCTAACCATTTTAATTACCTAATAATGCACTTTCGGTCACAAAATTAATTCTTTTGATATAATACAAATCATACTTAACAAATTCCAACTTATCGTACTTACCGAAACTTTCCATTTAAAGACGATCACGTCCTCTTCGATATTTTCACCTTAACTTCACACACATTCGTTTCTTATTTCACCCGAAACATTCCCTATTACTGTTGGGGTGTATATTGGGTCATTACATTGCCTCTAGGCTTATAGGCAATGCTGACAGAGTTGGGTTCCTCTTAATCATCTTTTTTTGAATCTTGTCCATGTTGGTGATTATTGTGATTTTGGAGGAGAAGATTTGTGTTATCTATGCATGGATTTATAATGGACAAGAGCTCTTGCTACAATGATTCTTCATGGATTTAATTTCAAGTAGCTCATTTTAATATTAAAAAATTAGTTATTACCATATTACAATTAGTCCAAACAAATTATATTTTACTATTACTACTACTACTACTACTACTACTACTACTACTACTACTACTACTACTACTACTACTACTATTAGTATTATTATTATTATTATTATTATTATTATTATTATTATTATTATTATTATTATTATTATTATTATTATTATTATTATTATTATTATTATTGTCGACATTACATCCATTCCTCATCAAGTGACATTTTGGTGTCAATGGTAGACAAATTAAGAAAATAATTAATACATATCAATATTATTAAAAATATTAGTAATTCACTATATTATCCTTTCATTAATCAACATAGAAAAACAATAATAATATACATACAAAACATTTAGAACATAAAAACAAGGATAAAAAAAAGTGCATTTCATTTTTTCCTAAATTTTATAAAGAGACGCTTGAAATTGAACAAAACAAATCCCAAAAATGATGCTTAAAAAAGAAAAGAGGTAGTAACTACAAGTACTAATGTCAACGTATACCACAATCAGTCTATTGTCCAATGAAAAATTGAGTCAACATGTTCAAACATGCATTTCCCATGCAAACCCAAATATTGTACCACATAGGGCTAAATTGGGATTATTAGTGGTATCATTCAACATGGTATTAATTGTTTACCATAGGAAATGAGTACATGAATTTGTTACAATTGCTACTTTGAGGGTGAGAAAAAAAATTCGAAAAGTTGGTTAATAGCAAAACAAGTTTGAAATCGAATCGATTATAGTTAACTAATCCGATGAATTGGATTTCGATTTTATTTTTTTTCCCATTAATCCATTTTTATGGTTAAATCTGTGATTTTTATTTTAATTATTTTTAGTTTCCCATGATTTAAATAAGTTTCTGGAATTCTAGATATGATTTTATTGTGCTTTTAGGCTAGTATATGGGTATTTGTATTTATTTTGTATGAAAAATTACATGTTTTCCATGGTGTCTTTGCTCTCAGGGCAGCGCTCAGGGCGCGAGCCACGTGAAGAAGGCCTGAGCGACAGGAGGTAGCAGGGCTTTTCTTCCCGTCACTCGGCCTCTGGCCATCCATTCCTCTTTCTTTGTTGGCCATTTGTGACTTCCTGGTCTGTTAGTTTTAACTCCTTTTATGCATGTTTTTGTCTTTTTATGTCACATTAAATAATTTAGTTCAATTTCATGTTTTTTACCATGCAATTTTATTTTTCTATCTTTTATATGCCCTTTGTTCTTTTTATTTTTTTATATTTTTATTTCGGTATGCATTTATTTTTTTAAGTATTTGATCTTATTGTTGTGTTTTTAATTTATTTGCTTTCTTTTGTCTTTTATGGGCCAAATATCCTACATACGTGCGTTTCCCAATGAATAGAGATTCGGAGGCCTAGGATGAATGGATTATAGTAACCTTTTGTACTTTATTTATTTTTAGTTTCTTTTAGTTTGCTTTCCCTTGGTTTAGATTTGTAATAGTAAAGAAATTTTCTATCTACTAACTTAAAATTCAATTAAAGGTTTTGTACAAATAAAATGGGATTTTTCTTAATATATAGGAAGAGTTTCTCTTTTATTAAAATGGAATCACTCATCCCCTTTTTTAAAACTTGTTTAAGAAACTCTTTGTTTTTGTAAATATGCATGCGGTAACTAATGTTCCCATCTAAATGAATTCTCCGTTTTATGTATGTTTTATTTTCCATTTTATGGGACAATTTTACTTTATTTTTTATAGCCTTCCTTACATGCTTGTATTGCGCTTTTATTTATGTATCTTTATAATTCATGTGATAAAAGAGATAGGAAATTAGTCTTAAAAACTCATTTATAAAAATATTAGCCAAGGTATAAGTAAGAGTGATGTCTGGAACCATCTTTGTTTTAGGCTTTATGAGGTTAGATCTACTTTCCTAATATTTTGTTGGGTGGCGACTCCACAATACCTACCTTTTGGTGCCCAAACAGATGCCCTCTAGGTTGATTGTCAACAATAGAATAGGGGTACCCCGAGATGCTGTCTAATGCATTTTTTATGCTTGAGGCTTGGCAAATTGGGTTGAATCCCTGTCTATTACAAAGCGACCAATCTTCAAAAGTTTAATGAACCCTCATTTGGTCTTGGCTCCACTAGGGACCATAAGACCTTACTCTTAAAGTACCTTGGTTAAATTAAATATAAATGGGTTTTTGAAAGTTCTATCTCTTTTTGAAAATAAGATGCAGTAGAGCGTGTTAGGGCCTTAGAATTATGTTATGTGTCCCTTTCTTACCCCGGTGCATTCCCGAAGCATGACTCTACGTTCACTCAATGTAGGGAAGTCTTAATGACAATCACCAGCCCAAGCCTTGTACCATTTGGTATATTGAAAGATGACCTGATTAGTCATCATGCTCGTGATGAGCTAGACCTATTAGCAGGGATCATGCTTATATAGCCCTAAAGTTTCAGCTCAAGACCAATAAGCTTATGTAATGACAATAGATACTTCCCCTACGTAACATGAACCATAAAAATTTGCTTGCTATGTGGGCAGTTATGTATTGAACAAATTCAATTAAATTAAGTGGTCACTTATTAAAGGCTGCCATGCCCCGGTGAGCCCATTTTAATTCATTTAGGATGTTTGAGTACACAATGGCCAAAACTCATTTGGATGCGCTTTAAATAAGAGAGGTTATGATGTCGATTTTTTACCGCGCACCATACGCATCCATTGGGTTCCCCGTTGACCCTTGGACTAAGTCCACCTAAGAAAAGAGACTACACGACTGCCTGTGTGAGAGATAAGGTTGGAAGGTCCTTACCTCTGCTTTTGTGTGTGGTTATTGGTGTTGCATAGCATGATCATGCACTATGTGTAATGATCGTAATTCCAGGTTAGCCGTGAATAGTATTTCCCAAAGATAAATAGTGCATCCAGGGTATAAATTAAACTCGAATGTGAAAAATATTTTATTTGACCACCAGAAAATACTAGTCAAGGTGAGTCTAGTGGTAAAATTTGGAGTGAAAATCAGTTTAAATAGGTCTCCAAAGGTCAAAAATAAGAAAAGTCCTGGACCATATTAAAGGACCCTTCAAAAATAGTAAATGACCTCCAAAAATTATTTTAAGGATATGGACAAAATCAGAATAATATTTAAAAATTTTTGATATTGAAAAATTAATTTTACGGTAACACTGAAAATTTTCAAATCGGACTGGTTAGAGTGAACAAGTCCCGAAAATGGATTCCGATTGAACTAAATTTTTTTGTGGAGGATTAATTTATTATTTTGAGAATTATGGAATTGACTTTGAGTGAATTTGAGGTTGGGAGAGAAAGAAATAAATTAGGGTCACATAAATGGGCTAAAAATGGAAAATGGGCTTAAATTGGGTCCAACCACCTTGGTTGAACCGGCCTGTAGACACCGAATCCTAGGACAGTCCAGATTGAGGTTACCCAATGAGAAAATTAATGGCTATTCATAGGCAAAAAGGTTGAAAGTGACGATTTTCTTGTCAAAATTTGCTTTTTAGAGATAAAAAATAAAAAAAAAATAAAAAAAAATTAATTAAAATAGGAGGCTAAGATTAATTTTTAGAGGTTAGCAATTTTCATCAAAAAGGGTTGGAAAATTTTTCAGAAATTTCCAAAAGAATTGTCATAAGTTTTCTTCTTCTTTATTCCACAAAAATTGCATTAAATCTTTTCTGAAATAAGGTGAATTCGTGGAAGCAAAATCAATTCGTTTATACTCGATTTGTCCTTTTAACACTCATAATTGCTACGAAAAATTTTAGGAAGAAAAAATTAATTTTCTTGTCTTCAATTAGTTTTGAAAAATATAATTTTGTGGTAGAAAATTTCCCAAAATTGCACATTGCCGATTGATTTTTGTAGAATTCAAGGGAAGAGATCACACGACACTCGCCTTCTGGAGGTAATATTCCGAGAGTAAATAATCTAGACTGATCTCTAATTCACTTTGTTGCTTTATATTGCTTTATCTGCGTCTAATTGCTTAAAAGGGAATTAAAAATCAAAATTAAGTTTTAATTGGTTTTCTTTTTTTTTTTTTTCAGATCAAGGGCGACCGACGGGTCGAAGCTCCACCGACGGCCATCGCTCAAGCGAGCAACGGGCCATCACGGAGGCCTTCTTCTACCCGTCGGTCGACCTAAGGACGGTCATCGCTCACATGATTTGGGCCGTCTCTGGACTCTCCGTTGCCTTTTCTTTACTGTTTCATGATTTTTCTTATTTTGACTTCATTTTCAAGGTGATTTTCCTCTTTTTTAGTTTTTATCCATTTTTATTAATCCTGCCCATTTTTGTGTTTTTTTTTTAATTTTTACTAATGTTCTTTCTGCTTTTATGAGTGTAATTATTTCCCTTGGTTTCGAAGTTCTGTGAAAAGGAGATCCCATTAGAACAATCTGGGGATACCGATTGGGTTTATTTCCTTATCCTATTTCCTTTAATTTCAATTTTCAATCTTATTTATTGTTTATTATTTTTTTGAGCTCGCTAATGTAAAAATAGCTAAATATTTCTACAAATAAATGGGATTTTCCAAAATAAAATAGGACCTGTGACGTGCGCCAGACCCTGGGGTGCCCCTTTGACCACCCGCTTTAGGGCGATCGGGCTGATGAGGTCCGTGGACAACTTGCAACGAATTACAAGTACGTCTATTTTGGGCAACAAGGAGGTTTTATGGAGTCGCCACCCAATAGAACATTGGAAAAGTTCGTCTTCCCTCAGTGAGCCTAAGACAGCGCATTTTTCCATTTTGGGCAAACCAAAGGGGTCTTGGAGGCAATCACCCCAATAGAACATTGGGAATGATCCTCGAACCCTATGGAGCCTAGGATTTATTAAGCCTTTTTGAAACAAGAGGTCTCTTGGAGGTCTCGTTCCAATGAATGATCGGATAGACCTCTCGCCTCGTTGAGCCCAAAGACCAAAGAAGGTTCGGGACTTCCCATTTATTAATATCTTGGTTAAATTTATACTTGAGTTTTGAATTTACCTTTTCGTCTCTTTTCTCACGCGTTTAAATGCAATAAAAATTAAAGCGCAGTATCAACCATAT
The DNA here is from genome assembly GCA_947683425.1 of Excoecaria cochinchinensis. Lineage (NCBI taxonomy): Eukaryota > Viridiplantae > Streptophyta > Magnoliopsida > Malpighiales > Euphorbiaceae > Excoecaria > Excoecaria cochinchinensis. The sequence continues at coordinate 2,818,756 of CANTUQ010000038.1, forward strand.
AAATGAAGCGATAAAGAATAACATAAAGCGAATAAACATAAATTACAACAAAACTAGGGGCCGAATACAACCCCCATTTTAAATAAGCTGCGATCCATGCATAAATCGGGTTATTCATTTAAGGATGAGGAATTGGTCCTCGCATGCATATTTAAAGAAAACACTTTTGATGTGGCAATTTTATTTAGGATGAAAATTTAGGACTTTGGTCCTATTTTATTAAAAAAAAACAATTTATTCTATAAAATATTTTTATGCGCTTTTTTATTTTAGCGTGCATAAAAACCATTTTATTTAACAATTACATACACGAAAATCAAAAATAGAAACAAAATGAGAATTAAAATGTACAATAAAGATACCAAACCCCGCATCTCCTCCTTCACGTGCATGGATGCTTAAATAAGAATAAAACAATGATTTGCAACCAAAAAATAAAAAAAAATAAAATTCATGTTAGTGATTGAGCCAAAGAAAATATTTAAACATATAAAACAACAAATCATAGATTAAAATAAATAAAATACTCATTATTTATGACAAAATTAATTAAATGACATGATAAAATATATAATTTAACAAATTAGCAACTTTACATGCACAAAATAACACAACATAATGACGAACGCAAATTATAAATAAAGATTAGCATGCATAAAAAATTAATAATAACAAATTTATCATACCTAAAACATGCATAAAATAATTATGAGGCAATTTAACATGCATAAGAATAAAAATACATTAATCATGCCAAACAAGTTAAATAAATGATTATAATAATAGCAATTTTGAGCAAAAATAAAAATATTAACATATGCAAGAAACAATTTAACAAGAAAATAAAATAATACATTCAAAAGAATTTACATATTAGATAAATAATTAAAGATAAAAATAAGAAGAAAATAATAGGCTAAAAGAATTTACATACTAAATAATTAGTCAAAAACAAAACTAAAAAAAAATGGGTCTAAAAGAATTTACATTTTAAATAATCAATTAAAAAAACAAAAGTAAAAAAGAAAATAATGGGACTAAAAGAATTTACATGCTAATTAGTTAAATGAAAGAAAATTAAATGAAATTAGCAAAAAGAATAAAGGAATAAAGCCAAGAATAATTACCCCCAATATTTTCTTGTAGAATTGAAGGTAGATGAATTAATCCTTTTGCCTCGATTTGTTGGAATAATAATAAAATTCAGATGTAAGAAATTGAAAATAAATTTATGTAATTTTTTTGAAGAAAAATGAAGCAATTTTCTAAGAAAATCCTTTCCAAAATTTTCAGCCAAAACCCAATTTTTTCTCCCTAAGAAAAATTAGATTTTTTCCCAAAAACCTTCCTAAAAACTCCCAAAAATCGTCCCCTTGAAGTCCTAAAATTTTCCCCTTTAAACTCCCTCCAAAAACTGCCAAAAAACAACCCAAAAACCCCAAAAAACGGAAAAAATGGCAGAAATGGGCGAGTGGCGGCGAAAATGGGCGAGGGATGCCCTTTGAGCGCGCCGACGGGCATCCCAGCGCACGGATGCTCCGCGCGTGACGCGTTAGGCGTCGCTCGCACCTGCACGCTGGGCGCTACGCGTCACCCAGCGCGCGGGTGAGCACCCCGCATGCTGGCGCTCGCGCCCAGCGCGCTGTCGTGCCCCGATGCTCGCGAAAAAAAATATATATTTTTTTTAAATAAAAACCTAAAAACTCATTTTTTCCCCCAAAATATTTTTTTAAAAATTTTTAAAATATTTAAGAAAAATACATTTTTCTCCATTCCTAACAAATCCAAATGACAAGCGAATTTACTTCCGACCTTCATTATTTTTGCCTATAAGCCGGCATAGCTAAATTTCATCATCGAGTAATCCTGATCAAGGCTACTTGGGACCCGGTATCTACAGTTGCCCCCAATTTTGGGGAGACTAGTGCGTGGGTGCCTAGGTGAGCCAAAATTCAGGAAAAGGAAAGAAGCGCATACCTGAAGCGGCGACCTTCCTGCTACTCCCTGGGGAACACTGCTATGAATATCCTCTCCGAGTTGCACTGAGTCGCAGACAAGACTACAAAGTGCTAGGGACCATCCTCAGACGGTGATGCGCCGAGTCGCTACCAAGACTACCAAAATGCGAAATATAAATCGCACCGAACCGCTGACAAGGCTACTAAAAGTACGCTGCAAGGAGTCACTGACAAGACTACTAAATGTATAGGTGCTATATGCAGATAGCGATGCGCCGACCTACTGACAAGAATACTAAAAGCGCAGAACGAAAAATCGCACCGAGCCGCTGACAAGGCTACAAAAAGTGCGCTGTACGGAGTCGCTGACAAGACTACTAAACGTGCAGGGTTCCATCCTAAGACGGCGATGCGCCGAGCCACTGATAAGGCTACTAAAAAAGCATAAAATAGATGCACCGAGTCACTTCCAAGACTACCAAAAGTGCACGAAAGAACTACACTGAGCCGCTACCAAGGCTACCAAAAGTGCACAGTTCCATCTTCTGATGATGATGCGTCGAGTCGCTGACAAGACTACGAAACGCGAAATTTGCTCTTCTGACCTGCAACGAGTCTGCTACAGACTACTAAAAGTGCACTGCACCGAGTCGCTGACAAGACTACTAAAAGTGCAGGATTCCATCTTCGAATGGTGACTGTATTCTTTTAGATATTTCCTGCAAAATTATGTGCACAAAAATACATACAAGAAAACGTGTGTGTATGATATGAGATGCGAATGCTTGCAAGAATGTATAGACCATGCCCTAGGTGGCCCAGGATGCGCTGAGGATATAGCTTGGTTGCTCCACCATGCCCCCGGAATCAAGAGGATTGTCATCTTGGCCTTAGGGATTCCGTCCCCAATAAGTTTTCTGAAAGAGACATCCAGTGCATTTTTGCCCCCCAGTCGACGATCATATACCCAGGATCCTGATTCATGTCCCGTGCTACGTGTTATCTGATTGAAAGAAGATCATCTAAAGTAATGCCGCCTTATCACTCCAGGCATCGAACGTCATTGTTTTAAAGGTAGTGCGTCCCTTGCAGATTTTCACACTAGCTTTTCTTTGTGGGAAATGCGTCCCCTAAGGGATTTTCACATAACCCTTTGCCTAATTTTTGCCTAGAATGGACCCAACCCAATCCAGCGGCTTTTGTTTATTTCATTTTTTGTAGGGCAGACTGCCCATTTCCAGGTTTTCACCCTGCCCTTTGGCCTAACTTTTGCTTAGAGAGCCAGTTACAGTTTTTATCTCTAACGGCCTTTTTTTTTAAGGAACTACTGGAGAAAGCGATTATCAGCATAATTGCCAGGAGGTGGCTAACATATATCCACTTAGACATCTTTCGACACCAAGATTATACAATAGTCATTAGATAGATAAATGATACATTTCTTTTTTTTTTAAGACAGAACTAAAAGAACAATGAAAATGTATTCTTTTACTCATTGCAAGGTTGTGTACATTTCTATATGATTTCATCATACATGATTCTCATTTGACAGTGTGACGCGTGTCGGACCCGCAGCCACCCCTTTGACCGCCCGCTCGAGGGCGATCGGGCATTTGAGGTCCGTTGACAACTTGCAACGAATTACAAGTGCGTCTATTTTGGGCAACAGGGAGGTTTCATGGAGTCGCCACCCAATAAAACATTGGGAAAGTTTCTCTCGCCTCGGAGAGCTTAAGACTGCGCTTATTATCCATTTTGGGCCAACCAAAGGGGTCTTGGAGGGTAAACCTCTCTCCCAAAGGAGCCTAGGATTAATGTCTAAGTCTCGTGACACAAGAGGTGTCTTGGAGGGTAAACCTCTAGCCTCTTTAAGCCCAAAGACCAGAGATGGGTTCGAAACTTCTCATCTATTTCTACCTTGCTTAATTTTACAATTTGGTTTTTAGTTTATTAGTTCGCTCTCTCTCCACATGATGCATTTTTAATTAAAAGGCACAAATATTCACATTGAAAGCAGTAAAATATTAAAAGTAAATTATAATAATACTAGGAGCGGAATACAACTCCCATTTAAAAAAGTGCAAATATACATAAACCGGGGAATTTGTTAAATGAAAACATTTTAAACGTGGTGATTTTACTTGGGATGAAAACTAGGACATTGGTCCCATTTATTATGAAAAAATCGAAGTTAATTTAGTAGAAATATTATTGTGATTTTTATTTAGGCATGCATTAAAAAACACTTTATTTATTGAATATGTACAAGGAAATTAAAAAATATAAACAAAATGAGAATTAAAATGTGCAATGAAAATACCAAACCCCGCATCTCCTCCTTCGCGTGCATGAATGCTCAAATGAGAATAAAATAATGATTTGCAACCAAAAAAAAAGAAATTCATGTTAGAAATTAAACCAAAAAAATAATATGACATAGAGGATAATACGTATAATGAAAATATAACATGCATAAAATACTATAACTGGCATAAAAATAGTTATGATGCAATTTAACATACATAAGAATAAAAAATATTAACCATGCTCAATATATCAAATAAATAATTATAATAACTATGAGTAAAAATTAAAATATTGATATGTATAAAAAACAATTTGACATGAAAATATAATCGGATTTAAAAGAGTTTATTTGTTATATGAACAATTGAAGATAAAATAATAAGAAGAAAATGGGGACTAAGAGAATTTACATGTTTAAAAGTTAATTGGAAACAAAAGAAATTAAAATCAACAAGAGAATTAAGGAGTTAAGCCATGAATAATTACCCTCAAATTTAATCTTGAAGAATTGAAGGTAGAAGTGTTGAATTCCTTGTCTTTTCCTTGTGAAAAATGCTTGAAAAATAACTTGGAAACTTGAAAAATTACCCTTGGAAGCAAGTGTGTAAGATGATTTTTTCCTCAAATAAAAAGTTCCAAAATTCAGTTTTTTTCTCTCTAAAATCTCTCCAATTCGTCCTCCCCCTGTTCTGAATTTTTTCTACACTTTTAACACTCAAAAACTACCCAAAATCCACCCAAAACCGTCCAAAAACCGTTCAAAATCGAGTGGGGGTCGAAAATGGGCGAAATCTCAGTGAAATGGGGCAAGAGTGGGCGACTGCACGCGAGAAACGCGCGCAGTGCGCGCACGAAGTGAGCGACGCCCAGGTGAGCGCTCGTTGAGCGCGCGCGCTGCCGCGCCCCGACTTTTTGCGAAAAATACCCTTTTTTTTTAATAAAAACCCTCCACCTAAAACACACTTTTCCTTTTCCAAAATAATTTTAAAAAATAATTTTGAAAATACACTTTTTACTCATCAGAAAGGCAAGGAAAACCACTTCCGAGCTCCAATCTTTTTGCCTATAAGCCGGCGTAGCTAAATTTCATCATCGGGTAATCCTGATCAAGGCTACTCGGGACCCGGTGTCTATAGTTGCCCCCAATTTGGGGAGGCTAGTGCATGGGTGCCTAAGTAAGCCAAAATTCAGGAAAAGGAAAGAAGCGCGTACCTAAAGCGGCGTCCTTCCTGCTGGATGGAGTTATGATGATAGTTGTTACTGTGTTATAGGCAGGCTGTCTTTTGGTTGTGACTATAGTGGTGCCGTGGGCGCGCTAACCTCTTGTGGGTGGTGCCGCTATCGTGCTAACCATTGTGAGTTGGTAATGTCGTGGTCGTGCTAACCTCTTGTGGGTAGTGCCGCCATCGTGCTAACTGCTGTGAATTGGTAGTGTCGTGGTCGTGCTAACCTCTTGTGGATAGTGCCGCCATCGTGCTAACTGTTGTGAATTGGTAGTGCCGTGGTCGTGCTAATCTCTTGTGGGTAGTGCCGCCATCGTGCTAACCTCTGTGAATTTGTAGTGCCGTGGTCGTGCTAACCTCTTGTGGGTAGTGCCGCCATCGTGCTAACTGCTTTGAATTGGTAGTGCCGTGGTCATGCTAACCTCTTGTGGGTAGTGCCGCCATCGTGCTAACTGCTGTGAATTAGTAGTGCCGTGGTCGTGCTAACCTCTTGTGGGTAGTGCCGCCATCCTGCTAATTGCTGTGAATTGGTAGTACCGTGGTCGTGCTAACCTGTTGTGGGTAGTGCCGCCATCGTGCTAACCTCTGCGAATTTGTAGTGGTGCCCCTTTGGACGTTTGGACTGGTGTCGTCACTCGGCTCTTATTGGTGTTCCCCGCCGATTTCTCCTGCTGGATTGTATGTGTAGAAATATACAAGAAATCATGTGTGTATGATATGGAATGCAAATGCTTGCAAAAATGTATAGATCGCGCCCTATGTGGTCCAAGGTTTGTTGAGGTTGTAACTTGTCTGCTCTACCATGCCCCCGGAATCCTGAGGATTGTCGACAAGTTTTCTGAAAAAGACATCCAGTGTACATCCTTTGCCCTCCTGGTCAATGATCATTTACCCGAGATTCTGATTCATGTTTTATGTTGTGTGTTATCTGATTGAAAGAGAATCATCTGAAATAATGCCACCTTATCGCTCCAGGCATTGTTTTAAAGGTAGTGCGTCCCTTGTGGATTTTCACACTAGCTTTTTTTTGCGGGAAATGCGTCTCTTAAGGGATTTTCACATAACCCTTTGCCTAATTTTTGCCTGCATCTCACATTCCCCGTGCAGGTCGAGACGAGGCTAGCAGAAGGCCATGCAGACCGAGACGAGGTCAGTAGGGCAAATGAGGTAGCAGTTAGAAAACACTGCGCTTCATACTGAGGTCATAGCTAGAGAACGCTACATCTCACCTTACAGGTCGAGACGAGACCAGTAGGGAAACAGACACCATTCCAAAGGGCTAAACACCGCACAAGTTATACGCCCAAAAATGATAGGGGTTAACACGTCGATGAACAGGCATTAACCACCCCAGCAGCTCCAACTTCATCCGGTTCAAGCGTCGCCTCCTCAGGTACGTGTCTCTGCATCTCTTTTCCTTTTCCTCTCTAAATGTTGGCCTTTCTCCTTTGAATTTTGGATCACCTAGGTGTCTATGCACTACCTTCTCCAAAATTTGGGGCAACTGTAGACACCGGGTTCTGAGTCAGATTTTGATGGCACTTTTGCGTACTTGATAAATTTCTCCAAAAAAATATAATAAATAAGATAAAATAAATAAAATTAAAAATTAAAAAAAAATGAAATGATAAAAAAAATGAGATTAGGTTAATTAGATAAATCAAAAATTAAGATTAGGTTAATTAATTAGTTAATATTTTAGGATGGTTAAAATTGAAAAAAAAAAAAGAAAATAGATATAAGATTTAATTAAATAAGTTAGATGTGAAATCAAAGTAGATTAATTAAATAGATATAGAAATATAGAGTATTTAATTAATAGAGTGTTTAATTAGTTAGTGTGTTAGTTTAAGTAAATGAATTAAAATTAAAAAAATGGAAAATGGAGGAAATTATTAGGCCATCCAAAAATCAACCCTAATTTTAGGGTATAAAAAGAAAAGGATGAACAGGGATTGGGGGGCTCTCGGCTGGATTGAAAAAGATCGAAAGGAAAAGAAATAGAAAAAAAAAAGAAAAAAAGAGAGGGTAAGAACTGAGAGCAGGGATCAAAGAAAACCAAAGAAAAAGAAGCAAAAAAAAAAAATAAAGAGAGAGCAAGGGGCTCTCGGATGAAGAAACCAGACAAGGAAAAACCAGAAAAATAAAGGAGGAAAAAGAAAGAGGAAGAGAGAGCAAGGAAAACTGAGTGAAGAAGCAAATAAATGCAAAGGAAATAGAAAAGAGAGAAGTAAATAAAGAATAGAAAAAGGAAGAAAGAGAGGGAGCAAGACCAGGTGAAGACCAAACCAACGGGGAGCACCCAAACGCCAGAGAAGAAGAAGGAAAAGAAAGAGAGGGGGCGGTGGCTCCGCCGGCCAGCCACGCCGCCGTCCAGCCACACGTGCCCCATCGCCAGGCAGGGGAGACCCAGACGCACTAGCAGGTGGCCGCCGTTCACCGCCACTCGCCGGCGTAGGGTAGATCGGCGTGAGGGGAGGCGATACTTCCGAGGCATTTTTCGACCAAGAGGCACCGTCTTCCGGCGCGTGGCCACTGAGGGAAGACTGCCGGCGACCAGACGAAACCGACGGTGACGGCTATGTCTGCCACCCCCATCTCCGGCGAGCCTTCGGCGAACTCCGGTGAGCCTCTCTCTCTTTCCCCATTATTTTATGTTTTCTGTTTTTTTTTTTTTTTATTATTATTATTATTATTATTATTATTATTATTTATTTATTTATTTATTTATTTATATTATTATTTATTTTATTATTATTCTTATTTATGTTTTTCTGTTTATTATTATTATTATTATTATTATTATTTAGCTTTTTGTTTTTATATTGCTATTTTCTTTATTATTTATTATTATTATTTGATTTATTTTATTATTAATGTTATTGAGTTATATTGATATTTTTATTGTTAATTGCTTTACTATTATTGAGTTATATTAATTTTATTGTTATTAGTATTATTTATCTATTATTATATTCATTATTGTATTTATTTATTATTTGTCATTGCATTTTGTGATTATTGATTATCACTATTGTTGAGGTTTTTATTATTATTATTATTATTATTATTATTATTATTATTATTATTAGTTTTTTAGTATTTATTATTATTATTATTATTAGTTTTTTAGTATTTATTATTATTATTATTATTATTATTATTATTATTATTATTATTATTATTATTATTATTATTATTATTATTATTATTATTATCATTATTGTTATTATTTTATTTATTTATTATTAGTATTATTGTGATTATATTAATTAACCATGTCATTTATTTAATTGCTATCATTAGTCTGTTATTCATTTTTTATCATTCTTTTATCATTATCATTGTCATTGTCTTTTATTCATTTATTCATTTATTTTCATAACTCATTTTTGCTTGTGCATTTTTGCGAGCATACGTGGAGATCCAAAAGGCTCGTTTGCATTATATATTTATTTTGGTTATTTGTAATATTTATTTATTTTGGCTTTTCCATTTATTTTGCTATTTAGTTTTCTGATAAAATTGTTTATTTAGACATGCTAGAAAGAAAATCATTAAAATATTTTTATTAATTAACTTGGAATCTTTCCTAATAAAAATGGGACCAATGCCTCAATTTTCTTCAAAACAAAACTATCACATCAAAATTATTTCATAACAAATATGTATGTGAGGACAATGTCCTCATCATTAATGAATACCCCGATTTATGCATGATTTGTATTTTATTTACAATGGAAGTTGTATTCCGCTCCTAGTATTATTGTAATTTATTTTTGAATGTTTATTTTGTTTTTCTTTTTGTTTATTAACATTTTTTATATGAATAATTGCGCTTTTAATTAAATTGCATTGTGTGGAGAGAGAGTGAACTAATAAACTCAAAATTTAATCGTAAAATTAATCAAGGTAGAAATAGATGAGAAGTCCCGAACCCAATCTCTGATCTTTGGGTTCAACGAGGCGAGAGGTCTATCCGGTCACTCATTGGAGCAAGACCTCCAAGACACCTCTTGCGTCCCGTTAAATGACTCAATAAATCCTAGGCTCCAAGGGAGAGAGGGTAACCCTATGCTAGATTGGTCCCCATATCGACCCCGATGCGTTCCCGAAGTACGACCCTATATTCACTCAATGACCCGACTGGTCGAGTTACACCCGTTGGCAGGGATCATGCTTGGGTAGCCCTAAAACATCATCACCTTGGACCTAAACTCATGTAATAGACATAGCTACTTTCACTAGGGGGCATGCGCCATAATACTTTGATTGTGAAGTGGGTTTTTCTGTATTGAATAAATCCAAATAAATTTAGATGTTCACTCCTTAAAGGTTTTCATACCCCGAGGGGCGTATTTTGATTTATTCAGATTGTTTAAATACACAATAGCCGAAAATTCATTTGCATGCGCATTTAGAAATGAGAGTTCATGCTTCACAGCACGCTGTACGTGCTCATTGGGTTCCCCGTTAACCCATGGATTAAGCCTACCTAGGGAAAGAGCCCGCACGACCCCCTGTGTGATAAAAATAAGGTTAGGAGGAACTCTTTTCTTGTGTATGTATTTGTGCTTGTACATTCTTTTATGAGTAATAATAGTAAATAAAACACATGCATTTTGTCTCATGTACAATTCTTTTCATACAATAATAGAACCTGTGAACTCTATATATAAAATTGCCTGTATCATAATTTGTGAATATGAACATGACATGTATTTGTCCTGTATGTTTATACATAGCAGCGCTTGTCACGACTCACATTAACATTATGACATCCATAACATCCATGACGCACCACAACCAGTACATATAGCCTAAATCCTTGAAGGTACGTATCAATATGCGTCATAACATGCACAGACATGTTGCCATCATGACATATAAAAAAATTTAAAAATCAATAAAAATAATAAATACATTTACCATGTATCATAGCATGTATATATCCGTATGCTCACATTACACATGTATATAAACATGGTGTGCTAGGGCATACACATACCACTGCATATCATAGAGTACACATACTAGCATATATCATTAGGTCGGTCATTGTACATATCATGCACGACAGACACCTTGCACCTTTTACATCATGTGCCATATCATGAACATGCATTATCACACATGCGTTATGCCATGCACATATGAATACTGCATCATGCATGTTAGTCACTATATATACCATGTCACGTTCTGTATATGCATGCCATGTAAGTATACATACTTTGTAAACATCATTCATCTCTTGCAACCATTTTTATCTCATCTCATATGTATTATTTGTATATATTTCGCACTTCTATATATGTGCCTTGCCATGCCTCATGACCCATTGGTGCATATTATCATGCTAGATCATCATCATCTTAAATCACATACGTATTACTGTCATGTCGTGTGCACACGCACGATGTATTGTAAACATCCATCCCCATGTTGTGCCATGTTTTACACTCATACCTTCATTACATGCTGTTTACATGTACACTACAAATTTATAAATGCACATCATTTGTTATACATTGTTTACACACACATACTCACTTATAATTTTTTGCACACACATCTTTGCACATATTTTGTGTACACATTTTTATACAATATGTTTTTACACATGTTTTGTACATATAATTCCTCACACACATTGCTAATATGCATGACACTATTGCATACTTTCCATGTACATGTTTGCACCTTATTAAGATACCTCTGATTTAAGGTTTGAATCTGCCTAGTTAGTTCTCAACTACGAATGGACTCGATCTTGACTCTAGAAATATGAGTTTCATTCCACTTTGAATTAAGTAAGGGGTAGATATGTTTGATCTTTAAGAGCTAGATTACATGAAAATATTTGGCTATACCATGTCATTTCTAAGTTCATAGCACTTTTTGGCCCGTTTTGAAAATAAACTGAAAAACTAGTTGCAATTAGGGGATTGAATGAAAACTTATTAAGAGCACTAGAACCTTTCCGATTACCCGTCAAAGTGACCCCTGGATAAGGCTGAATCTAGAAAATAATTTAGGCACCATTTCTTTGTATAGCTCTCTAAATGACCATTTCCTACCCTCGTTTTACAATCGCTTGCTAGCCCGTTGATCCTTTATTTTGGTATGCTAAATGCATACAGATTTTATTATTACACACATTAAAACTACCCTTCGCCTAAAATGATTTTGGCTTCCCCTTAGAAGAATGGCCGCTCTAGTAAGGATTGATGTACATTACGACATTTTTTTGGGCTATCAAAACTTGCTCTGTTGAAATTGGGTTTACACTTCGAGAAGAAAATTTCAATCATCGATATTTTTTTTGGGTTACCAAAAATTGCCTCGGTGAAAGTGGGTTTACACTTCGCGGAGAGAATCTCGACCATTGATAATTTTTGAGTTACCATAAATCACCCTGATAAGAATGGGTTTACCCCTTGAGGAAAAAATTTTCAATCATCGATAATTTTTGGGCTACAGTTCGGGAAAGGGGTTTAAATCAACAATAAACTCTTTGCATAATTAGAGACGTAAACTTGTGAAAAAAGAAGAAAAAAATAATTAAGAAAAAAAAGAAAGGAGAAAAGAAGGAAAAATAAAGAAAAAAAAAACAGAAGAAAAAAAAAGAAGAAAGCGAAAAAAAACACGTAGAGCTCATGGTAGTACCCCTTGATGAGTTTCAATAGCTATCTTTTTAGCTTAATTTTTATGCTGAGCTTTATGAGATCAAGTACATACTAAATTCAAATCCAAGAATATCTAGACAGTATACAATTGGGGTTGGGAATGGTCCTTTCATCCGTCGAATGAACATTGCAGCCATTTTTCTCTAACGACCTGATCCTCCTTTGATAGCCAATTACTTAAGCCTAACGTTACAACAAAAATAAGAACTACTGATTCTGGGTTCGACCTTATCTAATTAGCGGAGATGACCTTTTAGTAAGGTTTGGTACGTAGGAAGAGGCATATGGTGTTTCTTGAGCTTCAAACGAGAGGCCATGAGTGCATTAGTGCATTCAAGTTGAGTCTCGTCTACAAAGTTGCATCTAGAATTTGCTTTCAAATGATAAAAAAAAAATGTTTTGGCCTTTTGCACATACACACAGAGATCGCATGGTATGCCTCGTATTTACATGTTGGTTTACTAAACCTTGATATCTACACATTTATCTTCTTGCCCTTCATTGGGAATGACTCCCAAATTCTTTTGCTGAGATTGAATCAGTTGAGAATGTGGTTCATTCAGTATGCTCAAAGGCAGATAGAAACTCGAGTTTGAGGTACCTAATAGGTTGCACTCATTTTACAATCTTGGGGTATTTCTTATCACTACCCATGAAAATGATACTTCGCGTACACTCCCAACAATATTCTTTGTACATATGCTTTTTGCAAATGTTTTTATGCATAACTATAGCAAACATTCTTATAAAATAGTTTTACATATGGAATTCTTGGTGCATGTCTTTTGGCATAAGAGCTTTAGCGAATATATTTTATAAGTGCTTTTGACGCAAGTGGCTCTTTGTGGGCATACTCTTTGCATGCATCTCACATTTGCATTTTCGGCATGCATTCAATATACACATATACAGGATCTTTTCTGCATATGTTTCATAGACATAGTTGTATGTGCACACATCGCACACACCTAATTCCTTACATAGCTTTCATGTCTATAACGTTTCCCACCTAGAGAGTTTACTTATTGATGTGCGACTGATGTATATTATCTACTGTGCGTTGGACACCATGTATGCGTGGAATGCATGTGAAAGGCTATGCATTTATGAAATGACATGCAAAGGACTATGATCCTGAAATGCTTATGCGTATGTCATATATGCCAATGGCTTATATCCATGTGGAAGATTATGGAACATGTGCTAAGAATCATTATTCTAACATGTTTGCAAATGATCATGAACGAGAAAGACATGCAAAAGTTCATTCATGAGAGATATATGCAAAGGGATTATGTATGCAAACCATGTGCAAATGACCATGCATGCAAATGATCATGCATGTGGTAAAGGGTCATTCATCGGCATAGATGTAAAAAAATCATATGCAAAGACAGGTGGGATATGTTATATACATGAAAGCTATGTAAGGAATTGGGTGTGTACGATGTGTGCACATACAACTATGTGTATGAAACATATGTAAGAAAAATCATATATATGTGTATTGAATGCATGCGAAAAATGTGAATGCAAGAAGCTGGCAAAGGATATGCCCATAAACACCCATATGCGTCAAAAGCAATTATGAAATATATTCGCTAAAGCTCTTATGCCAAAAGACATGCACCAAGAATTGTACATGTAAAACTATTTATTGAGAATATTTGCTACAATTATGTGTAAAAACATTTGCAGAAAGTAGATGTACAAGGGATGTTGCTGAGATATATGCAAAGTATCATTTTCATAAGTAGTGATAAGAAATATTTCAAGATTGTAAAATTAATGTAACTTATTAGGCACCTCAAATTCGAGTTTCTATCTGCCTTTGAGCATATTGAATGAACCACATTCTCAACCGATTCAATCTCAGCAAAAGAATTCGGGAGCCATTCCCAACGAAGTGTAAGGAGGTAAACACGTAAGTATCAATGTTTACTAAATCAGCATGTAAATACGAGGCATACCATATGTTCTCTGTGTGTATGTGCAAAAGGCCAAAATAAGATTTTTCATTTTTCAAAAGCAAATTCCAGATGCAATGTCGAGGACAAGACTCAACTCGAATGCATAAATGCACTCATGGCTTCTCGCTTGAAGCTCAAGAAATACCATATGCCTCTTCCTACGTACCAAACTTTACTAGAAGGTTATCTCCGCTAGTTAGATAAGGCCGAACCAAGAATCAAGAGGTCTTATTTTGGTTGTAACATTAGGCTTAGGTAATTGGCTATCAAAGGAGGCTCAGGTCACTAGAGAAAAATGGTCGCAACGTTCATTTGGATGATGAAATCATTTTCAAACTAATTTCATGCTGTCCAGAAATTCTCGAATTTGGACTCGGTAATACTTTGACTTAGCGAGCTCAACATAACAATTAAGCTAAGAAATATAGCTATTGAACTCATCAAGGGGTATTATCTTGGGCCCTACTATTTTTCTTCTTTTTGCTTTTTTTTTTTCTTTCGTTTTTTTCTTTTTGCTTTCTTTTTTTTCTTTCATTTTTTTTTTGTTTTTTTTCTTTTGTTTTTCTTTTTGCAAGCTCATGTCTCTAATTACACAAAAATTTTATCGATGATTCAAACCCCTTTCTAGAAGTGTAGCCCAAAAATTATCGATGATTGAAAACCCATCCTTATCAGGGTGATTATTGATAGCTCAAAGAATTGTCAAAAATTGAGGCTCTTTTCCCCAAAGTGTAAATCCATTTCTATCGAGGTGACTTTTGATGGTTCGAAAGAATATCATAACGTGCATCCATCCTTACTAGGGCGACCATTCTTCTAAGGGGAAGCTAAAAATTATTTTAGGCGAAAGGTAGTCAATGACAACTATAATGAACTCGTGCCCATTAGAAGCTGTAGGACGGATCTCGCCTATGATATCTATCCCCCAAGCTGCAAATGGCCATGGAGAAGTCAAGTTATGCAACTCTGAAACTGGCACGTGCCTCAAATTTGTGTATTGCTGGCATAACTGGCATTGCTTCACATATTTCGAACAATCTGTATCCATTGTGAGCCAATAGAATCCTTGGCGCATGATCTTTTTTGCTAAGGCTAAGCCATTCATGTGAGCTCCGCAGACCCCAGCATAAACCTCTTCCATAACTCTTCCTGCTTCTTTCTCTGCCAAACATCTTAACTAGATACCATCAGCTTGTCTTTTGTACAAGGTACCGTTTACACTGATGAACTGAGTGGATAGCTTGAAAATCATTCTTTGGTCTTTCTCCGTGGCTTCTTCTGGAAAAATTGACTTTTCTAAATAATTATGAATGTCATAGTACTACGGGTTTCCATCGACGGCCTCAACATCCATCACCTGCTCAGCTTTGAAGCAAGGTTTATTCGAACTAGATATCAGCATGGGCCTCATAGCAATTCCTGTTGGATTATCCCACATAGACACTAACGTCGCTAGAGCATCAGCCAACTGATTTTTATCTCTGGGGATAAAGCGAAAAGTGCAAGTCTCGAACTGGCTACATAGCATTCTCAAGCATTTCACATAAGGCAGCAGCCTCTCTTCCTTGACAGACCACTCCCCTCTGATCTGATGAATTACTAAAGAATAATCTCCGAATACTTCTGCAGTCTTTGCTCCCAGGGCGGGCAGGCGCTTCCAATCCAAAGATGCAAGCCTCGTATTCTGCTTAATTATTGGTAGCCTTATACCTCAGCTTCTTAGCTAATGGTAGCTTCTCACCATCCGGGGTAGTAAGAATGACTCCTGCGCCTGCTCCTTTACTATTGACCGTTCCATCGAAGAATAACTGCCATCCTTGTACTATTATGGTTGTGACATCTTCATTCGGGAAATTATACTCAAACTGGTCTCCCTCAATAAGGTGCTCAGCTAAGAATTCCGCTACGGCTCTTCCCTTAATGGTTTTCTTGGTTATGTATTCAATGCCGAACTCCTGCAATAGTAATAACCATCTGCCCATCTTCCCTAGTAGAGAGGGCGCTTCTTGAAGGTACCTAAGAGGGTTATGCTTGGCAACCGCCTGTACCCTGAAGGAATGAAAGTAATGTCGCAACTTCTTAGAAGCCCAGATAACTGCCAAGCAAATCTTCTCTACCTCAACATATCTGGCTTCATATGGTAGGAACTTTTTGCTAAGATAGTAAACCGCAAACTCCACACCAAAATCATCTTCCTGAGCCATCATAGCACGCACTAAATTAGCCTCTATAGCCAGATACAGAATTAGTGATTTGGCACGGCGTGGTGGTCTTAAGACTAGCGGATTTAAGAGATAATCCTTAATGGTGTCAAAGGCCAATTGACAATCATCGTTCCATACCACAAGCTAGTTCTTCTTTAGAAGCTTGAAAATGGGCTCACATATCGAAGCCAGCTTGGCAATGAACAGGCTGATATACTGAAGTTTTCCCAGGAAACTCCTAACCTCCTTTTCCTTTCGAGGTACTGGCATCTCTCTAATGGCTCTGACCTTATTAGGATCTACCTCGATTCCCATCTGGCTTACTACATGGCCCAACAACTTTCCTGAGGTAACTCCAAAAATGCACTTCTTGGGATTGAGGCGCATATCATACTTGCTAATCCTTTGAAAGAACTTTTTTAAAGCCTCAAAGTGACCTTCTCTGGTAGCCGACTTAATCATCATGTCATCGAAGAACACTTCCACCTCTTTGTGGATCAATTCATTGAGAACCCTGGTAGCCATCCTCTGGTAAGTTGCTCCTGCATTTTTTAAACCAAAAGGCATAACCCGGTAGGCATATGTCCCCCACTCGGTAATGAAGGCCGTCTTAATCCGATCCACTATCTTGTTAAGGATTTGATTGTACCCCGCATATCCATCCATAAAGCTGTACATCATGCAAGCAGCGGCACTATCTACCAGCACATCAATATGAGGCAGAGGGAAATCGTCTTTCGAGGAAGCTTTGTTTAGATCCCGATAATCCATGCATACTCGAACTTTTTCGTCCTTCTTAGCCACGGGATACACGTTAGCTAACCATATTGGGTATTGAACCTCTATCAGGAACTTAGCCTCAATTTGCTTATGGATCTCCTCTTTCACTTTCTGCGCCCATTCTGGCCTTAGTCTCCAGAGCTTTTGCTTAACTGGTTTAAACTCTGGGTATGTTGGGATTGCATGCTCGGTGACATCCCAATCGATTCCTGGCATATCCTCGTAGGTCCAGGAAAAGACTTTTTCATATTTTTTTAATATTCTCTCAAATTTTATCCTCTCTTCAGGAGTTATGTCTGATGCTATCAAAATTTCCTTTGGATTCTCCAAAGTTCCGAGATTAAATGCAGTTGTGCCAGTTGAATTAATATCAAAAATGAATGCATCATGCTTATGATCATGCGAAATGAAATCATCAGAAACATCACACAAGTAAGCAAAGTTGTTCATCTCATTAACATAATTAGAAACATTAACATTGTCATTAAAAAGTTCTGGTATAAAAAGAGCATCTAAATAACTATCATCTTCATCTCCTGTCGATGCCGTTGCTGCGGCCGACTGTACTTTGGCTCCTTGACTTGGAGGCTTTTCAACTATCTCCGGTGAAATCTTGAGACCTTCAATCTTCGGCTCTGGCTCTACCATCTTCTCCTTCCCTTTGAGTTTAGTGGCCAACAGCTTATCAGTTACAATCTCTTCGGGCTCATCCCTGTCCCAGATGCTGCATTGGGTCATAATCTCCTCATCCCAGAAGTTTTCTATAGTCTTAATAACTCCAACCTCCCAGTCGAAGACATCATTAAAAATTTTAAAACCCGGGATGATCTTCCCATCTACCCACTGTGGCTCCTATTCTCCAGCGTAAGCAGAAACCGAGGATGCTGGCACAAAACTCTCCGAAATGAGGGGAACCTTCTCTTACACTTTCTTATTTCCATACTCTCCTTTGTACCCTAACCCCTTCCGATCTTTCTAGCTATGTGAAGTGATGACATCCTGCCACCCTTGTGAATCTTTGCCCAAACCAGCCCCTGGGAGGAAGTGCATCTTCTTTAGCATGTTCACCATCTGAGGGCTACCTTCTAAGCTTTGCTCTTCTCCGATCATTGATACATGAAAGCCACTGAATGGCTGATTAGAGATCTCCAAGGTAGACACTTGGTTCTCTCTTGCTGCTTTAATGGTCACCACCTCTCCTTCGTGAGGTATCTTAATCACTTGGTGTAAAGTGGATGGCACTCCCCCCAACCTATGTGTGACGCGCGTCGAACCCTGTAGGACGCCCCGAAGGCCCGCTCTTAGGGCGATCGGGAGAGGTTCATGAAAACTTTTAAGGTATTTACAAGTGCATCTATTTTGGGCAACAAGAAGGTTTCTTGTAGTCGCCACCCAATAAAACATTGAGAAAGTTGATCTCGCCTCAGTGCGCCTAAGACGGTGCATAATATCCATTTTGGGCAAACCAAAGGGGTCTTGGAGGCATTCACCCCAATAGAACATTAGAATGACCCTCTAACCCTATGGAGCCTAGGATTGTAAATTGAGTCTTTTGGTGCGACACAAGAGGTGTCTTGGAGATCCCATTCCAATGAAACACCGGAATGGTCCTCTCGCCTCGTTGAGCCCAAAGACCAGAGATGGTTTGGGACTTCTCATTTATTCATACCTTGGTTATTTTATAATTCAATTTTGAATTTAAGTTTTCATCCCTTTTCTCATACATTTCGATGCAATAATTAGAGCGCTATTTTGATCATTCAAGGAAAGCAATAAATAAAATAAAATACATGAAAGTAAATACAACAAAACTAAGGGCAGAATACAACCCCCATTGTAAATAAAATACAAATCATGCTGTGACGCGCACCGAGGCCCGCGTGCCGCCCGTACAACCGCCCGCTTGAGGGCGATCGGGAAATTTGTGGGTCCGTTGGCAACTTGCAATGAATTACGAGTGCGTCTATTTTGGGCAACAAGGAGCTTTCATGGAGTCGCCACCCAATAGAACATTGGAAAAGTTTCTCTCGCCTCGGAGAGCCTAAGACTGCACTTATTATCTATTTTGGGCCAACCAAAGGGGTCTTGGAGGGTAAACCTCTCTCCCAAAGGAGCCTAGGATTAACGTCTAAGTCTCGTGACACAAGAGGTGACTTGGAGGTCTTAGTTCCAACGAGTGATCGGATAGACCTCTCACCTCTTTGAGCCCAAAGACCAGAGTTGGGTTCGGGACTCCTCATCTATTTCTATCTTGATTAATTTTACAATTAAATTTTTAGCTTATAGTTCACTCTCTCTCCACGCGATGCAATTTAGTTAAATGCGCAATTATTCAGATCAAAAGCGTTAATAAATAAAATATTATTAAAAATAAACATTCACAAGATAAATTACAATAAAATTAGGGGCGAAATACGACCCCCATTATAAATAAGGTACAAAACAAACATAAATCGGGATGTTCATTTAGACGGGAACATTAGTTCCCAAATACTCATTTTACAAAAAAGTTTAGAATTCTCAAATCAAGTTAAACCTTTTGGTTCGAGATGAAAGTGAGGACATTGGTCCAGTTTTATTAACCAATATTTTATTTGGTAGAAAACATTTGTGTGGTGGTTCTTTTTAAGAGCGGTCGAAAATCGTTTTATTATTACAGACCACAAATACATAAAATAAGATAAAATAGTAATTACATATTTTTCGAATAAATAAATAAATTCTAAATGAACGATTAAATGAATTAAATTAGAAGAATTAATGAATGCAAAATATGATGACAATTATAATAATCCAACGAAAATAAAAATGCTAACAATAATATCATACAATAATAATATTAATAATAAAATAAATAGTATTTGATAATAATAATAATAATAATAATAGCAATAATGCAAATAATAAAATATGATGACAATTATAATAATCCAACGAAAATAAAAATGCTAACAATAATATCATACAATAATAATATTAATAATAAAACAAATAGTATTTGATAATAATAATAATAATAGCAATAATGCAAATAATAATAATAATAAAAGATAATAATAATAATAATAATGATAATAATAATAATAACATCAATAAACATAAATAAATATATAATAATTATAATAAAACGTAATAATAATAATAATAATAACAACAACAATAAACATAAATAAATATAATAATAATAATTATTATAATTATAATAAAATAGAATAATAATAATAATAATAATAATAATAATAATAATAATAAATAACCAAAATAATAATAATATTAATATTAATATGAATTAATTAATTAATAATAATAATAATAATAATAATATATTTAAAATAAATAAATATAAATAGGACTCACCGGATTTCCCTCGCCGGAGCTGCCGGAGGCTGTCGGTGGTCGACACCTCCACCGCCGTGAGGTAGATCGGAACGCCGGGAGTCCATCGCCGCCGGTCACGCGCGGTAAGGTCGCCGGAGTAGGCCGGAAGTCGCGTCGGCAGCGTCCTTTCTTCCCTCGCCGATCTCCTCCACGCCGGCGACTGCGGCTGATCGGCGACCACCATTGGCTTCGTCCAGGTCTCCTCTTCACTCCGGCTGGGCGCGTGCAGCGGTTCAGCGCCGTGGCTGGCCGGCGGAGGCCTCGCCTCCTTCCTCTCTCTTTTCTTCTTTTTCTCTTCTCTCCGGCGTCTTCGGTTCCCGTGGCTACTCCTCTCTTCTCTCCTATTCTTTCTATTTTCCTTTGATTTTTTGTTTTTCTTGGCCTTTGATCTCTCTTACTCTCTCTTTTATTTTCTTGTTCTTGCTCTCTTTTCCTTTTTATTTCTTTTTCTTCTTCTCCTATGGCCGGCCACCACTGCTCTCAGCTCTCCCTTTCTTTTTCTTTTCTTTTTCTTTTCTTTGGCTTTTTCCTTGCTTAGCCGACCTCCCTCTCTTCTTTTTCTTTTCCTTTTCTTTTTCTTGGTCTTTTTGCCTTGATCTGCCGAGAGAGCTCCTCTCATTCTTCATTCTTTTCTTTTTATACCCTAAAATTAGGGTTAATTATGTGCACATGGTAATTTCCTCCATTTTCCCATTTTTTAACTTTAATTAATTTACTTAAACTAACACACTAACTAATTAAATACTCTATATTGATTTTTTTTTCATTTTTAATTAGCCTAAAATATTAACTAATTAATCAACTAATCTTACTTATTAATTTACATTAACTAATTAAATTAACCTAATCTTAATTTTTGATTTATCTAATTAAATTAAACTAATCCTACATATTTATTATTATTTTTTTTGATTTTTAATTTTTAATTTTACCTACACATTTTATGTATTTATTATTTTTTTTTTGTTTGGAGGAATTTATCAAGTACCCAAAATTGCCATCAAAATCTGACTCAGACCCCATTGTCTACAGTTGTCCCCAATTTTGGAGAAGCTAGTGCATAGACACCTAGGTGAGCCAAAATTCAAAGAACGAAGAGAGAGAATTACATACCTGGGGATGCCGGACCTTACCTTGTTGGCGCTGGTACATGTGCCCTTACCGGTCTCGTCTCGACCTGTTTCTGCTGGCCTCGTCTCGGCTCGCGCAGCTTTGGTGAGATGCAGTGCTCTCTGACTACAACCACTATTTGTGGCCTGTTCTACCATGAGTGTTCCGCTAGCCTCGCCTCGGCCTGCACGGAGTTTGTGAGATATAGTGCTCTCTGATTACAACCTCTATTTGCGATATGTTCTATCGCTGGCGCCCCGCTAACCTCGTCTCGATCTATACGGTGGCTGGTCTGTACCGTTGGCCTTGTCTCGGTCTGCACGGTATGAGGTGTAGTTTCTCTAACTCCAACCTCTGTTTGCGATCTGTTCTATCGCTGTCGCCCCGCTAACCTCCTCTCGGTCTGCACGGTGGCTGGTCTGTACTGCTAGCCTCATCTCGGCCTGCACAGTGTGAGGTGTAGTTTCTCTAACTCCAACCTCGATGTGAAGAGCAGTGTTCTCTAACTGCAACTCCGATTGTGAAGTTCCCCTGCTAACCCCCATCTGATCTGCATGGTGTGTAGTACTCTCTGACTACAACATGAACTGTGAGATGCAGTGCTCTTTGACTACAGTCTCAAGGTGAAGAGCAGTGTTCTCTAACTGTAACTTCAATTGGTCAAGTTCCCTTGCTAACCCCCATCCGATCTGCAAGGTGCGTAGCACTCTCTGGCTACCGCATGAACTGTGAGATATAGCACTCTCTGGCTATAATCTCGGTGTGAAGAGCAGTGTTCTCTAACTGCAACTTAAATTTGTGAAGTTCCCCTGCTAACCCCCATCTGATCTACAAGGTGCGTAGCACTGTTTGGCTACCGCGTGAACTGTGAGATGTAGCACTCTCTGGCTACAATCTCAGTGTGAAGAGCAGTGTTCTCTAACAGCAGTCCCGCCTTGTGAGGGGCAGTGCTCTCTGACTATAACCTCGATTGTGAGATGTAGTGTTCTCTAACTGCAGTCCCGGTTGCGATATGCTCTATCGCTGATGTTTATCTTGAACTTTCTTTTTTTCTGGAAAAAAAAAAAAAGGAAAATGCAAATTTGTAGGGTAAATTATAAAAGAGATACGTACCTGTGGCAGTACCTGCCTATTGGGGTCGTTGTCAGTTGACGCTCAATGGGAGACGTTGATGCTCACTGGGAGACTTTGATTCTCATTGGGAGGCTTTGATGCTTACTGAGAGGCTTTGATCGAGAGGCTTTGATGCTCACTGGGAGGCTTTGATCGAGAGGCTTTGATGCTCACTGGCTTTGATGCTCACTGGGAGGCTTTGATCGAGAGGCTTTGATGCTCATTGGGAGACTTTGATGCTCACTGATTGCCCCCCGGCACAGCGTGGACAGGCTTGCTTTTTTGGGTAATGTCTGACAACGTTGAGCTGAACCCATCATTTGGATCACCTTTAAGCATGGGTTCTATTCGGACCTTTCCCCTGAGTCACGTACATGGAAATATATACAAAATATTGTGTGTGTATGGGAGCATGTGTGCAAAATGTATATATACATTTGAATTCGGATTTTGTACACTTTGTGTGATGTGTGTGAGCATAAATCTTATGATAGAAAAACTTACCTGCTTACCCCCGGCATGGCATGCATGAATAGGCTTGCTTCCTACTCAAAAGGCTTTCAACTTTCGCCTCCTCAGAGGACTTTCAGATTTCGCCTCCTTAGGACTTTGAGATCTTTGCTTCCTCAGAGGACTTAGAAATTTTGCCCACTCAGAGGATTTTGAGATTTTGCTTCCTCAAAGGACTTTCAAATTTTGCCTCGCCCCTTCGGAGAACTTAGAAATTTTGCCCTCTCAGAGGACCTCGAGAGTTTACTTATCGATGTGCGACTGATGTATATTATCTACTGTGCGTAGGACACCATGTATGCGTGGAATGCATATGAAAGGCTATGCATTTATGAAATGACATGCAAAGGACTATGATCCTGAAATGCCTATGCGTATGTCATATATGCCAATGGCTTATATCCATGTGGAAGATTATGGAACATGTGCCAAGAATCATTATTCTAACATTTTGCAAATGATCATGAACCAGAAAGACATGCAAAAGTTCATGCATGAGAGATATATGCAAAGGGATTATGTATGCAAACTATGTACAAATGACCATGCATGCAAATGATCATGCATGTGGTAAAGAGTCATTCATCAGCATAGATGTAAAAAAATCATATGCAAAGACAGGTGGGATATGTTATATACATGAAAGCTATGTAAAGAATTGGGTGTGTGCGATGTGTGCACATATAACTATGTGTATGAAACATATGTAGGAAAAATCATATATATGTGCATTGAATGCATGCGAAAAATGTGAATACAAGAAGCTGGCAAAGGATATGCCCATAAATAGCCACATGCGTCAAAAGCACTTATGAAATATATTCGCTAAAGCTCGTATGCCAAAAGACATACACCAAGAATTGTACATGTAAAACTATTTATTGAGAATACTTGCTACAATTATGTGTAAAAACATTTGCAGAAAGTAGATGTACAAGGGATGTTGCTGAGATATATGCAAAGTATCATTTTCATGAGTAGTGATAAGAAATATTTCAAGATTGTAAAATGAATGTAACTTATTAAGCACCTCAAATTCGAGTTTCTATCTTCCTTTGAGCATATTGAATGAACCACATTCTCGACCGATTCAATCTCAGCAAAAGAATTCGAGAGCCATTCCCAACAAAGTGTAAGGAGGTAAACACGTAAGTATCAATGTTTACTAAATCAGCATGTAAATACGAGGCGTACCATGCGATCTCTGTGTGTATGTGCAAAAGGCCAAAACAAGATTTTTCATTTTTCAAAAGCAAATTCCAGATGCAATGTCGAGGACAAGACTCAACTCGAATGCATAAATGCACTCATGGCTTCTCGCTTGAAGCCCAAGAAACACCATATGCCTCTTCCTATGTACCAAACCTTACTAGAAGGTCATCTCTGCTAGTTAGATAAGGCCGAACCAAGAATCAAGAGGTCTTATTTTGGTTGTAACATTAGGCTTAGGTAATTGGCTATCAAAGGAGGCTCAGGTCACTAGAGAAAGATGGCCGCAACGTTCATTTGGATAATGAAATCATTTTCAAACTAATTTCATGCTGTCCAGAAATTCTCGAATTTGGACTCGGTAATACTCTGACTTATCGAGCTCAACATAACAATTAAGCTAAGAAATATAGCTATTAAACTCATCAAGGGGTATTATCTTGGGCCCTACTATTTTTCTTCTTTTTGCTTTTTTTTCTTTCTTTTTTTTTTTTTTGCTTTCTTTTTTTTCTTTCATTTTTTTTGTTTTTTTTCTTTTGTTTTTCTTTTCGTAAGCTCATGTCTCTAATTACACAAAAAGTTTATCGATGATTCAAACCCCTTTCCAGAAGTGTAGCCCAAAAATTATCGATGATTGAAAATTTTTCTCAAGGGGTAAACCCATCCTTATCAGGGTGATTATTGATAGCTCAAAGAATTATCAAAAATTGAGGCTCTTTTCCACAAAGTGTAAATCCATTTCTATCGAGGCAACTTTTGATGGTTCGAAAGAATATCATAACGTACACCCATCCTTACTAGAGCGAACATTCTTCTAAGGGGAAGCCAAAAATTATTTTACGCGAAAGGTAGTTTTAATGTGTGTAACAATAAAAATTGGTATGCATTTAACATACCGAAATAAAGGCTTAAGGGGCTAACAAGTGGTTGCAAAATAAAGGTAGAAAATGGTCATTTAGAGGGCTATACAAAGAAATGATTGCCTAAATCATTTTCTAGATCTAGCCTTATCCAGGAGTCGCTTTGACGGGTAATCGGAAAGGTTTTAGTGCTGTTAGTGAGTTTTCATCCAATCCTCTAATTGCAACTAGTTTTTCAGTTTATTTTCAAATCGGGCCAAAAAGTGCTATGAACTTTGAAATGACATGGTATAGCCAAATATTTTCATGTAATCTAGCTCTTAAATATCAAACATATCTACCCCTTACTTAATTCAAAGTGGAATGAAACTCAAATTTTTAGAGTCAAGATCAAATCCTTTCATAGTTGAGAACTAATTAGGCAGATTCAAACCTTAAATCAGAGGTATCTTAATAAGGTGCAAATATGTCAACATTTTATGATATAACTTAACACAAAAATATTTTTATTCCATCAAAAATGTATATGCACAAAAATCGTGTAGGCTCAAAGAATTTTTATTTATTTTTTATTATTTTTTTTAAAAAAAATGTACAAATTATGTGTTAAAAACCATGTACATAGAATGGCACATGCAATAGTGTCGTGCTTATTAGTAATGGATGTAAGAAATTATATGTGCGAGACATGTGTAAAAACATTTTGTATAAAAAAATGCGTACATGAAATACGTGCAAAGATGTGCGTGTAGAATAGCTATAAAAAGAGTTATGAAGGTGTAAACACTGCATGATAAATGACATCCATGCATAAATTTATAGTGCACATGCAAACAACGATGACACAAGTACAAAATATGGCATAATATGAAAATGAATGTTCAGGATATATGATATATGTACACATGGCATGATTTAGATAGGCTAGGGATACATGATGTAAGATGAAAACAACCTAGCAGATAATGTGCACTGATGAGGCGTGAGGAATGGCAAAACTCATACATATAAGTGTGAAATATATACAAATAATGTACACATGGGATGAAAATAGTTGCAAGAAATAAATGACATTTACAAGGTATGTGTATTCATGTGGTACGTATATACGGAACATGGCATGGTATATGCAATGACTAACATGCATGATGTCGTGCATGACAATGCATGACATGGCATATAATATGAAAGATGCAAAGTGCCTGTCGTGCATGATTTGTATAATGACCGGCCTATTAATGTATGCTAATATGTGCACGCTATGATATGCAGCCGTATGTGTGTCCCCCAACATGCAATGCTTATATACATATGCAATGTGAACATATTGATGTGTACATGCTATGACATATGGCGAATGCACTTCAATTTCATTTCCATTTTTTTTCATTATTTTTTTGTTTTCATTTTCATTTTTTTTACATGTCACGGTGGTAATATGCCTGTGCGTGTTATGATGCATGTCGATACGTACCTTCAGGGATGTAGGCTATATGTACTGGTTATGGTGCATGATGAATGTTATGGATGTCATAATGTTAGCGTGAGTCATGACAAGCGCTGCTATGTATGTACATGCATGACAAATACATGTTATATTCATATTCACAAATTATGATGCAAGCAATTTTATATACAGAGTGCACAGGTTCTATTATTGTATGGAAAGAATTATAGATGAGACAAAATGCATGTGTTTTATTTACTATTATTGCTCATAAAAGAACGCACAAGCACAAATACACACACAAGAAAAGAATTCCTCCCAACATTATTTTTATCACGCAGGAGGTCATGCGGGCTCTTTCCCTAGGTAGGCTTGATCCATGGATTAGCGGGGAACCCAATGAGCACGTACAGCGTGCTGCAAAGCACGAACTCTTATTATTAAATGCACATGCAAATGAATTTTCGGCTATCGTGTATTTAAACAATCCGAATAAACCAAAACACGCCCCTCGGGGTATGAAAACCTTTAAGGAGTGAACATCTAAATTTATTTAGATTTATTCTATACACAATAACCCACTACACAAACGATGTATTATGGCGCATGCCCCCTAGTGGAAGTATCTATGTCCATTACATGGGCTTTGGTCCAAGGTGGTGTTACTTTAGGGCTACCCAAGCATGGTCCCTGCCGATGGGTCTGGCTCATCACAAGCGTAATGACCGATCGGGTCACCATTTAATATACCGTGATGGCACAAGGCTTGGGCTGGTGATTATCCTTAACACTTCCCTACATTTAGTGAACATAGGGTCGTGCTTCGGGAATGCACCGGAGTTGATAGGGGGACCAATCTAGCATAATCTAAGGCTTTAATGGGATGTAATGCAATTTTGAAAGAAGAGCGAAATTTATAAACTAAAACTTAATTATAAATTTTAATCAAGTTAATTTCGAATCAAAGTCTCAAACATGTCCCCAGCGGAGTCGCCACTGTGACGCACGCCGGGCCCCGCGTCCTGCTCGTACGACCGCCCGCTCGAGGGCAATCAGGACATTTGTGGCTCCGTTGGCAACTTGCAATGAATTGCGAGTGCGTCTATTTTGGGCAACAATGAGGTTTCATGGAGTCGCCACCCAATAGAACATTGAGAAAGTTTCTCTCGTCTCGAAGAGCCTAAGACTGTGCTTATTATCCATTTTGGGCCAACCAAAGGGGTCTTGAAGGGTAAACCTCTCTCCCAAAGGAGCCTAGGATTAACGTGTAAGTCTCGTGACACAAGAGGTGTCTTGGAGGTCTTAGTTCCAACGAGTGATTAGATAGACCTCTCGCCTCTTTGAGCCCAAAGACCAGAGTTGGGTTCGGGACTCCTCATCTATTTCTATCTTGATTAATTTTACAATTAAATTTTGAGCTTATTAGTTCACTCTCTCTCCACGCGATGCAATTTAGTTAAATGCGCAATTATTCAGATCAAAAGCGTTAATAAATAAAACATTATTAAAAATAAACATTCACAAGATAAATTACAATAAAATTAGGGGCAGAATACAACCCTCATTATAAATAAGGTACAAAACAAACATAAATCGGGATGTTCATTTAGACGGGAACATTGGTTCCCAAATACTCATTTTACAAAAAAGTATAGAATTCTCAAATCAAGTTAAACCTTTTGGTTCGAGATGAAAGTGAGGACATTGATCCAGTTTTATTAACCAATATTTTATTTGGTAGAAAACATTTGTGTGGTGGTTCTTTTTAAGAGCGGTCGAAAATCGTTTTATTATTACAGACCACAAATATATAAAATAAGATAAAATAGTAATTACATATTTTTCGAATAAATAAATAAATTCTAAATGAACGATTAAATGAATTAAATTAGAAGAATTAATGGATGCAAAATATGATGACAATTATAATAATCCAACGAAAATAAAAATGCTAACAATAATATCATACAATAATAATATTAATAATAAAACAAATAGTATTTGATAATAATAATAATAATAGCAATAATGCAAATAATAATAATAATAAAAGATAATAATAATAATAATAATAATAATAATAATAATAATAATAATAATGATAATAATAATAATAATAACATCAATAAACATAAATAATAATAATAATAATAATAATAATAATAATAATAATAATAATAATAATTATAATAAAACATAATAATAATAATAACAATAATAATAATAACAACAATAACAACAACAATAAACATAAATAAATATATAATAATAATTAAAATAATTATAATAAAACAGAATAATAATAATAATAATAATAATAATAATAATAATAATAATAATAAATAACCAAAATAATAATAATAATAACATTAATATTAATTAATTAATAATAATAATAATAATAATAATAATAATATATTTAAAATAAATAAATATAAATAGGACTCACCGAATTTCCCTCGCTGGAACCGCCGGAGGCCGTCGGTGGTCGACACCTCCACTGCCGCGAGGTAGATCGGAACGCCGGGAGACCATCGGCGCTGGTCACGCGCCGTAAGGTCGCCGGAGTAGGCCGAAAGTCGCGTCGGCAGCGTCCTTTCTTCCCTTGCCGATCTCCTCCACGCCGGCGACTGCAGCTGATCGGCGACCACCATCGGCTTCGTCCAGGTCTCCTCTTCACTCCGGCTAGGCGCGTGCGGCGGTTCGACGCCGTGGCTGGCTGGCGGAGGCCTCGCCTCCTTCCTCTCTCTTTTCTTGTTTTTCTCTTCTCTCTGGCATCTTCGGTTCCCGTGGCTGCTCCTCTCTTCTCTCCTATTCTTTCTATTTCCCTTTTATTTTCCTTTGATTTTTGGTTTTTCTTGGCCTTTGATCTCTCTTACTCTCTCTTTTATTTTCTTGTTCTTGCTCTCCTTTCCTTTTCATTTCTTTTTCTTCTTCTCCTATGGCCGGCCACCACTGCTCTCAGCTCTCCCTTTCTTTTTCTTGGTCTTTTTGCCTTGATCTGCCGAGAGAGCTCCTCTCATTCTTCATTCTTTTCTTTTTATACCCTAAAATTAGGGTTAATTAGGTGCGCATGGTAATTTCCTCCATTTTCCCATTTTTTAACTTTAATTAATTTACTTAAACTAACACACTAACGAATTAAATACTCTATTAATTAAATACTCTATATTGATTTTCTTTTTCATTTTTAATTATCCTAAAATATTAACTAATTAATCAGCTAATCTTAATTATTATTTTACATTAACTAATTAAATTAACCTAATCTTAATTTTTGATTTATCTAATTAAATTAAACTAATCCTACATATTTATTATTATTTTTTCTGATTTTTAATTTTTAATTTTACCTACACATTTTATGTATTTATTATTATTTTTTTTGTTTGGAGGAATTTATCAAGTACCCAAAATTGCCATCAAAATCTGACTCAGACCCCGGTGTCTACACATGCATAAATCGGGATATTCATTAATGGTGAGGACACTAGTCCTCACATGCATATTATTATGAAACAATTTTGATGTGATGATTTTGGATGGGAAAAATTGAGACATTAGTCCTATTTTTATTTAGAAAAAATACAATTTAATTAATAAAAAAAATATTTGTGATTTTCTTTCTAGCGGCCCTAAAATAAACGATTTTATACAAAAATATACATGGCAAAAGTAGATATGAAGATAAACAAGTAAATATTATAAACAAAAAAAATAAATAAATAAACCAAACGAGCCTTCTGGATTCCCCCCCGTGTGCTCGCAAAAATGCCCAAGCAAAAAATGAGTTTTGACATAAAAATAAAATATAAAAAAAATAATGTTAGCAATTAAAAATAATTAAATTAATAAAATATACCGAATAATGAATGACAAATTAAAATAAAATAAGATGACATGAAAAGAATGATGATTGAATTAAAATGTTAACAAACCAAAATAAATGAAAAAATGCAATTATAAATGACAAATTAATTAAATGATGTGAATAAAATAAAATATGACATGTTGATAAAATTAATGTATGAAAATATGAATATGACAATAATAATAATGAAAGTAAACAAATAATAGAATAAACAAAAAAAATATAACATGTATCGAAGACAAAAGAATGATAAATATTAGTAAATAAGAGAATGATGAAAATAACTAAAGTCATGACATGATTAATTGATGTGTTCATAATTAACATAAACCATTTATATGGCAAAAATGATTAACAAAAACAAATTAATTAATTATTTACATGCTGAAAATAATAAATAATCAAAGTGAAATAAATTATTTACATGTTAAGAATCAAAATAAGTCAAAATTCACATGAATAAAAATATGATCATATATAAATAATTAAATAAAACAAATATAAAATAAATACAATAAGTAAATAAATGAAAACAATAAAATATACATGAATAAATTAAATATAAATAAAAAAATAAAATAGAAATTGAGCCTAAATATTTACCCTCAGAGTCAGATTCGATGAAGGTAAAAGATGAGTTGATTTCCTTTGTTTGATGATTTGTTATATTAGAGTTTAATACGATGAAAACGTTGAAATTTTATTCAAAGGAATTATTTTTTATTGATTAAACAAAAAAAAAACCTTGAAAAAGTTTAATGAAAAAACAAATGAAAAACAAAACTAAATTTTTTAAAGTGAAAATTAATCTCTTATGTTTATGGAGAAAACAAAGAAATTAATTTGGAATAATCAAGAATTGAAAATCAATTTTCAATTTCCATTAATCCTTGTTAATTGAAAGAAGAAATCTAAATTTTTTTGGAAGAAAAAAATCAAAGAAGAAGAGAGGAAAACCTTGAAAAATCTAATGAAAAGAATTATGGAGGCTCCCCCTAGGTTTTCATCCTAAAGTATTTAAAATATAAAAAAGTTGCCCTAACTTAATTAAGAAAAAGAAATTTATTTTAACACAAATTCCTTTATTTTAATGATAAAATCAAGTTTTATTAATTAATTATCTAAGAAAATATTTTATAATTTAATTTGGACTCAAAAACCCTAAAAAAATGGGATAAAAAACGGAAAAAATCAGAAAAAATGGTGAAAAATTGGAAAAGAGCACATCAAACCCTATAGCGACGGCTAGGAAAGGAGGAAAGCACGTCGCTATAGAGGACGGGCTTTACGCAGCTACGTTGCGCGATTCCGCGCGCAGAGGCGTGAAAACCGCGTGCTCCAGCGCGCAATGCTGTGCCCGCTTTTAGCGACGCGCAGCATTGGCAACGCTACGCGTCGCCTCTTCGCGCCCAGCGCGCTGCCACAGGCGTGCCGTCGTGCCTGACACTCGCGATCCGAATTTTTTTTAATATTTTTTTTTAATTTACAAAAATAATATAAATCTAAGCCCCATTTTTCAAATTTAATTTTTTAAAATATTTTTTATTATTTTTCAATTTTTCACTCTAAAATGTAAATTTGACGAGAAAATCATCACTTTTAACCTTTTTAGCCTGTGAAGGCAATTTTCATTATCGGTAACTTCGATCTAGGCTGACTCAGGACCCGGTGTCTACACTATGAAACCATGGTCTTCCAAGTAAAGCTGAGAAATTTGCTGGGATGGGTAAGACCACAAACTCTGTTTCTGTCTCAACGGGTCCAATCCTGACAACAGCTTTGAAAGTTCCCGACGCCTGCCTCCTGGAATTGTCATAAGCTGTGATGGTCAGGTCAGACTTGCTCAGTATGCTTTCATTTAACCCAAAAGCCTAAAGCGCCACTAAAGGACAGACATTTATTGATGACCCATCGTCAACCATAACGCAAGCAGTGTGCTTGCCATTAATCTGTGCTTTGATATATAATGGTCGGTTATGGCTGCGACCCTTAGTTGGAAAATCTGCATCAGAAAACACCAGTTTCTCCCGAGATCCCGCTTTAACAAGGTCTAGCAGCTCAGATGGAGAAATTGTAATGGCTACAGTGGACACACTCAATGCCTCGACCAACTTCTGTCTATGGGAGGGGGACTGCCTTAAAAGGTGCCAAATTGATATTTGAGCCGTGGTCCTTTTCAGCTATTTTACTATGGGACTTTCTTCCGGCTCCTTCTCTGCGGTTGCTTGCACTGGGTCCAATTGCTTCTCAATTTCGGGGACCACTCTCCCACTTCTTGTTACTGCCTAAACTCTTTCTTCCTCCTCCGAATCCCATGGATCCGTGAATTCTCCATGTTTCTCTTCATCTTCTTCGTCTCCACTCTCACTAGTGGACCAACAGTCTATCATCGCCACGGGAATCCCTTCTTCACTTGCCTCAGGGCGAGTGATAGCGATGTACTCATTTCCATATAAATCTTGCATCACATACCATTATGGTAAGCTCGATCCTATCATAAAGACTGGCGGTACCACAACATTATAATTAGACTTCCTTTTGCTCTCTCTCTTTTCAAGATTGGTAATCTGCTTACTATCAATCAGATCTTGAATTAGGTGCCTCAGCCTGAAACAATTGTCAGTCAGATGTCTGGTATGTTGATGAAAGGTGCAATACTCATTCTCTTTATGCCCTGGCTGCCCTTGGGTCCTAATTGGCCTAGGTGGCAGGGGTTGTAGCTTCCCTTCCTTTATCAGCCTCTTCAAAACCCATGATAAAGGCCTACCCAAATTGGAGAAGTACCTCTGACTCATGCCTATTGCAGACACCTCGACTGTCATTCCACCTCTGTTACCACTGCTTGAACCTGCTGACCTGGCCGTCCCTTGATTGCTGTAACCCTTCTTGGCATAGGACTCACAGTTTACCCTCTTTGCCATGTATTCTCCTTCCGCTTCTATAGCAATGTCTTTTAAGGACTCCCAATCCTTCAGCCCCTTCATCTTTAGTCCGTCTCTCAACTATGGGCTGGCATTCCGAATGAACAACCGAATCTGATCAGGAGTGTCTGGCTTGCGTTTCATCTCCATAACTCGATTTTTCCACCAAGTAAGGTACTCGTGGAAGGACTCTCCAGACTTCTGCTGTAATAACTCTAGATCCTTCAAAGTAACTTCCATTCGAGTGCTGCAATCATACTGCTTAAGGAACTCCTCAGTCAACAAGTCCCAATCCTCTTTGGACCTTCTGTCCAGTCCATGGTACCAATCAATGGCAGTTCCTATGAGACTCAAGCAAAAGTACTCTATTTTTTGCTTTCTTGTTAAAGTTGTACCCTTCATGACAAGCGAGTACTGCTTGATGTGAGCAGCAAGGTCAGAGGTGCCATTAAATTTTTGGAATATCGGCCATTTTAAAGTTTGGGGGAATCAGGTCATCCCCATCCAACTCTCGGTCCTCCGGGTTCATTTCTCTCCCTACAATCATCATCCTTGTTATGGCCTCAAATTTCTCTTCCATTTTTCTCCACATCACCTCCTCTAGTTTCAGCGACTTTCCCTTAGCTACCGCATGCTCCTCTTGCTCATCTTCCCTAAAATCAACCTCGGACATAGGGCCTTCTCCGCGCTCTACGGGTGCAGGCATTCTTTGCTCCATAGCAGGTGGGTCGACCATAGGTTGGATAATTACAGTAGGGGTATCTTCTCTAACGACACCTTATTCTAGCTTATTGCCCAGCTATGGTGGTGGCTAGGTTACCTATCATTGCAATCATTCGGGCCTCAAACTCCTCCATTCTTCTTCCTACTTCCTCGGCAATTATTACTCGGGTTGCATCAGACTTATTCGATGGATTGGCCATACTTACATCTGTCGATGACTCAGAAGAAAACCCCTCACCGTCTTCTATGAGAGAATATGAACTCTGATCTGATACTAACTCTGGTAACCCAAGCGGAATCCTTCTTAACCGTCCGTCGGGACCTCTAGACCACCTAGGAGAATCTATGATGGCTGAAAGAAAATATTACGTTAAGATGATACATGATTAAAAAAAATGCAATGCATGCTCATGCTGATGCAACATAGATAAACACATGCAAGCAGATAGATCCTTCCGACCTTATCTCTCCCACACGCGTGGTAGTGCAGTCTCTTTCCTAGGTGCGCTTAGTCCATGGATTAACGGGGAACCCAATGGACACGTATGGTGCGCGGTGGAGAACCAGCAGCATAACAGCTCTTATCTAATGTACATACGTATGAGTGTTTGGCCATTATGTATTTAAACAATTTAACTTAATTAAGATGGGCCCACCGGGGCATGAAAGCCTTTGATAAAGACCATTTAATTAAATTGACTTTGTCCAATATATGATTGCCCATATAGCAAGCATGGTATTACGGTACATTTCACCTAGTGGAAGTATCTATTGCCATTACATGAGCTTTGGTCAACGGGTGATGATATTTTAGGGCTATCCAAGCATGGTCCCTGCCAACGGGCCTAGCTCATCATAAGCATAACCAATTGGGTCACCATTTGATATACCATAAGGTACGAAACTTAGGCTGGTGATTATCTTTAACACTTCCCCACATTGAGTGAACGTAGGGTCGTGCTTCGGGAACGCACCGGGGTTAAGATAGGGACCAAACTAGCATAATCTAAGGCTCTAGCATGGATGCAATGCAATTTTGAAAAGAGATGAAATTTTTAAATTAAAACTCAATTGTAAATTTTAACCAAGGTACTTTTGAAGGAAAGTCTCTTATGTCCCCAGTGGAGTCGCCACTGTGACGCGCGCCGGACCCCGGGGCGCCCCTTTGACCGCCCGCTTTAGGGCGATCGGGCTGATGAGGTCCGTGGACAACTTGCAATGAATTACAAGTGCGTCTATTTTGGGCAACAAGGAGGTTTCATGGAGTCGCCACCCAATAGAACATTGGGAAAGTTCATCTCGCCTCAGTGAGCCTAAGACAGCGCATTTTACCATTTTGGGCAAACCAAAGGGGTCTTGGAGGCAATCATCCTAATAGAACATTGGGAATGATCCTCTAACCCTGTGGAGCCTAGGATTTATTAAGCCTTTTTGACACAAGAGGTGTCTTGGAGGTCTCGTTCTAATGAATGATCGGATAGACCTCTCGCCTCGTTGAGCCCAAAAACCAAAGAAGGTTCAGGACTTCCCATTTATTAATATCTTGGTTAAATTTATACTTGAGTTTTGAATTTACCTTTTCGTCTCTTTTCTCACGCGTTTAAATGCAATAAAAATTAAAGCGCAGTATCAACCATATAAATGAAGCGATAAAGAATAACATAAAGCGCATAAACATAAATTACAACAAAACTAGTGGTGAAATACAACCCCCATTTTAAATAAGCTGCGATCCACGCATAAATCGGGTTAATCATTTAAGGATGAGGAATTGGTCCTCGCATGTATATTTAAAGAAAACACTTTTGATGTGGCAATTTTATTTAGGGTGAAAATTTAGGACTTTGGTCCTATTTTATTAGAAAAAACCAATTTATTCTATAAAATATTTTTATGCGAATTTTTTATTTAACAATTACATACATGAAAATTAAAAATATAAACAAAATGAGAATTAAAATGTACAATAAAGATACCAAACCCCGCATCTCCTCCTTCACGTGCATGGATGCTCAAATAAGAATAAAACAACGATTTTCAACCAAAAAATAGAAAACAAATAAAATTCATGTTAGTGATTGAGCCAAAGAAATTATTTAAACATATAAAACAACAAATCATAAATTAAAATAAATAAAACACGCATTATTTATGACAAAATTAATTAAATGACATGATAAAATATATAATTTAACAAATTAGCAACTTTACATGCACAAAATAACACAACATAATGACGAACGCAAATTATAAATAAAGATTAGCATGCATAAAAAATTAATAATAACAAATTTATCATACCTAAAACATGCATAAAATAATTATGAGGCAATTTAACATGCATAAGAATAAAAATACATTAATCACGCCAACACATGTTAAATAAATGATTATAATAATAGCAATTTTGAGCAAAAATAAAAATATTAACATATGCAAGAAACAATTTAACAAGAAAATAAAATAATAGATTCAAAAGAATTTACATATTAGATAAATAATTAAAGATAAAAATAAGAAGAAAATAATAGGCTAAAAGAATTTACATACTAAATAATTAGTCAAAAACAAAACTAAAAAAAATGGGTCTAAAAGAATTTACATTTTAAATAATCAATTAAAAAAACAAAAGTAAAAAAGAAAATAATGGGACTAGAAGAATTTACATGCTAATTAGTTAAATGAAAACAAATTAAATGAAATTAGCAAAAAGAATAAAGGAATAAAGCCAAGAATAATTATCCTCAATATTTTCTTGTAGAATTGAAGGTAGATGAATTAATCCTTTTGCCTTGATTTGTTGGAATAATAATAAAATTCAGATGTAAGAAATTGAAAATAATTTTATGTAATTTTTTTGAAGAAAAATTAAGCAATTTTCTAAGAAAATCCTTTCCAAAATTTTCAGCCAAAACCCAATTTTTTCTCCCTAAGAAAAATCAAAATTTTTCCCAAAAACCTTCCTAAAAACTCCCAAAAATCGTCCACTTGAAGTCCTAAAATTTTTCCCTTTAAACTCCCTCCAAAAACTGCCAAAAAACCACCCAAAAACCCCAAAAAATGGAAAAAATGGCGGAAATGGGCAATTGGGGGCAAAAATGGGCGAGGGATGCCCGTCGGTGCGCCCGAAGGGCATCCCAGCACGCGCTGCGCGCGATAATCGCGCGCAGTGCGCTGATGCTCCGCGCGCGACGCGCTAGGCGTCGCTCGCGGGGCGAGAGACGCTCCGCGCGTGACGCGCTAGGCATCGCTCGCCTCCGCATACTGGGTGCTGCGCGTCGCCCAACGCAGGGGCGAGCGCCCCGCGTGCTGGCGCACACGCCCAGCTTGCTGCCGCGCCCCAATGCTCGCGAAAAAATATATATATTTTTTTTTAAATAAAAACCTAAACACTCATTTTTCCCCCAAAATATTTTTAAAATATTTAAGAAAAATACATTTTTCTCCATTCTTAACAAATCCAAATGACAAGAGAATTTACTTCCGATCTTCATTCTTTTTGCCTATAAGCCGGCATAGCTAAATTTCATCACTGACTAATCCTAATCAAGGCTACTTGGGACCCGGTATCTACACCAATGTCATGATTTTGTTAACAAAATAGATATTTTAATGTTATTTTTCTTTAAATATGCATGCAAGGACCAATGTCCTCATCTTCAATGTGTACCCCATTTTATGTATAATTCGCATTTCATTTACATTGAGGGTTGTATTCCACCCCTAATTTTATTGTAAATTAATGTATTTTTATTTACTTTATTTTAATATTGCTTTATTTAATGCTTTCATTACGTGATTGATATGTGCTCTAATTACTTCATTTAATCGAATGAGAAACGGAATGAAATTTTATCTCTAAAACTTAATCGTAACTCTAACCAAGGTATGAATAATTGAAAAGTCCCGAACCATCTCTAGTCTTTGGCTCAATGAGGATAGATGAAC
Organism: Excoecaria cochinchinensis; assembly: GCA_947683425.1. NCBI lineage: Eukaryota > Viridiplantae > Streptophyta > Magnoliopsida > Malpighiales > Euphorbiaceae > Excoecaria > Excoecaria cochinchinensis. The sequence goes on from CANTUQ010000038.1 coordinate 2,856,977, forward strand.
CTTTCCAATGTTCATTGGAAAGGAAATTCCAAAATATCTCTTGTTGCCCAAAATGGGGCAAGTTGCATTGTCTTAGTCTCCATGAGGTTAGACAAACCATTCTAATGTTTTGTTGGGGTTGTTACACCTCATTTTCCCCCTGGTAGTCTGAGCCTTGCTTGTCTGTGTGTTTATGAGTGCTCTGGCATGTGATGTTTTAGTTTTGGGCCTAATTGCATAAGTTGTGGGCTTAGGTGTAGTGCTTTGTGTGGGTGTTGGTGTGAGTGGTCAAGTTCCATCAAATCATAAGAGGACATGTGGCAAGGATTGGAGAGGGGTATAAAAGGGCAAGGTAAGGGAAAGGGAGAACAGATTTGCCCTAGTTCTTTTATTCTTTCTTCCTCCGCCGTCTCCTTCTTCTTCTCTTCTTCTTTCCTTTTTGCTCCATCTTAGTTCTTTTCCTTTGGCCAAGTTTGGTGGAAATTGATCAACTCAAGTGTTGTTTCGGTAAGATCTGTTGGGCTTTTTCTTCTTCTTCTTCTTCTTTTCTTTCGGTTTTGTTGGATGTGTTTTGATTCAAGGTTTGCATTTGTGTGATTTCTAGGTTCCTAGTTTAGAGAACCTCCTTGTGATCCTAAAGGGAAAGAGAAGGCTAGGGAGAGTGGAGATCGCAGCTAGGAGCCTAGGTTTTTGCAGGTTTGGGAATTTGTGTGTTTTGGATGTATTTTTTGGGTTTTGTGTCTGTGGTTGACTTTTTAGAGATTGATTGTTATGAGGTCTATGTGAGTTAATGCTATGAGTTTTGATGAACTTAAGTGTGTTTGTGATGCTTAATGCGATGGAAATGCTCGATCCAAGGTAAGTTGGTTTGGTGGGATTTCTGGGCATGATTCTGGGTTTCGAAGAGTTCTGTGGAATTTCTGCGTATTTGGAACGCAACTCTGCTACGAGTGTGTCGATCGGTATGAGCGTAATGGGGATTGGTGATTCCAGATCCCGACCGAGCGCTCTACTGCTGAACGAAAGATAAATAGTTTTACCCGACCTATTATCTGCTGATCGGTAGTGGCTGGAGCACTCTGTTGTGTGCCCGAATGGCAACTAGGCATTTCCGAATGGAAATCCTCAAGTGAATAGCAGATTGGAAGCGTGATAGAACGTTGAGTATTTGTCTTATTGATTGGTTTTGGCCACTACTGCGAATGCGACTCTTATTGTAATCGCGACAATGATCATTGATTTGCTCAGTCTTTCCAAAAGGGATCTTCTGTTCATTTCTTCATGGGTTGACATTATTACGTGAAAGGTAAGACTGTTTTTTTTTAAATTTGTGATGTAATGACTTTCTATGATAAATTATACTATGAGATTGATTGTGAAATGAGTTATGCATGACCTGTGAGAGTTATTCTAGTGGATAGTTAGGCATGCCTAATAGAGTTTTAAAGCTGCAGCACCTATGCGTTTTGGACCCTGATCAGGTCCCCGTTTAGATCATCGTGATCCTCTATGCGTTTAGATCTTGTTTAAGATCACCTATACGAAAGTGTTCTATATGCGAAAATAAGAAGTTGCTTTTCATATGGTACCCATGGGTACACCCCTGTACGTTCCACTATGCATTTACTCATTATCCACTATTGTGAGTCAGCAGGTGTGGTATTGTGATATGTATAACTTTGTTAAGTTCTATTATACTGATGTGAATGTGAATGTGTTCCGAACGGATGTGTATATGTTTCGAACGGATGTGATTATGCACCTATGAATCTGTACGAGTTTCTAATGCCATGAATGAGCTTCAATTATGTTTGGGTATGTATGTGCATGAATATCAGTATCTACCATTATGTATGTGTTCTGTTTGATGACCGTTGTGAATGGCCGTCCACATTTCTGTTTGTTTCCCCACTAAGCGTAATCGCTTAGCACGGTATTCCATCCGTGCAGGTGCGAAAGGTGTATAGCTTTTGGGAGAGTCTCCGTCAGTCAAGCCAACACAAAGGGTCGGATGTAGGCCTTAGTATTTTGTATTATGATTCTTTTGTAATAGTGGCTCTCAGTTGTAACATTCCTTTGTTCAGCTTCCGTTTTGTATATTTTGGGATAATGTAATTATTATTTTGTATATTCCGATCGGTTTGTAATAATATTGCTATTATTTTATGAATGAATGATCATTTTGCTTTCAAGTTTTATTTCTGCGGTCTTTATGTATGTTTTATGTTTGTTCGAGCGTGGCATTTTGATCGAGAGGTTGCATGGTTCCCCGGTCGGGGAGGTTACGTGGCGCCTTTATTGGGGCATTACAGTTTCTTGGCATCAGAGCTCCGGTTTAGGCTTTTTTGGGTGTAGATGTGCATAGGCAAATGCTTAGGACTGTGTTGCCTGATGCGGTTGTCCTCGTGTTTATTTGTTAGATGGCTTCTGATTCTGTGCGTGGGTCGCTAGAAGGGTCGGCTGAGAGTGTGAACCCTCCGGCACCAGATCCGTCTGTGTCTGTGTCTGTGTCGGCTCAACCAGCTGGAGTCCAGCCTGAGGCCATAGCCATGCCCTTCGAGGCTCTATTGAAGATTTCTTAGGACATGGCTTGTGTCTTGAATAGGGTGACTGCTCCGAGAGCCCCTTTAGAGAGTTTGAGGAGATTTGGAGCAGAGGATTTCTCTGGGACAAGTTTGGACGAATCTGAGTATGCTGACAAGTGGATAGAGAAGGTGGAGCGTGCTCTAGTGGAGGTTCGGTGTCCTCCTGATCAGCGAGTTGAAAGTGATGTGGCATTGCTTCAAGGATCTGCTTTCGATTAGTGGAAGTTGGTTCTTAGGCATCCTCAGTTGTCCGATCCGATTTCGTGGGAGTTCTTTGAGAGAGAGTTCACCAATAAGTATGTGACTAGGGAGTATAAAGATGCAAAGTGGGCTCAGTTTCTCGGGTTGAAGCAAAGAGCAATGTCGATTTTTTAATTTGAGAAGGAGTTCAATCGTCTTTCTGAGTATGCTCTAGAGGGTGTTCTGACAGAGGAGTTCAGGTATCGGCATTTTGAGGCCGGTCTGAATGAGTATTAAGGGTAATGCTCATTTCTTTGATGTGTACTTCGGGCATTGGCTACTATTAGATTGTTCAAGTGGCTGTCCGAGCAGAAAGGTCAGAGTCCGTTTTGAGGGAGAGAGCTCAGAAATGGAATACCCTTTGTGGAGGATCATCATCGAGTAAGAGGTATAGGAACCCGTAGGATGATACTTCTTCGGGTCCAGCTTCGAGAGGTAGGAGGCAATGTTCTGCTATGGGTTCTAGTGCAGGAAGGGGTGGTTCTGGCAACAGGACCGAGATGATGCCAGAGTTTCTCACTGCGGTAAGCATTATATCGGTGAGTGCAAGTGGCTTATAGGCAGTTATTTTAGATGTGGGAGCACTGATCACTTTCTGGCTAGCTGTCCGAAGTCATATGAGAACTTTGGGGATCAGCGAGAGGCTAGCCGAGTGGGGTCTAATGTACTGCAATTCGGTTGGACTAGGAGTAGAGGTAGAGGTCAAGGCGGTCAGTCTAGAGAGGGAGCCCCGACGGGAATTATCGATCGGCCCTTGATGGTTCCAGCGAGAGCGTACGCTATGAGGGCTCGGGAAGAGCAAGATGCACCGGATGTGATTACTGGGAAGTTCCTACTCCTTGACACTGAGTTGTATGGTCTAATTGACCCTAGGTCGACACACTCATATTTGTGCACGGATAAGTTATTTGATAAGTTGTGTGTTATTGATCAGTTAGATTATGAGGTTTGTGTGACCAGCCCTTTAGGGCATAGTGTCAATATGAGTAGAGTGTTTAGGAACTGTCCCCTATTGGTTAAAGGGGTTGAGTTTTTCGCTGATTTGATCGAGTTACCATTTCGGGAGTTTGATTTGATTTTTGGCATGGATTGGTTAAGTAAGCACCGGGCTATGGTTGATTGTCATAGGAAGACTGTGATGTTGAGAGATAGAGATCAATCTTCGGTCTTGATTAAGGGTATTGGTTCAGATTCCATGGGGAATGCAATTTCTGCCATGCAAGCCAAGAGGTTCATGAGGAAAGGTTGTGAAGCATTTCTAGCAGTTATGTTGGATTCCAAGCGTGGTTAGATCAAGATTGAGGATATCCCAGTGGTTAGAGAGTTCGGAGATGTGTTCCTAAGTGAGTTGCCTGGGTTACTGCCAGAGAGAGAAGTGGAGTTGTCCATAGAGATAGTGCCTGGTACTACTCCCATTTCGAAAGCACCTTATTGAATGGCTCCTGTAGAATTGAGGGAACTTAAGGCTCACCTACAAGAGTTATTGGATAAGGGGTTTGTCCGACCCAGCATATCCCCATGGGGAGCTCCAGTGTTGTTTGTTAAGAAGAAGGATGGTTCGTTGAGGATGTGCATCGATCATCAGCAAATTAATAAGGTCACGATGAAGAACAAGTATCCGTTGCCGAGAGTTGAAGATTTGTTCGACCAGCTCAGAGGAGCGGGTATTTTCTCTAAGATTGACCTCCGGTCGGGTTACTATTAGCTTCGGGTTAAGGATGCGGATGTGGTTAAGACTGCATTTCGGACGCGATATGGTCATTATGAGTTCCTTGTGATGCCGTTCGAATTGACTAATGCTCCTGCGACTTTTATGGATTTGATGAATCGAGTGTTAAGGCCATATCTCGACCGATTCGTAATAGTGTTCATTAATAATATTCTGGTTTACTTGAAGGATGAGAGTGAGCATGAAGAGCATCTTCGAAGAGTAATGTAGGTTTTGAGGGAGCATCGTTTGTTTGCGAAGCATAGTAAATGTGATTTCTAGCTCCGAGAGGTGTCTTTCTTGGGTCACATTGTGTCAGCTAAGGGTATTCAAGTGGATCCTACTAAGATTGAGGTGATTGTGAATTGGAGAGTGCCTAGGAATGTTCATGAGGTGAGAAGTTTCCTTGATTTGGTAGGGTACTACCATTAGTTTGTAAGGGTTTCAGTCATTCCTGCTCCTATGATGAAGTTGTTGAGAAAAGGAATTAGATTTGAGTGGTCGGATGAGTGCCAGATGTGCTTTGAGAAACGGAAGAGGTTGTTGGTTGAAGCTCCTGTACTTACGCAGCCCCGATCGGGCAATGAGTTTTGTGACACGCGCCGGATCCCCGCGGCCGCCCATGGGACCGCCCGCTTGAGGGCGATCGGGGCATTTGTGGGTCCGTTGATAGCTTGCGATAAATCGCAAGTGCGTCTATGTTGGGCAACAAGGAGGTATCATGGAGTCGCTACCCAATAAAACATTGGGAAAGTTACTCTCGCCTCGGAGAGCCTAAAACTGCGCTTGGTATCCATTTTGGGCCAGCCAGAGGGGTCTTGGAAGGTAAACCTCTCGCCCTAAGGAGCCTAGGATTAGCGCTAAAGTCTCGTGGCACAAAAAGGTGTCTTGGAGGGTAGACCTCTAACCTCTTTGAGCCCAAAGACCAGAGCTGGGTCCGGGATTTCTCATCTATTTCTACCTCGATTATTTTATGACTAAATTTTAATTATCATCGATTCGCTCTCTCTCCACACAATGCGATTGATTAAAAGCGCATTTATTCATATTTGGAAAGCCTTAAATGAGCAAGATAAATATTGAAAGCAATAAATTACAATAATACAAGGAGCGGAATACAACTCCCTTTATAAATGTGCGATACATACACGAATCGGGGTATTTATTAATAGTGAGAACATTGGTCCTCGCATGCATATTTATTATGAAACAGTTTTGATGTGATGATTTATTTGGGTATGAAAAACTAGGACATTGGTCCCCTTTTATTTAGAAAAAAATATCAAGTCAATTAATAGAAACGTTTTGTGATTTTCTTTTTAGCGGGCTTAAATAAACAATTTTACAAGAAAATTATATGGCAAAAATAAATAGGGAAAAGCAAAATAAACAAAATATTACAAATGAAGAAAAATAAATATTCCGAACGAGCCTTTTGGACCTCCACGTGTGCTCGCGAAAGCGCCCAATCAAAAAATGAGTTTAGACATAAAAAACAAAATACAAATAAAATAATGTTAGTGATTAAATTAATTAATTCAATTAAATATACAAAATAATGAATTACAAAATAAAATAAGATGATATGAAAAGAATGATAATGGAATCAAAATGTTAACAAACCAAAATAAATGAGAAACATGTATTATATGTGACAAATGATTAAATGATGTGATGAAAATAAAACAAAACATGTTAATTAATTAGTACATGAAAATATACACATGATAACAATAATGATGAAGATAAACGAATCAAAGAATATATAAAATAATAAGGAAAAGAATAATAAATGAAAACAATTAAAGAATGATGAAAACAATTAAATGAACAATATGATTAATTAAACATGTTCACAAATGATATAAACCGTTTACATGGCAAAAAGATCAATTAAAATGAATTTATTAATTACATGTTAAAAATAATGATGAATTAAAGTGAAATAAATTAATTACATGTTAAAATTAATAAACAATCAATATTTATGTGAATAAAAATCATATATAAACAAATTAAATAAAACAAATCTGAAATAAATAATAAAATAAAATATACATAAATAAATTAGATATGAACCAAAAGAAATAATAAGAACAAGCCCAGAATGTTTACCCTCAGAGTTTCGGATTTGATGAAGGTAAAAGATGATCGATTTCTTTGTTTGATGATTCACAATATTATAGTGAAATATGATGAAAATGTTGGAATTTTTTTCCAAGAAACATGAAAAAAATGATCAAAAATTCTTTAAGAACAAAGAATTGATACCTTTGCCTAAAGAACTGATTTTGATAAAAAAAAAAATTTATTGATTAAAATAAAGAAAAATGATTTCGAGAACAATCAATCACTTTGTTCATATCAAAAAAAAATTGATTGAAGTTTTATTTTAGAAAATCAAATAAAAATTAGATTTTGATGACAAACAATTATTTTATTTGTCTCAAAATCAATTTTTTATCAAAAAGAGATTCAAAACAAAATCAATGAAAAAGTTTTATTGAACCCAAAATAAAAGATTAAAAACAATTTTGAGAACAAATAATTATTCTATTTGTCTCAAAAATTAAATCAAACAACAAAACTTCCTCTAAAAAATATGTTTAGAAGAAATTATGTTGGAAAAAGAATGAAACATTTGATTTTTCTTTTTTGATTTTTGGTTGGGGAATAAATCTGGAATTTTAGTGGAAGAAGAAGAAGAATTCTTGAAATTTTAGGTCTAAAAAATGTGTGGAGGCTCCTCTTGATTTCATCATAAAGTATTTATAAAATAAAATAGGTTGCTCTAATTTAATTAAGGAAAACCAACCTATTTTAACACAAAATTCTTTTATTTTTAATGATAAAATCAAGTTTTATTAATTAATTATCTAAAAAAATATTTTAGAATTTAATTTGAAGTCAAAAACCCTAAAAAAATTGGATAAAAAACGGATTTTTGGGTGAAAAAATCGGAAAAAGGGTTGAAAAATCGGAAAAGGGTATTAGACCCTATTCCGACGGCCAGGATGCCCATCGCTATAGATCGACGGGCCTTCACGCAGCTAGGCTGCGCGAAATCCGCGCGCAGAGGCCCGAAAATCGCGCACCTCAGCGCGCAGTGCGCACAACGCTGCGCGTCGCCATATCGCGCCCAGCGCGCTGGGCGTCTGCGCGCTGCCGCGCCCGACACTCGCGATCCGAAAAAAACTTTTTTTTATATTTTTATTTTTTTTCTTCTTTTTTTTTTAAATTGACTAAAAACACTATAATTTTAAGCCCCCATTTTTCAAAATTAATTTTTTAAATATTTTTTATTATTTTCTAATTTTTCACTCTAAAATGTAAATTTGACCAGAAAACCATCACTTTTAACCTTTTAAGCCTGTGAAGGCAATTATCATCATTGGGTAACTTCGATCTAGGCTTACTCAGGACCCGGTGTCTACAGTTGTCCCCAGTTTAGGGGAATCTAGTACACTAGTGTCTAGGTGAGCCTAAACTCAAAGAAGAAAAGGAAAGAGACAAGTACCTGAGTCAGCCGTCTTTCCGAACTGGAGAATTCTGAGATGGTGGTTATTACCATGGTGCGTTTTCGTTTGTTGAAGTGGTGCTATCTGTGAGCCCTTCGGTTAATTGCCCCCTGAGAGGTCTTCCGTTCATTGATTGTTTGCCCCCTGAGAGGTCTTCAATTCATTGATTGTTTGCCCCCTGAGAGGTCTTCGGTTCATTGATCATTTGCCCCCTGAGAGGTCTTCGGTTCATTTATCGTTCGCCCCCTGAGAGGTCTTCAGTTCATTGATCGTTTGCCCCCTGAGAGGTCTTCAATTCATTGCCCCCTGAGAGGTCTTCAGTTCATTGATCATTTGCCCCCTAAGAGGTCTTCGGTTCATTTATCGTTTGCCCCCTGAGAGATCTTCAGTTCATTGATCGTTTGCCCCCTGAGAGGTCTTCGGTTCATTGATTGTTTGCCCCCTGAGAGGTCTTCGATTTGCTGCTCCCTGAGAAGTCTTTGGTTGATTGCCCCCTGAGAGGTCTTCGATTCATTGCCCCTTGAGAGGTCTTCGATTTGCTGCTCCCTGAGAAGTCTTTGGTTGATTGATCGCTTGCCCCCTGAGAGGTCTTCCGTTTGCTGCTCCCTGAGAAGTCTTTGGTTGATTGCTTGGACTGATGTCGTCACTCGGCTTTGGTCGGTGTCCGCATCAAATCTCTCTTTCTACAAAATAGGGAAACTAAAATATGCAGGAAAAATAGTGAGCATGCAAGTGAAATGCATGAGTCATGCAGGAATGCAGGATAAAAATTTATCTATGTGGACTTGGAGATGATATCCGGGCTAGCTGCAATTTGCAATAGGATCGATGCCTTTTAAGCTGCTTTTGAATTTCATGCCCTTCGAGATTGCGAGATTCTCATCCGGTACCTGTAGTCATTATTTGAAGGTAGTGCGTCCCTTGTGGATTTTCACACTAGCTTTTCTTAGTGGGAGATGCGTCCTTTGTGGATTTTCACATAACCCTGTGCCTTATTTTTTGCCTGGAATGGACCCAACCCAATCCAGCGGCTTTTCTCTTTCTCCTTTTTTTTTGAAGGACAGACTGTCTATTTTCAGGTTTTCACCCTATCCTTTTGCCTAGTTTTTGCTTAGAGCGCCAGTTACGGTTTTCACTCTAACGGCTCTTTTTCTTTTTCTTTTTTTTTTTTTTGAAGATTGCTGAAGTTGTTGGCAAGAATCTTTAGGGAGTCTTAGGACATGGTTGCATGAGCTTGATTTTGCACATCTGATAATAGGATGAATCGGCTGAAGCGTTTGCGTGCTGAGAGTAGCAGAGGGTAGGCAGATACATGACTTTGATCACACAGGGTACAATACTCTGATCAAATCATTGCATAAATGCATGTGTTTCAATTTGATTTCATTAAACATGATCATTATTTTGGCATTGATTTACAAGACTTTAGCTAATCTCGAGATAGATCTTGAAAGCTTCAAACTCCTGTTATCAATCAGCCCTCTCGGGTTTTATGATTGAAGATTTTCTCTCACCTCTTAATCTTTTCTTTGAATGCGAACTCTAGATGCAACTTTGGGGACGAGACTTAACTCGAATGCATGAATGCACTCGTGGCTCCTCGCTTTAAGCTCAAGAAACACCATATGCCTCTTCTTACGTACCAAACCTTATTAGAAGGTCATCTTCGCTAATTGGATAAGACTGAACTAAGAATCAAAAGGTCTTACTTTGGTTGTAATGTTAGGCTTAGGTAGATGGCTATCAAAGGAGGATCAGGTCGCTAGAGAAAAAATGGCCACAATATTTTCTCGACTGGTGGATGAACTATTCTCAGCTCAGTTGTATATACAAAGGTATTCTTGAATTTGGATTTGATAACATTTTAGCTCATTTAAGATCAGATTGACAGTTAAAAAGGTAATCATCAAAACTCGTCAAGTGGTTATTATTTTGAGCTCTACTACTTTTTTTTTTTTTTTAAGGAGCTCATGTCTTTGGTGCATGACTGAAACCCTCTTCCCAAAGTGTAAACTCATCCTGACCAAGGCAATTTTGATAACCCAGAAAGAAATTGTTAATTGTTAAAACGTTCATCCATCCCTGCTAGAGAGGCCACTCTTCTAAGGGGAAGCCAAAATCATTTTAGGCGAGGTGATAGTTTTAACATGTGTAACAACAAAATTGGCACGCATTTAGCATACCCACATAAAGGCTCAATGGGCTAGCAAGCGATTGTGAAGTAAGGGTAGGAAATGGTCATTTAGGGAACTATACAAAGAAAATGTTGCCTAAATCATTTTCTAGGTTCCGTCTTATCCAGGGATCGCTTTGACGGGTAATCAGAAAGGTTCTAGTGCTCTTACTGAGTTTCCATCCAGTCCCCTAATTGCAACTAGTTTTTTTTATTATTTTTCTTTTCCTCTCTACAGGAGCTATGTTAGATGCTATCAAAATTTTCTTTGGGTTCCCCAAAGTTTCTGAGATTAACTGCAGTCATATTATTTGAATTAATGCCAAAGTAAATGTGTTATGATCATGTGAAATGAAATCAATAGAAACATTATACAAATAAGCAAAAATTGTTCTCTTCATTACAAACCGAAAATTGTAACATAAAATGTTCTAGAAATAAAAAGAATTTCAGCATCTAAAAGCAATATCACTAGTGGGCCACAAGACACGATCATGTTCGCGGTGGAGGGACTGCATTATAACCTGCTTTCTTCTTTTTCTCTCTCTTCTCAGGATCTGCGATCTGATTGGTGTCAATGAGATCCTGGATCTTGTTTCTCAGAATACGGCAATGGTCAGTCAAATGGCCGGTGTGCTGGTGGTAAGCGCAGTACTGATCACCTCTATGTCCCGGCTGTCCCTGACTCAAGGCTGGTCTGGGTGGCAAAGGTTGCAACTTGCCTTCCTTCATTAGTCTCTCCAGTACCCAGGATAGAGAGCGGCCTAAGTTAGAGTAGTATCTCTGACCCTGCCCAACTCCAGTAGCTGAGACCTCTGCCGTCCTACCGTTTTTGCTGTTGCTGCTCCCGGCACCTCCTAATTTGAATCCCGACTGGTTCCCATAGCCTTTCCCAGCAAAGTTATTTTGGCTTGCTTTCTTTGCCAGGTAAGCTGCCTCAGCTTCTATAGCGATATCCTTAAGCGACTCCCAGTCCTTGAGCCCCTTAAAACTGACCAAGTCCCTTAAGTAAGGGCATGAGTTTCTGATAAACAGCCTAATCTGGTCTGCAGTGTTAGGCTTCCTCTTCATCTCCATGACCCTGTTTCTCCATCTTGTAAGGTACTCATGGAATAACTCATCATTCTTCTGCTGTAGAAGCTCGAGGTCTTTTAGGGTGACCTCCATCCTAGTGCTGCAGTCGTACTGCTTCATGAATTCTTCAGTCAAAAGGTCCCAGTCCTCTTTGGACCTCCTATCCAACCCGTGGTACCAGTCAACTGTCGGGCCCACCAGACTAAGGCAGAAATATTCCACCTTCTGCTTCTTGCTCAGCCCTGTGCCTTTCATGACCAGGGTGTACTGCTTGATGTGGGCGGATGGGTCAGAGGTGCCATCAAATTTCGGCAGCTTGGGCATCTTGAATCTTTGGGGCAGCAACTCTTCATCCCCCAGATCTCTGTCCTCTGGGTTGACCCCCTTTCTAGCCGAGAGCATGCGGGTGATAGCTTCGATCTGCTGTCTCATACCTCTTAAAGCTTCATCCTCTACTCTGGGTGCTCTGGGCCTCGCAGCTTGGTGGACTATCGGCACCTCTTCTTCTTCTTCCTCCATCAGGAAATCATCGTTGGGGTTATGAATCCTTTCCCCTCTTGGCTCGATGGGTGCGGCAGCTCTGTGCTCATTGTTGGGTTGACGAGCAGCAGCTCCAACGAAGGGAGCCTCCCCACCAGCAGGTGGTTCGGCTTGCCCCCGAGGAGGGGCTGCCTGTGGCTGTAGAGCAGCAGGCGGCTGTGGGGCAGCAGGTGGATGGGCAATCCTTTCAGCCATGGGACCCATCATGTCTAGCACTCTCCGTTCGAAGTCCTCTAGCCTCCTAGCTAGGTCTTGAGTGGTCAGTGCTCCGGTTTCTTCTGCCATTGGTGGTTCTACAGAGGCTTCACTAATTGATGAGGATGACTCAGAATCCCAGTCAGACACTAGTTTCGGCACCTCAAAGAGCAGATTTGTCCTTACTAGCCGACCGTCGGAACCTCTAGTCCACTTAGATGAATCTATGATGGCTGAAAAAATTAGATTGTCAGGATGATGTATGAATGACATAGACAATGCATGATAGTGAGCTATGCAACATTTACAATCACATGTAAGCAAGTAAAGCCTTCCAACCTTATTACTCCCACACACGAGGTAATGCGGTCTCTTTCCTAGGTGGGCTTAATCTATGGGTTAGCGAGGAACCCAATGGATGCGTATGGTGCTCGGTGAAGAACCGGCATCGTAACATCTCTTATCTAATGTGCAAGCACACGGGTTATGATCGTTATGTATTTAGGTAGCCCGAACAAGTTGACATGGGCCTATCGGGGCATGAAAGCCTTTGATTAGGTGACCAATCAAATTATATGGGCTTGTCCAATATATAATGATCCACATAGCAAGCATAGTATTACGATTCATATCACCTAAGGGAAGTGACTATTTCCATTACATGAGCTTTGGTCAAAGGGCGGTGTAACTTTAGGGCTACCCAAGCATGATCCCTGCCGACGGGTCTAGCTCATCACGAGCGTAACGACCGATCGGGTCACCATTTAATATACCATGATGGTACGAGGCTTGGGCTGGTGATTATCCTTAACACTTCCCCAAATTGAGTGAAAATGAGGTTGTGTTTTAGGAACGCACCGGGGCTAAAAGAGGGACCAAACTAGCATAGATCTAAGGCTCTAATGAGATGCAATGCAGTTTTGAGAGAAAGCGAATTTATGAATTAAATTTTAATCATAAATGTTAAGCGAGGTATTTTCAAATCGAAATCTCGAACCATAAACGTCCCCAGTGGAGTCGCCACTGTGACACGCGCCGGATCCCCGCGGCCGCCCATGGGACCGCCCGCTTGAGGGCGATCGGGGCATTTGTGGGTCTGTTGACAGCTTGCGATAAATCGCAAATGCGTCTATGTTGGGCAACAAGGAGGTATCATGGAGTCGCCACCCAATAAAACATTGGCAAAGTTACTCTCGCCTCGGAGAGCCTAAAACTGCGCTTGGTATCCATTTTGGGCCAGCAAGAGGGGTCTTGGAAGGTAAACCTCTCGCCCTAAGGAGCCTAGGATTAGCGCTAAAGTCTCGTGGCAAAAAAAGGTGTCTTGGAGGGTAGACCTCTAACCTCTTTGAGCCCAAAGACCAGAGCTGGGTCCGGGATTTCTCATCTATTTTTACCTCGATTATTTTATGATTAAATTTTAATTATCATCGATTCGCTCTCTCTCCACACGATGCGATTGATTAAAAGCGCATTTATTCATATTTGGAAAGCCTTAAATGAGCAAGATAAATATTGAAAGCAATAAATTACAATAATACAAGGAGCGGAATACAACTCCCTTTATAAATGTGCGATACATACACGAATCGGGGTATTTATTAATAGTGAGAACATTGGTCCTCGCATGCATATTTATTATGAAACAGTTTTGATGTGATGATTTATTTGGGTATGAAAAACTAGGACATTGGTCCCCTTTTATTTAGAAAAAAAAATGTCAAGTCAATTAATAGAAACGTTTTGTGATTTTCTTTTTAGCGGGCCTAAATAAACAATTTTACAAGAAAATTATATGGCAAAAATAAATAGGAAAAAGCCAAATAAACAAAATATTACAAATGAAGAAAAATAAATATTCCGAACGAGCCTTTTGGACCTCCACGTGTGATCGCGAAAGCGCCCAATCAAAAAATGAGTTTAGACATAAAAAAAAACAAAATACAAATAAAATAATGTTAGTGATTAAATTAATTAATTCAATTAAATATACAAAATAATGAATTACAAAATAAAATAAGATGATATGAAAAGAATGAAAATGGAATCAAAATGTTAACAAACCAAAATAAATGAGAAACATGCATTATATGTGACAAATGATTAAATGATGTGATGAAAATAAAACAAAACATGTTAATTAATTAGTACATGAAAATATACTCATGATAACAATGATGATGAAGATAAACGAATCAAAGAATATATAAAATAATAAAGAAAAGAATAATAAATGAAAACAATTAAAGAATGATGAAAACAATTAAATGAACAATATGATTAATTAAATATGTTCACAAATAATATAAACCGTTTACATGGAAAAAAGATCAACTAAAATGAATTTATTAATTACATATTAAAAATAATGATGAATTAAAGTGAAATAAATTAATTACATGTTAAAATTAATAAACAATCAATATTTATGTGAATAAAAATCATATATAAACAAATTAAATAAAACAAATCTGAAATAAATAATAAAATAAAATATACATAAATAAATTAGATATGAACCAAAAGAAATAATAAGAACAAGCCCAGAATGTTTACCCTCAGAGTTTTGGATTTGATAAAGGTAAAAGATGATCGATTTCTTTGTTTGATGATTCATAATATTAGAGTGAAATATGATGAAAATGTTGGAATTTTATTCCAAGAAACATGAAAAAAATGATCAAAAATTCTTTAAGAACAAAGAATTGATACCTTTGCCTAAAGAAATGATTTTGATTAAAAATAAAGTTTTTATTCATTAAAATAAAGAAAAATGATTTCAAAAACAATCAATCACTTTGTTCATATCAAAAAAAAATTGATTAAAGTTTTATTTTAGAAAATCAAATAAAAATTAGATTTTGATGACAAACAATTATTTTATTTGTCTCAAAATCAATTTTTTATCAAAAAGAGATTCAAAATAAATCAATAAAAAAGTTTTATTGAACCCAAAATAAAAGATTAAAAACAATTTTGAGAACAAATAATTATTCTATTTGTCTCAAAAATTATATCAAACAACAAAACTTCCTCTAAAAATATATTTAGAAGAAATTATGTTGGAAAAAGAATGAAACATTTGATTTTTCTTTTTTGATTTTTGGTTGGGGAATAAATCTGGAATTTTAGTGGAAGAAGAAGAAGAATTCTGGAAATTTTAGGTCTAAAAAATGTGTGGAGGCTCCTCTTGATTTCATCATAAAGTATTTATAAAATAAAATAGGTTGCCCTAATTTAATTAAGGAAAACCAACCTATTTTAACACAAAATTCTTTTATTTTTAATGATAAAATCAAGTTTTATTAATTAATTATCTAAAAAAATATTTTAGAATTTAATTTGAAGTCAAAAACACTAAAAAAATTGGATAAAAAACGGATTTTTGGGTGAAAAAATCGGAAAAGGGCTGAAAAATCGAAAAAGGGTATCAGACCCTATACCGACGGCCAGGATGCCCGTCGCTATAGAGCGACGGGCCTTCACGCAGCTAGGCTGCGCGAAATCCGCGCGGAAATCGCGTGCCTCAGCGCGCTGGGTGCCTAGCGCCCGCGAGCTGGGCGCCAGCGCGCTGCCGCGCCCGACACTCGCGATCCGAAAAAAAAAAATTTATTTTTTTTCTTCTTTTTTTTTAAAATTGACTAAAAACACTATAATTTTAAGCCCTCATTTTTCAAAATTAATTTTTTAAATATTTTTTATTATTTTCTAATTTTTCACTCTAAAATTCAAATTTGATGAGAAAACCATCACTTTTAACCTTTTAAGCCTGTGAAGGCAATTATCATCATTAGGTAACTTCGATCTAGGCTTACTCAGGACCCGATGTCTACAAGTTTGTAATGTACAACGATGCTTTAGGTGTCGGGCTCGGATGTGTGTTGATGCAAGTGGGTAAAGTTGTGGCTTATGCGTTTCGTCAATTAAAGCCGCATGAGAAGAATTATCGGACGTATGATTTTGAATTGGCGGCTGTGATCTTTGCCATGAAGATTTGGCGGCATTATCTATATGGGCAGAAGTGTAGGATTTTCACAGATCGTAAGAGTTTGAAGTACCTCCTCATACAGAAGGAACTGAATATGAGACTGGAGTTGTTCAAGGATTACGACTGTATTGTGGACTATCATCCAGGTAAAGCCAATGTGGTTGCGAATGCTCTAAGTAGGAAATCAGTGTCGGCTTTATTTTTACAGCGGTTCAAGTGGAGATTTATTTTGGATGGTGCTTTAATTACCCAATTGAGAGTGAAGCTGACCCTAAGACAGTCGATTGTGGATGCTCAGAAGGAGGATGGGAGATTGCAGCAAGTTTTATAGGAGATCCGATCGGGTAAGCAGTCTGACTTCTCTATTCGGGAGGGGGTGTTTATGTATAGGGATCGGTTGTGTGTGCCCAAGAGTGGTGAATTAAGGAAGAAACTTTCGAGTGAGGCATATGCTACGGTCTTTGCTATGCATTTAGGTAGTGAGAAGATGTATCGGGATATGAAGCAGTTCTACTGGTGGTTTGGGATGAAGAGAGATATTGTGGAATTTGTGGCGAAGTGCTTGACGTGTTGTGACGTGCGCCGGAACCCGAAAACCCAGAAAGGGCCCTCCTTTGAATCCGCTTTAGGATTCGAGGTATGAAGGTTTGCGTCTTTTGATCATGGGCGCCATGAGACATCATCGGTGTATCCCTCCCAATAGAACATTGGGGAGAATAACCTAGCCTATTGACGCCTAAAGGCACCTTTGAGGTACTTGGAGTCGCCACCCAATTTTGGAAGAAATTGGGAAAGGGTTTCTCACCTCTAACGGTCTAAACCAGAGATATGGTGTCCGGAACTTCCCTCTTATTTATGCTTTGATTAATTATAAATGGGTTTTTAAATTCCTAAAATTATATCTCTCATCTCACACGAGCGATGCATTCAAAGTAAAAGCGCATTTTCAAGCACGTAAAGGAAGTAAATAAAAGCGTTAAAGCAATAGATAGGGAAAGCGATAAATGAAAGCGGTAAACACGCAAGCACGCAATTACAATAGAAATAGAGGCAGAATACAACCCCAATAAAAGGAGATTAAAGATGTAAGTGGGACGGAGTACAATCCCCAAAAGATAAATAAAGTTGCCCCAAAAATTAATTACAAGGGCCCGAATAGAAAAGAACTTGAATTTGAAACACTCACACAAGATCGAAATAAAAAGACATGCATAAATCGGGATATTATTTTAGGAACATTGGTTCCTTCGCACTTGTTCGAAATTTAGGAACATTGGTTCCTTCGTATTAATTTGAAGAGGGTTCGAAGAGTCATTTTTGATTGCTTGAATTGAAAAATTGGGATGAGTGATCCCATTTTTGTAGAAAAGTTGACTCTTCGTTTTAATTGTGACATTTTTATTGTCGGGCTAAAATAAGGGACATTGGTCCCGATTTTATTAGTGAAAATTCCAATTTAATTTTAAAAGTATTTTTGTGAGTTTTTACCTCACGCGTGCATAAATAAAATAAATATTTACAAATAAACACGTAACACATAAAGAGAGAGTCGAAAAGATCTCACCAAACCGGAGTGACTCTCCACGTGTCACGACCCATCCGGGGAGTCGCGGGGACGCCCAAATAACTCGATTCAAGTTAAACTCATACCAAAATTAACATCAAAAATAATATTAGTAACAACTCCAAAAATTAATCAAATGAAGACAATATAATGACAATAATAGAATCATAACAAATAATCATGGTATGGCGACAACAACAAAAATAATAATAATAATAATAATAATAATAATAATAATAATAATAATAATAATAATAATAATAATAATAATAATAATAATAATAATGGACAATGATAATAAATACTAGTGAGTATAACATGAACAAATATGATGATAATGATGATAAGCAATAACAATAGTAATAATAGGATATTGAATAATAATAATAATAATAATAATAAAACAAATAATTGCAAGAATAATAATGATGACCAATTCTAGGACAAATAATGACAACGAAATAATAATAATAATAATAATAATAATAATAATAATAATAATAATAATAATAAATGTAAAAAAATAGAAAATAAGTTAATAACAACCACTATAATGGTAATAATGCAAATAATAACAATAATGAATGATGAGTAGTATGAAAACAGAATAATCAATTAGTAATAAACAATAGTAATAACTACATGTGATAATAACGAATAATAAAAATGATAATGACGAATAATCCTAAATATGAACACAAACATAAATAGTGATGACGATAAATGATGATAATATTAGCACATGGACATGAAAATCTATTTGAAGCCAAACAATAACATATTAATGGTGGTATTAATACAGTAAAATACTAAAAGCAAATAATAGACATGGTATTGATAACAAAAAATATTTTTAACAACAATAAATAATATGCAAAAATAATGAGAACAAGTTCAAGAATGTTTAACCTCAGAATTTTTAGATTGGGGAAACGGTGTCCCGATCGATTTTCCTTGTCGGATTCGTAATGATAAATGTTAAAAAAATGTAGAATTTAATATTTTGAAATGAAATCAAGAAAATATTTTGGTAAAAATATTTTTGGTGGATGATTTGAGCAAAAAGAAATTAGTTTTCCCAAGCCCAAATCACTCAAGAAAAATGGATTATGTATTTTTGAAGAGCAATTAAAGATTAAAATTTGAGAAAGCAAAAAAGAAGTTAAGAATATTTTTTTTTTAAGGAAAAGGTTGAAGAAAACCCTTTGCTGGAGAGAAGAAGTTGAAAGAAAAGAAAGTCCTCAAAATTTTTTTTTTGCCGTCCCCCAAATGAGGGAAAAATCCTCCTTTATGCTTGTCTTGGCCAAAAATGGCAAAAGACAAAAGATCCTTCATTTTTAGTTAATCAAAAATGTCATAAAATGGTGAAACAAGAAGAAAATCAGACTAAAAACAGCGGAAAAAACGGACAGGCGAAGACCAGGTCGCGCAGGGAGGGCAAGGGCGCGCGCGGCAGCAGCCTGCTGCGCGCGTGGTGCCCCCGCACTGCGCGCGGCAGGCAGCTGCCTCGCGCGCGCGGGGGGGGGGGGGGGGGGGGCGCCCCCTGCCTCGCGCGAAGGGGCGGGCGCAGCGCCCCCTGCCTCGTGCGAAGGGGGGGTCGCGCGCGCGAGGCCCCCTGCCTCGCGCGCAGGGGGGGCACGCAGCGCCCCCCGCCTCGCGCGCAGGGGGGCCTGCGCGCGAGGCGCCTGCCTTGTGCGCAGGCGCCCCTGCGCGCTGGGGCAACCTGCCGCGCAGGCAGCCCCGCGCTGCCGCAGGCGGCCTTCGCGACTTTTTTTTTTTTTTTAAATTTTAAATTTTGACACAAAATTAATATATTTTTTACTCCATTTTAATTTTAATTTCCCCAAAAAAATATATTTTTAATTATTTTCCGAAAAACACATCTTTTGACAAGGAACGATCGATTCTCACCTTTCTTGCCGAAAATCGGTCTTCTATTTCATCATCGGGTAATCCTGATCTTGGACCGCCTCGGGACCCGGTGTCTACACGTGTCAACAGGTAAAGGGTGAGCATCAAGTCCCTTTGGGATTGCTCACTCCATTATCCGTTCCTCAGTGGAAATGGGATGACATCGCCATGGATTTTGTGTCAGGTTTGCTATTGACTCAGCGGAAGCATGATTCGGTTTGGGTGATCATGGATCGGCTTACCAAGTCAGCTCATTTTGTGCTGGTTAGAATGGACTATTCGATGGATAAGTTGGCCAGTGTTTATGTGGATGAGGTGGTCCGATCGCATAGAGTGCCTTTGTCTATAGTGTCCGATCGGGACCCAAGGTTCACATCAAAGTTTTGGAAAGAGTTGCAACGGGCTTTTGGTACCAAACTTAACTTCAGCACGTTCCTTTATCCTCAGACGGATGGACAGTCTGAACGGGTTATCCAGATCTTAGAGGATATGCTCCGGGCTTGTGCCTTAGATTTTTCTGCCAGTTGGGATAAGTATGTACGGCTTATAGAGTTTGCCTACAACAATTGCTACTTGTCGAGCATTGGGATGTCATCGTTTGAAGCTTTGTACGGTCGGCCATGTAGGTCTTCGGTATGTTGGATAGAGTTGACCGAGCATTCCATTCTAGGACCAAAAATTATCAGGGATGCCAAAGAGAAAGTCAGAGTTGTGCAGCAGAATCTGAAGGTGGCTAAGGATAGGCAGAGGTCTTATGCCAATCTAAAAAGAAAAGATATTCGGTTTGAGGTCGGGGACAAAGTTTTCCTTAAAGTGTCGCCTTGGAGGAAAGTGTTACGTTTTGGCGAGAAGGGTAAGCTTAGTCCTCGGTTCATTAGGCCTTTCAAGATTTTAGAGAAGATTGATCCGGTGGCCTATAGATTGGCTTTGTTGATCGAATTGGCTAGGTTGCATGATGTCTTCCATGTTTCCATGCTTCGTCGGTACAGATCAGATCCTTCACATGTGTTATTATTTCAGGATGTTCGGATTCAGCCTGATTATTCGTATGATGAGGAACCAAAGGCCATTTTAGATCAGGAAGTAAGGCAGTTGAGAAGCAAGCAAGTTCCTCTGGTTAAAGTTCTTTGGCAGCATTATGGGGTTGAGGAAGGGACTTGGGAGCTAGAGGCAACTATAAGGGTTCAGTATCCACAGTTGTTCAGTCCAGGTGAGAATTTCGAGGACGAAATTCTTGTTAGTAGGGGACAGTTGTCACTCCTCGCTTCCCCCCTGGTAGTCTGAGCCTTGCTTGTCTGTGTGTTTATGAGTGTTCTGGCATGTGATGTTTTAATTTTGGGCCTAATTGCAAAAGTTGTGGGCTTAGGTGTAGTGCTTTTTGTGGGTGTTGGTGTGAGTGGCCAAGTTCCATCAAATCATAAGAGAACATGTGGCAAGGATTGGAGAGGGGTATAAAAGGGCAAGGTAAGATAAAGGAAGAACAGATTTGCCCTAGTTCTTTCGTTCTTTCTTCCTCCGCCGTCTCCTTCTTCTTCTCTTCTTCTTTCCTTTTTGCTCCATCTTAGTTCTTTTCCTTTGGCCGAGTTTGGTGGAAATTGATCAGCTCAAGTGTTATTTCGGTAAGATCTATTGGGCTTCTTCTTTTTCTTCTTCTTCTTCTTCTTCTTCTTCTTCTTCTTCTTCTTCTTCTTCTTCTTCTTCTTCTTCTTCTTCTTCTTCTTCTTCTTCTTTTCTTTTGGTTTTATTAGATGTGTTTTGATTCAAGGTTTGCGTTTGTGTGATTTCTGGGTTCTAGGTTTTAAAGAGCCTCCTCGTGATCCTAAAGGGAAAGAGAAGGTTAGCTGGAGTAGAGATCGCAACTAAGAGCCTAGGTTTTTACAGGTTTGGGAATTTGTGTGTTTTGGATGTATTTTTTGGGTTTTGTGTCTGTGGTTGACTTTCTGGAGATAGATTGTTATGAGGTCTATGTGAGTTAATGCTATGAGTTTTGATGAACTTAAGTGTGTTTGTGATGCTTGATGTGATGGAAATGCTCGAACCAAGATCAGTTGGTTTGGTGGGATTTCTAGGCATGATTCTGGGTTTCGAAGAGTTCTGTGGAATTTCTGCAGATTTGGAACATAACTCTATTACGAGTGTGCTGATCGGCACGAGCATAACGGGGATTGGTGATTCCAGATTCCGACCGAGCGCTCTATTGCTGAATGGGAGATAAGCAGTTCTACCCAACTGTTATTTGCCGATCGGTAGTGGCTCGAGCACTCTGTTACGTGCCCGAATGGCAGCTAAGTACTTTCGAACGGAAAGCCTCAAGTGAATAACCACCGGGAACGTTGATAGGGCCTCACAATTGTGATGGTCGCACCTCACGAGGGCGACATGCGGCCTCACCTGTGAGAAGGTCACATGTCGCACTATGATGCGTGCCGAACCCCGAGGTGCCCCGAAACGCCTGCCTTCAGGGCGATCGGGATGAGGTTCATAAGAACTTGAAATCAATTACAAGTGCGTCCATTTTGGGCAACAAGGAGGTTTCTTGGAAAAGGTCGTCTAGCCTCAGTGAGCCTAAGACAACGCTGCTATGTCCATTATAGGCAAGCTGGAGGTGTCTTGGAGGCTTCCACCCTAATGATAGTATGGTCCTCTAGCCTCACGCTTGGGCAAACCAGAGGTGTCTTGGAGGCATCCACCCTAATAGAACATTAGGATGGCCCTCTCGCCTCGTGGTGCCTAGGACTGTGCAATTTTGAGCCTTTTATGGGAAACAAGAGGTGTCTTGGAGGCTCCATCCCAATAGAACATTGAGATGGCCCTCTCGCCTCGTTGAGCCGAAGGACCAAAGAAGGTTCGAGACTTCCCATTTATTCATACCTTAGTTAGGTTTATAGTTGAGTTTTGAATTTATCGTCTCATCCCAGTTCTCATTCCATTTTAATGCAGTGAAATTAAAGCGCAGGTTGGTCATTCAAGGAATGAAATAAATAAAAGCATAATTAAAATAAAGCATATGAAAATAAGTTACAATAAAACCAGGGGTGGAATACAACCACCATTGTAAATAAAATACAAATCATACATAAAACGGGCTATTTGTCAAGGATGAGGACATTGGTCCTCACATGCATGGTTAAAGAAAACAATTTTACGGTGACAATTTATTTTGGATGGAAAAATTGGGACATTGGTCCCATTTTATCAGAAAAGACTCAATTTATTAATAAAAATATTTTTAGTGATTTTCTTTTTAAACGTGCATAAAAATAAATAATTTTACATAAAATACGCAAATACGACAAATAAATCGAAATAAAGGAAAATACGAAATTTAAATATGCAAACCCAAGTGAGACTCCTAATCCCTCGATCTCGTATCTTCGTCCATGGATAATGCTCAAAAAAGACAAGTGTTATAGCCAAAAAGAAAAAAGAAAAATTAAGGTTAGTAATTAAGTCAAATAGAATAAAATACAATAAAATAAAGTTGATCAATCAAATTAAATTAAATTAATAAAACTAGCAAATATATTAATTAAGCCAATCAAGAAAATAAATCAAATAAATAAAAAGAATAAAAACATACAAGTGTGAGAATGAATGGAATAATATGTGTGCATGGACAAAATAAATTAATTAAATTAGCAACATAGCGTGATAGAACTAAAGATACAAAATTGATTTGATTAAATTAGCTATTTACATGTCATCATAATTAACATAAAATATTTATATGGAAAAAAGATCAGTCAAAATGAATCAATTAATTATATGTTAAAAATAATGAGGAATCAAAGAAAAATAAATTAATTACATGTTAAAAATAATGAGGAATCAAAGCAAAATAAATTAATTACATGAACAAAAAATAATGAGGAATCAAAGCAAAATAAATTGGTTACATGAACAAAAATAACATAATATAAACATATTAAATGAGACGAATATAAAAATAATAGAATAAATAAATAAATGAAAATAACAAGAATATACATGTTAATCAATTAAATATGAACAAAATAATAAAAAAATAACAAGATTGAGCCCATAATGTTTACTCTCAGAGTTTCGGATTCTATGAAGGTAAAAATGATGATTGATTTTCTTGTTCTTGATTTGTAAGATTAGAGTCGAGATATGGTGAAAATGTTGGAATTTTATTCCAAGAAAAAAGATTTAAAAAAATGATCAAAAATTTTTTAAGAATAAAGAATTAATTTCTTTGCCTAAAAAATAATTTTTATTGATTAAAAAAATAAAAATGATGCCAAGAACAAACAATTATTTTGTTTGTCTTAAGAAACAAAACATACGAAAAAAAATCTTAGTTTTAGAAAATCAAATGAAAAAATTAGATTTTGATAACAAGCAATTGTTTTGTTTGTCGCAAAATTATTTTTTCATCAAAAATAGATTCAAAAATCATTGAAAAAAAGTTTCATTGAAAACAAATAACAAGTTAAAAAAATAAATTTTGAGAGCAAACAATTATTTTATTTGTCTCAAAATTGAAATCAATCAATAAAACTACTTCTAAAAAATGTTTAGAAATTCTATTGGAAAAAGAACCAAAAAAGATGAACTGAATTTTTTAATTCTTTTTGTTGGGAAAAATCTGAAAATTTTAGAGAAAATTTAAGAGGAAGAAGAAGAGAAAACCTAAAAAAAAAAAAAAACCCCTAAGAAAATCCCCCCCATTTCTCTTTCCATCATTTTTTTTTATATGAAGAAAAAAGGAAAAAATAATTAACTAAGGGAAAAGCAAATTAATTAATTAATAATATCATTTATCTAAGATTTAAAATTTAAAAGAAAACTGAAAATCCCTTAAAAAAGGGATAAAAAATAGAATTTAGGTGAAAAAACTGATTTCGGGCGATTTGCGGCGGATTTGGGCGGGGGATACCCGTCGCTGGCGTGTGACGGGATGCCAGCATGCGCGCTGGCAGGCGATGTCGCTCGCCCGTTGCTCGCATGCTCTGCGCGCGGAGGGTCGCGCGATGGCGCTCCGCGTCGCGGTGCACGCTCCTGCGCGCTGCCGCATGCCCTGCCGCGGCCGACGCTCAATATTTTTTTTATTCTTAAAATTAACTAAAAATATTATAATTTTTAAACCCCATTTTCCAAAACTAATTTTCAAAAATATTTTTTATTGTTTTTTATTTTTTACTCTAAAATGTAAATTTGATAAGTAAAATCACCATTTTCAACCTTTTTGCCTGTGACAAGGCATCTTATCATCATTGGGTAACTCTGATCTGGGCTGCCTCAGGATCTGGTGTCTACAGTTGCCCCCAATTTTGGAAAAACTAGTGCACTAGTGCCTAGATGAGCCAAAATTCAGAGGAGCAAGGAAAGAGATGCATACCTGAGGCAGCCCTTACCTTTTTGTCGTGTGGAATGTTGCGACTTATTGCCGTTGAGCTTTAGTGCTATCCGACTGTGGTTCGTTTGCAATCTTTCTATCGCATTGTCCCGCTCGCCTCCAGTCGGCTTGCACAACGTCTGTGAGAAGTGTCGTCCTCTAACGACAATCCCGTTGCTATCTGTTTTATCGTGTGTGCCCCGCTGTCCTCTTCTCGGCATGCACGGTGGTTGGTCTTTCCCGTTGGCCTCATCTTGGCTTACATGGTGTCTGTAAGATGCAATACTCTCTGACTACAACCTCATTGTAATATGTTTTATCGCGTGTACCCTGTTGTCCTTGTCTCGGCATGCACGGTGGCTGATCTGTTCCGCTGGCCACATCTCGGCTTGCACGGTGTATGTGAGATGCAGTACTCTCTGACTACAACCTCGTTGCGATATGTTCTATCGCGTGTGCCCTGCTGTCCTCATCTCGACATGCACGGTGGCTGGTCTATCCCGCTGGCCTCATCTCGGCTTGCATGGTGTCTGTGAGATGCAGTACTCTTTGACTACAATCTCGTTGCGATCTGTTCTATCATGTGTGCCCCGCTGTCCTCGTCTCGAAATGCACGGTCGCTGGTCTGTCCTGCTGGCCTCATCTCTGCTTGCACGGTGTCTGTGAGATGCAGTACTCTCTTACTACAGCCTCGTTCCGATCTATTCTATCGCGTGTGCCCCACTGTCCTCGTCTCAGCATGCACGGTGGCTGATCTATCTCACTGGCCTCATCTCCGCTTGCACGGTGTTTGTGGGATGCAGTACTCTCTGACTACAACTTCGTTGCGATCTGTTCTATCGCATGTGCCCCGCTGTCCTCGTCTCGGCATGTACGGTGGCTGATCTATCCCGCTGGCCTCACCTCGACTTGCACGGTGTCTGTGGGATGCAGTACTCTCTGACTACAACCTCGTTACGATTTGTTTTATCGTGCGTGCCCCACTATCCTCGTCTCGGCATGGACAGTGGTTGATCTATGCCACTGGCCTCATCTCGGCTTACACAGTGTCTGTGGGATGCAGTACTCGCTGACTACAACCTCGTTGCAATCTGTTCTATCGCGTGTGCCCACTGCCCTCGTCTCGGCATGCACGTTGGGTGATCTATCCCACTGGCCTCATCTCTTCTTGCCCGGTGTCTGTAGGATGCGGCATTCTCTAACCACAACCTCGTTGCGATATGTTCTATCGCGTGTGCCCCGTTGTCCTCTTCTCGGCATGCACGGTGGCTGATCTATCCCTTTGGCCTCATCTCGGCTTGCACGGTGTCTGTGGGATGCAGTACTCTAACTACAACCTCTGTTTGAGATCTGTTCTATCGCTGGTGTCCTGCTAGCCTCGCCCTAGCTCGCGCAGTATCTGTGAGATGTAGTGTTCTCTAACTGCAACTCGGTTGCGATCTGTTCCACCGCATGTGACTGAACGTTCTGTCTTGGTAGTCGCTTCTGGGCTTGCACAGCATAACCTTGGTAACCTCCAACCAATCTGTGTAACATCCTATCTGCTAACCATTATTCGGTCAGTGTAATATCTGCTAACCACCATTCGGTTAGTACAATATCTGATCTACTAACCACCATCCGGTCAGTATAATATCTGATCTGCTAACCACCATCCGGTCAGTACAATATCTTATCTGCTAACCCCCATCCGATCAGTATAATATCTAATTTGCTAACCACCATCCGGTCAGTACATTATCCGATCTGCTAACCACCATCCGATCAGTATAATGTCTGATCTGCTAACCCCATCCAGCTAGTACAATATTCTAATCTGCTAACCCCCATCCGGCTAGTACAATATTCTGATCTGCTAACCCCCATCCGGCTAGTACAATGTCTGATCTGCTAACCCCCATCCGGCTAGTACAATATTCTAATCTACTAACCCCAATCCGGCTAGTACAATGTCTGACTGTCGACCATCCTTAGGTCATGGTGACTCACTCGTCATTGTCTTTACTAGCGCTTATCATGAACCTTTTTCTACAATAAAGGACAAAGCAAATATGCAGGGTATATAAAAGAGGTACTTACCTGTGGCAGTGCATACCTGTCGGGGCCGACGTTAGACTGGTGCCCCCCTGAAGGACGATTGGTTTTTCCCCAAATATCGATTCCTCTATCATCTCCAACATCCTTGTTGAAAAGACCTGTATACCTCTTGAGAGGGCTCTATGCTCGCAGGGAGACTTTAAAAATCTGTGCTCACTGAGAGGCTTAAATGCTCACTGAGAGTCTTTAATGCTCACTGAGAGTCTTTGATGCTCACTGAGAGACTTTGATTTCGAGCCTCCAGAGAGGAAAATAGGTTTGAGCCTCCTCAGAGGAAAATTATATTTGAGCCTCCTCAGAGGAAAATTAGATTAGAGGTTTTGTTGCTTGCCTCCAGGCGGATAGGTTTCAATGTCTTTGGCGACTCTTAAAATGATCTTTGTTTTTGTTTTTTTTTCGTTTTTATTATTCCTATTGTTTTTGGGATTTTTACATTTTGGATGCATTTGAATTTTTACAGTATATTGGAGTTTCAAGGCCTTGAAAATATCTTCTTCTTTTTGTTTTGTGTTGTTTTGGTTTGTTTGTCTTTATTTTTTTTGTTTGTTTTTTTTTTGTTTTTTTTTTAAGAGTTGTATTCTTTGTACATTTGAATTTGGATTTTGTACACTTTGTGTGATATGTGTGAGCATACATCTTCTGATAGAGAAACTTACCTGGCTGCTCCCGGCATAGCGTGCATGAGTAGGCTTACTCTTTTAAATGTCTTCTTGGGAGCGGGTCCACGAAATTCTATTCTCGTGAGGACTTTATCTTGATCTGATTGTTCAGCGTGGATGAGCACTGATGTAGAGCTGAAGCTGTACCCCGGGCCCATTTTTGCGTCTAATTGCCTAAAGTATGTGTGGGTAGTCCGGCTTCTCAAGGGATCTTTTTTTCTGTAGATTTGTGTGATTCCGGATTGCCCTTAGCATGGTGTGCCTGGACAGGTTGGCTCTTCTGGGTGTTCCACCTCTGTACGTATTCACCTAATTTTATGCTGGATACAGTAGCCAATAATGTTGAGCTAAATCCGTCCTTTGGACCATCCTTGCTCATGAGGTCTATTCGGACCCTTCCCTCTAAGTCATGTACACAACAACATATACAAAAGATTGTGTGTGCGTATGGAATTATGTGTGTGAAATATACATACAAAACTATATACAGAAAACACATGCAAAGGATTAACGTACAAAAACTATGTGTACGCAACTATACGTTTAAAGGATTGAATGCACGTGATATGCAGGGCAATATGCAAAAGATTTATGCATGTGAGATGCAAGAATGGATAGACCACATCCCAGGTGGTTAAGGGATTCGTGGAGGGTACTGCTCAGCTACTCACATTATCTGATGCCTCCAGGGATCTAGAAAAGTGTTGTCTTGGCTTTACAGACTCTAACCCATAATCTTTTCAAGGAGAACTGACCCGTAAGTATCTTTGCCCCCCACCCCCCCCCCCCCCCCACCCGGTCAACTAGCATTTTACCCCCAGGCCTCTGAATCAAGTTCTACCTAAAGGAAAGTCATTCGGAGTAATGCCGCCTTATCGCTCCAGGCGTCAAAGGTCATTGTTTTAAAGGTAGTGCGTCCCTTATGGATTTTCACACTAGCTTTTCTTAGCGGGAAATGTGTCCCTTTGGGGATTTTCACACAACCCTGTGCCTAATTTTTGCCTAGAATGGACCCAACCCACTCCAGCGGCTTTTTCTCATTCATTTTTTGAAGGATAGACTGCCTGTTCCCAGGTTTACACCCTGCCCTTTGGCCTAACTTTTGCTTAGAGAGCTAGTCACGGTTTTCATCTCTAACGGCCTTTTTTTTCTTTTCTTTTTTTTTAAGACTCTCCTGCCTTTCCGGTACAGCTGCAAGAAAAGTTGAAGCTGCTATCAAAGCCCCTTCCTAGAGTAATATGCAATTATTCTCTGAGGCATTTTCTCCTTAGGCATCGATTAGATTCCATGGCCCCCCTTGATGAATGTGTTGCTAGATTGGGTGAGGTAACAGATGAGGATCGGGTTTTTTAGGACTTCATGGGGTAGCTTTTTACCTTACCTACCCATCGTGCTCGATAGTTTAGAGGGATTGATGTTGTAGTGAGGCATCCCTAACTTTCCAAGATGGACCTTTATTTTCTGCTCTTACCTCCAAACATCACGGCCTCTAGGCGAGCTATCGATGAAGACTATTATGCCATCTATCGGGGGTTATTCTTTCACTCCCACTAATGCATTCAAGAGGTAGGTGCTTAGTCCCGCAATCAATAGCAGAACTCATCGACTTAGACATCTGGATGGTGAGAGCAGTAGCAGAGTGTAGCCATCTAGATTTTATGCATTCAGCAATGAACAAAATTTCTCTTTTTATAAATGAACAAGAAAATAATGAACACATGTAGTTGCAAAGATTGTGTACATTTCGATATGATTTCTCTATACATGATCATTATCTAACATTGATTCAAAATGCAAAACTACATCTAATCTCAGAGTATATCTTGTAATCATCAAACTCCTGTCTCCAATCAGCCCTCTCGAGTTTTCTCAATTGGACATTTTCTCTCAAGCCTCTAATTTTTGCCCAGGGTGCCTTTTTTCGATTTTCACCCTGACGAGGCGCCCATTTTTAGCAAGGCCGCCTTTTTTTTGTTTTTGACCAGCGGGGCTTTTATTCTCTTCTTTTGATTTTTAAGTCTTTAGCCATGGACCATCTTGAGTTCGTCGACGTTGATCGATTCTTGAAGCCATCTTCATTGGTGCTGCTGCTCCCTTGGATAACAATATTGGAAGGACAAGGGGTCCTCTCGCGTTAGCCTAAACCAATCCCGTATGCCCGGAACACCTGGTCTCATTTGCTTGACAATTGAATCTCTCTCTTTCATCGGATGCTTTCTGACCGTCTTTCCAAATGATCAAGCAAAATGTTTTTTGATATATTTGACCGTGGCGATAATCCCATGACCTGTCCTTATCTGACTTGTTCAATTGCTGCTGCCGTTGTTGTGCCCTGTCGGCTTCCAAATTTTGGGCTTTCATGACAAGTCTTAAAGACTTGAGCTCTATTTTGATCAGCCATACTGTTTCTACCCTATGTATTGAGAACTGGGAGGTGGCTGTTGTAGAGGTTTCGATGGTAGTTCTCCAGCCTCAAAGTTCAAAAGGCCCTTTCTCTGCCCAATCCTTGTAGTTTCGAGCCATCTTGATCAAGATTTTCTTGTTAGCAGTCTCTCCTTCCCTATTGGTTTAGGGGCAACATAGGGAGGACTTGTGGTCTTTAATGGCATACCTCTGGAGCAACTTCCTAGCCTTATCTATAAATTATCCTTTTGTCCTTGAACCCTGCGTGGTGTTGGAGACCATATCGATATATCAAATTCTTTTTGATGACCCTGTCTGTTGGAGACCATAGGATACACCTCCCCTATGATGCTTATTCCCAAGCTCGAGCAACCCATATCTGTTGTAAGTCAATATAACCCTTTTGGTCCTTTTCGAAAGTCAAGAAAAATGGAAAAAATACGAGCATGTGTAGATCAACGGGATTTGAACAAAGCTTGCCCCCCATGATAATTTTTCAATTTACATAGCGATTCTTTTCCCTCTCTCTGACACTGGCTCTTCCTATTCATCCTCTTCTAGGTCATCTTCCAACCTCTGGGCTAGCCTTATCCTTTGGACCTCTGACGTTGTTGCTCTAAAGTCTATAGGTGGTGGGCGAATTTCCTCTTGCCTGTCTTCTCTGTCCTCCTCCCATTCATTTTGTCTCATGGGAGGAGGAGGTGGGTTCTGCGGCGCAGCTAGCTGACCCAATGTAGCTATCATGGCCATCATCCAGTTCTCAAATTCTTTCAACCTTTGGCCAACTTCTTCTGCTACCATAACCTTGTAGCATCTGTCCCTCTTCGTGAGTTAGCCATTTCTGAATTTATGGAGAACTGGGATGATATAGCGTGACTGCTTTCTGAAACTGAGTCGGAGAACTCTACCCTTTCTAGCAGCTCAAAGAATGGATTCCTACGCAGTCACCCTTGGGGACCTCTTGACCACCTGGGCCGATCTATGATGGCTGCAAAACACACTAGTTAAGATGATGCATGAATGACATATAAGATCCATGATCGTGCTTATGCAATATCCACAAATCACATGCAAGCACATAGGTCCTTCCAATCTTATTACTCCCGCACACGAGGTCATAGTCTCTTTCTTCGGTGGGATTGGCCCATGGGCCAACAGGGGAACCAATGGGCGCGTATAGTGCACTGTGGAAAACCAGCAGCACAACCTCTCTTAACTAATGAACAGGCACATGAGTTGTGATCATTGTGTATTTAGGTAGTCTGAATAAGTTAACATGGACCTATCGGGGCATGAAAGTCTTTGATTAGGTGACCAATCAAATTATTTGGGTTTGTCCAATACAAAATGATCCATATAGCAAGCAAGGTATTATGGTTCATACCACCTAGGGGAAGTATCTATTTCCATTATATGAACTTTGGCCAGGGTGATGTTACTTGAGGGCTACCCAAGCATGGTCCATGCCAATGGGTCTAGTTCATCACGAGCGTAATGACCGATTAGGCTCCATTTAATATACCATGATGGTACGAGGCTTGGGCTGGTGATTATCCTTAACACTTCCCTACATTGAGTGAACGTAGGGTTGTGCTTCGGGAACGCACCGGGGTTGAAAGAGGGACCAAACTAGCATAGATCTAAGGCTCTAATGATATGCAATGCAAATTTCAAAAAGGAATGAAATTTTTAAATTAAAGCCCAAATATGAGTTTTAACCAAGGTACTTTCAAAGCGAAGTCTCGAGTATTTTCCCCAGCGGAGTCATTGTGATGCGCGCCGAACCCGGGGCCGCCCCGAACTGCCCGCTTTCAGGGCCTTCGGGATGAGGTTCGTTAGAACTTGTAGGAAATTACAAGTGCATCCATTTTGGGCAACAAGGAGGTTTCTTGGAGTCGCCACCCAATAGAACATTGGGAAAGGTCGTCTACCCTCAGTGAGTCTAAGATAGCGCTGCTATGTCCATTATAGGCAAGCCGGAGGTGTCTTGGAGGCTTCCACCCTAATGATAGGATGGTCCTCTAGCCTCACGCTTAGGGAAACTAGAGGTGTCTTGGAGGCATCCACCCTAATAGAACATTAGGATGGCCCTTTCGCCTCGTGGCACCTAGGACTGTGCAATTTTGAGCCTTTTACGGGACACAAGAGGTGTCTTGAAGGCCCCATCCCAATAGAACATTAAGATGGCCCTCTCGCCTCGTTGAGCCCAAAGACCAGAGAAGATTCGGGACTTCCCATTTATTCATACCTTGGTTAAGTTTATAGTTGAGTTTTGAATTTATCGTTTCATCCCAGTTCTCATTCCATTTTAATTCAGTGAAATTAAAGCGCAGGTTGGTCATTCAAGAAAAGCGATAAATAAAAGCATAATTAAAATAAAGCATATGAAAATAAGTTACAACAAAACCAGAGGCGGAATACAACCCCCATTGTAATCATACATAAAACGGACTATTTGTCAAGGATGAAGATATTGGTCCTCACATGCATGGTTAAAGAAAACAATTTTAGGGTGACAATTTATTTTGCATGGAAAAATTGGGACATTGGTCCCATTTTATCAGAAAATACTCAATTTATTAATAAAAATATTTTTAGTGATTTTCTTTTTAAACATGCATAAAAATAAATAATTTTACATAAAATACACAAATACGACAAATAAATCGAAATAAAGGAAAATGCTGAATTTAAATATGTAAACCCAAGTGAGATTCCTAATCCCTCAATCTCGCATATTCGTCCATGGATAATGATAAAAAAAGATAAGTGTTATAGCCAAAAAGAAAAGAAAAGAAAAAATTAAGGTTAGTAATTAAGTCAAATCGAATAAAATACAATAAAATAAAATTGATCAATCAAATTAAATTAAATATATAAAACTAACAAATATATTAATTAAGCCAATCAAGAAAATAAATCAAATAAATAAAAAGAATAAAAACATGCGAGTGTGAGAATGAATGGAATAATGTGTGTGCGTAGACAAAATAAATTAATTAAATTAGCAACATAGTGTGATATAACTAAAGATACAAAATTGATTTGATTAAATTAGCTATTTACATGTTATCATAATTAACATAAAATATTTACATCGCAAAAAGATCAGTCAAAGCAAAATAAATTAATTACATGTTAAAAATAATGAGGAATCAAAGAAAAATATATTAATTACATGTTTAAAATAATGAGGAATCAATGCAAAATAAATTAATTACATGAACAAAAATAATGAGGAATCAAAGCAAAATAAATTAATTACATGAACAAAAATAAAATAATATAAACATATTAAATGAGACGAATATAAAAACAATAGAATAAATAAATAAATGAAAATAACAAGAATATACGTATTAATCAATTAAATATGAACAAAATAATAAAAAATAAAAAGATTGAGCCCATAATATTTACCCTTAGAGTTTCGGATTCGATGAAGGTAAAAATGATGATTGATTTTCTTGTTTTTGATTTGCAAGATTAGAGTTGAGATATGGTGAAAATGTTGGAATTTTATTCCAACAAAAAAGATTTAAAAAAATGATCAAAAATTCTTTAAGAACAAAGAATTAATTTCTTTGCCTAAACAATGATTTTTATTGATTAAAAATATAAAAATGATCCCAAAAACAAACAATTATTTTGTTTGTCTTAAGAAACACAACATATGAAAAAAAAATCTTATTTTTAGAAAATCAAATGAAAAAATTAGCTTTTGATAACAAACAATTATTTTGTTTGTCTCAAAATTATTTTTTCATAAAAAATAGATTCAAAAATCATTGAAAAAAGTTTCATTGAAAACAAATAACAAGTTAAAAAAATGAATTTTGAGAGCAAACAATTATTTTATTTGTCTCAAAATTGAAATCAATCAATAAAACTACTTCTAAAAAATGTTTAGAAGAAATGCTATTGGAAAAAGAACCAAAAAAGATGAACTGAATTTTTTAATTCTTTTTGTAGGGAAAATCTGAAAATTTTTGGCAGAATTGAGAGGAAGAAGAAGAGAAAAATCTCAAAAAAAAACCCTAAGAAAATCCCCCACCCCCCCCCCCCCCCCATTTCTCTTTCCATCATTTTCTTTTTATATGAAGAAAAAAGGAAAAAAAAAATTAACTAAGGGAAAAGTAAATTAATTAATTAATAATATCATTTATCTGAGATTTAAAATTTAAAAAAACCTAAAAATCCCGTAAAAAAGGGATAAAAAATCGAATTTAGGTGAAAAAACTTATTTCGAGCAATTTGCGACGGATTTGGGCGAGGGACGCCGCGCGCTGGCAGGCGAGACGGGCGAGCGATGGCGCTCCGCGTAGCAGCAGCGCCTGCGCGCTACCGCAAGGCCCCGCCGCGGCCGACGCTCGAATTTTTTTTTTAATTCTTAAAATTAACTAAAAATATTATAATTTTTAAACCACATTTTTCAAAAATATTATTCAAAAATATTTTTTATTATTTATTATTTTTTACTCTAAAATGCAAATTTGATGAGTAAAATCACCATTTTCAACCTTTTTGCCTGTGACAAGGCATCTTATCATCATTAGGTAATTCTGATCTGGGCTGACTCAGGATCTAGTGTCTACACGCTCGTCTTCTTTCTTCGCCAGTGCACCATTTTTTTTTTATTTTCTCGGGATTTCGTTGTGCTGATTCAGGCTCCCTTTTCGATTTTTAAGGGAAAAAATATGATTTTGAAGGGTAATTAACGGTTTTAACCGAAAAATGTCTGGGAAAAAAAAACCTAATTTTTCAAAGGGACATAAAAAGAAAAATTAGAACAGGTGGAAGGGGGAGGTTTTTGGAACGGAAAAAACCCAGAAATACAAACGGAGAAAAGTTTTTGAGTGCGAAACGATTTGTCTTTCCAATATATTCTGAGATTATTTTTGAACCAAATAAATTGATTATTTGTGTTTAAGACTCAATTCTTACGAACAAATTTTCTACAAACAATTTTGAAACAGGTATTTTTAATTCTCTTTTCAAGCAAAGCGACAGGAAACTAATCATCTTCTTATTTTTGCTGCAAATGTTAGATCTCTGAGGGTAGATACTTAGGCTAAATCATTTATTTCTTTTTCTTTCTTATTTTGCTTTGCTAATTAGTATTTTTTTCATTGTATATACTGTATATATTTCTTGTTTGATTTTGTTAATCTGTACACAGTAAATATATTTCTTGTTGTTATTATCTATTCCTGTGTGTTGGTACTGCTTATTGTTTGCTTAATACAGATTCATTACTATTTATTATCAATTGGCATATTGCTTGTCTGATGCAATTAACTTTAGGTTTAGTTTAATCTAATTGATATATTGGTATAATGAATGAAATTATGCAGATCTAACATTGATTCTGTTTTTATTGATTTTTGCTTTGCCTTTAGGTGTTAATTAATTTACTTTCCGATTTCTTATCCAATTTATTTTCTGATTATATTGGATCTTTTGTTAAATGGCTTATTTCTATTATAATGTATCTTTTTGCTTAATTAATTTAACTGATTGTTTATATTTAATTTATTTAATTGAATGTTAATATTTAATTAAAGTAATTGATTGCATATATCTAATTGATTTAATTGATTGCTTATATCTAATTGATTTAATTGATTGTTATATTATTCTATTGGATGTCTGGTTATATCAGGTTTTATTAATTTGATTTAATTTACTAACATTTTATTTTTTTCTTTTTTATTGCCTCGAAATTTATTTGTTTTCACCATGAGTAATATTTCTGAGCGAGCAGGGGATCAAGAAATTAAAGACCTTCAGAATTTGGGTTTGCATTTCTAATTGTTGTATTTTCTTTATTTTATCATTTTTATGTTGTATGTAAAATGTGTTTCACATTCGTCTATATTATAAAAAATCATATTTTTTACAATAATTAAAATTGAGGTTTTTATTAATAAAACAAATGTTCTGATTTTATCCAATAAAATTTCACTTTTCAAAAGGAGAATTAATTTTCATAAAATGGGATCACTCATTCCGGTCTTTTCCAATAAAATACCCTAAAAATAGTTCTCCAATTTTCTAAGTCAATAAAAGGGAACCAATGTTCCTAACCCCAATAAATGTTCCGATTTATGTATGATGTATTTTATGTTATTTATTATTTTTGTAGTATTCATTTATTTATTTTTGATCCTTGTAATTAATTTTGGGATAATTTTATTCTTTTATGCTTTCTTTATTTTGGGGATTGTTATGTCCCATATTTTTCACATGTAATTTATTTACCGCTTTCTTTATCACTTTCTTTACTGCTTTCCAATATGATTGCAATGCACTTTAAATTTGTTGCATGATCGCGTGAGATGAGAGATGCAATTTCGATTTCTTAAAAACTCATTTATAAACTTAACTTAAGGCATTAATAAGAGTGAAGTTCCGAACACCTTCTCTGGTTTAAGACCCCCGAAATTAGATGACCTTTCCCAATTTTTTGTAAATTGGGTGGCAACTCCAAAGTACCTCAAAGGTGCCTAAAGGTTTCATGGGATTAGATGAACCTCCCAATGTTCTATTGGGTAGGAGATTCCAAAATATCTCATGTTACCCAAAATCTAGACGCTAATACATTTTGGACCCTCAAAGCGGGCTGGGATAAGGACCTGAAGTTATTCAACGAGTAGGACCTGTTGCTTATTGGTTGAAGTTACCTCAGGAACTAGAAAGGATCCATGATGTCTTCCACGTATCCATGCTTCGGAGATAGCGGTCTAATCCTTACCATGTCATTAAGCCTGAGCAGATCCAAATTCAGTCTGATTTAACTTATGAAGAGCATCCGGTAAGAATTCTAACCATAGAAATCAGACAGCTTCAAAATAAGTAAATCCCACTGGTGAAAGTTTTATGGAACCATCACAATGTAAAAGAAGCCACGTGGGAACCAGAAGCTACGATGAAACAACAGTATCCTCAACTTTTTAATACAGGTAAAATTTTGAGGATGAAATTTTAATAAGTAGGGGAGAATTGTAATGGCCGCAAAATCGGGTTAGTTGTGAATAGTATTTCCCGAATGTGAATAGTGCACCCGAGGTAGAAATTACACCCAGCGGCAAAAAATATTTTATTTGAACACCAAGAAATACTAGTCACAGTAAGTCTAGTGGTGAGATTTGGAGTAAAAATAAGTTCAAATAGGTCTCCAAAGGTTAAAATAAGAAAAGGCTTTGACCATATTAAAGAACCCCGATTTGATCAAAGTTTGACCGGACCTCTACAAAAAGTAAATAATCTCCAAAAAATATTTTAAGGGTATGGACAAGCTTAGAATAATATTTAAAAATTTTTGATAATGAAAAATTAATTTTACGGTAACACTGAAAATTTTCAAATCGGACCGGCTATAGTGAATCAGTCCCGAAAATAGATTACGATTGACCTGAAATTTTTTGTGGAGGCTTAATTTATTATTTTTAGAATTATGGAATTGATTTTGAGTGAATTTGAGGTTTGGAGAGAAAGAAATAAATTAGGGTTACATAAATGGGCTAAAAATGGAAAATGGGCTTAAATTGGGTCCAACCACCTTGGTTGAAAGCCCAAAAGCCAGGGTATTTAAGGGCCAAAAATTAGAATTTTTTAAGAGAATTCTAGAATTCTTTAGCCCTCTCCATTATTCTTCTTGGCTGAATATATATTCTCTCCCTCTCTATCAAATTTCTTATCTTCTCCTCCAATTTCTTCCCAAATTTAAGCCTCCCTACTAAAATTCAGCCCCTCGACAACTTAATTTCATCCTTTAGAGCTCAATTAGAGTGGTAGAATTAGGAAATTTCAAGTGTGCAAAGTTTATGGCACAAATTGAGGTAAAGGAAATTGAAGTTTTTAAGTTGATTTAATGGTTCTAATAGGTAGGTGAAGGGTTGCCAAAGGGAAAAGGTAAGGGAAAGAAGTCCAAGAGGAGTATAATAAGGAATCATGGTTAATGGTTACAAAATCCACCTATTTCCATTTATTTAGATTTAATTTAGGTTATGTTTTAATGGCAACTATGTGGTAAATGTGTGTTTAATTGAAATAAATGTTATAGACATGCTTTAGGGTGATAGAAATGATGAATGGAATTTTTAAATTAAAAAGAAATGAATTGTATGGTAGTGACTTAGGGTTGACCGAATGGTATACATGGGAATATTAGGGTATATTTTGTGTTTAAATGTAATTTAATAGGTATACATGTAAATTAAGGTATAAATTAACTTAAATGATGACAATGCGTGGAAGAAATTTTTAATGGTAATTGTACATAGTTGGCTGAATGGTTAGTTTAGAGAAAATAGTATGTAATTTGATTATTTTCTAAGTATAATGGCATAAAGAGGAAATATAATAAAAACTAAGTATATTTTAATTTATTTGGGATTAATTGAATTTATTTGAATATTTTAGAGTACAAGAATGCATTATGTTAATAATTGAATATATGATATATGTGGTAGTTTAATAAATTTATGATATGAAGAGTGATAAAAATGTTTAAATAAGGAAGTGAGGATGATTTAGTAAGAAAATAATGGATTATGTATGAATTGATGGTGTTGGCCGAATAGTGTAATATATATACATACATATATATATATATATATATATATATATTAATGATGTAAATTAAATATTTAAAGGAAAATTTAGTAAATGTATATTAATTGCACTTAGTAATAGTCTAGTAGTCAAATCTAGTTCAAGATATAATTGGCTAGCCATAGGGATAGTAAAAACTACGATATGGGTCATGACGACTCACTATTAGTAGGTCAACGACGGTCTACAAAATGAATGAATGTTAAAATGTCAAATGAAATGAAATGTAAATGTATGGGTGGTCTTTCAGGGTCATTCTTAAATGATGTGGATCTGTGGGGTCCATGTCCCGTATATCCCGTTCGGAAATTTCTATCTGTAGACATCGGATCCTAAGACAGTTTAGATTAGAGTTACCAAATGATGAAATTAATGCTTATTTGTAGGCAAAAAAGTTGGAAGCGATGATTTTCTTGTTAAGTTTGCTTTTTAGAGATAAAAAAATAAAAATTAAAAAAAATTAAAAATAAAAAAGGGAGTTTGGAAATTATAGTGTTTTAGTAAAAATTATTTAAAAAAAAAAATTCAGGCGCTTGCGTCAGCCAGCGCGCGAGGGCTGGCCTCCCTCGCTTGCCAAGCAGGTGCCTATGCGCGCGCGCTCGCTGGCCCTGCGGCGGATGTGCAGCGTGCAGCATGCTAGGGGCCGTCGCTCACTCGTGGGCGAGCGACGTCCATCGCAGTACGCGCACGCCGATGCCCGTCTACCGTAAAGCGTTTTGTGCCCAAATTTCGTGATTTTTTTTATTTTTTTTATCAGTTTTTTTTGGGATTTTTAATAATAATTCTCATTTTTAATCTCAAATAAAGGGGAATTTGATAAAAATTTAATTTCTTTCCTTAAGTAATTAGGTTTTCATAAAAAAATCATATAAATAGAAAAATATAGAAAGAGATAAGGGTCGAATTCTTTTAGGTTAAAAAATTTTCTTTTCTTCTTTTCTTCTTCAAGGGAATTCCCTCTACAATTTCTTTTTGAGTTTTGTTCTTCAAATAAATTTCTTAAGGTTTTAAAATTCAGTTTCTAATCAATAATCATTCTTGAGATAAAGAAAATAATTTTTTGCTCTTGAAAATTTTTTCTTTTCTACCATTATTTTTTAATCAATAATTTTTCTTGAGACAAAGAAGATAATTTTTTATTCTTGAAAATTTTTTACTTTTCTTTAATCAATAATCTTTCTTGAGACAAAGAAAATAATTTTTGTTCTTGAGAATTTATATTTTCTTCCATTATTTTTTAAGCAAATTTTACCTCTTGGAATAAAACTCCAATTTT
The DNA here is from genome assembly GCA_947683425.1 of Excoecaria cochinchinensis. Classification (NCBI taxonomy): domain Eukaryota; kingdom Viridiplantae; phylum Streptophyta; class Magnoliopsida; order Malpighiales; family Euphorbiaceae; genus Excoecaria; species Excoecaria cochinchinensis. The sequence goes on from CANTUQ010000038.1 coordinate 2,896,859, forward strand.
ATTATTTTTAATTCTAATTTTGCGGATCAAAGTAAGGAAATCAATCACATTTTTCCCTCCATCGAATCAGAATTCTGAGGGTAAAAATTTTGGACTCGATCCCTTACTTTATTTATTTTTTGTTCATAGTTAATTAGTCACCATGTAGATCTTAGATCTATTGCATATTTATTTATTTTATGTTGTCTTATTCATAGATTTAATATTCTCTAACGTTGTTTTTATTCTTTTTATTTGATTGTTCATTTTTTCTTTTATTTATTATTATTATTATTTTTTTTTTTATTATTATCGTTCTTATTACATCATCATCATCATCATCATCATCATTATTATTATTATTATTATTATTATTATTATTATGCTATTTTTCATGTTTTTATGTATTAATTTATTAATATGTTAATTTATTTATTTCAATCGTGTCATTTAAGCTATTTGTCATTCATAATGTATTTTTTATTTATTTTAATTTATTATTTTTTATTTTATGTGTTTAATTAATTTTTTTGATTTAATTACTAACATTAATTTTATTTGTGTTTGTTTTTTATTGCAATACTTGTTTTCCTTGCTTGGGTGTTCTCGTGAGCAAATGCGGAGAACCAGGAGATTCGTTTGGTTTGATTTCTTATTTTTGTCATTTGTATTATTTTCTTTATTTGGATTTTTATTTATTTCGTTATGTAATTTTGATAATAAGATTATTTAATTTATGCTCGTGTAAATTAAAAATCACAAAAGTATTTTTATAAATAATTTAGATTTTCCTAATAAAATAGGACCAATGTCCTACTTTTCCTCCAAATAAAATTGTCACTTTAAAAATTATTTTTTGTAAGCATACATGCAAGGACCAATGTCCTCATCGCTAACGAATATCCTGTTTTATGCATGATTTGCGCATCTTTTTATTAGGGGTTGTATTTCGCCCCTAATTTATTGTATTTTCATTTACTTTATTTACCGTTTCCACTACGTGATTGATCTGTGCTTTAATTTTTGCATTAAACCATATGAGAAAATGAATGAAATTTTAACTCTAAAACTCAATAATAATTTAATTAAGGTATGAATAAATGGGAAGTCCCGAACCCTCTCTGGTCTTAAGCTCAATGAGATTAGAAGAACCATCCCAATATTTTATTGGGATGGGAACTCCAAAATATCTTTTGCTGCCCAAGATAGACTTATGTATGTCATCTTAGGCTCAACAGGGTTAGATGAACCATCTCAATGTACCATTGGGATGGAAATTCCAAAATACTCATTGTTGCCCAAGATAGATGCATGCGCTTGTCTTAGGCTCAATGAGGCTAAATGAACTTTTCAAATGTTTTATTGAGTCGTGACTCTAAAATACCTCCTTGTTGCCCAAAATAGACGCCCTTGTAATCTTTTGCAAGTTCTAAGAACCTCTCTTGAACGCCCTAACAGTTGGTCTTCGGGGCCTCTGGGGCTCGGTGTACATCACAGTGGCGACTCCACTGGGGACATTAAGACTTCACTTCGAAAGTGCGTTGGTTAAAACATATAATTGAGTTTTATTTTAAAATTTCATCCCTTTCATCCATTTCATTAGAGGCTTAGATCTATGCTAGGTTGGTTCCTCTTTTAACCCCAATGCGTTCCCGAAGCTCGAACCTATGTTCACTCAATGTAGGGAAGTGTTAAGGATAATCACCAGCCCAAGCCTCGTACCATCATGGTATATTAAATGGAGACGCGATTGGTCGTTATGCTCATGATGAGCAAGACCTATCGGCAGGGACCATGCTTGGGTAGACCTAAAGTATCATCACCCTGGCTAAAGCTCATGTAATGGAAATAGATACTTCCCCTAGGTGGTATGAACCATAATACTATGCTTGCTGTATGGATCACTTTATATTGGACAAACCTAAATAAGTCGGTTGGTCACCTAATCAAAGGCTTTCATGCCCTGATAGGTTCATGCAGATTTATTTTGACTGCCTGAATACACAATGATCAAGAACCATGCATATGCACATTAGATAAGAGGTGTTATGCTGCCGATTTTCCACTGTGCACCATGCTCGTCCATCGGATTCCCCGTTAACCCATGGATCAAGCCCACCTTGGAAAGAGACCGCACGACCTCATGTGTGGGAGTGATAAGGTTGGAAGGATCTACTTTCTTGCATGTGTTTGTGGATATTGCACAACATGCTCATGCATTGCGTGTTATTCATTCACGTAAAAGGAAAAAAAGAAAGAAAAAACATGTACGTTTCATTTCGTGTGTGTACATTCTATTATGTGCATATAATCTTTACATGTATATATCATCCTGTGCATAAATTTATTCCATGCATTGCATACATCATTCTAACCTCTTTGATTTTTTCAGCCATTGTATACCATTTATTGCACAACATGACCATGCATAGCATGTCATTCATACATCAATCTAACTCCTTGATTTTTCAACCATCGTAGACCATCTGCCTAGTTGGTTTAGGGGTTCCGTCGGCTACCTTATCAGAGGGTTCTGATTGAGTAACCAAAATCAAAATCAAGTGCAATTAACGGGCATTCAGAATAATTTTCAGAAATGGCCAACCCAACAAGAGAGCCCGACGCAACCTGTGCACTTATTATTGATGAGATGAATAAAAGGTCATAAGAAAAGGAAACGAGGCTTGAAAAGTTTGAAGCCTGGATGATAACGATGATGGAAAATTTAACCATCGTGATGATACCACCCACCAGGCAATGGCCTACTGCTCCTACCGTGTCGCAGAAAGGGCATGATCTAACTAGGAAAGTATGCCTACCACCAACTGAGCCTAGAGGAAAGATGCCTTTTGCTCCATCATCTGAGCAAAAAGGCAAAGGATAAGCTTTAGAGGATGGGTTCCTGGCAACGACATAGGGCCTGAAGAGAAGGATGGAAGTCCTCGAAGAAGAAATTTTAGGGTCCAAACTTGCAATTACCCTGGCTGCCCGTAAGAAAGCTGCTATTAGAACGAGGTCAGCGACTAGAACAGTCTAGAGATATTCTTTCAGCTTGGATAGATCTTTCCCTCAAGCATTGGAGGAGAACCTGCGACCATGGTCGGCCAAGCTAGCTAGAGATTAGGGGCAACTGAATCATCATCAGTACACCTGATATCCGATAGATGCTTGCCAAAACCTGAGGGGTCAAGCCCAGGATCTCAAGCAGCCTATAGTCCTTGAAGGAGGGGCTAGAGGAGATTATCATGGAAGCACAAGTCTCGGTGGTAGCAGTGGGAGAAGTTTTGGAGCCACAAAGGTTTCAACCGAGGGAATAACTTGAAGCAACAATGCCATCTTGGATAAGCCTTTATCTGTACATCTCTCTTACTTCAATATGAAAGAGAAATTATAGCCATTACCGGCTAGGCTCGCCAGAAACTAGGGAAAGCCTAATCACAAGGAGGATCAGTATTGTGCCTTCCATTAGTACACTAGGCATTTGATAGATCACTATCGAACTCTATGGTGGCAAGTTCAAGATCTCGTTGATGATGAATTGAGACGAAAGGAAGATGGCTTTTGAGGATGATAATGAACCGTCGACTACAACATCTGTGTTGGCGAGAAAGTAAGATGATAACTATTTAGACGTTCTTTTTATTCTAAAACTATTTAATAATGATGTTTTTAATTCTATTTTTTTATTAAATAAAATGACTAGTTTTGCTTATTTGTGCGATGTTTCTGATGATTTCACTGTGCATAATCATGATCATGACTCGTTCATATTTGACATTAATTCAACTGATGCCATTCCATTTAATCTCAAAACTTTGGAGAACCCAAAGGAAATCTTGATAGCATCTAATGTAACTCCTTAGGAGAGATTAAAATTTGAGAGAATTTTAGGAAAATATGAAAAAGTTTTTGCTTGGACCTACGAAGACATGCCAGGAGATGATCGTGAAGTCTCTGAACATGCCATCCCGACATACCCCAATCATGGAACAGTCAAGCAGAAGTTCAGAAGACTTAGGCCAGAATGGCCAGAAAATTTGACATTAATTCAACTGATGCCATTCCATTTAATCTCGAAACTTTGGAGAACCCAAAGGAAATCTTGATAGCATCTAATGTAACTCCTGAGGAGAGATTAAAATTTGAGAGAATTTTAAGAAAATATGAAAAAGTTTTTGCTTGGACCTACGAAGACATGCCAAGAGATGATCGTGAAGTCTCTGAACACGCCATCCCGACATACGCCAATCATGGAACAGTCAAGCAGAAGCTCAGAAGACTTAGGCCAGAATGGCCAGAAAAGGTTAAATAAGGGATTCACAAACAAATCGAGGCCAAATCTCTTATCGACGTTCAACACCCGACTTTTTTGGTCAGCATCATCCTAATAATCGAGAAGAGCGAAAAAGTATTAGGATTTGAACAAAGCTTATTCAATAAAAATTCCAACAAAAAAAGAAAAGAAGAAATTGATATGTAGATATGGCAAAGTTCATTGAGAAGAATTTGATGTGGTCTGCCACATCACATTGTGTATGATAACGGGGTGCAATTTATGGCTAAAACCAAGAAGGTACACTAGAAGTATGGCTTTGAGTATCACAAGTCTTCTTCATATCGCCCGCAAGCTGATGGGGTAGTCGAAGCGGCTATAAAAACGTCAATAAGATCCTGGCTAAAATGGTGCAGAACTACAAAAATTGGGCAGAGAAGTTGCCTTTTGCACTTTGGGGCTAGAGAACCACCGTCAGAACCTCTACAGGAGCCATGCCTTATTACTTGGTATATGGGACAGCAATAGTGTTGGCTGTTGAAGTAGAGCTCAAGTCTTCAAGGGTAGTCATGGAAGCTCAAATCCCAAAAAATAGTTAGGCGCAACAACGATTGCATCAGCTAAACATATTACATGAGAATAGGCTGCGAGCTTACTATCACAATCAAGTCTATTAGAAAAGGCTTCCTAGGTCATTCAAGAAGAAAGTTAGAAGGCAATCACTGAAAGAGGGAGATTTAGTCTTCAAGCACATGTGACTAGGTATTCCGAACATACGGAGTAAATTCAAGCCAACATGGGAAAGTCCTTTTGTTCTTAAGAGATTATTATCCAAAGGAGCAACGATTCTGGCAGACAGTGATGGTAACGAGTTCAAAGAACCGGTCAACATTGATAGAATCATGGGGTTCCGTGGCTAAAGACTAAAATCAAAAGAAGAAAATAAAAGCCCAGCCGGTCGAAAACCAAAAAAAGGCAGCCTTACTAAAAATGGGCGCCTCGTTAGGGTGAAAACCGAATAAAGGCATCCTAAGGAAAAATTAGAGGCTCGAGAGAAAATGTCCACTCAAGAAAATCCGAGAGGGCTGATTGGAGACAGGAGTTTGATGCTTACGAGATCCACTCTGAGATTAAACATGAGTTTTGCATTTTGAATCTATATTAGATAATGATCATGTATAGAGAAATCATACTGAAATGTACACAATCTTTGCAAATACATAAAATAAAGGCAATTCAACTCATATGTTCATTATTTTCTAGTTCTTTTATAAAAAGAGAAACATCGTTCATTATTTAATGCATCTAATCTAAATAACTATGCTCTGCTACTACTCTCGCCGGCCAGATGCCTAAGTCGATGGGTCCTATTATCAACTGCGGGGGCTAAGCACCCACCTCTTATACGCACTAGTGGAAGTAGAGGAGTGATCCCCAATAGATGGTATAATAGCCTTCACCGATAGCTGTGCCCAGAGGCTATGGTATCTGGAGGAAAGCCGAGGAAAAAGGGCCATTTTGAAAGATAGAGAATGCCTCACTACATCTTGAATCCCTCCGAACTATTGAGCATAGCGGGCGATAATGTAGAAGGTAGGCTCATAGAGCACACACAATGGGACACATCCTGAAGAACCATCCAGAGTCATAGCAGAAATAGGGAGCCAAGGACACATGAAGCTGATGTCCTTATTTGCCACCTCACCCAATCTGGCAATACCGTTGTCGGGAGAGGCGAAGGAATACAACCGCTGCCCAGGGAGAAAATTCCTCAATGAATAACTACTGATCACCCTAGGAGATGGCTTTGATAGTAGCTTTAGCTTTTCTTGCAACCATACTTGAAAGACAGGAGTAAAAAAAAAAATTAGGGGACCGCTAGAGATTAAAACTGTAATCGGCTCTCTAAGCAAAAGTTAGGCCAAAGAACAGGGTGAAAACCTGAAAATAGATAGTCTGTCCTACAAGAAAAAAAAATGAAATGAATAAAAGCTATTATAGTGGGTTGGGTTTATTCCAGGCAAAAAATTAGGCATAGGGTTATCTGAAAATCCCCAAAGGGATGCATTTCCCGCAAAAGAAAAGCTAGTGTGAAAATCCACAAGGAAAGCACTACCTTCATAAATGACTTCCAATACTTGAAGCAATAAGGCAGTCTGAATAACCTCCCTTCAGGCAAACAGTACAGAATGCAGGACACGAGTCAGAGTCCTGGGGGCAAAATACTGTACAGTTCATAGCAAAAGGCACATGCTCTTCATTGACTAGGGGGTAAAGATGCACACCGGACAATTCCTAAGCCAAGATGTCTTCTAGATCCCTGAGGGCATCAGACAATATGAGCAGTACCCTCAATGAATCCCTTAACCACCTAGGATGGGGTCTATCCATTTTTGCATGTCACGTGCATCCCGCGTGTACAATCTTTTGCATATCTTTGCATAACTTTACACGTGTATAGCCTTTCACGATGGCCACATGCATTCACACATGCATGAACTTTGTCTATATCCTACATATGCAATTCTTCATGAACATTTCATGTACATAATTTTTGTATACATGTAACACGTAATTCTTTACACATATTTAGCATGCATATCACAAGTACATATCACATGCATTTAATCCTTTACATGTATAGTTGTGTACACATAATTTTTGTACATTAATCCTTTGCATGTGTTTCATGTATATAGCTTTGTGTATATATTTCACACACATAATTCCATATGCACACACAATCTTTTGTATACATTGTTGTGTACCTAACTCTAAGTGAACGGTCCAAATGGACCTCATGCACAAAGATGATCTAAGAGATGGACTCAGCTCAACATTGTCGGCCACTGCATTTGGAATAAAATCTTATAGGACTGTACAGAGGAGGAACACCCAGAAGAACAAGCGTATTTGGGCACACTATGCTGAGGGCAATACAAATCTATAGAATAGAAGACTTTTTGAGAAGCTGGATTGCCTACACGTACCTTGGTTGCTAGCAATAAGGTACAACTTCAACTCAACGGCGACACTCATCCATGCTAGATAATCAGATCAAGACAAAGTCCTCACAAAAAAGGAATCCTGTGGATTCGTGCCTAAGAGGACATTTAAAAGAGCAAACCTATCCACGCACATCATGCTGGGGGCAATCAGGTAAGTTTCTTTATCATAAAATGTAAAGGTTGGAAAAAACACTTGAAATGTAAGGTTCACCAAAATGCAGATTCAAAATCCATCCAAAAATGGCAAAAATGTAGAATGTACCTAAGGTGTAAATTCACATGAAAATAATTGTCTCAACTATAAAGATTAAAAAAAATCACAAAAAAAAAAAAATCAAGACCAAAATTCTCCAAAGAAACACTGAAAATCCTAAAATCTATTCACCTGCATGCAAGCATCGAAATGCCAAATCCAGTTTCCTCTCAGGAGGCTCAAAATCTAAGTCTCCAAGTGAGTGTCTGAGCCTTTCAGTCAGCATCTAAGCCTCTCAGTGAGCAATCTAAGCCTCTCAATGAGCGTCTAAGTCTCTTAATGAGCATTTAAGCCTCTCAGTGAACATATATTTTCAAAGTCACCATGCGAGCACAAACCCCTCTTAAGAGGCATGCAGGTCTTTTCAAAAAGGAGGCTCTGGTTAGAGATGATGAGGGATCGATATCTAGTATATCACAGTCGGTAGGGGATCTCCAAGCGTATGACATCTGCACTTGGCAAGAAGATGATATCCGCACTTCAAAAGTCTATAAATGACTTGGTGTAATCAGGAGGATGATGTCCACACTTGGGAAGTCTAGGAAATGACTCAATGCAATCAAGAGGATGATATCCGCACTTTGGAAGTCTAGAAAATGACTCAGTGCAATCCAAGAGGACGACATTCGTATTTCATAAATCGTTCTCCATGGAACAACCAACCGTCCTTCAGCGAACACTCGTTTGACATTGACCCAACAGGTATGTATTGCCACAAGTACGCATCTCATTCCTATGCCCTGCACATTTGTTTTGCCCATTTTTGTAGGAAAAAAGGTTCAGGATGAGCACCGATAAAGATGACAATAAATCAGTTACCATGCCAACCCGATGGTGGTTAGCAGTCAGATACCATGCCGACCCGATGTTAGTTAGCAGCCAGATACTATGTCGACATGATGGTGGTTAGCAATAAGATGCCTTACAGACCGAATAGAGGTTAGAGAGGATATGCCGTGCAGGTCGGAAGGTGGCCAGTAAGACAAATGCAGTATGTCAAATCACATGCCTCGCAGACCGAATGGGGGTTAGCAAGGATATGCCTTACAGGACGGATGGTGGCCAGCAAGAGAAATGCGGTATATCAAATCAAATGCCTTACAGACTGGATGGGGGTTAGCAAGGGTATGCCGTGCAGGCCGAATGGTGGCCAACAAGATAAATGTGGTATATCAAATGAGTTATAGTAAAATACACTACAGCTCAACAGCAGCGATCAGATGCCTTACTTATCGGATAGGGGTTAGCAAGGACATGCCGTGCAGGCCGGATGGTGGTCAGCAAAATGATTGTAAATGAGTCATAGTAGAATACACTGCAGCTCAACGACAATGATTAAATGCCTTGCAGATCGGATGGGGGTTAGAAAGGACATGCCGTGCAAGCCGGACGGTGGTCAGCAAAATGATTGCAAATGATTTGTAGTAGAATACACTGCAGCTCAATGGCAGTGATTAGATGCCTTGCAAATCGGACAGGGGTTAGCAAGGACATGCCATATAGACCGAATGGTGGTCAGCAAAACGATTGCAAAGGGGTCATAGTAGAATATACTATAGCTCAACGGCAGCGATCATATGCCATGCAAATCGGATGGTGGTTAGCAAGGACATGCCGTGCAGGCTGAATGGTGGTCAGCAAAACGATTGCAAAGGGGTCGTGGTAGAATACACTACAACTCAGCGGTGACAAGCCACAAACTTCAACACAACAAAAGGTAAGGACTACCTCAAGTACGCACTTCTTTCCTTCTCCTCTTAATTTTGGCTCATCTAGGCACTAGTGCACTAGTTTTCCCAAAATTGCGGGCAACTGTAGGCACAGGATCCTAAAGCAGTCCAAACCAGAGTTACCCAATGATAAAATTAAAGCTTGTTCGGAGGCAAAAAGGTTAGAAGTGATGATTTCTTTTTTAAGTTTGCTTTTTAGAGATAAAAAAATAAAAATTTTAAAAAATAAAAATAAAAAAGGGAAGTTTGGAAATTATAGTGTTTTAGTCAAACTTATTTTAAAAAACTAAAAAATAAAAATAAAAATTCGGGCGTTTGTGGCAGCCAGTGCACGAGGGTTGGCCTCCCTAGTGTGCTAAGCAGGTGCCAGCGCGCACGCGCTAGCGCTAGGGAGGATGCCTAAGCACAGCGCGCGGGTGGGGGCATCACTCACCTGCGTACGAGGTGTCGGTCTCCCCTAGTCTGCTGAAATGCATTTTTCGCCCAAATTTCGTGATTTTTTTAGTTTTTTTATTTTTTATTAGTTTTTTCTTGGATTTTTAATGATAATTCCCATTTTTGAACCCAAATAAAGGGAAATTTGATAAAAATTCCATTTCTTTCCTTAATTAATTAGGTTTTCACAAAAAATTATATAAATAGAAAAATATAGAAAGAGAAAAATGGCGAATTCTTTTAGGTTAAAAAAAATTTCTTTTCTTCTCTTCTTCTTCAAGGAAAATCTCTCTACAATTTCTTTTTGAGTTTTCTTCTTCAAATAAATTTCTTAAGGTTTCAAAATTCAATTTCTAATCAATAATCATTCTTGAGACAAAGAAAATATTTTTTTTGTTCTTGAGAATTTTTCTTTTCTTCCATTATTTTTTTAAGCAATAATTTTTCTTGAGACAAAGGAAATAATTTTTTGTTCTTGAGAATTTTTTACTTTTCTTTAATCAATAATCTTTCTTGAGACGAAGAAAATAATTCTTTGTTCTTGAGAATTTGTATCTTCTTCCATCATTTTTTCAGCAAATTTTCTTTCTTTGAATAAAACTTCAATTTTATTATTTTTAATTCTAATTTTGTGGATCAAAGTAAGGAAATCAATCACATTTTTCCCTCAATCGAATCAGAATTCTAAAGGTAAATATTTTGTGCTCGATCCCTTATTTTTATTTTCTTTTATTTTTTTTTTGTTCATAGTTAATTAGTCACCATGTAGATCTTGCATATTTATTTATTTTATGTTGTCTTATTCATAGATTTAATATTCTCTAATGTTTTTTTATTTTTTATATGATTGTTCAATTTTTCTTTTATTTATTATTATTATTATTATTATTATTATTATTATTGTTATTATTATTATCGTTATTAGTATTGTTATTTATTATTATTATTATTATTATTATTATTATCATCATCGTTATTATTATTATTATTATTATTATTATTATTATTATTATTATTATTATTATTATCATTATTATTATTATTATTATTATTATTATTATTATTATTATTATTATTATTATTATTATTATTATTATTATTATTTTTATTATTATTATTATTGTTGTTGTTGTTGTTATTATTGTTGTTGTTGTTGCTATTTTTCATATTTTTATGTATTAATTTATTAATATGTTAATTTATTTATTTCAATCATGTCATTTAATTTATTTGTCACTCATAATGCATTTTTATTTATTTATTTTAATTTATTATTTATTATTTTATGTGTTTAATTAATTTTCTTGATTTAATTTCTAACATCAATTTTATTTCTATTTGTTTTTTATTCCAATACTTATTTTCCTTACTTAGGTGTTCTCGTGAGCAAATAGGGAGATCCAGGAGGCTCATTTGGTTTGACTTATTATTTTTATTATTTGTATTATTTTATTTATTTGGCTTTTTATTTATTTCGTCATGTAATTTTGATAATAAGATTATTTGTTTTATGCACGTTTAAATTAAAAATCACAAAAGTATTTTTATAAATAAATTAGGTTTTTCTAATAAAATAGGACCAATGTCCTAGTTTTCCTCCAAACAAAATTGTCACTTTAAAAATTATTTTTTGTAAGCATATATACGAGGACCAATGTCCTCATCGCTAATGATTATTCCATTTTCTGCATGATTTATGCATCTTTATTAGGGGTTGTATTTCACCCCTAGTTTTATTGTAATTTATTGTATTTTTATTAACTTTATTTACCACTTCCACTACGTGATTGATCCGTGCTTTAATTATTGCATTAAACAGTATGAGAAAATGAATGAAATTTTAACTCTAAAACTCAATAATAATTTAATCATGGTATGAATAAATGAAAAGTCCCGAACCCTCTTTGGTCTTAGGCTCACTGAGGTTAGACGAACAATTCCAATGTTCTATTGGGATGGGAACTCCAAAATATCTCTTGCTGCCTGAGATAGACCTATGTATGTCATCTTAGACTCGACGGTGTTAGATGAACTATCTCGATGTACTATTGGGATAGGAATTCCAAAATACTCGTTGTTGCCCAAAATAGATGCATGCGTTTGTCTTAGGCTCTCTAAGACTAAATGAACTTTTCAATATTTTATTGGGTGGTGACTCCAAAACACCTCCTTGTTGCCCAAAATAGATGCCCTTGCAATTTTTTACAAGTTCTAAGAACCTCTCTTGAACGCTCTAAAAGCGGGTCTTCAGAGCCTCCAAGGTTCGGCGTGCATCACACTACCGGATTGATACTAGGTGAAAAACAGTAAAAATAAATAAAAGTAATCAAATAAGGGTTAATGTGTAAAAAGAAGGAAAGCAGAATAAATTATAATAAATTATAAAGTTTTAGGGACTAAATGGTAAAAATGTAATTAATTTAGCCATTAGGACTAAATAAAAGAAAATAGAATTTAATTGGTAAAAATATTGAATCATTATTTATTTGAGGACTAAATTGTAATTTGCCATAAAAATAATAAATTAAGGATTAAATGGTAATTTGTAGGTTAAATAATGGTTTAATGAAGGAATTAGGTTAAATAATGGCATTTTGGTAAATAAAATCAATAGAAAGGTAAAATCATAACTAAATGAAAGTTTAAGGACTAAGTTATAAATTGACCCTAAGGTGTTAAAATTAAGGATTTAAATGTAATGGATTATTAATGTAAGGATTCAATGGTTAATCAAGTAAATAATTTTATGACTAAATAAATAAATAAAATTAGTAATATTAAATAGTAATAACAAAATAATAATGATTATAGTGTATATATATATATATATATATATATATATATATATATATTAATTACTTGAGAATTATAAATAATTTAAACCACAGCGTATGAAAGGAATTAAATGTACATAATATAGTGTGTTTGATATAGAATTCGGAGTTTTAAGCAATTTAATTCTATTTGAGTATAAAATTAAGATTAGTGGAAATCTTTGGATTTGTAACCACTACTGGGTATAGTTAATGCTCAACACGTAATTTTCTGTTAACTGCGTGTAGGTATGGACTAGGAGTTGGAGCAAGCATATGTCATTTTGGGAGCTGTCTTGGACAAAGATTATGCAAGTACATTTTGTAGGTTTAAGTTGTTGGCATGTATATGTAAATTTATATGAATGATATAAATTATGATTTTGTATTTAAAGTATGTATATGGACATTAAAACTTAGTGGATGTTAAGAGACTGCGTGTGATGGATGGATGGTGTGGAAATGATTTATATTATTGTTATTGGACAGTTATAGGTCTTCGGCCAGCAAGGTTATATGGTTTTAATTTAAATGAGTTGATGTATAAAAAGAAAATCAATGTAAGGTACTTAAATGATAAAAGTGAAAAATTTATCTGTAATTACATCAATAAACTAAGCCGGTAATTAATAATCCCATGAGTCGCATAGTGACCGACAGGACAACTTGCACGTATGTTAATATAGTAGTATATAAGGGTGTCACGCTATGTGTCATTCATGCATCATCCTAACATCTTGATTTTTGCAGCCATTATAGATTCATCCAGGTGGTTTAGGGGCTCCGACGCCCGCCTTATTAGAGGACTTTGGATTGAACAGCAAGCATTAGAATCAGAGTCTAGATCAGAATCAAGTTTCATTGATAAAGATTTGGAATCCTTACCAGAATACTTGCAAGCATTAGAAATGGCTGATTCATCACAACAGACTGGTGCCCTGACTTCACAAGAGCTAAATAGGAGATTTGACAATTTTGAAAGAAGGATGACGGCCATGATTAGTGAAAGGTTTACTTCCATGGCACTTACTCTTAGAGTGCAGCTTATATTACCTACTGTTAACGAAGTTAAACCGGCCACGGTTAGGGAGGCTTCTATACCAATGGCTACAGTACCTCCATATTTTACTAATCCGAGAGGCAAGTCACCACTTGTTTCGCCAGTCAAGCAAGGAAGAGGCAAGAGGCCTACTCTAGACAATGACTTTATGCTTGAAAAGGATGGACGTCCAATGGTGATGTAGGCGTTGAAAAGCAAAGCGGTAGGGGCAGACTATGATTTAGAGTCAGGCTCGAGTCCGTGCCTAAGAGACACATCAGATAGATCTTTGGTATGGTTGTATTATTAAGATCACTTATAGCCAACGGTATTTCCAATCTCTCAAGTCTGGAAAAAAGGCTAGGTGATCTTAAAAAATAAATTATAAAAGCTGAGCTAGCAACCACCCTGGCTACTCTCAACCATGGAGATCTAGGTAAGAGGTTTGATAATACTGGAAAGAAGATTATTGCTGGATCTAAAAGTTTAGGGACTAGTTGCTATGATGATCAACAAGCGTGCAAAAACTCAAAATGTGGCGGCAACAGTAGCACTCGAAAGACAAGGGAAATATTAGCTGTTGAAAGTAGCTCAGAGGCATTATTCCAATCTGGGTAAGCCTTTGTCTTGGGTTCTTGAACGATTGGTTAAAGAAGGAAAACTACAACTCTGAGATAGTGTGAGAGCCTACTTAGACATCTAAGTTGAGGATAAATAGGCATGCCTATAGAGAGTCTGATGCAACTGCTACTTTCATGACACTACATGTCATTCTGTAGAGACTTATGTCTCATACTTCTTACGGGAATACCCGTCCTCACATTTTTGTTTTCGGCGATTCTGATATGCTTTACCCTTTGGGGTCCTGATATGTTTTACTTCGTCCAGGAAGTCCTAATATTTCTCCTACTTATCCACACCCTTAGGAAAGCAAGCCAAGTAAAGGAAACATGTGAAGAACACCGACTATGATATGAATCTCTGAAATATGATTTGACTATCGGTAAATAATATAATCTTTAATATCACATAATGTCTTAACATCTAAATTAATGAGAAATATATGGATGCATAAGATTCTAACCTACAAGATAAGTATTTTCTTACTTATATAATTTGTTAATGGTTTTAAATAAATTTGATATCTATGTAAGGTGAATGCCATACTTTGAATGGTCACTGAAGGTAGTCACATGCAAACTCCTATGAATATGTGTATATATATATAGTCTGAACCAGTTTTGGCTTGTCCATTGCTGAGAGTTGAATATTTGTCTATGACTAATATTCTAAGAAGATAAACTTGATGTTAGTTTGATAGTAAGGTAAGATTAATACCAGGACTTTAGTATAATTTAGACGATTAAGGTAAGAAATAATGAATTTGCATAACCTGCTATATAGTTAATTAACATGTTTTAGTATAAATTATGGTATGCATGTGGAAATGAACAAAGTAAATGAATCAAAAAAAAAAGAAAAACATAATAGGACTTCAGCAAGTGAGTTCATAGACCTATATATATTTATAAGTGTGTGTGTGTGTGTGTGTGTATTTTGGTAATGTAAGGAAGTAAAAAGGCAAAATTGTTCAATGAATCTAATGATAAATGTACATGTATATGCACTTTGATTGAGAATTATTCCCTCAGCTATACTTGCTTTTAGTTGTTAATAGATTGAAATATTATTTATTTCATTATTTTTGAACCTATATGCTTGTTCGACGGCTACTGTGAGTGGTTGTCCAAATTTATTTGTTCCCCACTAAGCTTAAAGCTTAGCACCGATTTTCAATACGTGTATGTACAATCTCGGCATTTCTTGAGGGTCAGTCGCAGGAGTCCAGGCCAACACAGGGTTAGGCAGAAGTCTTTTATGTAATGCTCCCTGAGATAGAAAATTTTATGGAAGAGATTTGTATTTTACATTATCTGATTTATACAAATAACAATAATAGCTCTCCTGTAATGGAATATGTAACAGCCCAATTTATACCCCAGTAGGATTTGTGGCATTTTGATAAGTATGAGGATATGTATTAATAAGAGATGACACATTAGAATGAGTACTTGGCTTAGCAAATAATTTGTGTGGAGGTTTGGACAAGTCATGGAATAAGTGGTCTGAGTGAGGGTTCTGTTGAGAGCGCAAAAGAACACTCTAGCGAAATTTTGATAAAAATTTGATTTATAGTGCAGTTGAGGACCCAATTGCATAAATAAAATTGTTTAAGTGACTAAAGTGTTATTGGGCTAAATATTATTAGAGGGTTGGACTTGCAATTGCATGGTTTAATGGACTTAAGAAATTAGATTTGCAGATGGGCTTAACTAGGACTAATGTGGCTGTGGGCTTAGTTAATATTAGGATGGTTTAGTGGGCTCAAGGCTGGAAGTCCATTAGAGGGACAGCTTTGTAGTGGAGCCCATGATCTATTACTATAAATGCCACATAGGATTGTGCATGAGGGAGAGAGAATGTGTCAAATAAGATGATGCATGTTGGAGAGAGAGTGGTTGGGATTGGTTGCATGTGGGCGGCAGCTTTCTCTTCTTCTTTCATTTTTCTGTCTTCCTCCTCTCTCCCAAAACGTCTCCTCTTCCATCTTTCTTTCATTTTCTGTATTTCCTGCTCGTATTTTACTTCATTCTTTCACTCTCTCTTAGTTTATCAAGTGGAAATTTCTGCTGTAGTTGAGAGGTACATGTGTTCATCTTAGAAGGTAAGTAAGTCATCCTAACCGAAATCCTTTCTCTTCCATCTTCTTTTTTTTGTGTTTGGAAATGAGATTCTGATTCTTGTTCTCCATTTCTAGAAATATGGGTCTTGGTTGGAGTGGTAGAACTTAAGAGGGACAAAGAGAAGGCCAAAATTTATGAGCTGAGCACCAAGTGAATTTGGCATGGAGCTAAGGAGAAGAGGTTTGGGAACTAAATTGCTTTGTGTGTGTTAAATGATTGTTTGTGTACTAAAAGTGTGTAAATTATATTATGTGAAGTGTTGAGTTGATGAAATGAACATGTTGGTTTATGATGCATATCATGAGTTTGAGTAACCTAAGATTTAACCCTAATTTTGAATGAACTATGAATTGTTGTGCTTATTCTAACAAATGAACTTTGCTAAGAAAGTGTATGTGTTGTTATGTGCATAAATGAGTTAGGGAAGTGTATTATGTGTGTGATGATAAAATAATACAAAATAGGTTAGTTTGTAGTTAATGAGCTGGAAGTGAAAAACTGGGTTGAGGTTTATTTGACCTACCTTAATTATAAGTGTTATAATTTGAGTTAAATGACTGTAAAAATGAATGAGGATGAAGGGATTAGGTTCCTTTAATATGTTTCTATAATGGTCTTAGAAATGATCATGCTAAATTGAGGGCTTTAAAATTAGTAAAAATGAATTGAAGTGTAGCTAATTCTGTAGGAGGGCCTTTCGAAGCATGTTAAGTTCCTTTGGCCATAACTCCTTGAGTTTTAATTAAATTTAGAAGAGAATTATGTCTAACGCAAGTTAACATATATATGAATTAATTATTAGAAGATCATATTGGTTAAAAATGTCATTAAAGTTGAATTTAGAAGTCATATGCATGAAGTAGGAAAAATGTGCATGTAGGGTGAGTTTCTGTGTAGGTCTCTCTTGACCTTTAGTGACTATTTACCAATAGATCGAGTTTTAATGCTCCAAATAGGTTTTTTCAAATTGCATCTGAAACATAACATCCACACCTAAAACATTCTAAGAATAAGGTTGAGCAAATTATGGCTCTAAATGTCCCAAAAAGTGTCCAAACCATAGGTATTCCTATTCTGGCGGGTTCATCAGAACAGTATACGTTGTTTTGGTCATATCTGACGATTTAGATGTCTAAATGACCTGAAACATGTCCCATTTGAAACATAACATCCTAGGGAACAATTTTTAAGAGGAGACTTTGCCTAAAAATGAGTTTTAGATGTTAGTTTAGGCGATGCAAGTTTAAGGTGTAAAGTAGTCTCGTAGATGGTAGCTACTGTCGTGAGCGCGACAGAGATCGTCATGTGAAGGATTTTATTTTCATTTCAGATCCCATGGTTGGCATGAATCAATTCCCCACCTTTACCCTCAACAAATTTGTATATTTTTATGTGTTTTTCTTCACGAATTGAACCCGTACTACACCGAAACTTTCAAGGGTCTATCCAATGCATGTTTAGGATTGTTAAATGATTATAAGAATAGATATCACTAGGATAATACACATGAATATGATTAAGACCAGTAGTAGACCAATGAACTAATAATGTATGATTATATGAAATAGAATTTGGTTAAGTTAAATGACATTTAAGATTATGATGCCTTAATCTACATGAGCGTGTGTAGTATGAACAAGTACGCAAAATTATAAGTTGAGATTAACTTATACACATGTTAAGGATAATAAATGGAATGAGGAATGGGGTTGCTTAATGAGGGTATGAACCATATATAAATGTGTAATGAGGTTGGATTATATATAAGGAAATATGGGTATGATTGAATGAATGAGATGTATGAAAGTGTGGAAATATGTTCAATGAATGTGTGATTGAGAAATGTTATTTTGATGTGTATTTCTGGTTAAGCATGAGTTAGATGGTCCAATTGAAAGGCATGAATCTATATTGCATGTATTGATGAATTGATTGAATGATGATGACTTGCATTGTCTTAGTATTATGTTTGAATGTTTAAGATTGAATTGGGTTTAGACATGTAAATAAATGAATTGATAATAGATCATATTGGCTTATAATGGGTTTGGAAGAGACCATAAGAGTTGCATGTGGAAGGGGTGAAAATGGGTCATGAGAAGTGAAGGTTTGAGAATGAGAATCCCTTTCCTGTCGCGAGCGCGATAGAAGCTTTATGTCGAGTTTGTCAAGACCGCGATAGGGGTCGCGAGCGCGACACTCTTGTATACTTAAGATGACTTCTTTAATGCCAAAAATGTATTCGATCAATATGTATGAATGATGAATAAACATGTATACGATTAGTATGCGATTATGTGTGCATATGAATGTATATATGAGATTGATCTTGGGTATGTGTATATATACATATCTATATGTGTGCAATCTTATGCAATTGCCATGATAAAGTAATTGTGATGTGAACTGTAATGCATGTGAACAATAGGATGAGGAATGATTGATTGATATTATAATGTTATACTTGCTATAACAATGAGAATAACCGGATTAATAAGTTAGCCTACGAGTCAAGTAGTGGACAGATAGGCATGCCTATAGGGTTTAAGTGTTGTAGCCCAATGCGTCCGATTCCTCCGGAATCACAATGGGAATTGAATCCTTATTGGATTCTTCAATGCGAAATTATTGATTATGTTGATATTTCTGTACCTTAGTGTACCAATACGAATGTGAGGTATCCACTGATACCAATGTGAATATTGTACCCTTTGGGTACCAATGCGATACCCGTTATCTGCATCTTTGAGTTGCAGGCAAGGTTAAAATAAATATGTGAACTAATTTAGTGATGTGAAATTATGTGAAAACTATTGTGTGCAATTGAAATGAGCATGTGAAAGCCATGAGATGGTGTAACAGAAAGGTGATTGTCATACTATGATTTGTATTTGGATTATCTACATATATGTGCATTTGTTGATTCTAAAATATGGATATTTTATGATTCTTTTATTATGGCGATGAAATATCTTTATGTTAATAATTAAGAGATTATAATCTTGTGTATCTACATATGAATAAGCTCGTTGTGAGTTCAATGCGAAATATGTACACTAATGCAATAAAATAATATGGATGAATTATGACTAGTTAATACTGGAATACAGAATATGTACATACCTGATTCATGAGAATTGTTAAGCTGAACTCATCATTATTTTGCTAGTAACATGATATATCTTGTACATGAATAATCTTATGTATATGCATATGGATAGGAATGCAACGTGCATGTGAAGAATAAGTGATATTATGAATTTTAATTTGTTTGAGTATGAAGCATGAAAGATGCTATAAACCTTATTGTACTTGTAACATGCCTAATGAGTATACTTGAATATTATGTTATTGTATATTGTATTCTGTTCCCCACTAAGCGTTATTGCTTAGCATGGATGTTTAATCCATGCAGGTATCTGAAGATAGTGTTTTAGAAGACAGTCTTGCATCACCAACGGCCAACACATTAGGAACCGTTGTAAATATAGAACATTTGTAATATTATAAGATGTGTAACTATAGTTAGTTATGTGTAGGGGACTAAGTTTTTGTATATGAAGAGAGTTGTATTTTGTAAAGTGAATAATAAATAAAGACTATAAGTGTTTTGTAATTGTAACGCATGGATTTTCAGAATAAAATTGAGTGTTGTTTTGACAGAAAAATTTATTAACCATAAGTTTTATGTGAATGTTAACTCGTGTTGTTGTGTGTGACACTCCACAGCCATCGCAGTAAAGTTCTACAGGTGTTTAGGGGGTGTTACAGAATATATATAATATTTTGTAACTTTTAAATTGTGTGTATGAATCAGAATATAGGAAATAGAGTTTAAAGAGCTATTAAAATGTAACATGTTATGTATTAAGGATTTATGATATTCATGTGCTTGTGTTATTTTTTGCAAGGTTTACGAGTACAAGACATATGTGACGCGCGCCAGACCCCGCAGGCCGCCCCTTTGACCGCTCGCTTGAGGGCGATCGGGCAATTGAGGATCCATTGGCAACTTGTAAAGGTATTTACAGGTGCGTCTATTTTGGGCAACAAGGAGGTTTCATGGAGTCGCTACCCAATAAAACATTGGGAAAGTTTCTCTCGCCTCAGAGAGCCTAAGACAGCGCATGTTTCCATTTTGGACCAACCAAAAAGGGTCTTGGAGGATGAACATCTCTCCCTTGGAGCCTAGGATTTATTAATTAAGTCTTTGAAAAGGACACAAGAGGTATCTTGGAGGTTCCAATGAGTGATCGGAAAGACCTCTCACCTCGTTGAGCCCAAAGACCAGAGCTGGGTTTACCTTGATTAACTTTACGATTAGATTTTGAGTTTATTAACTTGCGCTCTCTCCACACAATGCAATTTAATTTAAAGCGCACTTATTCACATCAAAAGCGTTAATAAATAAATAAAACAAAGACAAAAATAAACATTCTAAAATAAATTACAATAATACTAGGAGTGGAATACAACTCCCATTGTAAAAATGCGAGGTATACATAAAACGGGGAATCCATTTATTTTGAGGACTTTGGTCCTCACATGTACTTATTATAAAAGAAACTAAATTTTTATTGTGATGCTTTTATTGGATGGCAATTAGGACATTGGATCCTTGAGTTAAAAAAGAAAATCCCAATTTTATTTACTATAAAATATTTATCGATTTTTATTTAACGTGGAATAAGACAATTCATTGTGAGCACAAAATAATCAATAAAAACGAATAAATAAATTATTACATAAGCAAATAAATAGATAAATAAATAAATAACAATTAAATAAATAAATAAAGGGTAAAGAGGTAAACCAAATGGAGTCTCCTGTGGCAAAACTCCTCTTAAGCTCCAAATTATCCCTAAGGCATAAAAATAATCTCACAAAAATAATCAATAAATGTTAATAAAAAAACAAACATTAATAAATATTAACGGAAATGAGGGTTAGAATTCTGAACTAAAATAATAAGAATAAAACTATTGATAAAAGACAGAAGAGAAAGGATTTATAAAGAAATAGAGATAAAAAAATAGAAAGGAAATGAAGAAAAAAGGTTTTGAGAATTGCAAACAGATCCCAGGGATGGCCCTAACAAATGACAGACGAGCATCTCTAAAAGCAACCGAAGGGTTGGCATGTCGTCGTTCATTTGAGAGACGGGCTTATCCATGGGGTGACCGACGGGCAGTAACGCGTCACATACGCGCCGTCGCTCAAACGAGCAACGAGCGTCGGTGGCCTTATGACCTGTCGATCGCTACTATTCTTCAAGAAAAACAGTAAAAACCAAATTTTCTCAAATAGAATAATTTTTCAACACAAAAAGTCCAAAAAAAACAAAATAATTAAAATAAACTAAATGAAATATGTGTCCAGAATATTTACCCTCGGATTTTACCTTTTAGGTTGGATTCTGGATGATTCGAGTCCCGCACGCTTCACGAGAAAATGGGTAAAAATCAAGAAAAGAAGGGTTTGGAGTTTTCTTTCTTGATTTTCACGAAATGCACAAATGTTGGAATCAAAATTCTTAGAAACTAATCAGTTTTAGCTCCTTCGAATTAATTTTGATTCACAAAATTAAAAATAAAATGGAGAAATCTTGAGATGAAAGAAAGAATGCTAGGAAATGTGTTTTTAGGTAAAAAATTGCAAATTCGTCCAACTATCCAGCCAACCCCCAAAACAGGTGAAAAATAGGTTTTTATAGGCCTCGAAATACCGACGGACGTCTGAAGCCACAGACGGGCGTCGGTTGAATCCATTTCCCAATAGAAAATCGGATTTAACCGGCGGTCTTCGGAGTACTATAGACGGGCGTCGGGGCTCTCCATTGAGAGACGGTCATTCCGTGACTGACGGGATGGCCGCCTGCGGAGGTAAACTTACTTTTTTACCCTAAAATTCCCAATTCTCTTTTCCTCTTTGTTTGTAATACAGAAAACATATTTCTCGTGAATCTAGAGGGCCAAAAATCTCTGAATCTCAACCGTTCATTTGGACTCGGGCATCGATTTCTTCATCGGGTAATCTCTGATCCAGACTAACTCGGGACAGGGTGCTTACAGTTGCCCCCAATTTTGGGGAAACTAGTGCGCAAGTGCCTAGATGAGCCAAAATTCAGAGAAAAAGGAAAACAGAAGGAAGAATAGCGTACCTGAAGCAATCCTTACCTTTCGTGTTTCTTGCTGGGTAAACCTTGTCTCGGTCTGCTCAGCGGATAGTGATGGATGTCCCTGCCGATCTCATATCGACCTGCAAGGGGTTGATAAGGTGTAGCATTCTCTAGCTACAACCTTGCTGTGAAGAGCAGTGTTCTCTAACTGCAACTTCAGTTGCCTTACTGACCTCGTCTCGGTCTGCATGGCCTTCCGCTAGCCTCGTCTCGGCCTACACGAGGGATGTGAGACGCAGCACTCTTTGACTGCAATCCCTGTCACACCCCAAATTGGCCCTAGTCGGGATTAGCATGCGAAGTCGGGATCGAAAGGATATTTCAGTAATTTGAGTATGAGAATTTGGATAATAAGGACTTAATGGTAATTAATTAATTAAGTGTGTTAAGAAGAGAAGTGCTAGTGTGTGTTTGTGGTGTATGGAAGTAGGATATGAGTGGTTTTGGAAATGATTGGGTGTGACTCAAGTATGGTGCTTTGATTTGGAAAGTTTGAGTGGATTTTATGGTCCAATTGAGTGCTGCCAAGTGGACTGTTAGGTGGGCATTGAAAGAAGAAAAAAGAAGAAGTAAGAGGAAGAGAGAAGAGGGAACACAGATTTTTGGTTTGGCTTTCCCGTCCCCTCCTCTCACGCCCTCCCTTCTTCTTCTCTTCTCCTTTCTTGCTTCTCCTTTCTTTCTCATTTGGCTTGGGTTGTGTTTGGCTTGAAGTGAGGCTGCTTTGAAGAGGTAAGTTGGTTTAAGGTTTTCTACATGCTCCTGTTCTTCTTCATCTTCCTGGTTTTGTCTTCAATTAGGGTTTGAACTAAGGAATTGTGGGTTTTGTTGTGCAAGCTTTGGATTGTATGAAGAAGCAAAGTAAAGGCAAGGAAAGGATTGAGGACTGATCTTGAAGCTGATTTTGGGTCGTCATTTCCAGGTTTGGAAGTGTTTTGAATGCATGCAATGTTTGGAAGCTTCTGTGTTCTTCAATTTCAGCATGTCTCCGCCCTATTCTCACTAGGCTTGTAAATGTGTTTGCATTATCTAATTTCTGGAATTTGTTATGTTTTGAAATGTGTATATGCATGATTATGTGGGTAAATGTGTTAGTAATGCATGAATAGGATTAAAGTGGAAGTACTGTGTTTGGGTTTTGAATTTACTGTTATTTGTTAGGGTTTATGTTCTTGAAGGAATTAAATGTGTCTATGCATGATTTTGGTTGATTTGATTGTTGAATTAAGTTGCAATTATCTTGTTTATGTTGTTTGGGACATCGATTGAAAGGTAAGATGAGTTTTGTTGGTGTTTTGAATTAGACTGAAAATGGTTTTTATCGAGTTCTTTGAATTTCTGGAAAACAATGGAAATCTGCATGTTTGCGATAGCGGGGAAGAAGAAGGAAGCGGCTCACGCGACGTGAGCTATGCTCACGTGACATGAGCCATGCTCACGCTAGGTGAGCAATGCTCACACTACGTGAGCTATGCTCACGCGGCGTGAGCAATTGCTCACGCGGCGTGAGCTATGCTCACGCGGCGTGAGCATTGCTCACAAGGCGTGAGCTATGCTCACGCGACGTGAGCAACGCTCACGCGACGTGAGCAACCTTCACGTGACGTGAAGGTTGCTCAGGTCTCCCGACTCTTCTATTTTGCTTCTGTTTTTCTTTCCCCAAGCGACCAGTTTTTATAAAATGATTTCCAAACGCTTTTTAATGGTATTTTCCTTTACTGTGTGCTATATTACCTTGCTGATATGATTGATTATTCCAATTTATTTGGTATTAATAATATGTTATCTATGATAAGTTATATGTGGTATTTTGGAATAAGTTTTGGATTACAGTGATCCTGTTAAATGATTGTGGGATTTCAACGGTATGGTTTGGACTGTGATATGCTTATTGTTGTGATATGTATTGCACGTCATATTTTGAATGCGAAGGAATTATGAAGGCTGACTTTCTGATTGTTTAGTCCCAAACACGTTCTGTCTTAATGTGAATTAGGTTATGCATATCTTTAGTCTGTTTCTTCTTTCAGAATAATTTGCCATGCTTAGGATTATGCTGTAACTTTCCCCGATTATGATGATGCGTCCTTGGTCATTAGCATAATATGATTCCACATGTGTTCCTAACATGCTTTAGTATGATGAGTATTGCTAAATTATGATTGATGGAATTTTCACATGCTCCAGAATATGACTTGTATGAGGTATGATTGAAATTATGCTATGCTATATTTATTTGAATAATATGGTTAATGTCTGAATGCATTGTTATGCTTTAGCTTTGGAACTCATTGTGTTATGTTAAATGTAATTTGGATTATGCATGATTTATACTTAGTTATCTTCACCTAGCGCATGATTAGGATTTTGTATTGATAATCATTGGCAAGATAATGTTTCTATACCTAATTCTTGTCATGCTTTAGAACATTGTTTAATGTTAAAAGGTGTTGACTGTATTATGTTTTGCAATGAGAATTGTATGATATATAACCAACTTTATGAGCATATTTACATGTCTATCATTCTCTAGTTTATGCATGATGTATATATATTTATGCGTTATGCGATTCTAAGAGTGAATGGTTTTATGCATGACCTGCGAGAGTCAGTCTAGTGGATAGTTAGGCATGCCTAATAGAGTCTGTTAGCTGCAGCCCATAGTTCTGTTTGGACCCCGATCAAGTCCCCGTTTGGTTCCTCACGAACCCTTTTCTGTATTGGATCTTGCTTAAGGTCCCTTTTGAAAATATCTGTGAAAGTTAAAGTATAATGGTTTAATCGATTCGTACCCGTAGCGTACTGTCTGTAATCGGCTCGTACCCGGAAAGTACTGTCTGTACACTCGTTATCCACTACCTAGAGTCAGCAGGTGTTCTTTGAATGGTTATTTGAACTGCTCTGATCTGATTTGGCTATAAATGGATTATCTGAATAAGTATATTGATGTAATGTATACCGGATTATTTCTGAATGAATATGATTATGAAACACTAATTGTATGGCTTTCTTATATGAGCAGGTTTATAGGGAGTATGTTTTAGCCTTTGCATATTGTCCTTGTTACTTTGAAATAACTAGCAGAATGTGATATCCGTTTGAGCATGATAAGGATTCCAGGAATCAGTTTATATGTACATAAACGTGACTTTGGGTTCTAGAATGTATGTCTGTATTCTATAAGTATGATTTTATGTCTAACATGATTATCCGTACTTGTCATATAATTTGTTATAAGTTTCTGAATGCTTTGAAATGATTCGATTGATGTATTTAAGTATGTGACTTAAGCGTGGTTTTGTTATATAGTAGCATGTGAACCGAAGCAGTTGTGATGGTAAGTATGTGATGATTACTGTACTTTCTGCATGATGATGACATGAATGTAATGCTAAGTGGTTATGCCTTCAGTCTCCGCTAACAGAGTGTTTATGCATGATGCTTAATAGATATTAGAGTTGCGCAGCGGTATTGTGATGCTCTAAATGTTGTACCTTGGATTTTTGACTAGCGTGTGTGTTTAGTATGTCAAAGTGCGTTGTTTAGCCAGCATTCTCAACATGATGATTGGGTTCTCAGTTCAGGCATGGGTACTTAGTTATGTCAATTGCATGTGTAAAACTTATGTGACTCCGCACGGTAAGATGCTGATATTTGTTACCATTATAGGTTTATGAATGTATTATAGTATGTAGTTCTGCATGATGATCCTTGTATCGTGTATTGTTTTATGTCTGATTTGGCCTATTCTAGACATGAGTATATGTTATGGATGTGAGTTATCAAATGAATGCCTTTACTATGCCAGCATGATCATATTTGTTCTGAATATCCGCATTGTTATTTGAATGTGTTATGCCTCGGCGACCATTGTGAATGGCCGTCCATAATCTGGTGTGTTCTCCCCACTAAGCGTTTATCGCTTAGCACGGATTTCCTTTCCGTGCAGGTGGCAGGTTTGGTTCTGTTCGAGTCGCGCTTCTGCAGGGTCGGACACGTAGGAGTTAGAAGTCCTGTATTTTGTTCAGCTTCTGTATTTCAGCTTTTGTAATTCTGTAGTATTGTATATGTAATTAATTATGTTTTGATTTTGAGTTTTCTTTTGGGAATGTAATAGTTAGTATGTTTTTATGTTTAGTTATTCCTTTGTTTTATTATTTCGCTTATGCTTCCGTTGAATGGTCATATGTATGCCTCTGTGTATGCTTCAGCTTAGTGTCTGCGTGTGCGTAAGTTATTGCATGATCAATCCGTGCCTGCAGGTAAGGTAAGTTTTTAATTAATCCGTATTTTCGTATGTATGTTATGTATGAATGTATGCTTCCATATTGTGCATGTGTATATCTGTATGTGTGAGCATCGGGTAGCGCGCCCGTCGGCGTCCTTCCAACGGGGACGGCGATGGGGGTGTTACAATCCCAGTTGCAAGATGCAGTGTTATTTAACCGTAGTCCCGCTGCGACGTATTTTATCGCTGATGCCCTATTGACCTCATCTCGGTCTGTATGGCCTTCCGCTAGCCTCGTCTCAGCCTGCACGGGGAATGTGAGATGCAGCACTCTCTGACTGCAATCCCAGTGTGAAGAGCAGTGTTCTCTAACTGCAACTTCAATTGTGAGATGCGGTGTACTCTCTGATCATAAAAGGGACCACGTTGTCTAAGAAGCAGAAGGTGGAATACTTTTGTCTGAGTCTGACCGCTCATGCCATCGACTGGTATCATAGTCTCGATCGTCGGACTAAAGAAGATTGGGATCTGCTCACGGAGGAGTTCTTGAGATAGTATGATTGCAACACCAGGATGGAGGTGACTCTTAAAGATCTTGAATTGCTCCAGCAGAAGGCCGGGGAATCTTTCCATGATTATCTCACCCGCTGGCAAAACCGAGTAATGGAAATGCGGAAAAAGCCAGACACCCAAGACCAGATCCGTCTGTTTATCAAGAACGCAAGCCCGTACTTGAAGGATGGTTTGAAGATGAAAGCGTTGAAGGACTGGGAGTCTCTCAAGGACATAGCCATTAAAGCGGAGGGAGAGTTCTTGGCTCGAAAAGCTAACAATGATAATTTTGCGAGGAGAGCTAATACCGGTCAAGGAACTAGTAGGCCAGCAGGTCCCAGTGGTAGCACCAGAAGAACAGTTGAGGTGTTTGCTACTGACGCAACCACCTAGAGGAAGTTTTCAAACTTAGGAAGACCACTATCTTGGGTCTTGAGAAGGTTGATGAAGGAAGGAAAGTTGCAGCCTTTGGCT
The DNA here is from genome assembly GCA_947683425.1 of Excoecaria cochinchinensis. Lineage (NCBI taxonomy): Eukaryota > Viridiplantae > Streptophyta > Magnoliopsida > Malpighiales > Euphorbiaceae > Excoecaria > Excoecaria cochinchinensis. Next base: position 2,924,562 of record CANTUQ010000038.1, read on the forward strand.
CCTAGGCCTGCTATGACGCAAGGGAAGCCTGGTCATAAGGACAATGAATATTGTGCATTTCATCAACACTCAGGCCATCTAACAGACAAGTGTAAGGCGCTGAGGCACTCTATTCAAGATCTGATTGATAGCAAACAAATTTCTGACCCTGAGAAGAGGGAGTCTGAGAAGAAGCCTGGTTATAACAACGTGCCGCTATCTATATGGGAGCAGGAGTATTGCTGCTGCTTGTCCCGAGGATAGAGAGGAGAAAGCAGTAGTGGCGACCCTTAATTATTGGTCAAGCAGCAAGAGCGGTGGAGAAGCCGAAGAGGACGGAGAGATAAACCCTGATTTATGGAGATCTGATGAGGATGAAGAAGAGATAGGGGCTGTGACGAGAAGTGGGAGAGTGGTCCTTGAGATTACGAGGCTACCTGAGCCAGCGTAGCCATCAATAGAAAAAGAGCCAGAGGAGAACCAGATTGTTAAGCAGTTGAAGAAGACTGCAGCTCAAAAATCCATCTGGGATCTCTTGAGACAGTCCCCTTCTCATAGGCAGAAGGTAGTAGAGGCTTTGGTTGAGACCACTGTTGCCACCACAATTTCCCCATCAGAGCTTTTGGGTCTAGTTAAATGAGGATCGGAGGAGAGATTGGTTTGTTCTGATGCCGACCTACCGGTCGAAGGCTGCAATCATAACCGACCCCTATACATCAAAGCACAGATTAACGATAAGCACACCGCTTGCGTTATGGTGGATGATGGGTCTTCTATCAATGTGTGCCCTCTGATAGCTCTTCAGGCTTTTGGTTTAAGTGAGGATATGCTCAGTGGATCAGATCTGACTATCACAGCCTATGAGAATTTAAGGAGGTAAGCCTCGGGAACATTCAAGACCCAGGTCAAGACAGGACCCATTGAGGTGAAAGTAGAATTTGTGGTTCTGCCCATTCCAGCTAACTTCGCAGCCCTGCTCGGGAGACCTTGGTTTCACAGGCTAGGAGGAGTGCCATCTACGCTGCATCAAATGATAAAGTTCCCACATGAAGGGGAGGTGGTGACTATCAAGGCAGCCAGGGAGAATCAGGTCTCAGCACTTGAAATTGCTAATCAGCCATTTAGTGGCTTCCACGTGTCCATGATAAGAGAAGAGCATGGGTCAGTGGATAACCCAGTTGTGGTTAATATGATGAAAAAGATGCACTATCTCCCTGGGGCTGGTTTGGGTAGAAACTCTCAAGGGCTGCAGACTGCGATCACCACTCGGGGTCAGAAGAATCGAAAGGGTCTGGGGTACAGAGGCAGTTTTGGCAAGAAGAAGACGATGGATAAGATCCCTTATATTTCAGAAAGCTTTGCACCAGCATCCTCAGTGTGCGCTTATACCGGTGAAGATGAGCCGCAGTGGGTAAGTGGGAGGATTGTCCCTGGATTTGAGATCTTTAACGATGTATTTGACTGGGATGTCGGGTTTATCAAGACCGCTGAGAACTTCTGGGATGAAGAGGTCATGACTCAGTACATTACTTGGGACAGATGCAAGCCTGAAGAGGTTGTCACCGAGAAGATGTTAGCTACCACGCTGAAAGGGAAAGAGAAGATGGCAGAAATAGAACTGAAGATGGGGGATTTGAAGATTTCCTCAGACGTACCTGAAGGGCCCCTGCTGAATCAAGAAGCCCATGGGCAAGCTGCAACAGCATCAACCTCTGGAGTGGCAGAAGAAGACTCTAGCTTAGACTGTCTTTTTATTCCAAAACTTTTTTATGATGTAAATGACAATTATAATATTATCAATAAGGCAAATGATTTCTCTTACTTGTGCGATGTTTCCAATGATTTCAACATGCATGAACATGATCATATTCCATCAATTTTTGACATCGATTCCACTGATACAATGCCTTTTAATCTCGGAACCTCGGAAAATCCAAAAGAAATTCTAATAGCATCAAATATAACTCCTGATGAGAGAAAAAATTTTGAGAGAATAATAAGAAAACATGAAAAAGTCTTTGCCTGGACCTATGAGGACATGCCAGGGATCGACCGAGACGTAGCAGAACATGCTATCCCGACTTATCCAGACTATAAGCCTGTGAAACAGAAGTTAAGAAGGCTCAGGCCAAAATGGGTAGACAAGGTCAAGGAGTAGATTCGGCAATAGATTGAGGCCAAATTTCTTGTTGAAGTGCAGTATCCTACATGGTTGGCAAATGTGGTCCCTATAGCGAAGAAGAACGGGAAGGTCAGGGTGTGTGTGGATTATTGAGATCTGAACAAGGCCTGCCCTAAAGATGATTTTCCACTACCACACATCGATGTGTTGATAGACAGTGCCGCCAACTGCGCGATGTACAGCTTTAGAGATAGTTATGTGGGCTACAACCAGATCCTAAACAAGATAGCTGACCGGGTTAAGACCGATTTCATCACAGTGTGGAGGACCTATGCTTACCGAGTCATGCCTTTTGGCCTGAAAAATGCAGGGGCCACATACCAGAGGATGGCAACCAAGATTCTAAGCGACCTGATCCACAAGGAGGTAGAGGTGTATGTCGATGACATGATGGTCAAGTCAGCCACCCGAGAGGGACACTTTGAAGCCCTAGAGAAGTTCTTCACCAGGATTGATAAGTACAATCTGCGGCTTAACCCCAAGAAGTGCATTTTCGGAGTGGCTTCAGGAAAACTATTGGGACATGTCGTCAGCCAGAGGGGAATAGAGATTGACCTAGACAAGGTGAAAGCCATCAGAGAGATGCCCGTGCCACAAAAGGAAAAGGATGGAAGGAGCTTCCTGGGCAAGCTGCAGTACGTCAGTCGATTCATTGCCAAGCTCACCTCAATATACGAGCCCATTTTTAAACTGCTCAGAAAGAATCAACCTGTGGTCTGGAATGAAGACTGCCAGAAAGCCTTTGACAGCATCAGGGAATATCTATTGAATCCGCTAGTGCTAAGGCTGCCACAACCGATCAAACCGCTTATCCTATATCTGGCAGTGGAGGGCAGTTCTGTGGGCGCTATGATGACTCAAGAGGATGAATTTAGGGTGGAATTCACAATTTATTACCTCAGCAAGAAATTTCTGGCTTATGAGATTAAATATACTGAAGTAGAGAAAATCTGCCTCGCAGTGATTTGGGCATCAAAGAAACTGAGACATTACTTCCACTCATATAAAGTTCAGGTAGTGGCCAAACAGAACCCGTTAAGATATTTGCAAGAAGCGCCTTCTTTGCTTGGTAAGATGGGGAGGTGGCTGCTTTTGCTACAGGAGTTTGATGTTGAATACATCACTCGCAAAACTATTAAGGGGCGAGCAGTAGCTGAATTTCTTGCTGAGCATCCTATTCAAGGAGACACTCCCGAGTTCACCTTTCCGGATGAGAGCATAGTCACGATTTCTGTCCAAGGATGGCAGTTACACTTCGACGGGGCAGTCAATAACAAGGGGGCCGGAGTCGGAATCATTTTGACAACCCCAGATAACGAGAAGCTCCCCCTAGCCAAGAAGCTGAGGTACAAAGCAACCAACAATGAAGCCGAATACGAAGCATGCACTTTCGGGTTGGAAGCTCTAGCTGCATTGGAAGCAAAGAATGTAGAAGTCTTTGGTGACTCATCCTTGGTGATTAACTAAATCCGAGGTGAGCGGGCTGTAAAAGAAGAACGGCTGGTACCCTATGTCGAATATTTGAAAGAGGTATGTGGGCAGTTTGAAACCTGCACTTTCCACTTCGTGCCGAGGGATGAGAATCGTTTAGCTGATGCGTTGGCAACCTTAGTGTCAATGTGGGATAATCCTGAAGGAGTAGCTATGAACCCAGTGCTGATTTCGAGTTCTGAGAAGCCCAACTTTGAGATCAAGCCTGTAATGGAAGTAGAAGTGGCGGATGGGAAACCATGGTACTTTGACATTATGAATTATTTGGAAAATAATAAGTTTCCGGAGGAAGCTACTGAGAAAGACCAGAGGATGATCCAAAAGCTATGTACTCAATTCATATACTTGGAAGGGGTGTTGTACAAACAACAGTCAGACGGGATTCAGCTCAGGTGCTTAAATGAAAAAGAAGCCCGCAAAGTAATGGAAGAGACCCATGCAGGTGTTTGTGGGGCTCACATGAACGGTTTGACCCTGGCTAAGAAGATCATGAGACAAGGCTTCTATTGGCTTACGATAGACAATGACTGCTCGAAATATGTCAAACAATGCCAGTTGTGCCAACAATACGCAGACTTGAGACACCTACCAGTATCAGAGCTACACAACCTGACATCACCTTGGCCTTTCGCTGCTTGGAGGATAGATATCATTGGAGAGATTTGCCCTACAGCATCCAATGGGCACAGATACATCATAGTCGCAATTGACTATTTTACCAAATGGGTAGAGGTGAAATCCTTCAAAAAGATTGACGCAAGGGATATGACCAAGTTCATAGAGAGAAATTTGATCTGCAGATATGGCCTCCCTCACCACATAGTGTCTGACAACGGGGTACAGTTCATGGGGGAAACCAGGAAGCTCCTCGAGAAGTATGGCGTCGAACACCATAAATCCTCTCCCTACCGACCACAAGCAAATGGAGCAGTAGAGGCCGCTAATAAAAATATGAAGAAGATCCTATCCAAGATGGTCCAAACCTACAAAGACTGGGCTGAAAAGCTACCCTTCGCCCTATGGGGATATAGAACAACGGTAAGGACATCTACGGGCGCTACACCATTTTCCCTGGTATACGGGACGGAAGCAGTATTGCCAATTGAGATAGAGCTCAAGTCGCTGAGAGTGGTCATGGAAGCCCAAATTCCGGAGACCGAATGGGCACGACAGAGGCTACAGCACTTAAAGTTACTGGACGAGAGTAGGCTGAGAGCTTATTATCATAATCAGATTTACCATAAGAGATTGGCCAGGACTTTCGGGAAGAAGGTGAGAAAGCATCCGCTGAAAGAAGGGGACTTGGTGTTCAAGCAGATGAGGCTAGGCATACCAGATATCAGAGGGAAATTCAGACCAACCTAGGAGGGGCCGTATATCCTTAAAAAGCTGTTGTTTAAAGGAGCTGCAATTTTATCGGATAGTGATGGAAATGAATTCAAAGAACCGATCAATGTCGATAGACTCAAAAGGTTCCATGGCTAAAGACCAAAATAAAAAGAAGAGAATAAAATGCCCTGCAGGTCGAAAACAGAAAAAAGACGGCCGTGCTAAAATTGGGTGCCTCGATAGGGTGAAAATCGAAAAAAGGCATCCTGTGCAAAAATTAGAGGCATGAGAGAAAATGTCCGATCGTGAAAACCCGAGAGGGCCGATTGGTAACAGGAGTTGATGCTGTTAAAATTTGGTTTCATGTATTAATAGGGCGTACGCGGTTGAGTAAATGTCAAAACTGATCATGTATGCTGAAATTATATGGAAATGTACACAATTTCGTGAAATAGAATGAATATTATTCTTTTCATTTCAGTCATTTTCTAGTTCTGCATTAAAGAGAAATGTAACGCTAAAAGAAATACATATGTAAGCTAAGCTAAGTCCTACTGCTGCTCTCGCCGACCAGATGCTTGAGCCCTCGTGTTCTATTATCAGATGCTGGACTAAGGATCCATTTCTTGTACTCGCTGGTTGAAGCCATAGAATGATCGCCGAACCTCAGAATAACAGTCTTCACTGGTAGTTTGCTCCACAGCTCATGATATCTTGAGGCGAACGTAGCCGAAAGAGCTCCTCCCCGGAAAGATAAGGGAACCCTCACCACATCTTGGGTCATCCCGAGCTGATGCGTACATCGAGAGGTGATGCAGAAGGTGGCTCGACGGAGCCCACAGAGGGGAACACACCCCGATGGCCCATCAATGACAACATGAGACAGTAAGAGCCAGGCAGACATAAAACTGATATCATTATCTGATAGCTCGCCAAATCTGATGATGCCTTCCCCAGCAGTGGTGCACTCGCACAGTCGTCGACGCAGGAGGAAATGGCTCGGCAAATACTGTGGAATAACTCGAGGAGGTGGCTCGGACAGCATCCTCAGTTTCTCTTGCAGCCAAATCTAAAAAAAAAAAGAAAAAAGAAAAAAGAAAAAAAAAAGAAAAGAGAAAAATAAAAAAAAAAAAGAAAAAAAGCCGCTGGAGTAAGTAGGGTTTACTTCAGGCAAAAATAAGGCATAGGGTTGTATGAAAATCCAAAAGGACGCACCTCCCACTAAGAAAAGCTAGTGTGAAAATCCATAAGGGACGCACTACCTTTAAAATAATGACGTACCTGGAGCAATAAGGGGCTGCCAGTAAAGGTAGTGGTGGATCCAGAGCTCACAGCGTCCAAGCCCAGATGGTCTCAGCCAGGATAAGTGGGAAGGGTGATGATCCCCGATGAAAGTCGCTCAGAACTCCGAACAGGCGAGGATCACCTGTAAAACCCCCTGGAACGACAGTGAGGAAGTTCATCATGCAAAACAGAAATACGGTGCTTACCCGGTAAGTGGGGATGTCAGTGAACTGATCCAGAGCCTCGATCAGTGGCCCCAGAGCAAAGGAAGAGCCCGGAGAAATCAGCCGGACGGCCTCAAAAGAAAGTATGTCGAGATCCATAGCTATGTCCCAAGTCTGGAGTAGGCCGCAACGGGGGACGCAAGGTAGAGCGTTAAGAGGGAACCAGGCTCCAAGAATGGCAGCTAACTCTTCGGGCAGGGTGCACAGTTCCTGGTAAGTGAACCGGAAGACGTGAAACCGGGGGTTCCAGAAGTGGGTCGCCGCCAAAAGAAGGTTCTGATCAACTTTGACCCGGCACAGGTATTTTAGCCCAGACAGAGAGGAAAGGGCGCCTTTTTCCCAAGTGTGCTTGTCATCTAAGATACGGTGCATTCTTTGGATTAGAGAGGAAGACATTCTGAGGAGAATAAAGGGCTCAAGATGTTGGGAAAATGAAGAGACACGAGAAGAGCAAAATTTTGGAAGAATTTATAGAAAGGCGTCACCGACGGCCTACCCGTCTTCCCCAAGAGACGGCCCACCCGTTGGTAAAGGTCCACCTGCCAGATGCATATGTCAGCATTGCATTCATCACGCGTATTAATTCGCATTTATTGAGGTACAGACGGCCAGCCCGTCGGTCGCTCCTACAGACGCCCAGCCCGTCAGTCACGAAACTCTATATAAGGGCGAGTGACAGACGGACCAGCGGCGCTGTCACTTTCACTCTTCCTCTCAAAAATGGTTCTTTAAGCTTTTTTTTCTGCTTTTTCAAGCCTTCTTTCTCATTTTTCTTGCAATTTCTTCATCTTTTCGCGTTCTCCACTCACCGGACGCTTGGACATTCATATTTCTTCAGTTTTTCTACACTTTTCGCGACTACAAGTAAGTAAAATAATTACTTTACTCTTTAATTTAATTTATTTCTTCTTCTTTTAGCCTTAAAAATAGTTATGACTCTTTAGGTGCTTTAAATATCTAGGGAGAATGCTGCCTTCTTTTTTATTATTTTATTTCTATTTATTTTTTTTTAGTGCAATCCAAGCTTTTGCATGATCACATAAATAGAATTTTGCTATACCTTTGCCGCCTTAGAAATAGGCTTTTTAGCGCATTATTTTGTGTTGTTGAGGCCTGAGGCCATTATTTTTATGTTGTTGGGGACACACTCTTGCCGGGGTGCATCCCATTTACATACATATATTGTTGTTGAGGTCTGAGACCTGTTTTAATGCCTTTTTATGCAGGAGGTTGGACACACCCTTGCCGGGGTGCTGCCCAATTTTTTATTATCATTTTATTCTAAAATTGAATATTTTTGTGTAGAATGCATGCCTTGGGGTCTAGAAAGCCCATTTTTTATTTTCATTCACTTTAAACATTTCCATGCCGATTGCATGTTCCTTCTGCTTTTGATATGTACAAAGCATGCTGGGCAACATGGCTTGACAGGGTGTTCGCCCATTTTCATTTATTATTTTTTTACCTTGTATTCGGGCCGCTATTGACCGGGTGAGGCCGCCTAAATGGGCTTTCACCTAGAAAACGAGCCTAATAATGCCTGTTTTGTCAAAATTTTCACCATCTACTACTTTTTTGCAGGATGCCTCCTAGACGCAGAGCACCGCAGGCCCAGCCCGAGGTCGTGGTTCCGAGTTGGATGGACAATGAGTCAGCTCAGAGATATAGAGCGTTGGCTCAGGTAGAGATTCGGGCTAGCCGCTTCGTGTCCCGGCCATTCCTAGAGGCCCTCGGGATGGCCCCAGAGTTTGATATGCTTGTCGAGGGCGCCGGATGGACCGAGTTCCTTAAGCACGCTTTCCAGACTTTTCCCGAGGCTACCCGTCAGGTGCTAGCTACCCTACGATATGGCAGTTTTCAGAGGTCAGATACGGAGCCAAGGGTGGTCCAGTTCTGTTTCGATGGCCAGCATTACAGTATTACCAGGCAGAGATTCACGCAGGCCATGGGGCTACCCACAGAGGAGGGGGTCGAGATCCCACGGTGAGCGGTGAGACACGCCCACTAGGCGGCCATTGCCTTACCGGGAGTGCTGTATGATCATGATACAGCGAAGAGCACCGTACTGGTGTCTCAGGCACTCCGGTACCTGCACAGAGTGCTATCCAGTTCGTACCTTGGTCGAGCTGGTAATCCAGGGTCGCTCAACGCAGCCGAGATCTAGAGCCTCTGGGCTATGGTGGCAGGCCAGCGCCTCAACATTAGCCATGAGATTTTGGCTAACTTGGTCAGAGTTGGCAGAGGGCTGACACCGGTGGTGATAGTGGGAGGAGTCATCACCCGTCTGCTCTTGGGATTAGGAGTCACTCCAGACAGGTTGAGAGGACCCTTGGATGAGGGGATACATGTGGATGCCGCTGCCACAGTGCAGATGGGGATGATCTCGCCGATATCAGGGCAGGCAGAGGCGTACAGAGTACTGTCCATCCACGAGACCAGGCGGATGTTCTCCCTTCCACCTTTGGGCCCAAACCCGGAGCAGCCAGAACCAGAGCCAGAGCAGCAGCCTCCTCACCCAGAGCCAGAGCCACAGCAGTAGCCTCCTCACCCAGAGCCAGAGCCGCACCCTCCTCAGCCTCCTCAGCCTCCCCAGCCTCAGCCTCAGACTGTGTCGTCGCCACCACAGCAGGAGCAGCCCAGGACTCCGTCGGATTTCGACATGGAGTTCATTATGAATGAGCTCTTCACCGCTTCATCGACATCCAGAGCGCTGACTCCTGTCCCATCTCCGGGTATCAGGGTACAGACGACTACCCACGGCCCCCCTGAGAGGTATCATCCATATTTTTGAGGCGACCCAGGGGCATCCACCTCCACGGCACCGTCGCCAGAGCCACCACAACAGCAGCCGGCGCAGCCTGACTTCTCTCAGCTCCTCACGTCCATGTTCACAGCCTTAGAGTGGCGACAAGATGAGAGAGACAGATCTATGCACGAGAGGTTAGACCGCCAGCAGGCTGCTATTCAGGAGCAGTCCCAGCTGATAGAGTGGTTAGCTCAGGAGCAGGCCGGTTACATCGAGCACACAGCGTGAGAGTAGGCTCGAGTCGTAGAGGCCTTCAGAGATGGGCAGTTGAGGCTGATAGAGCAGATTGCTTAGGGTCAGAGGGAGCTTAGGCAGCAGCTCGCTCATGATTTGAGAGCGTCTTAGGACCAGGCGTCTCAGAGGGTTGATATGACCCTACAGATGATCGATGAGTCACTCGACTCTCTGAGATCCCGGGTCCAGGCGAAAAAGGGGATCCTCCCACCCTTGTCTCAGACCATGAGGGAGTTCAGGGAGCAGACAAAGCAGCCCCTAGAGAATATGAGGAGGGCCGCCAGCGAGCAGACCATTTAGATGAGCCAAGCGTTCAAGAAGTTAGGAGGCACAGTATCAGAGACCTTAGGGTTCATGAGGACTTGCACTCAGCCCTTCTTGGATGGCTATGCTCAGATCCGGTTCAGGCAGACCCACAATGCTGGAGCAGGACCCTCTACAGCTCAGCCTCCACCTCTGGCACAGCCAGCTCCGCCTCCACCTCTGCCAGGGATAGTGCACATATCAGATGACGAGGATCCTGATGAGGAGCCCTCCGACTATCCGCCTCTCTGATATTCAGGGAGTCATGTTTTTGTATTTTTGCACATTTTTACTTTGTATATACATTGTACGAAAAATAGATGTTTCTAGTGAAAACTTTTGTTTTCAGTTCTTTTGCATTTATGCAGTTATTTATGATTCATTCATATTACAGATGAATTTGCTAATATTCCAGAATAAGAAAAACAAAAAAAATGATGAATGACAACTCAATAAAAGAATGTAAATGAAACATGGCGTGGCAGATAAAGCAAAATCACACCATTTATATACATGTTGAAAGATAACAACTCAAACATGAATTAACAAAACCTTTTATGATACAGGTACAGCGAAACATCGATTCGAACACAGGCATCGATTAAAAGTCCGAACAAGGGCGCCTAAGATTCATGTATTCTTGGAACGAGGAATCCAGCGAGGTCTCCTCCTTTTCACACCGAGATTGTAGCCAGAGAGTGCTGCATCTCATGGTTCACGCGGTAGCCAGAGAGCGCTACGCACCTTACAGATCGGATGGGGGTTAGCAAGGGAACTTCAGATCGAAGCTGTGGTTAGAAAAACACCGCTCTTCACATCGGGATTGTAGCCAGAGAGTGCTGCATCTCACGGTTCACGCGGCAGCCAGAGAGCGCTACGCACCTTGCAGATCGGATGGGGGTTAGCAAGGGAACTTCAGATCGAAGCTGTGGTTAGAAAAACACCGCTCTTCACATCGGGATTGTAGCCAGAGAGTGTTGCATCTCACGGTTCACGCGGCAGCCAGAGAGCGCTACACACCTTGCAGATCGGATGGGGGTTAGCAAGGGAACTTCAGATCGAAGCTGCAGTTAAAGAAACACTTCTCTTCACACCGAGTTTGCAGTCAGAGAGCGCTACATCTCCTTAACCCTGCGCAAGCCGAGACGAGGCTAGCAGAAGCAGAAGTTGCAGTTAAAGAAACACTGCTCTTCGTATGGAGATAGTAGCTAGAGAATGCTACGTCTCACCAACACCTGCAGGTCTAGACGAGACCGATAGGGACATCTTCGCATCGCCAAACAGACCGAGACGAGGTCTACCCGGCAAAAGGCACGGAAGGTAAGAACCGCCACAGGTATGCTTTCTTTCTTTCTGTCCCTTCTCTGAGTTTTGGCTCATCTAGGCGCTTGTGCACTAGTTTCCCCAAAACTGGGGGCAACTGTAAGCACCGTGTCCCGGAGCAGTCCAGATCAGAGATTACCCTATGATGAAATCAGTATCCGAGCCTGTATAAATGGTTTGGATTTGGAGGTTTTAGTCCCATGCTCCACGAGAAATGAGTCTTTTCACCTTTCATAGGCAGAGGGGGAGAAAACAGGGAATTTATGAGTCAAAAAGGTATATTTTCCTCCACAGACGGCCAGCCCGTCTGTGAGGGCCAGCCCATTGCTTAGGGTCACAGACGGCCTGTGGTATTTTCCGACGCCCGTCGAAATGCACAGCCTCTTTCGGAGCATGCCGCCTGATTTACCGGAGCACGCAACCTTTCTGACGCCCGTCGGTGGAAATGGCAGGGCTGTCGGATGAATCCTTATGTCAGAAGGATTCTTTCGACGCCCGTCTCCATACATCGACGCCCGTCAGTCGTGCTTGGCCTATAAAAGCTTCGGATTTTCTCTTAAAAAGGGTTCCAAAAATTTTTAAGAGGGGAAACTCTGCCAAAATTCAAGCACATTTTCTCTCTCTTCCAGCAAACACCCACATCAAGAAATTTCTTTTAATTAGAGGATCAAATCATTAAAAAGGAACTAAAACTAATTAGTTTTCTTTGAATTTTGATTCCAAAGTCAATCTTTCTGAAGGGTTAAGCAGGAAACAATCAATTTTCCTCTTTCCTGACCTTTTATTTTGTTTCTCGTGGAACGCGCGGGGCTCTAATCGACACAAGAATCTCACTTAAACATTATCTGAGGGTAAATATTCCGGACTCATTCTCCATATTATTTCATCTTTATTCTTTATATTTTGCTGTTCTTTTGGCTTTTTGCTTTCACTTTTCTTTATTTTGATCCTCTTTATCTCATTTTGTGATAAAAACCCCTTTTTGCATTGAAAAGAGAGTTTTTGTTGTTTACTTTCAGAGACAGTGGTGACGGACGGGTCATCTGTTTCACCGACGCCCGTCGATCACCCCACTCACAGACGCCCCCTCTCTTGAGTGAGCAACGGACATGTCGGTCACTTTGACTGACGCCCGTCGGTCACTCGGCAGAGGCCGTCGCTGGGTCCTGCCTCCACGTTTTCGAACCTTTTTCTATATCTTTCAAGTTCTTTTGACTTTATTTATGACGAGCTTTCCTATATTACCATCTTTTAACTTTCTGTGAGCATATATTGATTTCCTTGGATTATCCCGAGCTCGAGGGGCTATCTACCATACTTGGAGGATTTCGTCCGGTTTAGTTTTCTAACCTTCTTGGTCATTTCCTTTATTCGTTTATTCATTGATTGTTTTATGTACTTGATTATACCCTCTTTGCATCCCGTTAAATGTGAAAATTGATTAACGTTTTATATTTAATAAAGAGAGGTTTCATAAACATAAGGACCCAATGTCCTATTTTTGTCCAACAAAAATCATCACAATAAAAAAACATCCAATTTTAATAATGATGCGTGCGAGGACCAAAGTCCTCAAAATAAACAATGCCCCGATTCATGTATGTATCGCACATTTATAAAAGGGAGTTGTATTCTGCTCCTTGTATTACTGTAATTTATTGCTTTCACTATTTACTTGCCCATTTACGGCTTTCCAAATATGAATAAATGCGCCTTCAATCAATTGCATTGTGTGGAGAGAGAGCGAATTAATGATATTTAAAATTTGATCATAAAATAATCGAGGTAGAAATAGATGAGAAATCCCGAACCCAGCTCTTGTCTTTGGGCTCAAAGAGGCGAGAGGTTTACCCTCCAAAACACCTCTTGTGTCATGAGACTTTGGCGTTAATCCTAGGCTCCTTAGGGCGAGAGGTTCACCCTCCAAGACCCCTTTGGTTGGCCCAAAATGGATACTAAGCACAGTCTTAGGCTCTCCGAGGCGAGAGAAACTTTCCCAATGTTCTATTGGGTGGCGACTCCATGAAACCTCCTTGTTTCCCAACATAGACGCACTTGCGATTTATTGCAAGCTGTCAACGGACCCACAAATGCCCCGATCGCCCTCAAGCGGGCGGTCGCACGGGCAGCCGCGGGGATCCGGCGCGCGTCACACAAGGCCACTGCTCCCTAAAGCATCTCATATAGCGGACTCTAAGTGGTCTCGAACATACGCCTGAGCTTAAACAACCACTCCTCTGCCTGAACTGGAGTCAAAGGGTCACGACCATAAAAATCCTCCGCTCCTAATCTCTTAATCTGTTCGAAAATCGGCCTCCGTCGAGGTGGAGCTACTTGCTGTTCAGGACCCGAGGCTGCTGCTGAGATTGCAAAAACCGATAAAAATTCGCCATCATATTCATAAACTCAGGCTGCTGCTGAGGAGGAGGAGCAACCGGCGGAGTATCCTGATGCAGAGGCGACCTCGATCGACTAATACTAACAGATACGGCACTCTCAACATCGCTATCACGATGACCTTCATCTGAAGCCATACTCACAATCTAACACAAGGAGCAAGCATACATTAGTCTCACAAGACTATACTGTCCAAAAATTAATTGGAATGTACATGTACTTATACTATTCCTATTGACCCACTCCGATCTTAGAACCACCTAAACCGGCACCCTATACCCGTATGTGATACGGATACCGGATGCCACAGAACTGATGTAACACTCTAATACCTTACTATCCGATTAATTAACTGTTCATTATAATCCAGTTAATCTTAATTGAACTAATCAGATTTTTAAATAGACAATTAATTAAAATCGGTATATTTTTTTTTGAATAGTACCGTATGAATAGTATCGTATAAATAGACAATTTATTTAAGTCTATTAATAATTATTCAATTAATCAATAAACTTAATAATCCTATTTTAATTCATTATCAATTATGTCGATTGACCTATAACTGTCTAAGTTACTATTCATTTGATCGGCTTTCTTTTAAGTTGGAAATCTACATTTTTCTTTACCAATGGTATTAACTTAATTTCTACCAATTATTAGGCATGCCAAACACAAATACTAGTGACAGTTTTAATAATCTATTCAAACCTAAAACAATACTATAAGTCATATACATGCCAAAGTCTTAACGTACTTATTATTCCAAAATAACTTCTTCAAATCAGCTCTCAAAATATGTGAGGTATGCACTGCTCCAAAATCCTACGGAGTACCTACACGCAGTCAAATAAAATTATGTGTTGAACATTAAATATAACCAGTGGTGATTGCAATTCCAAAAATTTTCACTAAACTAATTTTCACATGCATAAATATTATGTAACAAATAATAATATTTAATATTCGTAAATAATAGCATTTAAATATTCAGAATTAAACATATTTAATTTAGTTACCAATTATTCATGCAATATTATATTTAATTATCTTTAAATCACATAATTAAGGCAATTACACAATTAATACACATAGATAATCTTATTTACCGTTTTATCCTTAACTTATGGTAATATTTCATTTATACCCTTAAACTTTTTTAAATTGACGAAAATACCCTTAGTTCATTTATTCTTCACCAAAATTACATTTATGCCATTAGTTCATTTTAAATTCACTAATATTACCATTATGCCACTAGTTTAATTATTTTCACTAATATTACAATTTTACCCTTAATTTACATGCCAATTTACGGTTTTACCCTCCAATTACCATTTTCATGCCAAATTACATATTTACCCCCAGAAAGTGGCAAATTTTCATATTTAACCATTTATTTACATTTTTACCCTTATTAACCATCCTTAACACACATAGGCACAAAATTACCATTTTGCCCTCATACTTTTTATACAATTCTATTTATGCCCTTTTTCCACATAAATATTATTTTAATCACATTTTAACCATTGTAATCTCATTTTTACAATTATGCCCCTGTAACACACTGGCAGACTCTGAATGCAGGATAAACGAGATGTGAACTCCAGAAGTTCACAGAAATACCAAAGGAGTCCGGTGGGACCACCACTGTCTTTAAATACAGTACAATACAATTTCAAGAAAGTGAAATAGGAACACCTTTGACCAGTGAAACAGTGAGACGCCATGCTCACACCCACAGTCTTATGTCCTTATGACATGCCAACATATCCTGAACTATACTTCACTACCAGTTCACTACATAGGGCAATATTATTTTATTTTCCACATTATTAATGTGACATACATACATTTCATGGCATATCATTATAATATCTCATTCTTTTTCATACCATTTCATCATTACACATGTGATTACCATCATTACACCATCACATGCCATGTAAACTCATCATTTCATCGTGATACACATGCATACATACATGCATTCGGCCCACATACCAATTTTTCTCCATTAATTCTTTTTATCAACTTTATCATTTATTTAGGCCAATTACATGTTGTATAACATCACCATACCATTAATTTCCATAAAAATACATCAAAATCATAACTTTACACATGACATACATTCGGCCATACATACATCACATACCTCATGATGTTTTCACATGCTTTAACACATACCATTCATTAGTTCACATGCCAAATACCATAGATCCATCATAAGCATGCATAAAATATCATTAAAACACATGAAAATTCCATGGTTTCCATTCGACCAAAGAAGTAACTTTTCACACAAAATTCTTTATTTTAATCATTTATACCATCATTTTTAACATCTCTAAGCATGAATATTATGTTATTTTCAATTAACATGCCTTAAACACATACTTAGTTAACAAATATAACCTAAAACACATAATAAGTCATGGAAATAAGTGGAATTTGCAATCACAAACCTCAAATCCTTGCCATACACTTCTCAATTATCCTTCTCCTTGCCTTTAGCTTGGCTAGAAGTTCCTTCTCCTAGTTGACATAATTTTGTCCAAACACAAAAATGAAGATTTCATCAAAGCTAAGCTTCCCTTCAACAAATAAACTTCATAAACATCTTAGTCACGTCCTAAAGTACCCTTAGGAGTCTTAAAACCAAATTAAAAACACCTAAACCACTTACCTCAATTTTACACCTAAACTTTCAAGTCCAGGTTTCACCCACTTTTACTCTTTTAAATGAAATTGTAAGACCACTAATGAATTCTAGAGGATCTGAATTATGTTAAAGAGGCTTGATTTTGAGGTGAAATGGAGGAAAGATAAAAGAAAACTTGTAAAAAAGTGAGGGATAGCAATTCGGCCAAATGAGGGAAGAGGGAGGGTGGCTGCCAAAAGGGAATCCAAGGGATTTCCAGAAAATATGATGTATTTATATGGGTCCAATTGAACCGATCCAGGTCCAACCAAAGTGGTCGAGCCGGTTTGGTCCAAATTTTAATTTTCGGGTCATTTTCACTGTTTTGGTGTAATTGAATGTTCCTGAACTCATTTTCACTCCCAATTAATTTCATCATTCTTAAAATATCAAAAATAGTCTCTCTACAAAATATCAGCTCAATCGAAGTCCGTTTGGGGTCCGGTTTACTTAAACCGATCCGATTCGATTCAGTTCGTTTTTACCGTAAAATACAATTCTAATGCTTTCAAAAATTCCTAAAATGATTATATACCTTTACACTTCTCCTAGTAGACTTTTCTAATCCACTCTAACCATTTATAAAAGTTTGGTCATAACTCAGTCAAACTTTGGTTCAACCGAACCGAACTAGAGGCAACTTCAAACTGACTTTCGGGGGCCTATTTAACCTCATTTTTATATCACATTATACCATTATTCTCCATTTAACATCACTTTCTAATGCTGAAATAAAATATTTTTGGGTACTGTTCACCCTAAAGTCACTATTTATGGGACCCACAATTACTATTCATAGGACCCACAGTGTTTATTCACGGGACCCAGTCAATGATGATATCACTATTTATTATCCTATAGTTACTATTCATGGGGCTCTGTCATTGATGATATTACTATTCATGGGATCCACTTTAAAACATTAATATCTACTTTAAAATCTGCCTAAAAACATTAAACTTATTAAAATTTCACTAAATTAACTTACTTGAATTCTTGCTCCACACCTTTCTTTCACAATTCCATCCACTTCATTCACTTAAAATAGTTTCTTGAGATTGCTAGAAATGAGTTTGGGCCTTAGAATTATTTAGAGGGTAAGATTTGGTGGAATTTTGTGTGAAAAGTGGGAAGAATTTTGATGGAGAAAATGGGGGAAGGGTCACCACTAAGAGGGTTGTAGAGAGGGGCAGATTCTTCCTGAAATTTATGATATTTGCCCCTTTTATATGTATTCTAATTGGGCTAAATCAGGTCCAACCAATTGGGTCTAAACATGTTAAGTCCAATAGCGCATTTCTTAATAAATTTAAGCCTAATTATTTTCTACTCCTTTTATTGCATCATTTCTCATAAAAATATGTCCATAATTATCAAAAAATATTTCTTAGGCTACATGAATATTTTTGGGTTAATCGGACATATGTCTGGAAAATTTTTATCAATTCGATAACTTATTTTTATATGTCTCCATAAAATTAATTTTTCACTGCTAGATAATCCCCCATATTATTTGGAGTGAGTCCATATATTCGAATAATTTTTCAAAGGCCTCTAATATTATTTTCAAGCCTGGTTAAAGTTAGGTCAAACTAGGTTCACTATTTAGACTGAACCGTAACTTATTTTTATTTTTGACTTTTAAGGGCCTATTTGACCTCGATTTCATTCAAAATTACATTTTCAGACTCCTTATAACTTGTAATTTTCAATGGTAAAATAAAATATTTTTTGACCCGGGTGGTACTATTCACCTCGAGTGTCACTATTCATGTGACACCCACCCTTATATCACTATATTGTACGTACGATGGTTGGTCTAGCTTGGTTAAGTGATTTCCATGATTATTTGAAGTATATCTAATATTAGCTTATCAGCAAAATGGGAAATTTTAAAATCTTTGCTTTTTTCTTAACATACTTTCTTAGTTCTAACTTATATTGTTTTATCTGTTAAGTAACTTCCATTACCTAATAATCCTTTACATTTCGTTGCCAATTAACTAATAACGGTGTTAACTTACTATTCATTTGATCAAAAATTCAGCAGCATAATAGCTGCATATCTAACCTCCCTTCCTGCAAATCAAACAAACCACAACCCATCATGGGCACAACAGTCCATTTAATATATAATATAATCAATATCACCACAATCTCAATTTTAAAACTATTAAGTTACTTCAAATTGTCCTATAATTGTACCAAAATTTCGGCAGAATTTCCTCTATAATATTGCCTATCCCCCTGCAAACATAAGTTCTTTACACTTCTAAAAAAATCATACATTCCTTCATCAAATTCCAACACAGTTTTTTTCTCATCCTCCAATACCTAAACCAATCTCATATATATACATATATCAACAATTCATATATATTTTATCAGCATTAAATACTTGTTTAAACTACATATATATAAACCACAATATATCGGTTCTTCATCATAAAACACAATTATTTGTAACTTAATTATACATAATAAAAAGTTTCTACAAAAATAACAATATAAATACATAATAAACTAATGACTTAACTATAATTATTTGGTACAAGTTCCTGCTATACAATATGCCAAACAATCTAGTGTACATGCCAAACTTAGATAGAAAAATCCAATTATCATTCTAATGACCATTACATTCATCCTTTCCTTTTGGTTTCAATATGGCTCCAATCCAACAATATCCTTTTTAGAACACTCTAGATTATCGTTGAATTTCTATCTGATGACAAAGAGATTTCTCAAAGCGTCCTCTTAAGTAGATCACCTGAAAAACTCGAGAAAATAGATGGGGTTTTGACGATGGAAGCTCCGATGATTAAGTTAGTAAATTGACTAAAGTGTATATTCTGTGAAAAAAATCCAGAGAGCCTAGAACATACCTGTTCCTTTTCTTTATAGAGAGCTCTTTTCCTAGGCCAAATAGGAAATAGGATCTTGAATAGGAGGAAATCACTCTGACTCCTTGATTGGTGCTTGATTCCTAATTTGTGAGGATTTGTTGAGTGATTCTTGGTACTTTCCATCATTATGTGATCAGAATCTACATAATATCCGGAAGATACCCCTGAATGATGACTTTCTATATGCTGATTTTGAGCTGTTTGGATGACCGAGCTACTGATATGGTGGATATCTGAGGGAGCCCGATTACCAAACTCTTCGACTGAGAGTCCAGTTCACAATGTGTGTTCGAAGAGGCATTATCGATCTCTTGATCAGAGAGTCCGGTTATCATAAGTCCCCCCTCAGGTGATGGCATTCATGTCATTAGGACGGCGAACTAACACTTGAAAAGGGCACCTGTTAGGTGCGTAAGTGTCAGCCTACGGCGCATTGAAAACAAATGTGTGCATGGCCCCTTAAAAGGTGTAGACAGGTGCTTTGTTCATAGTGATCCAATGGCTGTGTCAGTTATTGAAATGATGGCGTCTCTTCGGCAGTCGTGTAGGGAGCAATTATTGCAAGGTTTCCCAATCAATGTTTACCACCTGTCCGTATCTCAGTGGCTCGGTCTACCTATAAATATCAGTCCCTTCTCCTCTCTCCCATTTTTCATTTTGCTTAGGGATTTTATTTTTTCTTGCTTTGTTATACTTACTTCTCTCCTGTGTGATTTTGACTTCATCTGGCCTCAATTCTTGTCTTTGATCTTGCATTTTCTGAAGCTTCCAATATTCCCTTCCGATTTTAGGTTAGTGTCTTGCCTTCCTTTTCTTTCTTGCAATGAGTGCTTTTGAGAGTTAATATGAGAGGGTGAGAGTGGAGGAGGGCCTTTTGAACAACGATATCCACCTAGTACCAGCCAACCGGATCCGCCGAAGAAGAAAGAGCCTAAGAAAAATCCCCGAGTACGGAGCATCAACTCGGTCGTAAAGAGTAGTGAGATGTTAGAGCTGCATGAGAGCTTGGGGATTCCTTAAAGTTATTAGATTTGAGCTCCCGGGGCTAGCGTCTTAGCTAACACTGTAACACCCCGAAATAGCCCTATAAGAATGATAGAATTTTTGTTCAAGAAAGATTAGTATTGGGTGTGTGAGTCCTGTCGCGAGCGCGGCAAGCGTCGTGGGCGCGACAGAACCACTTCAGTGATAGGGTAATTAATTGGCCTTTTTAATTTGTAATTTTGTAGGAGAGTGACACATGACACCGTAGGGAAGTGACAAGTGGCAATAGATTAATTTATGTTAAGAGAGATTAAGAGTTAAGAGAGGAGATTAGGATTAATTAAAAAGGAAAAAGAAGATAATCATGCATTTATGTGGGTAGATGGCATTTATTACCATAGTAATAGTTGGATTGACTTAGACTATCTGCTCTTCCTTCTTCTTTTCACGTGAGTTTCTTTCTTTTCCTTTGCCCTGTTCTTTCTTTCGTTTCTTCTTCTTCTTTACACTGTTTTGAGTGATTCATTTGTGTTGGCTTTGAGAAGGGGACTAGTAGAGCTTGATTAGGCATCCTAAGAAGGTAAGTAATGCCATTTAGTTAGTATTGGTCTTCTTCTTTTGTTCTATTTCTGTTTTTGATTTAAAGTAAAAGAGAAGAGTAACCTGGGTATTTTGAATGGTTTGTGCATGGAAGCTGTGGACAAGAGGCCCAATAAAGGCAAAGAGAAGGTCGTAGCCGAGTAGAGAGTGCGGTTCAACATCCTAGAGGTAGGGATCGTGTGCGGTTTTCCTATTTTGCATGTGTTATGATTTTGAATGTTCAATAGAGATGTAGTTGTATAAAGAAATGTATTTGGAGCTTAATTAGCTCAATGGTTTTGCTTAAGTGTGTGAAATCATTTTGATTGTGGGTAGTGGTTTAATATCTAAAGTGATTGTGTAATTTGAGTGAAAATCTAGTTATGAGCATGATTTATAGGGCAATTACATGTTAAAAAGATGAGTGGTTGCATGTGAAAAATAAAAGAATTGGTTTGAGTTTATCTGTGTGTGTATTTTTGCCTTTGGAATTGGGGAACACGCTTCTGTTGCGAGCGCGACACCAGTCGAGATCGCGACAGAATCGCGTCTTTCATTTCCATAGGAAGCGAGTTGGAAATTTGGTTTTCAGTAATGTGAGGAGAGAGTCACGTGACGTGATGAGCAGTCACGCCGTGACCCCTGCCTTCGGTGAGGCGCGAGATGGCATCACGCCATGTGATGTCCCTCTCTCGCTGTGAGGAGAGAGTCACGCGACGTGATGTCCAGTCACGCCGTGACCCTTTCCCTTGGTGAGGCGTGAGGAGGCATCACGCCATGTGATGTCCTTCTCTTTCTGTGAGGATTCGGTCACGCGACGTGAGGTTCCGTCACGCCGTGACCCTTCCTTGGTGAGGCGTGAGATGGCATCACGCCACGTGATGTCCTCTCTCGCTCTGTGAGGATCCTGTCACGAGGCGTGAGGGGTAGTCACGCCGTGACCCCTTTCTTCCTGGTGGGCGTGAAGCGAAGCAGATCGTCGCGAGCCGCAATCGCGTGAGCGCCTCGCGACGGTCCTGTTTCCTTGGGCTACTGTCGCGAGCGCGACACAAGTCGCGATCGCGACAGTGAGCTTTTTCCGCCTGTTTTGTCTTGTTTTGGCATTTTGTTCCTGTTTTGAATTGTTAAAGGTTTAAATGGGTCTTGTATGTTATCATTTAGCTTGTATTTGGTTTTAAATTATCTTTTAAACCTCTTATATGATTAGTAGTAATTAAATGTACATGATTTGTAAAAGTTATACATGTAATTAAATGTATTTGAATTATAGTAAATAAATTGATATCAGTGCACAGTATATGAGTTGTTAGAGCCTGATTACCGTTATAGTGGATAGATAAGCATGCTTATAAAGGGCTAGAGTGCAGCTGCTAGAGTTGGCCTTAATTGTGCCCAGAGTTCGGAATGCCTCGTGTATTCCATAGAGTTTGAGTTAATTCTCCATATGTAAGATACTGTAAACAGTATCCAGAGTTACCCGTATCCACCATGAAAGGAATTCAGGCTTATTGTTATTGCTAGTGTATAGTGAACATGAAATGATTGTATGTAGTGTTACGAATAAAAGTTAAAGTACATGAGAATAATGAAACGTGATGGTTGTGTATACAAGTATATGTTTATATGAATTGGAATACATGATTTACACGAGTGTGCAAATATATGCATGTGTGTTCTGACTAATATATGTGGTGTATATATAATTTATTTTGAGACTTCGAAAGAAGTCCTTTGCATTATTTTCATCCCCACTAAGCGTTATCGCTTAGCACGGATGTTTGTTTCCGTGTAGGTTGACAGGTGCGGACCAGTGAGAGCGTGCATCTGCAGGTCAAGGCCACTAGGATTTTGTTATGACTTTTTGTATAAGTTAAAGATAGATATAAAAACTTTTGGGTAAAATCATGTGTAAATGTATATGTAAATGACTACAGTAAATAGGTAGCGTAAATAAATATGTAATAACTATATAACTTTTGTATATGTATAGTTTATATGTATAATAAAAGTAATTTTGTTTGGGCCCAACTTATTTCTAATAATTTATTTGTTATTATCGCTTCCGCTAATGCATGTATAGATACACGTAGGTGCCCGCGTAGCGCCCCGATATTCCTTACCGGGGGTATGGGGGTGTTACAAACACAAAGTTTTCGGGTAGGAAGACCATAGCAGTTTATGAGGCTGATTTTGAGGCTGGAATGAGCCTTCCCACAACGGCTTTTGAGGTCGAAGTGATGAATTACTATGGTTTAACCATGGGCCAAATTCATCCAAATGCTTGGCGAACTATATCGGCCTTGCAGATGTGGGCAGCCGACCATGACATCGACTTGACACTTTAGCTCTTCCAGGCTACTCACGTGATTGGGCTCCGTATAACTACCGAGCATTATAACTACATCCAGGCCCGATCCAATTATGGGATCTTTAAGGGAAACCCGGAATCCCTGAACAATTGGAAGAACCGATTCTTCATTGTTGAGAGCGATAACAACTTTGGTTTCCGGATAACATGGGATCGGTATGTCAATAAGAACGACAACCCCCTTCATCTTACCGATGAAGAGGAGCAAACTCTGACCCGATGGAGGGCTCTGGCTAAGAACAAGATTGTTATAAGGGATCGGCTTATGTTTCGGCGCCCTAAAAAAGGTATATTCTTTTAGCAACTCTTTTGTTCTAATACTTTCTCATTGTTTTGTCTTTTGCAGAAATGAAGAGGACTAACACGCTGAGCATGGTGGAGATGATGAGGGCCAAAAGGCAAAAAACACACGCCCGCCCAATGCCTGCTGAGACTTCTTAGGAGACCCCCACAGCGGCCTCCTCCCGTAGCCCCATCACATCGGCTCCGGCCTCTAGCTCGGTACCTATTGATGTGCCGGGTGATACTCCATCCCCGAACCAAGCAATGGCTGCTCCTGTAGCCGAACATCAAACACTTTCGAGCCCTTGCTGATGAGGTTTGTGACATATGGATGGAGGAAGGGGATGATTACTCATCTTTTGTGATTTTGTGCATCAAGTTGCCTGTCCTCCTAAGGGGATTGCACCTTTGATTCGCAGTAGTGCTGAGGAGTTGAGCACTGCTATCAAGAGGCATCAGATTGAGGTAGGCTTCCTTGCTCAATTTCTGCTTTAACCTATTTTGATTATCATACCGTATATTCTGAGTCCCTGACTGTTTCGTCATAGGGGTCAATTCTGGGCGGAGCTGTCATTGCTAAGATGAATAGGCTAATTATGACTTGGAAAAAAGAGATGCAATCTGTGAGTGATTCCGAGCTAATGCCACGGAGGCCAAGCTGAAAGATAGTATGAAGAGGGTTATGGAGGCCGAGGTCAAAGCCACCAATGCGCTGAAAAAGGTTGCAGAAGCTGAGGAAAAAGCGGCTGTGAACGAGCGAGGAAAAATTGAGGCGGAGGCCGAGCTGAGGAAAGTTCAGACCGAGCTTGAGCAGGCTAATAAGGCGAAAGCCAAACTAGAGGAGAAATATTCTAAGCTGAATTATAAGTCACTGGAGTTAACCGTTGACAAGTGTCTTGTGTACAGTCAGAAGCTTTTCGATGCTGTCAAAGAGCGATATCCCGATATGGACTGGTCGTGGTTGGACGAAGTATACCCAGATGAATAGACCAACTTGTATTGTTTTCAACTTAATAAAATATAGAATTTTTTGATTATCGAGTGCTTTGAACTATTATCTTAAATAACTGCATTGTCCAATCAATTTAACATCCATGTGCGAATGAGATAATAATATGAATGTTTATCCGAACGATAACGTAGAATGAATGGCGATCAAAGCCGAGCAGTTTAATGTACTTTAGTTTTGATAGTGTCATCATTGTTAATAAAGCAATTGATGAAATTGCGACTTAACTGGCGATATAGCCGAATTAATCAATGAGCTCTAGGATAATGCTCGGATTCTGTGTAGCCACATTGAGTAGTAATCAATTGAACCGATGCTCTAGTGGCGATAATGCCGAGCGCGCTCTTCGATAAATAATAGAACAAATATTCTAATACCGATATAGCCGAGCTGAGCAATAAGTTATAGAAAATAAGTGCTTTGATGGCGATATAGCCGATCTTATTGTTGACTATGAGAATGCATGCCCTGACGGCTGTATAGCTGAATTGATGTTGTTGTAATAAGATTCGGTTGCTCAATGGCAAAATTGCCGAGTTAGAACAACCTTATTGTAGATAACATATAAGAAAACAGAGTTTTTCCATGAATATACCTCTTTTATCAATATTTTAGCTAGTACAATTGCTTTTATCGCGACATAGCCGAGCTAAGCGAAATAAAATACCAGCCAAAAATGCTCGATGGCGATATAGCCGAGCGAGCGATAAGAATGCAAAGCCGAGCTGTAATGAAAATTAGTGGTTGAGAAAGAGTGCCGAGCTGTAGATCCTAGATTACTGATAATAGATCTTCAAGTTTGAAATGTTCCATGGATGGGGAAGTATCTTCCCAGAGAAGTCCTTCAACCTATATTCTCCACCTCTGACTTCATGTATTATGTAAGGACCTTCCTAGTTGGGGTTTAGCTTTCCCACTCCCACAAATGTCTGGGATGCAACTACCTTTTGGAGAACAAGATGTCCGATTTTGAATGTCCTCGATTTTATATTCCGATCGTGGTAGGATGACATTCTTTATTTGTAGGCGGCAGATTGTATTTGAGCAAACTCTCTCTGTTCCTCTAGTCTTTCCAGCTGATATAGTAGGTTTGCATCATTTTTCATAGCATCAAAACTCGAAGTCCGAATATTTGGCATACCATTTCACAAGGAATAACAGCTTTTGTCCCATATGTGAGCGAGAAAGGGGTTTCTCCCATTGCCGATCTTGGTGATGTTCGGCAGGCCCACAGAATGTTGTACAGTTTGTCTACCCAGAGACCTTTTGATGTATCAAGTCTTTTCTTCAGTTTTGTAAGAATGGTTCGATTAGTTACCTCGGTCATGCCGTTTGACTGCGGGTGGTACACAGAAGTAAAGCAAAGTTGGATCTTCAACTCCGAGCAATATCCTCTGATTGTCGAACAATCAAACTACTTGCCATTATCCGTGATGATAGCGTGTGGGATCCCAAATCTTGTGATGATGGACTTCTGAACAAACTTGATAATGTTCGCCGGGGTGATTGTAGCTAGGGGTTCTGCTTCTACCCACTTTGTGAAGTGGTCAACTGCCACAACTAAGAACTTTCATTGTCCAGTTGCCAAGGGAAAGGGGCCCATAATGTCGATGCCCCACTGAGTGAATGGCCAAGGACTGTATATTGGAACCTGAGAGGTAGTATAGACACCGGGTTCCGAGGCGATCCAAGATCAGAATTACCCGATAATGAAAATGATACCGGCTCACAGGCAAAGGTGCCGAAAATGATGTTTTCCTTGCTGAGACCCTCGTTATTTTCGAATAAAAATAGACAAATAAATATATCTAAAAAATTATTAATATTAAAAAAATTATTATTATTAATTATAAATTATTAGGAAGTGTTTTTTATATACATATCAAAATTTTTGATATTTTAAAAAAGAGAATTAAAAAAAAGGATTTAATATTAAGATAAAGAAAGAATTTGAAAAAGAAAAAAAAGGAAGAATTAAAAAAAAATAAACATATAAGTGGCCATGGATGGCCACTTTAGTGGCCGCGTCTCACCCCTTGGGCACGCGCCCCATTGGGGCACGTTTTCTCACAGGCACGCACATCTTCCCTCCTTCACGCGGGCATATTTGTCCGCCCGGTCCTAACCTGCATTTTCTATATTTCAGTCCGTTTTGACCGCTGATTTTTTCCTTTTCTGTGCAATTTTCGGGAAGAAAAATTAAAAGAATAAATTGTCTTTCTTTATTTTGGGACAACCCAGCAAATTAAAACAAAAAAACTGGGTTTCATTTTCGGGGGGGGGGGGCTGTATTTTTATTCAAAAAGAGAGAACTCCATTTTCTCTCAACTGAGAACAGCCCTTTCATTCAAGCAAAAATTCAAAGTTAATTTTCCTTCTCTCTATTTTTCATCAAAATATTTTCTTTTCTTTAATTTGTTTCAAAACACGAATTTTTATATTTTCTTCAAATACTTTTCACCACAAATCTTGACAAGGAGAACGGATCCACACATTCTACCTTCCAATCAATAATTTCTGAGGGTAAACACTTTGGAACTACCTTAATTTCCCATTTATTTATCATTTGCTGGTTATTATTCATGTTGATTTTATTAGTTTTCCATGTTTATTTTCTAGCTTTCATAGTATCTTTGCTACTGTTGGCATTTTAGTTTTTTAGCTTAATTTCTTTGTGGTGATTTAATGTGACTTTTGTGGTTTTATATCTTTTCCTTGTGGTTGCCGTTGGCCTCCATGTCCCCTCCTTATTCTTATTATTATTATTATTATTATTATTATTATTATTATTATTATTATTATTATTATTATTATTATTATTATTATTATTATTACATTTGTTTATCACTTTATTTTATTATTATGCCATTATTGTTATTATTATTTGTTATTATTATTATTATTATTGTTGTTGTTGTGAATGGATTTATTTGTGTGGTCTTTCTACTGTTACTTTTTCTTATTATCATTATTATTCTTATTGTTATTATTATTAATACTATTATTGTTATCATTACATTATTTGTTTATTATTATGTTACATTTATGTGTTCTATACCATCATCATTATTATCATTATTTTAGGTTGTTATCACTATATTATGTTATTGCTATTATTCCACATTTGTTCATTGTTGACATCATTATTATTATTATTATTATTATTATTATTATTATTATTATTATTATTATGTTGTTGTTGTTGTTGTTCTTGTTTGTTTAGTGATAATTATTAGTATTGTTATTATTACCATTATTTGTCTTAAGCATTCATAATCATTTATATTATTGTATCATTTCTCTGTCACCACTTTTTCATCTTTATTGTTACTATTATTATTATTATACATATATTTGCTGACAACTTGGCCAACACTAATATCACTATTATTATTATTATTATTATTATTATTATTATTATTATTATTATTATTATTATTATTATTATTATTTTTATTACCACTACTTCATCTTGCCATCCTTTGTGTTATTATCCTTGTTTTTGGCACGATTTATTTTAATCCCAACTCACATGTAGATTGTTTATTCGATAAATTAATTTGCCCAAAATTTATTTACTTGATTAATTTTTAGAACTATTACTAATATTTTTGATGTCATTCTCTGTCTGAGATTTAATTTGAGTCGCATTGTGTGGGCATCCCTGTGACCTGCCCCTGGATGGGTCACGATGCGTAGACGAACACTTCGGTTTGGTGAGATCTTTTCAACCCCCTTTTATGTATTTTGTGTCTGTTTGTAAATATTTGTTTTATTTATGCACGCGTGCGATAAAAAATCACAAAAATATTTCTATAATTAGATTGGGATTTTCATTGATAAAATTGGAACCAATGTCCCTTGATATAGCCAAGAGATGAAAAATATCACACAATAAAACGAAGAGTTTCTTTTTCTCTAAAATGGGATCACTCATCCCGGTTTTCACCCACCAAATCAAAACAACTCTTCGAACCCCCTTCAAATAAACACGAGGGACCCAATGTTCCTAAACTCTCAAATAAGCGCGTAGGAACCAATGTTCCTAAACCAAACGAATGCCCCGATTTATGTATGTTTTTCTCACGTTTGATTTTGTTTGATTGTTTAAATTTATGTTCATTTCCTTTTGGGCCCTTGTAATTAATTTTGGGGCAATATTATTTAATTTTGGGGATTGTATTCCGTCCCCATTTATATTTTTAATCTCCTTTTATTGGGGTTGTATTCCACCCCTATTTCCCTTGTAATTGCGTGCTTGGTGTGTTTATCGCTTTCTTTGGTTACTTCATTTACTGCTTTCTTTATCGCTTTTCTTTATTTTCGTTACATGCTTTTGTGCGCCTTTAATTTAAACGCATTGATCGTGTGAGAAGAGAGGTAAAATTTTAAGAAGGTACAGACTCATTTATAATTAACCAAAGCATGAATAAGAGGGGAGTTCCGAACACCAATCTCTGGTATTGACCAATAAGAGGTTAGAGACCTTTCCCAATTCCTCGTGAATTGGGTGGCGACTCCATGATACCTCAAAGGTGCCCAAAGGTGCCATGGGGCTAGATCTTCCTTTCCAATGTTCTATTGGGAAGGAAGCATCCAAGATGTCTCATAATGCCCATGATCAAAAAGACGCGAACCAATCCCTCGAATTTTAAAAGCGAATTCTGCGAGGGCCTTTGTTGGGTTTCGGTGCACGTCACAGTGGTGACTCCACTAGGGACTTGTTTGAGACTTCGCTCCGAAAGTGTTTTGGTTAAAATGTATAATTGAGCTTTTAAAACTTAAAATTCTATCTCATTTTGAAATTGCATTACATCATTTTAGGGCCTTAGAACTATGTTAGTTGGTTCCTTATCTTATCTCGGTGTGTTCCCAAGGCACGATCCTACTTTCACTCATTGTAGGGAAGTGTTAGGGATAATCACCAGCCCAAGCCTCGTGCCATTAATGGTATATCAAATGGAGACCCGATCTGTCGCTATGCTCGTGATGAGCTAGACCCATTGGCAGGGACCATGCTTGGGTAGACCTAAAAAAATCACCATCGACCAAAGCCCATATAATGACAAATAGAAACTTCCACTGGGTGGTAAGCTCCTTAATACGATGCTTATGACGTGGGCCGTCACGTATTAAACAAGATCAAGCAAATTAAGTGGTCTTTTATCAAAGGATTTTATGCCTTGATAAGCCCATCTTAACTTGATTGAATTGCCCAAATACGTAATGGCCAAAGCCCATACGAATGCGCATTATATTAAGATTGTTATCCTGCCGATTTTTCACCGTGCACTACACGCGTTCATGGGGTCCCCTGTTGACCCATAGACCAAGCCCACCTATGAAGGGACTACTTGACCTCGTGTGTGGGAGAAATAAGGTCGGAAGGATCTACTTGCTTTTATGTGGTTGCGAAATGCTGCACAACTCACGATCATGCATTATACATGCCATCCATGCATCATTCTAACAATTTAAGCTTTTCAGCCATCATAGATTCATCCAAGTGGACTAGAGGTTTCGACGGTCGACTAGTGAGGACAGACTCGCCCTTTGGTTTGCTAGAATTAGTGCCTGTTTGGGATTTTGGGTCACTCTTAACAACTAGTGAATCATCTTCAATGGCAGAAGAAGCTGAAAATTTGACCACTCAAGACCTCGCCAGGAGACTAGAGGAATTTGAACAGCGAATGTTGGACGTGATGGGCACCGTGGCTGAAAGGATTGCTCACCCCCTACTCCACAAGCACCTGTCGCTCCACAACCACCGATAGTCCCTCCTCGGGGGCAAGCTGAATCACTTGCTGGTGGGGAGGCTCCCCTCGCTGGAGTCGCTGCCCATCAACCTGTAAATGAGCCTAAAGCTACTACTATGCCAGTTGGGCCAAGAAGAGCAAGGATCCCAAACCCTGATGAGGATTTCATAATGAAAGAGGAGGTTGAGGAGATAGCAGCCCATCAAGCCGTGAGGGGTAGAGTACCCAGGGTAGAAGACGAGGCCATGAGAGGAATGAGGCAACAGATTGAGGCTATCACCCTCATGTTGACAGCTGGTAAGGGAATTAGCCCTGAAGACATGGATTTGGATGATGGAGAGCTATTGCCCCAGAGGTTTAAGATGCCAGACCTACCAAAATTTGACGGTACTTCGGACCCTTCTGCACATGTTAAGCAGTACACCCTGATCATGAAGGGTACAGGACTGACGAAGAAGCAGAAGGTAGAGTATTTCTGCCTCAGTCTAGTGGGTCCGGCAGTAGACTGGTATCACGGTGTGACGCGCACCGGAAGTACCCAGCAAGGGCCCCCGCTTTGAATCCGCCTTTGGGATTCGAGGAATTGGTTTGCGTCTTTTGATCATGGGCGCCATGAGACATCATCGGCATATTCCTCCCAATAGAACATTGGGGAGAACAACCTAGTCTAATGACACCTAAAGGCACCTTTAAGGCATTTGGAGTCGCCACCCAATTTGCAAGAAATTGGGAAAAAGTCTCTCACCTCTAACGGTCTAAACCAGAGATATGGTGTCCGGAACTTCCCTCTTATTTATGCTTTGGTTAATTATAAATGGGTTTTTAACCTCTTAAAATTATATCCCTCATCTCACGCGATTAATGCATTTAAATTAAATAGCACATTCCAAGCATATGAAAGCGATAAAAGGAAAGTGATAAACACACAAGCACACAATTACAAGAGAAATAGGGGCGGAGTACAGCCCCAATAAAAGGAAATTAAAAATGTAAATGGGACAAAATACAATCCCCAAAAATAAATAAAGTTGCCCCAAAATTAATTACAAGGGCCCAAAAAGGAAAGAACATAAATTTAAAACACTCACACAAGATGAGAAAAGGCATACATAAATCGGGGCATTGTTTTAGGAACATTGGTTCCTTCGCGCTTGTTCGAAGCTTAGGAACATTGGTTCCTTCGCGTTTAATCTTAAAGAGGGTTCGAAGAGTCGTTTTGGTTGTTTGATGAAAATCGGGATGAATGATCCCATTTTGGAGAAAAGTTGACTCTTCGTCTTAATTGTGATGTTTTTATTATTAGACTAAAACACGGGACATTGGTCCCAATTTTATTAGTAAAAATTCCAATTTAATTATAAAAATATTTTTGTGATTTTTATCGCACGCGTGCACAAATAAAATAATTATTTACAAATAAACACAACAAAAGGATGGGGAACTAGAGAGATCTCACCGAACCGATGTGACCCTCCACGCGTCGCGACCCATCCGTGGAGTCGCGGGGATGCTCAAATAACCCGATTCCAGTTAAACTCATACAAAAATAATATCGAAAAACATTAGTGAATAACTCTAGACAAATTAATGAAATAAATGTAAATTAAAATGATAAGGACATTAATGGCGGCAAAATATTAATAGTAAACATAAACACTAATATAATAACAAGTAATAACAATCATGACAACAAACAGTGGTAATCACAATAGCAATAATAATAATAATAATAATAATAATAATAATAATAATAATAATAATAATAATAATAATAATAATAAATGTAAAACAGCATGTTAAATAATAATAATAATAATAATAATAATAAAACTAATAGAATCATTAATAACAAATAAAAATCTAACAATACTAAAATGAATGATAGTAGTAGTACTGATAATGATGATAATGTAAGTGAATGAACATAAAAATCAAATTGAAGCAAACAAATAAGATATTATTAGTGATATTAACACATTAAAATGCTAAAAGTAAATAATAGACATGATAATAATAGCAAGAAATAATATTAAAAAATAATAAATAATATACAAAAAAATAAATGAGAACGAGTCCAAGAATGCTTACCCTCAGAATTTTTAGATTGGAAATAGGATGTCTCAATCCGTTCCCCTTGTCGAATTTTGGTGACGAATTTTTGAAGAAAGTGTAGAAATTGATATTTCAAAATAAATTAAGAGAATTTTTTTTTAATAGAAAATATTTTTTTTTTGGTGGATGATTGAGCAAAGGAAATTAATTTTCCAAGCTCAAATCACCCAAGAAAATAGATTATAGTTTTTGAAGAAAAATGAATAGATTAAAGCTTGAGAAAAGGAAAAAAGGAAATTAACAATATTTTTGAAGAACAAAATGGAAGAAGAAACCAGTTACTGGAGAGGAAAAAAACTAGAGAGAAAGCTAAGAAAAAATCCTTTGAATAATAGTTGCCGTCCTGAGAAATGGAGATCAAAATCCCTTTTGATTTGTTGGTCTTGGCTTAAAATGGAAAGAGTTAGAAAGTCTTTATTTTAGTTGATCGAAAATAACAAAAAACGGTGAAAAAACCGAAAAAATCAGACTGAAAAACAGTCTGTAAAATGCAGAAAATCGGTGAAAATGGAACTGGGCAAACGTGCCCGTGTGGGGGGGAAGACAGCACGCTCCAAAGAGGCGCGCGCGATGCTTCAGTACCACGCGCGCGGCCACTTTTAAAGAAAAGTGGCCGCGTGGTGGCCATGGCCACCACGCAGCCACTTATAAAGTGGCCATCCTTTCCCACTTAACTAAATATTATTATTTTTTTTTTTAAATTCTTTTCTTTTTTCCAATTAGTTCAATTAATCAATTTAATTACTTTAATTCAACTAAATTAATTAACTGATTTAATTTTTCAGTTTTAATTAAATCAATTAAATAATTTAATTCAATTAAAATAACTATTTAATTTCCCTTTTTTATTTTTTTAAATATCAAAAATAACACTTCTTAATAATATTAATTTAATTAAATTTTTTTATAATATATTTTTATATATTTATTTGTTTATTTTTTATTTAAAAATAACGAGGGTCTCGACAAGGTAAACATCATTTTTTACACCTTTACTTGCAAGTATCTCTTTCATCGTAGGGTAATCCTGATCTTGGACCGCCTCGGGACCCGGTGTCTATACACGGGTTAGACAGGAGGTCCAAGGAGGATTGGGACCTTTTGATGGAAGAATTCCTTAAGCAATACGAATGCAGCACAAGAATGGAGGTCACTCTGAAAGATCTAGAACTGCTGCAGCAGAAGTCAAGGGAATCGTTCCATGAGTACCTGACCCGATGGAGAAATCTGGTAATGGAGATGAAGAGGAAGCCTGATACCTCAGATCAGATCAGGTTATTTATCAGGAATGCTAGTCCATATTTAAAGGATGGGTTAAAAATGAAAGGACTCAAAGACTAGGAGTCACTTAAAGACATAGCCATTGAAGCTGAGGCTGAGCATTTAGATAAAGTGGCTAGATCTGCAAATCTGGCCTTGGGCAAGGACAAGGGAAGCAGCAGTGAT
This sequence comes from Excoecaria cochinchinensis, assembly GCA_947683425.1. NCBI lineage: Eukaryota > Viridiplantae > Streptophyta > Magnoliopsida > Malpighiales > Euphorbiaceae > Excoecaria > Excoecaria cochinchinensis. Next base: position 2,958,263 of record CANTUQ010000038.1, read on the forward strand.
AACGGGGGCAATGATAGGGTAGCAAAAGTCTCAGCCACAGGAATGGCTCCTAAACACCTCACTATCTCAGGTAGACCATTATCTTGGCACTTCACCCGTCTCGTTAGGGAGGAAAAGTTACAACCCTTGCCAGCTGGGCCTGCCCCAAGTCAAGGAAAGCCTAGGCACAGAACGGATTGGTATTGTGCATATCACCAATACACAGGGCATAAAACAGACTATTGATGTCCTTTAAGGGATCGGATTCAAGGCTTGATCGACAACAAACAGATCACTGATCCTGGGCAGGGGGAAAGTAGGAAAAAGTCGGCCTATAATGCCATGATTGGTTCAAGCTTACCTGAATGGTATGTACTGCAAGACTTATTTGGAAATGGGTATGCCGCTATCACTCGCCCTGAGGCAGATGAAGGAGGGATTTTCGTAACAATGATAGGTTGTTGGTCCACTAGCAAGAGCGAGGAAGAAGGTGGGGAAAGAAGACAGGAGGGGTCTAACCAAGCATTAAGAGTGGCTGATCTTTCACGATAGATCAAAGAGACTCATACCTTAATGGCTCAAGAGATTGATAGAAGTTTCGAAGAGCTTGAAAAAAGGTTATCGACCATGATTAAAGAAAGAATAGATGCCATGGCACTGGTTCTTCAAGCTCGACTGATGGCGACTACCCTTAATAAGGTTGAGCCGGCCACTATCGAGAAGGCTTATACAGTGACAACCGCAGCGTCTCCCTATGCTTCTAAGCCCAGAGGCAGGGGACTGCTTGATTTACCAGTGGGGCAAGGAGGTGATAAGAGGCCTACTCTGGAACATAACATTGTGCCTGAAGGGGATGGAGATCTGGTGAGGATTCATGCTCTGAAAAATGCAAACCCAAGTATCCGCAATGGCGGTAAGGGCAATGTTAAGAGGACGGGAGAGCCATCAACAAAAATGAATCAAAGGCGTTACTCTGATTTGGGTAGACCCTTATCGTGGGTTCTTGAGAAGCTAGTAAGAAAGGGAATATTGCAGCCATTGCCCGCTAGGCTCGCCAGTAGCCAGGGGCAGCCCAACCACAGAGCGGATCAATATTGCGCGTTCCACCAACACACCGGACATTTGACAGACTATTGTCAGACTTTGAGAGACCGGGTTCAGGACCTTATTGACAGCGAGTAGATCTCTGACCCAGAGGAGCGAAAGAAGATGCGTGGGGTAAATTGAGTACCTAAATGGAGGAGGGAAGACAGTTCCCATGGACGGTGGTGAGCCATCGGCCAAAGTGTCTCTATCAGTGGAAACAAGAGGGTGTTATCCATTTAGATGTTCCTTTTTATTTTTGAACTGTTTAATAATGACTTTTTTAATCTCAGTTTTCATTAAATGAAATGAATGTTTTTATTTATTTGTGTGATATTTCTTATGATTTTGTTATGCATAATCATGGTACTTTTACATTTAACGCTGATTCAACCAATGCCATTCCCTTTAATCTCAAAACTTTAGGAGAACCCAAAGAAAATCTTGATAGCATCTGTTATGACTCCTGAAGTGAGATAAAATTGGAGAGAGTAAAAAAAATGATGAAATAAAAAGTCTTCGCCTGGACCTACAAAGACATGCCAGAAGATGATCATGAAGCCGCCAGGCACGCTATGCCAGTGTATCCTGATCATAAACCGGCCAAATAGAAGCTCAAAAGACTCAAGCTGAAGTGGGTAGAAATGGTCGAAAGGGGAGATCCATAAGCAGGGATGGGACCAAAATTCTTACTGAGATGCAATGCCCGACTAGATTGAAAAACAATGGTCCCCATGGTGGGGAAGAAAAGTGCGCGTATGTGTAAACTTCAGGATTTGAGCAAAGCTTGTAAAAAAAATAGAAAAAAAAAATATTGGGAGCAAAAAAAAATTAATTAGGGGGCAAGAGAATGCTATTTAGGGGCAAGCTTTATTTAAATCCCATTGATTTACACATGCCTGCATTTTGCCATTCTTCTTGGGCACTGAAAGGACCTAAAGACTAATCCATGAGCCATCCACCCAGTCCATAAGTTAAAGGGTGTGCTGTACGAGAGATGAGCTGATGACATATAGTTGAGATGCCAAACGAGAGGAAGGCCAAGAAGGTTACGGAGTAGACCTATTCTGGGCTCTGCAGTCGGAACCCCTACAAATGTCACCCTTTATTCCTCGACATATGGGGGCAAAAGCACTACTGCCTGTTAAAGCATGCCAAATCTTTGAGGGGCAGTAATGGAGGTGACGGTTGCAGTAGTTGAGCATGTTAAATGGAAACAGGTCTTAAAAACCCATCACCTCAACTGGTCTGCACAAGGGACAAGAACAAGATTTCGATACGAAAAAGAACCACTCTCCGAAGGAGTAGCTTTCCTGGCTAACGAAAATGGAAGCAAATTCGATCAACATCGACGAATTGAAGGAGGGCCCATGGCAGAGGCTAGAAAAAAAAAAGAGAGAGAAAATATTCAATCAAGAAAACCCGCGAAGACTGATTGGAAACAGGAGTCTGCTGCTTACAAGATCCACTCTGAGATTAGATGTAAGTTTGCATTCCAAATCCATGTTACATGGTGATCGTGTGTGGAGAAATCATATTGACATGTACACAATTTTTTAAAAAAACATAAAATAAAAGCAGTTTAACTCATCATTTCCTAGTTCTTTTATAAAAAGAGAAACATCATTCATTACTGAATGTGTGAAATCTAAATGGCTACTCTACTCCTGCTTTCACCTACCAGATGCCTAAGCCAATGGGTCCTATTATCTACTGCGGGGTTAAGTACTCTTCTCTTACAAGCACTTATGGAGGTGAGGGTGTAGGCTCCGACCAAAGCAGTTCATCTTACATACTCAAAGTTACCTGGTTCCAGCATAAAATCAGCATATTGGTACTATCTATCCTTCGACACTCAGCCCACTCGAGCACTTCAGTCAACTCATCTTGCTATCCACTGTGAAGCCTATCCTATAGCATCTTCATGACAAGAACCAAGCTCATACAACCATAATCCGAGACAAATACATGCCAATCATACCCGAAAGATCTTTTGCAACAACTCCAACTTCTCCCACAAAAAAAGGGGCCGTTAGAGATGAAAACCGTGACTGGCGCTCTAAGCAAAAGTTAGGCCAAAGGGCAGGTGAAAACCTGGGAACAGGTAGTCTGTCCTATAAAAAATGAAATGAATAAAAGCCACTGGATTGGGTTGTATCCATTCCAGGCAAAAAATAAGGCACGGGGTTATGTGAAAATCCGAACAGGACGTATTTCCCGCTGAGAAAAGCTAGTGTGAAAATCCATGAGGGACGCACTACCTTCAAAAAAATGACTACAGGTATCAGAGGAGAACCTCATAATCCTCCAGAGGCATAAAATTCAAAAGCAATTCCAGAGGGCACCGATCTTGCTGCAAATTACGACCAAACCGGCTTTTGCCTCCCAAATCCACTCAGATGAATCCTTATCCTGCATTACTGCATACATATGCATCTCACGGGCATGGCATTTGACGATGCCCAATGTGCATTCACGCATGCATGAACTTTATATATATCGTGCATAAGCAATTCTTCGCGCACATTTCGCACACATAATCTCTGCGTACTTGCAATACATAATTCTTTGCACATGTCTAGAGTGCATAGCACAAGCACTTATCACGTGCATCTAATCTTTTACACGTATAGTTGTGTACACATAATTTTTGCACATCAATCCCCAACATGGTTTGTGCGTATAGCTTTGCACATACATCTTACATCCCATTATATTTAAGTCCTTTTTCAAGGCATTCTCAGTCTCTTCGGAGCATTATCTTTAAGTCCTTTTTCAAGGCATTCTCAGTCTCTTCGAAGCATTATCTTTAAGTCCTTTTTCAAGGCATTCCTAGTCTCTTCGGAGCATTATCTTTAAGTCATTTTTCAAGGTATTCTCAGTCTGTTCAGAGCATTATCTTTAAGTCCTTTTTCAAGGCATTCTCATTCTCTTCGGAGCATTATCTTTAAGTCCTTTTTCAAGGCATTCTCAGTCTCTTCGGAGCATTATCTTTAAGTCCTTTTTTCAAGGCATTCTCAGTCTCTTCAAAGCATTATTTTCAAGTCCTTTTCCAAGGCATTCTCAGCCTCTTCGGAGCACTATCTTTAAGTCCTTCTTCAAGGCATTCTCAGCCTCTTCAGAGCACTATCTTTAAGTCCTTCTTCAAGGAATTCTCAGTCTCTTCAGAGCATTATCATTTTAAAGTCATTTTTTCAAGGCATTCTCAGTCTCTTCGGAGTATTATCCTTTATAGCGTTGAGCTTTTTCCAAAATATTCCAAACCCTTTCAATCCATGAGGATATCTGTGTCAATAGGTTAGATACCGATATGGCTGGAGCTATACACCGCACAGGTTAGATGCCACAATGGAAGAGGTTAGACACCGCATTAAGCTCGATTACAGACCACATTAACAAGGCTAGATACCGTACGGGTTAGATGCCAAAGCAACAGGGGTTAACACGTCGACGAACAGACGGTAACTACCCGCAATAACCTCGAAAGACGACCGCCTCAGGTACGTGCTTCTCTCCTTTCTTTTCTGAATTTTGTCTCATTTAGGCACCTAAGTTCTAAGTTCTCCAAAATTGGGGGCAACAGTAGACACCGAGTTCCGAGACGGTCCAAGATCAGAATTACTCGATGATGAAAATGATACCAGCTCACAAGCAAAGGTGTCGAAAATAATGTTTTCCTTGTTAAGACACTCGTTATTTTCGAATAAAAATAGACAAGTAAATATATCTAAAAAATTATTAGTATTAAAAAAATTATTATTAATTAAAAATTATTAGGAAGTGTTATTTATATACATATCAAAATTTTTTATATTTTAAAAAAGAGTATTAAAAAAAAGGATTTAAGATTAAGATAAAGAAAGAATTTGAAAAAGAAAAAAATGGAAGAATTAAAAAAAAAAACTTATAAGTGGCCATGGATGGCCACTTTATAAGTGGCCATAACGCGGCCACTTTAGTGGCCGTATCTCATCCCTTAGGCGCGCGCCCATGCGAGCGCACGCCCCATCGGGGCGCGTTTTCCTGCAGGCGCGCGTGCCACTTGGGGCGCCGACTTCCCTCCTTCACGCGGGTATATTTGCCCGCCCAGTCCTGACCTGCATTTTCTACATTTCAGTCCATTTTGACCACTGATTTTTTCCTTTTCTGTGCAATTTTCGGGAAGAAAAATTAAAAGAATAAATTGTCTTTCTTTATTTTGGGACAACCCAGCAAATTAAAACAAAAACACTGGGTTTCATTTTCGGTGGGGGGGGGGGGGGGGGGGGGGGGCTGCATTTTTATTCAAAAAGAGAGAACTCCATTTTCTCTCAACTGAGAACAACCGTTTCATTCAAGCAAAAATTCAAAGGTAATTTTCCTTCTCTCTATTTTTCATCAAAATATTTTCTTTTCTTTAATTTGTTTCAAAACACGAATTTTTATATTTTCTTCAAATACTTTTCACCACAAATCTTGACAAGGAGAACGGATCCACACATTCTACCTTCCAATCAATAATTTCTGAGGGTAAACACTTTGGAACTACCTTAATTTCCCATTTATTTATCATTTGCTGGTTATTATTCCTGTTGATTTTATTACTTTGCCATGTTTATTTTCTAGCTTTCATAGTATCTTTGCTGCTACTATTGGCATTTTAGTTTTTTAGCTTAATTTCTTTGTGGTGATTTAATGTGACTTTTGTGGTTTTATATCTTTTCCTTGTGGTTGTCGTTGGCCAACATGTTCCCTCCTTATTATTATTATTATTATTATTATTATTATTATTATTATTATTATTATTATTATATTTGTTTATCACTTTATTTTATTACTATGCCATTATTGTTATTATTATTTGTTATTATTATTATTATTGTTGTTGTTGTTGTGAATGGATTTATTTGTGTGGTCTTTCTACTGTTACTTTTTTCTTATTATCATTATTATTCTTATTGTTATTATTATTAATACTATTATTGTTATCATTACATTATTTGTTTATTATTATGTTACATTTATGTGTTCTATACCATCATCATTATTATCATTATTTTAGGTTGTTATCACTATATTGTGTTATTGCTATTATTCCACATTTGTTCACTATTGACATTATTATTATTATTATTATTAGTATGCTGTTGTTCTTGTTTGTTTAGTGATAATTATTAGTAGTGTTATTATTACCATTATTTGTCTTAAGCATTCACAATCATTTATATTATTATATCATTTATCTGTCACCACTTTTTCATGTTTATTGTTACTATTATTATTATTATTATACATATATTTGCTGATAACTTAGCCAACACTAATATCACTATTATTATTATTATTATTATTATTATTATTATTATTATTATTATTACTTCATCTTGCCATCCTTTGTGTTATTATCCTTGTTTTTGGCACGATTTATTTTAATCCCAACTCGCATGTAGATTGTTTGTTCATTAAATTAATTTGCCCAATATTTATTTACTTGATTAATTTTTAGAACTATTACTAATATTTTTGATGTCATTCTCTGTCTGAGATTTAATTTGAGTCGCATTGTGTAGGCATCCCTGTGACCTCCCCTTGGATGGGTCATGACGCGTAGACGAACACTTCGATTTGGTGAGATCTTTTCAACCCCCTTTCATGTGTTTTGTGTCTGTTTGTAAATATTTGTTTTATTTATGCACGCGTGCGATAAAAAATCATAAAAATATTTCTATAATTAGATTGGGATTTTCATTGATAAAATTGGGACCAATGTCCCTTGATTTAGCCAAGAGATGAAAAATATCACACAATAAAATGAAAAGTTTCTTTTTCTCTAAAATGGGATCACTCATCCCGGTTTTCACCCACCAAATCAAAACTCTTCGAACCCCCTTCAAATAAACGCGAGGGACCCAATGTTCCTAAACTCTCAAATAAGCGCGTAGGAACCAATGTTCCTAAACCAAACGAATGCCCCGATTTATGTATGTTTTTCTCACGTTTGATTTTGTTTGATTATTTAACTTTATGTTCATTTCCTTTTGGGCCCTTGTAATTAATTTTGGGGCAACATTATTTAATTTTGGGGATTGTATTCCGTCCCCATTTATATTTTTAATCTCCTTTTATTGGGGTTGTATTCCGCCCCTATTTCCCTTGTAATTGCGTGCTTGGTGTGTTTATCGCTTTCTTTAGTTACTTAATTTACCGCTTTCTTTATCGCTTTTCTTTATTTTTGTTACATGCTTTTGTGCGCCTTTAATTTAAACACATTGATCGTGTGAGAAGAGAGGTAGAATTTCAAGAAGGTAAAGACTCATTTATAATTAACCAAAGTATGAATAAGAGGGAAGTTCCGAACACCAATCTCTGGTCTTAACCAATAAGAGGTTTGAGACCTTTCCCAATTCCTTGTGAATTGGGTGGCGACTCCATGATACCTCAAAGGTGCCCAAAGGTGCCATGGGGCTAGATCTTCCTTTCCAATGTTATATTGGGAAGGAAGCATCCAAGATGTCTCATGACGCCCATGATCAAAAAGATGCGAACCAATCCCTCGAATTCTAAAAGCGGATTCTGCGAGGGCCCTTGTTGGGTTCCGGCGTGCATCACAGTTAGGCTTCTGATGATTCAAATTATCAAACCTTTGGCACTTATCACATTTCTGGACGAGCTCTTTGGCATCTTTCTCCATGCTTGGCCAATAATACCCTTGCAGTAAGGCTTTACGAGCTATAGCTTGTGCCCCCTCATATGCCCCACATATGCCTTCATGGATCTCTCTTAGTACATAATTGCCCTCTTCCGTGCTCAAGCATCTTACCCATGGAGCTGAAAAAGAACGGCTATACAACTTATCATCAAGAATAGCGTAGCAGCTGGATCGCCAAACTACCTTCTGGGCTTGAACCTGATCCTCTATAAGAGATCCGGTACTCAAATATTGGTAAATCGGAAGCCGCTATCCATCCACCGGTTCTTGCAGGTGAACCTTATATGTTTTGTGGGTTGGGGCCGATAGAATGGACCAGATGATGTCTGAAGCAGATGCTTGGTTCTGGAGGCATGCCTGCTTAGCCAAAGCGTCAGTCTCCTCATTCTCTGCCCAGGTTATTTGTTCGATGGATCACGTACATCTCAGTTTCTCTAGTTGGGAGAGGAGTGCAGTTGTTAATTCTTTATATCTGATCATTATCTGGTCCTTTGCTTCAAATTTTCCAAGTATCTGGCTAACAACTAGCTGTGAGTCAGAGAAAATAGTCAATGAGTCCGGTTTTACCTCGATGGCGAGCTGAAAGCTTCAAACTCCGCAACATTGTTGGTTGCCTAAAATGCTATGTGGGCCATTCCACGGATTGTTATCTTTCCAGGTCCGATTAGGATCACCTCGGCTCCGGCACCTGTAGATGAAGATGCTCTGTCTATATACAACTTCCAAGAACATGGGCCTGGCTCCTGTAGGGGTGCATGTAACTCTGTTACAAAATCAGCTAAGACCTGACCCTTCATTGATGGACGTGCCTCATACCGGACATCAAACTCTCCCAACCGAGCTGCCCATTCAGTAATTCTTCCAGATGCTTTCGGCTTCTGTAGCACCTTTCTTAGGTTTGAATTTGTCCGGACCGCCACAGTGTGTGCTTGGAAGTAAGGCCGCAGTTTGATGGCTGATGTCACCAATGCAAAGGTGAGTTGTTCCAGTATGGGGTACCTCAGTTCAACGCCTCTCAGAACCTTGCTGGTGTAATAGATGGGGAACTGTTATCAAAATCGAACCCATTGCTCCGGATAAAACTGCTAGATACATGTACAGGGTTTCTTCCGGTCGTGGCTGACTTAACAGAGGTGGGGTGCTGAGAAAAAGCTTCAACTCCTCAAATGCTTTTTGGCAGTCCGGAGTCCATTTAAAATTCTTCACTTTTTTGAGAGCACTGTAAAAGGGTAGACATCATTTAGCCGAACAAGAAATGAATCTGCCCAGAGCTGTTGCCTTTCCGTTGAGTTTTTGCACCTCCCTTATTGACTTAAGGGGTTCCATCTCCATAATAGCTTAGATTTTCACCGGGTTAGCCTCTATTCCCCGTTTCAAAGATCATGAATCCTAGGAATTTTTCGGACTGCACCCTGAAAGCACACTTCTCTGGGTTGAGTTTCAGACCGAACTTCCTCATGATTGTGAAAGTTTCAGCCAGCTCCGTTGGTAAGCTTTCTGCCATCTTGCTTTTGACAATAAGTGGCACCGGCATTCTTTAGTCCAAATGACATGACCCGGTAATAATAAGTAGCTCGGTGTGTGACAAAGGCAGTTTTTTCCTCATCAGCTTTGTTCATGGGATCTGGTGATATCCTGCAGAGGCATCCAGGAATGCGTATTCTTCGAATCCTGAGGTGGAGTCGACTAGGAGATCTATGTTGGGCAGTGGGTAGCTATCCTTGGGGCAAGCCTCGTGAAGTCAACACACATCTTCCACTTTCCGTTTGATTTTTTAACTAGCACCACATTTGACAGCCAGTCCGGATATAGCACTTCCCTTATAAATCCATTCTTCAGCAGTGTGTCAATCTCTTCTGATATTGCCAATTGTCGCTCGGGAGCATGGTTCCTCTTCTTCTGTTTAACAAGCTTGCAGTTAGGTTGCACATTGAGTGAGTGGCATATTACCTCGAAAGATACCCCCTTAATATCCGAAGGTTTCTAAGCGAACACATCTGTGAACTTAGAGAGTATCGCTACCAGTGCCTCTTTTTCCTTCCCCTTCTTGTTGGCAGTTATCTTGACCACTTTTCCCGGTGAGAGCTCTACCTCCTGAGGTGAGTCTAAGGGCTCGATATTCCGGATTATTGGGATATCCAGTGCATCCAATAGCAAAGCCTGATCAGCCTCTTTTAGAATTGTGACATACATTTCTCGCGCTGTCTTCTGATTATCGCTTCACACCGCTTCACACCCTAAAATTGGGATCTTCATCAGTAGCTTGCACATGGAAATGTAGGCATCTGCACCCACCAAAAGCGGCCATCCGAAAATCACATTATATGCCAGTGGTATGTCCACCACCATAAAATAGCTCTTGCAATGGCAAACAGTCTCATCATCCTCGAGCTGTAGTGCTAAAGTGATCGATCCTTCTACCTTGACCAGTTGTCCAGATATACTAATGAGTGGGGCTGACATGGCTTCCAGCAAGACATTCCAAGTTCTCTGTATGCATGGAGGGTGATGAGGTTGACCGCGCTCCGAGTATCTACTAAGATTTTCTGAAGTAAGTAGTCCTGTATTAGTGCTTCTACTACAAGAGAATCTGTATAAGGTGTCCGGATATATTTTCCATCTCCCTCAGAGAACTTTACTTCGTAGCCTCCTACTCTTAGACCCGCCCCCATAGAAAATACTTCCTTTGCCTTTCGCTTTTTGGAGTCCTCGAAGACGTTGAATGCTTACCCCCTACAATAACATAGATAACCCCCGTTGGAGCTTTCTTACTTGAACTAGCTCCATTGCCTTTTCTTCGTGGTGACGGGGACCTATCTCGCCCATTCCTTTCTTTACCCTTCACAAACTGTCCGAGCTTTCCCTTTCGTACTAAAGTCTCAATTTCTCGCTTCAACTGCCGGCAGTCATTTTTCTGATGGCCCTTGTCCCTGTGAAAAGAGCAGTAAAGGCTTTGGTCCTAGTTAGGATCCTCCCTCATGGGGTGCAGCCAGTTAACCCGTTCATTTTCCTTCATCCATGCCAGGATCTGGGACCTCGAGGCCATCAAGGGCGTCAGTCTCTTATTTAGTTTATCGCTAGAGCTCGACTTTGTAACTAAAAAAGCTCAGTTTGAGTTGCCTGATCCTCTATTTCTAGCATCATCTCGTCCTCCATTATTCTTATCCCGACCTATTCAGAATCCTCTATCCGAGTCTCTGACTTGAGAATTGTATATGAGGCAGCGAGCTTCATCCATTCGGATATACTTGTGAGCCCGGGACATAAGCTCGGTGAAGTCGCTCGGTGGCTTCTTGCTGAGGGAGTCACTGAAGTCTTGACATCTAGTGTTACGAATGAGAGTGTTGATAGCCACTTCCAGATTCAAATTATGAATGTCCATAGCCACCACATTAAACTTTTTCACGTAAGCTCAAAGTGATTCTCCCTTCTCTTGATGAACCAGAGTGAGGTCGGTCGAGACTTTTGCTAGTCGTATAGCGGCAATAAACTTTGCAATGAACATGTCACTGAGCTGCTCAAAGCTATAGACAGAGTTCTTGGGTAGATTACGAAACCAAATCTTTACGGACTCAATAAGGGTTTGGGGGAAGATTTTGCACAAAGCAGCATCTTCCGTAGTATGTACCAGCATGGTATGATGGAATTCGTCCAAATGAGCTCGGTAGTCAGTACTACCATTGTATTTTGGCAGATTTGGTTATCTTATCTGTGAGAAGGGGGTAGCTAAGATGTCCTTAGACAGGGGAGATCGAAAACTACCCTGATACTACAAAGTGTTGCAGTTCTGGTATTTCTGCATTCTCTCTTCAAACATCCTTTCAAACTGCTCGGCTGTCATGGTAATTGTTGCGTCAGGAGCCAGTGTGCTCGGTAAAGGTGGTGGTGTTTGTGCTGGGAATTGAGTAGTTATGGGTGTCTGGACTATAGGTGGTGCTAGGGGGATGTTTGTAGGTGCTGCCGGTGGTGCCTGAGCTGCCATAGCTGACAGGACAGTCAAGAGCATTTGGGCTGATTGAGGGGTTAAGCCTGGGATTGTGGAGATGGTTATGGATCGTGGTGTTACGGGTGTATGGATTTGTGTTTGGGGGAATAGCTGTCGCACTTATAGTGGGGAAATTTGCTCTGATTGAGCTGGCTGCAAGTTTTGAGGATCTGGCCAAGAAGATTGACCGGAGGTTAGGCGACAGTATTGGGTTGGTCTACTGATGGGGCAGCAGAGATAGGCAAGTTGGGGAAAAGATCCATTGTTGACAGAATTCTTTGGAGTGCTGCACGCTCACCGCACCAAATGATGACAATGAGATTTCTCGAAACGTCCTCTTAAGTAGATCACCTGAAAAACTCGAGAAAATCGGTGGGGTTCCGACGATGGAAGCTTCGACAATTAAGTCAGTAAATTGACTAAAGTGTATATTCTGTGTAAAAAATCCAGAGAGCCCAGAACGTACCTGTTCCTTTTCTTTATAAAGAGCTCTTTTCCTAGGCCAAATAGAAAATAGGATCCTAAATAGGAGGAAATCACTCTGACTCCTTGATTGGTGCTTGATTCCTAATTTGTGAGGATTTGTTGAGTGATTTTTGGTACTTTCCATCATTATGTGATCAGAATCTGCATAATATCTAGAAGATACCCCTGAATGATGACTTTCCATATGTTGATTTCAAGCTGTTTGGATGACAGAGCTACTGATATGGCGGATATCCAAGAGAGCCCGGTTACCGAACTCTTCGACTACGAGTCCGGTTTGCAATCTGTGTTCAAAAAGGCATTACCGATCTCTTGATCAGAGAGTCCGGCTATAACTATCTTTTGACGAAAAAACCACGCACTAAGCTTTGTGCTTAGTAGTGACTACCAAATTTACTTATCCAAAACATAAATTATAAGATATTACATCAAATTAAAATATACATTTAAGTGCTTAAAATCTTATATCAAAAACCATTAATTATCACTTTATAGTATTCATACACATATAATAAGTTTTATATTTATCCATTAACTTTAAACTCTTTTAGGCTGTAGAAGCATTTCAAGTACTCATTTTACTTCATTGTACTTAATTTTCATTTAAAATAAGGATATTCTTTCTAGTTAATATATCATTTATTATTTAACTATAGTATAGATACCCATTAATGTCATATTATACTTATCTCATGCAACCAAGCAACATTTAAAATAATATTTCAACAAACATAGAAAAATAATTAATACTTAACTAAATACATGTAATCAAATTTCCATGTACCAATTAACCATGCATCAAATATGATTACCCTGTACAATTTTTAATAAGTTTGATGTAAAAACAATATAATTTTTAACTTAGTTCTAATTACATTCCGGGTACCATTTCATCGTATCTGTTATTTCATAATTAGATCGCTGATGAATATTTAGTTTATACATATATACCAAAAGTCATTTTCATTTTATTCTTAATGCATAAATCCATTTATCAAGATCATATATTAAACTAAAGTCCTTATTATTAAATTTATTATCTTATTATCTGCAGTCCTTTTATACAATTTTTGTTTATCATTTAAGTATACCACTTTATTCTTCAATATATATACTTATCACATTTCTAAATAGCCTCCTACTTATAAATTATCTTTTTCCTTTTAAATTACTCTTTCATCTTCTAAATTACATATTTAATTTATAATTATTATCTTGTCACTTAAGTTTATTATTTCACGTTCAATATTTATCATTTTGCCCCAGAGATATCTGGTAGAAATCTCCGGACCGAATACACGAGACGCAATCACTATCACTGAATAGTGACCCCGAAAGACCACCCATATCACTATCACTGATCACTAAGCACTGCACTGTAAATACTAAATCATTGAGCACTGTATCACTGTGGTAGTCCGTCATTGGCTTACCAAATCGAGTCGCCAAAACTCGTTACCGCGGTAAAGATATCCCTATAACTAGCCAACTATATCCTAAACTAAATTTGACTACCAGACTACTAAGGGCAATAAACATTTATCTTTTATTTCATTTAATTTCATACTTTCATGTAACATTTTCTTGCATCTCTATTCATTACTTTCATGTTGCATAACATGCTACAAATGTCATACTTTAACCACTTACCATCTTTACTTAATTATATTCACCACACAATTTAGTTTCCATACCTTTATGTTACGTGATGTGTACATATACATTTTAATTGACTATATTTACATAGCATAGTCCTTTACATAATCTTTACTTCATTCTCATTGCAAATTATATGCAATTTTTACCATAACTTATGCATGTTATTAATATACCTTCTTAATATTACTCATTATGCAACTCTAGGTTCCAATTCATGTTCATATTCAATTATACTCTATTAAACCACTCTTATATTTCATTTATTTAAACTAATTCTATATATATATATTCGTCTCAAGTTTCATCACTTTAATTTTGTTTTATTAAAATAACCTATGTTAAATTCATATTCCACACACACATATATATAATCCATGAAAACTCAACTAGCTACCCATTAACCTATCCAAACGTGTAAGTTCATCCTAAATTCTTACTTTTCTAAGCTTAATTCCATTTTCCTGTAACTATCAATAATACACATACATACATATCTATGAATTATTTCCATATTCATATAACTTAACTAGAATACAAACTTAAAATATTCCAATACATCTACTCACTAAATCCAATCATAGACGTATTTACAAGTATAAAGAATATGAAAATACAAAAGTAAATACTCAATACAATTAAACAAAATTCGTTCTTTTGAGAATTAATCGCCTCACATATTCACATTCAATATAGTATCTTTTTATGTCATAATAAATATTTAACCTTTCTTCCGTCATTTGTCAATTTTTCCATATTATTTAGCCTTTACCTACACATTATCTTCATTATTTTGATATAATTCGTCTAGTTCTAAATTTAATTTCCTCATTTACTTATTTTCCTTTCAATTCCGTATTAAGTGCTGAATTGCATTATCTACCAATACATGCATTTCTTTCATTCTAATACCAATAATTCAATTAATTATCAACTAATTTATCTTTTAGCATATCAATTTTATTTTTTTTCATACCACTTACATGCGAAAACCTCTTTTTCTTATATGTAACTAATAGGTAGTTATACGCAAGTTGTCGATTATACGCTCAAAGATTTAGTTTCATATCCTTCATGCCTAAATTCTATCATGTATACCTTAATTCCATTCCAATTCATAAATTTATACTTAATTACATTTTTTCCCTAACTTAGTTCACATTTACTCTTATGTACATAATATAAATTTCACATGAAATAAAATTTTTTAGTGTCAAAGTATCCTTTAAATGTTTAAAGTCCTTCAATTATCACAATTCATGTCCCAAAAAGTACTATTCACGAAAATTAAAATTTTGGGCCATTACAGATCAAGTAAGGGATAGCAAGAAACGAAGAGAGAGATCGAGCAAGGTTGACCGATAGTAAGAGAGCGAGGGAGAGAGAGATCGATTAAGGGTGAATGATAAAAAGAGTGAGAGAGGCAGGTGGTGGCGTCGGTGGTGGATTTCGGGTCGGGGTGGCAACAATAGGTGGGTCAGATGGAGAAGAACACAGGAAAATGGGGGAAATTAATTATGCTAGGTTAATTTTCCCCTTTTTCTTCCAATCTGCCGCTTGTCAATCATGCATTGCTCCTTTTACACATCAACAACGCGTGCGTTTAATTCAAAATTGATTATCTGTGATTTGTATTTCAGGTGGTAAATTATTACGGTTTTTCAAAGTTCTGGTGGTAAATTAAAAATTTAAAAAGTTTAGGTATCAACTTTGAAATTTAATACAAGAACAGGGGGGATTTTAAGTATTAAGCCTTTATTTTTATATATATCTTTTCTGCTTCATTATGTTGTGATGCAAGTGACGTGCTAAATTGTAGCGTAAATACTAGTCCTCACCCTAAAAAGATAGAGATTAAACTTATGTTGGAGTATAGAACGCCAGAAGTTGTTAGAATCCTGTAATGCTACCTATTTTTGGTATCCCTTATGAAAGAATCTTAACTCTGTTATACTAAAAATCTTTTCAACTTTGAAACCCTTCAATTTAGTACAGGGACATGCCCACTCCCATCTAATTTTTTATTAAAAAAATTCATAATTCAGTTTTTGAACTATTCACTTTTTTTTATTAAATTTCTGAATTTTGAAAATTATACATTTGATTCTTGTAGTATAATTTTACTCCTTATTAAGTTTCTGCGTATTTCCTGAATTCTTTAAATTTATGATATTGCCCTAAAACTATTTCTTTTCCACCCAAAACTTATTTTTTTTATTCAAACACGTCTAATATTTATAAAATCACTCCAAAATATTTAATTCAAGGCTCTTATACCATTCAAAGTAAGTCTGCTCTACACTATATATTTTAACTTACCTAGGTGGAATTATAAAACTACTTTGAAATCGTTAAAACTATTTTGGTTGTTAGATTCTTAAGTTTCAGACTTTCTTCAATTTTTTGTATTCATTAAAGTACCAGCAAGTTACAACAATGCCCAATGACTTTCAGTTTTTGAGAAAATAATTCTCAAACTCGCTTTGTTTTAGAGTCAATTTTTTTAAACGTTTTGAAATTTTTTTACGAAAAGCGAGTTTGAAAATTATTTTCTCAAGAACAGGAGTCTTTGGACTTCATTGCAAGTTTTCGATACTTTAATGAATATAAAAAATTGAAGAAAGACTAAAACTTTAAAATTCAGTCTCCAAAATAATATTAAAGAGTCTAGAGTAGCTATATAATTCAGTGTAGGTGACTTAAAATGTTCAGAATAGAGTAAGCTCGCTTTGAATGGTATCATAGTTTTTGATTAAATATTTTGGAGTGATTTTATAGGTATTGAATATGTTTGAAAAAGAAAAATAAGTTTTGGGAGGAAAATAAATAGTTTTGAGACAATATCATAAATTTAAAGAATTTAGAGAATAATGAGGAGTAAAATTATAATATAACAACCCAATATATAGTTTTTAAAATTTAGCGATTCAATTAAGAAAAATTGAATAGATCAAGGAATAAAACATGAGTTTTTTTCAATTTTTGATGAAAGAGATACATACTGTGATTTATAAATCACAATTGTATTATAAGGATACAATTTTCATCTATATGACATGTACCTGTCCACTAAGTATCTATTTTTATATGACATGTACCTGTCCACTAAGTATCTATTTTTTTTTCCTCACAATACCAAAATTATGTATTATTTTCTATTTAATCAAGTTTAGCATAATCACGTATTTAAATCAAAATGAGTTTTTGTAATTTTTATTCACCCAAATAAAGACGAGGGAATAAGATATTTTTTTTTTCAAATTTTTGAAATATTTTATAATTTTATTTTAAATATCTACCACATGAAATTAAACAATATATATATATGTGTGTTATACATGAATAAAGAATTATTTTTAGAGATTAATACTGATAATATTTTCCCTTTTTCATTTATATGCTTTTTCACTCAGTGATTTTTTTTGGTTGTATATAATTATTTTTATTACTTCATAATTTATTTCATTTTTTTAAAATATATAATGAATATTCAAGAAAAAATTAAAAAATTAAAACCAATAATTTTAAAACATTTTGTGATAAAAAAAATGATTATGAATTTGATCGAATAACTTGCCCAATCCGACCTGAAACCTGAAGTTACCTTATTCAGAATTGATCCGATTCCGAAATTGATCTACCTGAACCAACTCATTTAACAGGTCTAGCTAAACATAAATTATAAAATAGGATTTCTATCACTTTTTTGATATTTGTCTTTTTCTCATTTTTTAGGATCTAATTTCAGCTTTTAAAAAAAGGAAGATCTTTAAAATTTATATGATTGTTTTATTTTATGTTTTGATAATTTGATTTGCAGTTCAAATTATCATGTTTTATATTTTTCTTAAAATATACCTCATTAGTAATATTAACATAATTGTTATTGAAAGTGAAGTTTTGCAAAATGATTCCATGCATTTCAATGATTTGAAGAATTATCCGGACCAACCTCATATGACAGGTATAAAATATTTAAAATTTTTTAATGTACAATTAATTAATATCTATAACTTTTTTTAACTTTTATATTGATTTTGCAGATATTTTAAGGGATAATTTGTTCAAATTTAATATAATAAATATTTATTTAATTTTTAGTTATTTTTATTATATTATTATTTTTTGTTTAATTGATGTTTTTGCTAAATTTACTTACTCGGATTAGATAAAATTTTGTTAATTTTTTGAGATAACTTAGCTGTCATTGAAGGCAAGATACTTGAAAAGGGTAATTCGAATTCAACAATCCAGTTGTAACAATATCAAATGTCACAAGTACAATTTTTCGAGGTAATTTTTTCTACTTATTTTTTTGGATGATTATTCTCATGCTAAAGACAATAGTAAATTTTTTTACTTAAATATTTTATTTTAGTTCTATGTATTGAATAGCTGATGGATTTATAGCCATGAATTTTTATTTAACTTTTTTTTTTTTTAAACTATAGCTATGTTGTTAAACAACAATCAAGTTTTCTTCAAATAAGTACTAAAATTTTTATCAAGCAAATAATGGATAATATATGTCAGGTGTGTGTAATTTTAATTATTGTTTTTATTAACTTATGAAATAAATTTATAGACAAAACAATCAACACGCATAGCACGTGCACGAAATCTAGTTGGGCAACACATGTACATCTTTCACTCATAAAACAAAATTGAAATAAGTGGCCAAATTCTTAAGTAATCCCATTTTATGTGCTCAATATTACTATAACATGATAATTAAAAAAATGGTTATTTCTTCCATTCATAAATAAATTTCAATTTTTTTGAACAAAAATTAAGAAGGTCATTTATGATTATATGCTTTTATTAATTTACCCATCTTAAAAAGAGACTATTAATTATTATTGTATTTTAAAAATTGAACTAATATTTATTATATAGAAAATATATTTAAAAAATTGCATGTTTATTAAATAGACATTTATTTATAAATATGCCATAAAAGAAAGGTGAACATTATTTATAAACAAATTAAGGAAGCAATATATCTGAATTTTATAAAAATACTTTAAAAACTTAAAAAATTATTCTTTTTTAATTCCAAGGTGAATATTTCTTTCATTCCACTATATGTAATATTTTTGAGCAAAATTCAAATTATATTTATCTACAATTTTTGAATTTTTAATGTAATTTAAGTTTTTTCAATAAAAATTAACTTATTTAAAATCAATTACATTTAAATTTATATATTAAATTATTAAATTTTATTATGAATTTAAATTTAATTAATAATTTTTTAATTTTAATAAAAATAATAAAAAGTTCACATGTAATGAAACAGTGAAAGTAATAAATAAAAATAAATCTATAAATTCTTTTCATAAATTCCTATATAAACAGTGAGACAAAATTGGGTGGCGATATTAATTATTGAACACTTTTGAGTCTAATAGGAGAGAGTAACAATCGAGCCTTGGTAGCAGCCCATATTGATATTTGGAATGCAGAGCATGACCGCCCACTCCATGAGAGGCGGTGATTGGTATGGGTTAAACTACTCCATAAAAGACCCACTTGCGTGTTTGGTGAAAAGAAGCTGCCACCCTGCACCAATCCATATTTTTTACCTAAAAAAAAAAAAAACAAAAACCGCGTCTGCAATAATTACAATTTGTTTGATTACCTTTAGTTTTTGATAATATTCATCCAAATCTTTATCCAACTGGACTCTAGTTTCAAAATAAAATAAAATAAATTTCCAACTGGATGCAGCTATGCCACTAATAGGGCTGTGCAAAACCGAACAGGAACCAAAAATTGAATCGAACCAAATACATTTTGGTCTATTTGGTTCGGTTCTTTCGATTTTAAGCCGAAATTAAATTTTTCGATTTTACAATCTTAAGAATCGAACCGAACCGAAATAACCGAAATTAAATTTCGGTTATTTCGGTTCGGTTCGATTCTTAAGATTGTAAAATCGAAAGAACCGAACCGACCGAAATTTTTTAAACTCACTATTATATATATATATATATATATATATATATATATATATAATCTAAAACTAAATATACACTATAGTTATATTTATTTACATGTATATTTTTTTAATTAAAGTATATTAAATGTATTATTAATAAAAATTTATGTTGTATTTATTTTTAATGTATATTTTTTTAGTATAATTTTGCTTAGTATTTATTAGGAAAATAATATGAAAAATTTATGTATTTTTTTCCTTTTAGTTATTTTAAATGGTTTTATTTTGTTGAATATAAGTTAATTTAATTTATAAATCCATATATGTTAAAAATCTAAAAAAAAAAATCTATATTTGTGAAGAACCGATTGGACCGAACCGAACCGATCGAAATTATTTCGGTTTATTCGGTTTCGGTCCTAAAAATTTCGGTTCTCGGTTCGGTCCTAAAAATTTCTAAACTTCGGTTTTCGGTTTATTCGGTTCGGTCCAAAACCGAACCGAACCGACCATTTGCATACCCCTACCCACTAAATATCTTCCTGCGCATTTACTCTCTTTACTGTTTCCCTCCTCTTATTAATAAACCGCGTTGCCAGAAATTCTTCTATAAAAACCCAACAGAGCTGCCTCTTTTCATTATCTCACTTCAAAACAATTTCTTTTTCCATACAAAAGAGTACAAGCAAATGGCTTCTTTTATTGCTTCTTCAACACTTTCAGTTCTCTTGTTCTTGGCAATTAGCACTTTGATGGTTGCTTCTGCTAGCAATTTCTACAACGATTTTGATATTACTTGGGGGGATGGCAGAGCTAAGATTGTCAACAATGGGGAGCTGCTCACTCTGAATCTTGACAAAGAATCAGGTTCAGGATTTCAATCCAAGAATGAGTTTTTATTTGGTAAGATTGATATGCAGCTCAAGCTTGTTCCTGGAAACTCTGCTGGCACTGTCACTGCCTATTATGTGAGTTCTTCCTCTTTTTATTTTTTTTAATTGCCTTTGAAGTTTTTGATTCTTTTTACTGATAATATATAAAATATTATGAATTTTCAGTTATCATCAAAAGGGGCAACATGGGATGAGATAGACTATGAATTCTTGGGGAATTTGAGTGGAGATCCTTACATTCTTCACACTAATGTATTCAGCCAAGGGAAAGGCAACAGAGAGCAACAATTCTATCTCTGGTTTGATCCCACTGCTGATTTCCACACTTACTCTATACTTTGGAATCCACAGAGAATCATGTAAGCACCCTTAATTTCTTGATTCTTTTCGAGCTTCTTTTCTAGTTAAATATAGAAAATATTGAAATTCTTGTTCTTGCAATTATTGTATGATCAGATTCTCAGTTGATGGGATTCCAATCAGAGAATTCAAGAACATGGAAAACAAGGGAGTTCCATTCCCAAAGAATCAGCCAATGAGAATATACTCAAGCCTATGGAATGCAGATGATTGGGCAACCAGAGGTGGATTAGTTAAGACGGATTGTGTCAACTTTTGTGGCTCACTCACCCACAATTGTTGACAATTTTAGCAACAATTGTTGACAAAGTTTTTGAATAGTATTTTGTTAGTGAATCCCACATCGGGAATTCTATAGAAATGAGGAGGCTTGATCACTTATATAAGCAAGTTTCATTTGTTTAGTTTTTTCCATCCCAAAATTGCCAATCTTTCTAAGGCAATTAGTAAATATTTCACTTGTATTATTTCTTTGAAATAGTAAAATATAATATTAGTAGTGTCCGAGGACGTAGGCATAATTGGCCGAACCTCGTTAAATTCTGGTATTCTTTATTTGTCTATTTAATAGCTATTGTCGGGTATATTGTTAGTGAATTATTGTGCTGTTAAATTACTTAGAAAAATTCTGTCCTGGAAATTTTACCTTGTGTGATTTTTCAGTACAATCGTTTACGCTTTATTCACCTGCTCAATAGTGTTCGAGGTGAATTTGGTGGAAATCAACCCGAGTTTCCACAACAATTGGTATCAGAGCCTAGGTTCTTTCTTAGTATGCTCTGTGGTTACAGCGTAGGCTGATCTTCCACATCAGAAAAGATTTTTCCTTGTGCTATTGGCATTCCGCATCGACAGCTATTGAATAGTAATTGTAGCTGAAATGACAAATCCATCCACTTCTTCGTCGTCGTCCAATTTGATGGCAAATGCAAGAGTTGCGGTGGAAATTTTTGATGATATGGGTCATTTTGGTATGTGGCAAAGTGAGGTTCTAGACGCTCTCTTTCAGCAAGGTCTAGACATCGCTCTTGAAGAAAAGAAACCAGATAATGTTGATGAGAAAGAATGGAAGAAACTTAATCGTTTGGCGTGTGGTACAATTCGATCGTGCCTTTCTAGAGAGCAAAAGTATGCTTTCTCGAAAGAAATTTTTGCAAGTAAATTGATGAAGGCGCTGGAGGAAAAATTCATGAAGAAAAGCAGTCAGAATAAGCTTCACATGAAAAAAAGACTGTTTCGTTTCAATTATGTTGTGGGTACCACATTAAATGATCACATCACCAGTTTTAATCAGTTAGTCGCTGATTTATTGAATATGGATGTGACATTTGAAGATGAAGATCTGGCTTTGATGTTGTTGGGATCCCTTCCTGAGGAGTTTGAGTTTCTTGAAACGACTCTACTTCATGGGAAGGCTGCTGTGACTCTCAGTGAAGTTTGTGCTGCCTTGTACAGTTATGAACTGAGAAAGAAAGACAAGAAAGAAAGCACAAGTGGAGCTACAGAAGCTCTAGTAGTGAGAGGTCGGTTGCAGAGCCAGACTAGAGGAAAGAAAGGAAGATCGAAGTCGAGGCCCAAATTGGGCAAAAACGAATGTGCCTTTTGTTGAGAAAAAGGGCATTGGAAGAAAGATTGTCCTAAGCTGAAGAATAAAGGCAAACCTGATAAGGGAAAGGCTGTTGCAGATTCAAATGTAGCTGAGTGTAATGATGAAGACTCAGATTTCTCACTTGCTGTTACATCGTCAACGAGCTCTTCTAGTGTATGGCTGCTTGATTCAGGTTGCAGCCATCATATGTGTCCCCATCGGGATTGGTTTTGTGAATTTAGAGAATTAGAAGATGGAGTTATTTATACAGCAAATGATGCCTCTCTCACCACACATGGGATTGGTTCCATTCGTTTAAAAAATCATGATGGATCAATCAGAATCCTGAAGGATGTTCGTTATGTGTCCAGATTGTCAAAAAATCTCATTTCCATAGGAGCTCTGGAAGAAAAGGGTTTCGAGGTACGAGCAAAAGGCGGAGTAATGAAGATAATCTTTGGTGCACTTGTGGTGTTAAAGGGAATTCGAAAGAATAACAGATTGTACCACTACCAAGGTACTACTGTTATTGGCACAACAGTAGTGGCTTCTACTGGTGAAAAGGAGTTAGAAGCAACCAGGTTATGGCATATGCGCTTGGGGCATGCAGGTACAAAATCCTTGAATCTCCTGGTGAAACAAGGATTATTGAAAGGAGTTCAGACTTGCAAATTGGATTTTTGCGAGCATTGTGTCAAAGGGAAAAAGACAAGGGTGAAATTTGGAACAACAATCCACGATACCAAGGGTATTTTGGACTATGTTCATTCTGATGTGTGGGGACCTTCCAAGACGACTTCTTTGGGAGGAAAACACTACTATGTGACCTTTGTTGATGATTTTTCCCGGAGAGTTTGGGTGTATACTATGAAGACTAAGGATGAAGTGCTGGGAGTTTTTCTTAAATGGAAAAAGATGATGGAAACTCAAACAGGCCGAAAGATCAAACATCTTCATACAGATAATGGCGGGGAATACAGGAGTGATCCATTTATGAAGGTGTGTGAAGATGAAGGCATTGTCAGACACTTCACAGTCAGAAATACACCACAACAGAATGGGGTGGCAGAACGTATGAAACGAACATTGCTAGAGAAAGTTCGGTGTATGTTGTCCAATGCTGGGTTGGGCAGAGAATTTTGGGCTGAAGCTATTACATATGCTTGTCATCTCATTAATCGCCTACCATCTAGTGCTATTGGTGGTAAAACGCCATTGGAGAAATGGTTTGGAAAACCTGCTACAGATTATAATTCCTTACATGTGTTTGGTTCCACTGCATACTATCACATTAAGGAATCGAAGTTGGATCCACGTGCAAAAAAAGCAATTTTTATGGGGATCACCTCTGTTGTGAAAGGATATCGACTTTGGTGCCCAGAATCAAAGAAAATAATCTTCAGCAGGGATGTTACCTTTGATGAATCTACCATGTTGAGAAAGGTGACAAATGAAAGTGTTGAGCAGACAGGTGGTACTCCAAAACAGGTGGAGTTTGAAAGGAAAATTGTTAGCCCAACAAATGATAAAGCAGATGCAGAAACTCCTATGGTAGATGAGGAGTCAGATGAAGAAGAGGTTTTAACCCAAGAACCTCCACAGCAACCTGAATTAATTGCATTAAGTAAGCCAAAGAGGATAATCAAAAAGCCTGCTCGCTATGTTGATATGGTGGCTTACGCATTCCAAATTGCAACAGATGACATTCCTACCACTTATAATGAAGCAGTCAAAAGTTCAGAAGTAGAGAAGTGGAGGAAAGCCATGAATGATGAAATGCAGTCTCTTCATAAGAATCAGACGTGGGAGTTCGCTACTCTGCCGAAGGGAAAGAAGGATTTTGGGTGCAAATGGGTATATGCAAAGAAAAATGGATTTCCTGACAAGGATGATGTGCGCTACAAAGCAAGGCTGGTGGCTAAAGGCTACGCTCAGATGGAGGAAATTGACTGTAATGAAGTTTTTTCTCCAGTTGTAAAACATTCCTCTATTCGAATTTCGTTGGCTTTGGTAGCACAATTGGATATTGAACTAGTTCAGTTGGATGTAAAAACTGCATTTTTACATTGAGACTTGGAGGAGGAAATCTATATGGCTCAGCCCGAAGGATTTAAAGTTGCTGGAAAAGAGAATATGGTGTGCAAGCTTGAAAAATCATTATACGGATTAAAGCAATCTCCGAGGCAGTGGTACAAACGATTCGACAAGTTTATGATGGGGCAAAAGTATACAAGAAGCAAATATGATCATTGTGTATATTTGCGCAAGCTACAAGACGGATCCTACATATATCTTCTTCTTTATGTTGATGATATGTTGATAGCTTCCAAGAGTCTGACAGAGATTGAGAAGTTGAAGACTTAACTGAACAGGGAGTTCGAAATGAAGGATCTAGGTGAAGCCAAGAAGATTCTCGGTATGGAGATAAGCAGAGATAGGGAATTGGGGAGACTTTGTTTGACTCAGAAAGAGTATCTGAAAAAAGTGCTAAAGCGTTTTGGCATGAATGAAAAGTCAAAACCTGTTAGTACTCCTCTTGCTCCTCATTTCAAGCTTAGTGCATCTTTGTCTCCAAAGAATGAAGCAAAACGAGAATATATGGCAAAAGTACCATATGCAAATACTGTTGGTAGCTTGATGTATGCTATGGTGTATACAAGGCCCGATATTTCACAGGCAGTTGGGGTTGTGAGCAGGTATATGCATGATCCTGGAAAGGAACATTGGCAAGCTGTGAAATGGATTCTGCGGTACATTCTGAACACCGTAGATATTGGTTTGGTATTTCAGCGAGATGATCAAGATGGTCAATATGTAGTTGGATATTGTGATTCCGACTATGCTAGTGATTTGGACAAACGGCGATCAACTATTGGTTATGTGTTTACTCTTACGAAGGCACCAGTTAGTTGGAAGTCTACTTTGCAGTCAACGGTTGCTTTGTCCACTACGGAGGCAGAGTATATGGCAGTTAGAGAAGCTGTGAAGGAGGCAATTTGGCTTCAAGGGTTGCTTGGTGAATTAGGGGTTCAACAGAAGCACATCAAAGTGCATTGTGATAGTCAGAATGCTATTCATTTGGCAAAAAACCAAGTTTACCATGCAAGGACAAAGCATATCGATGTTCGTTATCACTTTGTACGAGAGGTTCTGGAAGAAGGTGGAGTAACAATCCAGAAGATTAGGACCACTGAGAATCCTGCTGATATGTTCACAAAAGTGGTGACTGCGGTCAAGTTGCAACATTGCTTGAACTTGATCAACATTATTAAAAGTTGAAGTTGGGCGCTTTGAAGCGCATTTGGTGACACTATTAAAACTGAGTTTTGTGAGAGATATGAAATTGTGGAGTTCGCCAAGGTGGAGATTGTCAACTTTTGTGGCTCATTCACCCACAATTGTTGACAATTTTAGCAACAATTGTTGACAAAGTTTTTGAATAGTATTTTGTTAGTGAATCCCACATCGGGAATTCTATAGAAATGAGGAGGTTTGATCACTTATATAAGCAAGTTTCATTTGTTTAGTTTTTTCCATCCCAAAATTGCCAATCTTTCTAAGGCAATTAGTAAATATTTCACTTGTATTATTTTTTTGAAATAGTGAAATATAATATTAGTAGTGTCCGAGGACGTAGGCATAATTGATCGAACCTCGTTAAATTCTGGTGTTCTTTATTTGTCTATTTAATAGCTATTGTCGGGTATATTGTTAGTGAATTATTGTGCTGTTAAATTACTTAGGAAAATTCTGTCCTGTGAATTTTACCTTGTTTGATTTTTTATTACAATCGTTTACGCTTTATTCACCTGCTCAATAGTATTCGAGGTGAATTTGGTGGAAATCAACCCTGAGTTTCTACAACAGATTGGACTCAAGCCCCATTCACTGCTTCCTAAAGAAACTTTAATGCTGCAAATGCTTGTGTCGTATCTAATGGAGCATCATCTGGCGGTTCAAATTCTCCATCTTCTAAATCGAACAGCAATTCTTGGCTCTTTGAAAAACTTGATTCTACAAGTCAACAAAAGCTTCAATGGGTACAGAAGAACTATATGATATACAATTATTGCACTGATGTCAAGAGATTTCCACACGGCTTGCCTACAGAATGCAAATTAGCCTAAATCTATTTGCATTTGCTCTTTCCTTCTCCTTTTTCTTTTCTCAACTTTTTGGATAGACATCTTTTACCATTCATACTATTCTTTATTCTTTTTGTTGCATTTTTCTTGTAATTTGTGATACGTGTAAAATATACTAGTATTTCTTATAAATACTTTTATCAATAAATATTTATATTATGTTTATTGTGAAGAAAAAAAAAATCTACTTTTCACAATTTCTAGTCAAATTACTTTTAAAACTCCTTCACATTTATTTGTTTGTGTTGATCTACATGAAAACAAATTAGTCGATCTACTTTCGGCCGGTTTGAATGCATCTAACAGAGTACATAGGCCGTCCAATTTGGTTTAACTAATTTTAACGGATCATAATTGATCAGCATAGCTGGTTGTTAATTGATATGGATATTGTTTTTAATTAATATCTATTGCTGGGAGTTAATTTATGATTAAAATAGCTATATTTTTAAATTAAAAATATATTTTGTCATATTAATAAATAAATAACAAATAATAGTATAATATAAAAATTTATAAATTATTTAAACAATTAGTGTATAAAAAATATATTAATCAATAAATATAAATTTTTATAAATACATATAATATAAAATTATTATGAGTTTATAAACTATTATTAACAATATGTAAAAAATTGAAAAATTAACATATTTAGCTATACAAAAATTTCAAAAACGTTGTTTTTTAAAAGACACGTATTTTAATGTTAAATAGATAATAGAGGTGAGAATGGACCGGTTAATCGGTCCATAAGTAAAAAACATTTAATCTATTAATATCGATTTTTTGAAATTGCAGTTTATTAATCAGTCAATTACTCTCGGTTAATCAGTCAATTGGTTTCGAATTTTCGGACCGATTAACTAATATTTTTCGGTTAACCATTATAATTATAAAATGCATTTATAAAAAAATTAAATTGTCGAAAATACTTAAAATTTAAAATTAAAAAAAAAAAACATAATGCAACATAATAATTAAATATGATGTTTAAACAACAAACATAAACTAAAAATATTCAAAAATATTATTTTCACATATATTAAAAAATTTATTTTATTTGAAATATTTAGTTGATATATTAATTTTATATAACTTTTTCAATATATTTTGATTTTAATTAATGAAAAATTGATATATCAGAAAATAATAAGAAATACTAAATATGCACAAATTGAGCAATTAATAAATTAACTAAAATAACTGTAAAAAAACTAAAATGAAATTAAAATATTTTAAAGTAAATGAAAATTAAAGGGGTATAAATAATTAAATATGAAAATAATGAAATAAAAAATTATAATAAAAATAAAAAAGAGTGAAATATAATTAATAAAATATAGGGGTGTTCATTTATCGGTTTCGATTCGGTTAACCAATTTATAAGCTAAAAAATAAAAACAGTCCGTTAATATCGATTTTTGTAAAACACTAACCGTTAAATATAAATATCGGTTCGGTTAACCTATTTTTTGCATCGATTTCGGTTCGATTTATCGGTTAACTAAGTCTAACGGTTTTTTTACTCACCCCTGCAGTTTTGGCTATATCCACATTCTTAACTCGCAACTGATAATAACCTAACCGCAGATCAATTTTGGAAAACACTCCGGCTCCCCTAAGCTGATCGAATAAATCCTCTATCATTGGCAACGGATACTTCTTCTTCACAGTAACTTTTATTAATCTGCCTATGGTCGATACACATCCTTAAGGTGCCGTCTTTCTTCTTAACAAATAAAATCGGGGCGCCCCAAGGAGAAACGGTAGGCCTAATAAAGCATTTATCCAATAGCTCCTATAATTGAGTTTTCAACTCTCTCCATTTCACAGGAGCCATTTGATAAGGAGTTTTAGAAATAGGAGTAATGTCTGACGTAATCTCCATGGAAAGCTCCACCTCTCTCTTTGGTGGCAAACCCGGCAACTTTTTAGGGAATACATCCACAAACTCCTTAACTATTGGGATATCCTGAATTTTAACTTGATTCCGTGTAGAATCCAACACCAAAGCTAAAAATGCCTCACACCCCTTTCTCATAAAACATCTTGCTTGCATTGCTGAGATTACATTACCCAATGAATTAAAACCCAAACCTCTCACAACTACAGGAGATTGACCACTTCTCTTGGGCACTACTGTTTTCCTATGACAATCCACTATCGCTCGATGCTTGCACAACCAGTCCATACCCAGTATCAAATCAAATTCATGGAAGGGCAAACCAATCAAATCCACAGGAAACTCTATACCTTGCCCTACAAGGGGACAATTCCTATACACTCTACTCACATTGACACTATGCTCTAAGGGACTGGTCACACAAATCTCATGATCTAATTGCTCCACACTAAGCAATTTAGTACATATCTTATCAGAACATACATATGAGTGTGTGGACTCAGGGTCTATTAGAACATGCAATTCAGTGTCAAAGAGGAGAAACTTACCAGCAATCACTTCAGGTGCATCTTGCTCCTCCCGAACTCTCATAGTGTAAGCTTTCGTTGGTGCCACTGGTGGGTGATTCACAAACTCAGATAAAACACCTTTTCTAGGCCGACCACCACGACCTCGACCTCTCCCTCGATCTCGACTTGCCTGAGGGGCATTAGCCCACCCCGCTCTACTAACTTCTTACCTCCCTTGCACATTCTCAGACAAATTTAGACAGTTGGCCAAAAAGTGATCTGTGCTGCTACACCTAAAGCAACCACCAGTTAACCAACAGACATTCACCCCGATGGTGCTTGCTACAATGAGAGCACTTTGGCACTACATCCCCTACCACTAGAACCTCCTCTACCAGTGCTAGAACCTTGAGAAGACCCTTGTCTTCTACCTCTAGGAGCAAGGCTAGGAGCAAACTCATTTGGGGAATTCCCTTAGAAACCCCTAGACCTCTTCTCAGAAGATGAACCTCCACGAGAAGCATTTTTCTTCTGTGCTCTATCCCTCAAAACAGTCTCAGAGCGCTCTGCTCGCAAAGCCGCTTGCACAATCTGAAAGTAGCTAACCGTTGACGAACTCATCAAAGAAATCAACATTGCTCTCAAATACTTATTCAAGCTCGCTTCAAAGTGCTGACATCTAAACTCTTCTTTAAGAACACCCAGAGGAGCATACTTACTAAGCCGATTAAATTCCTTCTCAAAGTTGACAACCGACAAAGTCCTCTACTTGAAACTCAAAAACTGAGCCCACATAGCCTCCTTATATGCCCGAGTCACATGCTTATTATGAAATTCCCATTCGAAGAACTCCCATGTGACCGGGTTGGGCAATTGACATTGACTCAGAACCAATCTCCACTAATCATAGGCGGAACCTTGCAAGAGTGAAACCACGCACTCAACTTGCCTATCCATAGGACAGCAAATCTCTTCCAAAACCCTCTTAACTTTCTCCATCCATAACTCTGCCTTATCGGACTCGTCCAAACTAGTCCCATAAAAGTCCTCCGCTCCATACTTCCTCACACTCTTAATCGGAACTCTAAGGGCCATCACCCTCTCTAAGACTCGAGCATATCCTGAGATATCTTTAACATAGCCTCAAAAGGCATGGCTAGAGCCTCAGGTTGCACCCTAGCTGGTTGAGCAGGACCAGACACAGGTGGATCTTGCTCTTGGGGATTTGCACTCTCTACTGACCCCTCAAGGGACCCAGGCATGGACTCCATCTAACAACAAAACACAAAAATCAACATCAGGCCAACACAATCCTAGACAAAATTCTATTATGCGGTCACCCAGAAAAACTAAACCTATGCTCTGATACCAATAAAATTATAACACCCCTTACCTATACGTAGGGGAGATCACCTACAAGGAAGAGTGAGTTCCAATATAGATAAGGGTATCACCAACGAAACAAACATACATAAACAAAGCGTGCAAAATAATAATAAAAAATAGTAAATTAAAACTTAACATCTCAATCCCACTCATTGGTATAACGAAAGTATTCATTACAACAGGGGTACAATATCAACCTTATGTAATTACAAAAATACTAAACTGAAAGTATTACAAACTCATTACATATTAAAAGCTTTACATCAGAGTATCAAAATACAAAAAGAATCTCTATCTCAAGTGCGTTGGCTCTAACGACTGCGGATCGGACTCCTAAAAAACTTTGACAGCTTCCACACCTGCACGAATGAAACACCCATACTAAGCGATAACGTTTAGTGGGGAAAACAAAAGATGAACGACCACTCATAGTGGCCGTCAAGGCAAAACACATACATATGGCACACACATATATACGGCACAATCATGTCAGACTTATATCAATTTATATTCATAAATAGTTCCTATAATATCAACATTATTGTATCATCATGATAACAATTTACATTAATTCACGAACATATCAGAATTAAAGGTATGCCTGCAACTCAAAGTAGTGGATAACGAGTGAACACATTAGTAACTGTGGGTATGAATAAAAGCAACTTCTTTCATTTTCTTTCAAAAACATTTTCACTTGACGGGATCTTAAACAAGATCCTAACATATCAGGATCGCGAGGACCCAAACGGTGCCCTGAT
This sequence comes from Excoecaria cochinchinensis, assembly GCA_947683425.1. Taxonomy (NCBI): domain Eukaryota; kingdom Viridiplantae; phylum Streptophyta; class Magnoliopsida; order Malpighiales; family Euphorbiaceae; genus Excoecaria; species Excoecaria cochinchinensis. The sequence goes on from CANTUQ010000038.1 coordinate 2,989,629, forward strand.
CAGGGTCTAAAACACTAAGGGGCTGCAGCTTATAGGACTCTATAGGCATGCCTATCTATCCACTAACTTGACTCTTATAGGCTGGGCATAAATCAACACATTGAGCATATATAGAAGGTATTAAAATACATTATAATTCATACATAACTGCATTTGCAATGCATGAGTGAGCAACCATGCAAAAATACGTAAAATAAACTAACATAATATAACAGGGGACGGTCGTGCTCGCGACAGAGGAAAAATTCACTCAATACCGCACTCAGGACAGCCCCCACACTTGCGCGGGGAAGGGCTGGCAAGCCTCTGTCACGCTTGTAACCTAGGTCACGCTCATGACAGATGGCTGGGAAGCTCACTGTTGCACTCGCCCTCAGAGACGTGCTCGTGACTGTAATCAGCTCGGCAGCTGCTTGGCAACCGAGCTCTCTATTGTGCTCACGACAGAGATGCTCCTTACTAGGAGCTCGGATGATCGGGCTCTGTTGCGCTCGTGATGGAGTCGGATTTCCAGCCCCTTCAGCCAAAATCTGTAGAAATTCCATACCCAAACTATTCCCCAACATGAAATCAATTCATCCAACCTCAATACAATCATCAATAGGCATTCAAATTTTATTATACAACATAAGTCCCAAGTTTTATGCTAAATAATATGAACTAAAACTTCAACTTACGGGATTCAAACTAGAAATCCATCAAACCCATAATTTTGCCCAAAAACCAAACAAATTCATACCCAATCTAAATTTAACTCATAATATTAACCATATCACTTCAATTAACCATCATATACTTTAATTAAGCACAAATATACACATTTACACTCTTAATTTCTAGAAATCACACAAAAACATAAAGATGAACATATAAAAAAAATCAAGCAATTTCCCAAACCTTTAACTCCTAAGCTCCAAAAAATCAATGTGTTAAACTCCTACCAATAAATTCTTTCCCCTTAGGATCCTTAGGAGAGATATCAGCTACAACAACCAAAACACACCAAAACTCAAAAACCCTAAACAAAACCACAAAAGAGAAAACAAGGAAAAGAAAAGAAGAAGAAGACGAAGAGAGCAAAACTTACTTACCAAGCTCTTGAATTAGCCAAACCAACCACAAATCATTGAATAGAAGGGAAGAAAGTGGGCAAAGAAGGAGAAGAAAGCAAAGAAAGAAGAAGAGGGAGGAAGGCTGGCGTGAGAAAGGGGAACGAGAGAGAGAGAGGGGTAGAAATGCTCTCTCTCTCACTTTCTCTCTCTAAGGCTTTTATAGCCACTTCCCTCTTTGACTCTCTCTCTCTCTCTTGCCACTTGTCATTAATCTATGGTGAGTTTACAAATTCCTCTTTTAATACTTCTTTTCCTCTCAAAAACTAAATAAGCCACACAACTAAATGCTAAAACACAATTATACCCTAACACACACACACACACACACATACTCAAAACTGCTAGGGTGGGAATTGGGGTGTTATAATGTCACTATGGATTTTGTTTCGGGTTGGGTTTGCCATTTACTCAAAGGAAGCATGACTCCGTATGGGTAATAGTCGATCGGCTTCCCAAGTCGGCTCATTTTTTGTTGGTTCGACTTGATTACCGTCACACCCCCATACCCCCGGGGAGGAATATCGGGGTGCTACAGCCAAACACACACATACTCGTACACATGCATACACAAAGGTGGAAGCGATAACAATAAATAAAGATAAGAACATTCTTTTGGCCAAACATATACTATTAATAATATATAAATTGTACATATTACAAAAGCTTTATACTTATTAAAAATTCATTTTTGGTACATATACAAAATAGTTAACATTTACATGTCGATACTACACATCCTATATACATAATGATGTTACTCAAAATGTAAGAAACTCTATCTTATACAAAAAGTTCTTCAACAACTCCCAGTGGCCATGACCTGCAGATACAAACTCTCTAGTCGCATCCTGTAAACCTACATGGGAAAACACCCGTGCTAAGCGACAACACTTAGTGGGGTTAAACAGAAGCAAAAGACTTCGATCGAAGTCACAGATATAACATAGGCATATTGATAGTCATATCATATGCAAGTAATCATGTACACAATCTGGTGAGCCATAACATCATGCTTCATCCAATTCATGTGCAAAACAGATATCATTTATGGCAAAGGATATCGGTAACATATCATACTATATTCATATACATTTACATATCCCTACTTCACCTCTTGTACACTACAAAATATACAATAGCCTAAACTCTCAACAATTGTGGATACGGGGTACTTTACTTCAAATACTGATAAACAGTATTAAACTCTAGAGACTTAACTTAAAATGAATACTCTGGGTATTCGTCGTTAAACCAATTAAAGTCACTGTGGCAGCCGCACTCTAACCCTTTATAAGCATGCTTATCTATCCACTACATTGACACTTCAGGCTCAACTCACACATTCGGAACATAACACTATCCATAATCACTCATTCAAGTATATATATTATCAATTCATTGCATAAACATATAAATCATGCAAGCAATTTATAGAAAACAATTGGAAGAAAATAGGACTTACACGGTAGTATGCAAATCAAGCATTTTAAAACCAAAATCTCAAAACAGGAGGGAGTTACACGGCGGTATGGGTAAGCCTTACCGCCGTGTAAGTCACCCCACATGGGGGTAAGGAAAGGCCCTTACCACCATGTAACGCAACCACAATTAAAAGGAGACAGAAGCAAGTTACATGGCGGTATGCCTCTTCCTTACCAACGTGTAAACCTAGTTACAAGCCGGTATGGGTAAGCCTTACCGCCGTGTAAATCTATTCTGCCTCAAAACGTGAGACAGGATCTGGGCAGGCTACAGGTTTATACTTGCAATGCATTTTACACATAGCTAACGACATTTTCAGACAAAATATCCTTCTTAACAATTGTTCTCTAAGATGTTAAATTTCAAATGGGATAAGTTTTAGGTCAATTGGACATCTACCAGCATAAGATATGACCTAAATACCCCATACTATTCTAGTGAACCCGCTAGAATAGGGTATGTTTTGGCAACTTTTTGGGATACTTAGAGCCAGAATTAGCTCAAGAACCTTCTTAAACATTTTTAGCTACGGATCTTAGGTTTCAGACGCAATTTGAATCAACCAAATTTAAGCACTAGAGCTCGAGATATAACATAAACAATGCTCAAAAGTCAAATGAATTACAAGAAAAGTTTTACACACTCAAGCTTATCAAGCCTGAAATCAACCTACTTGGCCAACTAATTCACCAATTCAAACTACTCATGCATAATTCTATGTAAATATCAAGTATCAGTGAATTAACACATTCTGTTTATACAATTTGACTACTATCATTCAACCACTGCAAGCAATAAAAAAGAATAGCTACTAAAAGAGCAATTGAACTAGTCAAAACACAACATGCATCCCTACTCATCCATATCTCTATTAAAGCCCATACTACTAGAACACATGAAAAATGACTTAAAATACACACGATCCCAACCTCTAGGAAGCTCAATCGCTGCTCTCTACTCAGTCCCAACTTTCTCCTTGCCTTTGTCCAATCTCTTGTCCACAGCTCTTCTCTTACTCTTCAACTAATCCAAGAGGTTCTCTCAAAGAACGAAGCAAATGAAGAAGAAAAGGAAAAGAAATGGCAAAGCAAGAGGAGCATGACAAAAACCAAAAGCAAAGAAAACAAAAGAAGAACCATAGGCCAAAAGTAGAAATTGAAACAAGAAAGAGGAACGGAGTGGCCGGTCAATGCTCATCCAAGCCAACTAAACCTAATTAATGCCACTAACCTCATAATTGCCATTTACCATATTAAATACATGTATATCTCTTTAATAAATATATGTATTTAGACAAAACAAAACATGCTCCAACCCACATGTCACACTCCCAAGCCTCCACGTGTCATTCTCTTATGATGCAACATGTCAAAAAATCCCAATTAAGCTGACTGTCTGTTGGAGGGTTCTGTCCCGCTCGCGACAGAACTCTCTCACACACAATCACTCTTAAACTTGATACAATCTGACAAAAATTTAACCAAAACTTCTAGGGTATTTTCTGGGTGTTACAAATCTCTCCCCCTTAAGAAATTTCGTCCTTGAAATTTCCACCGATACCAAACAAATAACCAAACTATACTCTGCATTAATCATTAAAAGGACTTACCAGAAGAATCGACCGGTGCCGCTACAGCTTCTGTAGTCATCGCATAGGCACCTGGTTGTCCCTCAGTAGGAAATGGTTTTTCCACCGTTTTCGATTGCTGTCTATTAGCTCCACTTCTACCTCTTTCGCTTCTACCGGTTCCAGATGCAATCACTCTATCTTTATTTGCTTGTGAGGCTACATTCTGCCTCAACTTGGGGCACTTGGCAAGCATGTGCTCCATGCTGCCACACCTAAAACAGGCTCCGGTGAGTTTCCTACACTCACCCCAGTGGTGTCTCTCGCAATGAACACACTTAGGTGCTACACTTCCTCTTCTGGCAGGTGGCACTACACTCCCCACTGACGGTAGCACTTGCACTGATTCTTGTTCATCTCTTTCTCTCATCACGTCTCTAGCTCTTTTACCAACACCTTCATCTCCTCTTGAAAACTTTCTCTTTTGTTCTCTCTTCTGCTTTAATAACTCTGATTCCTCTAATTTAATGGCTGCCAGTACCAATCGATAGTAGTTCACCGGTTGCAAAGCAACCATAGCAGATAGAGGTCCTCGAATGCTCTCTCCCAACCCATCTTCAAACTGTCGGCACTTGAAATCCTCAGTGAACAGAATGTTGGGGACATATTTACTCAAACGGGTAAACTCTTTTTCATACTCTCCCACAGTCATATTCCGTTGCTTGAGGCTCACAAACTCTTTCCACTTTGCCTCTCTATATGCTTTAGTCACATATTTTTCCTTGAACTCGTGAACAAAGAAATCCCATGACAATTCCACTGGTCTCTGGGGATTTCACAACACTAATTCCCACCAATCATAAGCTCCATCCTGCAGCAATGATATGGCGCAAGCTACCCTTTGATTCTGTGGGCAATTTATCTCCTGCAAGATTCTTCCTATCCTCTTTAGCTAAAATTCTACTATATCAGATTGATCCAACGATGTCCCATGGAATTCTTTAGCCCCTCTCTTTCTTATGAGGTTCGTGGGTGCCTTAGGAGCTGTCAATCTATCTAGAATCTATACTAACCCTTGCATTAACACCGGATTGTTCGGAACAGGACTAGCTCTTCCATCTCTATCATGCTCATGTATACGAGGATCCCCATGAGTTGGATTCACACTACCCGTCGTCTCCCCGACATTCTCACTTGGGTCGGACTCCATCTATACTCTACAAAACAAATAACATCTGCATTAGGCCACAAATCTAAACAGACTCTGACATTTAATCTATATTCTATATCTTATAGACCCGAACCTCTAAACAAGGCTCTGATACCACTATATATAACATCCCCATACCCCCGGGAAGGAACATCGGGGTGCCACTAGCCAAACACACACATACTCGTACACATGAATGCACAAAGGCGAAAGCGATAACAATAAATAAAGATAAGAACATTCTTTTGGCGAAACATATACTATTAATAATATATAAACTGTACATATTACAAAAGCTTTATACTTATTACATATTCATTTTCGGTACATATACAAAACAGTTAACATTTACATGTCGATACTATACTTCATATATACATAATGATGTTACTCAAAATGTAAGAAACTCTATTTTATACAAAAAGTTCTTCAATAAATCCTAGTGGCCATGACCCGCAGACGCAAACTCTCTAGTCACATCCTGTAAACGTACACGGGAAAACACCCATGCTAAGCGATAATGCTTAGTGGGGATAAATAGAAGCAAAAGACTTTGATCGAAGTCACAGATATAACATAGGCATATTGATAGTCATGTCACATGCAAGTAATCATGTACACAATCTGGTGAGCCATAACATCATCCTTCATCCAATTCATGTGCAAAACATATATCATATATAGCAAAGGATATCGGTAACATGTCATACTATATTCATATATATTTACATATCCCTACTTCACCTCTTGTACACTACAAAATATACAATAGTCTGAACTCTCAACAATTGTGGATACGGGTACTTTACTTCAAATACTGATAAACAGTATCAAACTCTAGAGACCTAACTCAAAATGAATACTCTGGGTATTCGTCGTTAAACCAATTAAGGTAACTGTGGCAGCCGCACTTTAACCCTTTATAAGCATGCTTATCTATCCACTACATTGACACTTCAGGCTCAACTCACACATTCGGAACATAACACTATCCATAATCACTCATTCAAGTATACATATTATCAATTCATTGCATAAACATATAAATCATGCAAGCAATTTAAAGAAGACAATTGGGAGAAAACAAGACTTACACGGTAGTATGAAAATCCCCCACAATCGAAAAGCATTTCAAAACCAAAATCTCAAAATAGGAGGGAGTTACATGGCGGTATGGGTCAGCCTTACCGCCGTGTAAGTCACCCCACACGGGGGTAAGGAGAGGCCCTTACCACCGTGTAACGAAGCCAGAATTAAAAGGAGACAGAAGCAAGTTACATGGCGGTATGCCTCTTCCTTACTGCCGTGAAAACCTAGTTACACGGCGGTATAGGTAAGCCTTACCGCCGTGTAAATCTATTATGCCTCAAAACATGAGATAGGATCTGGGCAGGCTACAGGTCTATACTTGAAATGCATTTTACACATAGCTAACGACATTTTCAGACAAAATATCCTTCTTAACAATTGTTCTCTAAGATGTTAAATTGCAAATGGAATAAGTTTCAGGTAAATTGGACATCTAAAACATAAGATATGACCTAAATACCCCATACTGTTCCAGTGAACCCGCTGGAACAGGGTCATCTACGTTTTGGCCACTTTTTGGAATACTTAGAGCCAGAATTTGCTCAAGAACCTTCTTAAACATTTTTAGCTACGGATCTTAGGTTTTAGACACAATTTTAATCAACCAAATTGAAGCACTAGAGCTCAAGATATAACATAAACAATGCTCATAAGTCAAATGAATCACAAGAACAGTTTTACACACTCAAGCTTATTAAGCTTGAAATCAACCTACTTGGACAACTAATTCACCAATTCAAACTACTCATGCATAATTCTATGTAAATATCAAGTATCAACGAATTAACACATTTAATTTAAATAATTTAATTGCTATCATTCAACCACTGCAAGCAATCTAAAAGAATAGCTACTAAAAGAGCAATTGAACTAGTCAAAACACAACATGCGTCCCTACTCATCCATATCTCTATTCAAGCCCATACTACTAGAACACATGAAAAATGACTTAAAATACACACGATCCCAACCTCTAGGAAGCTCAATCGCTGCTCTCTACTCAGTCCTAACTTTCTCCTTGCCTTTGTCCAATCTCTTGTCCACAGCTCTACTCTTACTCTTCAAACCAATCAAAGAGGTTCTCTCAAAGAACAAAGCAAATGAAGAAGGAAAGGAAAAGAAATGGCAAAGCAAGAGGAGCACGGCAAAAACCAAAAGCAAAGAAAATAAAAGAAGAACTATAGGCCAAAAGTAGAAATTGAAAGAAGAAAGAGGAACGGAGTGGCCGGTCAATGCTCATCCAAGCCAACTAAACCCAATTAATGCCACTAACCTCATAATTGCCATTTGCCATATTAAATACATGTGTATCTCTTTAATAAATACATGTATTTAGACAAAATAAAACATGCTACAACCCACATGTCACACTCCCAAGCCGCCACACGTCATTCTCCTACGATGCCATGTGTCATTCTCCCACGTATCAAAAGAATCCCAATTAAGCTGACTGTCTACTGGAGGGTTCTGTCGTGCTCGCGACATAACTCTCTCACACACAATCACTCTTAAACTTGATACAATCCGACAAAAATTTAACCAAAACTTCTAGGGTTTTCGGGGTGTTACAAATCTCTACCACTTAAGAAATTTCATCCTCGAAATTTCCCCCGAGTCCAAATAAATAACCAAACTATACTCTGCAAACATATAATACTATGTGAATGAATAATACTATGTGAATGAACAATAATATGCGAATATGCTAGCCATGATGGTGAGTTGTGAAGTGAGCCATAAAGCAATGTTAATTCTATTGTAATGCTGTGACGATGATATTCTTTATGAAAATTGTGAGTAATAACTAGATTAATAATTAACCTGTGAGTCAAACAGTGAATAGGTAAGCATGCCTATAGGGTCAAAATACTGCGGCCGATAGCATCAGATTTTATAAAAAATCTTTGATCTATTGAGTCCTTATTGGATTCATTTATGCATACTTTTATGCTGATTGAGTCTGTACCTATGGGTACTGATAACAAGTGTGTATCTTCAGATACGAAATGATTGTGGTTCTTTCAAGTACTGATAACATTACCCGTTATCCACATTTTTGAGTTGCAGGCAAGGTAATAATAACTAATTAAGCTAAATTGCGTAAGTGAGTATCTTATGATATGAATGATGAATGCAAAATATTGTAGATTGATATATGCAAAACATTGCAAATTGGTATGGGATATTGCTGCATTTGATAATAATTTGCTAACATGTTTTATTGAATGTGAATATCGTACTGTTATGATGAGTGTAAAGTATGTTGGCATGAAATATGACTTGTAAGCAAGGGTTTATTATTAGCCGATAATGGTGTTGATAATTGCTACAGTAATGCGAAGTGAATACATAATGGATACAGTTTGTGGTATCAGGTAAGCTATGTTCTGATAAGCAAGAAAGTAATGGTGAACTTTTCATGTTTGATAAGTATGTGATATTGTAGTGATTTAGTAAATGTATGCTTTGATTGAATGCATGCTAATAATTGTGGACGGTGTCTATACCTATGCAAGTGCCAATAATGATTTTGCTATATGTGGTTACACATGAATTATGTAATGTCCATAAATGGCATTGTCTATCGAGTTGCAAAGAATGAATGAGAGATAACAAAATGAGCAAATTATTATGTGAGTTCAAGAGAAGAAGTAAAGAGCTATATATAATGATTTCAATGGCATTGTTAGTTGCTTGTGGGTAATTGATGGATGATTGCATTAATGCGGATGATAATTAATTATACCTATATATATATATATATATATATGATGCTACATGAGTTTGTGATTTGCATTGATGATCACTGTGAGTGTTCGTCCATATTTTACTATTCCCCACTAAGCGTTATATATATATATATATATGATGCTACATGAGTTTGTGATTTGCATTGATGATCACTGTGAGTGTTCGTCCATGTTTTACTATTCCCCACTAAGCGTTATCGTTTAGCATGGATGTTTTGTCCATGCAAGTATCCGAAGATAGCGTTTTGGAAGACAGTCATGCATCACCAATGGCCACCGCATTAAGAAACGCTGTAATTGTAGGTTATTCTGTAATAAGTATAAGAAGTGTATTTTTAGTTGGCATGTGTAATGGAATTAAGTTTTGTATCAGAGAAGTTTTATTTTGTAAAGCGAAAAATATAATAAGACTAGAATTGTTATGTAATGTAATATATGGTTTTTCGAAATGTAATCTAACATTGGATGATAATAAAATTTTTTAATCCTGAATTTTATGTGAATGATAATTCGTGTGCATGTGTTTGTTATGTGTGACACTCCATAACCCTTGTAGTAAAGCTCTACAGGTGGTTAGAGGGTGTTATTGTTAGTGGTATCAGAGCATAGGTTTAGTAGTTTCTGGGCTAGTGTAGAATAGAAATGCGTATAGTTTGTGTTGGCCTGTTGCGGATGTCTTTGCTTTTCCTTGAATGACGAGGGATTCTTCTTCGAAAGCGATGAAAAAGATTTTTGAAAGTGGTAATCCTAAGGATTCAGAACCGCCAGTTCTTGGTCCATTAGAACCAATGAGCAATGTCAGTGATGTCCCAATTACAATTTTAGAGGCTTTTCTTAAAACATTACAAGAAATGGTAAAAGCATTGGATCAAATGATTGCATTTAGAGCCCCAATAGAATCGAGGAGCGATCTTTCTCATAGGAAAAGGTCTAGAGATTTACAAGAGATTCCTCAAGATAGGTCTGGAAGAGGACCTACCATTAGAGGCGAGAGAGGATCAGGATAGACTGGAAGTTATACCTAGTACCTTTCTACTTTCTAAGGATTTATGTGTTAAAGTGTGTGCTGATTATTTTGATTATGATGTGTATGTGAATAGTCCTTTGAGGCATAGTGTAAATGTGTATAATGCGTATGAGAACAGTTTCTAAGTGATTCAAAGTAAAAAGTTATCTTTCAATTTGATTGAAGTGTTATCCCATGAATTAGAATTAATTATGGGTATGGATAATTTTGGAAATTATGATGATGTAGAAAGTAAGATAAAGTGGTGACATTTTGTACACCTGTCAGCTATCTCAATGGAATCATTTGATCATGAGCATATTGAAACTAGGGGATGGGAAAATTGCATTAATATTGCATAAACCGCATTTTTGCATGATTTCACATACATACATTCGCATCCCTTGATCACGAGTGCAAAACATTTGTGTATGTGTCCCATTCAAAGAGAAAGCTGACAGGATGCACATATAATGTGTGATGTTAGAAAAAGGACATTTAAGAAGGAGTGAAGTGTTTGTTAATGAAGTATAAAGTATGAGTAATTAAAGCTAAGAAGAGGAAGTTATTTATTAAGTTCATATAAAAGAATGCGAATAAGATTTTGAATGAAGAAAGAATAACATGAGTGAAAGAAGTAACTGGTATATTCCGTAAATTTGATGCGTCAAGGAATTGTGCAATAAGAGAGTGAAAGTAGAAGTGTTTAAATATAAAGCATATGCATTTGGGCTTCTGAATAGCGATAAAGTTTTCTGGAAGTATCTTGATAGAAGAAAGTTAAGTACTCTCTATCGTTGGATCGGGTTTGAATTTCACGGACAAAATTCTTTTAAGGAGGGGAGAGTTGTAATAGCCCGAAATTGACCCTAGTAGTATTAAGCATAATTAGCAAAGTGAGTGAGTATGAATAAGGGTTTACAGATTTGGACTGAATTGAAAATGAGAAGTTAAGGACCTAATTGCATGAAATAAAAGTAGTGTAGTGATCAAAATGTAAAAGTGCATGATTAATAATAAGTGAGGATTAATAAGTTTAAGTGGAGATTAATTAACTTAATTGAGAAGATAGTGGAAATCCATGTGTAGAGTCCTCATCTTGCCACCTAGCCTTGAGAGTATTAGAAGAGTGAAACCTAGTGGATTGCATGCATATAAAAGGTGTGTGTGGAGAGAGAAAGTGGAAAAACCTGTCTTTGTTCCCTTTGGTTCGGCTCTCTCTCATTTCTGCTTCCTTTCTTCTTTGTTCTTTAATCTTTCTTCATCCACCCCTCTTGCTTCTTCATCTATTTAATTGGTTTCTTAAGCCAAGAATTGTATTGCATTAAGAAGATTAAGTGTTCAGTAGAAAGGTAAGTATGATCTAGTTTCCTTTCTTCTTTTAATTTGACTTAGATTTCTGTTAATAGAAGAAATCTTATTTTGAATGTGTGTATATGTTGTTTGTAAGCTGGGGAAAGCTAGTAGAAAGGGAAAGGGTAAAGAGAAGGTCATCTAGTTTGAGAAAATTGGAGGAGTGCTTCAAGAGGTATGGGATTGTTTATTAAGTTCTTTGTTTTGGTTACATGATTGATGAGTTGGGATTAGATTTATGTTAACCTTTGATTAAATGCATGATTGATTAGTTGAGATTTATGTGTACTTATGTGATAATTGATAAGATGTTATTAATTGAGATGTGTGTTGAAATTGTTGATTGAATTGTCATGAGATTATGACCAAAGTATGAACCCTAGTTTTAGGGGAAAACTCTGCTCAGATTGTCCTAGACCTCCGTGTGTTGTTTTGCTCATAAATGAAGTTTAAGAACTCCAAATTAAGTGATTGTTGAGCCATTAGAACCATGATTCCCATACCTATAAAAGTTCATAAATAAGCATAAACTAATTCTGACTTTAGGACCCTTAAAAGTGGTCAAAACATAAGTGTCTCAATTTTTGCGTGTTCATTGGAACATCATAGCTTATGTAAGTCATATCTGACGTTTTAGATGTCCATATGATCTTAATTTTGTCCCATTGGAAACTTAACATCCTAGGGAACAATTGTTAAGAGGATGTTTTGCCTAAAAATGAGGTTTAGATGTTAGTTTAGGCGGTACAAGTTTGAGGTGAAAAGCAGTTTTGCAAAGTTCCTGATGAAAGCTACTGTCGGGAGCGTGACCATGGTCACGAGCGCGACAAAATAAGTTAAATGAGGACTGTTTCTTCTTATTTTCATCCCATGTTTTTCATGAATCATTTTCCACCTTTACCCTCCTATAGTTTGTATATTTTTGTGTGTTTTTCCTTCCTGAAATGCACCTGAACTTCATTGCAAGTTCCTATAGTTTATCCAATTCATGTTTAACATTGTGATATGAGTATATGAATGTTTGACAACGGAATGTGAGTATGCTTTCCAAGACATTTGTATATGCAAGGCATGAGATGATGCGAGTTTGTTCTATGTGATGACTTGTACCATGATGTTGCTTTAAGGAAGTACATGAGTACCTTACTATGCAAACATATAATATTATGTGAACGAATAATACTATGTGAATGAACAATGCTATGCGAATATGCTAGCCATAATGGTGAGTTGTGAAGTGAGCCATAAAGCAATGTTGATTCTGTTGTAATGCTATGACGATGATATGCTTTATGAAAATTGTGAGTAATAACTAGATTAATAATTAGCCTGGGAGTCAAACAGTGGATAGGTAAGCATGGCTGTAGACACCGGGTCCTGAAACAGCCCAGATCAGAGTTACCCAATGATGCCTTGTCACAGGCAAAAAGGTTGAAAGTGGTGATTTCCTGTTTAAATTTGCATTTTAGAGTGAAAAAGTAAAAAATAATAAAAAATGTTTTGAAAACTAGATTTGAAAAATGGGGTTTAGAAATTGTAGTATTTTTAGTTAATCTTTAATAAAAAAAAAAAAATTTCAAGCATTGGCCGCGGCGGCGCCTTGCGGCAACTCGCAAGCGCGCGTGCAGCGCCTGCGAGGCGCTGCGCTCCGCGTGCAGTGCGCGTGCAGCGCCTGCGAGGCGCTGCGCTCCGCGTGCAGTGCGCTCGAGCGTCACGCGAACGATCATTCGCCCGCACGCTGGGCGAGCGTGCGCTACAGACGCCCGTCGGGTGCGCCGACGGGCGTCCGTAGCCCATGTCCGCCGCAAAACGCCCTTTTTGGCCCCAAAATCAATTTTTTCCGATTTTTTCACCTAAAATCCATTTTTTCAGGTTTTTTAAGGATTTATTTAATTTTTAAAATTCAAAATAGTCAATATCTGATTTAATTAGGTCTGATCCCTTGACTTATTATATTTTTTCTATTTTCTTCATATAAAAAGAATAAGATAAAAAATAAAAAGGGGGATTTTTCTTAGGGTTTTTTTTTAGGTTTTCTCTTCTTCTTCCTCTCAATTTCTCTCTAAAAATTTCAGATTTTCCCCACCAAAAAGAACAAAAAATTTAGTTCATCTTTTTCATCTTTTTCTAATAGAATTTCTTTTAAACATATATTTAGAAGTAGTTTTATTGATTGATTTCAATTTTGAGACAAATATAACAATTATTTGCTCTCAAAATTATTTTTTTAACTTTTTATTTTTGTTCAATTAAACTTTTTTCCATTGATTTTTCTTTCGAATCTCTTTTTGATGAAAAGTTAATGTTGAGACAAACAAAATAATTGTTTATTATCAAAATCTAATTTTTTCATTTGATTTTCTAAAGATAAGATTTTTTTTTTTCATATGTTTAGTTTCTTGAGACAAACAAAAGGATTGTTTGTTCTTGAGATTATTTTTATTTTTATCTATAAAAATCATTTTTTAAATAAAGAAATTAATTCTTTGTTCTTAAAGAATTTTTGATTATTTTTTTTTATTTTTTCTTGGAATAAAATTCCAACATTTTATCATTCAATTATAATCTTGCAAACCACAAACAAGGAAATCAATATAATTTTTACCTTTATCGAATCCGAAACTCTGAGTGCAAATATTCTGGGTCTGACGCTTTTATTTTATTTTATATATGTTCATATTTAATTTATTCATGTATATTTTTATTACTTTCATTCATTCATTTATTTTATTTGTTTTATTTAATATGTTTATATAATATTTTATTCTTATTCATGTAAATATTGATTGTTTATTATTTTTAACATGTAATTAATTTATTTTACTTTAGTTCATCATTATTTTTAACATGTAATTAAATAAATTCATTTTAATTGATATTTTTACCATGTAAATATTTCATATTAATTGTGATAACATTAATTAATCATGTCACTTATTTAATCATTTTCATCATTCTTTTATTCATTATTTTTTATCATTGCCATTGCTATTTATTCATTCATTTATTTATTTTCATTAATCATCATCATTATTATCATGTTCATATTTTTACATATTAACTCATTAACATGTTTATTTATTCCAGTTAAATCATTTAATTCTTTTATCATTTAATGTATATTTTCATTTATTTTGATTTGTTAACATTTTAATTCAATTATCATTCTTTCACATCACCTTGTTTTATTTTAATTTGTCATTCATTTATTTTTATTTGATTCATTCAATTACTAATATCATTTATTTGTATTTTATTTTTATTTCACATTACATTTTTCCTCTTGGGCATTTTTGCGAGCACGCGAGGAGATCCAGAAGTTTCGTTTGGGGTTAAATATTTATTTGCTTTATTTGTAATCTTTTATTCATTTGGCTTTTCCATTTATTTTGCTATGTAATTTTTCTATAAATTTGTTTATTTTAGGCGCTAGAAAAAAAATCACCAAACCGTTTTGTTATTAATTAACTTGAAATATTTCCTAATAAAAATGGGACCAATGTCTCAATTTTCTCCAAAATAAAACCATCACATCAAAATTATTTGATAATAAATATGCATGCGAGGACCAATGTCCTTATTCTTAATCAATATTCCAATTTATGTATGATTTTTATTTTATTTACAATAGGAGTTGTATTCCGCCCCTAGTTTTGTTGTATTTATTTTCATGCACTTTACTTTAATTATGATTTATTTACCGCTTTCCTTAAATGGATGATTTGCGCTTTAATTAAACTGCATCGAATTGAATGAGAAAATGGATGAAACGATAAATTTAAAACTCAACTATAAACCTAACCAAGGCATGAATAAATGGGAAATCCCGAACCTTCTCTGGTCTTTAGGCTCAACGAGGCGAGAGGGCCACCTCGGCATTTTGTTGGGGTGGAAACCTCCAAGACACCTCTTGTGACCCGTAAAAAGGCTCAAACTTACACAGTCCTATACGCCACGAGGCGAGAGGACCATCTTAATGTTCTATTAAGGTGGATACCTGCAAGACACCTCTGGTTTGCCCAAGCATGAGGCTAGAGGACCACTCTATCATTAGGGTGGAAACCTCCAAGACACCTCCGGCTTGCCTATGATGGACATAGCAGCACTGTCTTAGGCTCACTGAGGCTAGATGACCTTTTCTAATGTTCTATGGGGTGGCGACTCCAAAAAACCTCCTTGTTGCCCAAAATAGACGCACTTGTAACTTCCTACAAGTTTTAATGAACCTCATCCCGATTGCCCTGAAGGCGGGCGGTTCGGGGCGCCCCGGGGTCCGACGCGCATCACAGTGGCGACTCCGCTGGGGACAATACTCGAGACTTCGCTTCGAAAGTGCCTTGGTTAAAATTTACAATTGAGTTTTAATTTAAAAATTTCATCCTTTCTTGAAACTGCATTGTATATCATTAGAGCCTTAGATCTATGATAGTTTGGTCCTTCTTTCAACCCCGGGGCGTTCCCGAAGCACAACCCTACGTTCACTCAATGTAGGGAAGTGTTAAGGATAATCACCAGCCCAAGCCTTATACCATTATGGTATATTAAATGGAGACTCGATCGGTCATTACGCTCGTGATGAGCTAGACCCATTGGAAAGGACCATGCTTGGGTAGGCCTAAAGTATCATCACCCTGGCCAAAGCTCATGTAATGGCAATAGATACTTCCCCTAGGTGGTATGAACTATAATACCTTGCTTGCTATATGGATCATTATCTATTGGACAAGCCCAGATAATTTGATTGGTCACCTAATCAAAGGCTTTCATGCCCCGATAGGCCCATGTTAATTTATTCGGACTGCCTAAATACACAATGGTCAAAACCCATGTGTATGCACATTAGTTAAGAGAGGTTATGCTGCCGATTTCCCATTGTGCACCATGTGCGTCCATTGGGTTCCCTGTTAACCCATGGGCCAAGCCCACCTAGGACAGAGACCGCATGACCTCTTGTGTGGGGACAATAAGGTTGGAAGGATCTATCTGCTTGCATGTGCTTGTGGATGATGCATTGCATATTCATGTCATTCATGCACAAATAAAATTTTTTATTTTCTCCCTATGTATACATCCTATTCTTTGTATATAATTATTACATGTAAAAATCATCCTGTGTGTAGTTTTTCACATGTTTTACATATATCATTGTAATCTCTTTTAGCCATTGTATACCATTTGTTGCATAGCATGACCATGCATTGCATATTATTCTTGTATCATTCTAACTCTTTGCCTTTCAGCCACTGTAGACCATTTGCTTGGGTGGTTTAGGGATCCCGATAGTTGTTCGAAGAACGATCAGAGTTCGGATTGGCTGATAGAGACCTAGCATCCTTACCAGAGCATCTGAAGGTATTAGAAATGGCTGGCCCTTCACAACAGAATGAAGAGACTCGTGCTCTAATTGCTAAAGAGATGGATAGAAGGTTTAAAGAGCTGGAAAAAAGGCTATTGGCCGTGATCAAAGAAAGAATAGAGGCCATGGCATTGGTTCTCCAAGCTCAACTGATAGCAACATCTCTTAACCAAGTGATGCCGGGCACGATCAAGATGGCTAATACAGTGATGGCTCTAGTACCTCCATTTCCTTCTGAGACCGGAGGTAAGAGTTCACTTGATTCACCAGTTGAGCAAGGATAAAATAAGAGGTCTACTTTAGAACATGGCATTATGTCCGAAAGGGATGAGGACCTTGCAATCATACATACTCTAAAAGATGGAATCCTAGGAGGCCTTGACAATAGTAAGACAAATGCTAAGGCTGCAGAAGTCCCAGCCACTAGAACAACTCAGTCCCACCTCACTATCTCAGGTAGGCCATTATCTTGGCACTTCACCCGTCTCGTCAAGAAGGGGAAGTTACAACCCTTGCCAGTCGGGCCTGCCCCAAGTCAAGGACACCCTAGACATAGAGTAGATTGGTACTGTGTGGATCACCAGTATTCAGGTCATAGAATAGACTACTGTCATCCTCTGAGAGACCGTCTTTAGGAATTGGTGCCGGATCTAGAAAAATAAAAGATAGCAGAAGCTCTAAACACAGAAGTGAATCGAAGGCATTTTTCTAATTTGGGCAGATCTTTGTCCTGGGTCCTTAAGAGACTGATAAAGGAGGGAATATTACAGCCATTGCTGGCTAGGCCTGCCAGAAGCTAGGGATAGCCCGATCATAAAGGGGATGAGTATTGCGCCTTCCACCAGCACACAGGGCATACCACAGATTATTGCAAGGCCTTAAGACATGCCATTCAAGATCTGATTGATTCCAAAAAGATCTCCGACCTAGAAAAGCGAGAGGGAAAGAATAAGATGGATTAAGTGCCCAAGTGGGAAGGGAAGGATAGTTCCTAAGGATGATGGTGGACCATCGACTGCAATAGCTGTATTGGCAAGAACGGAAGTTGATTAGCTATTTAGAATATTCTTTTTATTTTTGAACTATTTAATAATGACATTCTAGTTTCATTAATAAGATGAACGTTTTTGCTTACCTGTATGGTATTTCTTATGATTTCACTATGCATAATCATGATCATGACTCACTCATATTTGATGTTGATTCAATTGATATTGCTCTATTTAATCTCAGAACTTTAGAGGACCCAAAGAAAATTTTGATAGCATCCGTTATAACTCCTGAAAAAAGGTCAAAATTTGAGAGAATTAAAATAAAATGTGAAAACGTCTTTGCCTGGACCTATGAAGACATGCCGGGAGATGATCATGAAGTCGTCGGGAGCGCCATTCCAAGTATCTCGATCATGGACCAATCAAGCAGAAGCTCGAAAGACCAAAGCCAAAATGGGCAAAGAAGGATAAAGGAGAGATCCACAAACAGAGACAAACCCAAAATTTCTAGCCAAAGTTCAATGCCAGTCTTGGTTGGTCAATGTTGTACCAAATCGAG
Organism: Excoecaria cochinchinensis; assembly: GCA_947683425.1. Taxonomy (NCBI): domain Eukaryota; kingdom Viridiplantae; phylum Streptophyta; class Magnoliopsida; order Malpighiales; family Euphorbiaceae; genus Excoecaria; species Excoecaria cochinchinensis. Next base: position 3,008,105 of record CANTUQ010000038.1, read on the forward strand.
AAGAGGAGAAGTGCGTGTATGTGTAAAATATTAGGATTTGAACAAAGCTTATCCTCAAAAGAACAAAAAGAAAAAAAAGAACAAAGAAAAAAAGAACAAAGAAAAAAAATAAAAAATAAAATGCAAAAAAGAGAGAAGGAAAAGAATCAATATGTAGATTGGAGAACCATTGTGGGGGGCAAGCTTTGTTCAAATTCCATTGATCTACACGTGTCACACACCAAATCGGACCTAGTCGGAATGCGCATTCGATGTCGGAATGGTTAAGGGTAGTTCGGTAATTTTGGATTGGTTGGATTGGAGTTAATGGTAAAATATGCACAGGGAATTTGAGTATCTAAGGACCCAATTGGAAATATAATCAAGGTTTAAGTGAGGATTAATTATGATAGGGAGTGAAGTGTAAGTTACCAAGGATTTAAGTGGGATTTGTAGGGATCAATGAGGGAATAAGTCAATAAGTGGAATCATTGGTCCAATGAGAGCTTGCCAAGTGGACTTGGTAGGTGTGTGCATTGAATGAAGAAAAGAGAGAGAAAGGGAGAGAGAAGGAACACAAAAATCTGCATTCCCGTTTCCCATCCTTCTCACGTTCTCTCCTTCTCCTCTTCTTCATTTTCTGCTTTCTCTTCTTCTTCTCTTTTGGCTTGGATTTGTGCTTTGCTTTGATGTGATTTTATTTGGGTTTGGAGCAAGATCGAAGAGGTATGTGTGGGGTTTAGGTTCCCTGCATTTTTGGGTTCATCTTCTTCCTCTTCTTCTTCTGATTTTGTTTAAGTTAGGGTTTTTGGAAGAGTAATTTGTGGGTTTTGGTTTGTGCAAGCTTTGGGAGACAACAGGAAATGTGAACCCAGTTAGTGCTGAACAGTTGTATGTATGTATGTATGTGTGTATGCTGCCGCTTAGTGCCTGCGTGTATATAAGTTATTGCATGATCAGCTTCTGCCCTCAGGGTAAGTTTTAAATTTACCAGTGTTTTTGTATGCTTATGATGCATGAATGTACGTTAGTATTGTCTTGTATGTGAGCGTACGGCGGGTAGCGCGCCTGTTTGTTCCCTTCCAACGGGGGTGTCGGATGGGGGTGTTACAACACGTGCTCGTACTTTGCCATTTTTATTGACTTTCGAAAAGGACCACAAGAATTATATCGACTTGCAATGGATATAGGTTGCTCGAGCTTAGAAATAGACATCATAGGGGAGGTGGGCCCTACAGCCCAAACGGACAGGATCATGTCAAGATGGTTTCCCGCACCACGCAGAGTTCAAGGACAGAAGGACACCTTATTGTTAAGGCTAGGGAGTTGCTCCAGACATATGGCATTAAAGACCACAAGTCCTCTCTGTATTGCCCTCAAACTAATGGGGCAGTAGAGATTGCTAACATGAAGATCTTGATCAAGATGGCTCAAAACTACAAGGATTAGGCAGAGAAATGGCCTTTTGCACTTTGAGGTTGAAGAACCACCATCGGAACCTCTACAAGAGTCACCTTCCAGTTCTCAATATATAGAGGCCAAAAGCAGTATGGCCATTCAAAGTGGAGCGCAAAACTTTAAGGACAATCATGGAAGCCCAGATTTCGAAAGCCGACAGGGCGCAACAATGGTAGCAGCAATCAAACACGTCAGACAAGGACTGGTCATGGGATTATTACCACAGTCAGGTCTATCAGAAAACATTTTGCTTGATCATTTGAAAAGATGGCCAGAAAGCACCCGAAGAAAGAGGGAGATTCAATTGTCAAGCAAATGAGACCAGGTTTTTCGACCATACGGGATAGGTTTAGGCTAATGTGAGAGGACCCCTTGTTGTCCAGAGATTGTATCTAAGATAGTAGCAATAGGCAGCAATGAAGATGGCTTCAACAATCGATCAATGTCGATGAACTGAAGAGGTTCCATGGCTAAAGACTTAAAAATCAAAAGAAGAGAATAAAAGCCCCGCGGTTTGAAAATCGAAAAAAGGCGGCCTTGCTAAAAATGGGCGCCTCGTCAAGGTGAAAACCGAAAAAAGGCATTCTGGGCAAAAATTAGAGGCTTGAGAGAAAATGTCCAATCAAGAAAACCCGAGAGGGCTGATTGGAGATAGGAGTTTGATGCTTATAAGATATACTTTGAGATTAGATGTAGTTATGCATTTTGAATCAATGTTAGATAATGATCATGTATAGAGAAATCATACTAAAATGTACAGAATCTTTGCAACTACATGTGTTCATTATTTTGTAGTTCATTTATAAAAAGAGAAATATCGTTCATTGCTGAATGCATGAAATCTAAATGAGCACACTCTGCTCCTGCTCTCACCATCCGGATGTCTAAGTCGATGAGTTCTAGTATTGATTGCGGGACTAAGCACCTACCTCTTGAATGCATTAGTGGAAGTGAAAGAATAACCCCCAACAGATGGCATAATAGTCTTCGCCGATAGCTCGCCTAGAGGTCGTGATGTTTAGAGGTAAGAGCCGAAGATAAAGGATACACCTTGGAAAGATAGGGGATGCCTCACTATATTGTTAATCCCTCTGAACTATCAAGCACAATGGGTAGTAATGTAAAAGGCAGCCTCATGAAGCCCTAAAGAACCCGATCCTCATTCGCTACCTCACCTAATCTGGCAACACATTCATACAGAAAGTCAAAGGAATGCAACTGATGCCTAGAGAGAAATACCTCAGCGAATAACTGCTGATTACCCTAGGAAGGGGCTTTGATAGTAGCTTTAACTTTTCTTGCAGCTGTACCTGAAGGGCAAGAGAGTCTAAAAAAAAATAAAAAAAAAATTAAGGCCGTTAGAGATGAAAACCGTGACTGGCTCTCTAAGCAAAAGTTAGGCCAAAGGGCAGGGTGAAAACCTGGGAACAGGCAGTCTGTCCTTCAAAAAATGAAAATGAATAAAAGCCGCTGGAGTGGGTTGGGTCCATTCCAGGCAAAAATTAGGCATAGGGTTATGTGAAAATCCCTAAATGGACGCATTTCCCGCTAAGAAAAGCTAGTGTGAAAATCCACAAGGGACGCACTACCTTTAAAATAATGACCTTTAATGCCTGGAGCAATAAGGTGGCATTACTCCAAATAAATTTCCTTTAGGCAGGTGGTGCATAATGCAGAATTTGATTCAGAGTCCTAAGGGGCAAAATGGTCATTGACCGGGGGGCAAAGATGCACACGAGTCAGTTCTCCTTGAAAAGATTATGGGTCAGAGTCCGTAAAGCCAAGACAACGCTTTTCTACATCCTTAGGAGCATCAGACAATGTGAGCAGCCGAGCAGTACCCTCAACGAATCCCTTAACCACTTGGGATGTTGTCTATCCATTTTTGCATATCACATGCATCTCATATGCATAAAGCTTTTGCATATCACATGCATGTCACGTGCATTCAGTCTTTTACACATATAGATATGCACACACAATTCTTGTACACTAATCCTTTGCTTATGTCTCGTGTATATAGCTTTATGTGTATATTTCACACCCATGATTCCATACACACACACAGTCTGTTGTATATGTTGTTGTGCACATGACTCAGAAGGAAAGGTCCGAATAGACCTTATAAGCAAGGATGATCTAAAGGACGGATTCAGCTTAACATTATCGGCCACGGTATCTAACATAAAATCAAGTGCGTATATATAGAGGTGGAACGCCCACAAGGACAAGCCTATTCGGACACACCGTACTTAGGGCAATCCAAAATCATATAAATCTATAGAAAATAAGATCCTTTGAGAAACCGGACTACCCACGCATACTTTAATTGGAGGCAATCAAATGCAGAAATGGGCCGAGGTACAGTTTCAGCTCTACATCGGCGCTCATCCATATTGAACAATCGGGTCAAGATAAAGTCCTCACGAGAGAAGAATCTCAAGGACCTGCTCCCAAGAGGGAAAAGAATAAGCCTTTCCATGCACACCATGCCGGAAGCAAACAGGTAAGTTTCTCTGTCATAAGATGTGTGCTCACACACCACACACAAAGCGTATAAAATCCGGATTCAAATGTATGTATATTGCACACACATGATTCCACACACGTGCACAGTGTTTTGTATACGTACATGGCTCAGATGAAGGGTCCGAATAGACCTCATGCTTAAAGATGATCCAAGAGATGAGTTCAGCTTAACATTGTCAGACTCATGCATGCCATATCGAGAGCCACCAAGTAAGTTTCTCTATCATAAGAGGCACGCTCACACACATCACACAAAGTGTACAAAATCCAACTTCAAAATGTATAAAGAATACAAATCCTCAAACACAAACTCTCAAACCAAAAATAACACAAATAAAAAATGACAGAACGACGGAACAAAACAAAAAGAAGAATATATTTTCAAGGCCTTGAAAATCCAATATATTGTAAAAGTTCAAATGCATCCAAAAATGTGAAAACACAAAAGAAACAAAAACAAAAGCAAAAACAAAAACAAGGGTCATTTTAAGAACGCCAAAGACATTGAAACCCATCCGCCTGCAGGCAAACAATAAAACCTCAAATCCAATTTCCTCTCTGGAGGCTCAAATATAATTTTCCTCTGAGGAGGCTCAAACCTAATTTCCTCTCTAGAGGCTTAAAATCAAAGTCTCTCAGTGAGCATCAAAGTCTCCCAGTGAGCATCAAAGTCTCTTAGTGAGCATCAAAGTCTCTCGTGAGCATCAAAGTCTCCTAGTGAGCATCAAAGTCTCTCAGTGAACATCAAAGTCTCTCAGTGGGCATCAAAGTCTCTCAGTGAGCATCAAAGACTCTCAGTGAGCATTTAACCCTCTCAGTGAGCACAGATTTTTAAAGTCTCCCTGCTAGCATAGAGCCCTCTCGAGAGGTATGCAGGTCTTTTCAACAAGGATGTTGGAGATGATAGAGGAATCGATATTTGGGGAAAAACCAACCGTCCTTCAGGGGGGCACCCGTCTGACATCGGCCCCAACATGTATGCACTGCCACAAGTAAGTATCTCTTTTATATACCTTGCACATTTGCTTTCTCCTTTTTTGTAGAAAAAAGAAGAAGAGGCTCATGATAAGCGCCAGCAAAGAAAACGACGAACAAGTCACCATACCGACCTAAGGGCGGGTTAGCAAATTAGAATATTGAACTAGCCGGATGGGAGTTAGCAGATCAGACATTGTACTGACCGGATGGTGGTTAGAAGATCAAATATTACACTGACCGAATAATGGTTAGTAGATAGGATGTTACACAGATCCGGTGGAGGTTACCAAGGTTATGTTGTTCAAGCCCAAAAGCGGCTACCAGGATAGAACGTTCAATCACATGCGATAGAACATATAGATGATGCTACATGAGTTTGTGATTTGCATTGACGATCACTGTGAGTGTTCGTCCATATTTTACTATTCCCCACTAAGTGTTATCGCTTAGCATGGATGTTTTGTCCATGCAGGTATCCGAAGATAGCATTTTGAAAGACAGTCCTGCATCACCAACGGCCAACACATTAGGAAATGCTGTAATTGTAGGTTATTTTGTAATAAGTATAACAAGTGTATTTTTAGTTGGCATGTGTAGTGGAATTAAGTTTTGTATCAGAGAAGTTTTATTTTGTAAAGCGAAAAATATAATAAGACTAGAAATGTTATGTAATGTAATATATGGATTTTCGAAATGTAATCTAACATTGCATGATAATGAAATTTGTTAATCCTGAGTTTTATGTGAATGATAATTCGTGTGCATGTGTTTGTTGTGTGTGACACTCCATAACCCTTGTAGTAAAGCTCTACAGGTGGTTAGGGGGTATTACAGATTATTTTATATCGCTTTGCATGGTTTCTCACTTATGTTTTACATACGCTACATGCATGAACTTTATCATATCTTATCATGTGATCAATATTTCAGTGGATGTATTCAGCCTGCAATAGTCAAGTAAGTGGATAGATAGGCATGCCTATAGAGTTCTGTTAGCTATAGCCTAATCCATTTTAGACCCTGGTCAAGTCCCCATTTGCATCCTCACGATCCCTATGAGTTGGATCTTGTTAAAGATCCCCCAATGTGAAAATATTTTTGAATGACAAGGACTATACCTACGGGTACCAATGTGTTCACTCGTTATCCACCACTCTGAAGTTGCAGGCAAATCTATGAGTTTTATGCTGATGTAAAATAATGTGGATTGTAATATGATATTATATGAGTGTATATTTATATATATGAAGTTATCTGATGAATACTAGTTATGGTTTAAGCTTGTGGTACTTATTCTTATGTGTGTGCCATGTGTATGTGAATTGCATTTGACGTCCACTATGAGTGGTCGTTCATCTTTTGTTTTTTCCCACTAAGCATTATCGCTTAGCACAAGTGTTTCATCCATGCAGGTGTTGAAGCAGGCAAAGTTTTTGGGAGGACCGATCTGCTACCATCAGTGCCAACACAATAGAGAGGGCTTTTGTAGCCTAGGATTTTGTATTTTGTATTCAACTATAAAGCCTTTTGTTTTGTATCTGATTTTGTAATATTTTCAGTTATGTATATTGTAGTTGTGTAAAGAATCATTTTGTACTTCAACTCTGTAATGAATATTTTGGTATATCAATGAATGAGATTTGAGAATTTCAGCTAGCAATTTTTTGAATGTATGGTATTATGGAAATGTTTTATTTAGCTCTGTTTTTATTATTATTTTTAAGTTATTATGCCAACGTTAAGCATGGTTGGTTCTATTTGTGTGACAACCCTTGTCTATCGTGGCCCTCACTTCTCCTTGAGGGGTGAGCTCCCCTGCGTATAGGTAAGGGGTGTTACACAATGTGTTCCCAAGAAAGGGGGCATGACTGTGGTTAGAAATGAGAGTGGAGATTTAATTCCTACTAGGACTACCACTGGTCGGAGAGTATGCATAGACTATAGGAAATTCAATGCAGCCATGAGAAAGGATCACTTCCCATTACCATTTATAGAACAATTATTAGAGTGAATAGCTGGGCATTCTCATTACCGTTTCTTAGATAGTTTTTTTTGTGTATTTTGAAATTTTTATCTACCCTAATGACCAGGAGAAAACTACATTTACTTGCCCATATGGGACTTTTGCCGACAGAAGGATGCCATTTGGGCTGTGTAATGTACCAGAGACTTTTAAAAGGTGCATGACATCTATTTTTGGTGATATGATAGAGGAGATTATGGAGGTGTTTATGGTTGATTTCTCCATTTATGGTGATTCTTTTGACTTGTGCTTACATAATTTGTACAAGGTGCTAGCTAGATGTGAGGAAAGTAACTTGGTGCTTAATTGGGAGAAGTGCCACTTCATGGTTGAGGAAGGTATAGTGTTGGGTCACAAAATTTCAAGAGAAGGGATTGAAGTAGATCGGGCTAAAATGTAGTTAATAGAGAAATTACCTCCACCTTCAAATGTTAAAGGTGTTAGGTCTTTTCTAGGACATGCTGGGTTTTATAGACGGTTTATTAAAAAATTTTCTTTGATTGCAAAACCCTTGACTAACCTCTTGGTGAAAAATGTGCCTTTTGAGTTTTCAAGTGAATGCATAAAAGCTTTTGAGAGGTTAAAGAAGGCCCTTGTCCATTATTACTTCACTAGATTAGAATCTACCTTTTGAATTGATGTGTGATGCTAGTGACCTAGTTGTGGGATGTGTGTTAGGTCAATGTAGGGATAAGCATTTGCATGTGATATATTATGCAAGTCAGACATTGTCAGGTCCTCAATTAAATTATACAACAACCGAAAAAGAGATGCTTGTTGTTGTGTTTGCATGTGATAAATTTAGATCTTACTTGTTGGGATCTAAGGTTATTGTGTGCACGGATCATGCAGCTCTTAGATATCTATTTGCTAAAAAAGATGCTAAACCTCATCTTAGTCGTTGGGTTCTCTTATTGCAAGAATTTGATATAGAGATAAGAGATAAGAAAGGTTTAGAAAATATAGTGGCTGGTCACTTATCGAGGTTAGAAAATGATAAAGGACCTATGGGTGATAATGTGCAGTAAATGAAACATTTTATGATGAAACACTTACGATGATTGAGCATGTCAATGTACCTTGGCATACATATTTTGCTAACTTCATTGTTGCACGAATTTTGCCAACTTTTCAGCAAAGGAAAAAGTTTTTTGTAGATGTTAATTATTACCTTTGGGAGGAGCCTTACCTATTTAAGATTTGTGGAGATTGTGTCATAAGGCATTGTGTTGGTGAAGAGGAGTATGCAAACATTCTTACTCACTGTCACTCAACTTTATATTCGGAGCATAATGGAAGTACCAAAACGGCTGCTAAGGTGCTTTAGTGTGGGTATTATTGGCCCACTTTGTTCCAAGATGCTATAAGGTTTGTGGATCAATGTGATAGATGCCAAAGGGTTGGCAACCTTGGGAGAAGAAATGAGATGCCCTTGTGAAATATTTTGGAGGTAGAGATATTCTACGTATGGGGAATTGACTTCATGGGTCCTTCTCTTGCTTCATATGGGCAAAAATATATCTTAGTTAGGGTAGATTATGTGTCTAAGTGGGTGGAAGCCCAGGAAACCCCAACAAATGATGCAAAAGTGGTTGTTAAGTTTTTGAAAAGGTTGTTTTCAAGATTTGGAGTGCGTGCTATAATAAGTGATGGAGGTACACATTTCATAAACCAATCTTTTGCCTCTTTATTACATAAATATAGGGTGCATCATAGGGTAGCAACACCTTATCACTCATAAACTAGTGGTCAAGTTGAAGTCTTTAATAGGGAGTTTAAATAGATCCTTGAAAAGAAAACATCTAGTCCTAGGAAATATTGGGTACATAAGTTGGATGATGCTCTTTGGGCAACCACACTACATTTAAAACACCAATTGCCATGTCACCCTATAGATTAGTCTTTGGCAAAGCATGTCATTTGACCGTTGAGTTAGAGCATAAGGCCTTTTGGGCAATTAGAGCTTTAAATTATGATCTTAAGGAGGCCGGTATTAAGAGACGGTTGCAATTGAATGAACTTGATGAGTTACGCCTTAGTTCCTATGAAAATGCATGATTTATAAAGAGCGAACTAAAAAATGGCATGATGCACATATTAGGCATAAGAATTTTAAAATGGGAGACAAGGTCCTTTTGTTTAATTCAAGGTTGAAGTATGGGTTTTGGTTTATGATAAGTTATGATGCATAATTATTGAGTTATTTAAACCAAATGTGAAGTGAATGAATTTTGCTGGAATTTTTTGGTTTTGTGATTATTGAGATATTGATTTGTGAATTGATAATTTGATTGTAATTAATTGTGGAGATATGTTGTTTTATGTTGGTTATGGTGTTTGGAAGGCCTATTTTGAGGTAAGATTGAGTTCAAGTTTGATTTGGGTCAAAATGGTTTTGTTTTGAATTTTCTAGGCTTCTTGTGTTTTTGTTGAGAAATGGAAATCCCGATGCTGTCGCGAGCACAACATTCTCGTGAGCGCGACAAAACAAAATTTCCAGCTCTTGCTTCTGAAGGCTGAGGACATGTGAGACTCGTGAGCAATGCTCACGAGGCATGAGCAATGGTCACGGCCTTTCTGTCGCGACCGTGACTTTGTCGCAATCGTGACAGTGACTCCAGTATGCCCTGTTTCTCTCATGTACTGTGTTTTTCTAAAATGGGTTTTAAATGTCTTCTCTTGGCTTTTCACTACTGTGTGCTACATTATTTTGCTTATATGTCTAACATCATGATTTCTTCATGACAAATAACATGTTATCCATGATAAATTATATGTTGTGTTTTGGAACAAGATTTGGATTACGCATGACCTACAAGAGTCAGTCTAGTGGATAGTTAGGCATGACTAATAGAGTCTTTTAGCTATAGCCTCAGTTCCATTTGGACCCCGATCAGGTCCCCGTCTGGTTCCTCGCGAACCCTTATGAATTTTGGATCTTGTTAAGGTCCCTCCGAAAAAAATTGTTTTGAATGTAATAAAATAAATGGTTTTTGATTCGTACCTATAAGGTACTATCTGTATTTAATTCGTACTCGTAAAGTACTGTCTGTATACTCGTTATCCACTGTTGTGAGTCAGCAAGTGCTCTATTTGTTTTGTTCTGCCTTGAAATGATTACAAGAATATGATATTCGAATGCGCATAATGATAAGTATGAGAATCGGTTAATACGTATATGAATGTGGATATGAGCTTCTGAATGTATGTCTTTATTATGCAAGCATGATTATATATCTAACATGATTATCCGCATATGTCATATCGTATGTGTTATGCTTTGAAGACCATTGTGAATGGCCGTCCACTCTTTGGTTGTGTGTTTCCCCACTAAGCGTTATCGCTTAGCACTGTGTTTTATCCGTGCAGGTGCGGAAGGTGCTGTGTTTTGGGAGAGTTGCCGCTAGTCAAGCCAACAAAGAAGGGATTAGTGTTAGGGCTTATTTTTGTAGTATTTTATGATGATTCTTTTTGTAATAGAACTCTCATGTATTAGTTTTTGTTAAGCTTCCGCTATGAATATTTTTGGAAATGTAATTCTTTTGCTTGGGCAATTGATCAGAATATTATTGTAATAATTTTGGTTATATTAATGCATGATCAGTTTTGCTCTCAAAGTTTTTATTTTCGCTGTATTATATATTTTATTGTGGATGAATGTATATTTTTGTATCGATCTGTTGGTGCAACGCCCCTGCTGCTACGGCATCTCACTCCTATCCGGATGGGTTCGCCTACGTATGGGTAGAGGGTATTACAGTTTTTGGTATCAGAGCCTAGGTTTAGGCTTTTCTGGGTGTTGTTGTTGTTGTTGTGATGTGCATAGATGAGTATATGTCTACGACTGTATTAGTTGATGCGGTTGTCATCTTGTTTTTTTTAGATGGCTTCTAATTCGGTGCGTGGATCACTTGAGGAGTCCATTGAGAGTGTGAACCCTCAAGCTGCTAATCCTTCGATTTCTGTGTCGGTTCAACCTGCTAGGGTACAGCCCGAGGCCGCAGCCATGCCCTTCGAGGCGATGCTTAAGCTATCACAGGACATGACTCGAGTCTTGGAGAGAGTGACTGCCCCTAGAGCCCCTACTGAGAGTATGAGAAGAGCTGGTGCTGCAGACTTTTATGGAACGGGTTTGGATGAGTCAGATTTGGCTGAGAAATGGATTGATAGGGTGAAGCGTGCTTTGAGGGAGGTTTGGTGTCCTTTGGATCAGCAAGTGGAGTGTGCAGTGGCATTGCTGCAAGGGTCTGCATATGAATAGTGGGAGTTGGTTTGTAGGCATCCTCAGTTGCCTGATCCGGTTACATGGGATTTCTTTGAAAGAGAGTTCACGAACAAGTATGTGACTCAGACATACAAGGATGCAAGATGGGCTCAGTTCTTGAGGTTGAAACAGCGGACGATGTCTGTGTCTGAGTTTGAGAAGGAGTTTAACCGGTTGGCTAAGTATGCACCAAAAGGTATTTTGATAGAGGAGTTCAGGTGTAGGCTTTTTGAGGCCGGTTTGAATGAGTCACTGCGGGCAATGTTGATTTCTTTGATGGGTACTCCGGGAGTGGGGTATTATCAGATTGTACAAGCTGCTGTTAGGGCTGAGAGGTCAGAATCTATTTTGAGAGAGAGGGCTCAGAGGAGAAACCCCTCTCGTGGAGGTTCATCTTCTTTGTCCTCGGGTAAGAGATCAAGGAACCCGCAGGATGAATCATCTGTAGACCTAGCTACTAGAGGTAAAAGACAGGGTACGACAGCGGTGTCTGGAACTGGTAGAGGCGGTGCTGGTGGTAGGACCGACTCGATGCCTATGTGCTCTCATTACAGTAAGCCTCATCGGCGTGAGTGTAGGTGGCTCACTGGTGGGTGTTTCAGATGTGGGAGCACTGAACACTTTTTTGCCAACTGTCCGAGGTTGAATGAGGATTCGGGTGCTCAGAGAGAGACCAGCAGAGTTGGTTTGAATGCCACACAAGCTGCCCGTGGTAGAGGCAGAGGTCGAGGCAGTTGACCTAGAGAGGGAGCTGTATCTGAGTCAGTTGAGCATCCGTTACCTATTCCAGCCAGAGCTTATGCTGTGAGAGCCAGGGAGGAGCAAGATGCGCCTGATGTGATTGCTGGTAAGTTCCTACTCCATGATACCGAATTATATGCTCTAATTGACCCTGGTTCCACACACTCATATTTGTGAACTGATAAGTTAAGTGATAAGTTGCATGATGTAGACCAGTTAGATTATGAGATCTGTGTGACCAGTCCTTTAGGGCATAGTGTCAATGTGAGTAGAGTGTATAGGAATTGTCCCTTGTTTGTTGAGGGAGTTGTGTTTCCAGCGGATTTGATTGAGTTGCCTTTCAAAGAGTTTGATCTGATTTTGGGTATGGACTGGTTAGGTAAGCATCGGGCAATGGTTGACTATCATAGGAAGACAGTTGTGCTTCGGGATAGAGATCGGTTGTTAAAGGTTTGGGTGCTAGTTCTTTGAATAATGTGATTTTCGCAATGCAAGCTAAGAGATTCATTAGGAAGGGTTGTGAGGCTTTTCTCGCAGTGGTGCTGGATTCTAAGCGGGATCAAGTTAGGATTGAGGATATCCCGGTTGTCCGAGAGTTTGGTGATGTGTTCCCGAGTGAGTTGCCTGGTTTTCCTCCAGAGAGGGAGATGGAGTTATCCATAGAGATAGTTCCGCGTACTACTCCCATATCGAAAGCACCTTATCGGATTGCTCCTGTAGAGTTGAGAGAACTCAAAACTCAGCTATAAGAGCTATTGGAGAAGGGGTTTATTCGACCCAGCATATCTCCATGGGGCACTCCAGTTTTGTTTATTAAGAAGAAGGATGGTTCTATGAGAATGTGTATTGACTATAGGCAAATTAACAAGGTCACAGTGAAGAATAAGTATCCATAGCCTAGGGAGAGGATTTGTTTGATCAGCTCTGAGGTGCGGGTGTCTTTTCAAAGATTGATCTCCGGTCGGGTTATTATCAGTTGCGAGTTCAGGATGCTGATGTGGTTAAGACTGCATTTCGGACTAGGTATGCCCACTATGAGTTTTAGTGATGCCATTTGGTTTGACCAATGCACCTGCGGCATTAATGGATTTGATGAACCAAGTGTTCAGGCCATATGTTGATCGATTTGTAGTGGTGTTCATAGATGATATCTTGGTTTATTCCAAGGATGAGAGTGAGCATGAGGAGCATCTCCGGTTGGTTTTGCAAGTTCTGAGAGAGCATCGGTTGTTTGCCAAGCTTAGTAAGTGTGATTTTTGGCTTCGAAAAGTGTGATTCTTGGGTCATATTGTGTCGGGTAAGGGTATTCAAGTTGATCCATCTAAGATTGAGGCGATTGTTAATTGGAAAGCGCCTAGGAATGTTCAAGAAGTGAGGAGTTTTCTTGGTTTGGCGGGTTACTATCATCGGTTTGTGGAGGGTTTCTCAGTTATTGCTGCTCCGATGATGAGGTTATTGAGGAAAGGAGTTAAGTTTGAGTGGTCGGATAAATGCCAGGCTTATTTTGAGCAGTTGAAGAAGATGCTAGTCGAAGCTCCTATACTTACTCAACCCATCTCGGGTAAGGAGTTTGTAATGTATAGTGACACTTTGGGTGTCGGTCTTGGTTGTGTTTTGATGCAAGAGGGAAAGGTTGTGACTTATGCTTGCCGTCAGTTAAAACCACATGAGAGGAATTATCCGACGCATGATTCAGAGTTGGCAGCTGTGATCTTTGCTTTGAAGATTTGGCGGCATTATCTGTATGGGGAGAAGTGTAGGATCTTTACGGATCATAAGAGCTTGAAGTATCTCCTCACACAGAAGCAGTAGAGTTGGTTCGAATGCCATGTAAGCTGCCCTTGGTAGAGGCAGAGGTAGAGGTCGAGGCGGTCGACCTAGAGAGGGAGCTGTATCTGAGTCAATTGAGCGTCCGTTACCTATTCCAGCCAGAGCTTATACTGTGAGAGCCAGGGAGGAGCAAGATGTGCCTGATGTGATTGCTGGTAAGTTCCTACTCCATGACACCGAATTATATGCTCTAATTGACCCTAGTTCCACACACTCATATTTGTCCACTGATAAGTTAAGTGATAAGTTGCATGATGTAGACCAGTTAGATTATGAGATCTGTGTGACCAGGCCTTTAGGGCATAGTGTCAATGTGAGTAAAGTGTATAGGAATTGTCCCTTATTGGTTGAGGGAGTTATGTTTCCAGCGGATTTGATTGAGTTGCTTTTCAAAGAGTTTGATATGATTTTAGGTATGGACTGGTTAGGTATGCATCGGGCAGTGGTTGACTATCATAGGAAGACAGTTGTGCTTCGGGATAGAGATCGGTCGTCTGTGTTTATTAAAGGTTTGGATGCTAGTTGTTTGAATAATGTGATTTTCGCAATGCAAGCTAAGAGATTCATTAGGAAGGGTTTTGAGGCTTTTCTAGCAGTGGTGTTGGATTCTAAGCGGGATCAAGTTAGGATTGAGGATATCCCGGTTGTCCGAGAGTTTGGTGATGTGTTCCCGAGCGAGTTGCCTGGTTTGCCTCCCGAGAGGGAGGTGGAGTTATCCATAGAGATAGTGCCGGGTACTACTCCCATATCGAAAGCACCTTATCGGATGTGTAACGCCTCAAAAATATCAGTGTTTTTATTTAATAACTTGAGAGGTTAAAAATTCGTCAAATGTTAATTTTGATGCATAAGGGTGGAAATTTCCTTAAAGCTATTCAATTTAATTATTCAAATAAATTATTGGACAAAAATATGTATCAACATATAGGTATGTTTACATGTAATTAGGTTAGTAAATATTAATTAAAGAATGAAAGGGTATATAGACAAATAAATAATTATAATATGCAATAATTTCTTATGGTCTAAATTAACTAAATAGGGGAGAGTAAAATAAGCTAGAAATAATAGGATTTATGAAATGGAAAAAAGAAAGAAGGGGAAAGACAAAAACTGGGGAGCAGAACGGGGCAAAGAGAACGGAAAAGAAAGAGAGACCGAGAAAGGGAGAGAGGGACGGCGGAGCAGCGGCGGAAGGTGGCGTGTGGTTGGCGGCGTCGTGGGCGAGCAGCGCCGTCGCTGATCACGGCGATTTCCCGTCGTCGTGGCATCGTCGTTCCAGGAGAATGGAAGGAACAACCGAAGCTTCTCCAGCGTTTTCCAATCAGCTCCGGTGACGATCGGCGACACGAGCGGTGCGACTGGACTCACGGCGGCCAGGCGAACATCCCGGTGGCTGCGGATCATCCTCACTCGCCGGCGATGAGGAGATCTGCGTTGGGAAGAACCGAAGCTGCCGACGTCGATTCCGGCGAAACGGAGAGCAGTCACAGCGCGTGATCACCGGAAAAGGAACCCTGAGGCGTCAAGCTTCCTTTCGGTGATCTCAGCACCTCCGGTGGAGTTCCGGCGACGCTCCGGTGACCGGGAAAAGACCAAAAAAATGCAGAAAATAGGTTAGTGACCACCAAATTTATTTTTCCCAAGTGATTTAGTCATCATTAATTGTTGAGGTGAATTTATATTCACAGAATGTGTGTGTTGTTATGGTTTGCTAAATTAAATGATAAATTGGCTACGTTAATTCAGTAATTAGTTTGAATAAATTGAATTTAACAAATTATGGACAACTAGCTATTGGAAATGGATAAGTTGTTATAGTAATAAGCTAAATAAACTCATATATTATAGTTACAAATTAAATGTAACAATAGTTATATAATGAGCAAAAGATTTGGAGAAATTAAATAGATAAATTGTTTCTTCCATTGAATCTGTTTGTTCAAAAAGCTAAGTTATATATATATTTTAGATGTAAAGAGTTTGGTTGTGTTAAATGCAGTTGTTGTCCAAATTAGTTAATATGTTCAAATTTTGGAATTTAGGCTGGATAATGGTTTAAGATGATTGAAACTATAATTATACATTTAGGTAGTAATTGAGTTATGATATATAGGTAATTGGAATTTTAGACTTGTAAATTTTCTTGTCTTCAGTTTATACACATTGTGCTAAAGATTAAGTTTTTCATAGACTTGGTTAGTTGATTAATTAGTAGGACTAATAAAGCATGAAAGTAAAACATAAAAAGGAAGGAAATTGGTTTAATTTTAGTAATCTAAAAGAGATTCAATTTAAGTGAAGGGTTAGTTGGAATTCATGAAATAAGGAACATGGATATTTGTTTGATTATTTTGATGTATTATATTGTGTTTAAACATTAAAATAGTGTTAAATTAGAAATAAATGTGTATTTTTATCGGATGAATTTCTGTTAAATTAAGATATATGCATTAAATTAAGGCATAATTATTGGGAAAAAGACATGGTTAGTGATAAGTTGAGATTTTAAGGCTATCATCTAAGCATAAACTGTTAATTCCTTCTAATGTGTGTGTGTGTATGTGTGTGTGTGTATATATATATACACGTATGTCTATATTGTATGCTAAAATGTTTGCATGAACTAGTAAATTAGTATGTGAATAATACGTTGCTGGTTTTATTTGATTTGTTGGCTGTATTGATGAGTTTTGGCATAGTTGAATTGAGATTAAATTAAGACTTACAGAATTTTGGGTTGAATGAAAAGAATTTGAAAATTGTCTGTAACTGGAAAACTAGGACAGTATTTGTAAATGGAAGAAATATAAGAAGTTTAATAAAATGTGTGAGAAACATTGAGTACCTATATAACAGTAAGGTATTATGGGTTCTATATGAGATAAACTTAAATTGATGAAATAAATGGAGGAGAATGAGAATTGAAAGAAAGGGTGGTGGTTGAACGTATACTCGCATATTTGAGATATGTATAACTGTTAATGCATTTTAACTAATATAAACATGATTAATGGCTTGCTGTGAAGCTAAGTTAGTGAAATATGATAAATAAATGAAATTGTATGAGAAAATGATGATGGATGATACCGGGATTATTTCTGAAAAATTGAATTGAAATGTATATTGATCTTATTTTATGTAAAGATCAAAGTTTGGATTTGTTTAAATAATATTTATTAATATGGCCCTATTCGATCAGCTGGTGGTCAAGTCTATTTCAGGATATAGTGGCTAGCCATAGGGACATAAAACCGCGGGAGTGAGCATGACGTCTCACTATTTTTATAGGTCATTAATGGACCTATTCTGTATTCTTAAAAGTATCTGTATTGGAATGTACTGGAGTAATCCTTTAGGGTTCTTCAGGTTTGGAATGTACTGGAGTAATCCTTCGGGGTTCTTCAGGTTTGGAATGTACTGGATTGATCCTCTGAGGTCTCTTCAGGTTATTGTGAGCTCTTAGAGATTCACACCCCGTTTATCCTGTGCTTAGAGTCTGCCAGCATTGTACTATGGGCAAAATAATAAATTGCAAAGCGAATTGATGAATGTGAAATAAATGTGAATCAAAGAATTTAATAAGGAATAAATGAAGCAAGGTAAATTGGTGGGTTTAAACAATAAAGTTTGTAATCCATATTAAATGTATAATTTGAGGAGTCAAATGGTAAGTACGGAAAAAATGTGGATTAAGGAAATATGAAGTAATTTAATGATAAGTAAAGTGTCAAAGTAGCGAAATTAAGAATAAAATGTCAAATAAAAGGTAATAATGAAGAACTTAAAGTTTAATATATATATTGCTAGAAAGTTTAATTGACTAAAAGGGTATTGATAAATGACCTTATGAAATTGGTGATATGATGAAGTGGCTGTGTATTTATATGAATCTTATATTCACCAATGTGTACTACATGAATGCAAATATACATAGTAGTGGGTATTATTGTATTAGATGAAAGTTAGAATAATTGTTAAGATAGAAATGAGATAGTAATTGCTATGAGATAAGCATGCTAACTGTTTAATAATTCATGGAATTTGTTTAATGATGCATGATAAATGTGTTTTGTACATTGTCGAAATGCTAGTAGATCTCAGCTATGAATTTAGAAACTTAAATATAAATGTTTTAGGAAAAATTCAGTATTTTAAAAGAATATTGAATGTATTGCATAAAAATGATTTTGTCTTGCGAATCATACATACTTAATTTGGAGTTAAAGAACTATTGGTATATTAGTTATAAATTATTATGTTGAATAGTAAAGGAGAAAGTAATTTGTGATACTAATGCAAAAATATTAATGTATGTATGATCAATTGTATGCGTATATATTATATTATGCATTGGATAAGTAAAATTGGTAGTCACCACTAAGCGTAAAGCTTAGCGCGTGGTTTATCCTCGCGCAGGTATAAGACAGAGATCAAGTGAATGTCAGCACAGTTTCAAAGGAATAACGTGGGATGGTAAGTATGACAATAAGAGGATGAGAATGTAATTTTTGGGAATTGATAATGTGAATCTCAGTTCTTGATGGCATGTACACTATATATATATTTAGGATTCTATTGTATCAAGAGTTGTACTACATATTTGTTATAGTAGATAGCTGACATGTTAATATTATGTCTTGTATTTTGTATAATTGATGTAAATAGTGAGCTGATGACATTATGAGTTATTATATAAGTATGTGATTGGAATTAAATTGGAGGATGGGCAAAATTGTGTGGAGTTTGAATTGGAGTAGGATGGATGGAAATGTATTTGATCATAGAAGTGTAAAGAGTTTCTGTTTACAGGCGGATAGGCAATATTATAGAGGAGATGCTGTCGAAATTTTGGTAGAATTTAAGTGGCATATTTGAGAATGATTGTGTGGCTAGTAAAGTTTAATAGTGAAAAAAAAAATTTACCTGGATTTTTGTAATGATTTTAAGAATAGTTTAAGACAATTAAGTTATTATGTACAGTAAAAAGGGTGTTACAGGATGGCTCCTGTAGAGTTGAGAGAACTCAAAACTCAGCTACAAGATCTATTGGATAAGGAGTTTATTCGACCCAGCATATCTCCATGGGGCGCTCCGATTTTTTTTGTTAAGAAGAAGGATGGTTCTATGAGAATGTGTATTGACTATAGGCAAATTAACAAGGTCACAGTGAAGAATAAGTATCCATTGCCTAGGGTCGAGGAATTATTTGATCAGCTCCAAGGTGCGGGCGTCTTTTCAAAGATTGATCTCCGGTTGGGTTATTATCAGTTGCGAGTTCAGGATGCTGATGTGGTTAAGACTGCATTTCGGACTAGGTATGGCCACTATGAGTTTTAGTGATGCCGTTTGGTTTGACCAATGCACCTGCGGTATTCATGGATTTGATATCTTGGTTTATTCAAAGGATGAGAGTGAGCATGAGGAGCATCTCCTGTTGGTTTTGCAAGTTCTAAGAGAGGATTGGTTGTCTACCAAGCTGAGTAAGTGTAATTTTTGGCTTCGGGAAGTGTCATTCTTAGGTCATATTGTGTCGGCTGATGGTATTCAAGTTGATCCGTTTAAGATTGAGGCAATTGTTGATTGGAAAGTGCCTAGGAATATTCAAGAAGTGAGGAGATTTCTTGGTTTGGCGGGTTACTATTGTCGGTTTGTGAAGGGTTTCTCAGTTATTGCTGCTCCGATGACGAGGTTGTTGAGGAAAGGAGTTAAGTTTGAGTGGTCGGATAAATGTCAGGCTTGTTTTGAGCAGTTGAAGAAGTTGCTAGTCAAAGCTCCTATACTTACTCAACCCATCTCAGGTAAGGAGTTTGTAATGTATAGTGACGCTTCGGGTGTCGGTCTTTGTTGTGCTTTGATGCAAGAGGAAAAGGTTGTGGCTTATGCTTCTCGTCAGTTAAAGCCACATGAGAGGAATTATCCGACACATGATTTAGAGTTGGTGGCTATGATTTTTGCTTTGAAGATTTGACGGCATTATCTGTATGGGGAGAAGTGTAGGATCTTTATGGATCATAAGAGCTTGAAGTATCTCCTCACAATGAAGGAGTTGAACATGAGACAACGCCGATGGCTAGAGTTGTTCAAGGACTACGACTGCATATTGGATTACCATCCTGGTAAGGTCAATGTAGTCGCGGATACTTTGAGTCAGAAGTCGATTTTTGCTTTGTTCTTGAGGCAGTTTAGATGGAGATTTGATTCAATTGGGGCTTTGGTTGGTTAGTTGAGAGTGAATCCTACCTTGAGATAGAGGATTGTTGATGCTCAGAAGGATGATGAGAGGTTACAACAGGTTTTGTAAGAGGTTCGATCGGGTAAGTAGTCAGAGTTCTCAATTTTGGATGGGGTGCTTAGGTATAGAAATCGTTTGTGTGTACCTGAGAATGAGAAGTTAAGGAAATAACTTTTGAGTGAGGCAAACTCTACGATTTTCACTATGCATCCCAGTAGCGAGAATATGTACCGAGACATGAAACAGTTCTATTGGTGGTCTGGTATGAAGAGAGATTGTGGATTTTGTGTCTAAGTGCTTGACATGTCAGCAGGTAAAGACTGAGCATCAAGTTCCTTTGGGATTGCTCACACCTTTATCCGTTCCAGAGTGGAAATGGGATGATATTGCTATGGATTTTGTGTCTATTTTCCCATTGACTCAGAAGAAGCACGACTCAGTATGGGTAATAGTGGATCGGCTTACGAAGTTAGCTCATTTTCTGCCAGTTAGAGTGGATTATCTAATGGATAAGTTAGCCAGTATTTATGTGGATGAGGTAGTCAGATTGCATGGAGTGCCGTTGTCCATAGTATCCGATCGGGACCCAAGGTTTACGTTTAAGTTTTGGAAGGAACTACAGAGGGTTTTGGGTACCAAGTTGAATTTTAGTACGGCATTTCATCTTCAAACAGATGGTCAGTCAGAGCGAGTGATTCAGATTTTTGGGGATATGTTGCGGGCTTGTGCATTGGATTTTTTGGGTAGTTGGGACAGATATGTGCAGCTTATGGAGTTTGCCTACAACAATAGCTATCAGTCGAGCATCGGTATGTCATCGTATGAAGCTTTGTATGTGTGATGCACGCCGGACCCGCGGCCACCCCTTTGACCGCCCGCTCGAGGTCGATCGGGCATTTGAGGTCCTTTGACAACTTGCAACGAATTACAAGTGCGCCTATTTTGGGCAACAAGGAGGTTTCATGGAGTCGCCACCCAATAAAACATTGGGAAAGTTTCTCTCGCCTCGGAGAGCCTAAGACAGCACTTATTATCCATTTTGGGCCAACCAAAGGGATCTTGGAGGGTGAACCTCTCGCCCTAAGGAGCCTAGGATTAACGCCAAAGTCTCGTGACACAAGAGGTGTCTAGGAGGGTAAACCTCTTGCCTCTTTGAGCCTAAAGACCAGAGCTGGGTATCGAGACTTCTCATCTATTTCTACCTCGATTATTCTATGATCAAATTTTAATTATCATTAATTCGCTCTCTCTCCACACGATGCAATTGATTAAAAGGCGCATTTATTCACATTTGGAAAGCCGTAAATGAGCAAGTAAGTTACAATAATACTAGGAGCGGAATACAACTCCCATTTAAACAAAGTGCAAACATACATAAAATCGAGGAATTTATTTACTATGAGGACTTTGGTCCCCGCATGTGTATTTAAAGAAAACATTTTAAACGTGGTGATTTTACTTGGGATGAAAACTAGGACATTGGTCCCATTTATTATGAAAAATCCAAGTTTAATTTAGTAGAAATATTATTGTGATTTTTATTTGGGCGTGCATAAAAAACCATTTTACTTAATGAATATATACAAGGAAATTAAAAATATAAACAAAATGAGAATTAAAATGTATAAAGAAGATACCGAACCCCGCATCTCCTTCATGTGCATGGATGCTCAAACAAGAATAAAATAACAATTTGCAACCAAAAATAAAAACAAATAAATTGATGTTAGAAATTAACCCAAAGAAATAATATGACATAAAAGATAATATGTATAATGAAAATATAACATGCATAAGATTCTACAACATGCAAAAAAAATAATTATGATGCAACTTAACATGCATAAGAATAAAAAATTAACCATGCTCAACATATCAAATAAATAATTATAATAACAACTATGAGTAAAAATTAAAATATTGATATGTGTAAAAAACAATTTGACATGAAAATATAATAGGATTTAAAAGAGTTTACTTGTTATATGAACAATTGAAGATAAAATAATAAGTAGAAAATTATGAGGACTAAAAGTATTTACATTTTTAAAAGTTAATTGGAATCAAAAGAAATTAAAATCAACAAGACAATTAAGGAATTAAGCCATGAATAATTACCCTCAAATTTAATCTTGAAGAATTGAAGGAAGAAGTGTTGAATTCCTTGTCTTTTCCATTGTGAAAAATGCTTGAAAAATAACTTGGAAACTTGAAAAATCACCCTTGGAGGCAAGTGTGTAAGATTGATTTTTTCTCTCAACTCAAAAGCTCAAAAATTCAGTTTTTTCTGTCTAAAATCTTTCTTACTCGTTCCCCCTTGTTCTGAATTTTTTCTACACTTTTTAACACTCAAAAACTACCCAAAACCGTCCAAAAAAGAGTGGGGGTCGAAAAATGGGCAAAAGTACGCAAAAGTGGGCAAAAGTAGGCGAAAGTGGGCTACTGCGCACGAGAAACGCGCGCAGTGCGCGCACGAAGCCGCGCACCAGCGTCCGGGCAGGTGCTCCGCGCGCGCCCGTGCCCCGACCTTCGCGAAAAATACCCCTTTTTTTTAATAATTTTATATAAAATACACTCAACCTAAAACACACTTTTTCTTCTCCAAAATAATTTTAAAAATTTTTTGAAAATATTTTTAAAATACACTTTTTACTCATAAAAAAGATAAGGAAAATCACTTCCGAGCTCCAATCTTTTTGCCTATAAGCCGGCGTAGCTAAATTTCATCATCGGGTAATCCTTATCAAGGCTACTCGGGACTCGGTATCTACAGTTGCCCCCAGTTTTGGGGAGGCTAGTGCATGGGTGCCTAGGTGAGCCAAAAATTCATGAAAAGGAAAGAAGCGCGTACCTGAAGCGGCGACCTTCCTGCTGGATGGAGTTATGAGAATAGCTGTTGCCGTGTTATAGGCAGGCTGTCTTTTGGTTGTGATTGGTGGTGCCGTGGTCGTGCTAACCTCTTGTGGGTAATGCCGCCATCGTGCTAACTGCTGTGAATTTGTAGTACTGTGGTCGTGCTAACCTCTTGTGGGTAATGCCGCCATCGTGCTAACTGCTGTGAATTGGTAGTGCCGTGGTCGTGCTAACCTCTTGTGGGTAGTGCCGCCCTCGTGCTAACCGCTGTGAATTGGTAGTGCCGTGGTCGTGCTAACCTCTTGTGGGTAGTGCCGCCCTCGTGCTAATCGCTGTGAATTGGTAGTGCCGTGGTCGTGCTAACCTCTCTGTTGAGTGGCGCCCTCGTGCTAACCGCTGTGAATTGGTGTTGCCGTGGTCATGCTAACCTCTTGTGGGTAGTGCCGCCCTCTTGCTAACCACTGTGAATTTGTAGTTGTGCCCCTTTGGACGTTTGGACTGGTGTCATCACTCGGCTCTTGTTAGTGTTCCCCGCCGATTTTTCCTGCTGGATTGTACGCGTAGAAATATACAAGAAATCATGTGTGTATGATATGGAATTCAAATGCTTGCAAAAATGTATAGATTGTGCCCTAGGTGGTCCAAGGTTTGCTGAGGTTATAGCTTGTCTGTTCTACCATGCCCCTGGAATCCCGAGGATCGACGATAAGTTTTCTGAAAAAGACCTCCGGTGTACATCTTTTGCCCCCCGGTCAATGATGCCTTACCCGGGATTTTGATTCATGTTCTGTGTTGTGTGTTATTTGATTGAAAGAGGTTCATCTGAAATAATGCCGCCTTATCGCTCCAGGCATTGAACGTCATTGTTTTAAAGGTAGTGCGTCCCTTGTGGATTTTCACACTAACTTTTCTTTACGGGAAATGCGTCCCTTAAGGGATTTTCACACAACCCTATGCCTAATTTTTGCCTGGAATGGACACAACCCAATCCAGCGGCTTTTTTTTTTTTTCATTCAGAGAAGGTTATCATCAAAGCTTCTGTTAAGAGCAAGTAGCACATATCCAATAAAGTGACTGAGCAATAATTATTAGATGAACAATTGGTATATCTCTTTTTAAGACAGAACTAAAAGATCAATGAAATTATATTCTTTATTCATTGAAAAATTGTGTACATTTCTATATGATTTCATCATACATGATTTTCATTTGACAAGAATTCAAAAGCTTATGACTACACCTAATCTCGGAGTGGATTTTGTCAGCATCAAACTCTTGTTATCAATCGGCCCTCTCGGGTTTTCTCGATTGAATATTTTCTCTTGGCCCTTAATTTTTGCCTAGGATGCCTTTTTTCGGTTTTCACCCTATCAGGGCGCCCAATTTTAGTAAGGCCGCCTTTTTCCGGTTTTCGACCCGCGGGGCATTTATTATCTTCTTTTTATTTTTGGTCTTTAGCCATGGAACCTTTTAAGTCTATCGACATTGATTGGGTCCTTGAACTCATTCCCATCACTGTCTGCCAAAATTGTTGCTCCTTTTGTTAGCAGCTTCTTCAAAACTAATGGACCTTCCCAGGTGGGCCTGAATTTTTCGCGTATATCTGGAACTCCCGGCCTCATCATCTTAAAGACCAAATCCCCCTCCTTCAACGGGTGCTTTCATACTTTCTTGCCAAACGACCGAGCCAACCTTTTCTGATAAACTTCATTGTGGTAATAGGCCAGCAACCTATCTTCATCTAGCAAATTTAGCTGTGACAAATGTTGTTGCGCCCATTCTGTCTCTGGAATCTCGGCTTCCATGACTACCCTCAAAGACTTCAACTCAATTTCAACCGGCAGGACCGCTTCAGTTCCATATACCAGAGAGAATGGTGTTGCCCCCGTAGAGGTTCTGATTGTAGTTCTATATCCCCAAAGTGCGAAGGGTAACTTTTCAGCCCAGTCTTTATAGCTCTGAACCATCTTGGCCAATATCCTCTTCATGTTCTTGTTTGCTGCTTCAACTGCACCGTTTGCTTGAGGACGGTAGGGAGAAGACTTATGATGTTGGATTCCATATTTTTGGAGCATCTGGTTAGTTTCTGCTAGGAATTGCACCCCATTATCAGACACAATGTGATGTGGGAGACCATATCTGCATATCAAATTCCGCTCGATTAATTTAGCCATATCCCTTGCATCAACCTTCTTGAAAGATTCAGCTTTAACCCACTTAGTGAAGTAATCAATGGCAACTATAATGAACCTGTGCCCGTTAGAAGTTGTAGGACGGATTTCACCTATGATGTCTATTCCCCAAGCTGCAAATGGCCATGGAGATGTCAAGTTATGTAACTCTGAAACTGGCACATGCCTCAAGTTCGAATACTGTTGGCATAACTGGCATTGCTTCACAAATTTTGAACAATCCGTATCCATTGTGAGCCAATAAAACCCGTGGCGCATGATCTTCTTTGCTAAGGCTAAGCCATTCATGTGAGCTCCACAGATCCCGGCATGAACCTCTTCCATAACTCTTTTAGCTACTTTCTCCGCGAGACATCTTAACTAGATACCATCAGCTTGCCTTTTGTACAAAGTGCCATCGACATTGATGAATTGAGTGGACAGCTTCCTGATCATCTTTTGATCCTTCTCCGTGGCTTCCTTTGGAAAGACTGACCTTTCTAAGTAATTTTGAATGTCATAATACCATGGATTTCCATTGGCGGCCTCAATGTCCATCACCTGTTCAGCTTCAAAGCAAGGTCTTTCCGAACTATAAATCAGCACAGGTTTCATCGCAACTCCTGTTGGATTATCCCACATAGACACTAAAGTTGCTAGAGCATCAGCTAACTGATTGTCGTCTCTGGGGATGAAGTGAAAAGTGCAAGTTTCAAACTGGCTGCTCAACATTCTCAAGTGCTTCACATAAGGCAACAACCTTTCTTCCTTGACTGACCACTCTCTTCTAATTTGACGAATCACCAAGGAAGAATCTCTGAATACTTCTGCGGTCTTTGCCCTCAGAGCGAGTAATGCTTCCAATCCAAAGATACAAGCTTCATATTCTGCTTCATTATTGGTAGCCTTATACCTCAGCTTCTTAGCCAATGGTAGCCTTTCACCATCCAGGGTTGTAAGAATAATTCCTGCTTCTGCCCCTTTACTGTTTACTGCCCCATCAAAGAATAGCTGCCACCCTTGCACTGCTATGGCCGTGACATCTTCATCCAGGAAATTATACTCAAACTGGTCTCCCTTAATAGGATGCTCGGCTAAGAATTCTGCTACAACTCTTCCTTTAATGGTTTTCTTGGTTATGTATTCAATGTCGAACTCCTGCAACAGCAGTAACCATCTTCCCATCTTCCCTAGTAGAGAGGGTGCTTCTTGGAGGTATCTAAGAGGATTATGTTTGGCTACTGCCTGTACCCTGAAGGAATGAAAGTAGTGTCGCAACTTCTTAGAAGCCCAGATAACTGCTAAACAAATCTTCTCCACCTCTACATATTTAGCTTCATATGGTACGAACTTCTTGCTAAGATAGTAAACCGCAAACTCCACACCAAAATCGTCTTCTTGAGACATCATAGCACCTACTGAATTATCTTCCACTGCTAGGTACAGGATTAGTGGCTTGGCACGGCGTGGTGGTCTTAATACTGGAGGATTTAATAGATAGTCCTTAATGGTGTCAAATGCCAGTTGACAGTCATCGTTCCATATCACCGGCTGATTCTTCCTAAGAAGCTTGAAAATAGGCTCACACACTAAAGCTAGCTTGGCAATAAATCGGCTGATATACTGAAGCTTTCCAAGGAAGCTTCTAACATCATTCTCCTTCTGGGGTACTGGCATCTCTCTTATGGCTTTGACTTTATCGGGATCTACTTTAATTCCTCGCTGGCTTACCACATGACCTAATAGCTTACCCGAGGTAACCCCAAAGATGCATTTCATAGGATTGAGGCGCAAATTATACTTACTAATCCTTTGAAAGAACTTTTCTAAAGCCTCAAAGTGACCTTCTCTAGTAGCTGACTTAATCATCATATCATCGACATATACTTCCACTTCTTTGTGAATTAGGTCATTGAGAACTTTGGTGGCCATCCTCTGATAAGTTGCTCTTGCATTTTTCAACCCAAAAGGCATAACCCGATAGGCATATGTCCCCCACTCGGTGATGAAAGCTGTCTTGATCCGATCCACTATCTTGTTAAGGATTTGATTGTAACCTGCGTATCCATCAACAAAGCTGTACATCATACAAGCAGCAGCACTATCCACTAACACATCAATATGGGGTAGCGGGAAATCATCCTTAGGGCAAGCTTTGTTCAAGTCTCGATAGTCAATGCATACTCGAACCTTACCATCTTTCTTGGCTACAGGAACCACGTTAGCGAGCCAGGTCGGGTATTGAACCTCTATTAAGAATTTAGCCTCAATCTGCTTATGAATCTCCTCCTTTACTTTTCTGTGCCCATTCTGGCCTAAGTCTCCGAAGCTTTTGCTTGACTGGTTTAAACTTTGGGTAAGTTGGGATGGCATGTTCGGCAATATCTCGATCTATTCCCAGCATATCCTCATAGGTCCAGGCAAAGACTTTTTCGTATTTTTTTAATATTCTCTCAAATTTTATTCTCTCTTCAGGAGTTATGTCTGATGCTATCAAAATTTCCTTTGGATTTTCCAAAGTTCCGAGATTAAATGTGGTTGTGCTAATTGAATTAATATAAAAAATGAATGCATCATGCTTATGATCATGCGAAATGAAATCATCAGAAACATCACACAAGTAAGCAAAGTTGTTCATCTCATTAACATAATCAGAAACATTAACATTGTTCTCAAAGAGTTCTGGCATAAAAAGAGAATCTAAATGACTATCAACTTCAGTCGACGCCGATGCTGCAATCGACTGTGCTTTGGCTTCTTGACTTGATGGAGGCTTTTCCACTATTTCTGGTGAAATCTTGAGATCTTCAATCTTCAGCTCTGGTTCTACCATCTTCTCCTTCCCTTTGAGTCTGGTGGCTAACAGCTTATCAGTTACAATCTATTCGGGCTCATCCTTGTCCCAGATGCTGCATTGGGTCATAATCTCTTCGTCCCAAAAGTTCTCTACAGTTTTAACAACTCCAATCTCCCAATCAAAGACATCGTTGAAAATTTCAAAACCCGGAGTGATCTTCCCATCTATCCACTGCGGCTCTTCTTCTCCGGTGTAAGCACAAACCGATGATGATGGCACAAAGCTCTTCGAAATATGGGGGATATTCTCTGACATTTTCTTCTTACCATACTTTCCTTTGTAGCCCAACCCCTTTCGGTCTTTCTGGCCATGTGTAGTGATAGCCTCCTGTAGCCCTTGTGACTCCTTTCCCAAACCAGCCCCTGGGAGGAAGTGCATCTTCTTTAGCATATTCACCACCTGAGGGCTACCTTCTAAGCTTTGCTCTTCTCCGATCATCGATACATAAAAGCCACTGAATGGCTGATTAGAGATCTCCAAGGCAGACACTTGGTTCTCTCTTGCTGCTTTAATGGTCACTACTTCTCCTTTATAGGGTATCTTAATTATCTGGTGAAAGGTGGATGGTACTCCCCCTAACCTGTGGAAGCACAGTCTACCAAGTAGAGCTGAGAAGTTAGCTGGAATCGGCAAGACCACAAAGTCTGTTTCTATCTCAATGTGCCCCGTCTTTACTACAGCTTTGAAAATTCCCGATGCTTGCCTCCTGGAGTTGTCGTAGGCTGTGATGGTCAAATCGGACCTGCTTAGCATACTCTCATCTAGCCCAAAAGCCTAAAGCGCTACTAAAGGGCAGACATTTATTGATGACCCGTCATCAACCATGATGCAAGCGGTGTGCTTGCCATTGATCTGTGCCTTGATGTATAAAGGTCGATTGTGGTTGTGACCCTCTGTTGGTAGGTCTGCATCAGAAAATACCAGCTTCTCCCCAGGTCCCCCTTTTACTAGGTCTAACAGTTCAGATGGAGAGATTGTCGTTGCTACGGTGGATACACTCAATGCTTCAACTAACTTCTGTCTGTGAGAGGGAGACTGTCTCAAGAGCTCCCAAATAGATATCTGAGCTGTGGTCTTTTTCAGTTGCTTCACTATTGAAATTTCTTCCGGGTCCTTCTCTGCGGGTGTTTGCACTAGGTCCTGTTGCTTCTCAACTTCTGGGACCACCCTCCCACTTCTTGTTACTGCTTCTACTCTTTCTTCCTCTTCCGAATCCCACAGATCCGTGAATTCTCCATGTTTCTCATCGTCTTTATCTTCTCCACTCTCACTAGTGGACCAACAATCTATCGCTGCCACGGAAATCCCTTCTTAATTCACCGCAGGGCGAGTAATAGCGACATACTCATTTCCATATAAATCTTGCATCACATACCATTTTGGTAGGCTCGATCCAATCATAAAGACTGGAGGTGGCACTGCATTATAGCTGGACTTCTTCTTGCCTTCTCTCTTCTTAGGATCGGTGATCTGCTTGTTGTCAATTAGATCTTGGACCCGATGTCTTAGCATTATACAATCATCTATCAAATGCCCGGTATGTTGGTGAAATGCACAATATTCATTTTCCTCGTGCCCTAGCTGCCCCTGGGTCTTAGCCGGCCTAGGTGATAGGGGTCGCAGTTTTCCTTCTTTTACTAGCCTCTTCAGCACCCATGATAAAGGCCCACCCAAGTTGGAGAAATACCTCTGATTCACGCCTGTTGCAGACACCTCGGCTGTCTTTCCACCTCTATTATCGCTGCTTGAACTTGCTAACTTGGCTATCCCTTGATTGCTGTATCCCTTCTTGACATAAAGCTCGCTGTTTGCCCTCTTGGCTAAATATTCTCCTTCTGCTTCTATGGCAATGTCCTTCAGGGATTTCCAGTCTTTCAGTCCCTTTATTTTTAGTCCATCTCTCAAGTACGGGCTGGCCTTTCGAATGAATAATCGGATCTGATCAGAAGTGTCCGGTTTGCATTTTATCTCCATAACCCGGTTCCTCCATCGAGTAAGGTACTCATGGAAGGACTCTCTAGCCTTCTGTTGTAGCAACTCGAGATCTTTCAAAGTGACCTCCATCCGGGTACTGCAATTGTACTGCTTAAGAAACTCTTCGGTCAACAAGTCCCAATCCTCTTTGGACCTCCTGTCAATCCCATGATACCAATTAATAGCAGCTCCTGTGAGACTCAAGCAAAAATACTCTATCTTTTGCTTTCTTATTAAGGTCGTGCCCTTCATGACCTGCGAGTATTGCTTGATGTGTGCGGCAGGGTCAGATGTGCCATCAAATTTAGGAATGTCTGCCATCTTGAAATTCTGGGGAATCAGGTCATCCCCATCCAGCTCTCGGTCTTCTGGGTTCATTCCTTTCCCTATTGTCATCATTCTTGCCATCGCTTCAAATCTCTCTTCCATTTTCCTCCACATTGCCTCCTCTAATTTCGGTGACTTTTCTTTAACTACTGTATGCTCCTCTTGCTCATCTCCCCCAAACTCAGCTTCAAACCTGGGGCCCTCTCTGCGCTCAATAGGTGCAGGTACTCTTTGCTCAACAGCAGGTGGGTCGACCACTAGTTGGTTAACTGCAGCAGGGAGCTCTTCCCTAACAGCCTCTTGTTCAGCTCGCATCCGGATAGGGGCAGCAGCGGCTTGTTGCCCAGCTATGGTGGTGGCAAGATTGCCCATCATTGCAATCATTCGGGCTTCAAACTCCTCCATTCTCTTTCCTACCTCTTCAGCAATTATTGCCCGGGTTGCATCAGATTCATTTGATGGATTAGCCATGCTTACTTCTATTGATGATTCAAAAGAAAACCCCACACTGTCTTCTAAGATTGAATCTGAACTCTGATCCGACACTAACTCTATTAACCCCAAAAGCGGAGTCCTTCTTAACCGTCCGTCGGGACCTGTAGACCACGCAGGAGAATCTATGATGGCTGAAATGCAAAAATTGTTAAGATGATGCATGATTAAAATGCAATGCATGCTCGTGCTGATGCAATATAGACAAACACATGCAAGCAAATAGATCCTTCCAACCTTATAGCTCCCACACACGTGGTAGTGCAATCTCTTTCCTAGGTGGGCTTGATCCATGAGTTAACGGGGAACCCGATGGACATGTATGGTGCACGGTGGAAAACCGGCAGCATAACGGCTCTCATCTAATGTACATACGTATGGGTGTTTGGCCATTATGTATTTAAACAATTCAACATAACTAAAATGGGCCCACCGGGGCATGAAAGCCTTTGATAAAGACCATTTAATTAAATTGACTTCGTCTAATATATGATGGCCCATATAACAAGCATAGTATTATGGTACATTTCACCTAGTGGAAGTATCTATTGCCATTACATGAGGTTTAGTCAATGGGTGATGATATTTTTGGGTTACCAAGCATGATCCCTGCCGATGGGTCTAGCTCATCACGAGCATAACCACCGATCGGGTCACCATTTAATATACCTTGATGGTACGAGGCTTGGGCTGGTGATTATCCTTAACACTTCCCTAGATTGAGTGAAAATAAGGTCATGCTTCAGGAATGCAGCGGGGTTGAGAAGGGACCAAACTAACTTAATCTAAGGCTCTAATGAGATGATATGCAATTTTGAGATAAAGCTAAATTCATAACCTAAAACTTAATTGTAAAGGATAATCAAGGTATTTTCAAATTGAAGTCTCGAACCATTAGTCCCCAGTGGAGTCGCCACTGTGACGCGCGCCGGACCCGCGGCCACCCCTTTGACCGCCTGCTCGAGGGCGATCGGGCATTCGACGTCCGTTGACAACTTGCAACGAATTACAAGTGCGTCTATTTTGTGCAACAAGGAGGTTTCATGGAGTCGCCACCCAATAAAATATTGGGAAAGTTCTCTCGCCTCGGAGAGCCTAAGACTGCGCTTATTATCGATTTTGGGCCAACCAAAGGGGTCTTGAAGGGTGAACCTCTCGCCCTAAGGAGCCTAGGATTAACGCCAAAGTCTCGTGACACAAGTGGTGTCTTGGAGGGTAAACCTCTCACCTCTTTGAGCCCAAAGACCAGAGCTGGGTTCGGGACTTCTCATCTATTTCTACCTCGATTATTCTATGATCAAATTTTAATTATCATTAATTCGGTCTCTCTCCACACGATGCAATTGATTAAAAGGCGCATTTATTCACATTTGGAAAGCAGTAAATGAGCAAGTAAGTTACAATAATACTAGGAGCGGAATACAACTCCCATTTAAACAAAGTGCAAACATACATAAAATCGGGGAATTTATTAACTATGAGGACTTTGGTCCCCGCATGTGTATTTAAAGAAAACATTTTGAACGTGGTGATTTTACTTAGGATGAAAACTAGGACATTGGTCCCATTTATTTTGAAAAATCCAAGTTTAATTTAGTAGAAATATTATTGTGATTTTAATTTGGGCGTGCATAAAAAATCATTTTACTTAATGAATATATACAAGGAAATTAAAAATATAAACAAAATGAGAATTAAAATGTATAAAGAAGATACCGAACCCCGCATCTCCTCCTTCACTTGCATGGATGCTCAAACAAGAATAAAATAACAATTTGCAACCAAAAATAAAAACAAATAAATTGATGTTAGAAATTAACCCAAAGAAATAATATGACATAAAAGATAATATGTATAATGAAAATATAACATGCATAAGATTCTACAACATGCAAAAAAAAATAATTATGATGCAACTTAACATGCATAAGAATAAAAAATTAACCATGCTCAACATATCAAATAAATAATTATAATAACAACTATGAGTAAAAATTAAAATATTGATATGTGTAAAAAACAATTTGACATGAAAATATAATAGGATTTGAAAGAGTTTACTTGTTATATGAACAATTGAAGATAAAATAATAAGTACAAATTATGAGAACTAAAAGGATTTACATTTTTAAAGTTAATTGGAATCAAAAGAAATTAAAATCAACAAGAAAATTAAGGAATTAAGCCATGAATAATTACCCTCAAATTTAATCTTAAAGAATTGAAGGTAGAAGTGTTGAATTCCTTGTCCTTTCCATTGTGAAAAAAGCTTGAAAAATAACTTGGAAACTTGAAAAATCACCCTTGGAAGCAAGTGTGTAAGATTGATTTTTTCTCTCAACTCAAAAGCTCAAAAATTTAGTTTTTTCTCTCTAAAATCTTTCTCATTCGTTCCCCCCTTGTTCTGAATTTTTTCTACACTTTTTAATACTCAAAAACTACCCAAAACCGTCCAAAAACCGTTCAAAAAAGAGTGGGGTTGAAAAATGGACGAAAATGGGCAAAAGTTGGCGAAAGTGGGCGACTGCGCGCGCACGAAGCGAGCGATGCCCTGGGTGCTGCTCGCGCAGGCGACCACTCGTTGAGCGCTTGCTTGCGCGCGCTGCCGCGCACCGACCTTCGCGAAAAATACCCCTTTTTTTAATAATTTTATATAAAATACACTCAACCTAAAACACACTTTTTCTTCTGCAAAATAATTTTAAAAATATTTTTAAAATACACTTTTTACTCATCAAAAAGACAAGGAAAATCACTTCCGAGCTCCAATCTTTTTGCCTATAAGCCGGCGTAGCTAAATTTCATCATCGGGTAATCCTTATCAAGGCTACTCGGGATCCGGTGTCTACAGTATGGTCGGCAGTGTAGGACTCCAGTTTGTTAGACTAAGTTATCAGAGCGTGTGATTATTGGGCCGGAGTTGGTTAGAGATACTGAGGAGAAGATCAGAGTTGTGCAGTAGAATTTGAAGGCGGCTAAGGATCGGTAGAAGTCTTATGCTAACCTGAAGAGAAAGGATGCTCAGTTTGAGGTCGGGGACAAAGTTTTTCTTAAGATTTCTCCTTGGAGAAAAGTGCTACGGTTTGGTAAGAATGGTAAGCTTAGTCCTCGATTTATTGGACCGTATGAAGTGTTAGCTAAGGTTGGTCCGGTAGCCTATAGGTTGGCTTTACCGATAGAGTTGGTAAAGTTGCACGATGTTTTCCATGTTGCGATGTTTCGTCGGTACAGATCGGATCCTTCACATGTATTGTCGGTTCAGGATGTGTAAGTGCAGCCAGACTTTTCTTATGATGAGGAACCGAAAGCTATTCTAGCTTGGAAAGTGAGACAGTTGAGGAGTAAGCAAGTCCCGTTGGTCAAAGTATTACGGAATCACCACGGAGTCGAAGAAGCTACTTGGGAACCAAAGGTGACCATGAGGGCTCAGTATCTGCATTTATTCAGTTCAAGTGAGAATTTCGACGACGAAATTCTTGTTAGTAGGGGAGAGTTATCACACCCCATTTACCCCCTAGAAGTTTGAGCCATGTTTGTGCATGTGCATTGAGTGTGTTTTATCTTGTCATAAGGGTATTTTGGGAAATTGTATGTTTATGTGCTCTAATATAGTGTGGGCACATGTATGGTATTAGAGTGTATGTAAGTTGGTTTATGTTTGTGTGTGTTTGCTCACATGGTTGTAGGATGTAAGTGAGTAAGTTGGGTGGTATTAGAGTGTGCATGAGCATATCATAGTAGGGTGTGTTTTAGTGAGGAAGGGCTAGTGTGTGTTATAGTGCATGCTTATTGGGTGTGAGTGATCAAGATCCACCACTAGGAAGACGACACATGGCTAGGGTTAGGAGAGAGGGGATTTAGAAGAGGAAAGAGAAAGGGAAGCAGGAATTTTGCTCCCTCAATCCCGTTTCTCTCTTCTCTTCATTTCTCTTATTCCTCTTCTCTTCCCATTTTGTGCCCTAGCTTGGATTCAAGTCGAAGTTGGTGGGAATTGATCATCTCCTAGAATTCTTATTGGTGAGTTTTCTGCATTTTCATCTTGTTCATATTCTTCTTCTCATTTTTTGGGTTTAAGGTTTTGATCTAGGGTTTTGTTGTTTGTTTGTTTTGGTGGGTTGTTGGTTAGTTGAGCCTCCTCGCGATCCTAAAGGGAAGGAGAAGGCATCAGGAAGTGGTGCTCATTAGATTGGAGCATATGAGTATCAGGTTCAGGAAAATTCTTGTGTTTGATGTTCATGTGTGATTTTCTGGGTTTGCATGAATTTCTGAAGACTATGTTGTGTAAATGGGCTTATATTGGTATATATGGTATGGGTTTTGATTTATGATAAATTATGATGCATAATTATTAAGTTATTTGAACCAAATGTGAAGTGAATGAATTTTGCTGGAATTTTCTAGTTTTGTGATTATTGAGATATTGATTTGTGAATTGATAATTTGATTGTAATTAATTGTGGAAATATGTTGTTTTATGTTGGTTATGGTGTTTGGAAGGCCTATTTTGAGGTAAGATTGAGTTCAAGTTTGATTTGGGTCAAAATGGTTTTGTTTTGAATTTTCTGGGCTTCTTGCGTTTTTGTTGAGAAATGGAAATCCCGATGCTGTCGCGAGCGCGACAGAACGGAATTTCCAGCTCTCGAGCCTGAAGGCTGAGGACATGTGAGCGATGTGAGCAATGCTCATGAGTCGTGAGCCATGCTCATGAGTCGTCAGCATTGCTCACGAGATGTGAGCGTTGTGAGCAAAGCTCACGAGGCGAGTCGTGAGTAATGCTCACGGCCTTTCTGTCGCGAGCATAACTTCGTCGCAATCACGACAGTGACTCCAGTATGCCCTATTTCTCTCACGTACTTTATTTTTCTAAAATGGGTTTTAAATGTCTTCTCCTGGCTTTTCACTGCTATATGCTACATTATTTTGCTTATATGTCTAACATCATGATTTCTTCATGACAAATAACATGTTATCCATGATAAATTATATGCTGTGTTTTGGAACATGATTTGGATTACGCATGACCTGCAAGAGTCAGTCTAGTGGATAGTTAGGCATGCCTAATAGAGTCTTTTAGCTGCAGCCTCAGTTCCATTTGGACCCTAATCAGGTCCTTGTCTGGTTCCTTGCGAACCCTTATGAATTTTGGATCTTGTTAAGGTCCCTCCAAAAAAAATTATTTTAAATGTGATAAAATAAATGGTTTTCGATTCGTACCCATAAGGTACTGTCTGTATACTCGTTATCCACTATTGTGAGTCAGCAGGTGCTCTGTTTATTTTGTTCTTTCTTGAAATGATTATAAGAATATGATATTCGAATGTGCATAATGATAAGTATGAGAATCAGTTAATACGTATATGAATGTGGATATGAGCTTCTGAATGTATGTCTTTATTATGCAAGCATGATTATATATCTGACATGATTATCCGCATATGTCATATCGTATGTGTTATGCTTTGACGACCATTGTGAATGGCCGTCCACTCTTTTGGTGTGTATTTCCCCACTAAGCGTTATCGCTTAGCATGGTGTTTTATCCTTGCAGGTGCGAAAGGTGCTGTGTTTTGGGAGAGTCGCCGCCAGTCAAGCTAACTCAGAAGGGATTAGTGTTAGGGCTTATTTTTGTAGTATTTTATGATGATTCTTTTTGTAAAAGAACTCTCATGTATTATTTTTTGTCAAGCTTCCGCTATGAATATTTTTGGATATGTAATTCTTTTGCTTGGGCAATTGATCAGAATATTATTGTAATGATTTTGGTTATATTAATCCATGATCAGTTTTGCTCTCAAAGTTTTTATTTTCGCTGTATTATATATGTTATTGTGGATGAATGTATGTTTTTGTATCGATCTGTTGGTGCGACACCCCTGCTCCTACGGCATCTCACTCCTATCTGGATGGGTTCACTTACATATGGATAGGGGGTGTTACATGCCTGGTTTTGTGCCTACTGAGGGTGAGACAATTGTTATGCTTGTTGTTACGTTTTTTAGAAACTCTAATTTGTTGAAAAGAGGAGGTTGGCCTCCAGTATTTTTTATATTGATGAGCGTACCAGGAAATCTGTCATGGGCTAGGTTAAGGGCCCTGCTACTTCTGCAGATGCTGAGGACACTGAGGAATCTAATGATAAAGATGATGAGGATGCTGGGGCGTCAAGTTCTGAGGCTGGTGAGGGTAGCAGTGCTGCTGGATGGAAGCATTTTTTGACTCGACAGGATTCGATGGATGAGGCTAATCGAGCGATGGAAGTAAAGGTTGATTCAATGGAGGCCACAATGAAAGAAATGAACAAGAGCCATCAGAGCCTGAGTAGGAAGCTGCTTTCTTTCTTCAAGAAGCAAAACATGGAATTTAACCCTTCTCTTTTGAATTCTCCACGTGAAACGTCTTAAGGGCAGTCTCTTTACACTTTTATGTTTATTTTTCTTTTTCTTTTTAGTTTCCTATTTACTTTTGTTTGTGTGTTTGTGATTTTTGTTCTTACACAATTAGGACATTGTGTCTTTTAAGTGTGGGGAGGCATTTATTAGGTTGTGTTAGGACTATGTTAGTTGCTTTTGTGTTTTGTTATGGAGCCTTTGTCTTGTGATGAATACTTAGTGGCATATATAAGGAAAACTTTGTATTGAAAATTTGAGTCTAGTTCATGAAATTTTTAGGTAATATTAAGGGTCCCTTAATTTGGTATGAGTGTGCTTTTATGGATGGGCATGGTTAGGTAAAGTACTTTGGTGTACGTTTCTTTTAAGCTGTGTTTCTTTATGCATGTTCTTTGGTTTGGTTAAGTGTGGCATGGTGTAGAGTTGATTTATCTTTTACCTTGGTAAGTTTTGAGCCTGAATTATGATATTATTTCTTGATGAGAGATTTCTTCTTATGCTTCTTACTCTAAAACTTATGTTGAGTAAGCTTTGAGACCACATTTAGAATGGGATATGCATGAAAAGTGATAAGGGCACTTATAATAACCTAATTTAGCTTGCTTAAATAACTAACCTTTTTGACTTTAGTTAGCCCATTTTGAGCATTTAACCATTTATTGTTTAATGAGCCTATTTTTAGCCTTAATTCACTTTTTGTACGTTAAACCTTTGTTTTGGAACCTTGATGTGGAAATGTAGTATTGCTTTGACACGTAAGATAAAATTTTTCTTAGTTGTAAGCATGGTATTAGTTTAGATCCTTTGAAGTTACAAGTCCACCAGAATTGTTTAAAAAAACAAAGAAAAATAAGACTAAACTAGTTTTCTTGGAAAGAAGAAATGAAAAGAGAAAAAGAGATGAACTAGTTATGATGGCATATAGAATAGCAAATGGAAGAAATAAATACAAGCACCAGTAAAGTGGATATTGAAAGGGGATTTGAGTTTGAAGTTAGACATCTTTTGTATCATGCTAAGTATTTGCTTGTAAGTCTCATACATTTTGGGCAGTTGCTTCATTTCTCCATATGAATGAGCTACTTAACCAAAATTATCCTACCCTTTACCAAAGCCAAGTTACAACCTTTTATAAGACCCTCTTGATTTTGTACATTATTTTATGCTAGCGGTGGAGACTTTTGCTTAACAAAAGCTTATGGTATGCAGTTGTGTATGAGGAAATATGAGTGAAACACTAGCTACTAAGCACTTAAGTAGTGTGAGGTCAATCTTATGAGTGTGTGACTCTGCACTTTGTGACTGCAACACCATGATACCCCCGTTGGAAGGATACCGGAATGCTATGCTCACACATACACAACATACATACATAATAAATATACATACATACATACATACATACATACATATATACATATAAGCGGAATCATTCAATAGGCAAAATAATATGGAACTAGAATACAATATATATATATATATATATATATATATATATATACACACACACACATTACTTACAAAAATTACAGAAATATCCAAAAATACAAATGCCACTATACCAAAAAGGATTAGATAATTACAAAAATACAGGAGCTGAAATACAAAACAAAAATAACATTTCTAACTCCTAGTGGCCGACCTTGCAGATGCGCGACTCGAACCAAACCGGAGCTGCAACCTACACGGGAAAACACTCGTGCTAAGCGATAATGCTTAGTGGGGAGGAACAAAGACAAACGAGCACAAACACTATACGGGAATACTAAGACAAACATGCAAATATAAATATAAACGTAAACATAAGCATACCGAAATCATTACGATAGCAAAAGTTAGAGATATCATAATCATAATACGAATTAACACTAGCCAAAAATCATTGATACAAAGACTTAACACTACACTAAAAATAAAACCCAAACATCTCATACACTAGCCTGAATTTCATTGGTGGTGGATATGGGAACACTACAGGGGCGACCTAAGCCTCAAAAATATTTTCATACACGAAGGTAGCGAGGGAGACCGAAGTCTCAAAACATTTTTCACTAAGACCATAACAGAGGCTGCCGGAAGACCCAAACGGGCCCAACATAGGCAGCTGCACTCACTATCCCTTTATAAGCATGCTTATCTATCCACTATTACAACACTTCAGGCTCAACTCACTCACTTAGAATATAACACTAGACAATACACCAACCCTCAAGTCAAACCACTGTCATATTAATAATCACTTACATAAATCTAAAACATTTATATTACATACACTAAATCACAAGTCATAACATGAACTATACACTATTGAGAAACCATGTAGAATGAGACGTGAAAATTATTTTCGAAAGAAAAATAGGGCAGGCAGGAGGGCTTACTGTCGCGCTCGCGAGAGAGAAGGCTGACACGAGTCGTGCATGCTGTCACGACTCGTATCGAAGCCAAACACTCGCCTTACAGGAGGGAGTTATCACGAGTCGTGTCCTTGTGCACGACTCGTGTCAGCTCATTCCATCCGAATCGTGCTGACAACTTACACGACTCATGAAAGACTTCACGACTCGTGAAAGGGCCTAGCACCTCACTGCGTCGTGTTGCCATTCATGACTCGGAGCCCTACAATGGAAAATCGGCTAACGCGAGAAACTGGAATACTCAATTCTGTCACGCTCGCGACAAACGTTATACACGTGACAGTATCGTGTTT
Organism: Excoecaria cochinchinensis; assembly: GCA_947683425.1. Taxonomy (NCBI): domain Eukaryota; kingdom Viridiplantae; phylum Streptophyta; class Magnoliopsida; order Malpighiales; family Euphorbiaceae; genus Excoecaria; species Excoecaria cochinchinensis. Next base: position 3,047,912 of record CANTUQ010000038.1, read on the forward strand.
TCCAAATCTCAACCAAACTCAAAAAACTCAAAACTTCTAAAATCAAACCCAAACTTACCCAGAACCATATATTATGCAAAGTCATATGACAACATACCTCCAATGCCCTCAAAACATGATAATGATCATTTTAAATTAATAAACACACTTATAATACACATAAACGTAGCATATCTTGAGACTAACACCATCAAACACAACCCAGGAATTTGCATTCAATTCATGCTCATATTCTTCAAAACTTAACATGCAAACCATTACAACTCTAGCATTTCATGCCAATATCACTACTCAAACAAACACATACAAAAACACATACATAACACTCAACAACAAACCGAAATGAGAAAAGGCAAGACAACTCCCAAACCTTCAAAAAGAAGCTTTAACAACTCTTGATCAAACCCCAACCTTCTCTTTGCCTTTGCTCCTCCTTCTCCCTTTAGATTCTTGCACAATCCAGCCACAAGAAACACTAAATTAATCCATGCAACCAAAACTCCCAAACCCAAAAACAGATAAAGAAGAATAAAGAAGAAATCCCCAAATCAAAACCCAAGCACTTACCTTCCAAAATTCAGCTTAAAACTCAAGGAACCCAGCTCACACTTTGAAGGATAAACCCAGGAGAGGAGGTAGAGAGCAGAAAAATGAAGAAAGAGAGAGTGAGAGAACGGGAAAGAGTAAGGAAGAGGAGGAGGAAGTAGCTTCCACGAGAAGCAAGAAAATTCTGCCTCTTTTCCCTCTCTCATCCCACTTCATATTAATTGCTCTCACCAACCAAGCCAAGTCTCAATCTCCAATTGGTCCCTTAAGTCAAATGTCTTGACTTTACACTTTTGTCCTAGGCCAATTACACATCACTCACTAAAATAAATTCTTTCCTTTACTCAACTTTAATTCGCTTTAATTAAGTCCTCAAATAAATTCCAATTCCACTTACACAATTACCAAAATACCCTTAATTTTATCAATCAAATTCCTTCTAGGCCTTAATTTGGGATGTTACAACTCTCTCCCCCTTAAGAAATTTCATCCTCGAAATTTCCTCGCTAATTGCTTACATCCTAAACTACCAAAACCAAACCGAACTTAAATGAAAGCCTAACAAATCAATACTTACCGGAAGGACCGGAAGGCTCTGCTACATCGTCTCTGATCATTGCATACACTCACGAAGCAACAAGACCTCTTGTAGCCTCTAACTGTTGCACAATTTTCGATGGCGCTTGAGTAGGTCTTCCACTACCTCTACCACTCCTAGCCGCTCTTGATCTTCCTCCGCTCACTCTACTCTCAAGTTGCTCATTAACCTCTCTTCTTTTCAGGCAGTTGGCTAACATATGCTCCTTACTTCCACACTTGAAACACACTCTTGAAATCCTTTGACATTCGCCCCAATGGCGCTTCTGACAATGCTCACATTCTGGAATCACACTTCCCTTACAAAGGGTGGCGCTACACTCCCAACTTCGGAAGGTACTTGAATCGAACCCTTAGCTCCTTGTCCACTCGAGACACCTCTAGCTTTCTTGCCACTTACAAATCCACTATCCGGGGCTCTACGCTTTTTCTCTAACTTCTACTTAACCAATTCCGATTCCTCTAACTTCATTACTGCTGCTACCAACTGATAATAGCTCACGGGTTGCATAACTACCATAGCCGACAACGGTCCTCTAATCACTTCTCTCAAACCGTCCTCGAAATGCCGACACTTAAAATCCTCAGTCAACAGTAAATTAGGCACATACTTGCTCAACCGACTGAATTCCTTCTCATACTCACTAACCGACATGTTCCTTTGCTTCAAACTAATAAACTCCTTCCACTTCGCCTCACGATAGGCCTTCGTCACATATTTCCTTTCGAACTCTTGCATGAAAAACTCCCAAGTCAACTCAACTGGCCGCTGAGGGTTGCGAAGCACAAGCTTCCACCAATCGTATGCTGACCCTTAAAGAAGCGATACTGCACAAGATACTCTTTGATTTGCAGGACACCCAATCTCTTGAAGAATCCTATCAATCCTCTCTAACCCGAACTCAGCCACATCCGACTGATCCAAAGAAACTCTTCTGCTCCTCTCTTTTTCAACAATGCCGAAGGAGCTTTGGGAGCGGTCAGTCTATCCACTAATTGTAGCAAACCTTGCACTAACACCGGATTCTCATACCCTACACCAAAGCCATCATCTCGCTGACGCTGCGGAGCAAGCTGGTCAACTCTAACCGGATTAACACTACTCGTTGTCTCGCCCACATTCTCACTCGGATCAGACTCCATCTAGACACTATTTAAGATATCATCTGCATTAGGCTACGATATAAGACAAACTCGCATGCAATGACTTGACACTCAAATAACTACAAGAAAACCAAAACCACATAAATCGGTGCTCTGATACAATAACTTGTAACACCATGATACCTTCGTTGGAAGGATACCAGAGCACTACGCTCACACATGCACAACATACGTACATAATACATATATACATATAAGCGGAAGCATTCAATAGGCAAAAGAATATGGAACTAGAATACAATATATATATATATATATATATATATATATATATATATATATATATATATATATATATACAAAATATACATTACTTACAAAAATTATAGAAATATCCAAAAATACGAATGCCACTATACCAAAAAGGATTACATAATTACAAAAAAATAAGAGCTGGAATACAAAACAAAAATAACATTTCTAACCCCTAATAGCCGACCTTGCAGATGCGCAACCCGAACCAAACTGGACTTGCAACCTGCACGGGAAAACACTCGTACTAAGCGATAACGCTTAGTGCGGAGGAACAAAGACAAACGAGCACAAACACTATACGGGAATACTATGACAAATATGCAAATATAAATATAAATGTAAACATAAGCATACTGAAATCATTACGGTAGCAAAAGTCAAAGATATCATAATCATAATACGAATTAACACTAGCCGAAAATCATTGATATAAAGACTTAACACTACACTAAACATAAAACCCAAACATCTCATACACTAGCCTGAATTTCATTGGTGGTGGATATGGGAACACTACAGGGGAGACCTAAGCCTCAAAAATATTTTCATACCCGATTGTAGAGAGGCAGACCGAAGTCTCAAAACATTTTTCACTAAGACCATAACGGAGGTCGTCGTAAGACCCAAACGGGGCCAACATAGGCAGCTGCACTCACTATCCCTTTATAAGCATGCTTATCTATCCACTACTATGACACTTCAGGCTCAACTCACTCACTCAGAATATAACACTAGACAATACTCCAACTCTCAAGTCAAAGCACTATCACATTAATAATAACATACATAAATCTAAAACATTTATATTACATGCACTAAATCACAAGTCAGAACATGAACCATACACTAGTGAGAAACCATGCAGAATGAGCCGTGAAAATTATTTTCGAAAGAAAAATAGGGCAGGCAGGAGGGCTCACTGTCGCGCTCGCGATAGTAGCCAAAGAAGCACTATGAGAGAGAAGGCTGACACGAGTCGTGCATGCTGTCATGACTCGTATCGAAGCCAAATGCTCACCTTACAGGATGGAGCTGTCACGAGTCGTGTCCTTGTGCACGACTCATGTCAGCTCTTTCTATCCGAGTCGTGCTGACAACTTTCACGACTCGTGAAAGACTTCAGAACTTGTGAAAGGGCCAAGTACCTCACTGAGTCGTGCTTCCATTTACGACTCGGAGCCCTGGACTGGAAAATCGGCTAATGTGAGAAATTGGAATACTTGATTCTGTTGTGCTCACGATAAATGCCGCGCTCGTGACAGTATCGTATTTTCCAAATCTCAACCAAACTCAGAAAACTCAAAGCTTTTAAAATCAAACCCAAACTTACCCAGAACCATATAGCATGCAAAGTCATATGAAAACATACCTCCAATGCCCTCAAAACATGCTAATGATCATTTTAAATTAATAAATACACTTATAATACACATAAATGTAACATATCTTGAGACTAACACCATCAAACACAACCTAGGAATTTGCATTCAATTCATGCTCATATTCTTCAAAACTTAACATGCAAACCATTATAACTCTAGCATTTTGTGCCAATATCACTACTCAAACAAACACATACAAAAACACATACATAACACTCAATAACAAACCGAAATGAGAAAAGGCAAGACAACTCCCAAACCTTCAAAAAGAAGCTTTAACAACTCTTGATCAAACCCCAACCTTCTCTTTGCCTTTGCTTTTCCTTCTCCCTGTAGATTCTTGCACAATCCAACCACAAGAAACACTAAATAAATCCATGCAACCAAAACTCCCTAACTCATAAACAGATAAAGAAGAAGAAAGAAGAAATCCCCAAATCAAAACCCCCAAGCACTTACCTTCCAAAATCCAGCTTAGAATTCAAGGAACCCAGCTCACACTTTGAAGGATAAACCCAGGAGAGGAGGTAGAGAGTAGAAAAATGAAGAAAGAGAGAGTGAGAGAATGGGAAAGAGTATGGAAGAGGAGGAGGAAGTAACTTCCACGGGAAGCAAGAAAATTTGTCTCTTTTCCCTCTCTCATACCACTTCACATTAATTGCTCTCAGCCACCAAGCCATATGTCAATCTCCAATTGGTCCCTTAAGTCAAATGTCTTGACTTTACACTTTGGTCCTAGGCCAATTACACATCGCTCACTAAAATAAATTCCTTCCTATACTCAACTTTAATTTACTTCAATTAAGTCCTCAAATAAATTCCAATTCCACTTACACAATTACCAAAATACACTTACTTATCCAATTATCAAGCAAATTCCTTTTAGGCCCTAATTTGGGATGTTACAATGACATTTGCCATGCTAGAATACATATTATAAAAAATGTGGTTTTTGAGAGATTTACACTCTTATACTTTGCATTCTCATGCTTATCTGATTAGTCGTACATGAATGTTAAACCTAGTGGATCCATGATATTGCTTTGGCATTTGTTGACAAAGGCTGATAATTGCAAGAGGAGGGTTCTTTCATTTGTCATTTAAGTGTGATTCCTAAGTATGAGGAGCTCCATGTTTGTTTGTTTATTTTGGTTGTTTGTGTTATTTTGGTTTAGTATCCTTGCATTTTAAGTTTTGCTTGGGGACAAGCAAAGGTTTAAGTGTGGAGAATTAATGTGTGTTGATTTATATGTGTTAAATTAGTATTTTAGGTATAAGTATGTCAAGTAAATGTTTAATTTTGAGTTAATTTGCTTGTGAAACATGGTATCTTTTATGCTTTTTGTGTCTTTTGTTGTGTACGAGTAAAAGGGACAAAAATAGGGAGAAAGACACTATCGCGGGCGCGGTGGAGGTCGCGAGAGCGACAAACCAAGGAAGAGAAAGGAAGTTAAAGCCAGGAGAAAAGTCAAAGAATTAGAGGTCTATGTTCTGTCGCGAGCGCGATAGTAATAGCCATTGGAGAAGTTATTTCTGAAGGGTCACTTAAAGAGTAAAGTCTTTTACCAAGGTTTACAAATCTTTAGAGAGGCACTTTGTAACACCCCGATTGGTACCCTAGTAGGTTTTAAGCATATTTGGTATTTTGTTATAGAAATCATATGTGTGTGTTATATTTATGTATGTTATATTTATGTAGGATTTAATTGCATGTTTTATTAAGTTATAGGGGTTTATTTGAGGGGTATTTGCATTATTGTGTGGATTGTTTGTGTTTAGAGAAGATAAGAAGGACTAGAAGGGGGAATTGCCAAAAGCTACCATAGAATTGTGACAAGTGGAGGGGAGAGAAGTATGAGAGCAGATGAGAGTTGACCAAAAGAGAAAGGGAACGTGAGAGAGAGGAAAGAGCAGACTTTCCCATTCCCCTCTCTCCCATTTTCCCCTCTCACGCTAGCCCTCTCTTCCTCTTCTCCTTGTTCATCTTCCTTCCCTCCATTAGCTGAAATTCTTGGTGAGTATTGGCAATTCAAGGGTGGTTCAAGTAAGTGTTTAGCTTGCTTCTTCTTCTTCTCCTTTTCTTCTTTTTATTTGGTCAATGTTTGTTTGTTTGGATTTTAAGCTTTAACTATGTTTTGATGTGTTTGATCAAAAATCCTAGTTAGAGATCCCAAAGGTAAAGAGAAGGTAGAAGGAAATTCAGCTAAGTGATTTTTGTGGAGCTAAAGAGCCCAAGGTTTGGGAATTGTGTGTTTTTGGTTAATTTGTGATTTTGATCTTTGATATAAATTTCTAGAATTTGATGGAATTGAGCATGTTTATGTGTATAATTGCATGGGCTTTGTCAATTTTGAGTTGGATTTAGAAGTGATTGGGTATATGAGAAGTGGACGTGATTTTGTGGGTTCATATTAATTTTGGTGGGTTTGAAACTTGATTTGGTATATTGTTTAATTTTGCTTAATTAGTTACTTTTGATTGGTGTAAAACTTTGATTGAGTGTTTAGAAACATATTTGAATGATTTGTATTGATTGGGTTGATGTAATTTGGTTGATTGTGTGAGTTTTGTGGGAGTTTGGCATTAGAGAACTATATAGCTTGAAATCACACCCAAAAACATGACTCTATCGCTAATGCAACCTCCGTCGTGAGTGCGATAGAGCGTGCTGTCCCGAGATTTAGCTGAGGCACCCTCTGTCATGAGCGAGACCTCGGTCACGAGCATGACAGAGAGCTAGGTAAGCCGAGCTCCTGCCGGGCAGCTCCCATCATGAGTGCACTTATGAGCACGAGCGCGATAGGAGCTAACCTGCCTTCTATTACGAGCACGATAGAGGCCTTTCTACCCTTCCCAATATGCTCTCCATCGCGAGCACAGTATTTTGTCATGGGCGCGATCCATTGGGTATTTTACCTCCGTCACGGGCGCGGCAATGGTCGCGAGTGCGACTCTTTTATTCTTCAAAATGTTTATTATTTTTGTGTTTCTCTTGGTTTCTCATTTATGTTTCAAGCATGTTTTTTCTATGCATAAAATGTTATATGCCTTATCATGTGAATCCTAGCTGAATAATTATCCTAGCCTGCAATAGTCAAGTAAGTGGATAGATAGGCATGCCTATAGAGTTCAGTTAGCTGCAGTAAGGCATTCTGGACCATGATCAGGTCCCTGTTTAGATCAATGCAATTCTTATGAGTTTGGATCTTGTTTAAGATCTCATGCAAAAATGTTTTGAAATAAAAAGAAAAGAAGTTGTTTTCAGTACCTACGGGTATTTATGCATTCAGAAAGGAAATTGTTTTTGTACCTACGGGTACCATGCATTCACTCGTTATCCACTACTCTGAATGTGCAGTCTTATCTTACCTATTTGTTTACTTAATGTGATGCAAATTATTGTGATTCAGTATATATATTGATGTTATGCGATATGTTCTAGTGAATTTTGGACATGATGTATATATATCTTATGGATGGTCTAATACTACTTCATGGATGTGTATGTGCCATGTGTATGAGAACTGCATTTTGACGTCCACTGTGAGTGGTCGTTCATTGCTTGTTTTTCCCACTAGGTGTTATCGCAGGTGTGGAAGTAGATAGAGATTTTAGGAAGTTCGATCCGCAACCATCAGGGCCAACACAATAGAGAGAGTTTTTGTAGTATAAGGTTTACATTTTGTATTTTGTATCCTAATGTAAAGCCTTTTGTTATATATCTAATTTTGTAATATTTTCAGTTATGTGTATTGTAATCTCTTAAAGAATGATTTTGTATCGCAACGTTGTAATGATATTTTGAGTATATCAATAAAAGAGATTTCAGTAATTCAGTTGGCAACCTTGTGAATGTTTTATATTTAAAAATTTTTGTTAATCCGTTTCTAATATTATGTTACGTTTAATGTTTTCTCTATGCTTGCTTTATTTGGTTACGGGTGTGTGACAACCCTTGTTTATGTGGGCATTCACTTCTACATGTTGGTGAGCTCCCCGAAATATAGGTAAGGGGTGTTACAATTTTATTAGTATTAGAGTCTAGGTTTAGTTATTTCTGGGCGAGTGTAGAATAGAGTATTCATTTAGAATTTTGTTGGCCTAATGTGGTTATCATTATGTTTTGTAGTTAGATGGAGTCAGCGCGTGGATCCCTCGAGGGTTCAGCTGAGAGTGCAAATCCTCGAGAGCAAGATCCTTCTATTTTTGGTCCTGCTTAGCCAGCTAGGGTACAGCATGAGGCCCCAGCGGTTCCTTTAGAGGCCATGCTCAAGGTATCTCTAGACCTGGCTAGAGTTCTGAAAAGGGTTACTGCGCCTAAAGATCTGATTGAGAGTATGAGGAAGTTTGGAGCGGAGGACTTTTATGGGATGAGTTTAGACAAATCTGATAAGGCAGAGATGTGGATTGAGAGAGTGAGTACGATTTTAAGGGAGATCCGTTGTCCTTTGGATAGAGAAGTGGAGTGTGTGGTGTCACTTCTACAAGGTTTAGCCTATGATTGGTGGAGATTGGTTCTTAGGCACCCCCAGATTCCTGATCCAGTGACTTGGGAATTCTTTGAGAGAGAGTTTCATAGTAAGTATGTGACTAAGGCATTTAAGGAGGCTCAGTGGACACAGTTTTTGAGTCTTAAGCAGAGAACCTTGGCTGTGGCGGATTATGAGAAGGAATTCAGTAGGCTGAGTATGTTTGCACCACCGGGGGTTCTCACCGAAGAGTTTAGATATCAGCATTTTGAAGCGGGTTTGAATGAGTCTCTTAAAGCCATGATGATTTCTTTGATGCCTTCTCCAGATGTTAGCTATTATCAAATTGTGCAGGCGGCTATGCGAGCAGAATGTTCCGAGGCTATTATGAGAGCAAGAGCTCAAAGAAGGAATCCCTCTCTTGGAGGCTCATCCTCAGGGAAGAGATCAAGAAATCCTCCAGTGAATTCTCTGGATGAGTCTTCTGCTAGTCCTGCTAGGAGAGGAAGAAGACAAGGATCTTCTCAGGGGTCTGGTGCAGGTAGCGGTGCATCGAGTGGTAGAGGCGAGGTGGTGCCACAGTGTTTGCACTGTAATAAGAGCCATTGGGGCAAGTGTTATTGGTTAATAGGAGGATATTTTAGATGTAGAAGCACGGAGCATTTTCTGGCTAATTGTCTGAATTTGTATGAGAACACCCAAGCACAGCATGAGGCCAATCGAGCGGGATCAAGTGCCCCTCAGATTAGTCGAGTCGAGGTAGAGGATGAGGTCATGGTGGACGGCCTAGGGATAGAGCTTCCTCTGAGACAGTGGATTAACCTCAAGTGGCGCCAGCTAGAGCTTATGCAATGAGAGCTCGGGATGAGCAAGATGCCCTTGACGTGATTGTTGGTAAGTTTCTACTCCTTGACACTGAATTGCATACTCTAATAGACTCTAGGTCCACACACTCATATTTGTGTTCTGATAAATTATGTGCTAAATTACCTAATTTTGAAGTGTTGGATTATGAGATTTGTGTGACCAGTACTTTAGGGCATAGTGTTAATGTGAGTAGAGTGTATAGGAATTGTCCTTTGGTGGTGCAAGGTAAGGAGTTCCTTGTGGATTTAATTAGTCTACCTTTTCATGAGTTTGATTGGATTTTGGGAATGGATTATTTGTATAAGCATCGGGGTGTGGTTGATTGTCATAGAAAGATGGTTGTGCTCAAAGGTAGGGATCAGTCTGTAGTGGTTGTGAGAGGTTTAGGTTCTGGTTCTTTGGGCAATGTAATATCAGCCATGCTAGCGAGGCGGTTTATGAGAAAGGGGTGTGAGGCTTATTTAGCGCTGGTTTTGCATTCTAGACATAGTCAAGTGGAAATTCAGAATATTCCAGTTGTAAAGGAGTTTATAGAGGTATTCCTTGAAGAATTGCCAGGTTTGCCTCCTGAGAGAGAAGTTGAGCTATCCATAGAGATTCTGCCTAGTACTACTCCTATTTCTAAAGCCCCTTATCGAATGGCTCCTGTGGAATTGAAAGAGTTGAAAACTCAATTGCAGGAGCTATTAGATAAAGGCTTTATTAGACCCAACGTTTCTCCATGGGGTGCTCCAGTGTTGTTTGTCAAGAAGAAGGATGGTACATTAAGGATGTGTATCGATTATAAGCAGATTAACAAGGTCACGGAGAAGAATAAGTATCTGTTGCCTAGGATTGAAGACTTATTTGATTAGTTGAGAGGAGCCAGAATCTTTTCTAAGATTGACTTGTGGTTCGGTTATTATCAGTTGCAGGTTAAGGACATGGACGTTGCCAAGACTGCTTTTAGGACAAGGTGTGGCCAATATGAGTTCTTAGTGATGCCGTTTGGATTGATGAATGCTCTTGTGGCTTTTATGGATCTGGTGAATAGAGTGTTTAGGCCATATCTTGATCGATTTGTGGTTGTGTTCATCGACAATATTTTGGTATATTCGAAAGATGAGAGTGAACATGAAGGGAATTTACGGGTTGTCCTTCAAGTCTTGAGAGAACATCAGTTATTTGCAAAGCTCAACCAGTGTGACTGTTGGTTGAAGGAGGTGTCTTTCATAGGGCATATTGTCTCCTCGGAAGGTATCCGAGTGGATCCTTTTAAAGTTAAAGCAATTGTGAATTGGAAACCACCTCGGAATGTGCCGAAAGTAAGAAGTTTTCTAGGTTTAGCTGGGTATTACAGGCGGTTTGTGAAAGGATTTTCGGTTATTGCTTCACTATTGACTAAGCTGGTTAGGAAAGAAGTTAAGTTTGAGTGGACAAATAAGTGCCAAGTCAGTTTTGAGCAATTAAAGAGGATGTTAGTTGAGGCTCCTGTACTTACTCAACCCATTTCGGGTAAAGAATATAGTATGTACAGTGATGCTTTGGGTATTGGAATCGGCTGTGCCTTGATGCAAGAGGGTAAGGTGATAGCTTATGCGTCCAGGCAGTTGAAGCCTCACGAATAGAATTACCCGACACATGACTTGGAATTGGCTGCGGTAGTGTTTGCCCTTAAGATATGTATGGTGCCATTACCTATATGGGGAAACTTGTAGGATCTTCACCGATCATAAAAGTTTAAAGTATCTCCTCATTAAGAAAAGACAACGACAATGGTTAGAGTTTTTCAAGGACTATGATTGTATAGTGGACTACCATCCAGGTAAGGCGAATGTGGTTGTAGATACTTTGAATCAAAAATCAGTTTCGGCTCTAGCATTGCAGTGTGGGAGGTGGAGATTTGATTCTGATGGAGCTCTGATTGCCCAGCTGAGAGCTAGGCCTGGTCTGAAGCAGTTAATTATTGATGCTCAGATGTCTGATCCTAAGTTGTGGCTAGCTTTGCAGATAGTTTAGAGTGGGAGTTAGACTGACTATTCTGTAAGTAATGGGGTGCTAGGTTTTAGAAATCATTTGTGCGTGCTTATTAATAGTGAGGTGAAGAGAAAGCTTTTACAAGAGGCACACACTACGATTTTTACTATGCATCCTGGAAGTGTAAGATGTACCGTGATCTGAAGCAGTTTTATTGGTGGACAGGGATGAAAGGAGACATTGTGAATTTTGTTTCCAGGTGCTTAACTTGTCAGCAGGTAAAGACCGAGCACCAAGATCCATCAGGGTTGCTCAATCCTTTACCCATTCCTGACAATATTACGATGGATTTCGTATCGGGTTTGCCTTTGACTCAGAGAAAGCATGACTCTGTATGGGTAATAGTTGACGGGCTCACTAAGTTAGCCCATTTCTTACCGGTTTGACTTGACTATCTTATGGATCGATTGGCAGAGATTTATGTGAATGAAGTGATTCGATTGCATGGAGTGCCTTTGTTGATTGTGTCTGATCGGGATCCAAGATTTACATCGAAGTTTGGAAGGAATTACAGTCAGCTTTGGGTACCTGATTAAATTTTAGTATGGCTTTCCATCCGCAGACCGATGAGTTAGGATACATATGTGTCTTTGATGGAGTTTCCATATAATAACAGTCATCGGATGAGTATTGGAGTGGCTCCGTATGAAGCTCTCTATGGACGAAAATGTCGAACTCCAGTTTGTTGGACGGAATTGAGTGAGCATTCATTTATGGGTCTAGATTTGGTTAGAGGCATGGAGGAAAAGATTAGACTGGTTCAGCGAAATTTAAAGGTATCAAGAGACTGATAGAGATCTTATGTTAACCTAAAGCGGAAGGATATTCAATATGAGATAGGAAATAAAGCGTTTCTGAAAGTTTCACCTTGGCTCAAGGTTTTACGTTTCGGTAAGAAGGGGAAGTTAAGTCCAAGGTTTATAGGGCCGTATGAGATATTAGATCGAGTTGGACCAATTGGGTATCTGTTAGCATTACCTTTGGAATTAGCTAGATTGCATGATGTGTTCTATCTATCGATGCTTCGCCGGTACAGGTTAGATGAATCCCATGTGTTGTCTGTTCAGGCTGTGCATGTTCAGCCAGATTTTTCTTATGACGAAGAGCCTAAGGCTATCTTGGCCTGAGAAGTGAGACAGCTTTGGAACAAGCAGATCCCTTTGTTTAAAGTTTTATGGCAGCATCACCGGCTCGAAGAAGCGACATAAAAACCAGAAGAGACTATAAGATCACATCATCCTCAGTTGTTTGGCTCAGATGAGAATTTCAAGGATAAAATTCATTAAGGAGGGGAGATTTGTAACACCCCGATTGGTACCCTGGTAGGTTTTGAGCATGTTTGGTATTTTGTTATAGAAATCATATGTGTGTGTTATATTTGTGTAGGATTTAATTGCATGTTTTATTAAGTTATAGGGGTTTATTTGAGGGGTATTTGCATTATTATGTGGATTGTTTGTGCTTAGAGAAGATAAGAAGGACTAGAAGAGGGAATTGTCAAAAGCCACCATAGAATTGTGACAAGTGGAGGAGAGAGAAGGATGAGAGGAGATGAGAGTTGACCAAAAGAGAAAGGGAACGTGAGAGAGAGGAAAGAGCAGACCTTCCCGTTCCCCTCTCTCCCATTTTCCCCTCTCACGCTAGCCCTCTCTTCCTCTTCTCCTTGCTCATCTTCCTTCCCTCCATTAGCTAAAATTGTTGGTGAGTATTGGCAATTCAAGGGTAGTTCAAGTAAGTGTTTAGATTGCTTCTTCTTCTTCTTCTTCTTCTTCCTCTTCTTCTTTTCTTCCCTTTGTTTGGTCGATGTTTGTATGTTTGCATTTTGAGCTTTGAGTATGTTTTGATGTGTTTGATCAAAACTCCCAGTTAGAGAGCCCAAAGGTAAAGAAAAGGTAGGAGGAAGTTCAGCCAAGTGATTTTTGTGGAGCTAAGAAGTCCAAGGTTTGGGAATTGTCTTTTTTTGGTTAATTTGTGATTTTGATCTTTGATATGAATTTCTAGAATTTGATGGAATTGGGCATGTTTATGTGTATAATTGCCTGCGTTTTGTCAATTTTGAGTTGAATTTATAAGTGATTATGTGTATGAGAAGTGGGAGTGATTTTGTGGGTTTATATTGATTTTGGTGGGTTTGAAGCTTGATTTGGTATATTGTTTAATTTTGCTTGATTAGCTACTTGTGATTGGTGTAAAACTTTGATTGAGTGTTTAGAAAAATATTTGAATGATTTGTGTTGATTTGGTTGTTGTAATTTGGTAGATTGTGTGAGTTTTGGGGGAGTTTGGCGTTGGAGAACTGTATAGCTCAGAACCAAACCTAGAAACACGACTCTGTCGTGAGCATGACCTCCATCGCGAGTGCGACAGAGCGTGCGGTCCCGAGCTTCAACTGAGGCTCTCTCTGTCATGAGCACGACAGAGAGCTAGGAAAGCAGAGCTCCTACCGGGTAGCTCCCATAGCGAGCGCGATAGGAACTTACTTGTCCTCTATCACGAGCTTGATAGAGGCCTTTCTGCCCTTCCCGATCTGCTCTCTGTTGCGAGCACAGCTTTTGGTCACGGGCGCGATCTGTTGTGTATTTTGCCTCTTTCATGGGCGCGACGATGGTCACGAGCATGACTCTCTTCTTCTTCAAAATGTTTATAATTTTTGTGTTTCGCTTGGTTTCTCATTTATATTTCAAGCATGTTTTTTTTTTTATGCATAAAATGTTATATGCCTTATCATATGAATCCTAGCTGAATGAGTATCCTAGCCTATAATAGTAAAGTATGTGGATAGATAGGCATGCCTATAGAGTTAAGTTATCTGCAGTCATGCGTTCTGGACCCTGATCAGGTCCCCGTTTGGATCCTCGCGATCCTTATGAGTTTGGATCTTGTTTAAGATCCCATGCAAAAATGTTTTGAAATAAAAAGAAAAGAAGTTATTTTTGGTACCTACGGGTATCTATGCGTTGTTTTTGTACCTACAGGTACCATGCGTTCACTCATTATCCACCACTCTGAATGTGCAGGCTTATCTTACCTATGTGTTTACTTAATGTGATGCGAATTATTGTGATTCAGTATATACATTGATGTTATGCGATATGTTCTAATGAAGTTTGGACATGATGTATATATATCTTATGGATGGTCTAATAATACTTCATGGATGTGTATGTGCCATGTGTATGCGAACTGCATTTTGATGTCCACTGTGAGGGGTCGTTTATTGCTTGTTTTCCCCACTAAACATTATCGCTTAGCATGGGTGTTTCATCTGTGTAGGTGTGGAACCAATTAGAGATTCTGGGAAGTCCGATCCGCAACCATCAAGGCCAACACAATAGAGAGAGTTTTTGTAGTATAAGGCTTGTATTTTGTATTTTGTGTCCTAATGTAAAGCCTTTTGTTATATATCTAATTTTGTAATATTTTCAGTTATGTGTATTGTAATCTCTTAAAGAATGATTTTGTATCACAATGTTGTAATGATATTTTGAGCATATCAATAAAAGAGATTTTAGTAATTCAGTTGGCAACCTTGTGAATGTTTTATATTCGAAAATTTTTGTTAATCCATTTCTGATATTATGTTATGTTTAATGTTTTCTCTATGCATGCCTTACTTGGTTATGGATTTGTGACAACCCTTGTCTATGTGGGCACTCACTTCTACATGTTGGTGAGCTCACCTATGTATAGGTAAGGGGTGTTACACACTTCACGGGACACAAGTTTTGAAGACGCATATATAAGATTCAATTTGACAAAGAAAGATATATAGAATTTAACTTGTGAATTTTTCTAAGTTAGAAAGAACAATTACTTTTTTTTGTAAATTCTTAAGTATATTTTGATGTTTTAAGAAAAAGGAAAAAAACAAAAAGCAAAGGAGAAGATTATATTTGTGAAGAGAAAAAGGGTTGAGAGATCTCCTTATTCATCTTCTAACTTTTGCTTCTTCTTTGTAAATATTTAATGATGTCTTTAGGAACTTGAACAATTTATGTTATGTTTTGTCATTCACATCAATATAAGTATTCTTGTTTGCAGAATTTTCTGTTGATATTTTATGAATGATCATAATAAGAAAGAATGTAGTTGAGAGATATGTTCTTACTTAAAGCTTATAGAATTTCATCATTAAAGTATTTCTTGAGAGATTGGGATGTTAGATGATTGCTATAGGTTGTTAATTAATCCTGAAGTACGTATGTATAATTAACTAGTTCATTAACGATATTTAAGAGTTAGAATTATAAATACATGTTTTAGGTACTCTAATTCATGTCAAGAGAATGAATTGGACTATTAGTCCAACTTGGTTTGCATGACAAGGTTACATTAACAAGTAAGAAGAATAACTTCAAGTTTTATCAACTATCAACTTATAATCATTAATCCTACTTGTCTTCTTTGATCATTATTAATTAAGTTTAGGTAATAATTAATTTAGCATTCCACTAGTAGTTTAGTTTCATTATTAGAAATATTGAATGTTGTAAACAAAATTAAAATCGATTAGTAATAGTGAGTAATAATCAGTGTACTGTTTTCGTGGGAACGATATCTTAAGTACTATAATCGGTACACCGTGCGCTTGCAGATTTAGCATAACAACGACACATGTCGCGCTTGCGACAGACCTCGACAATCCCTTTTATTGCACTCATGGCACAAGTCGTGCCTGCGACAGAACCAACCATCGGTTTCTGTCGTGCTTGCGATAATGAATGCACTCACGATAGAACACAAACTGACATCTTTGCCTGTCGGAGCACTTTGTCGCGCTAGCGACCCCTATCGCACTCGCAACAGAGCCTGAACTTCATGTTCAGAGCTCCACTCCACATACCTCTTTTTCATGCACTTTGCAATATCAACACAAATGACTTCCAAAACCGATCCTAATATCATTTTTTGCCATCATGGCCTTCTAACCATATGCTCCTATACATGTTAACTCTACAATGACACAAACTTCATAATAATTGGACTTAAGATCGAGGAGTTATGGCCAATGGAACACCTCTTGTTCCAAAAGCCCTCCTACAGGATTTAACTATATATTTTAGGCATTTTTTAAGACTTTAGAGTCCTCAAATCAGAATGACCATTTCTACAACAAACATAGGCACATATCTTAGGGACCTAATCCCATTAACCTCATTCATTTTAGAGTCATACAACTCAAGTTATAAGACGAACAATTCCAGTTGGTCAAATTACCCTACAAAACTGGTTTTACCATATCAAGCTATTCAAGCTTAACATCACTAAATTGGACTATCCAATACTCTAAACTCATACTATATTACAATGGCAAGCACATAAACTCATTGGTACTTCAATTCCACATTAAGCATTCATATACATACAATTTACATGGCAATTTCTCAAGTCCCGTAAAAATAGGGTTACATACTAGGTCAACAATTTCATGGCAATTAAATTACGCAATAAACTCATCGCTTCAATTCAATTCATCACATCACATTAATTACACATTTTTTCAACTCAATCAAACATCTATTACAAGTATGTAATTCAGAGTTTAACCACTATCAAATTAATAAACAAAATTAGAGTTTCCCAAACCTTGATCTCCTATGCTCCTATGAGCTCACTTGGCACTAGGTTCTCCCACTTTCTCCTTTCCTTTGTCTTTTCTCAGTTCTACCACTACATCAACATCCCATTTCTAGAATTGCATCAAAGATTACTTCTAGCTCAAATCAAAAGAGAAGGGAGAAGAAGAAGAACAATCTAATTACTATACTTACCTTGATCCAAGAATAGAATTCAATCAACTATCAACTAACAAACTAATTAGCCAACTAGATTGTGAAGAAATGAATATAAAGATGAAGAGAAAGAACAAGATGAGCTGAAGAGAAAGTGTAGCCGATCAATATGCAAAAAATGAATGCATTCTCTCTCCTCTAATGCTTTATATTGCATGGCATAAGTTGAGGTGGCATGTGAAGATGATGACACTAGGATTTCCACTACTAACCTTTTAATCTTGATTAACTTAATTAATTTCCCACTAACTCATAATTAATCCTTCTTTAGTTTAATCATGCATGATTACTTTATACCCACTTAGTGTATTTTATTTTATGCAATTAGGTCCTCAATTCCAATTACACTTAGGTCCAAAATTAACAAACTCAAATCAACTTTACCTAATTACCCTATTTAAGCCAAATTACTACTAGGGTATATTTCAGGTCATTACAACTCTTCCCTCCTAAAAATAATTTCGTCTGCGAAATTCATACCTATATTAAACATATGAGGATTCTGAGCTCGCATCGCTGCTTCCGGTTCCCATATCGTTTCGTCTATCCCATAATGTTGCCAAAGCACTTTCACCAATGGAACTTGCTTATTCTGAAGTTGCTTCACTTCCTATGCCAATATTTCTTTAGGCTTCTCATCATAGGAAAAATTTGGTGGTACTTGCATATATTGTACAGATAGAACATGGTGCGCATCGAAACAATATCTTCAAGGCATAGATATATGAAAAAGTCATGCAGCTTAGCAAAAGACGGAGATAAGGCTAACCGATATGCCACTGTTCCAACTCTTTCTAATACCTCATATGGTCCAATAAACCTCGGACTCAATTTCCCTTTCTCTCCAAACAGAAGCACCTTTCTCTAAGGAGACACTTTCAAAAAGACCTCATCACCCACATCAAACTCTATATCCTTCCTCTTCAAATCTGTATAAAACTTTTGCCTGTCACTTGCAGCTTTCAACCGCTGCTGAAGAATCTTCGCTTTCTCTCCAGTATCCCTTACCAAATCAGAACCGATTATCTTATGCTTATTCATTCTATCCAAGATACAAGAGTTCGACATTTCCTACTATAAAGAACTTCATACGGTGCCATACCGATACTCACTTGATAACTGTTATTGTATACAAATTCCATTAACGGAATGTACTTATCCCAAATTTTAGAAAAATCCAATACATAGGCTTGGAGCAAATCTTCTAACACCTAAATTACCCTTTCTGACTTTTCATCAATCTGCGGATGAAAAGCTATATTGAAATGCAATCTTGTACCAAGTGCAGATTGCAAACCTTTCTAGAACTTAGAAGTAAACCTCGGGTCTCGATCCGATACTATGGATAAAGGAATTGCATGCAGTAAACCTCGGGTCTCGATCCGATACTATGGACAAAGGAATGCCATGCAATCGCACAATCTCATTCACATACAGTTTAGCCAACCGATCCATAGAGTAATCAAGTCGAATCAGTATAAAATAAGTTGACTTAGAAAACCGATCAACTATTACCCATACTGAATCGTGTTGTTTCAATGATTGGAAGACCTATGACAAAATCCATGGTAATGTTATCCCATTTACACTGTGGAATCGGAATAGGATTCAATAGACCCGATGGAACTTGATGTTCTGCCTTCACTTGCTAACAAGTTGAGGACTTAGAAACATACGCCACCACATCTCTCTTCATACTATGCCACCAATAAAACTGTTTCAAATCCTGATACATCTTATTGCCACCTATATGCATAGTAAAGACTGTATTATGTGCTTCATGCAAAAGCTTCTTTCTCAACTCTTTATCACTTGCTACACATAATTGATCCCGATAATACAGAACACCTTCTTTATCCACTGAATAGTAAGTCTTATCACCATTCCTGACTGGCTGCAGAATCTGTTGCAACTTAAGATCATCCTTCTGTGCATTCAATATCTCACACCTCAAATTAGGTCTTGCTCTAAATTGACCCACTAAAGGCCCATCGGATGCAAATCTCTATTTAACACGCTGTAATGTTAAAGCGGAAACTGACTTTCTACTCAAAGCATTGACCACCATATTAGCTTTACCCGGATGGTAATCCACAATGCAATCATAATCCTTAAACAGTTCAAGCAATCTCCTCTGTGTCAAATTCAACTCTTTCTTAGTGAGCAGATATTTAAGACTCTTGTGATTTGTGAGAATCTTACACCTTTCACCATACAAATAGTGGCACCAAATTTTCAAAGCAAACAATACTGCAACCAATTCCAGATCATGCGTCGGGTAATTCTGCTCATGCGGTTTCAACTGTCTCGAAGCATAAGCTATCAATTTCCCATCTTGCATCAATACACATCGCAATCCAGTTCCAGAAGCATCGCTATACAATGTATACCCTTTCCCTGGAATGGGTTAAGTCAGAATCGGTGCTTCAACTAACATCTTTTTCAACTGTTCAAAGCTAGCGTGACACTTATCTGACCACACAAACTTAACCCCCTTACGAAGCAACTTGGTAAGCAGAGAAGCAATAACTAAAAATCCTTTCACAAAATGCCGATAATATCCCGCTAAACACAAGAAACTCATAACTTCAGGCACATTTCTATGCAGTTTTCAATTCACAACTACTTCTATCTTAGATGGTCAACCTTAATACCCTCAGAAGAGACAACATGACCCAGAAAAGATACTTCCTTAAGCTAGAACTCACACTTACTGTGCTTAGCATACAACTGATGCTCCCTCAAAGTCTGAAGCGCAATTCTCAAATGCTGCTTATGCTCTTTCTCATTCTTTGAATAAATCAATATATTATCGATAAAAACTACAACAAACTGATCCAAATACGGCCTAAACACTCTATTCATCTAATCCATGAATGCTGCAGGCACATTGGTCAACTTGAATGGCATTACTATAATTCATAATGACCATATCGAGCCTTGAATGCAGTCTTAGGAATATCCTCTTTCTTAACTTGCTACTGGTAGTACCCTGATCGCAAATCAATCTTGGAGAACACACCAGCCCCTTTCAGTTGGTTAAACAAATCCTCTATTCTCGGCAAAGGATATCTATTCTTCACTGTTACCTTGTTAAGCTATCTATAATCAATGCACATTCTCATTGTACCATCCTTCTTCTTAACAAACATCACTGGAGGTCCCTAGGGTGATACACTCGGTCGTATAAAACCCTTATCTAACAACTCTTGCAAATGAGTCTTCAATTCTTTCAACTTAATAGGAGCCATTCGATAAAGTGTCTTAGACACAGGTGCTGTACCCAGCACAACCTCAATTGACAGCTCCACTTCCCTCACAGGTGGTATACTAACCAACTCTTCTAGAAACACATCAGGAAATTCCCTCACTACTTGTATATCATATATTCTAACTTGTTCTCTCTTCAAATCTAGCATAAGAGCTAGGAAGGTCTCACATCCTTTCCTCAGACACCGATACACTTGCATAGCAGAAATCACATCTACTAACGGATTGGAATGCATAACCCTTACAATCACTTTAAATTGTTCTAAATTCCTAAGCACAATTGTTTTCTTTCTACAGTTAATAATAGCTCGGTGCTTACTTAACCAATCCATACCCAAAATCAAATCAAATTCATCAAAAGGCAACTCAATCAAGTCTACAGGAAACACTTGACCTTGTACTACTAAAGGGTAATCTCTAAAGACCTTATTCACATTAATGCTATTGCCCAATGGACTAGTCACACATATATCATAATCTAAATGAACAACAACAGACATCTTATCACATAACTTCTTAGAACACACATATGAATGCGTAGATCTAGGGTCAATCAATGCAAATATTTCTATATCAAAGAGTAGAAATGTACCAGCTATAACCTCTGGCGCATCCTGCTCCTCACGAGCCCTCATAGTATAAGCCCGTGTTGGTGCTGTTGGAGGTCAATCAATAGATTTAGACACTGTACCAACTCTGGAATGGATACTTCTACCACGTCCTCTACCTCTTCCACGATTTACTGGAGGCAAATTAGACCCACCTCTACTACCTTCCTGCTGATTCCCTGTCACTTCATAGGCCTTAGGAAAGTTAGCCAAAAAGTGCTTCGTGCTCCCACATCAGAAACACATGCCAGTCAACTTCCAACAATCACCTCTATGATGCTTATAGCAATGAGGACACTTAGGCACATCACTTCTGTTACCAGACACACCCCTGCCAGTACCAGATGCATAAGAAGATCCTTCCTTTCTAGCTCTGGTAGCTGGATTACTAGCTGACTCAGCTGGAGGTGCCACTTGAGAATCTCTCAATCTCTTCCCGAATGTACACCACCTCTAGTAGAATTCCTCCTTTGCATTCTTTCCCTCTGAACCTCATGTGACCTTTCAACTCTTATGGCCACTTGAATTATCTGATAGTAACTCATAGTCTGAGAAGTAGTCATAGAGATCAACAACACCTTTATTGGCTCATTTAACCCTTCCTCAAACTGTTGGCAACGAAACTCTTCTGTAAGCATGCCTTCAGGTGCATATTTGCTAAGCCTACAGAACTCCTTCTCATACTCTACTACTGATAAGGTTCTCTACCTCAAATTCATAAATTGCTTCCAATTTGCTTCCCGATATGCCTTAGTAACGTACTTATTACGGAATTCCTAAACAAAGAACTCCCAACAAATCGGATTAGAAAGCAATGGATGCCTAAGGACCAACTTCCACTAGTCATAAGCAGGTCCTTGCAGAAGCGATACTACACACTCCACTTTCTACTTAGGATGGTATCTAATCTCATCAAGTACCCTCTGAACTTTCTCAATGTAATATTCTGCCTTACACGACTTAGCCAAACTAGTACCATAGAATTCCTCTACCCTATGTTTCCTTAACAATTCTACTGGAGCTTTCGATGCTGTCATATGATCCAACACCCTTGCCATGTCTTGAGACATCTTAAGCAGAGCTTCCATTGCTACCATTGGAACATCTCGTCCCACACGTTTTGACATCGATTGACCAAACACAGACACTTCTGGCTCTCTCGGGTTTACGCTTTATGCGGTCTCTTCTCTCTCATCGTGAGAAGGATCCAATGATCTAATACATACACAAGGATGTCTGCATTAGGTCAACACAACTGTATGCATTCCTATTCTGCACCATGCCAAGAAATGACTAAACCTATGCTCTGATACCACAACCTATAATGCCTATCTCCGACTGCATGTGTAGCTTCGCTACGACAGCCAAAGACGGCCGTTACGCACAACATCACATGCCTCACATCATTTAAATGCATACAATTGAATCTCACACAAAATCCTGAACTAAAAAATTTCTTTCATACGCAGCGGAATTCATTACAAAACACATATTGTCATCTTATATTACATATCATATTCAGTTTTAATAACATTCTCTTTACATGCCAAACTAAACATTTCGTTTACATAATACAAAATACCAAAAACCTACACTAAGCAGCGGACCCTAGTGTTGACCAACAGAGATGCGAGACCGTCCTTCAGATATGCTTTGCTTCAGAACCTACACAGATTAACAACAGTGCTAAGCAATAACGCTTAGTAGGGAAACAACATACAATATATATATACACATTCATAACAATCATTGTACAACAATAGATATATATACTTTATATTCATTCTTCATCATACACATAGTTCATTATCATAACATTGAGCATATCTCAGTGTACATATAGCATGCTTAGAGAGTCATATTCAAATCTCACAATATCACATGAGAATCTTATAATGCATCACATTCACATTCTTGTATCGCATAACATTCATAATGCTCATTATTATTTATTCATTAATTATTTACCCTGCC
Organism: Excoecaria cochinchinensis; assembly: GCA_947683425.1. Taxonomy (NCBI): domain Eukaryota; kingdom Viridiplantae; phylum Streptophyta; class Magnoliopsida; order Malpighiales; family Euphorbiaceae; genus Excoecaria; species Excoecaria cochinchinensis. The sequence goes on from CANTUQ010000038.1 coordinate 3,070,852, forward strand.
CGCAATTCACAGATGCGGATAACGATTATCGCATTTGTACCCGTAACTACCACATTTTGCATTTGTATCCGAAGATACACACTTTCACATTAGCTCCCGTAGGCATCGAAATAATCATTAAGATATAAATAAATATGTGAACCCAAGAAGGATTTTATATGCATTGTGGATTCCAAAAGGAATCAAACGCTTTGGCTGCAGCACTGTGACCCCATAGGCATGCCTATCTATCCACTACTCGACTTGCAGGCTGTAAACACTGGGTCCTGAGGTAGCCCAGATCAAGGTTACCCAATGATAAAATTAGATGCCTGTTTATAGGCAAAAAAAAGTTAAAAGCAATAGTTTTCTTGTCAAAATTGCTTTTTAAAAAATAAATAATTAATATATTTTTTAAAAAAGCATATAAAAATAAAAAGAAGGTTGGGAGTGACAGTTTTTTCCCAAAAAGAGTTTTGTATTAAAAAAAATCAGACATTTTCGGTTGCCGGCGCGCGAGGGCATCAGAGGGGCTTTTAAAATTCTTTAGTTTTTTTTATTTGTTTTAATAGAAATTAAATTAATTAAATTGCTTCCAAAAATCTAATTTTTCGGGATATAAAAGTGTTTTTGGAGAGAGAATTTGAGGGAAAATTTCTTAGGCAAAAAAAATTCCTTTTTTCCTTTTCTTCAAGAGTATTCTTCTAAGGTTCTAAGTGAATTTTTTTTAAAGATAATTCTTGAGACAAAGAGAATAATTCTTTATTTTTGGGATTTTATTCCTTTTTTAAAATAGTTTTTTTTTAAGATAAACAAAATAATTCACTGTTCTTGAGATACAAATTTTCTTCTATTTTTTATTTTTCTAATCTTATTTTTGCAAATCAAGATAAAAAAATCAATCATTTGCTTTCATTCACGAAATCCAATTATGAGGGTAAGTATTCTGGGTTTAATTTTTAATTTTATTTTTTATTATTATTTTTTATTTATAATCAATTATTATGAGGGTAAGTATTATTTTTTGTGTGTTTTATGTGATTTCAATCATAAATTTAGCATTTTTAACATATTTTATTTTTTATTCTTATTATTTACTTAATTGTTCATCTTTTATTATTATTATTATTATTATTATTATTATTATTATTATTATTATTATTATTATTATTATTATTATTATTATTATTATTATTATTATTATTATTATTATTATCGTTGTTGTTGTTGTTGTATATTATTATTATTATTATTATTATTATTATTATTATTATTATTATTATTATTATTATTATTTATGTTTTTTTATGCATGTTGAATTATTAATATGTTAATTTATTTATTTCATTATGGCATTTAATTTGTTTGTCACTCATAATGCACTTTATTTTATTTATTTTAATTTATTTAAATTATTTTATGTGCTAGATACTAACATCAATTTTATTTGTGTCTTTTTTTTATCTCAATACTTATTTTTTATGTGTGAGCACTTTCAATAAAAAATGGGAGTCCATGGAAATTTGAAGATACCATTTTGGTTGGATATGTCATTTTTAGCATTTTATTATTTTTCATTATTTTACTTTTATTTTTTCTTAGTATGCAATATGTAATAAATTTTGTTTATTTTATGCACGTTAATTAAAAATAACAAAAAAAATTTATATTAATAAATTGGCATTTTTTTGCTAATAAAATAGGACCAATGTCCTAATTTCAATCAATAAAAATACACTTTTAAAAATAAGAGTTAATTTCTCAAAATGGAATCACTCATCTCGATTTTCTCGATAAATACCAAAAATAACTATTCGATTTTCTAAGTGGATATCAAGAAACCAATGTTCCTATTTTAAATAAATGTCCCGATTTATGAATGTTCTTTAGTTAGCTAATTTTGTCTATTTAATTATTTATTTTGTGGGATTGTATTTTTGTCCCAGATTTTAATAACTTTTTTTTTTATTTTTGGGCGATTATATTTTGTCCCAATTTTATCTTTTTATTTTTTATAGTTTGCTTTATTATTTTATCGCTTTTTTTACCATTTTTTGTGCTTGATTTGCGTTTTAATTTAAATATATGATCGCGTGAGAAGAGAGATGGAATTTTAAAATAAAAAAACTAATTTATAATTAAACAAGGCATTAATAAGAGTAAAATTCCAAATCTTTCTCTAGTTTAGACCACGAGATTAGACGAACTTTCTCAATTTCTTGTAAATTGGGTGGCGACTCCAAAATATCTCAAAGGTGTCTAAAGGTTTCATGAGATTAGATAAACTTTCCCAATGTTCTATTGGGTAGGGATTCCAACATTATCTCATGTTACCCAAGATCAAAAGACGTTGTAGACACCGCGTTCTGAGGCAGATTTGGTCAGAATTACCTAATAATGATAATATTTATTCAAAAATAGATAGAGAATGAAAGCACTTTGGCTCTCTATGGACTGGGGTTTCAGGAGGATCTCTTAGACAAATTTTAATAATTTCTCAAAAAAAATAAAAAATAAAAAAATAAAAAAAAATTAAAATTAAAATTTGGTTAAATTAATTAGCTAATATTGTAGGATAATAAAATTAAAGAGAAAATAAATTAGAAGATAAGTAGAGAGATTAATTAATTATTAAAATATTTGATAATTAGAAATAATTTTAAATAAGAAAGGAGGAGAAAAAGAAGGAGTTTTTCGTGGAAGGAGGGAGAAAATCAAGGAAAGAATAAAGGGACAAAACCTAAAACTAGGATATAAAAAGAAAGAAAGAGCCCTACATTAAAGAGGTGGCGGCAGATTAAGAAAAGAAAAAGAAAATGAGAGAGAGTAACCAATAAAGAGAAGAAAGAAAAGAGAGAAAGGCAGGTCAGAACCAATGGAGCCGCCGAGAGGGTAAAAAGAGAAAAAAAAAAGGAAAAAGGGGGAGCAGGTGGGCCAAATGGAGAGCATACCAAAAAAGGAAGAAAAGAGAAAGGAAAAGAAAAAAAGGAAGAGCACCGAGAGAGAGACAGACTCGAGAGAAAGGGAGAGCAGGAGAGTTGTCCAAGAGAGCTAAAAGCGTTTGAATTCTCTAATCTTAAACACAAATCTGAAGGTAACACAATTAAGAAAAGTAGGGGTGAGCAAAATTCGGTTAAAACCGAAAAACCGAACCAAACCAATCGATTTTTTAAATTCGGTTCGGTTATTCGGTTCGATTTCGGTTTTAAATTTATAGGTACATTGGTTATTTCGATTCGGTTTTGAAAGGCAAAAACCGAAGAAAAACCGAACCGACCGAACTTTTAAATTTATATATTATTTTATTCAATTTCTACATTAAAAAATTTATTTTTGTATTTTTTTATCAATTTAAGGGGTTTGAAATTAAATTATATATGTACATTTTTTTAATTTGATTTTTTTTAATTTTAATTTTATTATTTATAATTTTGTATAATTTTTTAGATAATTTTTTTAATTATAATTTTGGATTTTCGGTTTTTTGGTTAACCAAACCAAACCGATCGATAAATTTGGTTCGGTTTGAATTAGGTTATTATACAAATTCGGTTCGGTTTCGTAAAATATTGTAATTTTGGTTTTCGGTTATTTTAGTTCGGTTCGGTTATTGAACCGAACCGACCGTTGCACACCCCTAAAGAAAAGCTTGCACCTCAAAAATACACAAAAAGGGATCACATTTTTTTACTATAAATTTCAAATGTTTTGTGTTTGTTAAATTTGATTTCATTTACTTTGATTTCTTAGAGTATGATATTATGTGTTAGCCATTTATTCCATTTTATCTTTGATGTATTCAGTATTTGTTATAGTTTTCATGGCTCAAATGATTAAAAAACAACAAAAATGAAAAATACTGTTCATCTTCTTCTTTATGTCTTTGTTTTGGGTTCTTCAATTCGTCCTTCTCTTAATTCTGTGTTTCCGTATTTGGTCTTGTTTTCTTTTGTTTGATAATGGTTTTTAAGAGATTTTATGCATGATTCTTACTTTATATAGTGTTTTTTTTGGCTTAAGTTCCATTTTTATGATTTGTGATATTCTTGGCTTGTTGGAGGCGAAGCTGTCCCCCGATACCACCGACAGACAGACAGCGACCGACTGTCGTCGGTCCCTGCCCATCTTGCCTTGGCCTGGCCCATCGTCTCTCTTCGCTCAGCTGCCCGCTATTCGCCCTTGCGTTCATGCATGTTGCATGATTCTGCCCCCCTTTTCTTCTTTTCCTTTACTTTGCACAGGTCTGCGTGCTGCATGTTTCATTTGGTGTTATTTTCTTTTGGCTACTGTAATTTTCTTTTAGTGTTTATTTTATTCCCATTATATTATAATTAATTTATTACTTATAATCTATTATTACTGTTAGAGGTGGCAAATGGGTGGGTTGGGCGGGTTTGGGTTGGGTTATAAATTTATGGGTCAATACCTAAATGGGTTGGGTGGGTTTGGGTTGACCCATTTAACCCAAATGGGTCAATAGAGGCTCAAATGGGTCGGAATGTGAATTGATCCATTTAATCAATTTTTTTTAATAAAAAATAATTTTCGATATAATAATGGAATGCTAAAAGGACTACTATAAAAAAAATATTAATTCAAATGGATCGGTAAAGGCCCAAATGGATCGAGATATGGATCGACACATTTGACACATGTTTTTAATGAAAATTAATTCTCAATATAATAATGTAATATTAAATTGACTACTATAAAAAATGTTGGCTCAAATGGATCGAGTGTCCCAAATGGGCCGAAATTTGGATCGACCCATTTGATCCATTTTTTATTAAAAAATAATTCTCAATAATGAAATAAAAAAAATTAATTTAACAAAAATATTGAATATATAAATAACAAATAATTGTTCATTTCAAAAAATTAATTTAACAAAACTATATATACAAATAGTAAATAATTGTCCATTTCAAAAAATTAGTCTTATAAAAATATTGGGTATACAAATAATATGCTAATCTATTTTTCGACTTTAAATTATGATCACTCTATACTTTGATTAGGTTCTGAGAATTTAATATCTTTTCCAATGTGGTCTTGAAACGCATCCTCAACTGCAATAATAATAAATATTCTTAGTATGCAAAATAATCTATATACACATGTTCAAAGAAATAAATGCATTTATTTTACCTTCAAATCCAAATAACCAACTGCGAGTGGTAATCACAGCCTCCGCATTTTTAGGTAACATAGATGCCCTCCATTTGTTGAGAATTCTTTCTCCCATACTAAATGCTGACTCTGAAGCAACTACAATAATTGAAATTGTCATAATATCTCTAGCCATTGTAGAAAGAATGGAATATTTTGCCTCATTATCCTTCCACCAAGATAACACATCAAACTGAGAAGTTCTACCTAGTCATGGATCATTTAAATATATATCTAACTCAGATTTATCTTCAAAACTACTGCTAAGACTTTCAAATTCCTACAAGGCATGCAAAAATTATTATACAAGTTATACATTATATTACTGCAAGAATGCAAATATTTTATTCTAAAAAAATAAAAATTAAGAATAAAAGATGCACTTTCATGAGATCATCATCCACACTTGGTCTCCTTTTTGTTGAGGCCTCTGGAATTGGATTATTAATTGAATATGATGCAAAAAGATCATACAACTTATCCTTAATTTCTCTACATTCATATTGAACCGCAATCTCATCTCCAAATAACTTTCTATAAGAAAATGTTATAAAATCCAACTTATAATGAGGATCTAGAATAACAGTAAAGGAAAGAATAGTGTTGTAGAAGTCCCAATACTTCTCAAACTTATCAAACATCAAAGTAGTCATATCCTTAATACATTGATCGTTACTTCCTTTCCCTTCCAACAATAACAAATGAATTCTCAAAATGCTATAAAAGTACATATTTGAGTGTGGGATAACAGGTTCCTGAAAAAAGATTTGTAATATCTTGAAAAGGTTTCAATATATTACATATTTTCTCAACTAAACTCTACAGATCATCAGTTAAATTCCAAATATATGTCAAGTCAACAACAGCCAAATATGAAAAAGCCTACCGATAAAAGAGGACTCTATCAAGCATCACATTAGTAGAATTCCACCTTGTTGGACAATCCAACCACAATCCTTTAGAAAACTCAAGACCTACTCAATCAACACATTCAACAAACTTAATTTTCCTAGCTTCTGACCCAGTCACATATTTTACCCCCTCTCTGATAGATATAATTGATTTATCAATCATTTTCAAACCCTCTTGAACAATAAGATTTAGAATATGAGCTCCACAATGCACATGAAAAAAATCACCATTACAATGCAAATAACCATGCAAACTAAGTTAATCTTTTAACAACTCTTGCATATTGTCATTATTTCTTGCATTATCTAAAGTAATGGTAAAAATTTTCTTCTCTATTCCCCAAAATTTTAACTTGTCATAAACTTTTTCATATAATAGATAAGCAGTGTGTGGCGGAGGAAAATGACAAAAGTCCAATATTTTACAGCATAACTTCCAATCTTTGTCCATATAATGAGCAGTTAAGCAAAGTTAACTTTTAGAAATGTCACACCCCAAAAAGGGTCTAGTCGGAATTTTGCACGATAAGTCAGGGTATTAAGGGTATTTCGGTAATTTGTGTATGAGGAAATTGGTTGATAAGGATTTAATTGCTAAGTAATTAATTAAGTATGTTAAGAAGAGAAATGTTAGAGTGTGCTTGTGGTGTATGGAAGTAGGATATAAGTGGGTTAAGAGGTTTTATAGTGTGGTTTATGAGTATGATGCCTTGGATGAAAAGTGGTTTATAAGGAAATGTTAGGGTGTGGCTTATGTGTGGTGCCTTGAAGATATTATTGTAAGAGATTGTTAGTGTGTGGATGGTGTTTGGTGCAAGGAAGAATAAGTCAAAAGTGGGAATTGTGGTCCAATAGGAGCTTGCTATGTGGCATTGGTTGGTGGGCATTGATGAGTAAGTAAGAAAAGAAGGAAGAGAGAGAGAGAGAAAACACAAAAATTTTACATTTCCCATTGCCCTCCCTCTCTCATTTTCCTCTTCTTCTCTTTTGGATTGGATTGTGCTTTGCTTAAGGTGTTTTTGTTTGGGTTTGGAGCTAAATTGAAGAGGTAAGTTAGGGTTCTTGTACTTGGATTTTTGTTTCTTCTTCTTCTTTGGTTTGATTTTGTGTTTTGGCTGGACTTTGTACAAGAATTGGAGGAAGGAAGAAAGAGAAAAGGGCAAAGAGAAGGTGAATATGGGGTTTTTGAAGCTTCAAAGAAATCAGGTTTGGGAGTTATGTGTTATATGATTTTGATGTATAAATGATGCATGATTATGTATTGGATATTTTTGCATGATTTCTTGGATGTGTTAGACTGTTCATATAGCTTTTGGAGTGTAAAGTATGATTTTGGGGAAATTATGTTTTGTTTTTGCCAGACCTTTGTGTATTGTTTTTGTTATAAGTATATTTATAGACCTCCAAATTGAGTAATTCCAGTTCCATTTGAAATATAAGATATATATCTAAAATTGTCTCTGCAGGACCAGGAGCCAGTTCTGGCTCTAAGACCCGCGAATAAGTTCAAATCTGAAGTGTCTCTGGTTGGGTCGGGTTACTGGACCAGTGTTAATGTTTTAGCTCATATCTGGAGTTGTAGATGTCCTTTTAATCTGAAATTTGTTTTATTTGAATTTTAACATCCTAGGGAAGATTTTTTAAGAAGGTACTTTCACCTAAAAATGCCATTTACATGTCCGTTTAGGCTGAGAAAAAATGCGTTGTGAAGCAGTCCTGAATCGTAGCTTCTGTTTTGCAAGTTTTTGGTAGGTCACGGTGGTAACCAAATTCATTACCACCGTGACATATGTAAATCCTTGACAAAATGCTTAGTTTGGGACCTCACGGTGGTAACCAAATTCATTACCACCGTGACCCCTTCTGTCTCGACCATTTTATGTGTTTTTCTTCCCGAATTGAACCCGTTTGGCACCAGAACTTCCTAGGATCCATCCAATGCATGTTTAGGACTATTAAATGAGTATAATAATAGTTTTCACTGGGAAAATAAACATGAATAGGATTAAGATTAATACAAACTAATGAAATAATTAGGAGTAATTGTATGATTAGAATCTAGTCCAGTTAAATGACATTTAAGGGTTGTAATACCTTAATCTGTATGAGCATGTGTAATATGATTAAGTTATACACATTTAAAGGATATCGAATGAAGTGGGGTTGCTTGATGTGATTTATTAATGTTAGTTGTTGTGGGTGGTATTGTATATCGCCATCTGAAATCGAGTGAGTTATGAATGCCAATTTCATGGTTGTTCATCATGAACATGTAATATTGGATGTGAAATGTATTATGCATATCTGTACTTATGATCCTCCTCTAAGAATATTATGCTATGCGTAAGTGTAAATTGTATCATTGCATGATTAAGACTTTGCATTGTTAAGTATTGTCATAATAATGTTCCCCTACTTGACCCTAGTGCTATAGAATAAAGAATTGGGTATAGTGTGTTGGCATGAATTATCTTATACGCTTTGCAATATGAATTGTATGATGCATGACTGTTTTAATGATATTTTGAATGGTTTAATTTTATCATTGAGGTGAGACTATACTTTTGATGTACGAATTGTGGGATTTTGGGCTTGAAAATCGGGAAGTTTGCCTTCAGGAATTGTATCTGTGCATGGGTCACGGTGGCAACTAACTTAGTTACCACCGTGAGCCACGAACCAAATGCATTCTGCCCAGAGTTTGAACATGTCACGGTGGTAACCAATCTGGTCACCACCGTGAGGTGTCCAGACTTTAGTTTCTGTTTTGGGGTCTAGGTATGCCACGGTGGCAACCTCCTTTTTGTCACCACAGTGAGGTACCCTAGACTAGCTTCCTGCCGAAAATCTTTGGTATGTCACGGTGGCAACCAATTTGATTACCACCGTGACCTATCCTGTTTTTGCAACAAATCCTGTTTTCTTCACACGTTTTCGGAATGTTATACTATTGATTTTAGCTTACAATATCACTCATTATGAGCCGTAATTGTGCATGTTCTGATCTATTTAAAGTATATGAATTCTTTACTTGTTACAATTAAAATGTGGACGTTAATTGTACGATTTTAGCCTGCAAGAGTCAATCTAGTGGATAGTTAGGCATGCCTAATAGAGTCTTTGCTGCAGCTTTCGTTTCCATTTGGACCCCGATCAGGTCCCCGTTTGGTTCCTCGCGAACCTTCTGTAATGTGGTTGGATCTTGTTTAACATTCCCCATAAAAATGTTTGAGAATGAAAAGTAAAATAGTTTGCGATTTGTACCCGTAAGGTACTTTCTGAAATCGGCTTGTACCCGTAAAGTACTTTTTGTATACTCGTTATCCACTATTTTGAGTCAGCAGGTATTCTATTTGTTTTGCCTAATATGAACAAGAGAATGTGATATTCGATTAAGCATAATTCTGGACATGTGAATCGGTTATGTATCCGAATGTGATTATGAATCTCTGAATGGGTTAAGTGTGACCTAAACATGTGAGTTGGACATAATTATTTGCATATATGGGTATATGCATATCATAGTGTGAATGTATGGTATGCCAACGGTTGTGAATATAGGTACGGGAATTAAGATGTGATCTTGACCTTGGAATGTATATATATATTGTGTTATGTTACGTGCCTCCTCTCTCTAGTTTTCCTATTGTAGTGATTTCAGCGTGTGGTCATGTATTTACATTTCAAGGCATGATAAAAGTATGTTTAGTTAACTAGCGTTCTCGGCATGATAGTTGGGTGCGTATTGCCTGATAATTGTATTGCATGTGAATGGGTTTTCCGTTAATGCATGAGTACTTGGCATGATAGTCATATGTGTATTATCTCTCGTGACTGTGCATTGTAGGGTACTGACACTTGATGCCCCGGTAACTATATGCATAAGAGTTATTCTTACATGAACATTTGTATCTATTGTGATCCCTTGTCTGCTTGGGGCTTTGCTTAATATGATATAAGAGTGTAGTATTCGGACGAATATGATATTGAGACGAGCACTCAGGTAATATGTATAAGTATGTGAATATGAACTTCTGAATGCATGGCTTTCCTATGCAGGCTTGTTTATCCATCTGTTGTGATTAATTGCATATGCCTTTTGTGTATGTAACTTGTTCTGGTGACCATTGTGAATGGCCGTCCATCTTGCTTGTGTGTTCTCCCCACTAAGCATTTATCGCTTAGCACGGGCTCTTTTCCCGTGCAGGTGGCAGGTTTGGTTCGGTTCGAGTCGCGCGTCTGCAGGGTCGGCCACATAGGAGTTAGAAGGGTTATGTTATTCTGTTCAGCTTATGTATTTTGATTTTTGTAATTTGTAGCCTTTTGATTATGTAAGGATCTTATTATAATTAAGTTTCAGTTATTTCTCCGCTTTATGCTTCCGCTAAATGATCATATGTATGCATGTGTATATGTTTCGGCTTAGTGCCTGCGTGTGTGTGAGTTAATGTATGTCCAGTTTTGCTTCTCAAGATAAGTTTTTAATTTCCCGTGTTTCTGCATGAACGTATGCTTTCGCTTAGCGTATGTGTGCATGTATGTGAGTGAGCATCGGTAGTGCACCCGCGTCCTTCCAACGGGGACGTAGGGGGTGTTACAAGAAATGCATGAGGTCTATACATCACAGGTCAAACAAATCCTACCCGGTACTTCAGCTAAAGTATTCTTAAGAACATCCAATTCCCTCTTATATATCTTCAAGCAATACGATTTTGCTGTATTCCTACATATCGGCTTCACACTTTGGTTCAAGTATAAATGAAGATTTCTATTTTCTTCATATTCAACAAACATAAAAGTATACCCATGCCTAATTATAGCTAAAGCTATGTGCTCTTTGTATACATCTTGATCTATCTTATAGGTTACTTCATCAGACACAACATTAAAATTAGGACATACCTTCAAGTGACGTATCAAATTAGAAGTTCCATGAGTCGAAACGACAATATATTCTTTCGAGCAATACTTACACTTTCCTCTCGATTTTCCATCATTATACTGACTTGGTGGTATGAATTCGAAATCATTCCATATGGAAGATACTCGCCGTCTTTTGGAAGTGGTTTCTGCAGAAGTGTCTATGCTCTCATTTACACTACCAACACTAGGATCCATTCTACAAACAACCAAAAAAAAAATTAAAAACAAGCAAAAAGAAGAAGAAGAAGAAAGATGGGAGACAATTGTAAAAGTATCATCAATCTTTATATATCTTATCAAGTCATGCCGTGGTATCTCTGTTTCTTGCATTTTTCTGTGACCTACTTGGTTACTAACACATAAGGCACCGAACAAGACAACAAATCTCAATTCTTAAGTAGGCATATATGTGATATACTATGATATTTATGTTAATCAACTAGGATAGCTCATTTGCATAGAGGCATGAAAAAAAAACATTTCTCACTCTAAAAATGATGTTTAACAACTTATTTACATATCAAATTCACTTTCCATAATTTACTGCAACTGAATATATGTATATATATATATATATTCAAACAAAAATGAGCTCAAAATCATAATTTAGGGCAACTGAATATATATATATAAAGATTAATGATACTTTTACAATTCCCATTAGTTTTCTCTTTTTCTTCACTTTTATTTTCATTGCCACTATCTCTTTTATTTACATTGAAAGAATGAGCAACGTAAACAAAAGGGCCAACAATGGGAAAACTATTCAAGTCAAGAAGTCATTGATCAAGAAATTTACTTAATTATTTAAGAAATAAATTTTCATTTTTGTTCTTCTCTCTTAAACAAAAGATGGCTGAATCTGGATACTGGACTATCAAAGTCCTCTCAATAACTTCATTGGGTTGGTTGATAGCCATAATAGCTACATAATTTCTTTTACTCCTCCATTTGGTAACATATAAAAGCCTTTCTTTGAACTCTTGATAATAAGCTTCAGTTTAATTAGCTAACTAAAAATATTAACAAAATCTAAGATGGGATTTGAAAAAGAATATATAAAATAATTATATCAATCTTATAACAGTACCCATCAATATAACTCTATCTATTTTTTCTTTTCTTTTTTACCACCAACGAAATTTTCACCATCACATAAAACAATTCCCTGCTAGCTTGTGTATGTATTATAATTTTAAGAGATTTCAGAATGCTATAAGATTCCTGTTGAAATTCAAATTTGCCTCTAGAACCTCTACTCAATAGTCAAATTCTGTTTAGACTTTGTCGTGCAGAAGGGTAAGCATCAAAGAACACTAAGCTCAAGAATTGAATCTATTTTCAATTTATGCTTTAAAAAGAAATAAATTGTTCACAAACAAAAAGTTGCAGCACACTAATTCAATTCAATTATAATCAAAGTCATATAATATAATCAAATTAATAAAATAATAAAAAAATTGTAACAAATTGAAAGTAAAATACCCGAGACCGAGAGAGATGAGAGTCCACTAAATCGTAACGCAAATGCAAGGCATAATACGTGTACCGATCGTATGGCTAGCGAGATGGCCGGCGTCAGGCGGCTGGTGAGAAAGCCGGCGGCTGGTGAGAAAGCCGGCAGCTGCCGGCTGACGAGCTGATGAACTACCGATTTCGAGAGATCGAGAGAGAGATAGAGAAGAAAGGCAACATAGCAACAAAAAAGAAAGAGGGCAGGGGAAATAGAGATTTGGGAACTGACCCGTTTGGTATAGGGAAATAGACCCAAACGGGTTGGATTATAAGTGGGTAGATTTTGAGTGGGTTTAAATGGGTTATTTTGTAGTTGGGTTGGGTTTCGGTTAATTTTTTTGGAAGGTTTGGGTGAATAGTTGGGTTGTGGGTGTATATTGATAGGTCTAATTACTGTTATTATTATTATTATTATTATTATTATTATTATTATTATTATTATTATCCTATTTTTGCATGGATTACCTAGGTAGGCCACTATAACATTTTATGTATTTATGTTATTTTATATTAATGAGTATTTATGTTATTTTATATTAATATGTTGAACTCATTTAGTTTGATTATTATTACTATTATGATTGTTGTTGGTGTAAGTTGCTAAATCCTATATTTGCATGTATTTTCTATGTTTTGGGCCAATCTACAATAGTTTTTGTCTTTTTGCTTTGCTTTTTTGCATGCTTTTGCATGGCCTCTCTCCATCTTCTGCATGGCCTGATGCATTTTTCTTCTTTTTCCCTTCTTTTGGTCACACGCGTACACATTTGCATTTCTAGATAGTTGTTTTGGCCACTGTTAACTTCTTGCAATGATTTTAATTTGTTTCAATTTTCCATCCATTTTATTTTCTTCATTTTATTTATTTATTGTCATTTTTATTTCGTGGATTTATTTTCTATGTCATAATAATTTGTTAAATTTATTTAGTTTTATTATTATTATTATTATTATTATTATTATTATTTGTCATTTTATTATTATTATTATTATCATATCTCATTTTATTTTACCATATTATTTCATCTCATTTTGCTTTGCATGGCTATTTCTTGGCTTGGTCACTGACACTTTATATGTAGGCTTTTATTTTGCATGGTTTCCTTATTTCCCCCTATCTCCTTTTCATGTAGACTTATGAATGGGATGGTTTGATCTTATTTATTTGTCCTTTACATGCTTTCTTACATGAGCTTTGGCCATCTTCTATTTTCCTTTATTTATTTCTGCATGTTTTCTTTTGCACTTTTTGTACTGTCCATCATGCACACACACATTTATATCTTCATTTCTTTCCTTCATTTATTTAATTATTTATTTTAATTATCTCAATTAATTTATTCGTTAGTACTGTTAGTATGTATCAATATTATTCTAATATCATTACTTTTATTCTTTATTTTCTTTTCCTTTATTTTTATTCTTTTCTTTTATTCATTTTCTTTTATTCATATTAATGCATGACATTTAATTCATTTTATTTCCCACTTGTGTATTAATTTTATTTTATTATTTCTTCATATTTATTTTTATTGCATTGTTAATTATTTATTTTTTTATAATTTATTTATTTATTTTCGTTGCATTACTAACTATTTGTCTCATTTTGTCTTGTCGATTTAATGAACACATTTGCATTCGAGTGTTTCCCACAAATGGAGATTTGGAGGCTAGGATACGCAGGATTAGTAATTTATTTTTGTATTCTATTTATTTTCCTTTGCTATTATTTTGGTATGGATTCATAATAATAAAAGATTTTTTTCGTACGTTAACATAAAAACTCAAATAAATATTTTTTTTAACAATTAATTGGGCTTTTCTTAATAAAATACGACCAATGTCCTAATTTTTCTCCAAAAAATATCCTTTAAAAGAAGAGTTGCCTTTTTATCAAAATGAGATCATTAATCCCGATTTTCCAAAACCATTCAAGGAACTCTTCGATCTTTGTAAAAATGAATGCGGGAACCAATATTCTCACTTAAATAAATGCCCCGTTTTATGTATGAACTTTTTTTTTAATTTTTGGGGGATTGTATTTTTGTCCTATTTTGTAATTTATTTATTTACCGCTTTTTACCACTTTCCCGATGCTTGATGTGTACTTAAATTAAATTGCATGATGTGTGAGAAAGGGGATAAAAAATTAATTGTTAAAAGCTCACTTAGAATTTAATCGAGGCATTAATAAGAGTGAAGTTCTGAACCACTCTCTGGTTTTGACCTCCGAGGTTAGATGAATTTTCTAAATTTCTTGTAAATTGGGTGGTGACTCCAAAGTACCTTAAAGGTGCCTAAAGGTTTCATAGGATTAGATGAACTTCCCCAATATTCTATTAGGAAAGAATTCAAAAATATCTCATGTTACCAAAGATTTAGAGGCAAACCCTCTCGGAACCTAAAAGCGGGCCTCCGGGAAAGACATAGCTTGTTTCGGGCCGTCACAGGTGCGAACCCTCTCGGGCCCTAAAAACGGTAACCCCGAGAAATGATCGGGTTCGGCGCGCGTCATAGTGGCAACTCCGTTGGGAACTTTGAAACTTTGCTCCAAAATTGTCTTGGTTAATGATGTAATTGGATTTTTTATAAATTAAAATTTTATCTCTTTTCAAAAATTTATATTGCATACATGCTAGAGCCTTAGATCTATGCTAGTTTGGACCTTTATTTTACCCTGGTGCGTTCTCGAAGCACGGCCCTATATTCACTTAATGTAGGAAAGTGTTAAGAATAATTACCAGCTCAAGCATCATACCTTATCGTATATCAAATGGAGACCCGATTGGTCATTATGCTTGTGATGAGCTAGACTAGTTGGCAGGAACCATGCTTGAGTAGCCCTAAAGTATCATCACCTTTGACCAAAGCTCTTATAATGGCAATAGATACTTCCACTAAGTTAAATGTACTATAATACCATACTTGCTTTGTGGGCCATTATATATTGAACAATGTCAATTAAATTAAATGGTCTTTCATCAAAGGCTTTCATGCCCCGATAGGCCCATCTTAGTTTGATTGAAGTGTTTAAATACATGATGGCCAAAACCCATTCGTATGTACATTAGATAAGAGATATTATGCTGTTAGTTTTTCACCGTGCACCTTTACGCATCCATTGGGTTCCCTGTTAACCCTTGGATAAAGCCCACCTAGGAAAAAGACCACACTACCTCATGTGTGGGAGAGACAAGTTTGGAAGGATCTATATGGTTGCATGTGTCTGTCTATACTGCGTCAGCACGGCTATGCATTGCATTTTGATCATGCATCATCCTAACAAGGTGTGTTCTATAGCCATTATAGTTTCATCTAGGTGGTTTAGAGGTCCCGACGGTCAGTTAAGAAGGATTTTACTCTTTGGGCTATCGAAACTAGTGTCAGATAGGGGTTCAGATTCTTTTTCAAAAGGTAGTGAGATATTTTCTTCAGAATCATCTACCAAAATAAGTATGGCTAACCCATCAAGTGTGTCTAATGCAACTCAAGTAATGATTGCTGAGGAGGTGAGTAGGAGAATAGAAGAATTTGAGGCTAGAATGACGGCAATGATGGGAAATCTGATTTCCACTTTAGTGCGCTCGCTGGGCAACAACCCATTGCACTGATTAGGGGGCAAGACGAATAAGGGGCTATTAAAGAGGATCCCCTGTAGCAGTGAACCCGCCTATAATTGAGCCCAGAGCATAGAGAAACTCTTAAATCTGAGATTAGCTTGTCGGAAGAGGAGCAAGAAGAGCCGGTGGTAACAAAGGGGAATTTGCCTAAGCTGGAGGAGGTGATATGGAGAAAGATAGAGGAGAAGTTTCAAGCCATGACGAGGATGTTGACTGTGTGAAGGGGAATGAACCCTGAAGATCGCGAGTTGGACGGTGACAACTTGATCCCCCAGAACTTCAAGATGCCTGATATCCCTAAGTTTGATGACACTTCTGACCTTGCGGTACTCACTAGTAATGAAAGGGACGACTTTAACTAGGAAGTAGAAGATAGAGTACTTTTGCCTGAGTCTTATAGGGGCTATAATTGGCTAGTACCACGGGTTGGACAGAAGGTCCAAAGAAGATTGGGACTTGTTGACTGAAGAGTTCCTAAGGCAGTATGATTGCAGTACTAGGATAGAGATCACACTGCATGATCTAGAGTTGTTGTAATAAAAGTCCAGAGAGTCTTTTCACGAGTATGTCACTCGGTGGAGGAATCGGGTTATGGAGATAAAGCGTAAACCTGATACTCCTAATCAGATCTGGTTGTTCATTAGAAATGCCAGCCCATACCTGAGAGATGGATTGAAAATGAAAGAGCTGAAGGATTGGGAGTCTTTAAAAGATATCACCACATAGGCAGAGAGTGAGTGCATAGCAAATAAGGCAAGCAGTAAAGCCTTTGCCAAAAAAGGCTATAGCAATCAGGGGGTGTAGACATCGGGTCCTAAGGCAGTCCAAGATCAGAATTACCCAATGATGAAAATGATTATTTGTTCGCAGGCAAAAATGTTAGAAGTGATGTTTCCCATGTCGAGGCCATTCCTTTCAAATAAATAAAAAAAAATTATTTTGGGGAAAAATTTTATTTTATCTTCTACGGTTTTTGGTGGCATGTGCGGCACGCGCGAGGAGCAGTGCCTATGTACGGGCACGCATGAGGCACAGCGCTTGCGTGCAAGCCTGAGTGAGGTGCAGCGTCTGCGTGCAACCTTGCGAGGTACCGAGTGCAAGGCCTCGCACGAGGCTGCACATCACGTACGGCCTCCATCTGCGAGGCCGGACCTCGTGTGCAGCCTCCAGACGTGCGGCCTTAGCTGCGAGGCCATACCTCGCATGCTGCCTCTAGCCTGCACGTCGACGTATGGCCTCCAGCTATGAGGCCGCACCTCACATGCAACCTCCAACCCGCACGTCGACGTGCGGCCTTGCAGCTGAGGCCACAAGTTCATGTCCAGCCATGCGGCCTCGCAGCTGAGGCCATAAGTTGATGTTCGGCCGTACGGCCTCAGCTGCGAGGCCGTACCTCGCGTGCGGCCTCTCGCAAGGTCGTACCTTGCGAGGTGTGGCCACTCACTTGCGGGCCATTTCCCTTGCCGTGCTGTCCCTTTCCCACCTACGAAAAGACTGATTTTTGGGACTGTAAAATCAATTTTTTCATGTTTTAGTGATTTTTGGAAAAAAGGGTTTAGGAAAACAGCTTCTGTCTTTTCCCTTACGTGAGATGAGGCAAAATAAGAAGAGAAAATTTTTATTTGACGAGGGCTTCTTCCTGAAAAAAATAGAGGCAGGCAAGAGAGCAAAAGAGGGAGAATAGCATTTCTAAAAAATTTTGTTTTGATTCTTCTTAAATTTCTAAAGAATTTTTTTTGTTCTTGGATTATCCTGAGCAAGGAATACTAATTTCCTCTGCTTGAGCATTCCATCAGAAATAATCTTTTTTTGTTTTGTTTTCTTGAGTTTATTTGTGCTAAAAACTAGAGTCTTCTTGAATATTTCTGGTGTTCATCATTGTAAAACTTGACAAGGGAGACGGATTGAGATATCATTTCTCCACCCTATAAATTCTGAGAAAAATTCTTGGACTCATTTTTTGTCCTCTCATTTTATTTTATTTTCTTACAGTGTCAATTAATGCATGAACAATGGCTTGATGAATGCATGCCTATTTTTCCAAGTTTAAAGTTTATTATTTTAATATGGTTTCTATGATGATATTCTTCCTTTTATACACCTAAATGCTACTGTTGTCAATATTATCATTATTACCTTTTTTGTTTTTATTATTGCTGCTGCTACTACTACTACTATTATTATTATTATTATGCATTTGTCTTTGGTATTACTGTTGTCATTATTTTGTTAGGGTTTTTATTAACGATTTTCGTGTTTGGGTAAAATGTGGTGTTGCTTGTTTGAGCATCACCGTGATCAAACGGAGGGGTCACGATGCGTAGGGAACCCTTTTTCGGTGAGATCTTACCTGTCTTTTATTTATGTGACTGTGTTTTATTTGCAAATCAAATAGTTTTATTTTATACACGTGTATGATAAAAAATCACGAAAATATTTTTATAACTAAATTGAGATTTTTACTAATAAAGTGGGACCAATGTCCTCGATTTTATCCAAGGAATGCAAAATGTCACGAATTAAAACGAAGAGTAAAGTTTTCTTAAAAATTGGATCACTCATTCCGATTTTCAAGCCAATAGCCAAAATAACTCTTCGATCCCTCTTTAAGTGAGCGTGAAGGAACCAATGTTCCCAAATTGAATAAATATCCTAATTTATGTATATGTCCTCGTTTGATTAATTTTGCTTATTTTTTTAACTTTTCGTTTACATATATCTTGTGGTCCCTTGTAATTAATTATTTTTGAGGCAATTTTATTTAGCTTTCTTTCATTTAGGGATTATATTCTATCCTAATTTCCATTTTAAATTTATTTTAGCTTTCCTTTTTATTTGGAAATTGTATTCTGTCCCAATTTCGATCTTGTAATTGTGTTCTTGGCGTGTTTACCACTTTATTTACCGCTTTATTTACAGCTTTCATTTTACCACTTTTCTCGATGCTTGAATGTGCCCTTAATAAATTGTATTAATCGTGTGAGAAGAGAGATGGAATTTTCTAATATAAAAACTCATTTATAACTTAACTTAAGGCATAAATAAGAGAGGAGTTCCGAACACCTTCTCTCGTTTAAACCATAGAGGTTAGATGACCTTTCCCAATTTCTTGTAAATTGGGTGGCGACTCCAAAATATCTCAAACGTGCCTAAAGGTTTTATGAGGCTAGATGAACTTCCCCAATATTCTATTGGGTGGGGATTCTAAAATGTCTTATGTTATCCAAGATTAAATGGCGCGAACCAATCCCTCGAGCCCTAAAAGTGGGCCTCCTATGAGGGCCTTTCTGGTTCGACGCGCGTCACAGGTGGCGAATAAGATGGTATGCCCTAGCAGTGGCTGCAGAACTGGAAAGATGGCTGAGGTGTCGGTAACAAGGGTGAACTAGAGGTACTTTTCAAAGTTGGGGACCTTTGTCATGGGTGTTGAAGAGACTAGCAAAGGAGGGAAAGCTGTAACCCCTGCCACCAAGGCTAGCCAGAACCCAAGGGCAATAAGGGCATAAAGATAATGAGTATTGTGCATTCCACCAGTACACGGGGTATATGACAAACCACTGTACGAAACTAAGGCTCCAGTTTAGCATATGATCGATATTAAGAGTTGTAGCTGAATTCTTGGCTGAACATCCTATTAAAGGAGACCAGTTCGAATACAATTTCCTAGATGAAGATGTCACGGCCATAGTAGTACAAAGGTGGCAGATGTTTTTTGATCGGCCAGTTAATAGGAAAGGGCAGGAGTATAGATTTTTCTTACGACCACGGATGGTGAGAAGCTGCCATTAGCAAAATAGTTGATGTATAAAGCTACCAATAATTAAGCTAAATATGAGGCTTGCATCTTTGGGTTGGAAGCACTGCTTGCCTTCGGGGCAAAGACTGCAGAAGTCTTCAGAGATTCATCCTTTGTAATCCATCAGATCAGAGGGGGGTGGTCAGTTAAAAAAGAGAGGTTGTTGCCCTATGTGAAGTACTTGAGAATGTTAAGTAGTCAGTTTGAGACTTGTACTTTTCCCTTCATCCCAGGGATGAAATTCAGTTGGCTGATGCTCTCGTGATGTTAATGTCTATGTTGGATAATTCGGCAGGGGTTGTGTGACGCGTGCCGAACCAGCAAGGCCCTCATTGAACCCGCTTTTAGGATTCGAGGGATTGGTTCGCGTCTTTTTGATCTTAGGTTACACGAGACATTTTGGAATCCCCTACCCAATAGAAAATTGGGAGGTTCATCTAATCCCATGAAACCTTTAGGTACCTTTGAGGCATTTTGGAGTTGCCACCCAATTTACAAGAAATTGGGAAAGGTCATCTAACCTCGGGGGTCTTAAACCAGAGAAGGTGTTCGGAACTTCACTTTTAATCATACCTTAAGTTTAGTTTATAAATGAGTTTTTAAGAAAACGAAATTCCATCTCTTATCTCACGTGATCATACAATAAATTTAAAGCGCATCTCAATCACATTGGAAAGCGATAAAGAAAGCGTAAAATAAAGCAATAAATAAATTACAAAAAAAAATCTGGGACAGAACAATCCCCCAAAATAAAGAAAGCATAAATAAAATAAAAGGATAAACTTGCCTCAAAAATTAATTACAAGGGCCCAAAATGAATAAATAAATAACTGTATCACAAAAAGAAGAAGAATAAAATACATAATACATAAATCGGGATATTTATTGAATTTTAGGAACATTGGTTCCTTTGATTAATCTTAAAAAAACTTGGAGAATTATTTTGGGCGTTGATTGAAAAAACCGAGATGAGTGATCTCATTTTATAAAAATTAATTCTCCATTTGAAAGTGAGATTTTATTGGTTAAAAATAGGACATTGGCCCGTTTTATTAGAAAAATCCCAATTTTATTTATTGTAGAAAAACATGAATTTTCATAATAAAAACGGATCCAAAATACATTTTACATACAACATACAAAATAATAAAATAGGGAAAATACAACAAAAAATGCAAACCAAACTTTGAAGACTTTTAATCCTCGATCCTCCAACTCGCCCATGGGTAACACTCAAACAAAAAGACAAGGTGCTGTAATAAAAAAAAAAAAGAAAATGAAATTTATGGTTAGTAATTAAATCAAATCAAATAAATAAAATAAAATAAAATATATAAATAAACCAAATTAAATGAAATGCATAAAATAAGATGATAAACCAAATCAAATTAAACAAACTAAAAAAATATATTCAATTAAACCAATCAAATGAATAAAATAAATGAATAAAAGGATAAAACATATAAGAATGAATAAATAAAGGTGTGTGTGTGTGAACAACAAAGAGGGTCCCACGTGAATAATGCATGCATGGAAATTAAGAAGAAAATAAATAAAGGTGACCACTGTTCACGTGGCCACCATGCAAAGATATGGGGAAAAATAACAAACAATTGATTAAGTTGGTGAAATAAGATGATTAGATTAAAGATGCAAGATTAACATGACTAAATTAATTATTTGCATGTTAAACACAATAAACATAAATATTTACATGGCAAAAGATCAATCAAAACAAATTAATTAATTGCATGTCAAAATTAATGAGAAACCAAAGCAAAATAAATTAATTACATGTTAAGAATAATAAGAAATCATGGCAGGATAAATTAATTATATGTTAAGAATAATAAGAAATCAAAACAAAAGAAATTAATTGATTACATGTTAGAAATAAAATCAATAAAATAATATTTACATGAACGAAATAATAAAAAATAAGAGAATAAGATAAAAAAAATTAATTAGTTCGGAACCCAGAAAATTTACCCTCAGATTCGGATTCGATGAAATAATGATGATTTTCTTGGAAAATTCCTCAAACAAATAATTTAGCAATGAAATTAATCCCTTTTGTTTATGTAGAAAACAAATAAATTCATTTGAATGCTTAAAAGATTAAAAATTGATTTTAAAGTGAAAATTAATTCCTTTTGTTTATGGAGAAAACAAAGAAATTAATTAGAATGATTAAGAATTGAAACTTGAATTTTCAATCTTAATTAATCCTTGTTAATGGAAAAAATAAAAATTTGAAATTTTGTTTGAAGAAAAATCAAAGAAGAAGAAAGAAAAAGCTCTCAAAAATCTGATATAAAAAATAATGGAGGCTCCCCCTTTGGTTTTTTCATCTCAAAGTATTTATATGATGGAAAAATAAAACCCTAATTTTATTAGGAAAAGAAATTTGATTTTAATTCAATTTTCTGCCTTTTTTAATGATAAAATCAGCTTTTATTTATTAATTATCTAAAAAAATGATTTAAAATTTAATTTGGACTCAAAAACCTTAATTTGGGTGAAAAAACATGTTTTGGGGCGAAAATCGGCAAAAACTGGGCATGCTGGCGCGCAGGGGGGCGAGAACGGGTGCGGAGCGTGCGCGCTGCGCTCAGCGGACGCGCGTGCGGCACTCCGCGCGGACGCTCTCGCAGCGCTCAGCGGGAGCGCGTGCCGCGCTCCTTGCGAGCTTGCGCGCGCGCGCAGCTTTGGGGGCGCTCTCCTCCAACACGTCGCGGCTGCCGCAATGGCCCAAAATTTTTTTAAAAAAAAATTCTAAATTAATACTTTAAAACTCATTTTTTATTTTTAATTTTTAAAATATATATATTTTTTATTTTTTGTTCTTTAAAAAAACAAAATTTCACCAGAAAATCATCACTTCCAATATTTTTGCCTGCGAACGGACATCTAATTATTATTGGATAACACTGGTCTGGGCTACCTCAGGATCTGGTGTTTACAGGTTGCTATGAGACCCATTCTGATCTCTAGTTCGGAAAGGACTTATTTTGAAATTGAGCAGGTGATGGAGGTTGAGCCACCGAGAAAAACCAAAGAATGATTCAAAAGTTATCCACCCAATTCATCAGTGTAGATGGCACTTTGTATAAGAGGCAAGCTGATGTTACCCAATTGAGATGTTTGGCAGAAAAAGAAGCTAAAAGGGTTATAGGGAGGTTCATGCCGGAGTCTGCGGAGCTCACATGAATGGCTTAGCTTTAGCAAAGAAGATCATGTGCCAAGGATTCTATTGGCTCACGATGGATACGGATTGTTCAAAGTATGTGAAGCAGTTATGCCAAGAAAATATGTTAATTTGAGATATGTGCCGATTTCGGAGCTACATAACTTGATGTCTCCATGGCCATTGGTAGCTTGGGGAATAGATATCATAGGCGAGATACGTCCTACAGCTTCTAATAGGCATAGGTTCATTATAGTAGCCATTGATTACTTCACTAAATGGGTCAAAGCCGAATCTTTTAAGAAGGTCAATGCCAGGGACATGGCCAGGTTCATCGAGCAGAATTTAATATGTAGCTATGGCCTCCCACACCACATTGTGTCTAATAATGGGGTACAATTCTTGGTTGAAACTAAACAGATGCTTCAAAAATATGGAATTCAGCATCATAAGTCTTCTCCTTACTGACCTCAGGCTAATGGCGTGAAGCACGTAGCAAATAAGAACGTCAAAAGAATATTAGCCAAGATGGTTTAGAGCTATAAAGACTGGGCAGAAAAGTTACCTTTTGCACTTTGGGGTTATAGAACCATAGTTAGAACCTCTACGGGAGCGACGCTATTTTCTCTAGTATATGGAACCGAGGCAATTTTGGCAGTTAAAATAGAGCTGAAATCTTTAAGGGTGGTCATGGAAGCCAAGATTCCAGAGGCAGAATGGGCACAGCAGCGGTTATTGAAGTTGAATCTATTGGATGAAGATAGGTTGCGAGCTTATTATCACAATTAGGTTTATCAGAAGAGGCTAGCTCGATCGTTTGGCAAGAAGGTACAAAATCACCCATTGAAAGAAGGGGATCTGGTCATCAAGATGATGAGGCCAGGAGTGCTAAACATCCAGGGAAAATTTAGACCAATCTGGCAAGGTCCGTTTATGCTGAAAAAGTTGCTAACAAAGGGACCAGCGATTTTAGCAAATAGCAATGGGAATGAATTTAAAGACCTGGTCAATTTCAATAGACTAAAAAGATTCCATGGCTAAAGACTAAAAATAAAAAAGAAGAGAATGAATGCCATGCGGGTCGAAAATCAAAAAAAGGCAACCTTGCTAAAATTGGACGCCCTATCAGGGTGAAAAGCGAAAAAAGGCACCCTGGGCAAAAATAAAAGGCTGAGAGAAAGTGTTCAATAGAGAAAACCCGAGAGGGCTGATTAATAACAGGAGTTTGATACTTGCAAAATCTATTCTGAGATTAGGTGTAGTCTTGTGCTTTTGAGTTCTTGTTAGTTGAGGATCATGTATGATGAAATCATATGGAAATGTATACAATTTTGCAATGAATAAAAGTATTCAATCTGCGTTCTCATCAATTTTTAGTTCTGTCTTAAAAAGAAATATTTCATTTATTTATCTAATTACTATTCTCTAATCGTTTTCTTCGGAAGGTGTCTAAGCAAATATGTGTTGATTACCCTTAAGGGAGGTTCTGATAACAGCCTTCATTTCTCTTGTAGCCACACTTAAAAAAAAACTAGGCCGTTAGCGATGAAAACCTTAACTGGCTCTTTAAGCAAAAGTTAGGCCCAAGGGTATGGTGAAAACCTGAAAACAGGCAGTCTGCCCTAAAAAAAAGGAAGGAAAAGAAGAAGAAGAAGAAGAAGAAGCTGCTGGAATGGGTTGGGGCCGCTCCAGGCAAAATTTAGGCACAGAGTTATGCGAAAATCTGAAAAGGACATATTTTCCCAAACAAGAAAAGGTAGTGTGAGAACCCACAAGGGGCGCACTACCTTTAAAATAATGACAAATGTTACCAGGAATTTTTTCCACTTTAATCACCCCAAATGAAGATTAGAACTGCTAGCATCAGCTAGAGGAGCTGAAATTTATTTAGGGGACTTGGACTTGGGGAGAGAATTGAAGAGAAAGTGAAGAAATCAAATAAGACTAAAGAACTTCAATTTAGCCAAAGGAGGAAAACGGGAGAGGAGGAGAAGGCTGGAGTAAATTCTAGAAAACCAGATTTTTCTGCCTTTTATAGTGAGCCTAATGGGTGGGGCTTGGTCCAACCAAGGTCCAAGTCCAAATCCATTATTTAACCCATTTTATGACCTTAATATTTTTATTTTATTTCCCATATTCAATTCCTCCCAAATCAATTCCATAATTCTTAAAATAATAAATTAAGCCTCCAAAAACATTTACGGGATTGGTTCACTCTAACCGGTCCAATTCGATAATTTTCAGTGTTACCGACAAATAAATTTTTTACTGTTAAAAATTTCTAAATGTTATTTAGGACAAATTAGAAAATTCCTATAATTTTTGAAGGTTATTTATTATTTTTAAATTTTTAGTCAAATTTTGGTCAAACTAAAGTCAAACGGGTCCGATTCACTAATTTTTCATTGCCACCATAAAATTTCCTTTTTACGACCAAATTGTTATACACATCATTCTGAGTCTATCCATACCTTTAGATAAATTTTTAGAGGTTATTTGCTATTTTTAGAAGCTCAGTCAAATCTAAAGTCAATCCTGTCACTATTTGAACCGAGCTAAGACTTTTCTTATTTTTGACTTTTGGAGACCTATTTAATCTCATTTTCGCTTCAAATTTCATCCTTTAACTAGTTTTGACTAGTACTTTTCAATGGTTCAATAGAATATTTTTTACTTCCGAGTTTCCGAGATGTCACCCATTAAAGGCTTTCTTGACCCTCGCACGTTTAACGTTTTTACACTGCTATACTTTAGGGTATTAATATTGTTGTCTTCACGCCAAACTCACATTAATTACTCTATAGAATTCTTTGATCACCACTAACCCAGAATTTAGTCCATTACATGCCAACTATGGCAATTTTGGGCCATTACACGGTGCAATCCAAGGGGATGACATTTGCATTTTGTAAGTCTGAGATGATTTGGTGTAATCCGAGAGGATGACATTTGTATTTTGTAAGTCTGAGATGATTCAATGCAAACCAAGAGGATAACAATCACTATATGGTCGGGATGACGGCTAAGTGAAATTCAAGAATATTCGCATTTCGTAGTCTTGTCAGTGACTCGGTGCAATCCGAAAGGATAATATTCACGATATAAATCATAACACTGTTCTCCAGGAAGCAATCAACTCTTCAAGAGGTATTTATCTAGCATCAGCCCAACGGGAATGTAATACACCAATAAGGCGATGTCAATTAGACACCAAGAGCGTAGATTAACACATCAACAAATTGGCATTAGTTAAGCCCGCGACGGTTTTATCGACACAGCTGGAAGGAGGCAGCCTCAGGTACGCATCTCTTTCTTTCTTAGAAATTTTGCTCACCTAAGCACCCATGCACTAGCCTCCCTAAAATTGGGGCCAACTGTAGACACCGAGTGCCGACACAGCCCAGATTAGGGTTAGCCAATGATGAAATTAGATGCCCCTTTATAGGAAAAAAAAGTAGAAGTGATAGTTTTCTTGTTAAAATTATTTTTTAGAAAAACAAATCAAAAATATATATTTTTTTAAAAAAATCTAAAAATAAAAAGAAGGTTGAGAGTGATAGTTTTTGCCAAAAAAAAAGTTTTGCAGTAAAAAAATAAAAATCGAATGTTTTCGGGCTCCGGCACGAGAGGGCAGGTCTCCCTCGCATGCTAGGTGTGCGCCAGAGCACGTTGGGCAGGTGCGCAGGTGTTGCTCGCCCTCACGCTCGTCGCTGCTCGTGCGGGTGTCGTTCGCCCGCACGCCCGTTGCTGCACAAGCGAGCGACGCCCAACGCCTGCACACAGCGCACGTGCAGGCTGGGCGCCGCGTGCGCCTTTCCACCTGCCCGACGCCCCTTGGGCATTTTTAGGCCAAAAACTGTTTTTTTCTCATTTTTTTTGGGAATTTATTTTTAAAACATTTTTTCTTTCTCTAGGCTTTTAAAATTCTTCAGTTTTTTTTATTTGTTTTAATAGAAATTAAATTAATTTAATTGCTTCATAAAATCTAATTTTTTGGGATATAAAAGAGTTTTTGGATAGAGAATTTGAGGGAAAATTTTCTTAGGCAAAACAATTTAGTCTTTTCTCCTTCTTCAAGAGCATTTTTCTAAGGTTCTAAGTGAATGTTTTTAAAGATAATTCTTGAGACAAAGAGAATAATTTTTTGTTTCTGGGAATTTTCTTCCTTTTTTTAAATAATATTTCTTGAGACAAAAAAAAATAATTCATTGTTCTTGAGATACAAATTTTCTTCTATTTTTTATTTTTCTAATCTTATTTTTGCAAATTGAGACAAGGAAATCAATCATTTGCCTTCATTCATCAAATCCAATTTTGATGGTAAGTATTCTGGGTTCAATTTTGTATTTTATTTTTTGTTTATAGTCAATTAGTCATCATGTAGATTTTTTAGATCCGTTGTTTATTTTTTTGTGTGTTTTATGTGATTTTAGTTATAGATTTAATATTTTTAACATATTTTATTTTTTATTCTTATTATTTACTTGATTGTTAATCTTATTATTATTATTATTATTATTATTATTATTATTATTTATGTTTTTTTTATGTATGTTGAATTATTAATATGTTAATTTATTTATTTCGTTATATCATTTAATTTGTTTGTCACTCATAATGCACTTTATTTTATTTATTTTAATTCATTTTTATTATTTTATGTGCTAGATACTAACATCAATTTTATTTGTCTTTTTTTATTTCAATACTTATTTTTTATGTTTGAGCACTTTCAATGTCAAATGGGAGTCCATGGAGATTTGAAGACACTATTTTGGTTGGGTTTATCATTTTTATCATTTTATTATTTTTCATTGTTTTGCTTTTATTATGTAATATATAATAAATTTAGTTTATTTTATGCACGTTAATTAAAAATCACACAAAAAAAATTATATTAATAAATTGGTATTTTTTCTAATAAAATATGACCAATGACTTAATTTCAATCAATACAAATACACTTTTAAAAAGAAGAGTTAATTTTATCAAAATAGGATCACTCATCTCGATTTTCTCGATAAATATCAAAAATAACTTTTTGATTTTCTAAGTAAACATAAAGTAACCAATGTTCTTATTTTAAATAAATGTCCAGATTTATGAATGTTATTTAGTTAGTTAATTTTGTCTATTTAATTTTTTTATTTTGGGGGATTGTATTTTTGTCCCACATTTTAATACCTTTTTTATTTTTGGGGGATTGTATTTTGTCCTAATTTTATCTTTTTATTTTTTGTAGTTTGCTTTATTATTTTATCCCTTTCTTTACCATTTCCTTTTGGTGTTTGATTTATGCTTTAATTTAAATGCATGATCACATGAGAAGAGAGATGAAATTTTAAAATAAAAAAACTTATTTATAATTAACCAAGGTATTAATAAGAGTAAAGTTCCGAATCTTTCTCTGGTTTTGACCCCGAGGTTAGATCATTTTTTCCAATTTTTTATAAAATGGGTGGCGACTCCAAAATACCTCAAAACTGCCTAAAGGATTCATGAGATTAGATGAACTTTCCCAATGTTCTATTGGGTAGGGATTCAAAAATATCTCATTTTGCCCAAGATCAAAAGACGTGAACTCTCTTGGGCCCTAAAAGCGGTAACCCCAGGAAACGATCGGGTTCGGTGCATGTCACACAAGCTAAATTTTTAATCCAATTATTCTTAGATTAGAACATTCATATATTCCCATGAAGTAAAGTCTTAACATACACATATATAGCTTATCATACACATTCCCACTTCACTGAATAAGATTACATGAATCATCACATTTATAACCTCATATGCATGATTATTCATAAGCCAATAACATAATTCACACAAAATAGCACATTTAAAAAATGTCCCAAACTTGAGTCTCTGTCGCGCTCGCAACAGACCTTGACAATCTCTTCTATTGCGCTCGCGGTACAAGTCGCCCCTGTGACAGAACCAACCATCGACTTCTATCGTGCTCGTAATAATGCCCGCACTCGCGACAGAACACAAACTGACATCTTTGCCCATTGGAACACTCTGTCATGCTTGCGATCGCTATCGTGCTCGCGATAGAGCCTGAACTTCATGTTCAGAGATCTACTCCACATACCTCTTTTTCATGCACTTTGTAATATCCACACAAATGACTTCCAAAACCCATCCTAATATCACTTTCTGCTATCATGGCCTTTTAACCATATGCTCCCTTCCATGTTAACTCTATAATGACACAAACTTCATAATAATTGGACTTAAGATCGAGGAGTTATGGCTAATCGGACACCTCTTGTTCCCAAAAAGCCCTCCCACAGGATTTAACTATATATTTTAGACATTTTTGAAGACTTTATAGTCCTCAAATCAGCATGACCATTTCTACAACAAACATAGGCACATATCTTAGGAACCTAATCCCGTTAACCTCATTCATTTTAGAGTCATACAACTGAAGTTATAACATGGACAATTCCAGTTAGTCAAATTGCCCAACAAAACTGGTTTTACCATATCAAGCTATTCAAGCTTGACATCACTAAATTGGACTATCCAAAACTCTAAACTCATACTATATTACCCTGACATGCACATAAACTCATTAACACTTCAATTCCACATTAAGCATTCATACACATATAATTTACTTGGCAATTTCTCAAGTCCCCTAAAAATAGGGTTGCATGCTAGGTCAAAATTACCTAATAAACTCATTGCTTCAATTCAATTCATCACATCACATTAATTACACATTTTTAAACTCAATCAAACATATATTACAAACATGCAATTCAAAGTTTAACCACTATCAAATTAACACACAAAATTAGAGTTTCCCAAACCTTGATCTCCTATGCTCCTATGAGCTCACTTGGCACTAGGTTCTCCCACTTTCTCCTTTCCTTTGTCTTTTCTCGATTCTACCACTTCATCAACATCCCATTTCCAGAATTGGATCAAATATTACTTCCAGCTCAAATCAAAAAGAGAAGGGAGAAGAAGAAGAACAATCTAAATACTATACTTACCTTGATCCAAGAACACAATTTAATTAACTATCAACATACTAACCAATTAGCCAACTAGATTTTGAAGAAATGAATCTAAAGATGAAGCGAAAGAACAAGATGAGCTGAAGAGAGAGCGTAGCCGATGTACATACAAGCAACGAATGCATTCTCTCTCCTCTAATGCTTTATATTGCATGGCATAAGCTGAGGTGGCATGTGCAGATGATGACACCTGGATTTCCACTACCAACCTTCTAATCTTGATTAACTTAATTAATTTCCCACTAACTCTTAATTAATCCTTCTTTAGTTTAATCATTCATAGTTACTTTATAGCCACTTAACTTATTTTATTTTATGCAATTAGGTCTTTAATTCCAATTACACTTAGGTCCAAAATTGACAAACTCAAATCAACTTTACCCAATTATCCTATTTAAGCCAAATTACTACTAGGGTATATTTCGGGTCATTACATTTTAACTTTTGTAATATTCCTGCGTGTCTTCCATTCTAAAATGGCTTTAATATTTTTTTGATCAACTTTAATACCATTTGCTGATACCATATGGCCAAGAAAAGAAACTTCTTCAAGCTAAAATTTACACTTACTGAACTTGGCATAAAGTAGCCTGTCCTTCAAAGTCTATAAAACTATTTGGAGGTGCTTGTCCTGTTCTTCAGGAATCTTAGAATAAACCAGGATATTATCAATGAAAACTACCATAAATTAATCCAGATATGGATGGAAGATTCGATTGATCATATCCATAAAAGTTGTTGGTGCATTAGTGAGTCCAAATGGCATAACTAGGAACTCATAATGTCCATATCTATTACGAAAAGCAGTCTTCGGCACATCTGCTTCCATTACCTAAGCTAGCGGTATCCTGATCTCTAGTCAATTTTGGAGAACACTCTTGCTTCCTTCAATTGGTCGAATAAGTCATCAATTTTAGGCAGTGAATACTTGTTCTATATAATTACTTTGTTCACCTGATTCTAATAAACACAAAGCCGAAGGGATCCATCTTTCTTTTTAACGAACAACATAGGTTCTCCCCATGGCAATACACTAGGGCAAATGAAACCATTGTCAAGCAATTCTTGCAACTGAATTTTAAGCTCTTTAAGCTTTATTGGTGCCATTCTATAGGGAGCAACTAAGATAGGTGTTGTACTAGGAATGACATCAATAGTGAATTCAACCTCACTATCCGGGGGCAACGCTAGCAACTCATTAGGAAAAACATCTAGGAAGTCACACAACGTAGGGACACCACTTATACTGGGCTTTTCCTACCTAACTTCAAGTACACAATTTAGGTGGGCCTCGCATTCCTAATTAACCTATTTGTTGTAGTGGCTAATATAACATTGGTTAAGAAATCTGATCTTTCACCCACTACAGTAACTTCTTGCCCCTCTGGGGTTTTCAAAGTAACCCATTTTAATTGACAATCAATCATAACCCAATGCTCATGTAGCCATGATAACATCAAATTCATGGAAGGGAAGTGTGAAGCGCGCCGGACCCGCGACCTCCCCTTTGACCTCCCGCTCGAGGGCGATCGGGCATTTGAGGTCCGTTGATAACTTGCAACGAATTACAAGTGCGTCTATTTTGAGCAACAAGGAGGTTTCATGGAGTCGCCACCCAATAACACATTGGGAAAGTTTCTCTCGCCTCGGAGAGCCTAAGACTGCACTTATTATCCATTTTGGGCCAACCGAAGGGGTCTTGGAGGGTAAACCTCTCTCCTAAAGGAGCCTAGGATTAATGTCTAAGTCTCGTGACACAAGAGGTGTCTTGGAGGGTAAACCTCTAGCCTCTTTGAGCCCAAAGACCAGAGATGGGTTCGGAACTTCTCATCTATTTCTATCTTGATTAATTTTACAATTTGGTTTTGAGTTTATTAGTTCGCTCTCTCTCCACACGATGCAATTTTAATTAAAAGACACAAATATTCACATTGAAAGCAGTAAAATATTAAAAGTAAATTACAATAATACTAGGAGCGGAAATACAACTCCCATTTAAAAAAGTGCAAACATACATAAAACCGGGGAATTTATTAACTATGTGGACTTTGGTCCCCGCACGTGTATTTAAAGAAAACATTTTGAACGTGGTGATTTTATTTGGGATGAAAACTAGGACATTGGTCCCATTTATTATGAAAAATCCAAGTTTAATTTAGTAGAAATATTATTGTGATTTTTATTTGGGCGTGCATAAAAAAACCATTTTACTTAATGAATATATACAAGGAAATTTAAAATATAAACAAAATGAGAATTAAAATGTATAAAGAAGATACCGAACCCCGCATCTCCTCCTTCATGTGCATGGATGCTCAAACAAGAATAAAATAACAATTTGCAACCAAAAATAAAAACAAATAAATTGATGTTAGAAATTAACCCAAAGAAATAATATGACATAAAAGATAATATGTATAATGAAAATATAACATGCATAAGATTCCACAACATGCATAAAATAATTATGATGCAACTTAACATGCATAATAATAAAAAATTAACCATGCTCAACATATCAAATAAATAATTGTAATAACAACTATGAGTAAAAATTAAAATATTGATATGTGTAAAAAACAATTTGACATGAAAATATAATAGGATTTAAAAGAGTTTACTTGTTATATGAACAATTGAAGATAAAATAATAAGTAGAAAATTCTGAGGACTAAAAGGATTTACATTTTTAAAAGTTAATCGGAATCAAAAGAAATTAAAATCAACAAGAAAATTAAGGAATTAAGCCATGAGTAATTACACTCAAATTTAATCTTGAAGAATTGAAGGTAGAAGTGTTGAATTCCTTGTCTTTTCCTTGTGAAAAATGCTTGAAAAATAACTTGGAAACTTGAAAAAATCACCCTTGGAAGCAAGTGTGTAAGATTGATTTTTTCTCTCAACTCAAAAGCTCAAAAATTTAGTTTTTTCTCTCTAAAATCTTTCTCATTCGTTCCCCCCTTGTTCTAAAATTTTTTTACACTTTTAACACTCAAGAACTACCCAAAAACCACCCAAAACCGTCCAAAAACCGTTCAAAATCGAGTGGTCGTCGAAAATGGGCGAAATCTCGGCGAAATGGGGCAAGAGTGGGCGACTGTGCGCGAGAAACGCGCGCACAAAGCGAGCAACGCCCTGGGCATCGCTCGTCGAGCGCTCGCTTGCTCGCGCGCTTTGCGCCGCCCAGCGCCCGGGCAGGCGCTCCTCGCGCCCAGCGAGCTGCCGCGCCCCGACCTTTGCGAAAAAATACCCCTTTTTTTTTATGAAACACCATCGACCTAAAACACACTTTTTATTCTGCAAAACAATTTTAAAAATATTTTTAAAATACACTTTTTACTCATTTTCGAGAAAAACAAACAACAAGGAAAATCACTTCCGAGCTCCAATATTTTTGCCTATAAGCCGGCATAGCTAAATTTCATCATCGAGTAATCCTGATCAAAGCTACTCGGGACCCGGTGTCTACAGTTGGCCCCAGTTTTGGGGAGGCTAGTGCATGGGTGCCTAGGTGAGCCAAAATTCAGGAAAAGGAAAGAAGGGCGTACCTGAAGCGGCGACATTCCTGTTGGATGGAGTTATGAGAATAGTTGTTGCCGTGTAATAGGCAGGCTGTCTTTTGGTTGTGATTGGTGGTGTCATGGTCGCGCTAACCTCTTGTGGGTGGCGCCGCTATCGTGCTAACCATTGTGAGTTGGTAATGCCATGGTCGTGCTAACCTCTTGTGGGTAGTGCCGCCATTGTGCTAACTGCTGTGAATTGGTAGTGCCGTGGTCGTGCTAACCTCTTGTGGGTAGTGCCGCCATCATGCTAACTGCTGTGAATTGGTAGTGCCGTGGTCGTGCTAACCTCTTGTGGGTAGTGCCGCCATCGTGCTAACCTCTGTGAATTTGTAGTGGCGTGGTCGTGCTAACCTCTTGTGGGTAGTGCCGCCATCGTGCTAACCTCTGTGAATTTGTAGTGGTGCCCCTTTGGACGTTTGGACTGGTGTCGTCACTCGGCTCTTGTTGGTGTTCCCAACCGATTTTTCCTGCTGGATTGTATGCGTAGAAATATACAAGAAATCATGTGTGTATGATATGGAATGCAAATGCTTGCAAAAATGTATAGATCGTGCCCTAGGTGGTCCAAGGTTTGCTGAGGTTGTAGCTTGCCTGCTTTACCATGCCCCCGAAATTTCGAGGATCGTCGACAAGTTTTCTGAGAAAGACCTCCGGTGTACAACCTTTGCCCCCCTGGTCAATGATGCCTTACCCGGGATTCTGATTCATGTTCTGTGTTGTGTGTTATCTGATTGAAAGAGGTTCATCTGAAATAACGCCGCCTTATCGCTCCAGGCATTGAACGTCATTGTTTTAAAGGTAGTGAGTCCCTTGTGGATTTTCACACTAGCTTTTCTTTGCGGGAAATGCGTCCCTTAAGGGATTTTCACACAACCCTTTGCCTAATTTTTGCCTGGAATGGACCCAACCCAATCCAGCGGCTTTTTTTTTTTAACCACCAGTGAAGGTTATTATCACAACTTCTGCTAAAAGCAAATAGCACATATGCGATGAAGTGACTGCGCAATAATCATTAGATGAACAATTGGTATATCTCTTTTTAAGACAGAACTAAAAAATCAATGAAAATATATTCTTTTATTCATTATAAAATTGTGTACATTTCTATATGATTTCATCATACATGATTTTCATTTGACAAGAATTCAAAAGCTTATGACTACACCTAATCTCGGAGTGGATTTTATCAGCATCAAACTCCTGTTATCAATCGGCCCTCTCGTGTTTTCTCGATTGAATATTTTCTCTTGACCCTTAATTTTTGCCCAGAATGCCTTTTTTCGATTTTCACCCTGTCAGGGCGCCCAATTTTAGCAAGGCTGCCTTTTTCCAGTTTTTGACCCGCGGGGCATTTATTCTCTTCTTTTTATTTTTTGGTCTTTAGCCATGGAACCTTTTAAGTCTATCGACATTGACTAGGTCCTTGAACTCATTCCCATCACTGTCTGCAAAAATCACTACTCCTTTTGTTAGCAGCTTCTTCAAAACGAACGGACCTTCCCAGGTGGGCCTAAATTTTCCGCGTATGTCCGGTACTCCCGCCCTCATCATCTTAAAGACCGAATCCCCCTCCTTCAACGGGTGCTTTCGTACTTTCTTGCCAAACGACTGAGCCAACCTTTTTTGATAAACTTGATTTTGGTAATAGGCCTGCAACCTATCTTTATCTAGCAAATTTTGCTGTGGCAAACGTTGTTGTGCCCATTCTGCCTCTGGAATCTCGACTTCCATGACTACCCTCAAAGACTTTAACTCAATTTCAACTGGTAGGACTGCTTCAGTTCCATATACCAGAGAGAATGGTGGCCCCCGTAGAGGTTCTGATTGTAGTTCTATATCCCGCGAATGGTAACTTTTCAGCCCAGTCTTTATAGCTCTGAACCATCTTGGCCAATATCCTCTTCACATTCTTGTTTGCTGCTTTAACTGCACCGTTTGCTTGAGGACAGTAGGGAGAAGACTTATGATGTTGGATTCCATATTTCTGGAGCATTTGCTTAGTTTCTGCTAGGAATTGCACCCCATTATCAGACACAATGTGATGTGGGAGACCATATCTGCATATCAGACTCCGCTCGATGAATTTAGCCATATCCCTTGCATCAACCTTCTTGAAAGATTCAGCTTCAACCCACTTAGTGAAGTAGTCAATGGCAACTATAATGAATTTGTGCCCATTAGAAGTTGTAGGACGGATTTCGCCTATGATGTCTATTCCCCAAGCTGCAAATGGCCATGGAGATGTCAAATTATATAACTCTGAAACTGGCACATGCCTTAAGTTCGCATACTATTGGCATAACTGGCATTGCTTCACAAATTTTGAACAATCCGTATCCATTGTGAGCCAATAAAACCCTTGCCGCATGATCTTCTTTGCTAAGGCTAAGCCATTCATGTGAGCTCCACAGATCCCGGCATGAACCTCTTCCATAACTCTCTTAGCTTCTTTCTCTGCGAGACATCTTAACTGGATACCATCAGTTTGCCTTTTGTACAAAGTGCCATTAACACTGATTAATTGAGTGGATAACTTCCTGATCATTCTTTGATCCTTCTCAGTGGCTTCCTCTAGAAAGACTGACCTTTCTAAGTAATTTTGAATGTCATAGTACCATGGATTTCCATCGGTGGTCTCGACATCCATCACCTGCTCAGTGTCAAAGCAAGGCGTTCCTGAGCTAGAGATTAGCACGGGTTTCATCGCAACTCCTATTGGATTATCCCACATAGACACTAAAGTTGTTAGAGCCTTAGCTAACTGATTTTCATCTCTGGGGATGAAGTGAAAAGTGCAAGTCTCAAACTGGCTGCTCAACATTCTCAAGTGTTTCACATAAGGCAACAGCCTTTCTTCCTTGACTGACCACTCCCTTCTGATTTGATGAATTACCAAGGAAGAATCTCCGAATACTTCTGCGGTCTTTGCCCCCAGAGCGAGTAATGCTTCCAATCCAAAGATGCAAACTTCATATTCTGCTTCATTATTGGTAGCCTTATACCTCAGCTTCTTAGCCAATGGTAGCCTTTCACCATCCGGGGTCGTAAGAATAATTCCTGCTCCTACCCCTTTATTATTTACTGCCCCATCAAAGAATAGCTGCCACCCTTCAACTGCTATGGCCGTGACATCTTCATTCAGGAAATTATAGTCAAACTGGTCTCCCTCAATAGGATGCTCGACTAAGAATTCTGCTACAGCTCTTCCTTTAATGGTTTTCTTGGTTATGTATTTAATGTCGAATTCCTGCAACAGCAGTAACCATCTTCCCATCTTCCCTAGTAGAGAGGGTGCTTCTTGGAGGTATCTAAGAGGATTATGTTTGGCTACTGCCTGTACCCTGAAGGAATGAAAGTAATGTCGCAACTTCTTAGAAACCCAGATAACTTCTAAACAAATCTTCTCCACCTCTACATATTTAGCTTCATACGGTAGGAACTTCTTGCTAAGATAGTAAACCGCAAACTCCACACCAAAATTGTCTTCTTGAGACATCATAGCACCTACTGAATTATCTTCCACTGCTAGGTACATGATTAGTGGCTTGGCACGGCGTGGTGGTCTTAATACTGGAGGATTTAACAGATACTCCTTAATGGTGTCAAATGCCAGTTGACAGTCATCGTTCCATATCACCGGCTGATTCTTCCTAAGAAGCTTGAAAATAGGCTCACACACTGAAGCTAGCTTGGCAATAAATCGGCTGATATACTGAAGCTTTCCAAGGAAGCTTCTAACGTCCTTCTCCTTCTGGGGTACTGGCATCTCTCTTATGGCTTTGACTTTATCGGGATCTACTTCAATTCCTCGCTGGCTTACCACATGACCTAATAGCTTACCCGAGGTAACCCCAAAAATGCATTTCTTAGGATTGAGGCGCAGATTATACTTACTAATCCTTTGAAAGAACTTTTCTAAAGCCTCAAAGTGACCTTCTCTAGTAGCTGACTTAATCATCATGTCATCGACATATACTTCCACTTCTTTGTGAATTAGGTCATTGAGAACTTTGGTGGCCATCCTCTGATAAGTTGCTCCTGCATTTTTCAACCCAAAAGGCATAACCCAATAGGCATATATCCCCCACTCGGTGATGAAAGCTGTGTTGATCCAATCCACTATCTTGTTAAGGATTTGATTGTAACCTGCATATCCATCCACAAAGCTGTACATCATACAAGCAGCAGCACTATCCACTAGCACATCAATATGAGGCAGCGGGAAATTATCCTTAGGGCAAGCCTTGTTCAGGTCTTGATAGTCAACGCATACTCGAACCTTACAATCTTCCTTGGTTACAGGAACCACGTTAGCGAGCCAGGTCGGGTATTGAACCTCTATTAAGAATTTGGCCTCAATCTGTTTATGGATCTCCTCCTTTACTTTCTGCGCCCATTCTGGCCTAAGTCTCCGAAGCTTTTGCTTGACTGGTTTAAACTCTAGGTAAGTTGGGATGGCATGTTCTGCAACATGTCGATCTATTCCCGACATATCCTCATAGGTCCAGGCAAAGACTTTTTCGTTATTTTTTAATATTCTCTTAAATTTTATTCTCTCTTCAGGAGTTATGTCTGATGCTATCAAAATTTCCTTTGGGTTCTCCAAAGTTTCGAGATTAAATGTAGTTGTGCTAGTTGAATTAATATAAAAAATGAATGCATCATGCTTATGATCATGCAAAATGAAATCATCAGAAACATCACACAAGTAAGCAAAGTTGTTCATCTCATTAACATAATCAGAAACATTAACATTGTTCTCAAAGAGTTCTGGCATAAAAAGAGAATCTAAATGACTATCAACTTCAATCGACGCCAATGCTGCAGCCGATTGTGCTTTGGCTTCTTGACTTGGTGAAATCTTGAGATCTTCAATCTTCAGCTCTCGTTCTACCATCTTCTCCTTCACTTTGAGTCTGGTGGCTAACAGCTTATCAGTTATAATCTCTACGGGCTCATACCTGTCCCAGACGCTGCATTGGGTCATAATCTCCTCATCCCAAAAGTTCTCTATAGCTTTAACAACTCCGATCTCCCAATCAAAGACATCGTTGAAAATTTCAAAACCCGGAGTGATCTTCCCATCTATCCACTGCGGCTCTTCTTCTCCGATGTAAGCACAAACCGATGATGATGGCATAAAGCTCTCCGTAATATGGAGGATATTCTCTGATATTTTCTTCCTACCATACTTTCCTATATAGCCCAACTGTGACGCGCGCCGGATCCCCGCGGCCGCCCGTTCGACCGCCCGCTTTAGGACGATCGGGGCATTTATGGGTCCGTTGGCATCTTTCAATAAATCGCAAGTGCGTCTATGTTGGGCAACAAGGAGGTATCATGGAGTCGCCACCCAATAGAACATTGGGAAAGTTACTCTCGCCTCGGAGAGCCTAAGACTGCGCTTGGTATCCATTTTGGGCCAGCCAGAGGGGTCTTGGAGGGTAACCCTCTCGCCCTAAGGAGCCTAGGATTAGCGCTAAAGTCTCGTGGCACAAAAAGTCGTCTTGGAGGGTAGACCTCTAGCCTCTTTGAGCCCAAAGACCAGAGCTGGGTCCAGGATTTCTCATCTATTTCTACCTCGATTATTTTATGATCAAATTTTATTTATCATTGATTCGCTCTCTCTCCAGACGATGCGATTGATTAAAGGCACATTTATTCACATTCGAAAAGCAGTAAATGAGCAAAATGAATAGTAAAAGCGATAAATTACAATAATACAAGGAGCAAAATACAACTCCCTTTTATAAATGTGCGATACAAACACGAATCGGGGCATTATTTATTTTTGAGGACTTTGGTCCTCGCATGCACCATTATCAAAAGTGGATGTTTTTATTTGTGATGATATTTATTGGATAAAAATAGGCCATTGGACCCTCGCTTTTGATGTAAACCTCATTTTATTGAATATAAAACATTGAGTCATTTTATACATTAACGAGATATGAAAAGAGTACATCCATATACATAAAATCAATAAAAGAAATGATCAAGAGGATTAGGAAACTAAATCGGATAAAATCCTCCAAATATGGTAGGTAGCCGCTCCAACTCGGGATAGTCCAAGAGAATCAATATACACTCATAGAAAGTTAAAAGATGTCAATATACATAAAATCAATATATGGGAATCCAAAGGGACTTGAAAAAGACAGAAAATCATTTAAAATGAAAGAGGCAGAACCCACCGACGGCCTCTTTTAGGTGACCGACGGGCGTCCGTCAAGATAACCGACATGTCCGTCTGTCACTCAAAAGGAAGGCGTCTGTAAGTGAGGTGATCGACGGGCGTCGGTGAAAGAGATGACCCATCGGTCACCACTATCCCCGAAAAATCAGAAGAGAGAAAACTCTTTTCAAAGCCAAAAAAGAAGTTTTATCATAAAAATATATAAAGAGAGCCAAAATAAAGAAGAATGATGGCAAAATTGAAAGAACCAACAAATAAAGAATAAATATGAAATGATATGGAGAAGGAATCCGGAATATTTACCCTCAGATAATCACTTTGGGTGAGATTCTTGTGTTGATTAGAACCCCGCGCGTTCCACGAGAAGCAAAGATAAAGGATCAAAGAACGAAAAATAGACTATTTCTTCTTTAACCCTTCAAAAGACTGATTTTGGAATCAAAATCTAAAGAAAACTAATTTGTTTTAGTTCCTTTTGATTGATTTGATCCTCCTTTTAAAAATATTTCTTTATGAAATGTGTTTGCTGGAAGAGAGAGAAAATATGCTTGAATTTTGGCAGAGTTTCCCCTCTTGAAAATTTTTGGAACCCATTTTCTATTGAAAATCCGGAGCTTTTATAAGCCAGACACGACCGACGGGCATCGGTGTATGGAGGCGGGCATC
Source organism: Excoecaria cochinchinensis (assembly GCA_947683425.1). Classification (NCBI taxonomy): domain Eukaryota; kingdom Viridiplantae; phylum Streptophyta; class Magnoliopsida; order Malpighiales; family Euphorbiaceae; genus Excoecaria; species Excoecaria cochinchinensis. The sequence continues at coordinate 3,111,408 of CANTUQ010000038.1, forward strand.
GGAAGAATCCTTTTGACACAAGGATTCGTCCGACGGCCCTGCCACATCCACCGACGGTCGTCGGAAGGGTTGCGTGCTCCGGTAAACCAGGCGGCATTCTGACAGGGGCGGTGACTTTCCGACGGGCGTCGAAAAATACCACAAGCCATTGATGACCCTAAGCGACGGGCTGGCCGTCTGTGGAGAAAAAAAAAGCCTTTTGATTAGAAAAATCCCCTGTTTTCTCCCCCTCTGCCTACGAAAGGTAAAAAGACTCATTTTTCGTGGAACGCGGGACTAAAACCCCTGAATCCAAACCATTCATACAGGCTAGGATACTGATTTCATCACAGGGTAATCTCTGATCCGGACCGCTCTAGGACACGGTGCTTACAGTTGCCCCCAGTTTTGGGGAAACTAGTGCACAAGCGCCTAGATAAGCCAAAACTCAGAGAAAGGACAGAAAGAAAGAAGGCGTACCTACGACGGTTCTTACCTTTCATGCCTTGTGCCGGGTAGACCTTGTCTCGGTCTGTTCGGCGATGCGAAGATATCCCTACCAATCTCGTCTCGACTTGTAGGGGTTGGTGAGGCATAGCATTCTCTAGCTACGGACTCGAAGCGAAGAGCAGTGTTTTTCTAACTGCAGCTTCGATCTGAAGTTCCCTTGCTAACCCCCATCCGATCTGCAAGGTGCGTAGCACTCTCTGGCTCTCGCGCGAACTGTGAGATGCAGCATGCTTTGGCTACAATCTCGGTCTAATGAAGAGCAGTGTTTCTCTAACTGCAGCTTCGATCTGAAGTTCCCTTGCTAACCCCCATCCGATCTGCAAGGTACGTAGCACTCTCTGGCTGCCGCGTGAACTATGAGATGCAGCAAGCTTTGGCTACAATCTCGATTTGGTGAAGAGCAGTGTTTCTCTAACTGCAGTTTCGATTGTGAAATGCAGTACTCTCTGTACCTGTGTGATAAAAGGTTTTGTTAGTTCATGTTCAAGTGGTTATCTTTTAACCTGTTTATTAATGGCGTGATTTTGCTTTATTTGCTATGCCATGTTTCATCTGTTCTTTTTTATTGAGTTGTTATTTATCATTTTTTCACCATTTTTGTTTTGGAATATGAATGAATGTGAAGGTATATGTTCATCTGCTATATGAATAAATCATAAATTTTGAATAAATGTATAAACTTTGAAAACAAAAGTTTTTCACTAGCAATATCCATTTTGTACAACGTATATACAAAGTATAAATATACACAAATATGACTCCCTGAATGTCATAGGGGTGTGTAGTCAGAGGGCTCATTGGGGTCCTCATCATCCAATATATGCACTATCCCTGGCGGAGGTGGAGGCGGAGCTAGCCGTGCTGGAGTTGGAGGCGGAGCCGTAGAGGGTCCATCCTCGGCATCGTGGGTCCGCCTGAACCAGATCTGAGCGTGGCCATCCAAGAAAGGCTGGGTGCAAGTCCTCATGAATCCCAGCGTCTCTGATACTGTGCCTCCCAACTTCTTGAACGCCTGGCTCAACTGAGTAGTCTTCGCACTGGCAGCCCTCTTCATGTTCTCTAAGCGCTGCTCTGACTGTTCCCTGAACTCCCTCATGGTCTAAGACAAGGGTGGGAGAATCCCCTCTATCGCCTGAACGCGGGATCTCAGAGAGTCGAGTGACTCGTCAATCATCTGCAGGGTCATGTCAACCCTCTGAGACGCCTGGTCCTGTGACGTCCTCAAATCATGAGCGAGCTGCTGCCTAAGCTCCCTCTGGCCCTGAGCAACCTGCTCGATCAGCCTCAACTGCTCACCTCTGAGGGTCTCTATGACCCGAGCCTGCTCATCCCCGAAAGTATCCATGATCCGAGCCTGCTCCCGCGTAGTATGCTCGAGGTAGCCAGCCTGCTCCCGGGCTAACCGCTCCACTGACTGGGATTGCTCCTGAATAGCAGCCTGCTGGCGGTCCAACCTCTCGTGAATAGCCCTGTCCCTCTCATCCTATCGTCGCTCTAAAGCTGCGAACATGGAGGTGAGGAGCTGAGAGAAGTCCGGCTGTGCTGGCTGCTGCTGTGGTGGCTCTAGAGGCGGTGCTGTAGAGGTGGATGCCCCCGGGTCGCCTCTAGAATAAGGATGATATCTCTCGGGGGGCCCGCGGGTAGTCCTCTGCACTCTGATGCCCGGTGGTGGGACAGGAGTCGGTGCTCGGGATGCTGGTGATGCAGCATAAAGATCATCCATCGTGAACTCTATATCAAAGTCCGATGGGGTCCTGGGCTGCTCCTGCTGCTGTGGCAGTGGCACAGTCTGATGCTGAGGAGGCTGAGGAGGCTGGGGCTCTGGCTCTGGATGTAGAGGCTGGTGCTCTGGCTGAGGCTCGAGCTGAGGCTGGGGCTCTGGCTGCGGAGGCTGATCCTCTGGGTGCTCCGGGTGGTCTGGATCTGGACCCAAGGGGGGAAGTGAGAACATCCGCCGGGTCTCGTGAATGGTCAACACCCTGTAGGCCTCTGCCTGCCCTGATATCGGGGAGATCATCCCCATCTGCATTGCCGCTACTGTGTCCATATGGATCCCCTCCGCCAAGGGTGCCCTCAACTTGTCAGGGGTAACTCCCAATCTCAGAAGCAGCCGGGTGATAACTCCTCCCACTATCACCACAGGTGTCAACCCTCTGCCAACTCTGGTCAAGTTGGCCAAGATCTCATGGCTAATGTTGAGACGCTGGCCTGCCACCATAGCCCAGAGGCTCCAGATCTCGGCCGCATTAAGCGACCCTGGATTACCAGCTCGACCGAGGTACGAACTGGATAGCACTCTGTGCAAATACCGGAGTGCCTGAGACACCAGTACGGTGCTCTTTGCTGTATCATGATCATACAGCACTCCCGGTATGGCAATAGCCGCCCAATGGGCGTGTCTAATAGCTCGCCGTGGGATCTCGACCCCCTCCTCTGTAGGGAGCCCCATGGCCTGAGCGAATCTCTGTCTAGTGATACTGTAGTGGTCGCCGTCGAACCAAAACTGAACCACCCCTGGGTCGGTATCTGCACTCTGGAACTCGGCATAGCGGAGAGTGGCTAAGACCTGGCGAGTAGCCTCTGGAAAAGTCTGGAAGGAGGGCTCAAGGAACTCTGTCCACCCAGCACCCTCGACGAGCAAATCAAACTCTGGAGCCATTCCTAGGGCCTCTAGAAACTGCCGAGATACAAAACGGCTGGCCCGAATCTCTACCTGAGCCAACGCTCTATACCTCTGAGCTGACTCAGCATCCATCCAACCCGGAACTACGATCTCGGGCTGGGCCTGCGGTGCTCTACGTCTGGGAGGCATCCTGCAAAAGGAGAAAAATTAGATAATGAAAATCTGACAAAACAAGTATTATTAGACTTATTTTCAAGGTGAAGGCCCATTTAGGCCTCACCGGGGCAATGGCGGCCCGAAAACTAGTTAAAGAAAGCTGATAATAAATGAAAAAGGCAATGGCTGCCCACATGTTTTGCACATATCAAAGCAAAAACAATATGCAATTAGCATGGAAATAATTTGAAGCGAATAAAGAAAATGGGCTTTCTAGGTCCCAAGGCATGCATTATACATGAAAATATTCCATTCTAGAATAAATAATAAAAATTTGGGCAGTACCCCGGCAGGGGTATGCTCGACCTCCTGCATAAAAAGGCAACAAAATAGGCCTCAGGCCTCAACAATAATATACGCATGTAAACGGGACACACCCCGGCAAGAGTGAGTCCCCAACAACACAAAACAATGGCCTCAGGCCTCAAAAGCAATATATGCACTGAAAAGTGCGCTAGAAAATGTCTATTTCTAAAGCACCAAAGTTATAGAAAAATTCTATTTCTATGTGATCATGCAAAGGTTCGGATTTAATTGCAAAAAAAAGGACAGCATTCCCCCTAAATTCCTAAGGCATCTGAAACTTCCTAATCATTTCTAAAATTAAAAGAAGAAGTAATGAAGAAATAAATTGAATAAAATTAAAAAAAAGGTAGTTATTTACTTACTTGTAGTCGCGAGAAGTGTAGAAACTGAAGAAATATAAATATCGAAGCACCCGGTGAGTAGAAAATGCGAAAATATGAAGAAATCGTGAAAAAATAAAAGGAAAAGCGTGAAAACAGCTAAAAAACGCTAAAAAACGGTTTGAGAGAGGAAAATGAAAGGGACAACAGCGTTTGCACCGTCTGTCACTCGCCCTTATATAGAATTTCGTGACCGACGGGCTGGGCATCTGTAGGTCCATCTTTCATGCAATAAATGCAAGTTAATGCGAGTGATGAATGCAATGCTGACGTCTGTCAGGTGGATCTCTACCGACGGGCAGGCCGTCTCTTTGGAGAGACGGGTAGGCCGTCGGTGACGCTTCCCTATAAATTCTAACAAAATTTTTGCTCTTCTTGTGTCTTTTCATTTTCCAACATCTTGAGCCTTTCATCTTTCTCAATATGTCCTCTTCTCTAGCCCAAAGGATGCACCGTATCTTGGATGACAAACAGACTTGGGGAGAAGGCGCCCTTCCCTCTCCGTCCGGGCTGAAATATCTGTGCCGGGTCAAAGTCGATCAGAACCTCCTTCTGGCGGCGACCCACTTCTAGAACCCCCGGTTCCACATCTTCCGGTTCACCTATTAGGAACTGTGCCCTTTACCTGAAGAGCTAGCTACCATTCTGGGAGCCTGGTTCCCTCCTAGCGCTCTGCCTTGCGTCCCCCGCTGCGGTCTATTATGGATCCGGGACATAGCCATGGCTCTCAGCATACCTCCTTCTGAGGCTGTCTGGCTGATTCCTCTGGGTTCTTCCTTTGCTCTGGGGCCACTAATCGAGGCTCTGGATCAGTTCATTGACATCCCCACCTATCGGGTAAGCATCATATTCTTGTTTTGCATGGTGAACTTCCTCACTGTTGTTCCAGGGGGTTTGACAGGTGACACCCGCCTGTTCGGAGTCCTGAGCGACTTTCATCTGGGATTATCACCCTTACCACTCATCCTGGCTGAAACCATTCTGGGCTTGGACGCTGTGAGCTCTGGATCCACTACAACCTTTACCGGCAGCCCCTTATTGCTCCAGGTACGTCATTATTTTAAAGGTAGTGCGTCCCTTATGGATTTTCACACTAGCTTTTCTTATTGGGAGGTGAGTCCTTTCGGATTTTCACACAACCCTGTGCCTTATTTTTGCCTGAAGTAAACCCTACTTACTCCAGCGGCTTTTTTTCTTTTTTCTTTTCTATTTTTTCTTTTTCTTCTCTTCTTTCTTTTTTTTATTATTATTATTTTTATCTTTTTTTTTTCTTTCTCTTTCTTTTTTTTTTCTCTTTCTTTTTTTTCTCTTTCTTTTTTCAGATCTGGCTGCAAGAGAAACTGAGGATGTTGTCTGAGCCACCCCCTCGAGTTACTGCACAGTACTCGCCGAGCCACTTTCTACCGCGTCGACGACTGCAAGGGTGTGCCACTACTGGTGAAGGCATTATCAGATTTGGCGAGATGTCGGATGACGACATCAGTTTTACATCTGCCTAGCTCCCACTGTCTCATGTGGTCATTGATGGGCCATCGGGGTGTGTTCCCCTCTGTGGGCTCCGTCAAGCCACCTTCTGCATCACCTCTCGATGCACGTGTCAGCTCGGGATGACCCAGGATGTAGTGAGGGTTCCCTTACCTTTTCGGGGAGGAGCTCTCTCGGCTGCGTTTACTTCTCGGTATCATGAGCTGTGGGGCAAACTACCAGTGAAGACCGTTATCCTGAGGTTCGACAATCGCTCTGTGTCTTCGACTAACGAGTACAAGAAGTGGATCCTTAGTCCAGCATCTGATAACAGGACTCGAGGGCTCAAGCATCTGGTCGGCGAGAGCCGCAGCAGGACTTAGCTTAGCTTATACATGTATCTCTTTTGGTGCTACATTTCTTTTTAATGCAGAACTAGGAGATGACAAAAATGAAAAGAATAATATTCATTCGATTTCACGAAATTGTGTACATTTTCATATAATTTCAGCATACATGATCAATTTTGGCATTTACTCAGTTGTTTACGCACTGTTTATACATGAAACCAAATTTTAACAGCATCAACTCCTGTTACCAATCGGCCCTCTCGGGTTTTCATGATTGGACATTTTCTCTCATGCCTCTAATTTTTGCATAGGATACCTTTTTTCGGTTTTCACCCTGTCGAGGCGCCCAATTTTAGCACAGCCGCCTTTTTTCGGTTTTCGACCTGCAGGGCATTTTATTCTCTTCTTTTTATTTTGGTCTTTAGCCATGGAACCTTTTAATTCTGTCGACGTTGATCGGTTCTTTGAATTCGTTCCCATCACTATTCGACAAGATTGCGGCTCCTTTGGACAGCAGCTTCTTAAGGATATACGGCCCCTCCCAGGTCGGTCTGAATTTCCCTCTAATATTTGGTATGCCTGGCCTCATCTTGCCAATCTCTTCTGGTAAATCTGGTTATGATAATAAGCTTTCAGCCTACTCTCATCAAGTAAGTTCAAGTGCTGTAGCCTCTGCCGCGCCCATTCGGCCTCCGAAATTTGGGCCTCCATGACCACCCTCAGTGATTTGAGCTCTATCTCAACTGGCAATACTGCTTCCGTTCCGTATACCAGGGAAAAAGGTGTAGTGCCTGTAGACGTCCTTACCGTCGTTCTATATCCCCACAGGGCGAAGGGTTACTTTTCAGCTCAGTCTTTGTAGGTTTGGACCATCTTGGACAAGATCTTCTTCATATTCTTATTCGCGGCCTCTACTGCTCCATTCCCTTGTGGTCGGTAGGGAGAGGATTTATGATGCTCGACACCATACTTCTCGAGGAGCTTCCTAGTTTCTCCCATGAACTACACCCCATTATCAGACACTATGTGGTGAGGGAGACCATATCTGCAGATCAGATTTCTCCCTATGAACTTGGCCATATCCCTCGCGTCAATTTTCTTGAAGGATTCCGCCTCTACCCATTTGGTTAAATAGTCTATTGCAACTATGATGTACCTGTGCCCATTGGATGCCGTAGGGCGAATCTCTCCAATGATATCTATCCCCCAAGCAGCGAAAGGCCAAGGTGATGTCAGGTTATGTAACTCTGATACCGGCAGGTGTCTCAAGTCTGCGTATTGTTGGCACAACTGGTATTGCTTAACATATCTTGAGCAGTCATTGTCTATCGTAAGCCAATAGAAGCCTTGTCTCATGATCTTCTTGGCCAAGGTCAAACCGTTCATGTGGGCCCCACAGACACCTGCATGGGTTTCCTCCATCACCTTGCGGGCTTCTTTTTCATTCAAGCACCTGAGCTGAATCCCGTCCGACTGTCTTTTGTGCAACACCCCTTCTAAAGATATGAACTGAGCAGATAGCTTCTGGATCATCCTCTGGTCTTTCTCAGTAGCTTCTTCTGGAAATTTATTATTTTTCAAGTAATTCATGATGTCGACGTACCATGTTTTCCCGTCCGCCACTTCTACCTCCATTACGGGTTCGGTCTCAAAGTTGGGCTTCTCAGAACTCAAAATTAGCACTGGCTTCATAGCCACTCCTTTAGGGTTATCCCACATAGACACTAAGGTTGCCAACGCATCAGCTAGGCGATTCTCATCTCTCGGCATGAAGTGGAAGGTGCAAGTCTCAAACTGCCCGCATACCTCTTTCAAATATTAAACATAGGGTACCAGCCATTCTTCTTTTACAGCCCACTCACCTCGGATCTGGTTGATCACCAAGGATGAGTCGCCAAAGACTTCTACATTCTTTGCCCCTAATGCCGCTAAAGCTTCTAACCCAAAAGTGCATGCTTCATATTCGGCTTCATTATTGGTCGCTCTGTACCTCAGCTTCTTGGCTAGGGAGAGTTTCTCATTATCTGGGGTTGTCAGGACGATTCCAACCCCGGCCCCTCTGTTATTCACTGCCCCGTCGAAGTGTAACTGCCAACCCTGGATAGAAATCGCGACTATGCTTTTATCAGGAAAGGTAAACTCGGGAGTGTCTCCTTGAATAGGATGCTCAGCAAGAAATTCGGCCACAGCTCGCCCCTTAATAGTTTTGCGAGTGATGTATTGCACATCGAACTCCTGTAGCTAGAGCAGCCACCTCGCCATCTTACCAAGCAAAGACAGGGCTTCCTGCAAATATCTTAACGGATTCTGCTTGGCCACTGCTTGAACTTTGTATGAGTGGAAGTAATGCCTCAATTTTTTTGATGCCCAAATCACTGCAAGGCAGATCTTCTCTACTTCAGCATATTTGATCTCATAGGCCAGGAACTTCTTGCTGAGGTAATAAATTGCAAATTCCATCCCAAATTTTTCCTCTTGAGCCATCATGGCGCCCACAGAACTGCCCTCTACTGCCAGATACAGGATAAGTGGCTTGATCGGCTGCGGCGGCCTTAGCACTGGCGGATTCAACAGGTATTCCCTGATGTTATCAAAAGCCTTCTGACAGTCTTCGTTCCAGACCACAGGTTGATTCTTTCTAAGCAACTTAAAAATAGGCTCGCATATCGAAGTGAGCTTGGCAATAAATCGGCTGACATACTGCAGCTTGCCCAAGAAACTCCTTACATCCTTCTCCTTTTGCGGCACAGGCATCTCTCTGATGGCCTTCACCTTGTCTGGGTCAATTTCTATTCCCCTCTGACTGACGACATGTCCCAATAGTTTTCCTGAAGTTACTCCAAAAATGCACTTCTTGGGGTTAAGCCGCAGATTATACTTGTCGATCCTGGTGAAGAACTTCTCTATAGCTTCAAAGTGTCCCTCTCGGGTGGCTAATTTGACCATCATGTCATCGACATACTCTTCTACCTCTTTGTGGATCAGGTCACTTAAGATCTTGGTCGCCATCCTTTGGTATGTGGCCCCTGCATTCTTCAGGCCGAAAGGCATGACTCGGTAGGCGTAGGTCCCCCATTCTGTGATGAAAGCGGTCTTAACCCGGTCAGCTATTTTGTTCAGGATCTGGTTGTAGCCCACATAACCATCTCCAAAGTTGTACATCGCGCAATTAGCAGCACTATCTATCAACACATCGATATGAGGCAGTGGAAAATCATCTTTAGGGCAGGCCTTATTCAGATCTCGATAATCCACACACACCCTGACCTTTCCGTTCTTTTTCGCTACGGGGACCACATTTGCCAACCATGTAGGATACTGCACTTCAACAAGGAACTTGGCTTCAATCTGCTGTCGAATTTCTTCCTTGACCTTGTCTGCCCATTCTGGCCTGAGCCTTCTCAACTTCTGTTTCACAGGCTTGTAATCTGGGTAAGTCGGGATAGCATGTTCTGCCACGTCTCGGTCAATTCCTGGCATGTCCTCATAGGTCCAGGCAAAGACTTTTTCATGTTTTCTTATTATTCTCTCAAAATTTTTTCTCTCCTCAGGAGTTATATTTGATGCTATTAGAATTTCTCTCGGATTTTCCGAGGTTCCAAGATTAAAAGGCGTTGTATCAGTGGAATCAATGTCAAAAATTGATGGAATATGATCATGTTCATGCATGTTGATATCATTAGAAACATTGCACAAGTAAGAGAAATCGTTTGCCTTGTTAATAATATTATAATTGTCATTTACATCATAAAAGAGTTCTGGAATAAAAAGACAGTCTAAGCTAGAGTCTTCTTCTGCCGCTCCAGAGGTTGATGCTGTCGCTGCTTGTTCACTGGTTTCTTGATTTAGCAGAGGCCCCTCAGGCATGTCGGAGGAAATCTTCAAACCCCCCATTTCCAGTTCTAATTCCGCTATCTTCTCTTTCCCTTTCAGCCTGGCAGCTATCATTTTCTCGGTAACGACCTCTTCAGGCTCACATCTATCCCAAGTGATACCCTGAGTCATGACCTCCTCATCCCAAAAGTCCTCAGCAGTCGTGACAAACCCGAATCTCCAGTCAAATACATCATTAAAGATCTCGAACCCAGGGACAATCCTCCCCTTCACCCATTGCGGTTCATCTTCGCCAGTATATGCGCAAACTGAGGATGCTGGCACGAAGCTTTCTGAAATGTGAGGGATCTTGTCCGGCGCCTTCTTCTTGCCAAAGCCGCCTCTGTACCCCAAACCTTTTCGGTTCTTCAGACCTCGAGTGGTGATTGCAGTTTGCAAACCCTGAGAGTTTCTGCCCAAACCAGCCCCAGGGAGATAGTGCATCTTCTTCAACATATTAACCACAGCTGGGTTATCCACTGACCCGTGCTCTTCCCTTATCATGGACACACGGAAGCCACTAAATTGCTGATTAGCTATTTCAAGCGCTGAGACCTGGTTCTCCCTGGCTGCCTTGATAGTCACCACCTCCCCTTCATGTGGGAACTTTATCATTTGATGCAGCGTGGATGACACTCCTCCTAATTTGTGAAACCAGGGTCTCCTAAGTAGAGCTGAGAAGTTAGTAGGGATGGGCAGAACTACAAATTCTACTTCCACTTCAATGGGTCTTGTCTTGACCAAAGTCTTAAAGGTTCCCGAGGCTTGCCTCCTTGAATTATCGTAGGCTGTGATAGTCAGATCTGATCCACTGAGCATATCTTCGTTTAAACCGAAAGCCTGCAGAGCTATCAGGGGGCACATATTGATAGAAGACCCATCATCTACCATAACGCAAGCAGTGTGCTTGTCGTTAATCTGCGCTTTGATGTACAAGGGTCTGTTATGATTACGGCCCTCGACCGGTAGGTCGGCATCAGAAAAGACCAATCTCTCCTCGGATCCTCCGTTGACTAAGCCCAAAAGCTCTGATGGGGAAATCATGGTGGCAACTGTGGCCTCAACCAAAGCCTCTACTACCTTCTGCCTATGAGAGGGGGACTGTCTCAAAAGATCCCAGGTGGATATTTGAGCCGCAGTTTTCTTCAATTGCTTGACAATCTGATTCTCCTCTGGCTCTTTCTCTGCTGGAATTTGCGCTGGCTCAGGTAGCCTCGTAACCTCGGGGACCACTCTCCCGCTTCTCGTTACAGCCCCTATTTCTTCTTTGTCTTCATCAGACCCCCACAAGTCAAGGTTCATCTCCCTCCTCCTCGGCTTCTCCGCCGCTCTCACTGCTAGACCAGCAATCAAGGGTTCCCACGACTGCTCTCTCTTCTCTATCTTCGGAACGATCAGCAGCACAACTCTCGCTCCCATACAGATCTTGTAGTATGTACCACTCTGGCAAGCTAGATCCGATCATAAACAAGGGTGGTGGTACGGCATTATAACCGGGCTTCTTCTCAGTTTCCCTCTTTTCAGGGTCAAAAATCTGCTTGCTATCAATCAAGTCTTGGATAGAGTGTCGTAGGGCTTTGCACTTATCTGTGATATGGCCTGAGTGCTGGTGAAATGCACAGAATTCATTGTCTTTGTGCCCAGGCTTTCCCAGCGTCAAAGCAGGTCTAGGAGCTAAGGGCTGCAATTTTCCCTCCTTCATTAACCTCCTCAAGACCCAAGATAATGGTCTCCCCAAGTTCGAAAACTTCCTCTGGGGGGTTACCTCAGTAGCAGACACCTCACCTGTTCTTCTGGTTCTACCACTGGGACCCGCCGGCCTACTGGTTCCTTGACCGAGGTTAGCCCTTTTGGCAAAATTATCATTGTTAGCCTTCCTAGCCAAGAACTCTCCTTCTTCCTCGATGGCTATATCCTTGAGAGATTCCCAGTCCTTTAACCCCTTCATCTTCAACCCATCTTTCAAGTACGGGCTTACGTTCTTGATGAATAAACGAATCTGATCCTAGGTGTCATGCTTTCTCCATCGGGTGAGATAATCATGGAAAGATTCTCCGGCCTTCTGCTGGAGCAGTTCAAGATCTTTTAGAGTCACTTCCATTCTGGTATTGCAGTTATACTGCTTCAAAAACTCCTCAGTGAGCAGATTCCAATCTTCTTTAGTGTGACGGTCAAGACTATGATACCAGTCGATGGCATGGGCGGTCAGACTTAGACAAAAGTATTCTACTTTTTGCTTTTTAGACAATGTGGTCCCCTTCATGACCAGAGAATACTGTTTCACATTAGCGGTTGGGTCAGAACTTCCATCAAATTTCGGCATGTCTGGCATTTTAAAGTTATAAGGGATCGGGTCCTCTCCCTCCAATTCCTTATCCTATGGGTTCATCCCTTGACCCCTGCTCAACATACGAGCCATAGCTTCGAACCTCTCTTCCATCTTCTTTAAAATGAAGTCATCGGTCTGAGGTGCTTTCCCCCTCTCAAATGCAAGGCTCATCCTATCATCTTCGATATCATCATCAATTCTCAGCACAGGCCTTCTTCTCTGCTCTCTCGAGGCCACTGATCTCAACTCTACTGGCGGCGGCCTAACAGGCTCTTCACGTCTTTCGGCCCTTTCTTCCTCTGGCTCATTCTGTCTCACTGGAGGAGGAGGACGAGCATTCTATGGAGCATTCTGCTGCGCCAAGGCGATCAACATATTCATCATTCTACCCTCGAATTCCTCAAATCGCCGACCCACTTCTTCCGCGTTTATGGCCCTTGTGGCGTCATCCCCTCTAGGCGAGTTTGCCATCTGAGATACAGTACCGCTGATCTCTGATAAGATTTCTGGTAGACCCTCTCTATCTGACAGCTCAGGAGTAGGAACTCGGATCAGTCGTCCGGTTGGTGATCTAGTCCACCTGGGCAGATCTATGATGGCTGCAGGGACAAGACGTTAGGCATGATGCATGAAATACAGGTATAATGCATGGTCGTGATATGCAGCATTCACAGAGCACAGGCAAGCAAATAGGTCCTTCCATCCTTATTTCTCTCGCACACGTGGTCGTGCAGTCTCTTTCCTAGGTGGGATTAGCCTAAGGGTCAACGAGGGACCCAATGGACACGCATGGTGCACGACAAAAAACCGGCAGCATGACACTCCTATGCTAATGTACAAGCGAATGGATAATGATCGTCATGTATTTGGACGTTCCATAAATTTCGACATGGCCCTACTGAGGCATGATAGCCTTTGGCTAGCTTACCAAGCGAGACATCTGGACTCACCCAATACATGAGGATCCATACAACAAGAATGAAATTAGGGTTCATTTCACCTGTGGAAAGTAACTACGACCATTACATGAGATTTGGACAAGGGAGATGTTTCTTTAAGGCTACCCAAGCATGACCCCTGCCGACAGGTCTATCTCATCACGAGCATAGCGACCGATCGGGTCATCATTTTGATATACCATTGAGGTATGTGGCTTGGGCTGGTGATTATCCTTAACACTTCCCCAAATTGAGTGAAAATGGGGTCGTGCTTCGGGAACGCACCGGGGCTAAAAGAGGGACCAAACTAGCGTATTCTAAGGCTCTAATGATATGCGAATGCAATTTTGAGTGAAAGCGAATTTATGAATTAAATTTTAATCATAAATGTTAAACGAGGTATTTTCAAATCGAAATCTCGAACCATAAACGTCCCAGCGGAGTCGCCACTGTGACGCGCACCGGATCCTCGCGGCCGCCCGTTCGACCGCCCGCTTTAGGGCGATCGGGGCATTTGTGGGTCCGTTGGCATCTTGCGATAAATCGCAAGTGCGTCTATGTTGGGCAACAAGGAGGTATCATGGAGTCGCCACCCAATAAAACATTGGGAAAGTTACTCTCGCCTCGGAGAGCCTAAGACTGCGCTTGGTATCCATTTTGGGCCAGCCAGAGGGGTCTTGGAGGGTAACCCTCTCGCCCTATGGACCCTAGGATTAGCGCTAAAGTCTCGTGGAACAAAAAGGCGTCTTGGAGGGTAGACCTCTAGCCTCTTTGAGCCCAAATACCAGAGCTGGGTCCGGGATTTCTCATCTATTTCTACCTCGATTATTTTATGATCAAATTTTATTTATCATTGATTCGCTCTCTCTCCAGACGATGCGATTGATTAAAGGCACATTTATTCACATTCGAAAAGCAGTAAATGAGCAAAATGAATAGTAAAAGCGATAAATTACAATAATACAAGGAGCATAATATAACTCCCTTTTATAAATGTGCGATGCATACACGAATCGGGGCATTATTTATTTTTGAGGACTTTGGTCCTCGCATGCACCATTATCAAAAGTGGATGTTTTTATTTGTGATGATATTTATTGGATAAAAATAGGGCATTGGACCCTCGCTTTTGATGTAAACCTCATTTTATTGAATATAAAACATTGAGTCATTTTATACATTAACGAGATATGAAAAGAGTACATCCATATACATAAAATCAATAAAAGAAATGATCAAGAGGATTAGGAAACTAAACCGGATAAAATCCTCCAAATATGGTAGGTAGCCGCTCCAACTCGGGATAGTCCAAGAGAATCAATATACACTCATAGAAAGTTAAAAGATGTCAATATACATAAAATCAATATATGGGAATCCAAAGGGACTTGAAAAAGACAGAAAATCATTTAAAACGGAAGAGGCAGAACCCACCGACGGCCTCTTTTAGGTGACCGACGGGCGTCAGTCAAGATAACCGACATGTCCCTTTGTCACTCAAAAGGAGGGCGTCTGTAGGTGAGGTGATCGACGGACGTCTGAAGCTATAGACGGGCGTCGGGGCTTTTCATCGAGCGACGGGCATGCCGTGATCGACGGGCTGGCCGCCGGTGGAGGTAAACTTCCTTTTTTACCCTAAAACTCCCAATTCTCTTTTTCTCTTTGTCGGGAATAAAGAAAACAAATTTCTCATGAATCTAGAGGGCCAAAATCTCTGAATCCCAACCGTTCATTCAAACTTGGGCATCGATTTCTTCATCGGGTAATCTCTGATCTGGACTACCTCGGGACACGGTGCTTACAGTTGCCCCCAATTTTGGGGAAACTAGTGCGCAAGTGCCTAGATGAGCAAAAATTCGGAGAAAAAGGAAAACAAGAGGAAGAATAGCGTACCTAAAGCAATCCTTACATTTCGTGTTTCTTGCTGGGTAGAACTTATCTCAATCTACTTAGCGGATAGTGATGGATGTCCCTACCGATCTCGTCTTGACCCGCAAGGGGTTGATAAGGTGTAGCATTCTCTAACTACAACCTTGCCGTGAAGAGCGGTGTTCTCTAACCGCAACTTCATTCGTGAGATGCGGTGTTTGCTAACCACAATCCCGGTGTGAAGAGCAGGTCTTCTTTAACTGCAGCTTCAGTTGCCCTACTAACCTCATCTTGGTCTGCATGGCCTTCCGCTAGCCTCGTCTCGGCCTGCACGGGGAAAGTGAGATGCAACACTCTCTGACTGCAATCCCGGTTGCAAGATGCGGTGTTATCTAACCACAGTCCCATCGCGATGAATTCTATCACTGGTACCCTACTGACCTCGTCTCGGTCTGCATGGTCTTTCGCTAGCCTTGTCTCGGCCTGCACGGGGAAGGTGAGATGCAGCACTCTCTGACTGTAATCCCGGTGTGAAGAGCAGTGTTTTATAACTGCAACTTCGATTGTGAGATGCGGTGTTCTCTAACCACTATCTCGAGGTGGAGAGCAGTGTTCTCTAACTGCAACTCCGGTTGTGAAGTTCCCCTGCTAACCCCCATCCGATCTGCAAGGTGCGTAGCACTCTCTAGCTGCCGCGTGAACTGTGAGATGCAGCACTCTCTGACTGCAATCTCGATTTTGTTAGAAATTCCTTGGTAACCCCCATCTGATCTGCAAGGCGTGTAGTGCTCTCTGACTACACCGTGGATTTTGAAGTGTGGTACTCTCTGACCACAGTCCCTACTTGTTGGCATTTCCTTGCTAATCCCCATCCGATCCGCAAAGTGAATGCCCGTTGGAGCATGATTTTGGAGGACATAACGCTTGATGTGTCCATCCTCCAATGTGATTGATGTCTGTATTTGGATCAATATTAAGCAATGTTCCTGTGCGATAAAGAATTTTTGTTAATTCATATATAAGTGATTTTTGCTTGGTATGATCATAAATGATTTTGGATTATCATTTATTATTTTTCATTATTTTCTATGCACCATTTCTTGTGGTCATATAGTTTTAAAGTAGATAAACAGAAAAGTTTACAACCATCCTTAATGCAAATAAATAGCAAATAAAGATAAAAAAGAAATAAAAACATGTAAATCTAAAAGTAAATGTTTTTTCCACTAAAATTCTATTTTTGTATAATGTATATACAAGTGCAATAATAATAAATAGTATACAAAAAGAAACAAAATACAAGAATGTCATCCCAACTCCCTGAATGACTACAATGGTGGATAATCCGTGAGCTCCTCCTCGGGGTCATCATCCTCATCATCAGACAGATGCATCGGCTGAGGCTGAGGCTGAGGCTGAGATGCAGAAGGTCTGGCTCCAGAAGTAAATGGCTGGCTAGAAGGACTTGCTGGGTCGGGTCGCTGAGAGTTCCATACTCTGACCATGGGCTGAAACCTAGGAGGAACTGCCACTGGCACGGATTGAGGCTGGGGTCTCTCAGAACTCTGCGGCTGAAACTGTACCTCAGCATACCCATCCAGGAAGGGTTGTGCACATACTGTCATAAAGCGCAAGGTATCTGTGATCATCCCCCCCAACTTCTTGAAGGCCCTGCTCAACTGGCGAGTCTACTCAACCGAATCGGTCATCATACTCTCTAGTCTCTGCTCTATCTGCCCCCTGAACTCCTGCATGGACTAAGCTAGAGGAGGAATGGTCCCCTCCAATCCCTGGACTCTGGACTTGAGAGAGTCAAGTGACTCATCTATTATCTGAAGAGTCACGTCGATCCTCTGAGCTACCTGGTCCTGGGACGTCCTCAACTCCTGTCTGAGCTGCTCTCTAGGGCCCTCCTGCTCCTGCGTGATGTGCTCTATGAGCCTAGCCTGCTCCTGACTCATACACTCCACAATCCTTGCTTGCTCTCGGACCATATGCTCAACAAGCCCGGCCTGCTCCTGGCGCATGCGCTCAATGATGCTCGCCTACTCCTAAATGATGGCTTGCTGCTGGTCCAGCCTCTCCTGAGTGAGTCTGTCCCTCTCTCTAAATTGCTCATGGAGGACCTTGTCCCTCTCGTCCTGCCTACGCTCAAATGCGGTAAACATGGAGACCATGAGCTGGGAGATGTCTGGTTGTGATGACTGAGGCTGAACTGGCTCTGGAGTCTGCTCTTGTGGCGGAGCTGTGGAGGTAGATGCCCCCGAGTTGCCTCTAGAGTAGGGGTGGAACCTCTCTGATGGCCTGAGTATGGCTCACTGTACCCTCGTAGTTGGAGGAGGAGTGGGGGTCGGCACCCTCGGTGCTGTAAGAGTGCCAAACAGGTCATCCATAGTGAACTCCACCTCAAAGTCCGATGGCGTCCTGGGCTACTCTGCTCTGGCTGTAGCTGTGGCTGCTCTTCTTAATAGCCTTGGTGCTGGGGAGGCTGCTCCCTTGGATACTCTGGATGTAGGGGCTGCTGCTCCTACGGCTGTGGCGGTGCCTGCTCTGGCTGGTCCTGTGCTGGTGCTAGCGGAGGAAGTGCAAAGGCTCACCGAGTCTCGTGTATGGTAAGGAGTCTAAATGCCTCAGGCTGCCCTGCTAGCTGCAACACCATCCTCATCTGTACAGCTGCTGGTGGATCTACATATATCCCCTCATCTAAGGCACCCCCAAGTCTGTCCGGGGTGACTCCCAATCCTAGGTGTAATCTGGTAATAACTCCGCCGATAATCACCACTGGGGCTGTCCCCCTGGAAACCCTGACCATGTTAGCCAATATCTCATGGCTAATATTGAGACGCCGGCCTGCCACCATGGCACAGAGGCTCCAGATCTCCGCCGCATTAAGCGACCCTAGGTTACCAGCCCGTCCGAGGTAAGAGCTGGTAAGCACTCTGTGCAAATACCGGAGCGCCTATGAAACCAACACGGTACTCTTTGCTGTATCATGGTCATACAGCACTCCGGGTAGGGCTATGGCCGCCCAATTGGCGCGTCTCACTGCTCGTTGGGGCACCATCGCCCCGTGGGAGTCCTATAGCCTCTGCAAAATGCCGACGCGTGATGCTGAACTACTGACCATCGAACCAAAACCGTATCACTCCTGTCTCGGTATCGGATCTCTGGTACCCTCCGTAGTGCAATGTGGCCAGGACCTGCCGCACCGCCTATGGATGTGTCTGGAAGGCTGGTGTCAAGAACTCCTTCCAGCCTGCGCCCTCCATAAGTATGTCAATCTCCTTGGCCATCCCCAAGGCCTCTAGGAATGGCTTAGAAATGAAGCGACTGGCTCAAAACTCTACCTGAAACAGTGCTCTATATCTCTGTGCAGCCTCGGGGTCCATCCAACCCGGAGCCTGCGGCTCAGGCTGGCCCTGTGGGACACGTCATCGTGGAGGCATCCTGCAAGAAAGAAGTTATGCAATTAAATTAACATAACGGCCGTAAATAGACCCGATTTATAGTATAAGGCAAATTGGGCATCCTTCAGACAAGGAGGGTCTAACCCAAAAAAGAAATAAGAGAAAAATAAAATAAAATAAAAATAAAAATAGATAATAGTACCATAATAATAAAATATTGGGCAGCATCCCGGCAGGGATGTGCCCAACCCCCTGCATTAGGAAAGGCAAAATAACGACAGGCCTCAGGCCCCAATAATCAATCATAATAATAAAACAAAAATAAAAATAAAAATTTGAGCAACACCCCGGCAAGGGTGTGCCCCACCCCTGCATTAGAAAAGGCAAAATAACGATAGGCCTCAGGCCCCAAAAATCAATCATAATAATAAAATAAAAATAAAAATAAAAATTTGGGCAGCACCCCGACAAGGGTGTGCCCCACCCCCTGCATGAAAAATAAGAAAACCACAGGCCTCAGGCCCCAACAGCAGCACAATATTTATTGGTTTCACCACTAATACATGCATAAGCATTTCTCATTTCTAAGCAAGTATGCTTTATTAGAATTCAAGGCAACAAAATTTTCATGTAAAGTTTGTCTGACAATGTAACTGAGGAAAAATATATACCAAAATTAATTATTTAAACAGCATCTAAGGCTAATTATTAAGGCATAATATCTACCCTAACAATCCTTAGTAATAAAAATGGAAAAATTAAACTTATTTACTTGAAATTAAGACAAGAAGCAGAAAATAAATAAAAAAAATAGTTACTAACCTGTAATTTGTAGGAAAATGATGAAAACGCAAAAAATATACTTCACTGGGTGCCCGGTAGCGTAAGGAACATGAAAATGCTAGATAAAAATGTAAAAAGATGAAGAAAAGTGAGAAAAACCGTAATGAGGGACGGTTTGAAGGAGGAAAGCAAACAGACAAAAGCCAAAAACTGCCTGTCCGTCGGTCTCCGCCTGCTTATATAGCTTTCGTGACCGACGGGCTGGGCGCCTCCAGGAGCGACAGACGGGCTGCCCGTCTGTCGTTCAAAATTCCCTCATTTAATGCGTAATTAATGCGCGTGACAAGTGCAATGATGATGCATGCGTCTGCCAGGTGGATGACTTCCGACGAGTAGACCACCGCTACTGAGGCACGGGGAGGCCGTCTGTGGAGTGCTCCTATAAATTTGACCACTTTTCCTTGGGATTCGTGCCTTTCTCTTATTTTGACCCTCTTCTATCTTCAGTCTTCAGTCTTTGACTTTTAAAGGATGATTTCTCCTCCTTTCTATAAGATGTACCGCATCTGGGATGACGCTCGCACCTGGGAAAATAACGTCCTCACTACTCTGTCCGGGCTAAAACACTTACGGAGAGCCAAAATAGACCACAACTTACTCCTAGCTGCAACCCATTTTTGGAATCCCTGCTTCCATGTTTTCAAATTTACTTATCAGGAGTTGTGCCCCCTGCCTGAGGAGTTTGCTGCTATCACTGGAGCATGGTATCCTCCCCATGCTCTGCCCAGCGTCCCCCGCTGCGGTCTGATTCAGATTCGGGATATCGCCCTATCTCTGGGTATAGCTCCTTCCGAGGCCGCTCGGTTGGTCTCACAGGGTCCTACTTTTCCGCTGGAGCCACTGATTAAGGCTTTAGACAGACTTTCGGATGTCCCTATATATCGGGTAAGCATTGTGTTTGTAACACCCCAAAGTGGCCCTAGAAGAATTACAGAGTTTTGTTCGGAAAAGTAAGTGTTGTGTGTGAGAGTTCTGTCGTGAGCGCGACAAGTGTCACGGGCGCGACAGAACACTCAAGCGGTTTTCCAACTATAGCTGGTTGGTATAGATGTAAATGTTCTATCGCGAGCGCGACAGAACCCTCTCGCGAGATGCATGCACAAGTGGGTTTTAAGAGATCTTGAGATGTGTATTGGACACATGGCATCGTAGGAGAGTGACATGTGGCGGCGTAGGAGATTGACAAGTGGCATTGTAGAAGTGTGACACTTGGCAAGGAATTTATTTGTATGCATAAAGGAGTGTGCCAAGTGTCATTGTAGGGAAGAGACACTTGGTTTGGCTTGGCTTGGCTTGGCTTGGTTTGGTTTGGCTTGGCTTGGCTTGGCTTGGCTTAAGATATGGATGAATTAAAGGAAATGGTTGGCATTTATATGAGGTTAGTGGGCATTAATATGAATAGTAAAGTTGGGATGAGGATTGACCATTTATTCTTTTCTTTCCTCCTCACGTTGGTTTTGATATTGGTTTGGATCATTTGGCCTTTTATTCTCCTTTTTGTTTTCTTTGCTTTTAGTTGTCGTGTCCTTTCTTCTTGCTATTTCTTTGCTTTTCTTCTTTTGCTTGGTTCTTTGGGAAGAACAACTTGGATTGGTTAAAGAAAGTGTAGAAGGGGCTTGATTAGGTCTCTTCAAAAGGTGAGTTGGATTTGTTTTCCGATCTGACCTCCTTTTTCTCTTTGTTTTTGATTTAAAGTGAAAAGAGGGTTAACCTAAGTGTTTTGGTCTGGTTTTGCATGAGAGTTATGGATAAGAGAAGGGAGAAGCTCGGAATCAATTAGAGAGAAGCGGTTAATCCACCTAAGGTAGGGATCGAGTGTGATTGTGTTAATTTTGCATGTGTTTACATGAAAAATGCTTGAACAAAGACATGTGGAAATAGAGAGATGTTTGTTGAGATTTAATGAGCTCAAGATGTTCATTTTGATTGCTTTCAGTGTTCATAACATGTGTATATATGTTTATAAGTATGTAAATTGATCATTTGAGTGTGTGTGTTGATGATAGAGTTTGATTTTGTGAAATTCTGCTTATTTGTCATCTGACCCCTGTATGATATTTTTGTCATAAGTATAGTTTTAGACGTCTAAATTGAGTGCTTCTTGATCCATTAGAACACTGACTTATATATCTATAAATATCAAAGAAATAGTCTTGAGCAAATTCTTGCTCTAAGACCCTGAAAATTGGCCAAAATAGAGGTGTCTCTATCTTGGCCGGTTCATTTGACCAGTTCAGATTATTTAGATCATATATGATGTTATAGATGTCCAATTGACTTGAAAATTATCCCATTTGAAATTTAACATCCTAGGAAAGATTTGTTGAGGGGGAAGTTTTGCCTGAAAATTTTTTTTCGATGTCCGTTTAGTCTGAACAAAATTGAGGTTGTTGGGTTTTTGTCTAGATTTCTGTGGCTCTGTCACGAGTAGTGACGACTGTCACGAGTAGTGACGACTGTCACAAGTCGTGACAGTAGCTTATTGTCACTAGTAGTGACATCTGTCACGAGTAGTGACAACCTCCATCCCTTCTCTTTTGACCATTTTATGTGTTTTCTTCCCGAATTGAACCCGTATTGCACCCGAACTTCAGGGTAAGTTCCTATAGCATGTCCAACTCATATTTAACCCTATCAAATGAGCATATGAATGTTCCCAATTGACATTATATGTAAATAATAGTATGATATAAGAGTTTATGAGTTGAATTAAATGTTATATGTTTTTAACTATTAAACATGATTAATTACGTTAGTACATGAGTTAATTATCCTTGAATTTGATGAGTGCACTTGAATTATAATCCATGCTTGGCATCAAAGTAGAGTATAATTGAGTTATTTTCTTTTGAGCCTGATTACCGTTATAGTGGATAGATAAGCATGCTTATAAAGGGTTAGAGTGTAGCTGCTAGAGTTAGCCTTAATTGTGCCCAGAGTTCGGAATACCTCGTGTATTTCATAGAGTTTTGAGTTAATTCTCCATATGCAAAATACTGTGAAAAGTATCCAGAGTTACCCGTATCCACCATGAAAGGAATTCAGGCTTATTGTTATTGTACAGTGAATATGAGATGACTAAAGTATTGTTCTGAATAAATGCTTTAGTGCATAAGTAAAATGTTTAAGTACATGACAGTTTATATACAAGTATATGTTTACATGAATGCGGACACGTGATAATGTATATTTGAATAAATGATATGTACAAGTTATAGTATGCATGAACACGTAAAAGAGTAGATGTTATGTACTTGTGAGCTCATAGTATTTGATAATTGAGCGTACAACCTATACATGTATAAGAGTTATATGTATGATCTAGCTGATTTTGTCATATGACGTGTGTGATATATTTGTGACTTCGAATAGAAGTCCTTTGCATTATTTTCATCCCCACTAAGCGTTATCGCTTAGCACGGATATTTGTTTCCGTGTAGGTTTACAGGTTCGGACCAGTGAGCGGACATCTGCGGGTCAAGGCCACTAAGGACTTTTGTTCATCTTTTGTTTAAATTAAAGACAAAGTTAGTGATGTTTTGAGTAACATCATTATGTAATAAAGTAAAAGAATTGCATGTAAATGTATACGTAAAGCGTAATGAAAACATAGTGTAATATGGACGTGTATAAAGAGAAATATGTATATATATGTATAGTTAATATGAAATACATGTTGGGCCCTAGTGTAGTATTATTTTATTTTATTATTCTTAAATGGATGTGTATTATGCTATCGCTACCGCTAATGTATGTATATGTCCGCGTGACGCCCCGATATTCCTCCCGGGGGTATGGGGGTGTCACAGTGTTCTTGTTCTGTATGATGAGCCTCTTGACCGTAGCTCCAGGGGACTTGGTTGGCGACCTTCGCCTATTTGGGGTTCTAGATGACTTTCACCGCGGATTATCCCCCTTTCCCCTTATTTTGGCCGAAACTATTCTGGGCCTGGATGCTGTACGCTCTGGATCCACCACCTCATTCACCGGAAGCCCCTTATTACTCCAGGTACGTCATTATTTTAAAAGGTAGTGCGTCCCTTGTGGATTTTCGCACTAGCTTTTCTTAGCGGGAAGTGCGTCCTTTCGGATTTTCACACAACCCTATGCCTAATTTTTGCCTGAAGTAAACCCGACTTACTCCAGTGGCTTTTTTTTTTTTAGATATGGTTGCAGGAGAAACTGAAGATGCTGTCATAGCCACCTCCCCAAGTCATCGCAGAATATTTGCCGAGACACTTCCTCTCGCGTTGACGGTTGTATTCCTTCACAACTCCTGATGAAGGCACTGCTAGATTTGGAGAGCTATCAGACGATGACATCAGTTTCATGTTTGCCTGGCTCCCTCTGTCTCATGTAGTCGTTGACGGATCATCAGGGTGTGTTCCCCTATGCGGGCTTCGTCAGGCCACCTTCTGCATTACAGCCCGATGTGCTCGTCAGCTCGGGATGACCCAAGACGTGGTGAGGGTCCCATTATCCTTTCGGGGAGGAGCTTTTTCTGCTGCTTTTGCTTCTCGCTATCATGAGCTGTGGAGCCAACTTCCAGTTAAGATCGTCATACCTTGATTCGGAGCTCATTCCATGGCCTCCACTAGCGAATATAAGAGATGGGTTCTCAGCCCAGCGTCTGACAACAGGACGCGAGGACTTAAACATTTGGCTAGCGAGAGTAGCGGTAGGACCTAGTTTATCTTACACATGTACACCCCTTTGGGCACTATATTTCTTTTCAAAATAGAACTAGAAAATAATGGAAATGAAAAGAATAATTCTTATTTTATTTCACAAAATTGTGTATATTTCCACAGAATTTCAGCATACATGATCAATTTTTAACGCTGACTCGACTGTGTATGCCCTATTAATTCATGAAACCAAATCTTGATAGCATCAACTCCTGTTACTAATAGGCCCTCTCGGGTTTTCTCGATCGGGCATTTTCTCTCATGCCTGTAATTTTTGCACAGGATGCCTTTTTACGGTTTTCACCCTGTCGAGGCTCCCAATTTTAGCAAAGCCGCCTTTTTTCGATTTTCAAGCCGCAGGGAATTTTATTTTCTTCTTTTTATTTTTAGTCTTTAGCCGTGGAACCTTTTGAGTCTATCTATATTGATCGGTTCCTTAAATTCGTTGCCATCGCTATCCGATAGAATTGCAGCTCCTTTGGACAGCAGCTTCTTGAGGATGAACGGCCCTTCCCAGGTTGGTCTGAACTTCCCTAGGATATCCGGTGCCCCAGGTCTCATCTGTTTGAATACCAAGTTACCCTCTTTCAATGGATGCTTCTTAACCTTCTTCCCAAAAGACCGGGCGAGTCTCTTCTGGTAGACCTGATTGTGGTAGTAGGCTTTCAATCTGCTCTCATCCAGCAGGTTCAGATATTGCAACCCTTGCTGTGCCCATTTAGCTTCAGGAATCTGGGCTTCCATGACCACCCTAAGTGACTTAAGCTCTACCTCCACTGGCAGCACTGCTTCCGTTCTATACACCAGAGAAAATGGCGTATCACCCGTAGATGTTCTAACCGTTGTCCTGTAACCCCACAGTGCGAAAGGTAGCTTTTCTGCCCAATCTTTGTAGGTCTAGACCATTTTGGCTAGAATCTTCTTGACGTTCTTATTAGCAGCCTCTATTGCTCCATTGGCCTGTGGCCGGTATGGAGAAGACTTATGGTGCTTAATCCCATACTTCTCGAGCAGCTTTCTCGTTTCTCCCATAAACTGGACCCCGTTATCAGACACTACATGATGCGGGAGGCCATATTTGCAAATCAAATTCTTCTCAATGAACTTTGCCATATCCCGTGCATCAATCTTCTTAAAGGACTCCGCCTCTACCCATTTGGTGAAGTAATCGATGGCGACTATGATATATCTGTGCCCATTAGATGCTGTAGGACGGATCTCCCCAATAATATCTATTCCCCAGGCTGCAAACGGCCAAGGCGACGTTAAGCTATGTAGTTCTGACACAGGCAGGTGCCTCAAATCCGCATACTGCTAACATAGCTGGCACTACTTCACGTACTTTGAACAATCATTATCCATAGTGAGCCAGTAGAATCCTTGTCTCATGATTTTCTTGGCCAGTGTCAAACCATTCATATGAGATCCACATACACCTGCATGAGTTTCTTCCATCACCTTCCGGGCCTCCCTTTCAACCATGCATCTGAGCTGAATACCATCGGCCTGCCTCTTGTATAAAGCTCCATTTATGCATATGAATTGAGTGGACAGCTTGCGGATCATTCTTTGGTCTTTTTCAGTAGCTTCTTCCAAAAATTTTGCGGTTTCCAAATAATTCATGATATCAAAATACCACGGCTTTCCGTCCGCTATTTCTATTTCCATTATCGGTTTGACCTCAAAGCTAGGCCTCTCAGAACTCGAGATTAGAACTAGTTTCATGGCTACACCTTCCGAATTGTCCCACATTGACACTAGGGTTGCCAGTGCATCAGCCAACCGGTTTTCATCCCTTGGCACGAAACAGAACCAAACGCTCTTCCTCATATATTCGACGTACGGCACCAAACGCTCTTCCTTGATAGCCCACTCTCCCCAAATCTGGTTGATTACTAAGGATGAGTCTCCATACACCTCCACATCCTTTGGCCCCAGGGCAATTAAAGCTTCTAGTTCGAAAGTGCACGCCTCATACTCAGCTTCATTGTTAGTGGCCCTATATCTCAACTTTTTGGCCAAAGGGAGTTTCTCGTCATTCGGGGTTGTTAGGATGATTCCTACTCCTGCCTCCTTACTATTAATAGCCCCGTCAAAGTGTAGTTGCCAACCCTGAACAGAGATTGCTGCTATGTTTTCATCCGAAAAATTGAACTCAAGTGAATCGCCCTGAATGGGATGATCGGCTAGAAACTCAGCTACTGCCCGTCCTTTGATAGTCTTTCGAGTGATATACTCGATATCGAACTCCTATAGTAACAGCAACCACCTTCCCATTTTCCCAAGCAAAGACGGTGCTTCTTGCAAATACCTAAGAGGGTTCTGCTTTGCCACTGCCTGTACTTTGTATGAATGGAAATAGTGTCTCAGCTTCTTGGATACCCAAATCACGGCGAGGCAAATCTTTTCTACTTCTGCCTATTTTAGCTCGTAAGCAAGGAATTTCTTGCTGAGATAATAGACTGCAAATTCCACTCCGAATTCATCTTCCTGAGCCATCATGGCACCTACAGAGCCATCTTCCACTGCCAAATACAAAATGAGCGGCTTGACTGGTTGTGGCGGCCTCAGTACCGGTGGGTTCAACAAATACTCTTTGATGCTGTCGAAGGCTTTCTAACAATCCTCGTTCCAAACAACAGGTTGATTCTTTCTAAGCAGCTTGAAAATTGGCTCGCATATCGAGGTGAGCTTTGCAATGAACCGGCTAACATATTGTAACTTGCCCAGGAAACTTCTCACATCCTTTTCCTTTTGCGGCACTTGCATTTCCCTAATAGCTTTCACCTTATCCGGGTCGATTTCGATCCCCCTTTGGCTGACCACATGTCCTAGCAACTTTCCTAAAGTTACTCCGAAGATACACTTCTTGGGATTTAGCCGCAAGTTGTACTTATCTATTCTGGTGAAAAACTTCTCTAATGCTTCAAAGTGGCCCTCTCTGGTGGCTGACTTGACCATCATGTTGTAGACACCGGGTCTTGAGGCAGTCCAGATCAGAGTTACCCGATGAAGAGATCCATGTCGATTTACGAGCAAGGGGATGGAATTCGGAGGTTTTCGACTTTTGGTCTCGCAAGGATTAAAATCTTTTTCTATAGCATGGAGTTTTGAAAGAGTTGGATAAATTTTACAGAATTTGGGTAAAAATGTGAGTTTTGCTTCACAGACGGGAATGCCGTCTGTGTAGGGACGCCCGTCTCTACTTGGGGAGATACCCGTCTCTAGGTGTAGTGGGGAAGGACAGGTGGCGATCTAGGGACGCTTGTCCCTAGTTCACGCCCCGTCCCTGGTCAGACTCCCTCATTTGCCCTTAGTAGGGAAGGCCGTCGGTAGGCGCAGGGAAGCCAGTCGGTACGGTAACTGACCGGATCACTCGAGATTGGATAAAATTTAATCTTTTTCTTTTCAAAACAAGGATAGAATTTATCTAAAATTTGAATTTTAAAGTCCTTTTAAAATTCAAACTTTAGATAGAGATTAATCTGAATTATCTCATAAAAACCCTATAAATAGAGAATAAAATTTCAGTTTTTGGGGTTAGAAAATTTGGAGAGAAATTAAAAAGAGAGTTTTATTTAAAAACTATCAAATATTTTTGGAAAAAATTGCTTTTTAGAGAAAAGGGTTTTTCTGTGAGTAGATCACACAAAAATTTATAAATCTCTATTCATCTGTAGAGTTTTATTTTGGTAAAACTTCTTTTGATTAATTGATTTCTTCAATTTTTTCTTACGAATTAAGTCAAATTGAGGTGACGAAATTCAGTCGTTTCCATCAATATAACTAATTCGAACACACTATTGTAATCAAATATTCAAGGAAAGAATAACATAAATTTTCTTTCTTTGATCTGATTCTTCTTTTGAACCTTACGAGGCACACGAGGACAAAATCACCCGACATCCACCCTAAAAGGTAAAATCCGAGGGTAAACATTCTGGACTAACATTTATATAATTTAATTTGAATCACACTAATTTTTATATATATTTGTTTGATCTGATTTTTTTTTATTTGTTTTCCCCTCACTAGGGACGGCCACTGGCACGATCCAGGTAGCCGTCCCTAGGCAAAATTCTCATTTCTTTACCTCATAAAATCCTATCTCTTAACTCAATGCTGTTAGAATTTTCTCATTTTTTATTTTTTTATTTACGTTTTTGCTAACGTGTTTATCTTGGTGAGTTCTTTTCTGACCGTTGGAAGTTGGAATTGTGAGAGATGTTGGTGGCACCATCCTACGGATCTCGATTCGGGTTTATTTTTCTACCCTTACCTTGTATTTATGTTATTATGGAAATGGTTTTAACGTCATTAAGGTAAAAAAGGACCAAAAGCTTTTTAATAATTAAACCTGGAGATTTTCCCGAAAATGGTGGACCAATGTCCCATTTCAGCCAATAAAATTGATACTTCATAAAAACCGTTTCTGTAATGAATATGCATGGTAGGACCAAAGTCCTCATTCCAATGAATATCCCGTTTTATGCATGTGTCGCACTTTTATAAATGGGAGTTGTATTCCGCTCCTAGTGTTATTGTAATTTATTTTGAACACTTTATCTTGATTCTTGCTTCTATTTACCGCTTTGGATGTGAATGATTTGCGCTTAAATAAAATGCATCGTATGGAAAGTTGGTGAAATAATAAATCCAAAACATAATTGTAAAATTAATCAAAGTACGAATAAATGAGAAGTCCCGAACTCACTCTGGTCTTTGGGACTCGAAAAGGCGAGAGGTCTAGGACTTCCAAGACACCTTTTGAGTCCCACTAAAAGGCTTAAATATACAATCCTAGGCTCTAGGGGAGTAGAGGATAAGGCCTCCAAGATCCCTCTAGCTAGCTCAAGATGGATATGTATGCACCGTCTTAGGCTCGATAAGGCTAGACGACCCTTCCCAATGTTCTATTGGGTGGCGACTCCAAGAAACCTCATTGTTGCCCAAAATAGACGCACTTGTAAATACCTTACAAGCTTTATGACCCTTTCCCGATCGCCCTGAAGCGGGCTTTCGGGAGGACGCAAGGTTCGGCGCGCGTCATAGTGGCAACTCCACTGGGGACTAATACTCGAGACTTCAATTCGAAAGTACTTTGATTAAAATTTACAATTAGATTTTAGCTTAAACATTTCACCATCTTTCAAAATCTGCATTGCATAGCATTAGCGCCTTAGATCTATGCTAGTTTGGTCCCTCTTTTAGCCCCGGTACGTTCCCGAAGCACGACCCTATTTTCACTCAATTTGGGGAAGTGTTAAGGATAATCACCAGCCCAAGCCTCGTACCATCATGGTATATTAAATGGTGACCCGATTGGTCGTTACACTTGTGAAGAGCTAGACCCGTCGGCAGGGATCATGCTTGGGTAGCCCTAAAGTAACACCACCCTTTGACTAAAGCTCGTGTAATGGAAATAGTTACTTCCCCTAAGTGGTATGAACCTTACTACTATGCTTGTTGTATGGATCATTATGTATTGGACAAGCCCAGATAGTTTGGTTGGTCACCTAATCAAAGGTTTTCATGCCCCGATAGGCCCAAGCCGACTTATTCGGATTGCCTAAATACATAATGATCATAACCCATCCGCCTGTGCATTAGTTTGGAGAGGTTATGCTACCGGATTTCCACCATGCACCATACGCGTTCATCGGGTCCCCAGATGACCCATGGGCTAAGCCCACCTAGGAAAGAGACTATGACCGCGTGTGCGGGAGTAATAAGGTCGGAAGGACCTATGTGCTTGCATGTGGCTTGTGAGTGTTGCCATCATCCTGACCCCTGTGTTTTTCAGCCATCATAGATTCGCCTAGGTGGACAAGAGGGTCCCGGGGACGGCTGCACAGGAATCCATTTTTTGAATTACCAGAAAGGATAGAGTATCCGGACAGTTCTTCTGAGACCAGTTATGCCACTTCAGATCAGTTTTCTATACCCGAAGAAATGGCAAATTCACCGAGAGGGGCAGAGGCCACCAGGGCAATGATAGCAGAGGAAGTAGGCCGAAGGTTGGAAGAGTTTGAGAACCGGGTGTTGGCAATGATAGCCGCAATGGGTCAACAAGCAGCCCCGCAAAACCCACAACCTCCTCCTGTGAGGAATAATGAAAGGGAAGAGGTCAAAGAGGACCCATAAGATGAAACTCGGCCGCCACTCGTGAACCTAAGAGCTACTACTTCGGGGGCACATAGGGGAAGACCTGTCCCAAGGCTGGATGATGATTGGGAAGATGAGGAATATGAGGAACGTATGTCTAAGAAAGGGAAAGCCCCTCAAATTGAAGAGGCCATCTGGAGGAAGGTGGAGGAGAGATTTGAAGCTATGACGAGGATGTTGACAAAAGGCCAAGGAGTGAATCCTGAGGATAAAGAGTTAGAAAGAGAAGATCTGGTCCCAATGAACTTTAAGATGCCGGATGTACCAAAGTTTGACGATACTTCTGATCCCCTAGCACATATAAAGCAGTACTCATTGGTGATGAAAGGCACCACTTTGACGAGGAAGCAGAAGATTGAGTACTTTTGCTTGAGCTTGACGGGCCCGGCAGTGGGTTGGTATCATGGGCTCGATCGCCGAACTAAGGAAGACTGGGATTTATTGATGAAAGAATTTTTGAGGCAATATGATTGCAGTACAAGAATGGAGATAACCCTGAAGGACCTAGAACTATTACAGCAGAGAGAAGGAGAGTCCTTCCATGAGTATCTAACCCGGTAGAGGAATCGGGTGATGGAAATGTAGAGGAAACCGGATACCCAAGATCAAATACGGTTGTTCATTAAAAATGTGAGCCCGTATTTGAGGAATGGATTAAGGATGAAAGGACTAAAAGATTGGGAGTCCCTGAAGGACATCGCCATTGAGGCCGAAGGAGAGTACCTTGTTAGGAAAGCAGGAAGTGAGAATTATCCTAAGAGAGGTAGTGGAAGTCAAGGGGCCGGCAGACCAACAAGCTCTGCTAGTGGTACAAGGAAAATTGCTGAGGTATCAAGTACGAACGCCACCCCGAGACATTTTTCTAATCTCAGGAGGTCCTTGTCATGGGTACTAAGAAGGCTAATAAAAGAGAATAAGCTGCAGCCCCTACCGCCCAGACCTGCGAGAACTCAATGCACGCCGGGACACAAAGACGATGAGTACTATGCATATCATCAGCACACTGGACATGTAACCGATAACTGTAGGACTCTGAGGCATACAATTCAGGATTTGATCGACTTAAAACATATCACAGATCCATAAAAGAGAGGGGGTCAAAAGAAAGCCGGGTACAATAACACGCCTCCGCCAGTGAATATGAGCGGGCCCAGTTTGCCCGAGAACTTTGTGTTGAAGGAACTATACGTCAACGATATCCACACTGCTGTCACAAGCCTCTATGAGGGGAGTGAAGAAGGGCTTCCCGCTGCAGTGATCGATTGCTGGTCCACTGATGATAGTGGAACTAAAAATGATGATTTGGAAACATTTTCAGACCTTTGGGGTTCGGAAGAGGATGGAGGAGAACCAAAGAGGAAAGAAGTGGGAGCTATGACCCGGAGTGGAAGGGTAGCCCCAGAAGTAGAAAAGCCACAAGAGCCGATTGAGGACAGAAGGGGAAAGGAGCCGGAGGAAGATCCGATTGTCAAGCAACTAAAAAAGACGCCGGCTCAGATTTCAATATGGGATCTTTTGAAACAGTCGCCATCACATAGGCAGAAGGTGGTGGAGGCTTTATGCGAAGCAACCGTGGCTACGACCATTTCACCTACGGAACTTCTGGAGGTAGTAAAATGAGGATCGGGAGAAAATGTTGTTTTTACTAGTGCAGATTTGCCGGCAGAAGGTCGCAACCATAATCGCCCTCTTTACATAAGGGCGCAGATTAACCACAACCATACCGCCTGTGTGATGGTGGATGACGGCTCTTCCATAAATGTATGCCCACAGGTAGCAATAGCAGCTTTTTGGGTAACAGAGGATATGTTGGCAAAATCTGATCTTACCATCACGGCATATGACAACTCGCGTAGGCAGGCTTCGAGAACCTTCACAGTAGTGGTAAAAACGGGACCGATAGAGTCAGAAGTAGAGTTTGTGGTGTTGCCCATACCTGCCAATTTCTCAGCTTTGCTAGGCAGACCATGGTTTTATAGATTGGGAGGAGTCCCCTCTACACTGCATCAGATGGTAAAGATAGCTCACGAGGGCCAGATCGTGACTATAAAAGCTGCACGAGAGAATCAGGTATCAATACTGGAGATAGCTAGGCAGCCGTTTAATGGGTTTCATGTCACCATGATAGGCAAAGAAGGGCAGAAAGAAGAAAGCCCCCAGGTATTGAATATGATGAAGAAAATGTCATTCCTCCCTGGTGCAGGGCTGGGCAAGAATTCCCAAGGGATACCGACAGCCGTTGCCACTAAGGGTCAAAAGGACAAGAGGGGTCTTGGATACACAGGTGCTGTAAAAAGGGGCGAGAAGTCGAAAATGGAAGTTCCCCATATTTGGAAGACCTTTGTGCCAGCAACCGCAGCATGTGCCTATGCAGGAGAAAATGAACCGCAGTGGCTGGATGGAAGAATTGTGCCAGGGTTTGAGGTTTTCAATGATTTTTATGACTGGGGCATTGGATTAATCAAGCAAACAGAGGGTTTTTGGGATGAAAAAATCATGACCAGTAGGACAATTTGGGACCGCGAGACACCGGAAGAAATAATTACTGAAAAGATAATAACCACCCAGCTAAAAGGAAAGGCCAAGATAGAAGAAGCTGTGCGGGAGATGGATGAGGAGACTCCAAAGGGCCAATGTGATGCGGAAACATCGACTGCGGCAGATACACTAGCAGAGGAGGAAGAGGAAGATAGTTTAGATTTTCTTTTTGCTCCAGAACTTTTCAATGATGTCAATGACAATTTCAATCTTATTAATAAATTGAATGGTTTTGCTTACTTCTGTGATGTTTCTGATGATTTCACTATGCATGATCATGATCACTATCCATCCATATTTGATATTGATTCAACTGATGCTACTCCATTCAATCTTGGAACCCTAGACAATCCAAAAGAAATTTTGATAGCATCAAATATAACTCCTGAAGAGCGAGAGAAATTTGAGAGAATATTAAAAAAAATTATGAAAAAGTCTTTGCCTGAACCTATGAAGATATGCCGGGAATCGATCGAAAAGTCACAAAGCATGCTATCCCCACCTATCCGGACCATAAACCTGTTAAGCAGAAATTTAGAAGGCTTAGGCCGGAATGGGCAGAGAAAGTGAAAGAAGAGATTCACCAGCAAATCAAAGCCAAGTTTCTAGTTGAGGTGCAATACCCAACATGGTTGGCCAATGTTGTCCCTGTAGCCAAAAAGAATGGCAAAGTAAGAGTATGCGTGGATTATCGGGATCTGAATAAGGCCTGTCCAAAGGATGATTTTCCATTGCCTCATATAGACGTACTAATAGATAGTGCTGCTGCTTGAGAGATGTATAGCTTCGGAGATGGTTACGCGGGCTACAATCAAATTCTCAATGAGATAATTGATCGGATCAAGATAGCCTTCATCACAGAGTGGGGGACTTACGCTTATTGTGTGATGCCTTTTGGCCTGAAAAATGCAGGGGCCACTTATCAGAGGATGGCAACGAAGATATTGGATTATTTGATTCATAAAGAGGTAGAGGTATACGTGGACGATATGATGATCAAGTCAGCCACTAGAGAAGGCCATTTTGAAGCCCTGGAAAAGTTCTTCCAAAGGATAGATAAGTACAATTTGCAGTTGAATCCTAAAAAGTGTATCTTTGGCGTTACTTCAGGGAAGCTCTTGGGACACATAGTTAGTAAAAGGGGGATTGAGATTGACCTGGATAAGGTTAAGGCCATCAGGGAAATGCCAATACCGCAGAAGGAAAAGGATGTAAGAAGCTTTCTGGGCAAGTTGCAATACATCAGTAGATTTATCGCTAAGCTTACTTCGATCTGTGAGTCAATCTTTAAGCTGCTCCGAAAAGATCAACCAGTAGTATGGGATGAGAGTTGTCAAAAGGCTTTTGATGCTGTCAGAGAATATTTGTTGAATCCACCGGTACTGAGACCACCACGGCCAGTCAAGCCACTGATCCTATACCTGGCCATAGAAGACAGTTCTGTAGGTGCTATGATGGCCAAAGAGGATGATTTTGGAGTGGAATTTGCTGTTTATTACCTCAGCTAGAAATTCTTAGCCTACGAAGTCAAGTACACAGAGGTAGAAAAGATTTGCCTTGTAGTAATCTGGGCTTCTAAGAAATTGCGACATTACTTTCATGCTTACAAAGTGCAGGCAGTCGCGAGGCAGAATCCCCTGAGATATTTGCAAGAGGCCCCATCTTTGCTTGGGAAAATGGGTAGGTGGTTGCTGTTACTTTAAGAATTTGATGTGGAGTATCTCACTCGGAAGACCATCAAGGGGCGTGCAGTGGCGAAATTTCTAGCAGAATACCCGATCCAAGGAGACTCATACGAGTTTAACTTTCCAGACGAGGATGTGGCAGCTATCGGGATTCAAGGTTGGAAATTACACTTTGACAGAGCTGTAAATAACAAAGGGGCAAGAGTAGGAGTCATTCTGATAACCTCGGATGACGAAAAGCTTCCCTTGGCGAAAAAGTTGAGATTCAAGGCTACCAATAACGAAGCTGAATACGAAGCATGTGTCTTTGGATTGGAGGCGTTAATAGCTTTAGGAGCGAAGAGTGTGGAAGTGTTTGGTGACTCTTCCTTGGTGGTCAATCAAATCCGAGGTGAATGGGCTGTGAAGGAAGAGAGGCTAATGCCATATATCCGGCACTTGAGAGATCTGAGCAGTCAATTCGAAGTATGCACATTCCATTTCATTCCGAGGGATGAAAATCAATTAGCCGATGCGCTCGCTACGCTAGTATCAATGTGGAACAACCCTGAAGGGATGCACATGAAGCCAGTCTTAATCTATAGTTCTGAGAGACCTAGCTTCGAATCAAGATCAGTTATGGAAGTAAAAGTGACGGATGGAAAGCCATGGTATCATGACATTATGAATTACCTAGAGAATACGACATTTGCAGAGGAGGCTACCGAAAAGGATCAAAGGATGATTCGCAAGCTGTCTACCCAGTTTATTTGCATAAATGGGACAATGTACAAACGACAAGCTGATGGTATCCAATTAAGGTGTTTGGACGAAAAAGAAGCCAGGAGGGTAATGGAAGAAACACACGCCGGAATATGAGGAGCCCATATGAATGGGCTGACATTAGCCAAAAAGATCATGAGGCAAGGCTTCTACTGGCTTACGATGGATAACGATTGCTCAAAGTACGTGAAACAGTGCCAACTGTGTCAGCAATACGTAGACTTAAGGCTTTTGCCGGTGTCAGAGCTACACAGCCTAACGTCACCTTGGCCATTCGCTGCTTGGGGAATATACATTATTGGAGAAATTCGCCCTACGGCATCCAACGGACACAGATATATAATAGTCGCAATCGACTATTTTACAAAATGGGTGGAGGCGGAGTCCTTTAAGAAGATCGACGCAAGAGATATGGCCAGGTCCATTGAAAGAAATCTGATATGCAGATATGGCCTCCCACATCACATGGTGTCTGATAACGGGGTCCAATTCATGGGGAAAACCAGAAAGATTCTTGAGAAGAACGGGATCGAGCACCACAAATCCTCCCCCTATCGACCACAAGCTAACGGGGCAGTAGAGGCCGCCAATAAGAACATGAAGAGAATCTTAGCCAAGATGGTCCAAACCTACAAAGACTGGGCAGAGAAGCTTCCCTTTGCATTGTGGGGTTACAGAATGACGGTAAGGATGTCTACAGGTGTTACTCCGTATTCTTTGGTTTATGGGACAGAGGCAGTGCTGCCAGTTGAGGTAGAGCTCAAATCACTGAGAGTAGTCATGGAAGCTCAAATTTCGGAAGCTGAATGGATACGAGAGAAGTTACAGCATTTGAACATATTAGATGAGAGCAGGATGAAAGCTTACTATCATAATCAGATTTATCAGAAAAGGCTGGCCAGATCATTTGGGAAAAGGTGAGAAAGCATCCGCTGAAGGAGGGGGATTTGGTGTTCAAACAGATGAGACCAGGAGTACCAGATATCAGAGGAAAATTTAGACCAACTTGGGAAGGACCATATATCCTCAAGAAGCAGTTATCCAAAGGAGCTGCAATCTTATCGGATAGCGATGGTAATGAATTCAAGGAACCGATCAATATCGACAAACTTAAAAGGTTCCATGGCTAAAGACCAAAATCAAAAGAAGAGAATAAAAGCCCCGCGGGTCAAAAACCGAAAAAAGGCGACCCTGCTAAAATCGGGCACCTCGTCAGGGTGAAAACCGAAAAAAGGCATCCTGGGAAAAAATTAGAGGCTTGAGAGAAAATATCCAATCATGAAAACCCGAGAGGGCTGGTTGGAGACAGGAGTTTGATGCTGTCAAGATTTGGTTCCATGAATGAATGTAGTCTTGCATAATAGAATTAATGTCGAAAAGCGATCATGTATGCTGAAGTCGTACTGAAATGTGCACAAATTTGTGAAATGAAATAAGTTTGATTTATTCATTTACATTATTGTCCAATTCTGCTTTAAAAAGAAACGTACTGCTCAAAATGCATGTGAAGCTAAACTATGCCCTACTACTACCCTCGCTGGCTAAATGCCTCAGTCGCTGAGTTCGGTTATCAGCCGCCGGGCTAAGTATCCACCTCTTGTATGCCCTGGTAAAGATGATAGAATGGTCCCTGAACAAAGGTATGACGGTTTTCAATGGAAGTCGACCCCAAAGCTCATGATAGCGGGAGGCAAAGGCTGCAGAAAGGATTCCACCTCAAAAGGATAGAGGGAGTCTCACCACATCCTGAGTCACTCCGAGTTGACGGGAGCAACGAGCCATGATGTAGAAAGTCGCCTCACGGAGCCCGCATAAGGGAACACATCCCGAAGACCCATCAACAACTGCACCGGACAAGGGAAGCCAAGCGTGCATAAAGCTAACATCATCGTCAGATATCTCACTGAATCTGGTAATGCACTCATCAGGAGCCCCAGGTAAATACAGACGACGTCGAGGGAGGAAACACTTCGCAGAGTACTGACTGATGACTCTAGGAGGAGGCTCTGACAAAAGCTTTAATTTCTCTTGCAACCAAATCTGATAGGGGGAAACAAAGAAAGACAATGAAAATAAAAGCCAAAGAGAATAAAAGGCAAAGATAAGCCGCTGGAGTAAGTTGGATTTACTTCAGGCAAAAATTAGGCATAGGGCTGTGTGAAAATCCAAAAGGACGCACTTCCCGCTAAGAAAAGCTAGTGTGAAAATCCACAAGGGACGCACTACCTTTTAAAACAATGACGTACCTGGAGTAATAAGGGGATCCCAGAGAATGAATTGGTAGAGCCAACATGAACAGAGTCCAAACCCAAGATAGTCTTAGCTAGAATGAGGGGGAAAGGCGTGAGCCCGTGATGAAAGCCATCCAGAATTCCAAATAAACGAGGGTCTCCGAGCAGCTCCTCTGAGGTCACGATTAGATACTTCATCAGACAGAAGAGGAAGATGACACTTACGATGTATGAGGGGATGTCAGAGAATTCATCCATTGCTTCAATCAGAGGTTCTAAAGAAAATACTGAGCCCTGAGGAACTAGACGAGAAGCGTCAGAGGGAGCTACACTTAAGGACAAAGCAATATCCCAGATTTGGATCAAACCACAGCGAGGTACGCAAGGCAAAACACCAGGTGGATACCGACTTCCGATGATAGCAGCAAATTCTTCAGGCAAGGGGCATAATTCCTGATAGGTGAACCTGAAAACATGAAAACGAGGATCCCAGAAGTGGGTTGCAGCCAAAAGAAGGGTGTAGTCTACCTTGACTCTCCGTAGAAACCTCAGTCCAGAAAGGGGGGCAAGAGTACTGTGTTCCCAAGTTTGAGCATCATCTAAGATACGGTGCATCTTGGAAAGGAAAGGAGAATTCATGTCTTGATAGCTAAAGCCACAGTTGCTAAGAGGAAAAGAGGAAAAAAAAAACTAGTGAAAAGAGATATTTTGGAGCTAAAATAAGGAAGGGGCACGAAATTCAAGAAAAATGGTTGACTTTTATAGATTGGCTTACAGACGGCTAACTCGTCCCTATATTCAGACGGCGAACCCGTCTGTACTTGTCCACCTGGCGAATCGTGCATTGTACATTTCATGCGCATTAATTAGACAATTAATGAGGGAATCTGGATAGACAGACGGAATGCCCGTCTATCGTTGTATGGCCGGAAAGCCCGTCGGTACTTAAAATCTATATAAAGACGCAAGTACCGACGGGAAATTGTTTTCTTTCCTTCTTCTCCACACCGACGCCTTTTCCTTTGTTTCCAACTGTGTTTTTTCGTTTTTATCTTTTCAAATTGCATTTTTTCGCACATGTTTTCAGTTTTTTGACTTCTTCAGTGGGTCTCGACTTCCAGGTTAGTAAAAATACTCCCATTTTTCTTTGTTTCTTTATTATTATGAGCAAGGAGATTTCTTTTTCTTTTGAATTAATGGAATTAGTGTCCTGTTAAATTCTGATTGGCACTATAAATAAGTTAATAGGATGAATTTTGTGCTAATAAATAAAGAGTGCAGAAATGTATGCTGTTCAAGGAATAATTAGTGTTTAGAGTATAAATACGGCCTTAGAAATTCATATATTTTGGAGCAAATAATCTGAGAACTAGAAAGCAAAGTGATTATATTGCATTGTTGTTATTTGGGGTCTGAGGCCCGTTCTATTCTATTTTCTTCTTCATTATGCAAGAGTTTGGGCACACCCTTGCCGGGGTGCTGCCAGTTTTTAGCAAATGTGAATATTATATTATTGCTTGGGGCCTGAGGCCTGTCCCTTCTTTTTATCTTTTCATACAGGAGGTTGGGCACACCCTTGCCGGGGTGCTGCCCAAATTTTTTGAAATCTTTTTTGGTTTAGACATACCCAGGTAGAATGCCACCTAAAATTCTACCATAAGGTCTATTCATGCCCACAATATCAAACTAACTGTTTGTCTTATTCACAGGATGCCACCACGACGATACGCTCCACATGATCAGCCCGAGCCTGAGGCCCCAGGTTGGATGAGTGACGAGGCTAGACAGAGGTATGCGGCACTAGCTTAGGTGCAGTTCCGAGCTAGCCGTTTCATTTCTAGGCCGTTCCTTGAGGCTCTGAGGATGGCAGATGAGGTCGATATACTGATGGCGGGCGCGGGTTGGATAGAGTTTTTGACACACGCTTTCCAGACTCACCCAGAGGTGGTACGACAGTTCCTCGCTACGCTACACTATGGCGAATATCAGAGGTCTAACACGGAGGAGGGTGTCATTCAGTTTTGGATTGAGGGCCACCATTTTAGCATACCCGTCAGCGGTTTACAGAGGCCATGGGGCTCCCATTCGGGCAGGATGTCATAACACCCCAGAGATCAGTGAGACGTCAGCATTGGGCGGTTATAGCCTTACCAGGAGTGTCGTACGATCACGACATGGCGAAGAGTACAGTACTTTTATCACAGGCTATGCGCTATCTTCATCGAGTATTGTCCAGCTCATATTTGGGACGAGCTGGTAACCCAGGTTCCCTCAATGCCGCAGAGATCTGGAGTTTATGGGCCATGATGGCAGGTCAGAGGCTCAATATCAGCCATGAGATTTTGGTCAACCTGGTGAGGGTATCCAGGGGGGCAGCCCCAGTAGTGTGTGTCGGGGGGGTCATTACCAGGTTGCTCTTGAGTTTGGGTGTTCGTCCAGATATTTTGGGGCGCCCTTTGGATGAGAGTATTTATGTGGATGCTCCAGCGGCTATGACGATGGCCATGATACTACCGATATCGGGCCACCCCAAGGCGTACAGGCTTCGCACAGTGCACGAGACTAGACGCACATTTAGCTTGCCCTCGTTAGAGCCAGTAGAGGAGCAAGCTCAGGATCAGCCAGAGCACCCAGAGTAGGCTCAAGACCAGCCTCCCGAGCACCCTCAGCATCAGGAGGACCAACCTCCCGAGCACCCTCAGCATCAGGAGGACCAGCCTCCCCGATAGCTAGAGCATCCAAATGGTCAGCCTCCACAGCCGCAGCACGAGGAGCAGCCGGGTACACCTTTTGATATGGGGATCGAGTTTACTATGGATGAGTTACTGGCTACTCCTCTAGGATAGAGAGTGCAGAGTCCTATGCCTCCATCGTCTAGAGTACAGCGGATAACTCCCCGAGCGCCTGAGAGGTTTAGCCCATATGCTAGAGTAGGGGATCCGGGGGCATCTACTTCTACAGCTCCACCACCTGAGCCGACACCAGATTCAGCTCCCCCTCCATCCTCATCATCCGCTTTCCCAGCGCAGCCAGATTTTACTGCCCTATTGACTTATATGTTCGCATCTTTTGAGCATAGACAGGAGGAGAGAGACAGGGCCCTTCTCGGATAGCTCGGAGAGCAAGATAGGGTCATATTAGATCGGTTGGATCAGCAGTAGGGAATCATCCAGGACCAGGGGAGGCTTATTGATCATCTGAGGCATGAGCAGGAGAGACTCGTAGGTCAGTTGAGGCAGGAGATGAGGGCCTCCCAGAGTGAGGCAACCCAGAGGATAGACGCATCCGTACAGATAGTGGATGAGTCAGTGGAGGCTCTCAGATTCAGGATTCAGGTCCTGGAGGGTACCATACCTCCCATTGCCCAGTCCCTGCAGGAGTTTAGAGAGCAGACTGGGGATAGGCTGAGGAGTATGAGGACCACCTCCACAGATCAGACCCTCCGCCTAGGCGATGCTTTCAGGGAGTTAGGGGGAGTTGTTACCAGTACACTCCAGTTCATGACGGTCTGTGCACAGCCGTTTCTCGATGGATATGCCCAGGTCCAGTTCCAGCAGCAGGACTCAGCAGGAGCACAGCCGTTATCGGTACCAGTGGTTGTACCTCCCAGATACCAGCAGGTGGCCAGGGATTGGGCTACTCAGCAGGCCGGACCGTCAGCCCCTCCCAGCCAGCCATCTGCCTCATATGTAGGGCCCTTCGATGCTCCAGCGCGAGACCAGCCGGTTCATATATCGGACGATGATGATGACCCAGAGGAGCTCTCGAATTATGCGCCATTGTAGATCGTTCAGGGAGTTCTTCTAGTTTTGTGTTTCTACTTTTTGTAATCACATCTGTATATTGTACAAAATTTAATCTTTTAGTGAAAAGAAAAAAAAAGGAATTTTGGATCAACTTGTTAAATTTGCATGTTATTCCTTCATGACTTAAATTTAAGAGAAAGAGAAAAAGGAAAAGAGGAATTGATCACATGGAAATAAGATAATGAATAATAAAGAGAGATATAAAATGTTCATAACTCTACCAATCAAGGTACTTGGCGTAAGAATTAACAAAAGTCTATTACAATACAGGAACATGGTTTTACACCGATTCAAAATCGACCCGCAGTCAAAAGGAAGAATAAATAAGTCAAACATCATCTCCTTCGGGACCACAGGAAATCAAAAGATCAGAATTACACTTTGGGGGCACAATGAGGCCGCCAAGTTAAATCACTCAAGTCCGAAGAAGACTCGGTGCAGCTCAGGAGAGCCATAATTGTACTTTGTACAGTCCGAAGAAGACTCGGTGCAGCTCAGGAGAGCCATAATTGCACTTTGTACAGTCCAAAGAAGACTCGGTGCAGCTCAGGAGAGCCATAATTGCACTTTGTACAGTCCGAAGAAGACTCGGTGCAGCTCAGGAGAGCCATAATTGCACTTTGTACAGTCCGAAGAAGACTCGGTGCAGCTCAGGAGAGCAACTATCACACTTTGTACAGTCCGAAGAAGACTCGGTGCAGCAGGAGAGCAATTATCGCACTTCGTACAGTCCGAAGAGGACTCGGTGCAAACCCCGCGTTTTATAAGTCCAGAATCGACTCAAACGCATTGTTGCTTCCCCAGAAAAAAGGTCAGGACTGCCTCAGGTATGCATCTCTTTCCTTTCTTCTCTGAATTTTGGCTCATCTAGGCACTAGTGCGCTAGTTTCCCCAAAATTGGGGGCAACTGTAGACACCGGGTCTTAAGGCAATCCATATCAGAGTTACCCGATGAAGAGATCCATGTCGATTTATGAGCAAGGGGATGGAATTCGGAGGTTTTCGTCTTTTGGTCTCGCAAGGATTAAAATCTTTTTCTATAGCATGGAGTTTTGAAAGAGTTGGATAAATTTTACAGAATTTGGGTAAAAATGTGAGTTTTGCTTCACAGACGGGAATGCCGTCTGTGTAGGGACGCCCGTCTCTACTTGGGGAGATACCCGTCTCTAGGTGTAGTGGGGACGGACAGGTGCCGATCTAGGGACGCCCGTCCCTAGTTCATGCCCCGTCCCTAGTCAGTCTCCCTCATTTGCCCTTAGTAGGGACGGCCGTCGGTAGGCGCAGGGAAGCACGTCGGTACGGTAACTGATCGAATTACTCGAGATTGGATAAAATTTAATCTTTTTCTTTTCAAAACAGGGATAGAATTTATTTAAAATTTTAATTTTAAAGTCCTTTTAAAATTCAAACTTTAGATAGAGATTAATCTGAATTATCTCATAAAAAACCCTATAAATATAGAATAAAATTTCAGTTTTTGGGGTTAGAAAATTTGGAGAGAAATTAAAAAGAGAGTTTTATTTAAAAACTATCAAATATTTTTGGAAAAAATTGCTTTTTAGAGAAAAGGGTTTTTCTATGAGTAGATCACGCAAAAATTCATAAATCTCTATTCATCTGTAGAGTTTTATTTTGGTAAAACTTCTTTTGATTAATCGATTTCTTCAATTTTTTCTGACGAATTAAG
Organism: Excoecaria cochinchinensis; assembly: GCA_947683425.1. Taxonomy (NCBI): domain Eukaryota; kingdom Viridiplantae; phylum Streptophyta; class Magnoliopsida; order Malpighiales; family Euphorbiaceae; genus Excoecaria; species Excoecaria cochinchinensis. The sequence continues at coordinate 3,154,057 of CANTUQ010000038.1, forward strand.
TCAAATTGAGGTGACGAAATTCAGTCATTTCCATCAATATAACTAATTCGAACACACTATTGCAATCAAATATTCAAGGAAAGAATAACATAAATTTTCTTTCTTTGATCTGATTCTTCTTTTGATCCTTGCGAGGCACACGGGGACAAAATCATCCGACATCCACCCTAAAAGGTAAAATCCGAGGGTAAACATTCTGGACTAAAATTTATATAATTTAATTTGAATCACACTAATTTTTATATACACTTCATTATCCCTTTTTACGCAAAAGATTTAAGAAGTTTTTTTTTCATTTGTTTTCCCCTCACTAGCGACGGCCACTGGCACGATCCAGGTAGCCGTCCCTAGGCAAAATTCTCATTTCTTTACCTCATAAAATCCTATCTCTTAACTCATTGCTGTTAGAATTTTCTCATTTTTTATTTTTTTATTTACGTTTTTGCTAACGTGTTTATCTTGGTGAGTTCTTTTCTGACCGTTGGAAGTTGGAATTGTGAGAGATGTTGGTGGCACCATCCTGCGGATCTCGATTCGGGTTCATTTTTCTACCCTTACCTTGTATTTATGTTGTTATGGAAATGGTTTTAACGTCATTAAGGTAAAAAAGGACGAAAAGCTTTTTAACAATTAAACCTGGAGATTTTCCCGAAAATGGTGGACCAATGTCCCATTTCAGCCAATAAAATTGATACTTCATAAAAACCATTTCTGTAATGAATATGCATGGTAGGACCAAAGTCCTCATTCCAATGAATATCCCATTTTATGCATGTGTCGCACTTTTATAAATGGGAGTTGTATTCCGCTCCTAGTGTTATTGTAATTTATTTCGAACACTTTATCTTGATTCTTGCTTCTATTTACTGCTTTGGATGTGAATGATTTGCGCTTAAATAAAATACATCGTATGGAAAGTTGGTGAAATAATAAATCAAAACATAATTGTAAAATTAATCAAAGTACGAATAAATGAGAAGTCCCGAACTCACTATTGTAACACCCCAACTCATACGTGGACGAACCCATCCGCAATGGAGTAGGAAGCCGTACGAGTAGGTGTGTTACCGGACTGAAGCGAGACAAAGCATACTAAAATACGGAAGAATTTAAAACTTGCGGAGTAGATTTGGACATGCATATTTCGTAAATGCGCATACACTAATCAAAAGCATACAGTTGTGAAAACTTACAAGCATACAATAGAAGTTATTCTCCAAACATTGCTATACAAATATTTACATGACCCAGAATATTATATAAGTAATATTTACATGTTATTACATATATATATTCATCAGAATTACAAAATCCAGGCTACAGAAATTCAACAAAATACATCACTTCTAACTCCTATGTGGCCGACTCTGCAGATGCGCGACTCGAACAGAAGCAAACCTGCCACCTGCACGGGAAAAAGAACCCGTGCTAAGCGATAACGCTTAGTGGGGAAAACAAACATAATAATATGGACGGCCATTCACAATGGTCGTCAAGGCAAAATACATTCAAATGGCAATTGCGAATATTCAAAACACATATCTAAACAGACTTGCATAATAAAGGCATTCATTTGGAAACTCACACACATAATCATATACACATATATCAGGAATGGGCCAAAACAGTCATAACCCAAAACACGACACCAATGTTATCATGCTGAGCCATATACCCAAGAAAACATCCAAAACACCACACTTCTGCTGCACAACTCTAATACATAGCATATCATGCTGTAAACACTCCCATAACGGAAACTGAAGGCATAATCACATCACTTCACATTCATATCAAAACCATGCAGAAAGTACGATTACATCTTATATATTTACCCTCACAACCGATCTGATTCACATGCTTGTACACAATAAAACCATGCTTAACTCATATACATAAATACATCGATCGAATCATTTCAAAGCATTCAAAAACTAATAACAAATCGCATGCCAAGTACGGATAATCATGTTAACTGAAAAGTCATGCTTACTAAATACAGATTTACCTTCTGAAGCCCGTAGTCATATTCATATACATATAAACTGATTCTTGCTCATTCAGATATCACATTCTGATGGCTATTTCAAAACAGAATAAAACAAACCATCAAAATACCTGCTGACTCATAATAGTGGATAACGAGTTAACTATTAGTACCTTACGGGTACAAGTCGGCCATAGAGTACCTTACGGGTACTAATCGAAAATCATTTTATTTTGTCACAAAAGTATTTTACTATTGAGGGATCTTAACCCGATCCAACCACATTAAAAAGGATCGCGAGGATCCGTACTGTTAGGGGTTCGCGAGGAACCAGTCGTGGGACCTGATCAGGGTCCAAATCGTTCAAAGGGCGCTGCAGCTACAAAGACTCTATTAGGCATGCCTAACTATCCACTAGACTGACTCTCGCAGGTCATGCTTCACACCAATCACATTTAAGCATGGCACATTATAATCCATGATGCTCAGCAAATTGTTCATATCATTAATAACATTGCCCATGCACAATACATCAAATTATATTAATATACTTCATAAAATAGTCCAATTATAAACCTAAAGATATCACAAGTTCGGAAATTAGACATTGGAATCACCAAATAAAATTCATTCAGCACAACACATCTGTCGCGCTCGCGATGTCTGTCGCGCCCGCGACAGAGATCATAGTCTCTTCGCTGCGCACGCGCGACGGACTTCGCGATCGCGGGAAGGAGAGAAGGGCCCGGCTCTGTCGCGGTCGCGACAGAGGACAAGTATTGCTATCGCGGGGTCGCGACAAGTCGCGTGCTCGCGATAGCACAGGCCAACAATGTACTCTGTTGCGATCGCGACGGTTGCCGCGCTCGCGACAGAGATCATACAAGCTATTGCTATCGCGGGCTCGTGACAGCATCGCGTGCTCGCGACAGCACAGCATCAAAATCACCGGTCTCTGTCGCGCTCGCGACAGTGTCGCGATCGCGACAGAGTCATGATTCCGAAAATCTGCAGAATTTTGCAAGATCTTTCCTTCCTCAAACTCACCCACAAACACACCAAACACCTCCAAAGGTCTCTTACCTCATTTCCAGCAAGTCACATATCATTAACAATATAAATCCAATATTTGTATCAAGAATTTCAACAAAACATGCCACTAACAATATCCATATACACAATTTATAATGACAACCTTATTCGTCAATCAACTCAATCGCACCCACGTTAAATATATTCATACATATGGTTCTTCATGCTAAGGTTACTCGTGAGACTATCACATAATAGCACTCATTCATAAACAATCCTTCATAGGATTATATCTATGATTAATTTCTAGTTAAATCACCAATCTTAAACGTACTCCTAAGTTTTCCCAACGATAATTACTTATATAGCCAATTAATTACCCTAAACATGCGTAATAACTGATGGGAAAGATACGGGATTGATCCGGGTCAACCCTAGACTCAAAAATAGAGAAGAAAAGGCTCAAAACATATTTTTCTGTCGCGAGGTCGCGACCCTGGTCGCGCTCGCGACAGAGGCTCGACTCAGCTACCAAAACGGACTGCTTTCTACTATAAACTAGTATCGCAAAAACCGACCTCTAAACCTCGTTTTCAGGAAAAGTGGTCTTCTTAACAAATGTTCTCCTATGTCTTAGATTTCAAATGAAACAAGTTTCACATCAATTGGACATCTACAACTCCAGATATACACTCCACAACCCATACTGGTCAAACAACCCGTCACAAAAAGAAACACTACGGTATTATCAAATATTCAGGGTCTTAGAGCAAGAATTTGTCCAAGACTATTTCCAAGACATTTAAAGAGATAGAAGTAATGGTTCTAATGGAACAAGAATTGCATGGTTTGGAGTTCTAAAACTCTACTTATGACAAAAACATTGCACAAGGGTCAGATGAGAACGAAACAGGGTTTACCCCAATTACACACTTCACTTCCAATTTTCACACACCTTCAACTTAAGCCACTTCATGCATTATTAATACATTTATCAAAGCAAATATATGTATAAAATTCATATCAACACACTCAATTTACTGGAAATCATATACAAATGTATATACCTAATCCAAGAAGAATTTAGGGCAAAGACAATTTAAAACTCAAATGTAAGAATCAAATTCCCAAACCTCTTGTTGCACACTAGTTGTTCTCTTCAAGCTTTAAATCTTCTCTTTTCCTTTATTTTGCTTCTTCTTATCATCAATCACTTGCACAAACAAATCCACAATACTTAATTGAAACCATAACTTAAATAAAACTAGAAAAAGAAAAGAACTTAAACATAAGAACCCTAAAATCTCAACTTACCTCTTTACTCTTACTTCCCAAGCTCCACCAAACCAATTCTACTTCACTCAAAACCAATAGATTGAGCAAGAAACGGGGAGGAGAAGAAAAGAAAATAGAAAATGAGAAGGAAGAGAGGGCAACGGGAACAAGAACAAGAAAATTCTGCATTTCCTCTTTCCTAACCCAAATCACACTAAATGCATACCTACCAAAGCCACTTGTCCACTTACTATAGGTCCACATGTCAAAATTTTCAATCCCACTTTGACTTACTCCTACATGCACCATACACTAAACACACACAAATAATTCTTGAATAAATATCTTCAATACACCAAACACCACTCACACCATATCATTTCTTAGCCCACTCACATCCTACTTCCATACACTTCAAGCATACTCTAACAATTCCTTATAAACCACTTGTCATCATCCTACAAACCCAAGTGTCACAATCTTATCCAATCACTTCCTACATACCATACACATGTTCCACTAGATGATTTCTCACTTAACATCTTATTAATTAATTATTTTCTTTGCACTTTAGTCCTAATTAACCAAACTTTCTCAAGCACAAATTACCGAAATACCCTTCACTTAACTGACTTAGCTTTCCGATTCCGACTAGGCCCGATTTGGGGTGTTACAACTATGGTCTTTGGGACTCGAAAAGGCGAGAGGTCTAGGACTTCCAAGACACCTTTTGAGTCCCACCAAAAGGCTTAAATATACAATCCTAGGCTCTAGGGGAGTAGAGGATAAGGCCTCCAAGATCCCTCTGGCTAGCTCAAGATGGATATGTATACGCCGTCTTAGGCTCGATAAGGCTAGACGACCCTTCCCAATGTTCTATTGGGTGGCGACTCCAAGAAACCTCATTGTTGCCCAAAATAGACGCACTTGTAAATACCTTACAAGCTTTATGAACCTTTCCCGATCGCCCTGAAGCGGGCTTTCGGGAGGACGCGAGGTTCGGCGCGCGTCACACATGTCATCTACATATACTTCCACCTCTTTATGGATCAAGTCAGTGAAGATCTTTTTTGCCATCCTCTGGTAGGTAGCCCCTGCGTTCTTCAAACCAAAATGCATCACTCTATAAGCATATGTCCCCCACTATGTGCTAAAAGCCGTTTTGATCCGATCAATTATCTTATTGAGGATCTAGTTGTAGCTCGCATAACCATCCCCAAAGCTATACATCGTGCAATTGGCGGCACTGTCTATCAATACATCAATATGAGGTAGTGGGAAATCATCTTTCGGACAAGCCTTGTTCAGATCTCGATAATCCACGTATACCCTCACCTTTCTGTTCTTTTTGGCCACAGGGACTACATTGGCTAACCATGTGGGGTATTGTACTTCTACCAGAAACTTAGCTTCAATTTGTTGCCGAATCTCTTCTTTCACCTTATCTGCCCATTCCGGCCTAGGTCTTCTCAGCTTCTGTTTCACAGGCTTGTGGTGTTGATAAGTCGGAATGGCGTGTTTCGCGACATTTCGATTGATTCCCGGCATGTCCTCATAGGTCCAGGCAAAGACTTTTTCATATTTCTTTATTATTCTCTCAAATTTTTCTCTTTCCTCATGAGTTATGTTTGATGCTATCAAGATTTCTTTCGGATTTTCCAGGGTTCCAAGATTAAATGGGTGTGACGCGCGCCGGATCCCGAGCGCCGCCCTTTCGAACTGCCCGCACGTGGGCGATCGGGGCATTTGCGGGTCCGTTGAGATCTTGCAAATAAATCGCAAGTGCGTCTATGTTGGGCAACAAGGAGGTATCATGGAGTCGCCACCCAATAGAACATTGGGAAAGTCACTCTCGCCTCGGAGAGCCTAAGACTGCGCTTGGTATCCATTTTGGGCCAGCTAGAGGGATCATGGAAGGTGAACTTCTCACCCTAAAGAGCCTAGGATTAGCGCTAAAGTCTCGTGACCCAAGAAGTATTTTAGAGGATAACCTCTAACCTCTCGAGCCCAAAGACCAGAGCTGGGTCCGGGATTTCTCATCTATTTCTACCTCAATTAGTTTATGATCAAATTTTAATGTCATTAATTCGCTCTCTCTCCACACTATGCAGTTGATTACAAGGCGCATTTATTCACATTCGGAAAGCCGTAAATGATCAAGTAAATAATGAAAGCAATAGATTACAATAAATACAGGGAGCGGAATACAACTCCCTTTTATAAATGTGCGAAGCATGCATAAATCGGGATATTGCTTATTTTAAGGACTTTGGTCCTCACATGCATCATTATTAAAATTGGGGATTTTTATTTGTGATGATCTTTTTTGATGATGGAAATAGGGCATTGGACCCTTGTTTTGTGTAAACCTCATTTTATTAAATATAAAACCATTGAGTCATTTTTATACATCAACGGGATATGAAAGGAGTACATCCATATACATAAGATAATCAATAAAAGAAATGAAACAAGAGGATTAGGAAACTAAACCGGACGAGATCCTCCAAACATGGTAGATAGCCGCTCAAGCTCGAGATAATCCAGGGGGACCGATGTACACTCACAGAAAGTTAAGAGAGGTTAATATACAAAAAATTAACACATAAGTAGTCAAGGAGACTTGGAAGAGATAAAAAAAAGTTTAAAAAGAGGGAGACAGAACCCACCGACGGCCTTCCTTGTTTGACCGATGGGTGTTGGTTCGGGTATCCGATATGCCCGTTTGTCACTCAAGGAGGGGCATCTGTAGGTGGGTGACCGACGGGCGTCGGTGATAAAGATGACCCGTCGGTCACCTCTGTCTCCGAAAAAAACAAAATGGAGAGGGAGAGAAAAAAAAAACCTTTTCAAAGTCAAAAAAAGAATTTTATCCCAAAAAGAGATAAGGGAGTCAAGATAAAAGAAAATAATGATAGATATTCAAAAATTGCACAAAATGAGAAATAAATATGGAGAAATAACCCGGAATATTTACCCTCAGATAATCGCTTCAGGTGATATTCTTGTGTCGGTTAGAGCCCCGCGCATTCCACGAGAAGCAAAGATGAAAGATTAAAGAGAGAAAATGAGATATTTCACCTTCAATACCTCAGAAAATCGATTTTGGAGTCAAAATCTAAAGAAAACTAATTAGCTTTTAGTTCCCTTTGATTGATTTGATCCTTGATTCAATAGATTTCTTTAGAAAAAGTGTTTTTGGAAGAGAGAGAAAATGTGCTTGAAATTGGGCAGAGTTTCCTCTTCTGAAAATTTTTCCAACCCTTTTCAAATGAAAATCCAGAGCTTTTATAGCCAGACACGACCGACGGGCGTCGGTGTATAGAGGCGGGCATCAGAAGAATCCTTCTGACACAAGGATTAGTCCGACGGCCCTGCCACATCCACCGACGGGCGTCGGAAGGGTTGCGTGCTCCGGCAAACCAGGCGGCATTCTGACAGGGGCGGTGATTTTCCGACGGGCGTCGGAAAATACCTAGAGCCGTCAGTGACTCGGAGTGACGGGCCGGCTCGACAGACGGGCTGGCCGTCTGTGGAGGACAAAAAGCCCTTTGACTCGAAAAAACCTCTGTTTTCCTCTCCTTCAGCCCAGGAATGATAAAAAACCTCACTTCTCATGGAACGCGGGGCTAAAACCTCTAAATCCAACCTCCCATACAGGCTTGGACACTGATTTCATCACAGGGCAACCTCTGATCCGGACCGCTCCGGGACACGGTGCTTACAGTTGCCGCCAGTTTTGGGGAAACTTGTGCACAAGCGCCTAGATAAGCCAAAACTCAGAGAAAGGTCAGAAAGGAAGCGTACCTGCGACGGCTTTTCACCCTCTTTGCCTTTGGCCGGGTGGATCTCGTCTCGATCCGCTCGGCGATGCGAAAATACTCTCATCGGTCTTATCTCGACCTGCGGGTATTTGGTGAGGTGCAGCAGGCTTTGGCCACGACCTCGATCTGGTGAGAGGCGGTATGCTTTGACCACAGCCTCGATCTGTAAGATGCAGCATGCTTTGGCTATGACCTCGATCTGGTGAGATGCAGCATGCTTTGGCTACAGCCTCGATCTGGTGAGATGCAGCATGCTTTGGCTACGGTCTCGATCTGGTGAGATGTAGCATGCTTTGGCTACAGTCTCGATCTGGTGAGATGCAGCATGCTTTGGCTACAGTCTCGATCTGGTGAGATGCAGCATGCTTTGGCTATGACCTCGATCTGGTGAGATGCAGCATGCTTTGGCTACGGTCTCGATCTGGTGAGATGCAGCATGCTTTGGCTACGGTCTCGATCTGGTGAGATGCAGCATGCTTTGGCTACGGTCTCGATCTGGTGAGATGCAGCATGCTTTGGCTACAGTCTCGATCTGGTGAGATGCAGCATGCTTTGGCTACAACCTCAGTTTGGTGAAGGGCAGTGTTTCTTCAACTGCAGCTTCGATCTGTGAGATGCAGCATGCTTTGGCTACAACCTCGGTTTGGTGAAGGGCAGTGTTTCTTCAACTGCAGCTTCGATCTGTGAGATGCAGCATGCTTTGGCTACAACCTCGGTTTGGTGAGATGAGGAAACCCCACCGGGTTCCTTGTTCCAAAGGAGATCTTCTTAATCGATGTCCGTGCTCAGATCGGTATTTCCCCGTACCTGTGTGATGAAAAATTTCGTTAGCTCATGCTTGAGTGGTCATCTTTTATCCTGTCTATTGATGGCATGATTTTGCTTTATTTGCTATGCCATGTTTCACCTTCTATTCATTCTTCTTATTGAGATGTTATTGATTATCATTTTTTGTTGTTTGTTTTTTTTGTTGTTATATCGTCATTTTTATCGACATATAAGTAAATATGAGAACATATACTTTATGTGATGTGATTAAGCAATTAACAATCGAATGATCATGCAACAATGAAGCAAAAGTTTTCCACTAGAAATGCCATTTTTGTACAGTGCATATACAAAATATAAATATACAAAAGATACAAAAATAACTCCCTGAAGATCAGAGAGGTGTGTAGTCTGAGGGCTCATCGGGATCCTCGTCATCTGATATATGCACGGTCCCTGGAGGAGGTGGACGTGTCGGAGGTGGTGGCGGAGCTGTGGAGGATTCTGCCTCGTGATCATGGGCCCGCCTGAAACGGATCTGAGCATAGCCATCTAAAAAGGGCTGGGTGCAGGTACTCATAAACCCTAAGGTCTCAGAAACCTTGTCTCCCAACTTCTTGAAGGCTTGGCTCAACTGAATGGTCTGCTCGCTGGCGGCCTTTCTCCTCTGCTCCAGGCTCTGCTCCGTCTGCTCCCTAAACTCCCTCATGGTCTGAGAAAGAGGGGGGAGAATCCCCTCCATCTCCTGGACGCGGGATCTCAGAGAGTCAAGTGACTCATCAATCATCTGTAGGGTCATATCGACCCTCTGAGATGCATGGTCCTGTGACGTCCCCAAATCATGAGTGAGCTACTGCCTCAACTCCCTCTGCCCCTGAGCAATCTGCTCAATCATCCTCATCTACTCCCCTCTAAAAGCCTCCAGGACCCGAGTCTGCTCATCCCTAAAGGTATCCATGGCCCGAGCCTGCTCCCTCGTCGTGTGCTCAATGTAACCCGCCTGCTCCCGAGCCAAACGCTCCACCGACTGGGACTGCTCCTGAATGGCAGCATGCTGGCGATCCAACCTCTCAAGAATAGCCCTGTCCCTCTCATCCTGCCGCCGCTCCAAGGCTGTGAACAAGGAAGTGAGGAGCAGAGAAAAGTCCGGCTGCACAGGCTGCTGCGGTGCTGGCTCTGGTGGTGGTGCCGAGGAGGTGGATGCCCCTGGGTCGCCTCGGGAGTACGGATGGTATCTCTTGGAGGGCCCGTGGATAGACCTCTGTACCCTGGCGCTCGGTGATGGGACTGGAGTCGGCGCTCTGGATGCCGGTGAAGCAGCAAAGAGGTCGTCCATCGTGATCTCAAAGTCGAAGTCCGAGGGGGTCCTAGGTGGCTCCTGCTGCTGTGGTGGAGGCACCGTCTGCGGCTGAGGAGGCTGATGATCCGGCTGAGGCTGGGGCTGTGGCTGAGGCTCTGGCTGAGGCTCGGGCTGTGGCTGAGGCTCTGGCTGAGGCTCGGGCTGAGGAGGCTGAGGAGGCTGATGCTCCGGCTGATCAGGATCTGCCCCCAAGGGTGGAAGGTTGAACATCTGCCGGGTCTCATGGATGGTCAATACCCTGTAGGCCTCTGCCTGGCCAGATATCGGGGCGATCATCCCCATCTACACTGCCGCCGCGGCGTCTACATGGATCCCCTCCGGCAAGGGTCCCCTCAACCTCTCGAGGTTAACCCCCAGTCTCAAAAGCAAACGGGTGATGACTCCTCCTACTATCACCACCGGCGTCATCCCTCTGCTGACTCTGGTCAGGTTGGCCAAGATCTCATGGCTAATGTTGAGACGCTGGCCTGCCACCATAGCCCAGAGGCTCCAGATCTCGGCCGCATTAAGCGACCCTGGATTACCAGCTCGACCGAGGTACGAACTGGAAGCACTCTGTGCAAATACTGGAGTGCCTGAGACACCAGTACGGTGCTCTTCGCTGTATCGTGATCGTACAACACTCCTGGTATGGCAATGGCCACCCAATGGGCGCGTCTCACCGCTTGCCGTGGGATATCGACCCCCTCCTCTCTAGGGAGCCCCATGGCCTGAGCAAACCTCTGCCTGGTGATACTAAAATGGTCGCCGTTAAACCAAAACTGGATCACCCCCGGGTCGGTATCTGCACTCTGAAAGCCAGCATAGCGGAGAGTGGCCAGGACCTGGCGGGTAGCCTCTGGAAATGTCTGGAAGGAGGGCTCAAGAAACTCCGTCCACCCAGCACCCTCGGCAAGTAGATCGAACTCTGGGGCCAATCCTAGGGCCTCTAGCAATGGGCGAGATACAAAACGGCTGGCCCGAAACTCTACCTGAGCTAACGCTCTATACCTCTGAGCCGACTCATCATCCATCCAATCCGGAGCTATAAGCTCGGGCTGGGCCTGCGGTGCTCTACGTCTGGGAGGCATCCTGCAAAAGGGAAGAGATTAAATATCGGAAATTTGTCAAAACAAATATTTTTAAACTTATTTACGAGGTGAAGGCCGATTTAGGCCTCACCGGGGCAATAGCAGCCCAAACAAGATAAAGAAATGATAAAAAAAACAAAAAGAGCAAACATCCTGTCTAAGGAAATAGCTTAAAGTGCCTCGCACGCATCATGGCAAAAGTAAACATGCAATCAGCATGGAAATAATTAAAGTGAATAAGAATGGGCTTTCTAGGTCCCGGGGCGTGCATTATATGCAAAAAAAACTCAATTCTAGAATAAATAATAAAAATTTAGGTAGCACCCCGGCAGGGATATGCCCAACCTCCTGCACGAAAGGATAAAAACATAGGCCTCAGGCCTCAACAATAGTGTACACATGTAAATGGGACGCACCCCGGCAAGAGTGTGCCCCCAACAACACAAAATAATGGCCTCAGGCCACAAAAGCAAAACATGCACAGAATGGTGCGCTAAAAAGGATGCAATTCTAAAGCACCAAGATTATGGAAAGATTCTACTTCTATGTGATCATGCAAAAAAGGTTGGATTTAATTACAAAAATAATAATACAGAAAATTGGGCAGCATTCTCCCTAAATTCCTAAGGCATCTAAGGCATCCTAAAGTCAAAAGGAAAAGAAATGAAGAGATAAATTGAATTAAATTCAAAAAACGTAGTTACTTACTTACTTGTAGTCGCGGGAAGTGTAGAAACTGGAGAAAATATGAATATCAAAGTGCCCGGTGAGTAGAAAATGCGAAAATATGAAGAAATCGCGAAAAAATATGAAGAAATGCTTGAAAAAACGCAAAAAACGCAAAGAAAATGGTTTAGGAGAAGAAATGAAAGGGACAACAACGTTTAAACCGTCTGTCACTCACCCTTATATAGAAATTCATGACCGACGAGCAGGGCGTCTGTACAAGCGACCGACGAGCTGGTCGTCTGTCATGCAATAAATGCTAGTTAATGCGTGTGGTGAATGCAATGCTGACGTATACGTCTGCCAGGTGGATCTATACCAACGGTCAGGCCGTCTCTGTGGGGAGGCGGGCAGGCCGTCCCTGTGTAAAGGCGGTTAGGCCGTCCCTGTGAAGAGACGGGCAGGCCATCGGTGATGCTTGCATATAAAATCTTGCAAAATTTTTGTCTCTTCATTTTCCCACATTTTGAGTCCTTCATCTTTCTCAAAATGTCCTCTCCTCTTGCCCAAAGGATGCACCGTATTTTAGATGACAAACACACTTGGGGAGAAGGCGCCCTCTCTTCTTTGTCTGGGCTGAAATATCTGTGCCGGGTGAAAATCGACCAGAACCTCCTCTTGGCGGCGACCCACTTCTGGAACCCCCGGTTCCATGTTTTCCAATTCACCTATCAGGAACTGTGCCCTTTGCCTGAAGAGTTAGCTTCCATTCTGGGAGCACAGTTCCCTCCTAGTGCTCTGCCTTGCGTCCCCCGCTGTGGCCTATTCCAGACCCGGGATGCAGCCCTGGCCCTGGGCATATCTTCCTCGGAGGCCAACCGGCTGATTCCTCTGGGCTCTTCCTTTTCTTTGGAGCCACTGATCGAGGCTCTAGATCGGTTCACTGACATCCCCACATACCAGGTAAGCATCACATTCTTATTCTGCATGGTGAACTTCCTTACCGTTGTTCCAGGAGGTTTGACAGGTGACTCTCGTCTGTTCGGAGTCCTGAGCGACTTTCATTTGGGACTGTCACCCCTACCACTTGTCCTGGCTAAAACTATCCTGGGTTTGGACGCTGTGAGTTATGGGTCCACTACAACCTTTGCCGGCAGCCCCTTATTACTCCAGGTACGTCATTATTTTAAAGGTAGTGCGTCCCTTATGGATTTTCACACTAGCGTTTTTTAGCGGGAGGTGCGTCCTTTCGGATTTTCACACAACCCTGTGCCTTATTTTTGCCTGAAGTAAACCCTACTTACCCCAGCGGCTTTTTTTTTTTCAGATCTGGCTACAGGAAAAACTGAAGATGCTGTATGAACCACCCCCTCGCGTTACTCACTAGTACTCGCCAAGCCACTTCCTGCCTCGTCGACGACTGTACGGGTGTATCACTGCTGGTAAAGGCATTACCATATTTGGCGAGCTGTCAGATGACGATATCAGTTTTACATTCGCCTGGCTCCCGCTGTCTCATGCAGTCATCGACGGGCCATCGGGTTGTGTTCGCCTCTGCGGCCTCCGTCAGGCCACCTTCTGCATCACCTCTCGATGTACACGATAGCTTGGGATGACCCAGGATATAGTGAGGGTTCCCCTGTCCTTCCGAGGAGGAGATCTCTCGGCCGCGTTTGCTTCTCGGTATCATGAGCTGTGGGGTAGACTACCCATGAAGACCGTTATCCCGAGGTTTGGCAATCATTCTGCATCTTCGACTAGCGAGTACAAGAAGTGGATCCTTAGTCCAGCCTCTGATAACAGGACCCGAGGGCTCAAGCATCTGATCGGCGAGAGCAGCAGCAGGACTTAGCTTAGCCTATATGTGTATTTCTTTTAGTACTACATTTCTTTTTAATGCAGAACTAGAGAATGATGAAAGTGAAAAGAATTTCACGAGTTTTGTGTATATTTCCATATAATTTCAGCATACATGATCAGTTTTGGCATTTACTCAGCTGCTTACTCGCTGTCAATACATGAAACCAAATTTTAACAGCATCAACTCCTGTTACCAATCGGCCCTCTCGGGTTTTCACGATCGGACATTTTCTCTCACGCCTCTAATTTTATCACAGGATGCCTTTTTTCGGTTTTCACCCTGTCGAGGCGCCCAATTTTAGCATAGCCGCCTTTTTTCGATTTTCGACTTGCGGGGCATTTTATTCTCTTCTTTTTATTTTGGTCTTTAGCCGTGGAACCTTTTGAGTCTATCGACATTGATCGGTTCTTTGAATTCGTTCCCATCGCTATCTGACAAGATTGCAGCCCCTTTGGACAGCAGCTTCTTAAGGATATACGGCCCTTCCCAGGTAGGTCTGAATTTCCCCCTGATGTCTGGTATCCCTGGCCTCATCTGTTTGAACACCAAGTCCCCTTCTTTCAGCGGATGCTTCCTCACTTTCTTTCCGAAAGTTCTCGCCAATCTCTTCTGGTATATCTGATTATGATAATAAGCTTTCAGCCTACTCTCATCCAGTAAGTTCAAGTGCTGCAACCTCTGCTGCACCCATTCGGTTTCCGGGATTTGGGCCTCCATGACCACCCTTAGTGATTTAAGTTCTATCTCTACTAGCAATACTGCTTCTGTTCCGTATACCAGGGAAAATAGTGTAGCGCCTGTAGATGCCCTTACCGTCGTTCTGTATCCCCACAGGGCAAAGGGTAACTTTTCAGCCCAGTCCTTGTAGGTTTGGACCATCTTGGACAAGTTCTTCTTCACATTCTTATTGGCGGCTTCTACTTCTCCATTCGCTTGCGGTCGGTAGGGAGAGGATTTATGATGCTCAACACCATATTTCTCGAGAAGTTTTCTGGTTTCTCCCATGAACTGCACCCCATTATTAGACACTATGTGATGAGGGAGGCCGTATCTGCAGATCAAATTCCTCTCTATGAACTTGGCCATGTCCCTTGCGTCAATTTTCTTGAAGGATTCTGCCTCGACCCATTTGATGAAATAGTCGATCGCGACTATGATGTATCTGTGCCCATTGGACGCCGTAGGGCGAATCTCTCCAATGATATCTATCCCCCAAGCAGCAAACGGCCAAGGTGATGTCAGGTTATGTAGCTCTGATACCGGCAGGTGTCTCAGGTCTGCGTACTGTTGGCACAACTGACATTGTTTGACATACTTCGAGCAATCAGTGTCTATCGTAAGCCAATAAAAGCCTTGTCTCATGATCTTCTTGGCCAAGGTCAAACCATTCATGTGGGCCCCACAGACCCCTGCATGGGTTTCTTCCATTATCTTGCGTGCTTCTCTTTCATTCAAGCACGTGAGCTGGATCCCATCTGACCGTCTTTTGTACAACACCCCTTCTAAGGATATGAACTGAGTAGATAACTTACGTATCATCCTCTGGTCTTTTTCAGTGGCTTCCACTGGAAATTTATTGTTTTCCAAGTAATTCATGATATCAAAGTACCATGGCTTCCTATCTGACGCCTCTACTTCCATTATAGGCTCGGTTTCAAAACTAGGCTTATCAGAGCTCGAAATTAGCACCGGCTTCATGGCCACTCCTTCAGGGTTATCCCACATTGACACTAAGGTTGCCAACGCATCATCCAGACGGTTCTCATCTCTGGGCACAAAGTGGAAAGTGCAAGTCTCAAACTGCCCACACATCCCTTTCAGATATTGAACATAAGGGACCAGTCGTTCTTCTTTTACAGCCCACTCACCTCAGATATGGTTTATTACCAACGACGAGTCACCAAATATCTCTACGTGCCTTGCCCCCAACACAGTTAGAGCTTATAACCCGAAGGTGCACGCTTCGTATTCGGCTTCATTGTTGGTTGCTTTGTATCTCAGCTTCTTAGCAAGAGGAAGTTTTTCATTATCTGGGGTTGTAAAGATGATCCCGACTCCGGCTCCTTTGTTATTCACTGCCCCGTCAAAGTGCAACTGCCATCCCTGAACAGAAATCGTGCCCATGCTCTCGTCAGGAAAGGTAAACTCGGGGGTGTCCCCTTGGATAGGATGTTCAGCAAGAAATTCGGCTACAGCTCGCCCCTTAATAGTCTTGCGGGTGATGTATTGCACATCAAACTCTTGTAGCAAGAGCAGCCACCTCCCCATCTTTCCAAGCAAAGACGGTGCCTCCTGCAAATATCTTAACGGATTTTGCTTGGCTACTGCCTGAACTTTGTATGAGTGGAAGTAATGTCTCAGCTTCTTTGATGCCCAAATCACTGTGAGGCAGATCTTCTCCACTTCAGCATATTTTGTGAATATAAATATAACACGTTTTTCATGCATGCACATAATAATGCTTGTCGCAATACATACATATTAACATTCTTTATGACATCAATTGTGCGCCATTATCTGTATATACAGCATACATCATCGGATGTACATATTAACATGCATTGTAGCAAGTATAGACACACTGTCCCCATGCCAAAAAAAAAAAAAGAAAATCAAATAAAAAAAAATGCATTCACCATGTGTCATAGCATGTACATATCCATATGCCCACATTACACATGTACATTAACATTGCGCCCTGGAACATACGTATACTGTTGCATGTCATAGTGTGCACACATTAGCATACTCCATTAGACTAGACATCAAACACTGAAAATACCTTGCATTTTTCACATTGTATACCATATCATGAACATGTACTATCATACATGAATTATGTCATGTACATATAACTTCTTCATCATGCATGTTAGTCATTGTATATACCAATGCATGTCTTGAATGCTCATACCATGTAAATACGTATACTTTGTGAACGCTATTTGTTTCGTGCAGACACTTTCATTGCATACCTCGTATTGCACGCATACTCCACTCACTGCACACAATCATTCTTATGTTGTGTCCCATCTCATGTGCATTATCTGTATATGTTTTGCACTTCTATATATGTGAGTTTTGCCACTCCTCTCGACTCGTTGGTGCATATTACCATGCTAGGCCGTCTTCACCTTACATCATGCATTCGTATCTTGTCTAAATCATGCCATGTTCACATGCACCATGTATCATGAACATTCATCCCCATACTGTGCCATAGGTCGTACTCATGCTTTCATCGTATACATGTACATCACAAAGTTATGCATCCACGTTATTTATCATGCAGTGTTTACACACATTTTTTTTGCTGGTGTTTTACACGCACATCTTGCACATATTTCATGTACGCGTTTTTATACAAATATTTTTACACATGTTTCGCACATACAGTTCCTTACACGCATTGCTAATATACATGACGCTATTGCATATGCCATTCAATATACATGATTTTTAACTCATAGTTTGTGCATATTCAGAAGAAAAAGAATGAAAAAAAGAGAGCTTTTGTGCCTACACGATTTTTTGTGCATATACATTTTTTAGAGTAAAAATATTTTTTGTGTTAAGCTGTATCCTAAAATGCTGATATGTTTGCACCTCATTAAGGTACCTCTGACTCACAGTTTGACTCTGCCTAAGTAGTTCTCAACTATGAATGGATTTGATCTTAACTCTAGAAATCTGAGTTTCATTCCACTTTGAATTAAGTAAGAGGTGTATATGTTTGGTCTTTAAGAGCTAGATCACATGAAAATATTTGACTATACCACATAATGTCTAAATTTCGAGCACTTTTGGCCCGTTTTGAAAATAAACTGAAAAAAAAACTAGTTGCAATTAGGGGATTGGATGAAAACTCACTAAGAGCACTAGAACCTTTTCCGATTACCCGTCAAAGCGACTCCTGGATAAGGCTGAATCTAGAAAATGATTTAGGCACCTTTTCTTTGTATAGCTCTCTAAATGACCATTTCCTACCCTTATTTTACAATCGCTTGATAACCCCTTGAGCCTTTGTTTTGGTATGCTAAATGCGTGCCAGTTTTGTTGTTACACACATTAAAACTACCTTTCGCCTAAAATGATTTTGGCTTCCCCTTTAGAAGAATGGCCGCTCTAGTAAAGATGGATGCACATTACGATATTCTCTTGAGCTATCAAAAATTGTCCCAGCGAAAGTGGGTTTACACTTCTGAAAGAGATCTTTAATCATTTATGATCTTTGAGGCTTGACCATTGGCAATCTCTTAGACCATCAAAAATTTGCCCCGATGAAAATGGGTTTACATTTCGAGAAGAGAATCTCAATCATCAATAATTTTATGGGTTGAAATCACCCTGATAAGAATGGGCCTGCACGTCGAGAAGGGAATTTTGATCATTGACAATTTTTTTTGAACTATCAATAATCACCTTGATAAGGATGGGTTTACCCCTTGGGAAACGAAATTTTCAATCATTGATAATTTTTGGTCTACACTTCTGGAAAGGGGTTTGAATTATCGATAAGCTTTTTGTGTAATTAGGGACATGAGCTTGCGAAATCGAAAAAAAAAACAAAGAAAAAAAAAGGGAAAATAATAGGGCCCAAGATAATACCCCTTGATGAGTTCAGTAGCTACCTGTCTTAGCTTAATTGTTATGTTGAGCTTGATAATTCAGAGCATTATCGAATCCAAATTCAAGAGTATCTGGACAGTATACAATTAGTCCGAAAATGATTCCATTATCCAAATGAACGTTGCGGCCGTTTTTCTCTAGCGACCTGATCCTCCTTTGATAGCCAATTACCTAAGCCTAACGTTACAACCAAAGTAAGACCTATTGATTCTTGGTTTGGCCTTATCTAACTAGCGGAGATGACCTTCTAGTAAGGTTTGGTACGTAGGAAGAGGCGTATGGTGTCTCTTGAGCTTCAAGCGGGAAGCCACGAGTGCATTTACATTCGAGTTGAGTCTTGCCCTCGATATTGCATCTAGAATTAGTTTTTTTTAAAAAAAAATGAAAAATTCTGTTTTGGCCTTTGCACATACACACAGAGATCGCATGGTATGTCTCGTATTCACATGCTGATTTAGTAAACATCGATACTTACGTGTTTACTTTCTTACACTTCATTGGGAATGACTCCCGAATTCTTTTGCTAAGATTGAATCAGTTGAGAATGTGGTTCATTCAGTATGCTCAAAGGCAGTTAGAAACTTGAGTTTGAGGTACTTGATAGGTTGCACTCATTTTACAATCTTGGGGTATTTCTTATCACTACCCATGAAAATGATACTTTGCGTACACTCTCAGCAATATTCTTTGTAAATATGCTTTCTGCAAATGTTTTTACACATAATTGTAGCAAATATTCTCAATAAACAGTTTTACATGTACAATTCTTGGTGCATGTCTTTTGTCATAAGAATTTTAGCCAATATATTTCATAAGTGCTTTTGACGCACATGGCTCTTTATGGTTGCATCCACATTTTTCGCATGCAGTACATACATGTATATAATTTTTTTCTACACGTGTTTCATATACATAGTCGTAAGTGCACACATCGCACACACCCAATTCCCTACATAGCTTTCATGTATATAACATATCCCACCTATCTTTGCATATGATTCTTTTCATCTATGTCTATGAGCGACTCTTTATCCTTGTCACATGCATGAACATTTGCATATATGTTGCATACATAATCCCTTTGTATATATTTCTCATGTTGAACCTTTGCATGTTTTTCCCTTTTATGATCATCTGAAAACATGTTAGAATGACGATTCCATGATCTTCCACATGAATGCAAGCCATCGACATATATGTATTTCAGGATCATAGTCCTTTGCATATCATTTCATAAATGCATATCCTTTCACATATCCCATGCATACATGGTGCTCGACACTCCTCTCAAAGTCCCCTGAGTGGGCAAGATTTTTAAGTCCTCCGAGGGGGCGAGACAAAATCTAAAATTCCTTTGAGAAGGCACAATCTCAAAGTCCTCTGAGGAAGCAAAGATCTCAAAGTCCTCTGAGCAGGAAAGCAAGCCTATTCATGCATGCCATACCGGGGGCAAGCAGGTGATCCAAATGATGGGTCCAGCTCAACGTTGTCAGACACTACCTAGAAAAGCAAGCCTATCCACGCGGTGCCGGGGGGCAATTAGTGAGCATCAAAGCCTCTCGATCAAAACTCTCCCAGTGAGCATCAAAGCCTCTCGATCAAAACCTCCCAGTAAGCATCAAAGTCTCCCAGTGAGCGTCAACTGACAATGACCCCAACAGGCAGACAATGACCCCAACAGGCAGGTGCCGTTACAGGTACGTGTTTCTTTTATAATTTACCCTACAAATTTGCGTTTTCCTTTTTTTGCAGAAAAAAAAAGAAAGTTCAAGAAAAACATCAGCGATAGAGCAGATCGCAACCTGGACTGCAGTTGGAGAACACTGCATCTCATAGATCGAGATTGTAGCCAAAGCATGCTGCATCTCACCAATCGAAGCTGTGGTCAGAGAGTGCCGCACTTCACCAAATCGAGCTTGTAGCCAAAGCATACTGCATCTCTCCAATCGAAGCTGTGGCCAGATAATGCCGCACTTCACCAAATCGAGCTTGTAGCCAAAGCATGCTGCATCTCTCGAATCGAAGCTGTGGCCAGAGAATGCCGCACTTCACCAAATCGAGCTTGTAGCCAAAGCATGCTGCATCTCACCAATCGAAGCTGTGGCCAGAGAATGCCGCACTTCACCAAATTGAGCTTGTAGCCAAAGCATGCTGCATCTCTCCAATCAAAGCTGTGGCCAGAGAATGCCGCACTTCACCAAATTGAGCTTGTATCCAAAGCATGCTGCATCTCACCAATCGAAGCTGTGGCCAGAGAATGCCGCACTTCACCAAATCGAGATTGTAGCCAAAGCATGCTCATCTCACAGGCACCCCAGTCTCCTCAAAAATTTATCCTTAAGTCCTTCTTTAAAGGCAAATTCATTATCCTTAAGTCCTTCTTTAAAGGCAAATTCATTATCCCTAAGTCCTTCTTTAAAGGAAAATTCATTATCCTTAAGTCCTTCTTTAAAGGCATTCTCAGTCTCTTCGGAGCATTATCCTTAAGTCCTTCTTTAAAGGCAAATTCATTATCCCTAAGTCCTTCTTTAAAGGCAAATTCATTATCCTTAAGTCCTTCTTTAAAGGCATTCTCAGTCTCTTCGGAGCATTATCCTTAAGTCCTTCTTTAAAGGCAAATTCATTATCCCTAAGTCCTTCTTTAAAGGCAAATTCATTATCCTTAAGTCCTTCTTTAAAGGCATTCTCATTCTCTTTGGAGCATTATCCTTAAGTCCTTCTTTAAAGGCAAATTCATTATCCCTAAGTCCTTCTTTAAAGGCAAATTCATTATCCTTAAGTCCTTCTTTAAAGGCATTCCCAGCCTCTTCGGAGCATTATCTGTAAGTCCTTCTTTAAAGGCATTCGGCATTATCTGTAAGTCCTTCTTTAAAGGCATTCCCAGCCTCTTCGCAGCATTATCTGTAAGTCCTTCTTTAAAGGCATTCTCAGTCTCTTCGGAGCATTATCCGTAAGTCCTTCGTTAAAGGCATTCTCAGTCTCTTCGGAGCATTATCCTTAAGTCCTTCGTTAAAGGCATTATCCTTAAGTCCTTCTTTAAAGGCATTCTCAGTCTCTTCGGAGCATTATCTATAAGTCCTTCTTTAAAGGCATTCCCAGCCTCTTCAGAGCATTATCTGTAAGTCCTTCTTTAAAGGCATTCAGCATTATCTGTAAGTCCTTCTTTAAAGGCATTCCCAGCCTCTTCGGAGCATTATCTGTAAGTCCTTCTTTAAAGGCATTCAGCATTATCTGTAAGTCCTTCTTTAAAGGCGTTCCCAGCCTCTTCGGAGCATTATCTATAAGTCCTTCTTTAAAGGCATTCAACATTATCTGTAAGTCCTTCTTTAAAGGCATTCCCAGCCTCCTCGGAGCATTATCCGTAAGTCCTTATTTAAAGGCATTCAGCATTATCTTTACGTCCTTCTTTAAAGGCATTCTCAGTCTCCTCGGAGCATTATCTTTAAGTCCTTCTTTAAAGGCATTCTCGTTAAGTCCTTCGTTAAAGGCATTCTCAGTCTCTTCGGAGCATTATCCTTAAGTCCTTCTTTAAAGGCATTCTCAGTCTCTTCGGAGCATTATCCTTAAGTCCTTCTTTAAAGGAAATATCTCAAATCTCCAAGTCCTCTGAGGGGGCAAATTCTCAAAGTCCTCTGAGGAGGCAAATTCCCCAAAGTCCTCTGAAGAGGCAAAATCTTGAAGTCCTTTGAGGAGGCAAATTATGAAGAGGAGGCAAAATCTCAAAGTCCTATGAGGAGGCAAATCCCGAAACCCTCTGAGGAGGTAAATCCTGAAGCCCTCTGAGGAGGTATCTCTTTATCCAACTCCCGGCAAGAAGGCAGGGTCTCCGCCACAGGTATGTAATCCCTTCTCTCTTTCTCTTTGAATTTTGGCTCACCTAGGTGTCTATGCACTAGCTTCTCCAAAATTGGGGGCAACTGTAGACACCGGGTCCCGAACCCCGGCATAAAATGAAAATGGTGATTTTTTATCCTTGATTATTCCCTCCGAAAAAAATAAAAAATATATAAATAAAAAAAATAAAATAAAAAATAAAAAAAATATAAATATAAATATGTGTGTGTGAAATTAGGTAATTAATTAGTTGATGTTGTTAGTTAATTAAGTGGTTAATATTATCGTGTTAATTAAAAATGCATGTAAAATTAAAGTTAAAGTGTGTAATTAATTAGATAAAATAAATATATGTATGATAATTTAAATGGATTAATTAGTGTAATGTTTAATTAATAGAGAGTTTAATTAATATGTATGTTTAATTAATTAATGTGTGTGTTATTTGAATTAAGTTAAATTAATTTAAGGAAAAGGAGGGAAATAATTGAGTGGAGGAAATGACCATTGTGCCCATTAGCCCTAATTTTAGGGTATAAAGGGAAAAGAATGAGCAAAGAGCAAGGGGGCTCGGCAGATCAAAAAGAGAAGACCAAAAAAAGAAAAGAAAAAAAAGAGAAAGAAAAGAAAGAGAGCATAGGGAAGCCGAGACCCAGAAAAACATGTACCAAGAACAAAGAAAATTAGAGCAAAAGAAAAGGGAAAGAAACAAATAGAGAGCAAGAAAATCCAGAAAGCAAGGCAAAATAAAATAGAAAGAGATCAAGGCAAGGAAAACAAAAGAAAGTGAAAACCAAAGAAAAGGAAAGGGAAATAGAAGGCAAAGAGGAGCAAATACACAGGGGAGAGGAGCAAACACACAGACCCACGACGCAAAGAAAGAAAAAGAAAAGAGAAAGAAAGAAAGGAGGCCGCCGGCGCTACCCCCGACGCCGGAAGAGGCCACGCGCGGCGGCGCTGCGTTCGTCGTGGTCGGACGATCAGACCGGCGGTCATCTCCCTCTCCCACTCGCCGGCGAGAAGCACACCGGCGTGAAGAGAATCCGCAGCTTCCGACGGCGTCTCCGGCCAGATCAGCCGGAATTCCGGCGCGTGACCCACTCTGGCGGGATCCTGGCGGTCCGATCTCCCTTTCGGCGACGGTGGTGTCGACCACCTCCCCTCCGGCGAGGCTCCGGTGAGGTAAACTCCACTTCCCTTATTATTTAATTAATTATTATTATTATTATTATTATTATTATTATATTTATTTATTTATTTAATTTCTGATTTATTAATATTATTATTAATTATTGGTATTTATTTGTTATTATTATTTAATATTATGTTTTATATTTATTATTATTATATTTATTAATTATTCTGTATATTATTATCATTATTATTATTATTATTATTATTATTATTATTATTATTATTATACATTTATTTATTTTCTATTTATTATTATTATTATTATTATTATTTATTATTATTATTACATTATTATTGTTATTATTATTTCTTTTATCTATTATTAGTATTATTGAGTTATATTGATTTTATTGTTATTAATATTATTTATTTATTATTATATTCATTATTGTATTTATTTGTTATTGGTTATTGTATTTTGTGATTCTTTGTTATTATTATTATTATTGAGGTTATAGTATTGTTAGTAGTGTTATTATTATTATTTATTAATTTATTATTAGTGTGATTCTGTCTTCAGTATTATTATTATTATTAATTAATTAATTATTTATTTTACATTATTTATTATTATTATTATCATTATTATTATTGGGTATATTTAGTTATTATTAATTATCGTTGTGTCTTGTTGTTATTATTTTAATATTATTATTACTGTTATCATCATCATTACCATTTTTATTCATGTTATTATTATTACTTTGCATTATTGCTATTATTATTATTATCATTAATATTATTATCTTTTATTATTACTATTAATATTAATATTATTATATATTATTTTGTTACTATTGTTATTATTGTTTTATTATTATTATTATTATTATTATTATTATTATTATTATTATTATTATTATTATTATTATTATTATCATTTTTTATTTATTTAATCATCATCCTCCTCTTACGGTATTATTATTAGCATTATCATTTTTATTGCATTTGATTATTATAATTGCCATTGTGTTTTACATTCATTAATTCTCTCAATTTATTTCATTCAATTATTTATCTATTTATTCATTTATTTATCATTTAATTTAATTTAATCCATTATTAACTTTAATTATTTTTCTCAATTTGCTTTATTCAATTATTTATTTATTTGTTTATTTATTTATTCAATTATTTATTTATTCATTATTAACCAATATTAATTTTATGTCATGATTGTAACCACGAGCGGCACACGGCTCGTCCAAGAACCACGGTCGAGGTGAGTAGATTAGGATTTATTTATTATTATGAAATATGTAATTATTATTTTGTTTTATTTTATTCGCTTGTGGTCTGTAATAACAAATGATTTTTCGACCGCATTAAAAAGAATCACCATACAAATGTTTTCTACAAAATGAAATTTGTCAATAAAACTGGACCAATGTCCACGTTTTCATTCCAAAACCAAAAGATTTAAATTGATTCAAGAATTTTATACTTTTTATAAAACAAGTAGTTGGGAACCAATGTTTCCACCTAAATAAATAGCCCGGTTTATGTATGTATTCTCATTATTATATCTTCCTTCTATGATTTTATATTTATTTCTGGATAACTGTAAATATATTTTATTTATCGCTTTATTTGTTACTTTATTATTTTTTACTTGTTTGAATGCGCTTTAATTTATGGCATAACTCGTGTGAGAAGAGAGATAAAATAATTGATCCCAAAAACCCTTTTACATAATATTAACCAAAGGTATGAATAAGAGTGAGGTCTCGAACCCTCTCTGGTTTTGGGCCTCATAAGGTTAGATTTATTTCCCGATGTTCTATCGGGTGGCGACTCTGTGATCCTGCCTTATGATAACCCAATAGACGCTCTCGTAAGTTGATTGCCAACAATGGGTTTGGATATATTTTTGTCCATTGCGAAGCGATCAGCTTTCACGAGTTTTAATGAACCTCCATCCGGTCTCGGGTCCTAAAAGCGGATTTCCAAGGGCCATCCGGATCGCGAGTGGGGTTCGGGCGCGTCACACTTTGTTAAGATCTCGATAATCCACACACACCCTGACCTTTCCGTTCTTCTTTGCTACAGGGACCACATTTGCCAGCCATGTAGGATACTGGACTTCCACGAGGAACTTGGCTTCAATCTGCTGTCGAATTTCCTCCTTAACCTTGTCAGCCCATTCTGGTCTTAGCCTTCTCAACTTCTGCTTCACAGGCTTGCAATCTGGGTAAGTCGAGATGGCATGCTCCGCCACGTCTCGGTCAATCCCCGGCATGTCCTCGTAGGTCCAGGCAAAGACCTTTTCATGTTTTCTTATTATTCTCTCAAAATTTTTTCTCTCCTCAGGAGTTATGTTTGATGCTATTAGAATTTCTCTCGGATTTTCCGAGGTTCCAAGATTAAAAGGCGTTGTGCCAGTGGAGTTAATGCCAAAAATTGATGGTATATGATCATGTTCATGCATGTTGAAATCATTAGAAACATCGCACAAATAAGTGAAATTGTTTATCTTATTAATAATATTATAGTTATCATTTACATCATAAAAGAGTTCTGGAATAAAAAGACAATCTAGGCTAGAGTCTTCTTCCGCCGCTCCCGAAGTTGATGCTGTTGCAGCTTGCTCACTAACTTTCTGATTTAGCAAAGGCCCTTCAGGCACGTCGGGGGAAATCCTCAAATCTTCAACTTTCGGCCCTAACTCTGCTATCTTCTCCTTCCCTTTTAGCCTGGCAGTTACCATCTTTCCAGTAACGATCTCCTCAAGCTCGCACTTGTCCCAAGTGATACCCTGAGTCATGACTTCCTCATCCCAAAAGTCTTCAGCAGTCTTGATGAACCCGACATGCCAGTCATACACATCATTAAAAATCTCGAAGCCAGGGACAATCTTCCCCTCTACCCATTGCGGCTCATCTTCACCAGTATACGCACAGACTGAGGATGCTGGCACAAAGCTCTCTGAAATGTGGGGGATCTTGTCTGCCACCCTCTTCTTGCCGAAGCCACCTCTATACCCCAGGCCTTTCCGGTTCTTCTGCCCTCGAGTGGTGATTGCGGTCTGCAATCCTTGGGAGTTTCTGCCCAATCCAGCCCCGGGAAGATAATGCATCTTCTTCATCATATTAACCACAGCTGGGCTATCCACTGATCCGCGCTCTTCCCTTATCATAGACACATGGAAGCCGCTGAATGGCTGATTGGCAATTTCCAGCGCTGAGACCCGGTTTTCCCTGGCCGCCTTGATAGTCACCACCTCCCCTTCGTGTGGGAACTTTATCATCTGATGCAGTGTGGATGGCACTCCCCCTAATTTATGAAACCAGGGTCTCCCAAGCAAAGCTGAGAAGTTAGCAGGGATGGGCAGAACTACAAATTCAACCTCCACTTCGATAGGTCCTGTCTTGACCAAAGTCTTGAAGGTTCCTGAGGCTTGCCTCCTCGAGTTATCGTAGGCTGTGATAGTCAGATCTGATCCGCTGAGCATATCCTCGCTTAAACCAAAAGCTTGCAAAGCTATCAAAGGGCACACATTAATAGAAGACCCGTCGTCCACCATAACGCAAGCAGTGTGCTTATCGTTAATCTGCGCTTTAATGTACAAGGGTCGGTTGTGGTTGCGTCCTTCAACAGGTAGGTTGGCGTCAAAAAAGACCAATCTCTCCTCGGATCCTCCCTTAATTAAACCCAAAAGTTCCGACGGGGAAATAGTGGTGGCGACTGTGGCCTCAACCAAAGCTTCTACTACCTTCTGCCTATGAGAGGGGGATTGCCTCAACAGATCCCCAATGGATATCTGAGCCGCGGTCTTCTTCAACTGCCTAACAATCTGCCCCTCCTCTGGCTCTTTCTCTGCTGATGGCTGTACCGGCTCAGGTAGCTTCGTAATCTCGGGGATCACCCTTCCACTCCTCGTCACAGCGCTTATCTCTCCTTCGTCTCCATCGGAGCCCCACAAATCAAGGTTCAACCCTTCTTCATCCTCGGCTTCTCCACCGCTTTCACTGCTAGACCAGCAATCAAGGGTCGCCACAACTGCTTTCTCCTTTCTACCCTCGGAAATACCAGCAGCGGACTTCTCACTCCCATATAGATCTTGTAGCACGTACCACTCTGGCAGGCTAGATTGGATCATAAACACGGGTGGTGGTACGGCATTATAACCGGGCTTCTTCTCAGTTTCTCTCTTCTCAGGGTCAGAGATCTGCTTGCTATCAATCAATTCTTGGATAGAGTGCCGGAGCACCTTGCATTTATCAGTGATATGGCCTGAGTGCTGGTGGAATGCACAGAATTCGTTATCCTTATGTCCTGGTATCCCTTGTGTCAGAGCTGGCCTAGGAGTCAGAGGGCGCAATTTTCCCTCCTTCATCAACCTCCTCAGGACCAAAGATAATGGTCTTCCCAAGTTTGAAAACTTCCTCTGGGTGGTTACCTCAGTAGTAGACACTTCACCCATTCTTCTAGTGCTGTTACTGGGACCCGCCGGCCTGCTGGTTCCTTGACCGGGGTTAGCCCTTTTGGCGAAATTGTCATTGTTAGCTTTCCGGGTTAAGAACTCTCCCTCTGCTTTGATGGCTATATCTTTGAGAGACTCCCAGTCCTTCAACCCCTTCATCCTCAATCCCTCCTTCAAGTACGGGCTCGCGTTCTTAATGAAAAGATGAATCTGATCCTGGGTATCAAGCTTTCGGTGCATCTTTATTACTTGGTTCCGCCATCAGGTAAGATACTCATGGAAAGATTCCCCGGTTTTCTGCTGAAGTAGCTCAAGGTCTTTCAGAGTCACCTCCATTCTGGTATTACAGTCATACTACCTCAGAAACTCCTCAGTGAGCAGATCCCAATCTTCTTTAGTGCGACGGTCCAAGCCATGATACCAGTCTATGGCATGAGAGGTCAGACTCAGACAAAAGTATTCCACTTTCTGCTTCTTGGACAATTTGGTCCCCTTCATGACCAAAGAATATTGCTTCACATGTGCGGTGGGGTCAGAAGTACCATCAAACTTCGGCACATCCGGCATTTTGAAGTTATAAGGGATCGGGTCCTCTCCATCCAACTCCCTATCCTCCGGATTCATCCCATGAGCTCTGCCTATCATACGAGCCATAGCCTCGAACCTCTCTTCCATCTTCTTTAGAATAAAGTCATCAGCTTGAGGCGCCTTCCCCTTCTTAGATGCCATGCTCAACCTATCATCCTCGATATCTCTATCATCATCAATTCTCAACACTGGCCTTCTTCTCAACTCTCCCGAGGCCACTAATCTTAACTCTACCGGCGACGGCCTAACGGGCTCTTCTCGCCTTTCAACCCTTTCTTCTTCAGGCTCATTCTGTCTCACTGGAGGAGGAGGAGGATTCTGTGGAGCGTTCTGCTGTACCAAGGCGGTCAACATATTCATCATCATGCCCTCGAATTCCTCAAAACGGTGGCCCACTTCTTTCGCAATCATGGCCCTGGTGGCGTCTTCCCCCCTAGGCGAGTTTGCCATCTGAGATATTGTACCACTGATTTCTGATAAGATCTCCGGTAGGCCTCTCTATCTGACAGCTCAGGAGTAAGAACTCGGATCAGTCGCCCGGTTGGTGATCTAGTCCACCTGGGCTGATCTATGATGGATGCAGGGACAAAAGTTAGAAGGATGCATGAAATGTAGGTATAATGCATGATCGTGATATGCAACACTTACAGAGCACAAGCAGGCAAGTAGGTCCTTCCACCCTTATTTCTCCCACACACGTGGTCGTGCAGTCTCTTTCCTAGGTGGGATTAGCCCAAGGGTCAACGAGGGACCCGATGGACGCATATAGTGCGCGGCGGAAAACCGGCAGCATAACACTCCTATGCTAATGTACAAGCGGATGGACAATGATCGTCACGTATTCGGACGCTCCATAAATTTTGACATGGCCCTACCGGGGCATGATAGCCTTTGGCTAGGTTACCAAACGAGACATTTGGACTCATCCAATACATGAGGATCCATACAGCAAGCATGAGATTAAGGTTCATTTCACCTGTGGAAAGTAACTACAGCCATTACATGAGCTTTCGACAAGGGAGATGTTTGTTTGAGGCTACCCAAGCATGATCCCTGCCGACGGGTCTAGCTCATCACAAGCGTAACGATCGATCGGGTCACCATTTTGATATACCATTAAGGTACGTGGCTTGGGCTGGTGATTATCCTTAACACTTCCCCAAATTGAGTGAAAATGAGGAGGTGCTTCAGGAACGCACCGGGGCTAAAAGAGGGACCAAACTAGCGTATTCTAAGGCTCTAATGATATGCGAATGAAAATTCGAGAGAAAGTGAATTTATGAATTAAATTTTGATCATAAATGTTAAGCAAGGTATTTTCGAATTGAAATCTCGAACCATAAACGTCCCCATTGGAGTTGTCACTGTGACACGTGCCGAATCCCGAGCGCCGCCCTTTCGGACCGCCCGCACGTGGGCGATCGGGGCGTTTGCGGGTCCGTTGACATCTTGCAAATAAATCGCAAGTGCGTCTATGTTGGGCAACAAGGAGGTATCATGGAGTCGCCACCAAATAGAACATTGGGAAAGTCACTCTCGCCTCGGAGAGCCTAAGACTGCGCTTGGTATCCATTTTGGGCCAGCTAGAGGGAACATGGAAGGTGAACTTCTCACCCTAAAGAGCCTAGGATTAGCGTTAAAGTCTCGTGACCCAAGAAGTATTTTAGAGGATAACCTCTAACCTCTCGAGCCCAAAGACCAGAGCTGGGTCCGGGATTTCTCATCTATTTCTACCTCAATTAGTTTATGATCAAATTTTAATGTCATTAATTCGCTCTCTCTCCATACTATACAGTTGATTAAAAGGTGCATTTATTCACATTCGGAAAGCCGTAAATAATCAAGTAAATAATGAAAGCAATAGATTACAATAAATACAGGGAGCGGAATACAACTCCCTTTTATAAATGTGCGAAGCATGCATAAATCGGGATATTGCTTATTTTGAGGACTTTGGTCCTCACATGCATCATTATTAAAATTTGGGATTTTTATTTGTGATGATCTTTTTTGATGATGGAAATAGGGCATTGGACCCTTGTTTTGTGTAAACCTCATTTTATTAAATATAAAACCATTGAGTCATTTTTATACATCAACGGGATATGAAAGGAGTACATCCATATACATAAGATAATCAATAAAAGAAATGAAACAAGAGGATTAGGAAACTAAACCGGACGAGATCCTCCAAACATAGTAGATAGTCGCTCAAGCTCGAGATAATCCAGGGGGACCGATGTACACTCACAGAAAGTTAAGAGAGGTTAATATACATAAAATTAACACATAAGGAGTCAAGGAGACTTGGAAGAGATAAAAAAAAGTTTAAAAGGAGGGAGACAGAACCCACCGACGGCCTTCCTTGTTTGACCGACGGGCGTCGGTTCGGGTATCCGATATGCCCGTTTGTCACTCAAGGAGGGGCGTCTGTAGGTGGGTGACCGACGGGCGTCGGTGATAAAGATGACCCGTCGGTCACCTCTATCTCCGAAAAAAAATAGAATGGAGAGGGAGAGAAAAAAAAACCTTTTCAAAGTCAAAAAAAGAATTTTATCCCAAAAAGAGATAAGGGAGTCAAGATAAAAGAAAATAATGATAGATATTCAAAAATTGCACAAAATGAGAAATAAATATGGAGAAATAACCCGGAATATTTACCCTCAGATAATCGCTTCAGGTGAGATTCTTGTGTCAGTTAGAGCCCCGCGCGTTCTACGAGAAGCAAAGATGAAAGATTAAAGAGAGAAAATGAGATATTTCACCTTCAATCCCTCAGAAAATCGATTTTGGAGTCAAAATCTAAAGAAAACTAATTAGCTTTTAGTTCCCTTTGATTGATTTGATCCTTGATTCAATAGATTTCTTTAGAAAAAGTGTTTTTGGAAGAGAGAGAAAATGTGCTTGAAATTGGGCAGAGTTTCCTCTTCTGAAAATTTTTCCAACCCTTTTCAAATGAAAATCCGGAGCTTTTATAGCCAGACACGACCGACGGGCGTCGGTGTATAGAGGCGGGCATCGGAAGAATCCTTCTGACACAAGGATTAGTCCGACGGCCCTGCCACATCCACCGACGGGCGTCGGAAGGGTTGCGTGCTCCTGGAAACCAGGCGGCATTCTGACAGGGGCGGTGATTTTCCGACGGGCATCGGAAAATACCTAGAGCCGTCGGTGACTCGGAGCGACGGGCCGGCTCGACAGACGGGCTGGCCGTCTGTGGAGGACAAAAAGCCCTTTGACTCGAAAAAACCTCTATTTTCCTCTCCTTCGGACCAGGAATGATAAAAAACCTCACTTCTCATGGAACGCGGGGCTAAAACCTCTAAATCCAACCTCCCATATAGGCTTGGACACTGATTTCATCACAGGACAACCTCTGATCCGGACCGCTCCGGGACACGGTGCTTACAATGGGGTAGTATCAGTAGAATCAATATCAAATATGGATGGAATGTGATCATGATCATGCATGTTGAAATTATCAGAAACATTGCACAAGTAAGCAAAATCATTCATTTCATTAATAAAATTATAATTGTCATTTACATCATTAAAAAGTTCAGGAATGAAAATACAATCTAAACCGGTGTCTTCCTCATCTCCCGCTGGATCTGCCAATGCTGACGATCCTGCCTCATCTGGGTTGACCAGAGGCACTTCATCCACCTCTTGAGCAGCTTCTTCCATCTTCGCCTTCCCTTTTACATGAGCGGTCAGCATAGCTTCGGTCACCCCTTCCTCAGGCTCTTCCCTATCCCAGATAGCTCTGTTGGTCAAGACCTCTTCATCCCAAAAGTCATCAGCTGGCTTGATCATCCCGATGTCCCAGTCATAAACATCACTGAATACCTCAAAACCTGGCACAATCCTCCCATCGGCTAACTGAGGCTCGGCCTCCCCGGTGTAAGCGCAAAGTGCTGTTGTGGGCATGAAACTTTCCCAAAGGTGGGGCATCCCCTCTGCTGGCTTCACTCCTCTCTGCACTCCTCCTTTATAGCCTAGGCCCTTTTTGTCCTTCTGACCTTTAGTGGCGATGGCCTCTGGCATCCCTTGGGAGTTCTTACCCAATCCAGCACACGAAAGGAATGACATCTTCTTCATCATAGCTAGCACTTGTGGGCTTCCTTCTACTGTCCCTCCCTCCTTGATCATGGCCACGTGGAATCCACTAAAAGGCTGCCTCGCTATCTCGAGTATTGACACTTAATTCTCTCTTGCAGCCTTGATGGTCACCACTTATCCTTCGTGTGGTATCTTGACCATTTGGTGGAGAATAGAGGGAACACCTCCCAGCTTGTGGAACCACGGTCTCCCCAGCAATGCTGAAAAATTGGCAGGAATGCGCAAGACTACGAATTCTACCTCAGTCTCCACTGGCCCCGTCCTGACCAATGCCTTGAATGTCCCTAAAGCATGCCGACGAGAATTGTCATAGGCTGTGATCATCAAATCTGACTTGGCTAGCATGTCCCCCATCACTCTAAAGGCTGCCATGGCTACTTGAGGGCATACATTAATCGATGACCCATCATCCACCATCACACAAGAAGTGTGCTTCTGATTGATTTGAGCCCTAATGCACAAGGGGCGATTGTGGTTACGGCCTTCCGCGGGTAAATCAGCATTCGTGAATACCACACTCTCTCCAGCCCCTCCTTTCACCACTTCCAGCAGCTCAGTGGGCGAAATCGTTGTAGCCACAGTCGTCATACATAGAGCCTCTACCAGTCTTTACCTATGAGAGGGGGACTGTCTCAGTAAATTCCAAATGGAAATCTGGGCTGGTGTCTTCTGCAACTATTTGACCATCTGATCTCCTTCTGGCTCATTTCCCTTCTCTTTTTGACCTTCCACTGGCTCTTGAGGCGCTGCCACTTCTGGCACTACTCTCCCACTGTGGGTCACCGCTCTAACCTTTATCTTTCTTTTGTGCTCTTCCGCTTCCTCCTCCTCTGAACCCCACGGGTCAGGAAACTCAGTAGCTTCATCATTATCACTTCCACTCTCACTAGTTGACCAGCAATCGATCACTGCAGCGGGCATCCCTTTTTCACTTACCTCATAGAGGCTTGTGACAGCAGTGTTCACATCGATGCCGTATAATTCCTTCAAGATAAACTCCTCCGGTAAACTGGATCTGATCATGAACACAGGCAGGGGCACCTTGTTATATCTGGCTTTCTTCTGGCCTTCCCTCTTCTCAGGGTCTATAATCTGCTTTGTATCGATCAGGTCTTGGATTGCATGCCTCAAAGCCTTACAGTTGTCTGTCACATGACCCATGTGCTGATGGTAAGCACAGTACTCATTCTCCTTGTGACCCGGCATTCCTTGTGTCCTAGGAGGTCTAGGAGGCAATGGCTGTAATTTTCCTTCCTTCATCAGCCTCCTCAGAACCCATGACAAGGATCTCCCAAAGTTTTAAAAATGTCTCGTGGTTGCGTCAGCAGCAGACACCTCAACCATTCTTCTGGTGCTACCACTAGGGCCCACTGGCCTACTTGCCCCCTGGCTACCAATCCCCCTCTTAGCATAATTATCACTGTTCGCTCTTCGGGCCAGGTACTCTCCTTCCGCTTCAATGGCTATATCCTTCAAGGACTCCCAATCTTTTAATCCCTTCATCTTCAACCCTTCTCTCAAGTATGGGCTTGCGTTCTTGATGAATAGTCTAATCTGGTACAGAGTCTCCGGCTTCCTTCTCATTTCCATCACTCTGTTCCTCCAGCGAGTCAAGTACTCATGGAAGGATTCACCATCCTTTTGCTGCAGCAATTCTAGATCTTTGAGGGTCACATCCATCCTCGTATTACAATCATATTGCCTCAAGAACTCTTCCGTTAGCAAATCCCAATCTTCTTTGGTTCTATGGTCAAGACCATGGTTCCAATCTATAGCCGGGCCAGTCAGCCTTAAGCAAAAATACTCCACCTTTTGTCTCTTCGTCAAGGTGGTCCCCTTCATGATCAACTAGTATTGCTTCACATGGGTAGTTGGGTCGGAGGTATCATCGAATTTGGGGACATCTGGCATTTTGAAATTGTAGGGAATAGGATCCTCTCCCTCTAGCTCTTTATCTTTGGGATTCATCCCCTGCCCTTTACTCAGCATCCGGGCAATTGCCTCAAATTTTTCCTCCATTTTCCTTCCCCTTTTTCGACACAACACTCTCTTCATAATCCTCATCTCGGTCATCTTCTAACCTCTGAACCGGTCTTCTCCTCTGAACCCCCGATGCTACTAACCTCAAATCCACCGGCGGTGGTCGGATCTCTTCTTGCCTTTCTTCTCTAGCCTCCCCCCGTTCATTTTGTCTCATGGGAGGAGGAGGTAGGTCTTGCAGAGCAGCATGCTGGGTGATCGCGGCCAATATATTCATCATCCGACCTTCAAATTCCTCAAATCTCCTACCAACCTCTTCAACAACCAAAGCCCTAGTGGCATCATTTCCCCTTAGCGAGTTAGCCATCTTTGATGCGGTACAGCTGGTCTCTGGACAGTTCTCTAAGAAGCTCTCCTTTTCTGGTGATTCATACACGGAAGTTCGGATCAATCGCCTTGCGGGTCCTCTCGTCCACCTGGGCAGATCTATGATGGCTGTAGAAACAAGGAGTTAGAATGATGCATGAGTGCAAATGAAATGCATGATCGTGATATGCAACACCCACAAGTCACATACAAGCAGATAAGCCCTTCCACCCTTATTACTTCCACACACGTGGTCATAGTCTCTTCCCTAAGCAGGATTAGCCCATGAGTCAACAAGGAACCCGATGGACATGCATGGTGCGCGGCGAAAAAACCGACAGCATAACACTCCTAAATTAATGTACAAGCGCATGGGAAATGGTCATTACGTATTTAAGTAATCCAAATATATCGACATGGCCCTACCGGGGCATGAAAGCCTTTGGCTAGGTAACCAAGCAAGACATTTGGACTCACCCAATACATAAGGACCCATACAGCAGGTAAGGTATTACGGTTCATATTACCTAGGGGAAGTATCTACGGCCATTAAATGAGCTTTGGTCAAGGGTGATGTTACTTTAGGTCTACCCAAGCATGGTCCTTGCCAACAGGTCTAGCTCGTCGCGAGCGTAACGACCAATTGGGTTTCCATTTTATATACCAAATGGTACGAGGCTTGGGCTGGTGATTATACTTAACACTTCCCTACATTGAGTGAACATAGGGTTCTGCTTCGAGAATGCATCGAGGTTTAGAAAGGACCAATCTAGCATAGTCTAAGGCTCTAATGGGATGTAAATGCAAATTTGAAAGAAAGCGAATTTATAAACTAAAATTTAATCATAAATTTTAATCAAGGTATTTTCAAATCAAAGTCTCGAACCAGAGTCCCCAGCGGAGTCGCCACTGTGACGCGAGTCGGACCCCGCGGGTCGCCCCTCTAACCGCCCGCTTGAGGGTGATCGGGCAATTGAGGATCCGTTGGCAACTTGTAAAGGTATTTATAAGTGCATCTATTTTGGGCAACAAGGAGGTTTCATGGAGTCGCCACCCAATAAAACATTGGAAAAGTTCGTCTCGCCTCAATGAGCCTAAGACGGCGCATATATCCATTTTGGGAAAGCCAAAGGGGTCTTGGAGGGTAACCCTCTCTCCCTTGGAGCCTAGGATTTATTGAGTCATTTGGCGAGACGCAAGAGGTGTCTTGGAAGTTCCAATGAGTGATCGGATACCTCTCGCCTCATTGAGCCCAAAGACCAGAGCTGGGTTTGGGACTTATCATCTATTTCTACCTTGCTAAATTTTACGATTAGATTTTGAATTTACTAATCCGCGCTCTCTCCACACAATGCAATCCGATTAAAAGCGCACTTATTCATGTCAAAAGCGTAATGAATAAAACAAATAAATAAAATGTAACAAAAAAAGGACTATAAAGACAAATACAATAACACTAGGAGCGGAATATAACTCCCATTGTAAAAGTGCGATGCATACATAAAATGGGGAATTCATTTATTTTGAGGACTTTGGTCCTCAAATGTACTTATTATAAATGAAACTAATTTTTATCATGATGTTTTTATTGGATGGAAAATAGGATATTAGATCCTTGAGTTTTTTTTTTAAAATCCCAATTTTAATTACTATAAAATATTTATCCTTTCTTATTTAACGCGATGGAATAAAACGATTCATTGTGAGCACAAAATGATCAACAAAATACGAATAAATAAATTATTAAATACGCAAATAAATAAATAAATAACAAATAAGTAAATAAATAAAGGGTAAAGAGGTAAACCAAATGGAGTCTTCCGTGGCAAAACTCCTCTTAAGCTCCAAATTATCCCAAAGGAATAAAAAAATAATCTCACAAAATAATCAATAATGTTAATATGAAAACAAAACATTAATAAATATTAATGGAAATAAAGGTTAAAATTCAGAACTAAAATGATAAGAATAAAAATATCGATAAAAGACAGAAGAGAAAAGATTTAGAAATAAGTAGAAATAAATAATAGAAAGAAAATGAGGAAAGAGGTTTTGAGAATTACAAACAGGTCCCAGGGACGGTCTCTAACGAATGACCGACGAGCATCGCTAGAAGCGACCTACGAATTGGCATGCTGTCGTTCAGCCGAGAGACGGGCATATCCTGGGGTGACCGACGGGCAGTAACGCGTCACATACGCGCCGTCGCTCAAAACGAATTGGCATGCTGTCGTTCAGCCGAGAGACGGGCATATCCTGGGGTGACCGACGGGCAGTAACGTATCACATACGCGCCGTCGCTCAAAATGAGCGACGAGCGTCGGTGGCCTTATGACCAGTCGTCGGTCACTACTGTTCTTCAAAGAAAACAGTAAAAACCAAATTTTCTCAAACAAAACGATTTTTTAACACAAAAGTCCCAAAAAAGGGGCAAAATAATTAAAATAAACTTAAATGAGATGGGTGTTTAGAATATTTACCCTCGAATTTTACTGTTTAGGTTGGATTTTTAATGATTCGGATCCCGCACGCTTCACGAGAAATGGGTAAAAATCAAGAAAAGAAGAGTTTGGATTTTTCTTTCTTAGTTTTCACGAAATGCACAAATGTTGAAATCAAAATTCTTAGAAACTAATCAATTTTAGCTCCTTTGAATTAATTCTGATTCACAAAATCCAAAAAAATAAAATGGAGAAATCTTGAGATGAAAAAAAATGATGGAAAATGTGTTTTTAGGTAGAAAAGTATGCAAAATCGTCCAACTAGCCAGCCAACCCCCAAAACGGGTGACAAATAGGTTTTTATAGACTTTGAAATACCCGTGGCCGTCGTAATTATATTGACGGGCGTCGGTTGAATCCTATTTCCTATTGGAAATAGGATTCAACTGACGGACGTCTGAAGCTACAGACAGGCGTCGGGGCTTTCCGTCAAGCGACGGGCATGTCGTGATTGACGGGTTGGCCGCCGATGGAGGTAAAATTCTTTTTTACCCTAAAACTCCCAATTCTCTTTTTCTCTTTGTCGGGAATAAAGAAAACATATTTCTCGTGAATCTAGAGGGCCAAAATCTCTGAATCCCAACCGTTCATTCAGACTCGGGATCGATTTCTTCATCGGGTAATCTCTGATCTAGACTACCTCGGGACACGGTTCTTACACATAGTAGGCCAATAAAAACTAGAAGAAAGAATTTTTGATACCGTTTGATTCGGCCCGTGATGTCCACCAGCTTCCCCGCTGTGACAAGCCTTGATGATCTCTCCTTTCTCTTCATCTTGTATGCACCTTCTTAGCACTTAATCCGCACACAGGCAAAATAAATAAGGATCATCCCATATGTAATGCTTCGCATCAGCCTTCAGCTTCTTTCTCTGCGCCATGTGAAGTCCTTTGGCATATATCCTCCTGCAAGAAAATTGGCTATATTAGCAAACCAAGGTACAGAAATTTCACACATAAATAAAGCACAAATACGCTCATCAGAAAATAAATCTAAAATTTTCCCTTTCTCGATGTGATCATTCTCCAATCTCGATAAATAGTCTGCCGCAAAGTTTTTCACCCCCCTTTTATCTTTAATTTCCAAGTCAAATTCTTGTAAGAGGAGCACCCATCTAATCAGTCTTGGTTTCGACTCCTTCTTGGCGAATAGATGCCTCAGGGCTGCATGGTCGGACAACACCACAATTTTTGCACCCATTAAATATGGCCTGAACTTCTCGAAAGCATAAACGATTGCAAGAAGCTCTTTCTCAGTTGTGGTGTAATTGACCTGGGCTCCTGTCAGGGTATGACTCGCATAATAAACTGCATGAAATACCTTCTCCCGTCTTTGCCCAAGCACTGCCCCTACTGCAAAATCACTAGCATCACACATTAATTCAAAAGGCAAATTCCAATCCGTAGATATGATCACCGGGGCTGAAATAAGCCTATGTTTCAAAGTTTCAAATGCCAGCATACAATCATTATTAAAATCAAAAGGGGCATCTTTCATCAGTAAATTAGACAAAGGTTTTGCAATTTTTGAAAAATCTTTTATGAACCGACGGTAAAACCCTGTATGCCCTAAAAAACTGCTAATGCCTTTAACACTCGTTGGGGGTGGTAATTTTTCTATTACTTCCATTTTGGCCTTATTAACCTCTATCCCTTTCTTTGAGATTTTGTGCCCAAGCACAATGCCTTCCCTCACCATAAAATTACATTTCTCCCAATTCAATACTAAGTTGGTCTTTTCACACTTCCCTAACACTAAATCAAGATGCTCTAAACAGCTCTCAAAATCTCCGCGGTGAAATCATCCATAAACACCTCCATAAATTTCTCTATGAAGTCATGAAATATTGCCATCATACACTGCTGAAATGTAGCTGGTGAATTACACAATCCAAATGGCATTCTCTTATAGGCAAATGTGCCATAAGCGCAGGTAAAGGTTGTTTTCTCCTGATCTTCAAGGGCTATGGGGGTTTGTAAATATCTCGAATACCCATCTAAAAAGCAATAAAACCTATTCCCTGGGCAATGGGAAATGCTCTTTCCTAGTGGCATTATTCAATCTTCTATAATAAATACAAACTATTCAAATCGTAATTGTACGAGTTGGAATAAGCTCATCTAACTCATTCCTTACCACTGTCATCCCCTCCTTCTTAGGAACACATTGTATCGGGCTAGCCCATCTACTATCAGAGATTGGATAGATAATACCTGAATCAAGGAGTTTGATTACCTCCTTTTTCACCACTTCTTGCATCGCCGGGTTGAGTCTCCTTTGAGGCTGAGCTACTGGCTTGCATTCTTCCTCCATCGGGATCCGGTGAGTGCAGTAGCTTGGGTCTATCCCCTTTAAGTCCGACGTCTCCCATCCAATAGCTTCCTTGTGCTTTTTCAGCACCTCAAGCAGCATCTTCTCCTCAAGACCTGTTAACAAAGAAGAAATAATTACCTTTTTTGTTTCATTTTCTAAAAACACATATTTTAAATGAGAAGGAAGTTTAAGTTCAGAATCTGAATTCCCCTTTTTCAAATTAAGCTTTTCTTGCTATGTTTCCTCTTCTCCACTTTCTTTCTCTATAGATGTTATTACTTCTCCTCTCTTATCTAACTCTTCATCCTCCATAAAATGCATTAAACTCACATTCGATGAATCATCTAGCAACCCATTATCTTGAGCTTCTTCTACACATTCGTCTATTGTATCTACAAAATAGGCTGACTCCTCCAAATCACTTGACAGATATTTCTGAGCCTTATTCATATCTACAACTAACTCCTTATTATTGAATCTTAGGGTGACCGTTTGACCATGTACATCGATCAAAGCCTTCGCTATATTCAAAAATAGCCTCCCCACAATAAGTGGTACCTTACGATCTTCTTCTATCTCTATTACCACAAAATCCACTGGGAAAATGAATTTTCCCACCTTCACTAACAAGTCCTCAATTACCCGGGTTGATTTCACCCATGGCCACTCAACTTATCACTTATCGCGCAAAAGTAACCGACTTTTTTTTTCTTACTTAAATGTCACTGAACTTTTAACATTATTGCACAAAAGTCATGTTGACCGGAATCCGGCGACGACTCTTACCAGATTTATAAGTTCAACAAATGCTACATTTAAATTAATTTCACTCACGGTCACTAGACTTATCATTTATCTCGCAAAAGTAATTAGCTTTTTTTTTCAACTTAAATGTTACTGAACTTTTAACATTTTTGCAAAAAAATCATCAATCCGGCAAGGGTCGTCGCCGGATTCCGGTCAACATGACTTTTGTGCAATAATGTTAAAAGTTCAGTGACATTTAAGTAAGAAAAAAAAGTCGGTTACTTTTGCGCGATAAGTGATAAGTTGAGTGACCATGAGTGAAATTGACCCCAATTACCCCCTTGGGTCTCCTTACCGATCTATCTGTAAGTTAGAGTCTCATTCCCGTCTCCTTGAGCTCTCCAAGATTAAGTTTCCTACAAATAGAATACGACATCAAATTAATGCTAGCACCTATGTCACACAAAGCACTTCCATAAAAATTTTCACCAATTTCACAGGGTAACGTGAAACTACCTGGATCGTCCAATTTTTTAAGAATCTTGTTCATAATTATAGCATTGCAATTTTCTGTGAGCTGAACAGTTCCATGCCCTTCTAATTTTTTTTATTTGAACATAATTCTTTCATGAATTTTGCAAAGTTAGGCATGTGAGCTAAGGCTTCAGCAAATGGTAAATTAATGTGCAGTTTCTTAAACATCTCTAGAAACCTAGCCAACTGTTCATTTTTCTTTTCTTTCCTAGCTACAGCAAGAAATGGCAACCTATTAATATCAAGATCCTCTACTTTTGGGTTCACT
Source organism: Excoecaria cochinchinensis (assembly GCA_947683425.1). Classification (NCBI taxonomy): domain Eukaryota; kingdom Viridiplantae; phylum Streptophyta; class Magnoliopsida; order Malpighiales; family Euphorbiaceae; genus Excoecaria; species Excoecaria cochinchinensis. The sequence goes on from CANTUQ010000038.1 coordinate 3,195,401, forward strand.
AGGCTCTTACCTTTATCAATTATAAGAGTGTTCTCATTTACCTCTACCCGAGGGTTAGAGTCACTTACCTTCCGTGTTGGCTCCTCCTTACTTGAAGACGGTGAAGATATTTTACCTTGGTCCTCTCTTTGTGCAACTTCCTTGCCACTTCTCAACGTGATCGCTTTTCCCTCTTCCTTGGGATTCTGATCCACATTCGACGGAAAAGTCCCTGGTTGCCTATGAGAAATAGAAGTTGCAAGCTGACCTAATTGCGTTTCCAAGTTCCTAATGGAAGCATCCTGATTTTGGTTCCACTGCTCTTGGGACTTCCACCTCGCTTCTTGGTTAGCTATGAATTGTTGCTGCCTATTTACAATCTGCTGTTGACTATTCACGAAGTTAGCCAACATATCTTCAAGATTAGATTTCTTTTCTTGCATAGTTGGTCTCGATTGATAACCAGGTGGGTGATAAGCTTGAGAGTGGGACTAGTTTGAACCTTGACCTGGGTGGTGATGTGGTTGATATGGGGTCTGAAAATGTGTGGATGTTGGAGGTTGGTATGAATGGTTGTGGTTATGATGAATGTTTTGGTTGAAGGGAGCTCTTACTTGTGTTTGGGAAGATGAAGCATTTTGATTTCCATCCTTCCAAGAGAAGTTCGGGTGACTCCTCCACCCCGGATTATATGTATTACTATAGGGGTCATTTCTCATATAATCTCCTACAGCATTCACATCCCCCATTGTTTATATTGCCCACCTTCATACAGCCCACTCTCTTGAGAAATAGAGGCGACATTCCGTACCTTTAACTCGTTTATCTCTTTCTGCATCGACTCTATCTGTGCTTTCAGCATTGAAACTTCATCCACACTATGTATCCCTTGCCTTTTTGGAATTGATCTAGGGGTAGCCCATTGCGAATCATTTGCTGCTATCTCATCCAGCAAATGGAAAGCTTCTTCCGGCAGCCTATTTAGGAAAGAACCTCCCGATGATGCATCAAATAATGACCTTATCTGTTGTGTAATCCCAGAATAAAATGTTGTCATCAAATGGTAGACAGCTATCTCATGGTATGGACAGCTTCTCAATAACCTCCTAAATCTCTCCCAAGCCTCATGAAAAGGCTCCTCATTCATCTGGTGAAATCCCATGATACTATTACAAATATTTGCAGTCTTGGTAGGAGGAAAAAATCTCATTAGAAATTTCTCTGGCAACTGATCGCATGACCTAATTGATTGGCTTGGTAACATCTGCAACCATTCCCTTGCTTTTCCAATCAATGTGAAAGGGAACAATTTCAGCCTCACTGCATTAGATGTGACACCCGAAATCTGAACCGTGTCACTGACCTCTAAGAATATATCAAGGTGTTGTGCAGGATCTTCCAACTCTGAACCCATAAACTGATTCCTCTGTACTATAGCGATGGTTGCTGGTTTAAGCTCAAATTATACTCCTCTAGGCAGCACAATTGTCCTATGATCTTCATTCCATCTCGGTACAGCATAATCCCTTATTGTCCTCTGCCTAGGTACCTCTTCCCTATACCTACCGGGTATTTCTTCTTGTGCCCTCGGCACTTGTTCATTCTCAGGAGGAAATTCATCACTAGGAGGATCTTCCATATTATTCTCTCTATTATGTCTGCTACGTTGATGTAAAGTCCTCTCAATTTTAGGATCGTAGGGTACGATTTGCCCTTGTCTCAATATGTTCATGTACCATGATTTCCTAAAAAGAATAAGCAAAATAAAATAAGAAAAAGAAAACACATACAAATAACAATCAAAACTCATAAACAATGCCAATCCCCGGCAACGGTGCCAAAAACTTAACGCAATCTCAGCAAGTGTACTGAATCGGCAAGTAATACAGTGGGATATAGTTAGGACCCCGAGTTATCGTACCCAAGGGATGTGTGTGTAAGCTATGACAATTAGTTGTATGCTAAAGAATTCCCAAATGTTTTGTGTAATGAGTTACTAAAGCAAACTTGAGGAAATTAAATAATTAAATTACTAATTCAAGCAATTGTAAATGAAGAAATACTAATAAAATTTTGATCAAATCAACTAAAAGCCTTGCCAACGAATACCCATTATCCCCAATAGTACCATGCAAATGCTCAAACTCAACAGTCATATATGCAAATCAGTAAACAACCTAGCCTGTACCCTAGCCTACCATTCCAGATTCAGCTTCTCTAAAATATGCACCTACCATTCCGGATTCAGCTTCTCTAAAATATGCACCTACCATTCCGGATTCAGCACATAGGTTAGCATCAAAATAGGTCTTAAGTCCTAAGCTTAGATGATCCTACCATTCTGGATTCAGACATCAAAACACAATTATCTCCTTCCATTCTGAACCTATTAAAACAAATATCCACAGGTTTCACTACCATTCCGGATTCATCAAACCAACGAAAATCGATATAAATAGAACACAACATGTGTAAGTTAATGAATCGAATACAACCAAAGATTATCACATTAGATCAACCTTAAACTTGCATTAAAATCAATAACAAACAGATAAACTTAGAGAAGATAAAACTGAAGCATATGTGTAGACACTTGGTCCTGAGTCAGCCTAGATCGGAGTTACCTAATGATGATAAATTGCCTATTCACGAGCAAAGAGTTTGAAAGTGATAATTTTCTTGTCAAATTTGCATTTTAGAATAAAAAATAAAAAAAATAATAAAAATATTTTAAAAATTAGTTTTAAAAAATAAAGTTTGAAAATTTTAGTATTTTTTAGTTAAATTAAAAAAAAAATTTTGGCGAGTGTCGGCGCGCTCACGCAGGGCATCTCTCGCGCTAGCACGCGCGTTAGTTGCGCGACCGACGCCCATCGGGCGGTCCAAATCTGCCGCAAATGCCTTTTTCCGCCCAAATTTCGGATTTTCTTGATTTTTCCTTATCTTTTTACCAATTTATTCGGGATTTTTAAGGTTTTCTTCCTTTTTTACACCCAACTTAAGGGAAATTAGTGAAAAATCCTATTTTCTTCCATAAATAATTATTTTTTCCATTTTTATTGATTAAAGTTAGAAATTTGAAAGGGAATTCATTTGGGATCAATTTTCATTATTTTCTTCTTCTCTCCTCCTCGAATAATTCTCTCTTGATTTTTTTTTGACATCTTTTTCTCCAAATAAAAATTCTTGGGTTAAAAAATATAATTTTTAATCTAGAATTTTTCTTGAGAAAAATAAACTATTATTTGTTCTTGAGATTTGGATTTTGAATCAATTGTAATGTTTGAGACAAAGAAATAATTCTTTGTTCTTAGAAATTGAATTTATTTTCTTCTCTTTAACAATTTTCATCAATAATTATTCTTGAGACAAAGAAATCAGTACTTTGTTCTTGAGAATTAATTATTTTCTTCTATTATTTTTTAAGCAATTTTCTTTTGGAATAAAATTTCAATTATTTTATTTCTATTTTGTGAATCAAAGCAAGGAAAATCATCATATTCTTCATCAATCAAATCCGAAATCTAAGGGTAAACATTCTAGGCTTAATCCTTTAATTTTATTTTTCTTATTTATTTTTTGTTCATATTTAATTATTAACCATGTAGATTTTTATATTATTGTGTTTTATTTATTTTAGGTGATTTTGTATATAGATTTAACATTTTTAATATTCTTTTTACTTTATTTTATTTAATTGTTCATTCTTCTATTATTATTATTATTATTATTATTATTATTATTATTATTATTATTATTATTATTATTATTATTATTATAGTTTGTGTTAACATGTTAATATGCTAATTTATTTGTTTCCATTATATTAGTTAATTTATTTGTTATCCATAATGCATATTTTATTTATTCTAATCTATTATTTATTGTTTTATTTGTTTAATTGATTTTTTTTGATTTAATTACTAACATAAATTTTATTTGTGCTTGTTTTTGATTTCAAATCCTTATCTTTCCTTATTTGAGCATCCATGCGAGTGAAGGAGGAGATCCGGGGATTTATTTTTATTGTATTTAATATTTTTTTCCTTTATTTATCTTTTTAATTTATTTGTCATTTAATTATTAATAAAATCTTTTTTATGCACGCTTAATTAAAAATCACACAAAAATATTTTTATAAATAAAATTGGCTTTTTCTAATAAAGTGAAACCAATGTCCTAGTTTTCCATCCATGTAAATTGTCACTTTAAAATTATTTTCTTTAACTATGCATGCGATGACCAATGTCCACATCCTTAAAAAATACCCCGTTTTATGCATGATTTACTTTTTATTTTACAATGGGCGTTGTATTCCGCCCCTAGTGTTGTTGTAATTTATTTTTTTATGTACTTTACTTTAATTATGCTTTCATTTACTACTTTCCTCGAATGACCAACTTGCACTCTAATTATTGCATCAAAACGTATGAGAAAAGGGATGAAATCTAAAATTCAAAACTTAATTGTAATTTAACCAAGGTATGAATAAATGAGAAGTCTCGAACCATCTCTAATCTTTGGGCTCAACGAGGCGAGAGGGCCATCTCAATGTTCTATTGGGATGGGGCCTCCAAGACACCTCTTGTATCCCGTAAAAAGGCTCAAAATTGAATAGCCCTAGGCGCCACGAGGCGAAACGGCCATCCTAATGTTCTACGAGGGTGGGGTTGTTGGGTTTCTACGGAATTAAATCACATTAAACGCAGCGGAAAATTCGAAACCCGAAATAGGATCCAAGTATTTTCGATTGATTCAAAAAAGGAAGAGATTGAATTACTAACCTTTAGAACGAAATAACTCCTTTGAATGCGAACTGAAGACGCTGCCTTTACGCGAACGTCCTCTATCGGTATCCACACGCACGAACAAAAGATCAGAAATCGCAGGGGTGCTAGCTCCCTTGAATGCGAATGGATTTTCTTTACTTTCTTTCTCAAAGAATAACGATGGCTGTGTTTTCTTTTCTTTCTTTCTAAATAGAGAAAACTGGCTCTGTTTTCTTTTCTTTCGTTTTTTTCCTGAGAAGAAAGATTGCAGCCACACTAATCCCTGTTATTCTTAATAACGTGATTAGTGTTTTATTTAGGGTTAAACTCCTTTACTACATATATCCCATATATAATTGTATATATATATATTTCAAATCTTTTTCCTCTTAGGAAAAGATAAATAATGATATTATCTCTTAATTCAAAATTAAGATATAATATATATATATATATACATATATTTATATATATATATTTATTTATTTATTTATTATTCTAAATAATAAGAAATAATATATTAATACATATTATTATCTCATATTCAAAATAAGAGATATTTATATGTATAAATATATATATATAAATATGTAATTTCGAAATTAAATATAAATACCTATATTTATATTTTATTCCGAAATAACCCAATAAAATCCATTCTGTTCATTTTGCTCTTGGTGTGTGACCCAATAGGTTTATATTATGTTGGCAGTGGACCTAATCCCATAAAAGCCCACAAGTCATAATTGGTCTCTAGCAAGACATTATGACTACCCAAATAATATAAATATCGTTAGTCCGATTTTAACCTTGCAATAGAACATGTTATTATCCTTTTGTCACACGATATCTTGTTCGAACATAAGTCATGGTCCATGTCAAACTTAAATTGTTCAAACATATAATTTCTCGATCACCAAGTAGACTGATAAATTCAAATGACATTGATCACACTATCAATTCATTTGAGCACGGCCATGCATTTTACAGTCCTACTTATCGAGGGGCCCAATAGATATCTCTCTCATAAGAGAGGGACAAATTCCATCTTGATTATTCACTTTCCTCCGCATAATTCTCATTATGTCCGATCATAAACTTTATAATTATCCGATTAAAGATAACGTTTGATTATGTCAAAACATAATGATCCTTATGTAGGAAACTATGATAACCTCAGGTCAAGGATTCAATAATATATCTATTATAAGAACACTTATGACATTAACCCATGAAGTGATCTTATAGTGGGTCTATCCAGTACTTTGTTCTCTAGCAAGTACATATAGATTTGATTTATATCAACATATATAATCATCCCATGATTATCAATGCAAATCTATACTAGTCTTAATTATCTTTATGCCCTTTATTGATAAATGACTAGGGACAACATGAATAACGTTGTTATTCATAAACATTACAATAATGTAACATGCCAATAATATCAATACGAAGAAAACCATTATATAAATGAAAAAGTAATGATTACATCAAGGTCCAAATGCTTGGCCTAGGGCATAACCACTAACAGGGGTCTACAAGACACCTTTGGTTTGCCCAAGCGCGAGGCCGAAAGGGCCATCCTAATGTTAGGGTGGGGCCTCCAAGACACTTCCGGCTTGCCTATAATGGATATAACTGCGCTGTCTTAGGCTCACTGAGGCTTGACGAACTTTCCTAATGTTCTATTGGGCAGCGACTCCATGAAACCTCCTTCTTGTTCGAAATAGACGCCCTTGCAATTTCACTTGCAGGTTTACATGAACCTCATTCCCAAAAGCCCTAAAAGCAGGTCTTCGGGGCCATCACGGGGTTCAGCACGTGTCACAATATGCATAAATCAATCTAAATAAAGCATTTACATAGTTCTTGGGGATTCAAGGTATCCCTCAACAAGAAAAAGAGCTACTCACTCTTGACTAGAATAAAAACTGAAATAGATAGAGAGAAATTGATATTACCCATTTAAGATCTATAAATGAAATTCTTACAATCACAAATGGATGTTCTTCAATCTAAACCATCTATTACAACTTTGAAGATAAAAGAGAACTTTAAAATCTAGACTCACCAGAGCATCGAAATCACTAAAAACTGAGTATTTAATTGCGAAGAACGAAACCCTCAATCTAGATTACAGATAAAACGAATACAAAGAAAATTTGTTTAAAACCAAAAAAGAAGTCCCCCTTCAATTTCGCAGCTCCAATTTATAAAAGTTGAGGTTACACAGCGGTATGCCCAATCCATAGCGCTGTGTAAAACGAGATTGCTACTGATGATTTACATTCACACGGCGGTATGGAAATTCATACCGCCGTGTAAATAGCTGCTGGATTTGAAGTCGATCTCTTTACACGGCAGTAAGACAATTCCTTACCGCCGTGTAAATTCCACTTCATGATGTATGCTTTCTTCAACATACACGGCGGTATGATCATGCCTCACCGCCGTGTAAAACACCTAAAAACTGCCAAAAATAACATAAAAACTCAATTTAGTCTATTAAACAAAATCTAATAATATTTAAACAAAAATAACCTAAAATAAAGACTACAAAACTCAAAAGTAAGCTATAAATTCACATAAACAAAGCAAAGATTTGAACTCATCATATACAAACCTAGATCATACGTACATGTTTACTTATCGGTCATGCAAAATAATATCTAATTATCATGCTCATATTCATTCTACTTGTTCATATAATACACACGAATATCATAACTTCATATTATACTCTAAGCATACCACATCTCATCAAGCATGTCATTCATAATCTCACCTATGTTGACACATTTAAACTTCCATATGTTAACTATCCATAAACCAATGCAAAAGTACACACAAATAAGGCAAATAACTTGCATTCAAGACTTCGCGCTATGTCGCGCTCGCGACAGACCACACGTAAACCTTCTGTCATGCTCGCGGTAAAACTCATGCCCATGACAGAACACCCAATCGACTTCTGTCGCGCTCACAAGAAATCTCGCACTCGTGACAGAGCACGGTCTAGCAAACCTTTGCCTACAAAGCACTCTATCGTGCTCGCGACAGAGCCTGAACTTCATGTTTAAACTCCCATCTCCACATACCTCTAACACATAACTTTCACATACTTTCCTATATTCACATGCATGACTTCTATCATCAATCAAATACCAATTCCAGCCAAAATGGCCTTCAAAATAAATAATCACATGCAAATAACTTTCATGCACACTTTGTAACTAACACAAAATCATGATGCAAATAGTCAAAACTCTATACAACTTCAAGTTGTCAATAAGCATCATACAACTCATCATATTAACATATACACAAATTTACAACTAAAAGGGCTGTTGAACTATTTCAAAACCCACAATTTCCCAACTTGATCAAATATGTATCTACTAGAAATTAAAATCCCAAACACAATATAACAACTAAAAGAGCTATAGAACATTTCAAAGCCCACAATTTCCCAAATCTAATCATGCATGCATCTATTGAAAGAAATAACAAATAATCCCAAACCTCAAAATGAAGCTTGACAACTCTCTCTTTTAGCTCAAACCTTGTCTTTGCCTTTGTCTCTTCTATTGTCCACAGCTTCTTGCATAAATCCAGCAAAACATACTTAATCCATAAATCAAACCCAATTAGTACTAAGAAGAAGAAGGAGATATGTAACACCCCAAAATACACCCTAACCGTAGGGTGAAGTGGAAATTGAATGTGTTTGATTTAGCGACAGAAGTGTCAGAAAGGACACAACCGTCATTAATTTAAAAGTTTCGACAAATTGGACAATTATGTCGTTATGCCTTAAATGGTATTAAAAGAATTATTTTAATGATAAAAATGGGTAATCAGATGATTGTGATGGTTAATTGTAGTAAAGGACGTATTCGGTATTAAGTGAAAATGGTAAGGCTAATTTGGTCATTTTACACCTATGGATTTAATTGAATGAATTAGTTAATAATGTGGGCTAATATATGAGAATAGATTAATAGCATGCCAAATGTATGAAGAAATAAAATAATAAAGGACTAAATTGATATTGAACATAAAAATCTAGGTGTAGCCAATAGGAGTTTGACATGTGGCTTATTGTAGGCCAAGTTTATATGATAAGCATGAGGGAAAAGAGAGGGCAGTCTGCCACTCCTTTTGGCTGAAGAAGAACCAATCTGTTTTTCTCTCTTGTCTTCTCCCAACTCATGCATAAGGTGGCCACTAAAGGAGGTGGTATTCAAGTCAATTTTTGATGTAGTTTGTGAAGAGAAATGTATGATTTAGTTTTTGTTATCATCTTTCTCTTCTTCTTTTGTTTAATAACTAAAAGTATGAGATTGAGTATAGTTTTTAATTTGATTTTTTGATGTGTTTTGGTTGAGGAACATCTGGCCCAAGAAAGAGAAGAAAGAAATGGGGAGTGAAGCAAATGAAGTGATTGGGTATCTTCAAGAGGTTTGGAAACTCTCTTATTTATGTATGATTTTTTGAGTGAATTGATGTGTGTTATAAGTTTATTTGAATGTGGTTATGTGGATTTATGATTATGGTAGTGAGTGTTGGCTTTAAATTATTAAAATTGTGCATATGAATAGGATTTCGTGAAAAACTATTTTGAGACACACTTGACCTCTCTTCGGTTATTAGAATGTAATTGGCTTTTTAGAACTCTAAATTATATAAAACTAGCTCCATTGGAAAGCTAAGACAAACATATACAAATGTCTTAGGATGCCATGAGCTAATTCTAGATCTAAGTGCTACAAAATTGGCCAAAACAGAGGTGTCTCTACTTTGGTTGGTTTATAGGAACAGTTCAGGATGTTTTGATCATATCTGATGATTTAGGTGTCCAAATGATCTGAAATTTCTTCCATATGAAATATAACATCTTAGGGATCATTTTTTAAGAATACCATTTTTTCTAAAAATTAGTTTTAGATGTTTTCTTAGGCGGTTCAAATTTGAAGTGAAAAGCAGTCTTGTTAGCCTATTTTCGTAGGGCACCTAATGGGGGCTTCTGTCATGAGTGCGACCATGGTTGTGAGGTCGAAATAACATGGTAAATGAAGGCTTTTCTTTTTATTTAGAACCCCATGGTTGGAATGAATCATTTCCCACTTTTACCCTCCTCTAGTTCGTGTATTTTGGTGTGTTTTTCCTCCCGAACTTCACTAAAACTTTCTAAGACTTATCCATCACATGTTTAGAGTTTGTAAAAAAGTAAATAAATTGATATCACTTCAAAATACAAGTTACTAAGGTTATAAATATGAAGTATGGCTAAATTACTTAAAGGCATAACCAGTCAAATATTTCTGAATGAATCCAAAAGTGGCATGTATTGATATGTTAAGATATTATAAATGTAAATACTTCAATTTTTCATATTGAGTCTTTAGAACTATGGGGTTCTGATTCCCAATCTCTTGGGATATGTAGGAAACTTGGAATACCATCCCAAGTCCAAACCAAAGCATAGAAACTTATTCATACATAAAAGATAATGTATCAACTGAAACTTTGATTATTCCTTGGTGCTTGTTAAAAATAAATGTGGCCTGTATGTGTAGATGTATAAAAAGTTTACTAGGCCATTACTAATTCAAGCCTCAAGTAGGCTTATTTATGGTCTAAAATTGGTATATAATGTTAAGATTCAATTAAATGATTTTGTTAAGTATGACATGAACAAAAAATGAAATGAATATTTTGTATATAAAATGGTTTTTGAATGACTGTCTAAATAATGAATAATTCTTGATAAATTAGATAGTTGAGATGTTTGTGTTGAAGTTCTTGGTTTAAATGCATCAATTTGGGGAAGTTTTGTTTATATGGGTTGTATGGAAAGTAGCGGAGCGTGATGCTCGGCTCTATCGCGAGAACGACAGAGACCTCCATAATACGGATTTTGCCGAGATGTTCTCTATCCTGAATGCGGCCTTGTGCGTGAGTACAATAGAGACCATCCAGTTCATGGTCACGAGGGCGACTTGTAGTCACGGGCGAGACATATAGCGTATTTTTGCCTCTGTCGCAGGCAAGACTATGGTCACGAGCGCGACCCTTCTTTATGCTATGAATTTCTATTTGTTTGATATACTTAGTATGGTTTCTCACTTATGGATTATATATGATTCAGTGTATGAACTATAATATGCTATACCATATGTATAAGTAAGTTATTAAGTGATATGATATTGCTTATTGAAATTACCATGCTATATTATGTGGATAATTTAACAATAATTTGGATTTATGCCTAGCCTGCAATAGTCAATTAAGTGGATAGATAGGCATGCCTATAGAGTTCTGTTAGCTGCAGCCCCAATGTGTTCTGGACCCTGATCAGGTCACCGTTTGGGTAATCGCGATCCTAATAAGTTGGATCTTGTTCAAGATCCCCAATGTGAAAACATTTTTTATATGAAAAGAAAAGAAATTGTTTTTACCTATGGGTACCAATGTGTTCACTCATTATCCACATCATTGAGTTTGCAGGCACAACAATATGTATGAATATGACATGAAGTAATGTAATTTATGAAAATGATACTATATGAAATGTATAAGATGTATTTTATTATGGTGTACTAAATGCTTCTCTGATTGGATAAAATAATGTGATAAGGCTTATGTTAAGCAAGGTGTGTGAAGTGAATGTTGTAAACTAGAATGAATGTGAACAAGTGAACAAAGTGATATGTATAAGATGCGGAAAGATATAAATAATGTGTAAGTGATTTGTTAACATCGATATGCGAATAAAAGCATATAGTAATTGAATATATATGTGTTTACACTATTAAGATTTCCCCTGATTTATTGAGATAGTGATGAACTGTATAATTATGTTTTAAAGAATGCTTTAATAAATGAATCTATTTAACAGCTACTCTTAGGAGGCCATCCATATTTATATGTTTCCCACTAAGCTTTATGCTTTGCATGGATTTTCTTTTAATTCGTGTAGGTGCCAGTGCTTGGATCTTTTGAGAGTCATCTGCAGCAGTCCAGCCCAATGCAAGTTTATGAACAGATCTTAGGGTAGGATTTGTATAGTCTTAAGAATGTATGTACGATTTGTAAATTTGATATATAAGTTTTGTAAAATATAATGTTAGCGTATGATTGATTTATACGTAATAAGCTATGGAAATTTGTAGTTTACAAAGTGTATGTGCAATCATTTTCTTTATAATGCGATTTTATGGTAATTGAAAACGAAAGAAATTTTATAACCATGATTTTCGACATAACTTTTGTAATCCTAAAATCGACTGTTTCGGTAACACCTTGAACCGTCGTGGTGAACCCGTCGGACCACGGTATGGGTTACTACGTACAGGTAAGGGGTGTTACAAGATACTTTAATTCCAAACCCACACTTACCTTTCCAATTTATCACTTGATCCCTTCAAACCAATCCAAAGCTTAAATCTTTAGAAACCAACGAAGAAGAAGAAGCAAGAAGAATATGAAATGCAGAATAAAGAACAAAGAGAAAGAAATGGGAGAAGTTGCTAGTCCAATGCATGCAAAGAGAGTGAGACAGATTTTGCCTCCACTCAGTTATATTTGCATGTGGAATCTTATGTGGCAAACTCTCATCAAGCCACTTGTCAAGTCCTTAGCAAATAAACCACTTAATCCGTGGCCAATTCCCATTAAGACCCTCAATTAAATTCTTGCCTTCCATAACTTTAATTTCTTTTCAACTACATCCTCATTTACCCATAAACCCATACTTATTCAATTACTCTTGTACCCTCATAATGCAATTTATACTACCACTCCTACTAGGGTGCACTTTGGGTTATTACATATTATCTACCAGGTGTCGAATTGGGCAAGAATTCTCAAAGGGTTTAAAAAGCCATTACACCAATGGGGCAGAAAGATATAGAGGTAGTGGATACAGTACAGATCATACCAAAGGGAAAACTGAGCAAAAACTTGTCAGCATCCCCTATACCTTAGAAAGTTTTGTGCCAGCCACCTAGCAATGCAAGTATTTTGGGCTACTTGGACCATCAAGGCAGTGCTCGGATTATAGGTTGAGGAATTCATAATTAAGCTATCTAATATAGACTTAAGCCGACTTGAAAAAGTTATGATACTAGAATTGCTAGCCACCAGGGCTAAAAGGAAGGAGAAAATGTGTTTGGAATTAGCAAGTCCAGAAGAGGAACTTCTGTAGCCTGCATCAATGGCCGAGAAAGACGAGGCATCTACTACTGCATTAGCCACTGTTGAATTAGATGATGATTCTTATGCTAATGTAATATATGTTCCTAACTTATTTGAAAATGATATATCTTTTTTTAAATGTGTTAATAATATGAATGACTTTGCTTATTTGTGTGATATCTCATCTAACTAAATCATGCATCTTAATAATCTAACTCGCATGACATATTTGACATTAATTCAACAAACACTACTCCGTTTAATCTCAAAACCTAGGAAAATCATAAAGAGATCTTGATTTCATCTAATGTGACTCCTGAAGAGAGATTGAAATTTGAGAGAATATTAAGAAAATATGAAAAAGTCTTTCCCTGGACCGATGATGACATTTGAGGAATTGAGAGAAACATTGTAGAACATGCCATTTTGACCTACCTAGATAGCAAACTAGTTAAGCAGAAGCTTAAAAGGCTCAAGTTAAAATGGGCAGAAAAGGTAAAGGAGGAAGTTCGCAAGCAAATTAAGGCCAAGTTCTTGCTAGAGGTTCAATATCCTATCTCTTTAGCCAATGTACACTACAAGAATTCTGGCGATTAATGACAAAAAATTAGTGACGAAAAAACTTTGTCTCTATTTAGCCACGGAACAAAAATTCCGTCGCTATTTGCAATGGAAAAAATATTCCGTCGCTAAAAATGGGTGCAAATACTCCCACCATTTTATAACGATGGAATTTAGTGACAGAAAACTCAATCATCGCTAAATGTTTCATCAAATATTAGCAGCACGAAATTAGCGACAAAAAGCATATTGTGTCGCTAAATTTTGAAATTAGAGACGAAATATGATTTCTATCACTAAAAATCCAAATTGGCAACTGATATTGAAATTATGTTGCTAAATTTAACGACAGAACTTGTTTTTAGTCACAAAAATTGGGAATTACCAACATAAATAAATTTTCGTCTGTAAAAGTAATTTTAGTGATGAAAAAGTATTTTCGTCGGTAAACTTGCCATATATAAAAAAAATACACTCTTTTTCTCCCTCACTCTCCCTCTCTCTTCCCCCTCTCTCTCTCACCTTTCTCTCTCTCTCTCTCTATCTCTCCCTCCCTCCCTCTCTCTCTTCTCGATGTGGATCTCCAAATCCGGTGCACCGTTGCCCCACCACAGCCGATTGCCCCCCCTCTCGCAGATCGGCCCCCATCGCCCTTGCTTTCTCTCTTGCCAGTCATCTCCTTTATCCTCTCCTTATTACACATTGCCCCCTGCTGCTCACCCCGCGGCCACCCTTGCCCCTCCAATCGCAGCCTCCCACCGCTCGCCTCCTCCCCCACCCCACTACTTTCACAGATCTGCTAGGCCCGCCGTCGCCCTCTGTTTCCCTTACACGCTGACACTCATCCACAGTCTGATCTGGTGTGTTGTTGTTGTTGTTATTATTATTATTATTATTATTATTATTATTATTATTATTATTATTATTATTTTCCTTATAACACATTCTTAGTTTCTTGAAAATCTTTTAAAGAAATAGAAATGGTGGCTCTAGTTTCTTAAGAAAATGTTATAGCTTTGGTTTCTAGGACTGGTAGGCATTTGCAGCGCTACTCCAAAGCTGGCCGTTGCCAAGTTGTTGGGTTGGTTTCTATTTCTCTCCTAATAAATATTCTTTAGTTCCACATAAACAACTATCAAATCTCGATTTCCTGTCTTTAATTAAAGATTGAGAATGACATGCAGATCTTTTAAAAATTTGTTCAGTTTCTTGATCTTGTAATGGAACAGGGGAAGGCATTTCTTTTTAATTAGTCAATTAATTTTGTCTTACTTGTTTTGTTAGTAATTAATTACTATTAATTCCAAGTGTATACCTTATAGATATATAACTGAAAAACAAAGTGATTTGGAGATTAAACAAGGCATATAAGTTTTTGTAATTAGTTCATAAAAAGGAACAGTTGTTTCCAAAGGTACCTAGTTTAACTAATTAATTTCATTTTATTATATAATTAATGTATTATTTTTTGGGCATTTTAAATAATTTCTACTGCATTGAGGTTGGGAATTAGATGAAACAATAAAAGAGGTAGCTTCAAGAGAGACATTAGAGGAAGCTGAAATTTGTGGGGAGGTTAAGATAATTTTTATTATAACACCCTAATAGCACTATACTATATGTACGTTACTAGATAACGTAGCATTGAATAGTCACTGATAGCATTACACTAAACCGTACGGTAATTATTTTTTTTTATATTCAATATTCAATCATACTTAAATAAACAAATCATATATAAATCAGTTCATGTACCTCACAATATACATATATGTCCCTAAAAGATCTATAACCACATATTTCAATCCTGGTCCATCGATCATACATATGCCATACACTACCGTCCTTCCTATCTGTCCCTTCTTCGAAATCATAGTCATCCTTCAGCCATTTTAAGCTTCCTACTTCTCATCACGCAGTTACAAGACTACGTGCTGAGCATTAAAAATGCTCAGTGGTGGATACGTATCCTAAACTTTCCGAACTGCACAAATATGCATGTATACACACACACAGTCATTCCTATTATTACACAGTTATCAATCTTTCTAATACCTCAATTTAATTCATATTCTATTTTAACATTCTATTATAATTGTTTGTATAAACAGTTATCATTTTATATATTTGTATGATCATACTTATCTCTTTGACTACATTTGAAACAATCATTTCAATTATTAACATTATCACTATTGTTTTTATTATCGATTATATTAATACTAACACCATCATGTTCGTTTTTTTCAATTCCACTCATAACATTATTAGTGTTAATATCCTTGTCTCAATATTATATCCATTAATTTTCTTTTACTACTTTCTATTACTATTGTTTTCATTGAATCTTTTAATTTAATTCACTATTCAATCTATATTCTATCATATACTGCACTTAACATTTATTCTAGCACTAGCATTATACTCACATTTTTTCCGTTTCTATTTTCCTTTTCTTTTTATACATTAGTTTTTATCGGATTTTACTTAAATGCTTACGTTAACCTTTATTGCCTTTCTATTAACACTTTATTCTAATCCTTTAGTATTAGTACTTTATTCGATTATATGTAACGGCCCCAATACTGGGTTAGCCGCGAATAGCATTTTCTAATAGTGAATAGTGACACCGAGGTGAATAGTGTTTCCCAGAGTCAAAAAATATTTTAATAGACCATTGGATAAGGCATGTCAGTAGAAGCTCGAATATGAAATTTGGGGTTAAATGGAGATCGAATTGGGTCTGGAAAGTACAAAATAGTGGAAAATGAGGTTTAGGGGTGTCTGTCCTTAACAAATGACCGTCTGTGGTGATAGACGGGCATGTGTGGGGCAATAGACGACCATGCTGTTGGTCATGAGGGATGGCCAGGCAGCCTGTAACTTCAGACGGGCGTCTAAAGGTTTTGTTCAGTCCAGTTTGACCTAAATTGACCAAACTATATCTTGAGTTACGGACCTCAGAAAAATATTCTGAAAATATAGACGTACTCGTATTGATGAGTAAAATTTTCTGATAGTGAATAGTGATACGAGGGTGAATAGTATTTCTCGGAGTCAAAAAATATTTTAATAGACCATTGGATAGGGCATGTCAGCAGAAGCTCAAATATCAAATTTGGGATCAAACGGAGATCGAATTGGGTTTGGAAAGTACAAAATAGTGGAAAATGAGGTTTAGGGGTGTCTGACCTTGACAGATGGGCATGTGTGGGGCGATATATGACCATGCCATCAATTATGAGGGATGGTCAAGCCGCCTGTAACTTCAAAAGGGCGTCTAAAGGTTTTCTTCAGTCCGGTTTGACCAAAATTGACCGGACCATATCTTGAGTTATGGACCTCAGAAAAATATTCTGAAAATATGGACGTACTCGTATTGATGAGTAAAATTTTCTGATAGTGAATAGTGACACCGAGGTGAATATTATTTCCCTGAGTTAAAAAATATTTTAATAGACCATTGGATTGGGCATGTCAGTATAAGCTCGAATATGAAAATTGGGGTCAAACGGAGATCGAATTGGGTCTGGAAAGTACAAAACAGTGGAAAAATGAAGTTTAGGAGTGTTTGTCTGTAACACCACCTAACCACTTGTAGAGATTTACAACAGTGACTATGGAGTGTCACAACACAAACACATGCGCATAAAACATTTTTACAAACAAAGTTCTGAATTAATAAATTTCTTTCAATAACACATTACAAACTGAGAATCCATGCATTGCATTACAAAACACTTATAGACTTTCTTTATTATTAACTTTACAAAATAAAACTTTCTTAATATAAAAACTTAGTCTCTTGACACATTACTAATTATAGTAATACATCCTATAATATTACAAATATTCTACATTTATAGCGGTTCCTAATGTGTTGGCCGTTGACGATGCAGAACTGTCTTCCAAAACACTACCTTCAGATACATGCATGGACAAAACATCCATGCTAAGTGATAACGCTTAGTGGGGAACAACAGAGAATGGATAAACACTCATAGTGATCACCAATATCAATCACATGCTCAAGCAAAATACACATATACATACAGTTCATCTTAACATCATTAATAGTGCACTCATCAGGAATTACTCATAAGTAACTATCCATGTTCTCACACATATATTCATTTGCTTATTATGGTATTTCTTCAGTCATTCATTTGGATTCTATAAATCTTATCATTACTGGAATCACATTTATATATAACTTCATATATATATATATATATGTATATATATATATATATATATATATATATATGTATATATATATATATATATGTATATATATATATATATATATGTATATATATATATATATATAAATCAAAATAACCATTAGCACTTTCAAATGTATAAACACCTTCATCATGTTATAAATACAAATCCAAACATTGCATACCTTTATTCAATCTCTAACAATACCACATACTCATTAATTAATATAAAGCTTACCGTTATTTACTCGTTATCCCAACTTAGCATACAGGATACCACATGTTGTACCCAAGGTATTGACTTTACATTATATAGTAACAATTATCAATATTAACATCCATATAGTACAAATCCCCATCAATTACAATCACAAGCCATACTATACACACTTCAACCTAACAAAATTATACACTCATAAATTCACATAAATACACAAAGTTGAGTATCAATCATTTGTTTGGTAACAGTTTCCTATCTTGCCTGCAATTCTATAATAGTGGATAACGAGTTATCACTTTGATATCCATAGATACCTTTAAACAAGTATCCGTAGATACTGATATACTCAATCGCATTAATACCCGTAGGTACGGAATTAATCAATTGCATTATTACCCGTAGGTACAGAAATAATCAATCGCATTATTACCCGTAGGTACAGAAATAATCAATCGCACTATTTCCCATAGGTACAGAAATAATCAAATGTATTAGTATCCGTAGATACCTTAATATCAAATACATAATCAATTGCTTTTGGCTGCAGCACTTTAGACCCTATATCAATCCACGACTCGACTCGCAGGCTAGACACTGACTCAGTTTCTTAAATTAGATTCACATGTTATAAACCTTCGCAAAATTTGCGTTAAGCAAACACCGATAACTCATAACACTATTCATTTCCTAACACATATAACTCATTATCAATCTCACATTTCGTCATTCAATTCATACCAATTATTTATATATATGTATATAGACACACATACTCACCCGATTTCTGACATTATTTGTTTTCATATAAATAAGAAACTCATACGCTCAAAGCCTTAAATCACCTTTATCATTGTCATAATATACGATCACTCGTTTATCCACATGATCCAATATAACATCCTTAAATATCTTTCATAATAATACATTCTAGTAACATCTCTATCAATTCATGCATCATATAATGTTAGGCCAATACTTCAATCACACATTCATTGAACACATCACATGTATACATATTCACATTAAGCAAACTCATTTCATTTGAGATCCTTCATGCATGTATAACTTAATCTCAATTCTTAATTATGTATACTTGTTCATATTATACATGCTCATATAGATTAAGGTATTATAATCCTTAATAGTGTCATTAAACTTGTCTTGACTCTATTTTATACAATTACACATCATTACTTCGTTAGTTTATTACTAATCTCAATCATATTCATGTGTATTTTCCAAGTGATAACTACTCTTATACTCATTTTATAGTCCTAAACATGCATCGGATAGATTCTAGAAAGTTTTGGTGCAATATGGGTTCAATTCGGAAAGAAAAACACATAAAATAGTAAAAACAGAAGGGGTCACGGTGGCAATGACTTTGTTGTGACCATGAGGTCAAAAAATAAACATTTTTCCTTCTCTAGGCATTAGTCATGGTGGCAATGAATTGGTTGTCACCGTGACATACCAAAATTTAACAAAAACAGAAGCTAAAACTCGGGACTTCTTTACTACCCAATTTTTAAAAGCATATATCAACACCAAAAATTCATTGTTAGACAAAAATCCCTTCTTAAATTTTTTTCCCTAGGATGTTATGTTTCACATGGAACAAGTTTTAGGTCATTTAGACATCTATAACATTAGATATGAGTTATACAACCATAACTACTCCAATGAGCCGGCCAAAGTAGAGACACCACTATTTTGGCAACTTTTGGGACAATTAGAGCTAAAATTTGCTCAACCATATCTCTGAGACATTTTTAGGTGAGGATCTTACTTTTCCGTTCCAATTTGAAGAAACCAATTTGGAGCATCAGAACTCGATCTATGGGCAAAACAGTCACTAAAGGTCAGGAGAGACCTACCCAGAAACTTACTCTTCAAACACATCTTTCCTACTACGTCCATATGACCTCTAAATTCAACTTTAATGACATTTTTAACCAACATGCTCTACAAATGATTTATTTATATATATTTTAACTTGTACTAGGCATAATTCTCATCTCAATTTGATTAAAACACAAGGAGTTATGGCCCAAGGAACACAACATGCTCCAAAAGGCCCTCTTACATAATTAGTTACAATTTAATTCACTTTTGCAGACTTTAGAGCTCTCAATTCATCATGATCATTTCTAAAACAATTATAGACACATATCATAAGAACCTAATCCCATCAACCCCATTCATTTTTATAGCCATACAACTCAAGTTATAACAGACCTCAACTCAATTTTGCACTTCCAGCTCATTAACTACAAACTAACCTATTTAGCATCATTTTATCATCACACTCATAATACACTTCCCTAACTCAATTATACACATCACAACATATACACCTTCTTAGCAAAGTTCATTCATTAACATAAATACAGCATTTCATAATTCATTTAAAATTAGGGTTCAATCTTAGGTCAATCAGCTCATGACATACATTATCACTCAACATGTTTATTTCTTCAATTCAACACACCACAAAACACAATTTACACACTTAGTGTACCCAAGCAATCAATTAACACACACACAAACAATTAGTTCCCACACCTCAATTTCCTTAGCTCCTTTCCAAAATCAATTGGTGCTTGGCTCACCAACTTTGGCTTTCCCTTTGTCCCTCTTAGATTCTACCACTACAACCAAAACCCATATTCCAAAAATAGATGCAAGGAGTCAAAATCCCATTTACCAAGATACCAAAATAAAAAGAGAAGAAGAAGAGGAAATCGAGCCAAAAGGACCACTTACCTTCTAGGATGAAGAACATTCACATGCAAACCCCTTTCTGGACTTACAATGCAGTAAAACTACTCTAGAGGAACCAAGGAAGAAAGGAGAAACGAAATGAACAAGGAGAAGGAGATGCAGATTTCGTGGGGATGAGGAGAGAGGAGAGAAAATGAAGAAATGGGAGGAAAATGAATGGGAGAGGGATGAAGGCGACTGTCTACATGCAGACAATGAATAACTTTCTCTCTCCCTCATGCACAATCCTAGTTGGCACTTTCTCTCTCCCTCATGCACAATCTTAGTTGGCAAATACAGAAATGGATCATCGGCTTCTTATTAAATCTACCCCACTAATGCCATCTAGCCCAATATACAAATCTGATTTCTTTAAGCCCATTTAACCCATGCAAATGCAAGTCCAGCCTTCTAACAATATTTAGCCCATTAACACTTTGGTCACTTAAACAATTTCATTTATGCAATTAAGTCCCAATTGAACACACATTAAAATTCCAGACTTTAGGATTCTACTACATGCCATACCAACTCACACAATTGGACGCATGTTACTCCTAGGGTGACATTCGGGCTTTTACAACTCTCCCCTTCTAATAAGAATTTCATCCGCGAAATTCAAACTCGATTCAACAATCAAGGTTACTTAACTTTTGGCACTTCCAGATAGCTTTGTCGCTATTCAGAAACTAAAATGCATATACTTCATATTTAGCCACTTATACTTTTATTTTCTTATTACGCAATTCTTAGACGCATTAATATCACGGAATACGCTTGTTACCTTCTTCACTCATGCTATTCATTCTTCATTCTGAAATCCTATTCACGTTCGCTTAAATATACTTCACAAATAACCTCATCCTTTTGACTTTAAATACTCATACTTTATACTTCCATTAACAAACACTTAACTCTTTCTCAATAATTATTTTTCTAACACCAAACATTATATTTACATCCTATTAGCTTTTCTCTTCGAATGAGTCACATACACAATGTTTTGCACACATGATCAAGGGATGCGAATGATTATATGGTGATGTATGTATGCAAAAATGCAGTTTATGCGAGATTAATGCATTTTTCCCATCCCCGTGTTTTTTACATGCTCATGTTCAGATGATTTCATTGAGATAGCTGTCAGGCATACGAAACATCACCACTATATCTTACTCTCCACATCATTCTTAATTCCAAACTTATTCATACCAAGAATTAATTCAAATTCATGGGATAGCACTTTAATCAAATTATCAGATAACTCCTTGCTTTAAATTGCTAAGAACTATTCTCAAACGCATTATACAGATTCACACTAAGCCTCGAAGGACTAATCACATACGCATCATAATTAATATATTCAATACACACTTTAACACATGAGTCTTTAGGACTACCACTTCTAGAAATCTCTTTCATTGCTTCAGGAGAAGAATCCTTCGACATTCTAAAGAAAATGAAGACATTCGTATCAGGCCAACAAAAAACTATACCCATTTCTATTCTACTCTAGCCAAGAAATGACTAAACCTATGCTCTGATACCACTAACTGTAACACCCCCTAACCACCTGCAGATATTTACTATAGTGATTATGGAGTGTCACAACACAAACACATGCGCACAAAACATTTTTATAAACAAAGTGTAGACACCGGGGTTTGAGTCAGATTTTAATGGCAATTTTGGGTACTTGGTAAATTCCTCCAAAAAAAATAATAATAATAATAAAATTAAAAAACAAAAAAAATGAGATTAGGTTAATTTAATTAGATAAATCAAGAATTATGATTAGTTTAATTTAATTAGTTAATATTGTAAGATAAATTAATTAATTAGTTAATATTTTAGGATAATTAAAATGTGATAATTGATTAGATGTGATAATTTAGGTAGATTAATTAGATTAAGTAGGTAAAAAAATATAGAGTATTTAATTAATAGAGTATTTAATTAGTTAGTGTGTTAGTTTAAGTAAATCAATTAAAATCAAAAACAAAAAAATCAGAAAATAGAAAAATGGAGGAAATTACCATTGTGCACCTAACCAACCCTAATTTTAGGGTATAAAAAGAAAAGAATGAAGGGAAATAAGGGGGGCTCTCTCTTTCGGCAACTAGGGAAATTAGAAAGAAAAAAAAAGAAAATTGAGAGGAGGGGGAGAGAGCTCTCTCGGCAGGTAAAAAACGAAAAAGAAAGGAAAAGAAAAGAAAGATAGAGCAAGAGGGTGAACACAGAGAGAGGGCCGGCCAAAGGAAGAACACAGGAAAACCAAGAAAGAAAAAGAAAAGAAAAAGAAAGAGAGAAGAGAGAGCAAGAAAGGCAAATAGAAAAGGAAAACAAAAGGGAAATAGAAGGCAAAGAGGACCAAACACACAGAAGAGAGGAGCAAACACACAGACCCACGACGTCGGAGAGAAGGAAAAAAAGAAGAAAGAAGAGGAAGGAGGCGAGGCCTCCGCTGGCCACCCACCGTGCCGGAACGGCACACGCGCCCCACCAGTGTGCTCCCGGAAGCAGGGCGATCCAGCCAGCATCCACCGGCCTCCATTACTCGCCGCCGTTAGGGAGATCGGAGAAGAAGACCCGCGATGCTCCAAGGCGTTTTTCGGCAAGGCAGCATGTCCTTCCGGCGCGTGACCAACGACGGCAAGATCCCGGCGGTGGCGGAGGTGTCACCAACGGCCGCTCCGACGAGCCTCCTGCGAGGGAAATCCGGTGAGTCTATTTTATATTTATTTATTTTAATATATTAGTAATTATTATTATTATTATTATTATTATTTATATATTATTATTATTAATATTTATTTACAATTCTGTTTTTATTATTTTTATTATTTTATTTAATATTTATTATTCTGTTTTTGTGATTATGTTAATTATTGTTATTATATTTGTTTATTTGTTATTTATTATTCTGTTATTAATTAATATTATTATTATTATTATTAATTATTATTATTATATATTTATTTATTTTCTATTTATTAATATTATATTATTATTATCTTTTTTATTTATTTATTATTAGTATTATTGAGTTATATTGATATTGTTGTTGTTAATATTATTTATTTTATGTTTATCTATTATTATTATTATTATTATTATTATTATTATTATTGTTCTTATTATTATTATTATTATTATTGTTATTATTATTATTTGGGTGTTATTAATTAATTGTTATATTTATTCATTTATTATTATTTCCTGTTTTTATATATATTGTTATTATTATTTATTTTATTGCTATTATTTTATTCTTTATTTGTTATGATTAATTATAATTATTATTGTGATTGTTGTTATATTTTATATATTGATATTATTATTATTATTATTTGCATTATTGCTATTATTATTATTATTATTATTATTATCAAATACTATTTTTTTATTATTATTTTATGATATTATCGTAAGCATTATTATTTATATTCGATTATTATAATTGTCATCATATTTTGCATCCATTAATTCTTCTAATTTTATTCATTTAGAATTTATTTATTTATTCGAGAAATATGAAATCACTATTTTATTTTATTTTATGTATTTGTGGTCTGTAATAATAAAACGATTTTCGACCGCTCGTAAAAAGAACCACCACACAAATGTTTTCTACCAAATAAAATATTGGTTGATAAAACTGGACCAATGTCCTGATTTTCATCTCAAACAAAAATTTAAACTTATTCAATAATCTTATATCTTTTTATAATAATAAGTAGTCCGGAACCAACGTTCCCATCTAAATGAATATCCCGATTTATGCATGATTTGCACTTTTTGCAATGAGGGTTGTATTTTGTCCTTAGTATTATTGTAATTTTATTTATGCTTTAATGCCATTTTATTTCCGCTTTTAAATGAATGATTGCGTTTTTAATTGATTGCATCGTATGGAAAGATGGTGAAATAATAAATTCAAAACATAATTGTAAAATTAATCAAAGTACGAATAAATGAGAAGTCCCGAACCTATCTCTGGTCTTTGGGCTCAAAGAGGCGAGAGGTTTACCCTCCAAGACACCTCTTGTGTCACGAGACTTTGACGTAGGCTCCTTAGGGCTAGAGGTTTACCCTCCAAGACCCCTTTGGTTGGCCCAAAATTGATACTAAGCGCAGTCTTAGGCTCTCAAAGGCGAGAGAAAATTTTCCAATGTTCTATTGGGTTGCGACTCCATGAAACCTCCTTGTTGCCCAAAATAGACGCACATGTAAATATCTTTACAAGTTGCCAACGGATCCTCAATTGCTCGATCGCCCTCAAGTGGCCGGTCAGAGGGGCGGCCGCGGGATTCCGGCGCGCGTCACAGTGGCGACTCCACTAGGGACATACTCGAGACTTCGATTCGAAAGTACTTTAATTAAGATTTACATTTAGATTTTAGTTTAAAAATCTCACCATCTTTCAATAATTGCATTGCATCGCATTAGAGCCTTAGAATATGCTAGATTGGTCCCTCTTTTAGCCTTGGTGCATTCCTGAAGCACGACCCTATTTTCACTCAATTTAGGAAAGTGTTAAGGATAATCACCAGCCCAAGCCTCGTACCATCAAGGTATATCAAATGGTGACCCGATCGGTCGTTACGCTCGTGATGAGCTAGGCCTGTTGGCAGGGACCATGCTTGGGTAGCCCTAAAGTAACATCACCTTTTGACCAAAGCCCATGTAATGGAAATAGAAACTTTCACTAGGTGAAATGTAGCATAATAGTGTGCTTGCTATATGGGCCATAATATATTGAATGAAATCAATCAAATTAAATGGTCTTCATCAAAGGCTTTCATGCCCCGGTTGGCCCATCTTGATTTTGTTGAATCGTTTAAATACATGATGGCCAAATTCCCATGCGTATGTACATTAGGCAAGAGTGTTACGCTGCCGATTTTTCACCGCGCACTATACGCGCCCATCGGGTTCCCCGTTAACTCATGGGCCAAGCCCACCTAGGAAAAGAGACAGCACGACCTCATGTGTAGTAGAAATACAGTTGGGAGAAATTTTTTTCTTGTATGTGTATTTGTGATTGTCCATTCTTTTTATGAACAGTCAATGTAAATAAAACACATGTATAATTCTTTCCATACAATAATAGTACCTGTACATTCTGTATATAAAATTGCTTGTATCATAATTTGTGAATATGAACATAACATGTATTTGTCTTGTATATACATACATAGCAGTGCTTGTCACGACTCACACTAACATTATGACATCCATAACATACATCATGCACCATAATCTGTATATACAGCATACATCATCGAATGTACATATTAACATGCATTATACCAAGCACAGACATACTGCCCCCGTAACACACAAAAAAAAATGGAAGAAAAGAAAATGAAAATGAAAATGAAAATGAAAATAATGAAATAAAATAAAATAAACACATTCATCATGTGTCATAGCATGTGTGCTCACATTACATATGTACATAAATATTGTGTTGGAACATACATATACTGTTGCATGTCATAGTGTGCACACATTAGCATACTTCATTAGATTAGACATTATACACATCATGACACTTTGCATCTCTCACATTGTGCGCCATGTCATGAACATACATTATCATGCATGCGTTATACCATGCACATATGAATCCTGCATCTTGCATGTCAGTTGTTACATATATACCATGCCACATTTTGCGTGTGCATACCATGTAAATACACGTACCTTGTAGGTGCCACTCATTTCTTGCGACCACTTTCATCTCATAACTTGTATCGCACACCATAGAAGCTCACTGTACACAATCATTCTCATGTTGTGTCCCATCTCATGTGCATTATTTGTAAATGTTCTGCACTTTTATGTATGTGAGTTTTGCCATTTCTCGCGACTCATTGGTGCACATTACCATGCTAGATCGTCTTCACCTTACATCATGTATTCGTATCTTGTCTAAATCATGCCATGTTCACATGTACCATATATCATGAACATTCATCCCCATACTGTGCCATAGGTTGTACTCATGCTTTCATCGTATACATGTACATTGCAAATTTATGCATGCACGTCATTTGTCATGCATTGTTCACACATTCACACTAACTTATAATTTTTCGTTAATATTTTACACTCACACATCTTTGCAAATATTTCATGTACGAATTTTTATACAAAATGTTTTTACACATGTTTCGCACATATAATTCCTTACATGCATACACGACACTATTGCATACGCCATTCCATATACATGATTTCTAACGCATAGTTTGCACATATTTTTTTTTTACAATAAAAAAGAGAAAAAACGACAAAAATTTTTTTATTTGCTTAAACGATTTTTGTGTATATACATTTCGATAGAATTAAAATTTTGTTTTTGTGTTAAGCTATACCCTAAAACGCTGGCATGTTTGCACCTTATTGAGGTACCTTTGATTCAAGGTTTGACTGTGCCTAATTAGTCCTCAACTATGAATGGATTTGATCTTAACTCTAGAAATCTGAGTTTCATTCCACTTTGAATTAAGTAAGGGGTATATATGTTTGGTCTTTAAGAGCTGGATCACGTGAAGATATTTGACCATACCATGTGATTTCTAAATTTCGAGCACTTCTGGCCCGTTTTTGAAAACAAAACTGAAGAAAAAACTAGTTGCAATTAGGGGATTGGATGAAAACTCACTAAGAGCACTAGAACCTTTCCGATTACCCGTCAAAGCGACTCCTGGATAAGGCTGAATCTAGAAAATAATTTAGGCACCATTTCTTTGCATAGCTCTCTAAATGACCATTTCCTACCCTCATTTCAAAATCGTTTGCTAGCCCGTTGAGCCTTTATTTTGGTATGCTAAATGCGTACCGATTTTATTGTTACACACGTTAAAACTACCCTTTGCCTAAAATGATTTTGGCTTCCCTTAGAAGAATGGCCGCTCTAGTAAGGATGGATGTAAATTATAACATTTCTTTGAGCTATCAAAACTTGCTCCGATAAAAGGGGGTTTACACTTTGAGAAGAAAATTTCAATCATTGATAATTTTTTGGGGTTACCAAAAATTGCCCCGATGAAAATGGATTTACACTTTGGGGAAAAGAGCCTTGATTTTTGACAATTCTTTAAGCTACCAATAATCACCCTGATAAGGATGGGTTTACCCCTTGAGAAAAATTTTCAATTATCGATAATTTTTTGGCTACACTCTTAGAAAGAGGTTTGAATCATCGATAAACTTTTTGTGTAGTTAGAGACATGAGCTTGGAAAAAAAACAAAAAAAAAACAAAAAAAAGAAAGAAAAAAATCAAAATTGAAGAAAAAATAGAAAAAAAAAACGTACAGCTCATGATAATACCCCTTGATGAGTTTCATTAGCTATCTTTTTTTCAGCTTAATTTTTATGCTGAGCTTGATGAGATCAAGTATTACCAAATTCAAATTCAAGAGTATCTAGATAGTATCCAATTGGGGTTGGGAATGGTCCTTCCATCCGTCGAATGAACGCTGCGGCCATTTTTCTCTAATGACCTGATCCTTCTTTAATAACCACCTACCTGAGCCTAACGTTACAACCAAAGTAAGACCTCTTGATTCTTGGTTTGGCCTTATCTAATTAGCGGAGATGACCTTCTGATAAGGTTTGGTACGTAGGAAGAGGCATATGGTTTTTCTTGAGCTTCAAGCGAGAAGCCACGAGTGCATTTATGATTCGAGTTGAGTCTTGCCCTCGATGTTGCATCTAGAATTTGCTTTTGAAAAATGAAAAATCTTGTTTTGGCCTTTTGGACATACACACAGAGATCACATGGTACGCCTCGTAGTTACATGATGATTTAGTAAACATCGATACTTACGTGTTTACTTTCTTGCACTTCATTGGGAATGACTCCCGAATTCTTTTGATGAGATTGAATCAGTTGAGAATGTGGTTCATTCAGTATGCTTAAAGGCAGATAGAAACTCGAGTTTGAGGTACCTAATAGGTTGCACTCATTTTACAATCTTGGGGTATTTCTTATCACTACCCATGAAAATGATACTTCGCGTACACTCTCAGCAATATTCTTTGTACATATGCTTTTTGCAAATGTTTTTACGCATAATTGTAGCAAACATTCTCAATAAATAGTTTTACATGTACAATTCTTGGTGCATGTCTTTTGGCATAAGAGCTTTAGCGAATACATTTTATAAGTGCTTTTGACTCATGTGGCTCTTTATGGGCATATCCTTTGCCAGCATCTTGCATCCACATTTTTCGCATGCATTCAATACACATATATATGATTTTTCCTACATATGTTTCATACACATAGTTGTATGTGCACACATCGCGCACACCCAATTCCTTGCATAGCTTTCATGTATATAACATATCCCACCTGTCTTTGCATATGATTTTTTTACATCTATGCCGATGAATGACTCTTTACCACATGCATGATCATTTGCATGCATGGTCATTTGCACATAGTTTGCATACACAATCTCTTTGCATATATCTCTCATGCATGAACTTTTTGCATGTCTTTCTCATTCATGATCATTTGCAAACTTGTTAGAATAACGATTCTTAGCACATGTTCCATAATCTTCCACATGGATATAAGCCATTGGCATATATGACATACGCATAAGCATTTCAGGATCATAGTCCTTTGCATGTCATTTCATAAATGCATGGCCTTTCACATGCATTCCATGCATACATGGTGTCCAACGCACACTAGATAGTATACATCAGTCCCACATAGACAAGCTGACTTTTCCCAAAGTCCTCTGAGGAGGTAAAATCTTTAAATCCTCTGAAAAGGTAATTCTCCAAGTCCTCTGACGAGACAAAATCTTTAAGTCCTCCGAGGAATCAAACTTTCCAAATCCTCTGAAGAGGCAATTCTCCAAGTCCTCTTAAGAGGCAATTCTCAAGTCCTCTGAGTAGGCAAAATTCTCAAGTCCTCTGAATAGGCAAAATCTCAAAGTCCTCTGAGTGGGCAAAATTTCTAAGTCCTCTGAAGAAGCAAAGATCTCAAAGTGCTCTGAGCAGGAAAGCAATCCTATTCATGCATGTCATACCAGGGGCAAGCAGGTAAGTTTTTCTATCATAAGATGTACGCTCACACACATCACACGAAGTGTATAAAATTCGAATGCGAATGTATATATATATTTTGCACACATGCTCCCATACACACAATATTTTGTATATACTGCCATGTACGTGACTCAGGGGAAAGGTCCAAATAGAACCCATGCTTAAAGGTGATCTAAATGATGGGTTCAGGTCAATGTTGTCAGACACTACCCAGAAAAGCAAGCCTATCCATGCTGTGCCGAGGGGCAATTAGTGAGCATCAAAAGTCTCGCAGTGAGCATCAAAGCCTCTCAATCAAAGCCTCCCAATAAGCATCTCGGTGAGTATCAAAAGTCTTTCAGTGAGCATCAAAACCTCCCAATGAGCATCAAAGCCTCTCGATCAAAGCCTCCTAATAAGCATCTCGGCGAGTATCAAAAGTCTTTCAGTGAGCATCGAAACCTCCCAGTGAGCATCAAAGTCTCTCAGCGAGCATCAAAGCCTCTCAGTGAGCATCAAAGCCTCGGTGAGCATCCAAGTCTCCCAGTGAGCATCAACTGACAACGACCCCAATAGGCAGGTACTGCCACAGGTACGTGTCTCTTTTATAATTTACCCTACAAATTTGCGTTTTCCTTTTTTGCAGAAAAAAAGAAAGTTCAAGAAAAACATCAGCGATAGAGCAGATCGCAACCTGGACTGCAGTTAGAGAACACTGCATCTCACAATCGAGGTTGTAGTCAGAGAGTACTGCACCTCACAAGATGGGACTGCAGTTAGAGAACACTGCATCTGACAAATGAAGTTACAGTTAGAGAACACTGCTCTTCACACCGAGATTGTAGCCAGAGAGTGCTACATCTCACAGTTCACGCGGCAGCCAGAGAGTGCTACGCACCTTGAAGATCGGATGGGGGTTAGTAAGGGAACTTCACAATCGAAGTTGCAGTTAGAGAACACTGCTCTTCACACCGAGATTGTAGCCAGAGAGTGCTACATCTCACAGTTCATGAGGCAGCCAGAGAGTGCTACACACCTTGCAGCCGAATGGAGGTTAGCAGATCAGAAAACCGTACTAGCCGAATGGAGGTTAGCAGATCAGAAAACCGTACTAGCCGAATGGAGGTTAGCAGATCAAACTTTATACTAGCCGGATGGGGGTTAGCTAGTGAATGCCGACAAGTAGAGACTGTGGTCAGAGAGTACCGCTTTTCAACAATCTAAGTTGTAGTTAGAGAATACTACTCTTCACCTTGAGACTGTGGTTAGAAAGTACCGCTTCTCAACAACCGAAGCTGCGATTAGAAAAACACTGCTCTTCACCTCGAGACTGTGGTTAGAGAACACTGCATCTCACGATCAGAGTACTGCTCTTCACCTAGAGATTGTGGTCAGAAAGTACCGCTTCTCAACAATCGAAGCTGTGGTTAGAAAAACACTGCTCTTCACCTCGAGACTGTGGTTAGAGAACACCGCATCTCACGATCGGAGTACTGCTCTTCACCTCGAGACTATGGTTAGAAAACACTGCTTCTAACCAATCAAAGTTACAGTTAGAGAACACTGCTTTTCACACCGAGATTGTAGCCAAAGAGTGCTACATCTCAAAGTTCACGCGGCAGCCAAAGAGTGTTACGCACCTTGCAGATCGGATGGGGGTTAGCAGGGGAATTCAGTCGCAGTTAGAGAACACTGCTCTTTACATAGAGGCTGTAGTCAGAGAGTGCTACATCTCTTCAACCCTGCGCAAGCCGAGATGAGGCCAACAGAAGTCAAAGCTGTTGTTAGAGAAACACTGCTCTTTACATAGAGGCTGTAGTCAGAGAGTGCTACATCTTTTCAACCCTGCGCAAGCTGAGACGAGGCCAGTAGAAATCGAAGCTGCAGTTAGAGAAACACTGCTCTTCACATAGAGGCTGTAGTCAGAGAGTGCTACATCTCTTCAACCCTGCGCAAGCCGAGACGAGGCCAACAGAAATCGAAGCTGCAGTTAGAGAAACACTGCTCTTCACATCGAGTTTGTAGCCAGAGAGCGCTACATCTCTTCAACCCTGCGCAAGCTAAGACGAGGCCAGCAGAAGTCGAAGCTGCAGTTAGAGAAACACTGCTCTTCACATAGAGGCTGTAGTCAGAGAGTGCTACATCTCTTCAACCCTGCGCAAGCCAAGACGAGGCCAGCAGAAATCGAAGCTGCAGTTAGAGAAACACTGCTCTTCACACCGAGTTTGTAGCCAGAGAGCGCTACATCTCTTTAACCCTGCACAAGCCGAGACGAGGCCAACAGAAGTCGAAGCTGCAGTTAGAGAAACACTGCTCTTCACATCGAGTTTGTAGTCAGAGAGTGCTACATCTCCTCAACACTGCGCGAGCCGAGACGAGGCCAGCAGAAGCAGAAGCTGCAGTTAGAAAAACACTGCTCTTCACACCGGGTTTGTAGTCAGAGAGTACTGCATCTCACAAACCCTGTGCAGGCCGAGACGAGGCTAGCGAAACACTGGTGGTAGAACAGACCACAGATCGAGGTTGCAGTCAGAGAGTGCTGCATCTCACAAACTCCGTGCAGGCCGAGACGAGGCTAGCGGAACACTCGTGGTAGAACAGACCACAGATCGAGGTTGTAGTCAGAGAGCACTACATCTCACAAACTCTGTGCAGGCCGAGATGAGGCTAGCGGAACACTCGTGGTAGAACAGACCACAGATCGAGGTTGTAGTCAGAGAGCACTACATCTCACCAAAGCT
Source organism: Excoecaria cochinchinensis (assembly GCA_947683425.1). NCBI lineage: Eukaryota > Viridiplantae > Streptophyta > Magnoliopsida > Malpighiales > Euphorbiaceae > Excoecaria > Excoecaria cochinchinensis. Next base: position 3,227,917 of record CANTUQ010000038.1, read on the forward strand.
GCACGAGTCGAGACGAGGCCAGCAAAAATAGGTCGAGACGAGACCGGTAAAGGCACATGTACCAGCGCCAACAAGGTAAGGTCCGACATCCCCAGGTATGTAATTCTCCCTCTTCCTTCTTTGAATTTTTGTTCACCTAGGTATCTATGCACTAGCTTCTCCAAAATTGGGGGCACTGTAGACACCGGGGTCTGAGTCAGATTTTGATGGCAATTTTGGGTACTTGATAAATTCCTCCAAAAAAAAATTATAATAATAATAAAATTAAAAAACAAAAAAAATGAGATTAGGTTAATTTAATTAGATAAATCAAGAATTATGATTAGTTTAATTTAATTAGTTAATATTGTAAGATAAATTAATTAATTAGTTAATATTTTAGGATAATTAAAATGTGATAATTTATTAGATGTGATAATTAATTAGATGTGATAATTTAGGTAGATTAATTAGATTAAGTAGGTATAAAAATATAGAGTATTTAATTAATAGAGTATTTAATTAGTTAGTGTGTTAGTTTAAGTAAATCAATTAAAATCAAAAACAAAAAAAATCAGAAAATAGAAAAATGGAGGAAATTACCATTGTGCACCTAACCAACCATAATTTTAGGGTATAAAAAGAAAAGAATGAAGGGAAATAAGGGGGGCTCTCTCTTTCGGCAACTAGGGAAATTAGAAAGAAAAAAAAAGAAAATTGAGAGGAGGGGGAGAGAGCTCTCTCGGCAGATCAAAAAAGAAAGGAAAAGAAAAGAAAAAGAAAAGAAAAGAAAGAAAGACACTACAAGGAAATTGACTTTTAACGACCAAAATTTAGCGAGGGGACAAAAATCCGGTCATAAAAAGATACAAACAGCCAAGGGAATTGAATCCGGTCGGTAGTGCAAAACTTTAACGAGCGGTCTAAATCCGGTCGCTAAAAGTCTCTAAATCCGGTCGTTGAAGGATTAAAACAAAATGGCCCTTTACTTCTAACTATAACCTAAAATCACAAAATCGATTTTCTCAACTCTCCACACCTCTCTCTTGCGTCGCCCCCTCTATCGCCCTTCCCCTCCCTTGCGAGCCACCAGGCGTCAGATCCGGCGTCACCCTCCACCCCGCCTCCGCTAGCTCCCTCGCCGTCGTCCGCCTCCACCCCGCTGTCGCAGATCCGGTCTCGCCGCTGCTGCTTACTATAGAGCCGTCTCCCTCGCGTGCTGTTAGATCGCCGCCGTCGCCCGTCGCACCTCACCTCTCGTTGCCGTCGCCACTCGTCTCTCGCCCTCGTCGCCGCTCTTTCCTTGTCTCTTGCTCGCCGGTGACTCTGCCCTGTTCTTCACGTTCCTTTCTTTCAATATTTTTCATTTTGGTTTTCAATATTAATCGTCGGTCACCTGTCACCAATACTGAACCGATGTATCTGAGCCAACTCCGGACACCAGCAACCACTTTTAAGGTTAGTTCTATTCCCTAATTGCTTCGAAATTATATGGTTTATTGTGAATTTCAATCTTGTGTATATAGTTAATTAATTGTGTTTTCAATTATCTGATTCCTTTTTCACTTCATATCTGTCTAATTGTGGACATGTATTTGAGGTATATATATGTATTTTGCTCTAAGTATTCTGCTCTAACCATTCACTGGTGGAACTATGGAGCTATCTCTTTTGTTTAGTCGATTGCTATTGCTTCAGCACTCATTAGTGAATAAACGTGGAATTTTGTTGAATGCCATCGACTTTTTCCTGATTCGTATTGTGCATAAATGTGGAAGCTTGTAATTTGGTTGAATTCAACTGTTCTTTTTTGGTTGTAGAAAGGTCTAATCTTGTAGTATCTCTTACATATCATTTTGGCAGCAATGTAGATGTTCTGTAAGGGCATGAGTTTAGCTCTATGGTGGATTAGTTGTTTATTGTTTAGGGTAACTGGATCTAAGTGCAAAATTGTAGTGTTTGCACGACAATGGCTACTTCACAGGAGTAATATTTTTCAATGTTCATGTCTAGTGGGACTGGAAATCAATATGGGTGGGCATAGATTCTGGAGGTTGATTACGTAGTTATGACCATGTTAATTTTTGTTTTATTTTTGACAAGTCTGAACAAGTTAGTAAGTTTAATGTCATACGCCAACTAAGTGCCTTCAAGTCTTAAAATTTCTGAACTGACAACAGTATCTCCCAGCTTTGTTATTGTTCATTTCATCTTTGTCAAAACTTTTAGTGGATTGATTTTAACTGGAAAATGGAGAACATGTCATAATTTTTCCTTATTTGTAGAACTCTTAAATGGTAACTTTCTCACATAAGTTAATTTTCTCATCCAAAGTTTGCTTACTAAAGTATCCAAAGTTTGCTTACCAAAGTAGCTGTGCATTAAAATTTTACATATCAATTGGTTTTATAATTATTAAGTGATGTTTTTTTGAAATTGTTTATTTTGATTCTTATGGATTTTACTAATTTGAAAAGGGCAAAAGAAAGCAAAAGGCACTATTGAGGAGACAACTGAAAGCAAGATGTTTTTATAAAAACACAAAAGTTAATACCTTTCCGTCTGCTTTTATTATGTGAAGTCAAATGCATATATTCATCCAGCGTATTCATTGTCAACAACTGTGTTGTTTACTAAAATTAAAATTTGTTGAAAGAATAATTTAATACAAAGCAAAACGTTATAATAAAATAAGCTGTTGATAAAAAGTGCTATTAAATGTTCGAGGTGATGCTGGAATTAAATGTGTTCATGTTTTGATAAGTTTTTCCCTTTGTTATTTGCTGGACATGGTAGTTGCTGAATAATGGTGTGCTATCTCCATGATACACTTTTATAAGTTTCGAACTCAAGGCTAACATAAGACTTTTACAAGCTTTGCTTAGATAAATTAGAGATGTATGGGCATCACCAATGTTTATGGTTGAATTCACTGCTTAAGCTGTTAATGCTAATTTGGATTCAGTTATTATGTCTTGTTTTTTTAAATCGTTTGTTGTTGTTTCGTCTCATGGAGTATCTGATACTTATAAGTGGAAAACTGAAGCTCTGTTTTTTATTTTTATTTTTTTTTTTAAATATGTCGGTGATTAATTTCGATAATATGTTGAAAATTTATATGAATACTTCTCTCATGGCTTTGTAAAATTTATTACTTTTTTCATTGCCTTGTAAAATTTGTTCCACAATGTTTAGGTGCTTTGGCCAGAGTGTGGATGGCTGTCTATTTCATTGACTGATTTTATTACTGCTGCTGTAATTCGGGTGGCTATAAAGTGAGGTTTCTTCGGCATATGGCACTTGAAAGCTAGAATTCCTTCTCCATGTAGAGTATCATTTGTACCCCATTTACATTAGATAGGGGGATTCTTTTTATTTTTTGTATCAATTCTTTTATATAATTATATTACGTATAATGTGAAAACAAACTTGTATATGACAAATAGAATGTTAAAGCAATTTCGATAAATTTTGTAACTAGTATTTTGCAATTAATGAAAAGACTATTTATTATACTTTTGGATATATATGTGTGTGAATGATATGTACGGTTTATATTCATATAAGATATTTTATTTATTTTGAAAATTTAATATTAATGATCAAATTTCCTTTCAACGAGGAAATCCGATCGTTAACATAAATCTTTAACGATCGAAATTTTGGTCGCTAAAAGAAATTTTTAACGACCGGAATTTCCTTCGTTGAAAGTGAGCACAATCAGCGAAGGGAAAATCCGGTCGTTAAAAGGTATTTTCAACGACCGGAATTCCCTTCGTTGAAAGTGAACACAATCAGCGAAGGGAAAATCCGGTCGTTAAAAATCAGTATTTAACGACTGGAAACGTTCCGGTCGTTAAAAGCATTAACGACCGGATTCAAAATCCGGTCGTCTATACCTTTAACGAAGGGGCTTTTACCGACCGGATTTTTCGGTCGTTATTAGTTTTTAACTACCGGATTTTGACTTTTAACGACCGGATTCCCCTTCGTTAAAGACCATTTTTCTTGTAGTGAGAGCAAGAGGGTGAACACAGAGAGAGGGCCGGCCAAAGGAAGAACACAAGAAAACCAAGAAAGAAAAAGAAAAGAAAAAGAAAGAGAGAAGAGAGAGCAAGAAAGGCAAATAGAAAAGGAAAATAAAAGGGAAATAGAAGGCAAAGAGGACCAAACACACAGAAGAGAGGAGCAAACACACAGACCCACGACGCCGGAGAGAAGGAAAAAAAAGAAGAAAGAAGAGGAAGGAGGCAAGGCCTCCGCCGGCCAAGCACCGTGCCGGAACGGCACACGCGCCCCACCGGCATGCTCCCGGAAGCAGGGCGATCCAGCCAGCATCCACCGACCTCCATCACTCGCCGCCGTTAGGGAGATCGGAGAAGAAGACCCGCGACGCTCCAAGGCATTTTTTGGCGAGGCGGCTTGTCCTTCCGGCGCGTGACCAACGGCGGCAAGATCCCGGCGATGCGATCTACCCGGCGGTGGCGGAGGTGTCACCAACGGCCGCTCCGACGAGCCTCCAGCGAGGGAAATCCGGTGAGTCTATTTTATATTTATTTATTTTAATATATTATTAATTAATATTATTAATATTATTATTATTATTATTATTATTATTTATTTACAATTCTATTTTTATTATTTTTATTATTTTATTTAATATTTATTATTCTGTTTTTGTGATTATGTTAATTATTGTTATTATATTTGTTTATTTGTTATTTATTATTCTGTTATTAATTAATATTATTATTATTATTAATTATTATTATTATATATTTATTTATTTTCTGTTTATTAATATTATATTATTATTATCTTTTTTTTATTTATTATTAGTATTATTGAGTTATATTGATATTGTTGTTGTTAATATTATTTATTTTATGTTTATCTATTATTATTAATATTATGATTATTGTTCTTATTATTATTATTATTATTATTATTATTATTTGGTTGTTATTAATTAATTGTTATATTTATTCATTTATTATTATTTCCTGTTTTTATATATATTGTTATTATTATTTATTTTATTGCTATTATTTTATTCTTTATTTGTTATGATTAATTATAATTATTATTGTGATTGTTGTTATATTTTATATATTGATATTATTATTATTATTATTATTATTTGCATTATTGCTATTATTATTATTATTATTATTATTATTATTATTATTATTATCAAATACTATTTGCTTTATTATTATTTTATGATATTATCGTAAGCATTATTATTTATATTCGATTATTATAATTGTCATCATATTTTGCATCCATTAATTCTTCTAATTTTATTCATTTAAAATTTATTTATTTATTTATTCGAGAAATATGTAATCACTATTTTATTTTATTTTATGTATTTGTGGTCTGTAATAATAAAATGATTTTCGACCGCTCTTAAAAAGAACCACCACACAAATATTTTCTACCAAATAAAATATTGGTTGATAAAACTGGACCAATGTCCTGATTTTTATCTCAAACAAAGATTTAAACTTTGTAACGCCCTAAAATTTTCGGTGTTTTTATTAATAGCTTAACGTGCTAAATATTTATCAAAAGTTAAATTTTTGCGCATAAGAGGTCGAATTTCTTCTTAAAGCTACTCAACTTAATTATTGAAATAAATTATTAGACAAATATATGTATAAACATAGAGGTATGTTTACATGTAATTGGATTAGAAAATATTAATTAAAGAATAAAGGGTATATAGATAAATAAAATAAGAGAAGTTAAGGGAATAGAAAGGAGAGAGACAGAACACGGTAAAGGAAAAGAAAGAGACCAGAGAAGGAGAGAAGGAAAGAGAGGGAGAGAGGGACGGCGGAGCAGCGCCGGAAGGTGGCTAGCGGTTGGTGGCGTCGTGGACAAGCAGCGCCGTTGCCGATTATGGCAATTTCCCGTCGTCGTGGCGTCGTTGATCCAGGAAGTGGGAGAAAAAGATTAAAGCTTCTTCAGTGTGTTCCGGCCAGCTCCGGCGACACGAGTGGTGTGACTGGACTCACGGCGGCCAGGCGAACATCCCGGTGGCTGCGGATCATCCTCACTCACCGGCGATGAGGAGATCGGTGTTGGGAAGAACCGAAGCTGTCGACGTCGATTCCGGCGAAATGAAGAGCAGTCACGGCGCGTGATCACCGGAAATGGAAACCCGAGGCTTCAAGCTCCCTTCCGGTGGTTTCAGTGCCTCCGGTGGAGCTCCGGCGAATCTCCGCTGACCGTGAAAAGGCCAAAAAAATGCAGAAATTAGGTATGTGGCCACCAAAATTATTTTCCTAAGTGATTTTTTCTCATAAGCTAAAAATTATTGAGTGATTTTACTAAATACAGTATGTGTGTTGTTATGGTTTACTAAGTTAAATGATAAATTAGCTAAGGTAATTGAGTAATTAGATTGATTAAATTGAATTTAACAAATTATTGACAATTAGCTATTGAAAATTTATAAGCTGTTACGGTGTAGCTTTTCCTGCAATCATAACGAAATTTAAAATGATCCGAGCAGTGAGACGTCTGTTGTTAACGATTTTCATTATGACGTAAAAATGCATAAGAAAGTGAAATATATTATGGTAATAAGTTTGATAAACCCATAGATTATAAGTCATAAAATAATGTAACAATAGTTATATGATGAGCAAAAGATTTTGAATAATTAGTTAGATAAATTGATCTATTAAGTTGAATCTTCTTGTTTAAAATGCTAAACCATACATTGAATATAAAGAATTTAGTTGTAATTGTAATGTGATGCATAGAAGTTATAGTTATAAGTCCAAATGTAACTGAAATTAAATGTTGGAACGATTTTAAGGTAGAATTAAAAATGTATTTTGATTTTGTGAAAATCGAATTAAACTTGGGAATATATGGGTTAAGTTAGGATGTGACTACTGAGGACAAGTGAGGTTGACTTGTTAGATGGGAATTTAGACCGACTAATTAACCACAAATTGGTAAATTTTTCTAATGAGATGGATTATGCATATTAAGCTTAAATAAGATCTGTGCATATAAGTGTTTATTTTTAAAGCGAATGCATGAATGAGGAATATTCCAAGAAAATTTTTAATGTATGCATGTATGCGGGTGAATGTGTATGGTATTTATGTGTTAGTGGGATTATTTTTGATAATATGGATCGAAACGTATACTGTCATTAATTGCTATTAATCTAATTTCTATGGATTTACTTAGCTGACATATTGATGTGACTAAAAATTTTCCAACAATGTATGAGATTTAATATAGTACATATATGTGTAAGTAATATAAGTGAAAAGTGATAGAAATTAAATGAAAGTTGAATGTTCGACATATATAACATGTATTAAGAATAATATAAAAGTATGCGAATTAAATATGTGAATTTTGGAATTTTGTAATGTGTGTAACAGCGTGAACTAAGGCAAGGAAATACAATAAAATAATATTCAAATGAAGAAATCAAGTGGGAGGATTTAAGGAAGATGATGTGGGTTAATAAATAGTCATAAAATTTACGTTAGATGATGAATGGATAAATATAGGGAAGGCCTATATAAATAATAATGTATAATCGGTTCAATATGAAATAAACTTAATTTGACAAAATAAAATGGAAGTGAATTGGAATGGAAAGAAAGAGTGGTGGTTGAATGTATACTTATATATATATGAAGTATATTATAATTATTAAAGCATTTTAATTATAAAACATGATTAATGGCGTGCAGTGAAGCTAAATCAGTGGAATATGATAAGCAAATGAAATTTTGCGAGAAAATGATAATGGGTGATATTGAGATTTATTTCCCACATTTTCTTTTTGGATTGAAATGTATATTGATCTTATTTTATATAAAGATCAAAGTTTTTATTTATTTAAATAACATTCAATGATGTTGCCCTATGTGATGAAAGGGTACGAGAAAGAATAATATAATATGATGATATACCATGAAAAATATGTATATCATATTAATAATGTGAAAAATAATAAAAATAAAATAATATTGCCCTGTATAGTAATCTGGTAGTCAAGTCTAGTTCAGGATATGTTGGCATGCCATAGGGACATAAGACCGCGGGTGTGAGCATAGCGACTCACTTTTTAGTAGGCCAATGATGGTCCTACTTCTGTATCTGAATATCTGAAGTATACTGTTCTGCATTAAAAGACAGTCGAGGTCCTACAGGACTCCGCTGGTATTTCTGTGTGAAGTTTTGGAGTTCACGTCTCGTTTATCCTGTGCTTAGAGTCTGCCAGCATTGTACTATGGGCAAAATAATAAATTGCAAAGTGAATTGATGAATGTGAAATAAATGTGAATCAAGGAATTTAATAAGGAATAAATGAAGCAAGGTAAATTGGTGGGTTTAAACAATAAATTTTGTAATCCATATTAAACGTATATTTTGAGAAGTTAAATGGTAAGTATGGAGAAAATATGGATTAAGAAAATATGAAGTAATTTAATGATAAGTAAAGTGTTAAAGTAGCAAAATTGAGAATAAAATGTCAAATAAAAGGTAATAACGAAGAACTTAAAGTTATATATATATATATATATATATTGCTAGAAGGTTTAATTGACTAAAGGGGTATTGATAAATGACCTTATGAAATTGGTAATATGATAAAGTGGCTGTGTGTTTATATGAATCTTATATTCACCAATGTGTACTACATGAATGCCAATATACATAGTAGTGGGTATTATTGTATTAGATGAAAGTTAGAATAATTGTTAAGATAGAAACGAGATAGTAGTTGCTACGTTATGAACATATTGACTGTTTAACAATCTATGAAATTATGTTAGTGATGCATGATTAACATGTTATGCACTTTATCAAAATGATAGGGAAATTTTGTTATTGATTTTGAAACTTGAAAATACAAGTTTAAGAAAAGTCAGTATTTTAAAAGAATATTGAATGTATTGCATAAAAATGTTTTGCCTTGCAAATCATTCATATTTAATTTGGAGTTAAATAGCTATTGGTATATTAATTATAAAATATTATATTGATTATGAAAGGAAAAGTAATTTGTGATATTAATGTATGAATGATCAATTATATGTGTATATATTATGTTTATGCCTTGGATAAGTAAAATTGGTAGTCACCACTAAGCGTAAAGCTTAGCGCGTGGTTTATCCTCGCGCAGGTATAAGACAGGAATCAAGTGAATATCAACACCGTTCTAAAGGAGGAATGTTGAATAGTAAGCATGACAAGCAGGTGATGGGAATGAAATTTCTGAAAATTGATAATTTGGTCCTGGTTGTGATTTGGCATGTACACTACATAGATAACTAGGATACTATTGTATCAAAGAGTTGTATTGAACAATTATTCATAGCTGATAACTCTGATGTATTAATATTATATCCTCATATTTTGTATAATTGATGTAAATAGTGAGTGGATGATATTATTAATTATTATATGAGTATGTGATTGGACCTAAATTGGAGGATGGGCAAAATTGTGTGGAGTTTGAATTGGAGTAGGATGGATGGATATGTATTTGATTATAAAAGTGTAAAAACTTTCTATTTATAGGGGGATAGGCAATATTATAGAGGAGATTCTGCCAAAATTTCGGTAGAATTTAAGTAGTCTATTTGAGAATGATTGTGTGAATAATAAGCTGTAATAGTTGAAAAAAAAATTACCCGGATTTTCGTATTGATTTTAAGAATAGTTTAAGACAATTAAGTTATTTTGTACAGTTTAAGGGTGTTGCAAACATATTCAATAATCTTAAATCTTTTTATAATAATAAGTAGTCCGGAACCAACGTTCCCATCTAAATGAATATCCCGATTTATGCATGATTTGCACTTTTTGCAATGAGGGTTGTATTCTGTCCTTAGTATTATTGTAATTTTATTTATGGTTTAATGCCATTTTATTTCCGCTTTTAAATGAATGATTGCGTTTTTAATTGATTGCATCGTATGGAAAGATGGTGAAATAATAAATTCAAAACATAATTGTAAAATTAATCAAAGTACGAATAAATGAGAAGTCCCGAACCTATCTCTGGTCTTTGGGCTCAAAGAGGCGAGAGGTTTACCCTCCAAGACACCTCTTGTGTCACGAGACTTTGACGTTAATCCTAGGCTCCTTAGGGCGAGAGGTTTACCCTCCAAGACCCCTTTGGTTGGCCCAAAATGGATACTAAGCGCAGTCTTAGGCTCTCCGAGGCGAGAGAAACTTTCCCAATGTTCTATTGGGTGGCGACTCCATGAAACCTCCTTGTTGCCCAAAATAGACGCACATGTAAATATCTTTACAAGTTGCCAACGGATCCTCAATTGCCCGATCGCCCTCAAGTGGGCGGTCAGAGGGGCGGCTGCGGGATTCCGGCGCGCGTCACACAATGTTCCGAATTAATAAATTTCTTTCAATAACACATTTCGATTAAAAACTGAGAATCCATGCATTGTATTACAAAACACTTATAGACTTTCTTTATTATTCACTTTACAAAATAAAACTTTCTTAATACAAAAGCTTAGTCTCCTGACACATTACTAACTATAGTAATACATCCTATAATATTACAAATATTCTACATTTACAGCGGTTCCTAATGTGTTAGCCGTTGATTATGCAAAACTGTCTTCCAAAACACTTCCTTCGGATACCTGCATGGACAAAACAATCATGCTAAGCGATAATGCTTAGTGGGGAACAACAGAGAATGGATAAACACTCATAGCGATCACCAATATCAATCACATGCTCAAGCAACATACACATATACATACAGTTCATTTTAACATCATTAATAGTTCACTCATACGTAACTATCCATGTTCTCACACATATATTCATTTGCTTATTATGGTATTTCTTCAGTCATTCATTTGGATTCTATAAATCTTATCATTACTGGAATCACATATATATATATATATATATATATATATATATATATATATATATATATATATATATATCAAAATAACCATTAGCACTTTCAAATGCATAAACACCTTCATCATGTTATAAATACAAATCCAAACATTGCATACCTTTACTCAATCTCTAACAATACCACATACTCATTAATTAATATAAAGCTTACCATTATTTACTCGTTATCCCAACTTAGCATACAGGATACCACATATTGTACCCAAGGTATTGACTTTACATTATACAGTAATAATTATCAACATTAACATCCATATAGTACAAATCCCCATCAATTACAATCACAAGCCATACTATACACACTTCGACCTAACAAAATTACACACTCATAATTCACATAAATACACAAAGTTGACTGTTAACCATTTGTTTGGTAACTATTCCCTATCTTGCCTGCAGTTCTATAGTAGTGGATAACGGGTTATCACTTTGATATCCGTAGAAACCTTTAAACTAGTATCCGTAGATACTGATATACTCAATTGCATTAATACCCGTAGGTATGGAATTAATTAATCGCATTATTACCCATAGGTACAGAATAATCAATCGCATTATTACCCGTAGGTACAGAAATAGTCAATCGCATTATTACCCATAGGTACAGAAATAATTAATCGCATTATTACCCGTTGGTACAGAAATAATCAATCGTATTATTACCCATAAGTACAGAAATAATCGATCGTATTAGTATCCATATATACCTTAATATCAAATACACAATCAATCACTTTTGGCTGCAGCACTTTATACCCTATAAGCAAGCCTATCTATCCACTACTCGACTCGTAGGCTAGACACTGACTCAGTTTCTTAAATTAGATTCACATGTTATAAACCTTCACAAAATTTGCATTAAACAAACACCAATAACTCATAACACTATTCATTTTCGAACACATATAACTCATTATCAATCTCACATTTTATCATTCAATTCATACCAATTGCATATATATATATATATATATATATATATATATATATAGAAACACATAATCACGCGATTTATCACATTATTGGTTTTCATATAAATAAGAAACTCATAAGCTCAAAGCCTTAAATCACCTTTATCATTATCATAATATACGATCACTCATTTCTCCACATGAACTAATATAACATCCTTAAATATCTTGCATAATAATACATTCTAGAAACATCTATATAAATTCATGCATCATATAATGTTAGGCCAATACTTCAATCACATATTCATTGAACATACACATGTATACATATTCACATTAAGCAAACTCATTTTATTTGATATCCTTCAAGCATGTATAACTTAATCTCAATTCTTAATTATGTATACTTGTTCATATTATACATGCTCATATAGATTAAGGTATTATAATCCTCAATAGCGTCATTGAACTTGTCTTGATTCTATTTCATACAATTACACATCATTACTTCGTTAGTTTATTACTAATCTCAATCATATTCATGTGTATTTTCCAAGTGATAACTGCTCTTATACTCATTTTATAGTCCTAAACATGCATTGGATAGATCCTAGAAAGTTTCGGTGCAATACGGGTTCAATTCAGGAAGAAAAGCACATAAAATAGTCAAAATAGAAGGGGTCACGGTGGCAATGACTTTGTTGTGGCCGTGAGGTCCAAAAATAAGCATTTTTCCTTCTCTAGGCATTGTTCATGGTGGCAATGAATTGGTTGTCACCGTGACATACCAAAATTTAACGAAACAGAAGCTAAAACTCGATACTGCTTTACTACCCAATTTTGAAAAGCATATATCAACACCTAAAACTCATTTTTAAACAAAACTTCTTTCTTAAATTTTATTCCCTATGATGTTATGTTTCACAAGGAACAAGTTTTAGGTCATTTGGACATTTATAACGTTAGATATGAGTTATACAACCATAACTGCTCCAATGAGCCGGCCAAAGTAGAGACACCTCTGTTTTGGCAACTTTTGGGACAATTAGAGCTAAAATTTGCTCAACTTCCTTAGTTCCCAAACCTCAATTTCCTTAGCTACTTTCCAAAATCACTTGGTGCTTGGCTCACCAACTTTAGTGTTCCCTTTGTCCCTCTTAGGTTCTACCACTATAACCAAAACCCATATTCTAGAAATAGATGCAAGGAGTCAAAACCCCTTTTACCAAGATACCAAAATAAAAGGAGAAGAAGAAGAGAAAATTGAGCCAAAAGGACCACTTACCTTCTAGGATGAAGAACATTCACATGCAAACCCCTTTTTGGACTTACAACGCAGCAAAATTACTCTAGAGGAACTAAGGAAGAAAGGAGAAATGAAATGAAAAAGGAGAAGGAGATGCAAATTTCATGGGGATGAGGAGAGAGAAGAGAAAATGAAGAAATGGGAGGAAAATGAATGGGAAAGGGATGAAGGCGGCTATCTACATGCAGCCAATGAATAGCTTTCTCTCTCCCTTATGCACAATCCTAGTTGGCACTTTCTCTCTCCCTCATGCACAATCCTAATTGGCAAATACAGAAATGGATCATGGGCTTTTTATTAAATTTGCCCCACTAATGCCATCTAGCCCAATATGCAAATCTGATTTCTTTAAGCCCATTTAACCCATGCAAATGCAAGTCTAGCCTTCTAACAATATTTAGCTCATTAACACTTTGGTCACTTAAATAATTTCATTTGTGCAATTAAGTCCCAATTGAACACACATTAAAATTCCAGACTTTAGGATTCTACTACATGCCATACCAACTCACACAATTGGACGCATGTTATTCCTAGGGTGACATTCGGGCTGTTACATTGTCCTTAACAGACGACCATCTGTGGTGACAGACGAGCATGTGTGGGGCGACAAACAACCATGCCATCGATCATGATGGATGGCCAGGCAGCTTGTAAGTTCAGAGGGGTGTCTAAAGGTTTTTTTTCAGTCCGGTTTGACCGAAATTGATCGGACCATATCTTGAGTTACGGACCTCAGAAAAATATTTTGAAAATATGGACGTACTCGTATTGATGATTTTTATGGTAATGAAAAGATAAATTTTAGTAATAGTTAAAAATTAGACTGTTGGATTAATAAATAATTACCGAAAAGGGAAATTGTCTCCAATTGATCCAAAAATATTATTGGAGTCTATTGAATATATGGTAAGAATTATGGAGTCATTATTATGAGGAATTAGACTTAAAAAGTAAGGACAAAGTTATGATTTTGGTTTGAATAGTACTCGGGTTGACAGAAGGTTTGACCGAGATTTTAAAAATAGTAATTGATTTCAAAAATTGATGAAAATTTCTAGATGGACTCTAGGTGATATGTAGGAATTTTTGGTTTTGAAAATGGAATTTTTTGAGGACATCAAAAATTTACTGATCGGACTGGTTTGATTAAACCAAACCAGAAATGGACTATGATTGAGGTAAAATTTGGTGTACAACCTAGTTTTTACATGATATGAATTATAGAATCCAATTTGAAATTATTGAGTTGGGAAGTGAGAGAACCATATAAAAATTACCAAATGGGCTTAGAATGGCTAATTGGGCTTTATAGGTTGGACCAAGGTTGAACTAATTTAGGCCACCATAAAAGCCATTAAATGGCAGATTGGTAGATGGATAAGCCTTATCTCCTCAGTCCTTCTCCTGCCCTTAGTTGGCCGAAGTCCCTCACCTTTCTCCTCTCTCTAATTTCTTCAATCCTTGCTCAATTTCTCTTTAAAATCTAGCATTTTAAAGTTAATTCATCCCCTTTATAAGATCATAGCAACCTCTAGTATCCATTTTATGGATTAAAAATCAAGGAAAAATAAGGATTCAAGCTTATGTCCTCAAATTGAGGTAAGAGAAATAAGTTAGTTTAATTTAATTTATTGGCTCTAGATGATAGATTAGGGTGTATTAAGCACATTTATGAAGTTATATTGCATAAAAGAGGAGAATTGATGAGTGTTTTTTTGACTTGTATTTTTGGCCATGGAGGAGAAATCAAGGGAAAAAGAGATTTCCAAGGGAAAGGCTAAGGAAAAGAAAGCTTGAGGAGCTTAGTGCATATATGTGAGGTTTGTGACTACTTAATCCAAGAATTTCCTTTGGAAAATTAGGGTTTTCCATTATGTTTATATAGTGAATATGTGTGAATGATATGTAGAAATAAAATTGAAGTGATAAATGAATTTAAAGAGGTTAAATAAGCTGATTAGAGTCATTAAAGTGAAAGAAAACTAAGTGCAAGTTTTGGACATAATGTGACATAATGGTATACTTAGGTATATGTATAATATATCGAGTGATTAAGTGAAATTAAATGATATGTGTGTGTGTGTGTGTGTGTGTGTGTGTGTGTGTGAATTGGAGCTTAATCTAGTAAAATAAGTAATGATTGAGTGATAAATAAAATGTTAGAGAAAAATTATAGTGTGGCCGAATGGTTCAAGGAAGAAAGTATGGTATATTATGTTATCTACATGCTAGAAAAGATAGAAAATTGATGAATGAATAAATTAAAAGTGAAAAAGAAGGTTTAATGAAAAAAAAACACATGAAAATCAAATGATTGATTTAATGAATTAAAGATACATTTAATCCATTTAGTGATAATATGGTCATAAGATGTGTATTTATGAAATTTCAAAGTATATTGAATGAATTGGAATTTGTAATAAGTTTTTTGAGTAATTTTAAGAACATTTTCCCATTATTTCCATGGTGGAAAATATTTGAAATCATTGATATAATTGAAATTGAAATGATATGAAAAGAATGAAATTAGCTTTGAAATGAATTTATAACCATTGCATGGCTTAAGTATGCTTATTATGAAAAGTAAGCATATAATAAGAATTGCGCATAAATGATGAATTATGATGAGATAATTCATTAAATATGCAACATTGATGAAAATGTTGTGTAACTAGTGAAATGAAATGATAATGGAATATAAATGAAAGTGAAAATGTTTAAGAGTGGATATGAAAGTTAATTGAGAAAGTATTTGCCCTTAGTAGTGTCTGGCAGTCTAATCTAATTCAGGATATGTTTGGCTAGCGATAGGGACACCCATACTGCGGTGCAATTCATGACGCCTTGCTTTACTTTGGCAGATTCGCGATGGTCTCCCATAGTGCAGTGTTAACTATTAACTGTTCTGTAATACTGTTGGAATGGTCCTTCAGTGTCATTCCCTACTGTACTATAGTGGGCTTTTGGGTCCACATTCCATATATCCAGTCTGTAGATTTTCTACAAGGATTATACTAGGGGCATATCGAAATGATAAAATGATTTGAAATGTGAAAAGTAAAATGAAGATAAGAATTTAAAGGAAAAGAGACTTAAATGAAAGAAAATGAAAAGTTTAGATTGAAAAAGGTAATTTACCCAAATAATAAGTTAAGCGGGTAATAGTAGTAAAATGACTAGAAGATGTATAAATTGAAGTAAAAATGACAAATTGAGTGATAAAGGACTTATATGAAAGAGAAAAAAAGTTATAGGACTAAAATGTAATTTACCGTAAAAACAATTCGTTGGAAGACTAATTGGCAAATTATAAGTTAAGAAGTGAATAAATGTGAAAATATAGATCATAAATTGCAAAATTGTAAATAAATGTTAAAAGAAGGGTAATTTTGTAACTTGATAAAAGTTGAGGTAAAACCGTAATTGAATGTAAAAGTAGGTTAATAAATTATACGTAAAAGAAAAGTGAACTTAAAATGGCAATTGTGTAAAGAATGTAAAGTTTAGGGACTAAGGTGTAATTTAACGTGAGAATGTTAATCTGAGGACTAAATATGTAATTTGTAAGCCAAATAATGATTTAAAATGAAAAGAGAAATGAACTAGTGGTAAAAAATGTAATTATGTTGTAAAAGTGGGAATTTTGAAATTAATTGAAAGATTAGGGACCAAAGCGAAATTTTACCATATTAATGGTACCTATTAGAATAAAATGAAAAGTGAAGAGATAATAGTGTGTAAAAATGTGAAATAAATGAAAGATGCCGCAAAGATAATTAAATGGGTATTGAAGGGTAAAATCAAAAATAAAGTGTAAAAGGGTAATTAAGTTAAATAATAGGATTAATGAATGAAAATAACCAAATGAGTGATTAAGTGATCTAATTGCAAAGAAATGACTTAATACGGACTGACAAGTAAAATGTTCATAAATTTAAGAATATGAGGGTTAAGCCGTAAATTGCATGTCAAATAAGTAAATAAGTATAGTGACACTGAACAAAGTTTAGTGAGTGATTTGAATGGAATTGAGGAATTAGTTAAGGTAAAATGCATTATAGAAGTATACGAAGTGAAATGAAGTGGAACGAGTGAAATGAAGTGAATGGAGTGAGTGTATGCAAGTAAATGTTATATAAGGGTAAAATGTATTGTAGTGTAGAATGTATTAATTTAAGGTAAATGACGTGAAAGGATTGAAATGAAGAGATTTAAAAGAAAAGGTGTAGAATGAGTATTTATAAGAAATGAGGTTAGAGTGCAAATAAGAAAAAGGAAAGTTAAATGATAAGATAAGATAAGTGAAAAATGCTAAATTAAGGGTTAAAAAGAGCGATAAGTTAAGAGTAGGTTAAGGGACCAAAGTGAATATTTTACAAGTAAGATAATAAGTTAAGAGTGAAAAATAGAAAAAATAGAGTAAAATTGTAATCATAGAATAATGAAGGAATAATAGTGAGATGACATTGGTAGGTCTAAAAGTGAGGGCTAAAGTGATGTGCATGTATTTGTCTGCATAGATAAGTTAGATTTGGAAATTGTTAGATTCGTAATCACCACTGAGTATATTTAATGCCCAGCACGAAGTTTATTTGACTACGTGTAGGTACCGAGCAGAACGTTTGAGGAACAGGCGTGCTATTAGTTTCGAGATCAGATCGGACCTCCAGAATGAAGCGAAGAACAGTATGTATTTTAGTACTGGCATGTATATGTAATAATTTATGATTGATTATGTAAAATGTATTATGGCTATAGTGAATGTTATAAATTATTAGAGTATGACATGATATGATAAATGTGATGTTTAGTCTAGATTGAATGCGACCAGTTAGTGACATGATAGCACAAAAAAAGAAAAAAAATTCAGCATTTGCCATAAGTATCGATTAGATAGTAATTAAGCAATTATGATAATAGTCTAAGCAATGTAATGTATGTAGTGTATAGAAGCGATAAGGGTGTTACATTATAGTAGTACTAATTCTATTATTATTATTATTATTCATTATTAGTATTATCATTGTTTTTGTTATTATATTGATACAATTGTAATTCTTAGTAACACTCATTTTATCATTGCCATTATTTTATATATTATTCATTGAACCCCTATTATTAATATTAACATAATTAGTTTACAATTTCATTCTCCATTTACTTATTTTTCTTATTCTTAATTACTATTCATTTTCACTTTACCTTCTACATATAAAAATATCCGTAACTTTTTCTGTTTGTTAAATGATGCACACAATTACATACATACATTTAAATAAGCATGATTCATAACTAGTGTTATTATTTCATTTAGCATATTCTTAATTATTAATTATTTATCTTTATTCAATTAATCCCCATATAATTTACATAATTTATATTTTTCATTACTTTTTTCGATTTAATATTATCACTGCTATTATTATTTATTATTCTATTTATCTCTCAGAATTGCGATGTTCACTATATTAATCAATCCACTTCTTTTTCTTTTATTTATATTTTAACTCTTTAATTTTCATCATTATTATCAAATTTCAGTTTAGTCCCTTTAACGCTACTCAATTAACAGTTTTCCCTTTTTTGCTTTACCTATAATTTCAATTATGCCATTATTTACCTATTCTTCATATTTAAGTCACAATTTGACTTATAAACTTCTTATTAGTCCATAGTTATTATCCTTGCACCAATTAACTCTTTTAATCGTTATACTAACATTAGTCATTAAATATTTTACTTTTCCTTAATTACACTATTAATTTTTATACTATTATCAATTTGCAAGTTACTTATTGAATAAATACTATTATTGTGAATTTACAATTCCATCCTTAATCTTTCACTAAATTAACCCATAGACAAATAAATTATCTTATGGTCAATTCAATTCATTAGTAACTTCATTTATTCTTTAAATTATCTATTACCACTTAGTTTCACAATTAATTCTTATACTTTCATTTAATTTATATTCTAACCCTTACTTAACTCAATTGTCATAAATTTGCTCTCTAATCTTTACACTTCCACTAATTTACAACATTGCCTTTCAATCTTATTTGTTTACAATAACGCCACTAGTTAACTTTATTTTCGTATTAATTTCATTGCTTGACACGCCATTTGCCAATTAGTCCTTATTAAATCACTCTTAAACTAAATTACATTTAGACCCTTTTTCTTTCATCCAAATTATAATTTTACCCTTCATTTTTCTTTATAGTTACAATTATACCATTTTTGTCATTTCTTTTTACCTTTTTCACTAAATTTACTTATTATTATGTAAAATTACTATTTAATCCTTTAACATTGTTTTTACACCATATTATCATTTAGTTCTTAAATTATTACTATTTCTCTAGTATATCATTTAAGCACATTTTAATCATTTGACTAACACCTATTATCATAAATTTACATTTCAATCCCTAACTTTCATTAAATTACAATATTGCCCCTAAGTCTATTTATTTACAATACTGCTACTAATTATTCCATCTTCACATTAATTTCATTATTTTTACATACAAATTACCCTTTAACCCTTAAAATATTATTTTTATGCCAAATTATATTTTTTGTCAAAATAATGGTCAATTTAATCATTTTATTAATTTATTTTATATTTTTTCTTATTTAACCTTATTAACTACTAAACTTGCACTTTTACCATTTTAAATTCATTTTTTTACTATTTTGTCCCCAGTATCAATCCGGTAGAAATCTCTGAACCGGATACACGGGACGTGGATCCCATAGATCAACTACACTAATGAGTAATCCTGAAGAAGTCACTCAACACTGTCATTGCATTCATTATTCACTTTGTACTATAAACTTTTCACTCTTACACTTTAGTAGACCATCATTAGCCAACTTAAGCGAGTCATCGTGACTCGTACCGCTGTGTGGAATCCCTATGGCTAGCTAACTATATCTTAAACAATATTTGCCTATAAGAACTTTACTAAGGAAAATAACATTATTAACTTTCATGATATACTATATGGTCAACATAACACAACCATTTTCAATGCATTATTTTTCCCTCAAATTAATTCCAATTCACTTATTTTTCAATTCCAATATCAATTATGCCATAAAATAAATTTGAGACAACTCATTCTATACTTTTCACTCTAAACATAATACAATTTCCAATTAGAAAATATTCAATTTAATTTCAATAATTCTCAAATAGTCAATATACACTCAATTTCCATCATTTATTCATTCGGTCCCTTTGTTCTTAATAAAAAAATCAAAATATACCCTAATTTAACGATACACACCATTTGGCCCAACCATGATCTTTTCATTAAATTTTATCCTTCGCTTATTTATCATTAATTTATTCTAGATTACACCTTAATTAACATATTTATACTATTAATTTGCATTAAATCACAAAATATACCTAGATATACCCTAATATACCATTCGGTCTCTATTATGTTCATGACATGCACTTTGTTTCTTTTTGTTTTTAAGCATTCAAATTATCATTTTAACCTCCCTAAATATACTTATAGGGTTTATTTCAATTTAACATGCATTTATCATACACATACCATATAAACATAACCAAAAATCATACATAATTAATGGGAAGAATGGGATATTGTATCCACTAACCTCATTTCCTTGTTCTCCACTCCTTAATCTTCCTTTTTCTTTCCATAATCCTTTGAAACACCATCACTTCCTTTGAATACCCTAAGTGGCCGAATATGTTCATCAAAGATCCCAGTATAAATTTGCTTTATTTTTGTAATATAATTACATAAACATCATCTATATACCCTAAAATACCTATTTGAACCATTAAATTAAATTATAGAACCCTAAATCACTTACCTCATTTTTGAGACATAACCTTTGCCACTTGCTTTTTTCCACTTCTTTCACTTCAAATAAGCTTTTGAGGCCATTACCAATGAAAAGAGAAGTTGGGTTTTACTAGAAAAACTTTAATTTGGTGAGAAATTTAGAAGAGAGCTGAAGAAAACATGGAGAGATGGAGAATGAGGTAGGTCGGCCATGGAGGGTTGGAGAAAGTGGTAGAGAATTTTAGAGAGTGGCAGATTTTTCTACCTTTTATAGGTCCTTTTCATGGGCCCTTCTAGTGTGCTCTATATGGGCCAACCCAAATATAAGCCCAAATGCATTTATTCACACATTTTCTCACTCTAATTTATTTCTCCCACTTTCCAAGCTCAATTTCTTCCAAAATTAATTCCATAATTCCCAAAATATATTAATTAGGCTCCATGAATATTTTAAGCTTAATCGCACACTGTTTCTCAGTCCGATAATTATTTATCTGTCAGATAGCCAAATTTTTATTGTCACATAAAATTTAATTTTTCAACATCATTAGATTTTAATAATTCATACGGCTACGTCAATATTTTTAAAATAATTTTCTGAGGTCTGTAGCTCAAGATATGGTTCGGTCAAACTTGATCAAAACTGGTCAAATCGGGCTAATTTTTGCCCATTTGGGTTGACCGACGACTGTCCCTCTCCAGGGACGCCTGCCCCTCATCCACGGACGCCCTTCTCTCAACCACTGATGCCCAAAATTAATTTTTTTACTTATTTTTTTATTTTCAATGCCTATTTGACCTCCGTTTGACCTCAAATTTCATATACGGGCTCCCGCTGTTACACTATATCCAATGGTCTAATAAAATATTTTTCGATTTCGGGAGGTACTATTCATCCCGGTGTCACTATTCTCGGTCCAAAACTCACTATTTACAAAAATTATAATTTTGGGCCATTACATTTATTTTTTTACTTATTTATAATTTATTAAAGAAATTAAGAACTAGTTTTATTTATTAAAATTTGAATTTAATTAATTGGGTTTTAGAGTGAATTAGGTACATGGAGTTTTAAAAGTAAAACACATTATGCATATTATGAAGGGTACATGTTCCCTTTACTTGTTAAGCAAGAATTAGAATTTTTGCTTAAGAAAAATGTTCGTCAAAGAAAATGGGTATGCACTGTATTTATTATAATTATTTATTTTTTCTTGACTTAATATTAAAAATAAAATTTGCTAATTTATGTGCACAAATAGATACTTATATGTATAGTGACATTAAAGTTGAGTAGAGCTACAAAGTTCTCCTTTATTTATAGTATGCATTTTGATGCGAGAATTTTCCAACTAATGTTATTTTGTTATGCATTTTGGATAAGTAGTTGGAAATTTTGAGTAGCTTGCATGATAGTAACACAGACACTTGATATTAAACTCTGTCTTAATTCAATATATTTTACTTTCGTAATGCTTTGAGTATACTTAAGGTTGATTTAGGAGTTAATTAGCTATAGAGTTGCTCCTTTATTTATTAATTTGATAATTAATATTTTATGCAACATTGTTTAAAATTAAAAGTATAATTAACGAATGATTTGTCATGATTTATGAAATAATTTTTTTATTAGCATTTATAAAATTTAGCAACCAAATATTTTGTTGATAAATTACTGACGGAAAGTTGATTTTTGTCGTAAATATTATCGACGAAAACTATATTAAGTTGCAAACTTTGTCGATGGAAGTTACTTTTGCAACGGTAAATTTTTTGACGGAATGAATTCGGTCGGCAAATTTTGCCCTGGCAATTATACCGACGGATGCTTCTATCGGTAATCTGGACTAGCGATAGAATTCCATCAGTAATTTTCATCGCTAATTCCCATTTTTCTTGTAGTGGTAGTTCCTATGGCCAAGAAGGATGGGAAAGTGTGGATGTGTGTAGATTATCTAGATTTAAATAAAGCATGCCCTAAGGATGACTTCCCACTTCCTCACATAGATTTACTGGTCAACAGCACTGCTATGTGTATGATGTATAATTTTATTGATGGGTATGCAGGGTACAACTAGATTCTTAACAAAGTTATACATCGGATAAAGATGACCTTCATTACGGAATGGGGAACCTATGATTAAAAGGTAATATCGTTTGGGTTAAAGAATGTTGGGGCAACTTACCGAAGGATGGCCACCAAAATCCTTAATAATGTAATCTATAAAGAAGTTGAGGTGTACGTGGACAATATGATGATCAAGTCTACAACTAGGGAAGACCACTTTGAGGCATTGGAGAAATTCTTCCAAAGGATTAACAAGTATAACCTCCACCTCAACCCAAAGAAATGTGTGTTCAGAGTTACCTCGGGTAAGCTAATGGGTTATATCGTCAGCCAACAGTGGATTACAGTGGATCATGACAAGGTAAAGGCCATTTAAAAAGTGTCATTACCCGAGAAGGAGAAGGAAATCAGAGGGGTTCTGAGGGAAGATTAAGTTTATTAGCTGATTTATTGCTAAGCTCACCTCTATGTATGTGCCGTTCTTTAAGCTTTTAAGGAAGGATCAGCCAATCAAGTGGAATTGTGATTATCAAAAGGCCTTTAATACAATCAAGGAATATCTTATGCATCCTCCCATTGTCTAATCAATGCCTTTGGTCCTATATTTAGCTATAAAGAAGAGTCCAGTGGGCACTATATTATCTCAAGAATATAAGTTCGAGGTAGAGTTCGTTGTGTATTATTTGAGTAAGAAATTTCTTCCATATAAGGGCAAGTACATAGAGGTAGAAAAGATCTGTTTGGCAATAGTATGGGCCTCCAAAAAGGTAAGACGCTATTTCCATTCTTATCAGATACAAGTAGTAGCCAAGCATAACCCTCTCAGGTACCTTCAGCCAACACTATCTCTTTTGGGGAAAATAGGGAGATGGCTTTTGTTGTTATAGAAATTTAAGGTGGAATACATCACTAGAAAGACAATTAAAGATCGAGCAGTTGTTAAGTTCTTAGCTGACTAACTTAAGAGGGGGACCAGATTTAGTACGAATTCCTTAATGAGAATGTCACAGCCATAATAGTGTAGGGTTGGCAGATGTTCTTCAACGAAGCCACCAATAATGATAGGGCCAAAGCAGGTGCTATTCTCATCACACCTGATGGTGAAATGCTACCCCTAGCTAAGAAATTAGGATACAAGGTGACCAACAACGTGGTTGAGTATGAAGCATGCATGTATAGGTTGGAAGCACTAATATCCTTAGGGGCACAGATTGTCGAGGTGCTTGGGGATTCATCTATGGTAGTCTATCAAGCAAAGGGAGAATGGTCTATCGGGGAAGAGCAACTAGTGTTGTATGTTGAATATTTGAAAGGCTTAAATGATCAGTTCAAGTTTTATAACTTCAGGCATGTGCCTTAAGATGAGTCAGCTGGCAGATGCCCTAGCAACCTTAATATCCTTGTGGGATAACCCTTAAGAAGTGGCAATGAGGGTAGCAGTGATCACTAGCTCAACCAAGCCCTACTTCGAAAGTGAATAGGTAATGAACATCGAAGAAATCGATAGGAAAACATGGTTTTATGACATCTAGAATTACTTGGAAAGGTCAGTGTACCTGAAAAAGGCCATAAAGAAGGGCTAAAGGATGATTTAAAAGTTATCCATACTATTTATTAATGTAGATGGGGCATTGTATAAGAGATCGGTTGATGTTATTCAACTGAGATGTTTAGATCAAAAGAAGCCAAGAAGGTGATGGAAGAGACACATGTCGGGACTTGTAAGGCCTATATAAATGGTCTAACAATGGTAAAGAAAATCATGCACTAAGGATTATTTTAGCTAATTATGGATATTGACTGCTCGAGATGTGTGAAGCAATGTCACAAATGTTAGTAATATGAGGATCTGAGTCATCTGCCTATTTTAAAATTATGCAACTCGTCATCCCTATGGCCTTTCTCAGCCTGAGGGATAAATCTTATAGGGGAAATATGCCCAATAGCTTCGAATTGGCATAGATTCATCGTGGTGGCCATCTACTACTTCACAAAGCAGGTAGAAGTTGAATCCTTCAAAAGGTTAGGGGCCCGAGAAATGGCTTGGTTTATTAAACGAAACTTAATCTATAGATATGGTGTGCCTCATCATCTTGTGTCTGCTAATAGGGTTCAATTTTAGGTAGAACCAAGCAAGTGCTCAAAAAGTACGGGATCCAGTATCACGGGTCTTCTCCCTATCGTCCACAGGTAAATGGGGCAGTTGAGGTAGTGAACAAGAAATAGAAAAAGATCCTATCCAAGACCAAACAGGCTTACAGACTTACAATTGGGTAGAAAAATTTCTATTTACATTATGGGGGTACAGAACGATGATCGGGACTTCAACAGAGGCCATCCCTTTATCACTAATATATGGGATGGAGTGTTGCCAGTTGAGATTGAACTTTAGTCGTTAAGGGTTGCTTTAGAAGCTAAGCTACTGGAGTCAGAATGGGCAAGATATAGGCTTTTATAGTTGAACTTGTTAGATGAGAACCGAATGAGAACCTATTACCACAACCAGATCTACCAAAAGAGGCTGGCTCGAACTTTTGGTAAATGTCAAAGGCCACTATTTGAAGAAGGGTGACTTAGTATTTAAACAGCTAAGACTTGGCATCATAGACTAAAGAGGCAAATTGAAGCCTAATTGGCAAGAACTCTTTATGCTAAAGAACCTATTGTTAAAAGGGGCGACTATCCTCACCAACAATAATAGGAATGGATTCAAAGAACCAGTCAACATTGACAGACTAAAAAGGTTCATGATTAAGGCATAAGATCAAACGAGGAGAAAACATAATCCTGCATGTTAAAAACCAAAAACCAAAGGTGGCCTTGCTAAAATTGGGCACCCCACTAGGGTAAAAATTGAAAAAAGTCATCTCAACCAAACGTTAGGGGTTGAGAAAAAATCTTAAATCAAAAAAACCCACGACGGCTAATTGATAACAGGAGTCAAATGCCCTTAAGTTGTCACCCCTTAGATTAAATGGAAATTTGTGTTTTTACATTGAATGCCATGTTGAGATTATCTTCGTTGCCATGTAGTGCAGGAAGATAGGAATGCATGCATAAGTTAGGTACTAGCATACAATTAACATGGAAAGAGCAAGTCATTCCATTTATAATATAGGAGCATATGCCTGGATTGGCTAATTTTAAAAGGTAAAAAAACCAGCATTTTACACAATAGTTGTAAATCTTATCTTTTATCTTTAGTTGTTGCCTTCACCGCTCTTACACTTTAGCTAAGATGCTTTATTGTCTCTCACAGGGCCCATCACCTAAACCTTGTGGTCAATAGTGTTATTAAAGTCGCACTCCCCCAGCTCCCCGTATGTTAGACCTTACTAGCAGTTGATTCCAAAGCTGATGGTAACTTGAGGCAAAGGTAGTGGTTAGCTCGCCACAATGGCAAGATAATAGATTTTTGACGATGCCATGTGTCTCTCCAAATTGGTAAGTATATTGGGTTAGAATACTAACCGTATATAATGGTACGCAGCCAGTGACAGTACTGAGTGACAAAAGGGAGCCTCAGCCATGGACACATTAAGCTAACATTCCCCTCGATAATTATAACCAACGATACACCTTCTCCATCCGGAGAGTCAAATTGTTATAGTTTGCGTCTAGGGAAAAAATTTCTCAAAAAATATGTATGGATCACCTTTGAGGGAGGTTCATCCAGCAACCTCAGTTTCTCCTATAGTAATACCTAAAACAAAAAGAAAAGAGACGAAATGAAAACCTAGAAATAAGTAGTTTGTCCTACAAAATAAAAATATATCAATGATGAAAAGACGTCAATCAAAAGTTAAGCACAAGGTCGAACGAAAATCCTCAAAGGGATACATTTCTAGCAAAGAAAAAGCTAAAGCAAAAACCCACAAGGGGCGTTGTGATGCATGTCGAACCCGCTTAGTAATTTTCCTAGATGTCCCGCTTTTAGGGTCCGAGAGGGTTTGCGTCTAGATTTTGAGCAACATGAGATATTATGGAATCCCTACCCAATAGAATATTGGAAAAGTTCATCTAATCCCATGAAACTTTTAGGCACCTTTGTGATATTTTGGAGTCGCCACCCAATTTATAAAAAAATAAAAAAGTTTGTCTAACCTCGAGGTCTAAAACAAAGAAAGATTTGCAATTTCGCTCTTATTAATGCATTGGTTAATTATAAATAATTTTTTAATAATCAATTATCCAATCTATCTACTTACACGTCATACAATTTAATTAAAGCGCATATCAAGTACCGAGGAAAACGGTAAAAAGCGATAAATAATTAAAATAAAAATAAACTATAAAAATACAAGATAAAAATCTAGGACAAAATTACAATCGCCTAAAATATAAAATAAATAAATAAATGAAAAAATCAATTAAATAAATAAGCATACATAAATCGGGGTATTTATTTAGAAATAGAAACATTGGTTCCTTCATACTCACTTAAAAATTGAAGAGTTATTTTTATGTATTATTGAGAAAACGGGAATGAGTGATCCCATTCCAGAAAAACTAACTCTCATTTTGAAAGTGATATTTTATTGGCTAAAATTAGGACATTGGTCCCATTTTATAGAAAAAATCTCAAATTTATTAAAAAAAATATTTTTGCAATTTTCTTTTTAATGTGCATAAAATAAATAAATTTATTACAAATTACATGACAAATAAATAAAAGGCAAAATAAAAAAAAATGATAAAAAGCAACGAAAATAATAAATCAGCCAAAAATAAATCTCTTGAATTCCCTTCTTCGCTTGCAAGAGTGCTCAAATATGAAAAAACAAGTATTGAAATAAAAAAAACAAATAAAATTAATGTTAGTAATTAAATCAAAAAAATCAATCAAGCAAATAAAATAATAAAAATGAATTAAAATAAATAAAAAATAAAATAAAATGCATTATGAATGACAAATAAATTAAATGGCATAATGAAACAAATAAATTAACATATTAATAAATTAACACGCATAAAAATATAAATAATAATAATAATAATAATAATAATAATAATAATAATAATAATAATAATAATGATAATAATAATAATAATAATAATAATAATAATAATAATAATAATAATAATAATAATAATAATAATAATAATAATAATAATAAGAACAACAACAACAACAACAACAACAACAACAAAAATGATGAACAATCAAGTAAATAAAAAGAATATTTTAATGGCTAAAATTAGGAAATTGGTCCCATTTTATTAGAAATAATTCCAAATTTATTAATAAAAATATTTTTGTAATTTTCTTTTTAATGTGTATAAAATAAATAAATTTATTATAAATTACAAGACAAATAAATAAAAGGCAAAATAACAAAAAATGATAAAAAGCAATAAAAATTATAAATCAACCCAAAATAAATCTCCAGGATTCTCTTCTTCGCTTACAAGAGTGCTCAAATATGAAAAAAAAAATTTGAAACAAAAAAATAAATACAAATAAAATTAATATTAGTAATTAAATAAAAAAATCAATTAAACACAAAAAATAATAAAAAAAAATTAAAATAAAAAAAAATTAAATAAAATGCATTATGAATGATGAATAAATTAACATAATAAAAATAAATCTCTTGAATTCCCTTCTTTGCTTGCAAGAGTGATCAAATATGAAAAAACAAGTATTGAAATAAAAAAAACAAATAAAATTAATGTTAGTAATTAAATCAAAAAAATAATCAAGCAAATAAAATAATAAAAATGAATTAAAATAAATAAAAAATAAAATAAAATGCATTATGAATGACAAATAAATTAAATGGCATAATGAAACAAATAAATTAACATATTAATAAATTAACAAACATAAAAACATAAACAATAATAATAATAATAATAATAATAATAATAATAATAATAATAATAATAACAACAACAACAACAACAACAACAATAACAACAAAAATGATGAACAATCAAGTAAATAAAAAGAATATTTTAATGGCTAAAATTAG
The DNA here is from genome assembly GCA_947683425.1 of Excoecaria cochinchinensis. Classification (NCBI taxonomy): domain Eukaryota; kingdom Viridiplantae; phylum Streptophyta; class Magnoliopsida; order Malpighiales; family Euphorbiaceae; genus Excoecaria; species Excoecaria cochinchinensis. The sequence continues at coordinate 3,256,950 of CANTUQ010000038.1, forward strand.
GACATTGGTCCCATTTTATTAGAAACAATTCCAAATTTATTAATAAAAATATTTTTGTAATTTTCTTTTTAATGTGTATAAAATAAATAAATTTATTATAAATTACATGACAAATAAATAAAAGGCAAAATAACGAAAAATGATAAAAAGCAATAAAAATTATAAATCAACCCAAAATAAATCTCCAGGATTCTCTTCTTCGCTTACAAGAGTGCTCCAATATGAAAAAAAAAATTGAAACAAAAAAATAAATACAAATAAAATTAATATTAGTAATTAAATAAAAAAATCAATTAAACACAAAAAATAATAAAAATAAATTAAAATAAAAAATGAAATAAAATGCATTATGAATGACGAATAAATTAAATGGCATAATGAAACAAATAAATTAACATATTAATAAATTAACACACATAATAATAATAATAATAATAATAATAATAATAATAATAATAATAATAATAACAAAAAGAGGATGAACAATCAAGTAAATAAAAAGAATAAAAAAATAAAATAAAAAATGTTAAACAATGTTAAATTTATGACTAAAATCATATAAAACAAATAAATACATAATAGATCTAAAAATCTACATGGTGATTAATTGAGTGTAAATACCTCAGAATTGGATTTCATGAAGGAAGAAAAATAGATGATTTCCTTGTCTTGATTTGCGGAAATAGGATTTGAAAAATAAAAATTTAAACTTTTTTTTAGAAAAAAAATTGCAAAAAAGATTGTTCAAAGAAAAAATATGGAAGAAAATTTGGATCTCAAGAATAAACAATTAATGTTTTTTTATCTCCCGAATGATTTTTTATTAAAAATTAATTTTTGACAACTTAAAAAAATCTCTTTGAAGAAGAAAAAAACTAAAAGAAAATGTGGAAAAATATTTCCTTGAAGAAAAAAAGAAAAATTTTCACCAAAAAAAGTCTCCCAATTTTTCTCTTAATTTTTCCTATTCATATCATTAAAAAAAGGAAAAACTAGTTATTTTAGAGAAATAATCTTTAATTAAATCAAAATATTACTTATTTAAGTTTAAAATATGGAAAAAAAAAACCTTAAAATCCCGAAAAAATGGACAAAAAACCAATTTGGGGCCAAAAATGCGTCTGGGGGCCAAAAACAGTAAGGGGCGGACTGGGCGGGCGAGGGGCGGCTTGGCTGCACGTCAGCGTGCATGGGATGCCCAGGCTGCGCATGCGAGGTGCACCCGACCCTTGAGGGGGACGGGACGCGTGCGAGCCCCTAAGGTGGGGCGCCCGCGGGTGCGCTGTTGAGCGTATCTCTGGCGGCACTCGCCACAGCGCTAGTGCGTGCCTGGCGCCCGCCTTAGCACGACGGCGGCCGCAAGGCTCCGAATTTTTTTTAAAAGCAATTTTGACAAGAATACTATCACTTTCAACTATTTTTTATTTTTATTTTTTAACATATTTTTTATTTTTTAATTCTAAAAAGGCAAATTTGACAAGAAAATAATCACTTCCAATCTCTTTGCCTGTGAACAGGCGCTAATTTTATTACTAGGTAACTCTAATCAGGGCTGCCTCGAAACTCGATGTCTACAATTGCCCCCAGTTTTTGGAAAACTAGTGCATGGGTGCCTATATGAGCAAAAACTCAGAGAAAAGAAAGAAAGAGACACGTACTTGAGGCAGCTACCTTTCCGGACTAGATGATGTTGTCGGGATACTTATCACCAACTTGTCGACAAGTTAACTCCTGTTGATTTGACGTTGGATGGAAATCCCCTTGAAGGACCAGTTTTGTTGTTCCCTAGAGAATGATTGCCCCTTAAAGGACGATTTGTTGTTCCCTAAGGAACTTATGCCCCTTGAAGGATGGTTTGTTATTCCCTAAGGAACTCTTATTGAAGCGGTATTGCCGTGATCATGCTACCCTCCTTAGAGTGATAGTGTCATTGTAAGGCCTCGACTTGTACTCTAGTCATTTTGGACTGCTCAGGGTATAAAAGAGGCCCAGTTTGTGCTTTTTGATTGAGTTTGTGCATTTAGGGATATAACCGGTATTAATTGTTTTGTTAGGGGTAGTTTCGTCATTTGACCTTTTTGGACTAGATTGTATTAATTAAGTTTTGTAGTTGGGCCACACTTGAATTAAGTTGATTTAAGGGACTTAAGCATGAGTTTTGATGGGCCAAAGGATCAATTAAGAGGTTTGACTTGAGAACCAATAGAATGGTGCCATTTTGTTGTGTTGGATTAGTGGAGGGTTAAAAGGGATAAACATGGCTTTAAAATCCATGATGTCGGTTCCAAGGAGGCCAAGAAATCTGGACTCCCTTCTCTCCTATTTCAGCCATTTCTTTGGCCTCTCAAGCTCCTTCAATCTCCATCAAAATTATGCTCAAGCTCCTTTTGGCCATTCAAGCTAACTCAAGTATGCTCTAAGCTTTATAGATGAGTTTTCTTCTTCTTTTTTTCCTTCTCCTTCTTCCTCTATGAACTGAGGGTGAGTATTTGTGAGTTTGTGTGTTCATGGATGTGTTTATGATGCTTTTGTAGAAGGAAGTGGACCCAAAGCAAAAGGAAATGAGAAAATTAGTGCAAGTGGAACCAATTAACGGATTTTAATCAAGGTTGGGAATATTTTTTTTGGAATTTCATTTCTGATTTTAAATTCTATTTTGAAGAAAATATGAGTTGTTGATGTTGAGTTGAGTTACCTTGCTGTGCTGTTTTTAGTTGACTAGTTATTTTGGGTAAGTAGAGTTTCTAGGGGAAATTCTACTCAATTTTTCTCAGACCTCTGTGTGTTTTTTTCTTTATATTTGGAGTTTGAGTGGTCCAAATTAATGATTTTAGTTGAATTTGAAAGCTAAGAGATATACCTAAATATGTCTAGAAAGAACCTAGACCTAGTTTTGACTCCTAGTGCTCAGAAATTAGCAAAATCAGTGCCGTTTCCACTTTGGCCGGTTCACTAGAGTAGTTCAAGTGTTTTTAGATCATATCTAACGTTTTACATGTCCAAATAACCTGAAATTTCTCCAAATTGAATTTTAACATCCTAAGAAACAATTGTTAAGAAGGAAGTTTTTCCTAAAAATTAGGTTTAGAGGTTAGTTTATGCGATACAAGTTGGAGGTAGGGAAGCTATCTTTAGTGCCCTGTGTTTGGACGAGTTGCCTTTTGGGTGTCTCTATCGTGCTCGTGATATAATAGGCTAGATGATGGTCTTTCTTCTCCTTTGAGGCCTCAGGGTTGGCATGGACACTTGCCCACCGTAACCTTCTACTGTTTCAGCCACTTAACTACTTATTTTGCACTTTTCTGCAAGTCGATTGATTAATGTTTTGAATATGGATTTATGTATTCAACATTTGAGGAATGTTACATAAATAACATGACTAATTAAGTGGCATGACTACATGGATTTTATTATGTATTTTTATACGCAATTATATTGAATGTGATTGAAAATGAATGGCTTATAATAAATGGAACTCTAATTTTTTATTAAGCCTGTAATTATCGAGTCGTGGATAGATAGGCATGCCTATAGGGATTCTAAGTGTTGTAGCCTATGTTTGGACCACGGTATGATCCATATCTATGTTAGGATCCTGAATGGGATTCTTCTAAATGGTGGATTAGATTTTATCCTTAATGTGTTTTTGGATCGTGGTAGATCCTAATGTGTTCGAAAATGGATGTACCTTCGGGTACCTATGTGTTTTCGTTATCCACCCTCTTGTAAATGCAAGCATTTGATAAGCAATAAATGAGTGATTTGATAAACATGTGATTATGAATGTATGTGTATATGACCGTTTATATATTATGATGTTGTATTTTATACATATCTATTATGTTTCTATGATTTATTTGCATATCATACGCTTGTGATTGCATTGATAACTGCTATGAGTTGTTATCCATTTGATGTGTTTTCCTCACTAAGCCTTCATGTTTAGCACAGGTGTTTCATCCGTGTAGGTACCGAAGACACTGTGATTTTGAAGGACACCCTGCATCTCCTGAAGCCAACACAATAGGGATTCGCTTATGTAGGTTTTGTATAGGGTTATGTAGAACTTTGTAAATGTAACTTTTGAATGAGTATAACATAGTTTATGTTTTGTAATAATAAAGATGTTTGTGTAGGCCTGTACTATTATAATATTGTAATGGGACTTTTACTGTTATAAGAATATAAAGTATGATGGCTTCTGCGTGTATGCCCTTATGATCTCAAGTTAATAACGGGAAATTTTATATTTTAGCTTTTAATAACTTAAGTGCTTTTGGTTGTATGGCATCCTTCACCTGTCGTGGTAACCCACTACGTACGGGTAGGGAGTGTTACAGTCATCATCATGCTAATTCTCGTAGAAGTGGTGGTGCCGTTGTAGACACCGGGTCCCGAGGCGGTCCAAGATCAGGATTACCCAATGATGAAATAGAAGACCGATTTTCGGCAAGAAAGGTGAGAATCGATCGTTCCTTGTCAAAAGGTGTGTTTTTCGGAAAATAATTAAATATATATATTTTTGGGGAAAATTAAAATTAAGACGGAGTAAAAAAAATATATATATATTAATTTTGTGTCAAAATTTAAAATTAAAAAAAAAAAAAAGGTCGTGAAGGCCGCCTGCGGCAGCGCGGGGCTGCCTGCGCGGCAGGCTGCCCCAGCGCGCAGGGGCGCCTGCTCGCAAGGCAGGCGCCTCGCACGCAGGCCCCCTGCGCGCGAGGCGGGGGGCGCCGCGCGCCCCTCCCTGCGCGCGAGGCAGCGGCCTCTCGCACAGCCCCCTGCGCGCGAGGCGGGTGGCGCCGCGCGACCGCCCTGCGCGCGAGGCAAGGGGCCTCGCGCGCACGGCGCCGCGCGCCCCCCCTGCGCGCGAGGCAGGGGCCTCGCGCGCAGCCCCCTGCGGGCGAGGCAGGGGGCGCCGCGCGCCCCCCTGCGCGCGAGGCAGCTGCCTGCCGCGCGCGGTGCGGGGGCACCACGCGCGCAGCAGGCTACTGCCGCGCGCGCCCTTGCCCTCTCCGCACGACCTGGTCTTCGCCTGTCCGTTTTTTCCGCTATTTTCAGTCTGATTTTCTTCAGTCTGACTTTTTTTCTTGTTTCACCATTTTATGACATTTTTGATTAACTAAAAAAAAAAGATCTTTTGTCTTTTGCCATTTTTGGCCAAGACAAGCATAAAGGAGGATTTTTTCCCTCATTTGAAGAATGGCAACAATTTATTCAAGGGCATTTTTTTTCTTGATTTTTCCCTCTAACTTCTCCTCTCCAGAAAACTGAGTTTTTTCTCTCTTCTTCAAAAAATATTCTAAAACTTTTTCTTCTTTTTTCTCAAGCTTGAACTTTCTTTATTTTTCTTCAAAAAGATAATCCATTTCTTGGGTGATTTGAGTTTGGAAAATCAATTTCCTTTACTCAATCATCCACCAAAAACATCTATTTATAAAAATACCATCTTGAGTTAATTTATTTTATACATCAATTTTTACATTTATTTTTCAAATATTTATCACCATAAATCCGACAAGGAAAATCGATCGGGACACCGTTTCCCCAATCTAAAAATTCTGAGGGTAAACATTCTTGGCCACCACGCGGCCACTTGCCTCTCCTCACGCATGCGCGCGGTGACGACGTAACGCGCGCGTCTCCGCGCGCTGCCGAGGGTACCACGCGTGTCCCATTGCTCCTGGCGCGCGGTCTCCCTCTCCACGCGACCCTTTTCGTCGTTTTTGTCGATTTTCTGTATTTTTCAGTCTGATTTTTTCAGTTTTTTCACCGTTTTATGTTATTTTCGATCAACTAAAATAAAGACTTTCTAACTCTTTCCATTTTGAGCCAAGACCAACAAATTAAAGAGGATTTTCCCCTCATTTTCAAGGAGGGACGGCAACTATTTTTCAAGGGATTCCTTGGCTTTTCTCTCTAGTCTTTCTTCTCTCCAGGAAACATTTTTTCTTCAAAAATTTCTTCAAAAATTCTTAAGTTTTCTTTTCAAGTTTTAATTTTTGTTACTCTAAAAATATTTAATCTTGGGTTTGATTTGAGCAAGAAAAATCAATTTTCTTTGCTTTTTCATCCCACAAAAAAATATTTTCTAGAGTTAGTTTATTCAAAAATACAAATTTTACATTTTTATTTTTCGCCTATCACCGCAAAAATCGACAAGAAAAACAAACCGAGACATCCTATTTCCGATCTAAAAATTCTGAGGGTAAACACTTTGGACCCGTTTCTCATTTAATTTTATTTGTCATTTATTATTGTTAATTTTGTTATTTTTGTTATTATTATTATGTATATTGTCCATTCCTAACATTCTTAGTTTTGTTGCACTGTTAGTATTCCTATTTAGTCAATTAATTTTATTTTGTATGGTTTTATTTCTTTGGTTCCCCGCCAGCCTCCTTTCTACCCTGTTATTCTTGTTTTCATTATTATTATTATATCTATTATCAATATTATACACACATGCTTGCTAGCTTGGTCAACACTATTATTATTATTATTGTCATTATCATATAAATTATTATTATTATTATTATTATTATTATTATTATTATTATTATTATTATTATTATTATTATTATTATTATTATTACCGTCATTATTATTCTGTTACTATTACTATCACTATTTATTTACTATTGTTAATATTCTGTTTTTATTATTATCATTATTATATATTCATTTTATATTTATTGATATTATGTTATTGTTATTATCATTATCATTATATTTATTATTATTATCATATTTATTTACATTATATTCATTATTATTATTATTATTATTATTATTATTATTATTATTATTATTATTATTATTATTATTATTATTATTATTTCACTTATCATTATTTTTGTTATTGCTACCATCATATTCATATTATTATTATTTTGTTGTGTTTGTCTTATCATTATCGTTATTATCATCATAAATTGACTTGCCTGATATTTATTTTATTTTTACTTGATTAATTGTTAGAACCATTACTAATATTTTTGATGTTAATTTTTGTCTGAGATTTAACTTGAGTCGGGTTATTTGAGCACCCCCGCGACTCCCCGGATGGGTCGCAACGCGTGGAGGGTCACTCCGATTTGGTGAGATCTTTTCGACTCTCTCTTTATGTGTTACGTGTTTATTTATAAATATTTATTTTATTTATGCACGCGTGAGATAAAAAGTCACAAAAATACTTTTATAATTAAATCAGGACTTTCACTAATAAAATTGGGACCAATGTCCCTTGTTTTAGCCCAACAATAAAATTATCACAATCAAAACGAAGAGTCAATTTTCAATAAAATGGGATCACTCATCCCGATTTTCTTCCAAACAAACAAAGCGACTCTTCGAACCTTCTTCAAGTAAACGCGAGGAATCAACGTTCCTAAACCTTAGAATAGGCGCAAAGGAACCAATGTTCCTGAAATAATGTCCCGATTTATGCATGTCTTTTATTTTGATCTTATGTGAGTGTTTAAATTTATGTACATTATTTTCCTTTGGGCCCTTGTAATTAATTTTTGGGGCAACTTTATTTATTTTTTGGGGATTGTATTCCGTCCCACTTACATCTTCAATCTTCTTTTAATGGGGTTGTATTCTGCCCCTATTTCTATTGTAATTGCGTGCTTGCGTGTTTACCGCTTTCATTTATCGCTTTCTCTATCTATTGCTTTATCGCTTTCTTTACGTGCTTTTAATGTGCTATTTAATTAAATGCATCGCTCGTGTGAGATGAGAGATATAATTTTAAGAAGTTAAAAACCCACTTATACTTAACCAAAGCATAAATAAGAGGGAAGTTCCGGACACCATATCTCTGGTTTAGACCGTTAGAGGTGAGAGACTTTTTCCCAATTTCTTGCAAATTGGGTGGCGACTCCAAATGCCTCAAAGGTGCCTTTAGGTGTCATTAGACTAGGTTGTTCTCCCCAATGTTCTATTGGGAGGAACACACCGATGATGTCTCATGGCGCCCATGATCAAAAGACGCGAACCTTCATACCTCGAATCCTAAAGCGGATTCAAAGCGAGGGCCCTTGCTGGGTTTTCGGGTTCGGCGCGCGTCACAACCGTGATCATGCTAACCTTCCTTAGAGTGGTAGTGCAGTCATCGTGCTAACACTTCTGAGATTTGATATTGTGTCCCCTTAGAGGTTTCTAGCTAATTCAAGGATATATGCCCCCCTAAGAGGTCTTTGGTTGGATTTTTAGATAGGTGCCCCCTAAAAGGTCTTTGGATGGGTGCCCTTTATGAGGTCTTTGGATGGTTGCCCCCTAAGAGGACTTTGGCTAGGTGCCCCCTAAAAGGTCTTTAGGTGGATTTTGGAACTGGTGCTTGGATTGATGTAGCCACTCGCCTTTTGTCGGTGTCCGCATTGAATCTCTCTTGTTGCGAAACTAGAAAGTCAAATATGCAGGAAAAATAGTGAGCATGCACATGAAATGTACTGATCATGGAGAAATGCAGGACAATGATTTATCTAAGTGAGTTTGGAGGCAACAGCCGGGCTGGTCACAAATTGCAATAGGACTAATTCCCTTTGAAATTGCTTTTGGATTCCGTCCCTTTGGGTTTATGAGGTTCTCATCTGATACCTGTAGTTAGTTTTTTAAGATAGTGTGCCCCTTGTGGATTTTCACACTAGCTTTTCTTAACGGAAAATGCGTGTTTTCCAAATTTTCACACATCCCTGTGCCTTATTTTTGCTTGGAATGGACCCAACCCAATCTAACGGCTTTTTTTTTATAGACTGCTTGTTTCAAGTTTTTTACCCTATCCTTTTGCCCAACTTTTGCTTAAAGAGCCAGCGACGGTTTTCATCTCTAACGGCCTTTTTCTTTTTTTATATTTTATTTTTTATTTTTTTTTACAAATTGAAAGAGAGGCTGAAGCTGTTACCAAAGATCCTTCAAGGGCAATCTGCATATACGTACGTCCTAGACCATGGTTGTATGAGGTTGATTCTTCTCATGAAGGTGTTGTAGAATTGGCTTCATAGTTGATAGCAGGACGAATCAGTTGCAGCGTCCAAGTGGCGAGAGAAGCAGAAACTAGACAACTTTCATCATGCAAAATGAACCATTCTGATTATACTAGTATATCACTGCATATGTTTTAGTTTTATTTCATCACACAAGATCCTTATTTGGCATTAACTCAAAAAATACAAGACCTTATTTAATCTCGGGATAGATCCTGTGAGCATCAAACTCCTGCTCTCAATCAGCACTCTCGGATTTTTATGATTGAAGATTTTCTCTCAGCCCTTAGTTTTTGCCCAGGATGTCTTTTTTCGGTTTTCACCCTTGCAAGGTGCCCAATTTTAGCGAGGTCGCCTTTTTCAATTTTTCAACTCACAGGGCATTTATTTTTTATTATTCTTTTTTTTAATTTTTTTTAGCCTTTGCCATAGAAACTCCTTTAGTCTGTCGGTGTCTATTGGTTTATTTGAATTTAATTTCAGCCTCATTTGACAGTGCCTATTTTTTAGCACCAAAAGCTTCATCTTGACTCTTCTGCAAACTGGCTGAGACGGTGAGTTCTCCGTTTGAAATCTAACTGTGAAATCTTGTACCTTGCTTTTGTCGGTTTTGGTAGCTCAATTTCTAAAGTAACCCTTAATGGTTGAGATTTAGTTACATGTTAGCCCCAGATGGTTTAGGACAAAACTGTGGGTTTTTTTTTATCAAGGCCCAAAGTTTCGTTCGCCTAGCTTCTAATGTAGCTCATTAATGATTGGAGCTTGGTTTCATCTGGCTGCATTGTATGTGTCCTAAATGTTGCGGAGGCAAAAGAATGGCTTTTGAAATTTTGTTCATTGTCATGTTGGCATCTTAAAGCAGCACTATCCCTGCAATGCCTTCATCAATATCCAGAGTCATTCCAGGACTAGGCAAAGGCTTTTCCTTTATTATTATTATTATTATTATTATTATTATTATTATTATTATTATTATTATTATTATTATTATTATTATTATTATTATTATTATTATTATTATTATTATTATTATTATTATTATTATTATTATTCAATATCTCTAAGAATTTTTCTCTTTTTAGGAGTTATATCAGATGCTTTCAGGACTTCTTTTGGAAAATACCGAGATAAAATAAAGTGATATTTGATGAGTTAATGTAAATGGTTATGATCATGTATAGTGAAATCATAAGAAACATAAGCAAAAATCATTAATATAATTAAAATGATCAATACTGCATACACCATTATTGAAAAGTTCAAATATAAAGACAAACTTATTTTCTAAAGAAAACTCCTAACAACACAGGCACTACAAAACAATGTCTTTCCATCTATCATTAACTTTAAGCTTTATTTCCCCCTCTTCTCTCTGTCGGTGATCTCCTTGTTATCAATGAGATCCTGAATTCGGTCCCTCAGAATTTAGCACTGATCTGTTAAGTGCCCAGCGTGCTGGTGAAAAGCACAAAATCAATCTGCTCTATAACTAGGTTTCCCTGGACTTAAGGCAGGCCTAGCCGAAAATGAGTATAATTTTCCATTTTTCATCTGTCTCTTTAACACCCAAGATAAGGATCTATTGTAATAACCCAATTTGGCCCTAATAGAATTTCAGAATTTTGGTTCGGGAATTCCAGAGTTTGTGTGTATAAGAGAGTGTATTTGAGTAAGTATTTAGGTGTGGGTTCTGTTACGAGCGCGACAGTGTCGCGGACGCGACAGAATGCTTCACGGGAAGACTGTTAGAGTTGGATTAGTTGATGTGTATCGGACACGTGGTGGCATAGGAGAGTGACACATGGCTTTGTAGGGGAGTGGCATGTGGCAAGACTAAATAAATTAAAAATGGAATTAAGAGTCAAAGTGGAGATATACATGTAATAATTAAAGTAAGTGGGCATTAATTTGAATAGTAATGTTAGGGTGGGGCCTCCAAGACACTTCCGGCTTGCCTATAATGGATATAACTGCGCTGTCTTAGGCTCACTGAGGCTTGACGAACTTTCCTAATGTTCTATTGGGTAGCGACTCCATGAAACCTCCTTCTTGTTCGAAATAGACGCCCTTGCAATTTCACTTGTAGGTTTACATGAACCTCATTCCCGAAAGCCCTAAAAGCAGGTCTTCGGGGCCATCACGGGGTTCAGCGCGTGTCACAATATGCATAAATCAATCTAAATAAAGCATTTACATAGTTCTTGGGGATTCAAGGTATCCCTCAACAAGAAAAAGAGCTACTCACTCTTGACTAGAATAAAAACTGAAATAGATAGAGAGAAATTGATATTACCCATTTAAGATCTATAAATGAAATTCTTACAATCACAAATGGATGTTCTTCAATCTAAACCATCTATTACAACTTTGAAGATAAAAGAGAACTTTAAAATCTAGACTCACCAGAGCATCGAAATCACTAAAAACTGAGTATTTAATTGCGAAGAACGAAATCCTCAATCTAGATTACAGATAAAACGAATACAAAGAAAATTTGTTTAAAACCAAAAAAGAAGTCCCCCTTCAATTTCGCAGCTCCAATTTATAAAAGTTGAGGTTACACAGCGGTATGCCCAATCCATAGCGCTGTGTAAAACGAGATTGCTACTGATGATTTACATTCACACGGCGGTATGGAAATTCATACCGCCGTGTAAATAGCTGCTGGATTTGAAGTCGATCTCTTTACACGGCAGTAAGACAATTCCTTACCGCCGTGTAAATTCCACTTCATGATGTATGCTTTCTTCAACATACACGGCGGTATGATCATGCCTCACCGCCGTGTAAAACACCTAAAAACTACCAAAAATAACATAAAAACTCAATTTAGTCTATTAAACAAAATCTAATAATATTTAAACTAAAATAACCTAAAATAAAGACTACAAAACTCAAAAGTAAGCTATAAATTCACATAAACAAAGCAAAGATTTGAACTCATCATATACAAACCTAGATCATACGTACATGTTTACTTATCGGTCATGCAAAATAATATCTAATTATCATGCTCATATTCATTCTACTTGTTCATATAATACACACGAATATCATAACTTCATATTATACTCTAAGCATACCACATCTCATCAAACATGTCATTCATAATCTCACCTATGTTGACACATTTAAACTTCCATATGTTAACTATCCATAAACCAATGCAAAAGTACACACAAATAAGGCAAATAACTTGCATTCAAGACTTCGCGCTCGCGACAGACCACACGTAAACCTTCTGTCATGCTCGCGGTAAAACTCATGCCCATGACAGAACACCCAATCGACTTCTGTCGCGCTCACAAGAAATCTCGCACTCGTGACAGAGCACGGTCTAGCAAACCTTTGCCTACAAAGCACTCTATCGTGCTCGCGACAGAGCCTGAACTTCATGTTTAAACTCCCATCTCCACATACCTCTAACACATAACTTTCACATACTTTCCTATATTCACATGCATGACTTCTATCATCAATCAAATACCAATTCCAACCAAAATGGCCTTCAAAATAAATAATCACATGCAAATAACTTTCATGCACACTTTGTAACTAACACAAAATCATGATGCAAATAGTCAAAACTCTATACAACTTCAAGTTGTCAATAAGCATCATACAACTCATCATATTAACATATACACAAATTTACAACTAAAAGGGCTGTTGAACTATTTCAAAACCCACAATTTCCCAACTTGATCAAATATGTATCTACTAGAAATTAAAATCCCAAACACAATATAACAACTAAAAGAGCTATAGAACATTTCAAAGCCCACAATTTCCCAAATCTAATCATGCATGCATCTATTGAAAGAAATAACAAATAATCCCAAACCTCAAAATGAAGCTTGACAACTCTCTCTTTTAGCTCAAACCTTGTCTTTGCCTTTGTCTCTTCTATTGTCCACAGCTTCTTGCATAAATCCAGCAAAACATACTTAATCCATAAATCAAACCCAATTAGTACTAAGAAGAAGAAGGAGATATGTAACACCCCAAAATACACCCTAACCGTAGGGTGAAGTGGAAATTGAATGTGTTTGATTTAGCGACGGAAGTGTCAGAAAGGACACAACCGTCATTAATTTAAAAGTTTCGACAAATTGGACAATTATGTCGTTATGCCTTAAATGGTATTAAAAGAATTATTTTAGTGATAAAAATGGGTAATCAGATGATTGTGATGGTTAATTGTAGTAAAGGACGTATTCGGTATTAAGTGAAAATGGTAAGGCTAATTTGGTCATTTTACACCTATGGATTTAATTGAATGAATTAGTTAATAATGTGGGCTAATATATGAGAATAGATTAATAGCATGCCAAATGTATGAAGAAATAAAATAATAAAGGACTAAATTGATATTGAACATAAAAATCTAGGTGTAGCCAATAGGAGCTTGACATGTGGCTTATTGTAGGCCAAGTTTATATGATAAGCATGAGGGAAAAGAGAGGGCAGTCTGCCACTCCTTTTGGCTGAAGAAGAACCAATTTGTTTTTCTCTCTTGTCTTCTCCCAACTCATGCATAAGGTGGCCACTAAAGGAGGTGGTATTCAAGTCAATTTTTGATGTAGTTTGTGAAGAGAAATGTATGATTTAGTTTTTGTTATCATCTTTCTCTTCTTCTTTTGTTTAATAACTAAAAGTATGAGATTGAGTATAGTTTTTAATTTGATTTTTGATGTGTTTTGGTTGAGGAACATCTGGCCCAAGAAAGAGAAGAAAGAAATGGGGAGTGAAGCAAATGAAGTGATTGGGTATCTTCAAGAGGTTTGGAAACTCTCTTATTTATGTATGAGTTTTTGAGTGAATTGATGTGTGTTATAAGTTTATTTGAATGTGGTTATGTGGATTTATGATGATGGTAGTGAGTGTTGGCTTTAAATTATTAAAATTGTGCATATGAATAGGATTTCGTGAAAAACTATTTTGAGACACACTTGACCTCTCTTCGGTTATTAGAATGTAATTGGCTTTTTAGAACTCTAAATTATATGAAACTAGCTCCATTGGAAAGCTAAGACAAACATATACAAATGTCTTAGGATTCCATGAGCTAATTCTAGATCTAAGTGCTACAAAATTGGCCAAAACAGAGGTGTCTCTACTTTGGTTGGTTTATAGGAACAGTTCAGGATGTTTTGATCATATCTGATGATTTAGGTGTCCAAATGATCTGAAATTTCTTCCATATGAAATATAACATCTTAGGGATCATTTTTTAAGAATACCATTTTTTCTAAAAATTAGTTTTAGATGTTTTCTTAGGCGGTTCAAATTTGAAGTGAAAAGCAGTCTTGTTAGCCTGTTTTCGTAGGGCACCTAATGGGGGCTTCTGTCATGAGTGCGACCATGGTTGTGAGGTCGAAATAACATGGTAAATGAAGGCTTTTCTTTTTATTTAGAACCCCATGGTTGGAATGAATCATTTCCCACTTTTACCCTCCTCTAGTTCGTGTATTTTGGTGTGTTTTTCCTCCCGAACTTCACTAAAACTTTCTAAGACTTATCCATCACATGTTTAGAGTTTGTAAAAAAGTAAATAAATTGATATCACTTCGAAATACAAGTTACTAAGGTTATAAATATGAAGTATGGCTAAATTACTTAAAGGCATAACCAGTCAAATATTTCTGAATGAATCCAAAAGTGGCATGTATTGATATGTTAAGATATTATAAATGTAAATACTTCAATTTTTCATATTGAGTCTTTAGAACTATGGGGTTCTGATTCCCAATCTCTTGGGATATGTAGGAAACTTGGAATACCATCCCAAGTCCAAACCAAAGCATAGAAACTTATTCATACATAAAAGATAATGTATCAACTGAAACTTTGATTATTCCTTGGTGCTTGTTAAAAATAAATGTGGCCTGTATGTGTAGATGTATAAAAAGTTTACTAGGCCATTACTAATTCAAGCCTCAAGTAGGCTTATTTATGGTCTAAAATTGGTATATAATGTTAAGATTCAATTAAATGATTTTGTTAAGTATGACATGAACAAAAAATGAAATGAATATTTTGTATATAAAATGGTTTTTGAATGACTGTCTAAATAATGAATAATTCTTGATAAATTAGATAGTTGAGATGTTTGTGTTGAAGTTCTTAGTTTAAATGCATCAATTTGGGGAAGTTTTGTTTATATGGGTTGTATGGAAAGTAGCGGAGCGTGATGCTCGGCTCTATCGCGAGAACGACAGAGACCTCCATAATACGGATTTTGCCGAGATGTTCTCTATCCTGAATGCGGCCTTGTGCGTGAGTACAATAGAGACCATCCAGTTCATGGTCACGAGGGCGACTTGTAGTACCGGGCGAGACATATAGCGTATTTTTGCCTCTGTCGCAGGCAAGACTATGGTCACGAGCGCGACCCTTCTTTATGCTATGAATTTCTATTTGTTTGATATACTTAGTATGGTTTCTCACTTATGGATTATATATGATTCAGTGTATGAACTATAATATGCTATACCATATGTATAAGTAAGTTATTAAGTGATATGATATTGCTTATTGAAATTACCATGCTATATTATGTGGATAATTTAACAATAATTTGGATTTATGCCTAGCCTGCAATAGTCAATTAAGTGGATAGATAGGCATGCCTATAGAGTTCTATTAGCTGCAGCCCCAATGTGTTCTGGACCCTGATCAGGTCACCATTTTGGTAATCGCGATCCTAATAAGTTGGATCTTGTTCAAGATCCCCAATGTGAAAACATTTTTTATATGAAAAGAAAAGAAATTGTTTTTACCTATGGGTACCAATGTGTTCACTCATTATCCACATCATTGAGTTTGCAGGCACAACAATATGTATGAATATGACATGAAGTAATGTAATTTATGAAAATGATACTATATGAAATGTATAAGATGTATTTTATTATGGTGTACTAAATGCTTCTCTGATTGGATAAAATAATGTGATAAGGCTTATGTTAAGCAAGGTGTGTGAAGTGAATGTTGTAAACCAGAATGAATGTGAACAAAGTGATATGTATAAGATGCGGAAAGATATAAATAATGTGTAAGTGATTTGTTAACATCGATATGCGAATAAAAGCATATAGTAATTGAATATATATGTGTTTACACTATTAAGATTTCCCCTGATTTATTGAGATAGTGATGAACTGTATAATTATGTTTTAAAGAATGCTTTAATAAATGAATCTTTTTAACAGCTACTCTTAGGAGGCCATCCATATTTATATGTTTCCCACTAAGCTTTATGCTTTGCATGAATTTTCTTTTAATTCGTGTAGGTGCCAGTGCTTGGATCTTTTGAGAGTCATCTGCAGCAGTCCAGCCCAATGCAAGTTTATGAACAGATCTTAGGGTAGGATTTGTATAGTCTTAAGAATGTATGTACGATTTGTAAATTTGATATATAAGTTTTGTAAAATATAATGTTAGCGTATGATTGATTTATACGTAATAAGCTATGGAAATTTGTAGTTTACAAAGTGTATGTGCAATCATTTTCTTTATAATGCGATTTTATGGTAATTGAAAACGAAAGAAATTTTATAACCATGATTTTCGACATAACTTTTGTAATCCTAAAATCGACTGTTTCGGTAACACCTTGAACCGTCGTGGTGAACCCGTCGGACCACGGTATGGGCTACTACGTACAGGTAAGGGGTGTTACAAGATACTTTAATTCCAAACCCACACTTACCTTTCCAATTTATCACTTGATCCCTTCAAACCAATCCAAAGCTTAAATCTTTAGAAACCAACGAAGAAGAAGAAGCAAGAAGAATATGAAATGCAGAATAAAGAACAAAGAGAAAGAAATGGGAGAAGTTGCTAGTCCAATGCATGCAAAGAGAGTGAGACAGATTTTGCCTCCACTCAGCTATATTTGTATGTGGAATCTTATGTGGCAAACTCTCATCAAGCCACTTGTCAAGTCCTTAGCAAATAAACCACTTAATCCGTGGCCAATTCCCATTAAGACCCTCAATTAAATTCTTGCCTTCCATAACTTTAATTTCTTTTCAACTACATCCTCATTTACCCATAAACCCATACTTATTCAATTACTCTTGTACCCTCATAATGCAATTTATACTACCACTCCTACTAGGGTGCACTTTGGGTTATTACATATTATCTACCAAGTGTCGAATTGGGCAAGAATTCTCAAAGGGTTTAAAAAGCCATTACACCAATGGGGCAGAAAGATATAGAGGTAGTGGATACAGTACAGATCATACCAAAGGGAAAACTGAGCAAAAACTTGTCAGCATCCCCTATACCTTAGAAAGTTTTATGCCAGCCACCTAGCAATGCAAGTATTTTGGGCTACTTGGACCATCAAGGCAGTGCTCGGATTATAGGTTGAGGAATTCATAATTAAGCTATCTAATATAGATTTAAGCCGACTTGAAAAAGTTATGATACTAGAATTGCTAGCCACCAGGGCTAAAAGGAAGGAGAAAATGTGTTTGGAATTAGCAAGTCCAGAAGAGGAACTTTTGTAGCCTGCATCAATGGCCGAGAAAGACGAGGCATCTACTACTGCATTAGCCACTGTTGAATTAGATGATGATTCTTATGCTAATGTAATATATGTTCCTAACTTATTTGAAAATGATATATCTTTTTTTAAATGTGTTAATAATATGAATGACTTTGCTTATTTGTGTGATATCTCATCTAACTAAATCATGCATCTTAATAATCTAACTCGCATGACATATTTGACATTAATTCAACAAACACTACTCCGTTTAATCTCAAAACCTAGGAAAATCATAAAGAGATCTTGATTTCATCTAATGTGACTCCTGAAGAGAGATTGAAATTTGAGAGAATATTAAGAAAATATGAAAAAGTCTTTCCCTGGACCGATGATGACATTTGAGGAATTGAGAGAAACATTGTAGAACATGCCATTTTGACCTACCTAGATAGCAAACTAGTTAAGCAGAAGCTTAAAAGGCTCAAGTTAAAATGGGCAGAAAAGGTAAAGGAGGAAGTTCGCAGGCAAATTAAGGCCAAGTTCTTGCTAGAGGTTCAATATCCTATCTCTTTAGCCAATGTACACTACAAGAATTCTGGCGATTAATGACAAAAAATTAGTGACGAAAAAACTTTGTCTCTATTTAGCCACGGAACAAAAATTCCGTCGCTATTTGCAATGGAAAAAATATTCCGTCGCTAAAAATGGGTGCAAATACTCCCACCATTTTATAACGATGGAATTTAGTGACAGAAAACTCAATCACCGCTAAATGTTTCATCAAATATTGCCAGCACGAAATTAGCGACAAAAAGCATATTGTGTCGCTAAATTTTGAAATTAGAGACGAAATATGATTTCTATCACTAAAAATCCAAATTGGCAACTGATATTGAAATTATGTTGCTAAATTTAACGACAGAACTTGTTTTTAGTCACAAAAATTGGGAATTACCAACATAAATAAATTTTCGTCTGTAAAAGTAATTTTAGTGATGAAAAAGTATTTTCGTCGGTAAACTTGCCATATATAAAAAAAAATACACTCTTTTTCTCCCTCACTCTCCCTCTCTCTTCCCCCCTCTCTCTCTCACCTTTCTCTCTCTCTCTCTCTATCTCTCCCTCCCTCCCTCTCTCTCTTCTCGATGTGGATCTCCAAATCCGGTGCACCGTTGCCCCACCACAGCCGATTGCCCCCCCTCTCGCAGATCGGCCCCCATCGCCCTTGCTTTCTCTCTTGCCAGTCATCTCCTTTATCCTCTCCTTATTACACATTGCCCCCTGCTGCTCACCCCGCGGCCACCCTTGCCCCTCCAATCGCAGCCTCCCACCGCTCGCCTCCTCCCCCACCCAACTACTTTCACAGATCTGCTAGACCCGCCGTCGCCCTCTGTTTCCCTTACACGCTGACACTCATCCACAGTTTGATCTGGTGTGTTGTTGTTGTTGTTGTTATTATTATTATTATTATTATTATTTTCCTTATAACACATTCTTAGTTTCTTGAAAATCTTTTAAAGAAATAGAAATGGTGGCTCTAGTTTCTTAAGAAAATGTTATAGCTTTGGTTTCTAGGACTGGTAGGCATTTGCAGCGCTACTCCAAAGCTGGTCGTTGCCAAGTTGTTGGGTTGGTTTCTATTTCTCTCCTAATAAATATTCTTTAGTTCCACATAAACAACTATCAAATCTCGATTTCCTGTCTTTAATTAAAGATTGAGAATGACATGCAGATCTTTTAAAAATTTGTTCAGTTTCTTGATCTTGTAATGGAACAGGGGAAGGCATTTCTTTTTAATTAGTCAATTAATTTTGTCTTACTTGTTTTGTTAGTAATTAATTACTATTAATTCCAAGTGTATACCTTATAGATATATAACTGAAAAACAAAGTGATTTGGAGATTAAACAAGGCATATAAGTTTTTGTAATTAGTTCATAAAAAGGAACAGTTGTTTCCAAAGGTACCTAGTTTAACTAATTAATTTCATTTTATTATATAATTAATGTATTATTTTTTGGGCATTTTAAATAATTTCTACTGCATTGAGGTTGGGAATTAGATGAAACAATAAAAGAGGTAGCTTCAAGAGAGACATTAGAGGAAGCTGAAATTTGTGGGGAGGTTAAGATAATTTTTATTATAACACCCTAATAGCACTATACTATATGTACGTTACTAGATAACGTAGCATTGAATAGTCACTGATAGCAATACACTAAACCGTACGGTAATTATTTTTTTTTATATTCAATATTCAATCATACTTAAATAAACAAATCATATATAAATCAGTTCATGTACCTCACAATATACATATATGTCCCTAAAAGATCTATAACCACATATTTCAATCCTGGTCCATCGATCATACATATGCCATACACTACCGTCCTTCCTATCTGTCCCTTCTTCGAAATCATAGTCATCCTTCAGCCATTTTAAGCTTCCTACTTCTCATCACGCAGTTACAAGACTATGTGCTGAGCATTAAAAATGCTCAGTGGTGGATACGTATCCTAAACTTTCCGAACTGCACAAATATGCATGTATACACACACACAGTCATTCCTATTATTACACAGTTATCAATCTTTCTAATACCTCAATTTAATTCATATTCTATTTTAACATTCTATTATAATTGTTTGTATAAACAGTTATCATTTTATATATTTGTATGATCATACTTATCTCTTTGACTACATTTGAAACAATCATTTCAATTATTAACATTATCACTATTGTTTTTATTATCGATTATATTAATACTAACACCATCATGTTCGTTTTTTTCAATTCCACTCATAACATTATTAGTGTTAATATCCTTGTCTCAATATTATATCCATTAATTTTCTTTTACTACTTTCTATTACTATTGTTTTCATTGAATCTTTTAATTTAATTCACTATTCAATCTATATTCTATCATATACTGCACTTAACATTTATTCTAGCACTAGCATTATACTCACATTTTTTCCGTTTCTATTTTCCTTTTCTTTTTATACATTAGTTTTTATCGGATTTTACTTAAATGCTTACGTTAACCTTTATTGCCTTTCTATTAACACTTTATTCTAATCCTTTAGTATTAGTACTTTATTCGATTATATGTAACGGCCCCAATACTAGGTTAGCCGCGAATATCATTTTCTAATAGTGAATAGTGACACCGAGGTGAATAGTATTTCCCAGAGTCAAAAAATATTTTAATAGACCATTGGATAAGGCATGTCAGCAGAAGCTCGAATATGAAATTTGGGGTTAAATGGAGATCGAATTGGGTCTGGAAAGTACAAAATAGTGGAAAATGAGGTTTAGGGGTGTCTGTCCTTAACAAATGACCGTCTGTGGTGATAGACGGGCATGTGTGGGGCAATAGACGACCATGTTGTTGGTCATGAGGGATGGCCAGGCAGCCTGTAACTTCAGACGGGCGTCTAAAGGTTTTGTTCAGTCCAGTTTGACCTAAATTGACCAAACTATATCTTGAGTTACGGACCTCAGAAAAATATTCTGAAAATATAGACGTACTCGTATTGATGAGTAAAATTTTCTGATAGTGAATAGTGATACGAGGGTGAATAGTATTTCTCGGAGTCAAAAAATATTTTAATAGACCATTGGATAGGGCATGTCAGCAGAAGCTCAAATATCAAATTTGGGATCAAACGGAGATCGAATTGGGTTTGGAAAGTACAAAATAGTGGAAAATGAGGTTTAGGGGTGTCTGACCTTGACAGATGGGCATGTGTGGGGCGATATATGACCATGCCATCAATTATGAGGGATGGTCAAGCCGCCTGTAACTTCAAAAGGGCGTCTAAAGGTTTTCTTCAGTCCGGTTTGACCAAAATTGACCGGACCATATCTTGAGTTATGGACCTCAGAAAAATATTCTGAAAATATGGACGTACTCGTATTGATGAGTAAAATTTTCTGATAGTGAATAGTGACACCGAGGTGAATATTATTTCCCTGAGTTAAAAAATATTTTAATAGACCATTGGATTGGGCATGTCAGTATAAGCTCGAATATGAAAATTGGGGTCAAACGGAGATCGAATTGGGTCTGGAAAGTACAAAACAGTGGAAAAATGAAGTTTAGGAGTGTTTGTCTGTAACACCACCTAACCACTTGTAGAGATTTACAACAGTGACTATGGAGTGTCACAACACAAACACATGCGCATAAAACATTTTTACAAACAAAGTTCTGAATTAATAAATTTCTTTCAATAACACATTACAAACTGAGAATCCATGCATTGCATTACAAAACACTTATAGACTTTCTTTATTATTAACTTTACAAAATAAAACTTTCTTAATATAAAAACTTAGTCTCTTGACACATTACTAATTATAGTAATACATCCTATAATATTACAAATATTCTACATTTATAGCGGTTCCTAATGTGTTGGCCGTTGACGATGCAGAACTGTCTTCCAAAACACTACCTTCAGATACCAGCATGGACAAAACATCCATGCTAAGTGATAACGCTTAGTGGGGAACAACAGAGAATGGATAAACACTCATAGTGATCACCAATATCAATCACATGCTCAAGCAAAATACACATATACATACAGTTCATCTTAACATCATTAATAGTGCACTCATCAGGAATTACTCATAAGTAACTATCCATGTTCTCACACATATATTCATTTGCTTATTATGGTATTTCTTCAGTCATTCATTTGGATTCTATAAATCTTATCATTACTGGAATCACATTTATATATAACTTCATATATATATATATATATATATGTATATATATATATATATATGTATATATATATATATATATATATAAATCAAAATAACCATTAGCACTTTCAAATGCATAAACACCTTCATCATGTTATAAATACAAATCCAAACATTGCATACCTTTATTCAATCTCTAACAATACCACATACTCATTAATTAATATAAAGCTTACCGTTATTTACTCGTTATCCCAACTTAGCATACAGGATACCACATGTTGTACCCAAGGTATTGACTTTACATTATATAGTAACAATTATCAATATTAACATCCATATAGTACAAATCCCCATCAATTACAATCACAAGCCATACTATACACACTTCAACCTAACAAAATTATACACTCATAAATTCACATAAATACACAAAGTTGAGTATCAATCATTTGTTTGGTAACAGTTTCCTATCTTGCCTGCAATTCTATAATAGTGGATAACGAGTTATCACTTTGATATCCATAGATACCTTTAAACTAGTATCCGTAGAAACTGATATACTCAATCGCATTAATACCCGTAGGTACGGAATTAATCAATTGCATTATTACCCGTAGGTACAGAAATAATCAATCGCATTATTACCCGTAGGTACAGAAATAATCAATCGCACTATTTCCCATAGGTACAGAAATAATCAATTGTATTAGTATCCGTAGATACCTTAATATCAAATACATAATCAATTGCTTTTGGCTGCAGCACTTTAGACCCTATATCAATCCACGACTCGACTCGCAGGCTAGACACTGACTCAGTTTCTTAAATTAGATTCACATGTTATAAACCTTCGCAAAATTTGCGTTAAGCAAACACCGATAACTCATAACACTATTCATTTCCGAACACATATAACTCATTATCAATCTCACATTTCGTCATTCAATTCATACCAATTATTTATATATATGTATATAGACACACATACTCACCCGATTTCTGACATTATTTGTTTTCATATAAATAAGAAACTCATACGCTCAAAGCCTTAAATCACCTTTATCATTGTCATAATATACGATCACTCGTTTATCCACATGATCCAATAGAACATCCTTAAATATCTTTCATAATAATACATTCTAGTAACATCTCTATCAATTCATGCATCATATAATGTTAGGCCAATACTTCAATCACACATTCATTGAACACATCACATGTATACATATTCACATTAAGCAAACTCATTTCATTTGAGATCCTTCATGCATGTATAACTTAATCTCAATTCTTAATTATGTATACTTGTTCATATTATACATGCTCATATAGATTAAGGTATTATAATCCTTAATAGTGTCATTAAACTTGTCTTGACTCTATTTTATACAATTACACATCATTACTTCGTTAGTTTATTACTAATCTCAATCATATTCATATGTATTTTCCAAGTGATAACTACTCTTATACTCATTTTATAGTCCTAAACATGCATCGGATAGATTCTAGAAAGTTTTGGTGCAATATGGGTTCAATTCGGAAAGAAAAACACATAAAATAGTAAAAACAGAAGGGGTCACGGTGGCAATGACTTTGTTGTGACCATGAGGTCAAAAAATAAACATTTTTCCTTCTCTAGGCATTAATCATGGTGGCAATGAATTGGTTGTCACCGTGACATACCAAAATTTAACAAAAACAGAAGCTAAAACTCGGGACTTCTTTACTACCCAATTTTTAAAAGCATATATCAACACCAAAAATTCATTGTTAGACAAAAATCCCTTCTTAAATTTTTTTCCCTAGGATGTTATGTTTCACATGGAACAAGTTTTAGGTCATTTAGACATCTATAACATTAGATATGAGTTATACAACCATAACTACTCCAATGAGCCGGCCAAAGTAGAGACACCACTGTTTTGGCAACTTTTGGGACAATTAGAGCTAAAATTTGCTCAACCATATCTCTGAGACATTTTTAGGTGAGGATCTTACTTTTCCGTTCCAATTTGAAGAAACCAATTTGGAGCATCAGAACTCGATCTATGGGCAAAACAGTCACAAAAGGTCAGGAGAGACCTACCCAGAAACTTACTCTTCAAACACATCTTTCCTACTACGTCCATATGACCTCTAAATTCAACTTTAATGACATTTTTAACCAACATGCTCTACAAATGATTTATTTATATATATTTTAACTTGTACTAGGCATAATTCTCATCTCAATTTGATTAAAACACAAGGAGTTATGGCCCAAGGAACACAACATGCTCCAAAAGGCCCTCTTACATAATTAGTTACAATTTAATTCACTTTTGCAGACTTTAGAGCTCTCAATTCATCATGATCATTTCTAAAACAATTATAGACACATATCATAAGAACCTAATCCCATCAACCCCATTCATTTTTATAGCCATACAACTCAAGTTATAATAGACCTCAACTCAATTTTGCACTTCCAGCTCATTAACTACAAACTAACCTATTTAGCATCATTTTATCATCACACTCATAATACACTTCCCTAACTCAATTATACACATCACAACATATACACCTTCTTAGCAAAGTTCATTCATTAACATAAATACAGCATTTCATAATTCATTTAAAATTAGGGTTCAATCTTAGGTCAATCAGCTCATGACATTCATTATCACTCAACATGTTTATTTCTTCAATTCAACACACCACAAAACACAATTTACACACTTAGTGTACCCAAGCAATCAATTAACAAACACACAAACAATTAGTTCGCACACCTCAATTTCCTTAGCTCCTTTCCAAAATCAATTGGTGCTTGGCTCACCAACTTTGGCTTTCCCTTTGTCCCTCTTAGATTCTACCACTACAACCAAAACCCATATTCCAAAAATAGATGCAAGGAGTCAAAATCCCATTTACCAAGATACCAAAATAAAAAGAGAAGAAGAAGAGGAAATCGAGCCAAAAGGACCACTTACCTTCTAGGATGAAGAACATTCACATGCAAACCCCTTTCTGGACTTACAATGCAGTAAAACTACTCTAGAGGAACCAAGGAAGAAAGGAGAAACGAAATGAACAAGGAGAAGGAGATGCAGATTTCGTGGGGATGAGGAGAGAGGAGAGAAAATGAAGAAATGGGAGGAAAATGAATGGGAGAGGGATGAAGGCGACTGTCTACATGCAGACAATGAATAACTTTCTCTCTCCCTCATGCACAATCCTAGTTGGCACTTTCTCTCTCCCTCATGCACAATCTTAGTTGGCAAATACAGAAATGGATCATCGGCTTCTTATTAAATCTACCCCACTAATGCCATCTAGCCCAATATACAAATCTGATTTCTTTAAGCCCATTTAACCCATGCAAATGCAAGTCCAGCCTTCTAACAATATTTAGCCCATTAACACTTTGGTCACTTAAACAATTTCATTTATGCAATTAAGTCCCAATTGAACACACATTAAAATTCCAGACTTTAGGATTCTACTACATGCCATACCAACTCACACAATTGGACGCATGTTACTCCTAGGGTGACATTCGGGCTTTTACAACTCTCCCCTTCTAATAAGAATTTCGTCCGCGAAATTCAAACTCGATTCAACAATCAAGGTTACTTAACTTTTGGCACTTCCAGATAGCTTTGTCGCTATTCAGAAACTAAAATGCATATACTTCATATTTAGCCACTTATACTTTTATTTTCTTATTACGCAATTCTTAGACGCATTAATATCACGGAATACGCTTGTTACCTTCTTCACTCATGCTATTCATTCTTCATTCTGAAATCCTATTCACGTTCGCTTAAATAAACTTCACAAATAACCTCATCCTTTTGACTTTAAATACTCATACTTTATACTTCCATTAACAAACACTTAACTCTTTCTCAATAATTCTTTTTCTAATACCAAACATTATATTTACATCCTATTAGCTTTTCTCTTCGAATGAGTCACATACACAATGTTTTGCACACATGATCAAGGGATGCGAATGATTATATAGTGATGTATGTATGCAAAAATGCAGTTTATGCGATATTAATGCATTTTTCCCATCCCCGTGTTTTTTACATGCTCATGTTCAGATGATTTCATTGAGATAGCTGTCAGGCATACGAAACATCACCACTGTATCTTACTCTCCACATCATTCTTAATTCCAAACTTATTCATACCAAGAATTAATTCAAATTCATGGGATAGCACTTTAATCAAATTATCAGATAACTCCTTGCTTTAAATTGCTAAGAACTATTCTCAAACGCATTATACAGATTCACACTAAGCCTCGAAGGACTAATCACATACGCATCATAATTAATATATTCAATACACACTTTAACACATGAGTCTTTAGGACTACCACTTCTAGAAATCTCTTTCATCGCTTCAGGAGAAGAATCCTTCGACATTCTAAAGAAAATGAAGACATCCGTATCAGGCCAACAAAAAACTATACCCATTTCTATTCTACTCTAGCCAAGAAATGACTAAACCTATGCTCTGATACCACTAACTGTAACACCCCCTAACCACCTGCAGATATTTACTATAGTGATTATGGAGTGTCACAACACAAACACATGCGCACAAAACATTTTTATAAACAAAGTGTAGACACCGGGGTTTGAGTCAGATTTTAATGGCAATTTTGGGTACTTGGTAAATTCCTTCAAAAAAAATAATAATAATAATAAAATTAAAAAACAAAAAAATGAGATTAGGTTAATTTAATTAGATAAATCAAGAATTATGATTAGTTTAATTTAATTAGTTAATATTGTAAGATAAATTAATTAATTAGTTAATATTTTAGGATAATTAAAATGTGATAATTGATTAGATGTGATAATTTAGGTAGATTAATTAGATTAAGTAGGTATAAAAATATAGAGTATTTAATTAATAGAGTATTTAATTAGTTAGTGTGTTAGTTTAAGTAAATCAATTAAAATCAAAAACAAAAAAATCAGAAAATAGAAAAATGGAGGAAATTACCATTGTGCACCTAACCAACCCTAATTTTAGGGTATAAAAAGAAAAGAATGAAGGGAAATAAGGGGGGCTCTCTCTTTCGGCAACTAGGGAAATTAGAAAGAAAAAAAAAAAGAAAATTGAGAAGAGGGGGAGAGAGCTCTCTCGGCAGGTAAAAAAAGAAAAAGAAAGGAAAAGAAAAGAAAGAGAAAAGAAAAGAAAGATAGAGCAAGAGGGTGAACACAGAGAGAGGGCCGGCCAAAGGAAGAACACAGGAAAACCAAGAAAGAAAAAGAAAAGAAAAAGAAAGAGAGAAGAGAGAGCAAGAAAGGCAAATAGAAAAGGAAAATAAAAGGGAAATAGAAGCCAAAGAGGACCAAACACACAGAAAAGAGGAGCAAACACACAGACCCACGACGCCGGAGAGAAGGAAAAAAAGAAGAAAGAAGAGGAAGGAGACGAGGCCTCCGCTGGCCACCCACCGTGCCGGAACGGCACACGCGCCCCACCAGTGTGCTCCCGGAAGCAGGGCTATCCAGCCAGCATCCACCGGCCTCCATTACTCGCCGCCGTTAGGGAGATCGGAGAAGAAGACCCGCGATGCTCCAAGGCATTTTTCGGCAAGGCAGCATGTCCTTCCGGCGCGTGACCAACGACGGCAAGATCCCGGCGGTGGCGGAGGTGTCACCAACGGCCGCTCCGACGAGCCTCCTGCGAGGGAAATCCGGTGAGTCTATTTTATATTTATTTATTTTAATATATTAGTAATTATTATTATTATTATTATTTTTATTATTATTATTTATATATTATTATTATTAATATTTATTTACAATTCTGTTTTTATTATTTTTATTATTTTATTTAATATTTATTATTCTGTTTTTGTGATTATGTTAATTATTGTTATTATATTTGTTTACTTGTTATTTATTATTCTGTTATTAATTAATATTATTATTATTATTATTATTAATTATTATTATATATTTATTTATTTTCTATTTATTAATATTATATTATTATTATCTTTTTTATTTATTTATTATTAGTATTATTGAGTTATATTGATATTGTTGTTGTTAATATTATTTATTTTATGTTTATTTATTATTATTGTTATTATTATTATGATTATTATGATTATTGTCCTTATTATTATTATTATTATTATTATTATTATTTGGGTGTTATTAATTAATTGTTATATTTATTCATTTATTATTATTTCCTGTTTTTATATATATTGTTATTATTATTTATTTTATTGCTATTATTTTATTCTTTATTTGTTATGATTAATTATAATTATTATTGTGATTGTTGTTATATTTTATATATTGATATTATTATTATTATTATTTGCATTATTGCTATTATTATTATTATTATTATCAAATACTATTTTTTATTATTATTTTATGATATTATCGTAAGCATTATTATTTATATTCGATTATTATAATTGTCATCATATTTTGCATCCATTAATTCTTCTAATTTTATTCATTTAGAATTTATTTATTTATTCGAGAAATATGTAATCACTATTTTATTTTATTTTATGTATTTGTGGTCTGTAATAATAAAACGATTTTCGACCGCTCGTAAAAAGAACCACCACACAAATGTTTTCAACCAAATAAAATATTGGTTGATAAAACTGGACCAATGTCCTGATTTTCATCTCAAACAAAAATTTAAACTTATTCAATAATCTTATATCTTTTTATAATAATAAGTAGTCCGGAACCAACGTTCCCATCTAAATGAATATCCCGATTTATGCATGATTTGCACTTTTTGCAATGAGGGTTGTATTTTGTCCTTAGTATTATTGTAATTTTATTTATGCTTTAATGCCATTTTATTTCCGCTTTTAAATGAATGATTGCGTTTTTAATTGATTGCATCGTATGGAAAGATGGTGAAATAATAAATTCAAAACATAATTGTAAAATTAATCAAAGTACGAATAAATGAGAAGTCCCGAACCTATCTCTGGTCTTTGGGCTCAAAGAGGCGAGAGGTTTACCCTCCAAGACACCTCTTGTGTCACGAGACTTTGACGTAGGCTCCTTAGGGCTAGAGGTTTACCCTCCAAGACCCCTTTGGTTGGCCCAAAATGGATACTAAGCGCAGTCTTAGGCTCTCAAAGGCGAGAGAAAATTTTCCAATGTTCTATTGGGTTGCGACTCCATGAAACCTCCTTGTTGCCCAAAATAGACGCACATGTAAATATCTTTACAAGTTGCCAACGGATCCTCAATTGCTCGATCGCCCTCAAGTGGCCGGTCAGAGGGGCGGCCGCGGGATTCCGGTGCGCGTCACAGTGGCGACTCCACTAGGGACATACTCGAGACTTCGATTCGAAAGTACTTTAATTAAGATTTACATTTAGATTTTAGTTTAAAAATCTCACCATCTTTCAATAATTGCATTGCATCGCATTAGAGCCTTAGAATATGCTAGATTGGTCCCTCTTTTAGCCTTGGTGCATTCCTAAAGCACGACCCTATTTTCACTCAATTTAGGAAAGTGTTAAGGATAATCACCAGCCCAAGCCTCGTACCATCAAGGTATATCAAATGGTGACCCGATCGGTCGTTACGCTCGTGATGAGCTAGGCCTGTTGGCAGGGACCATGCTTGGGTAGCCCTAAAGTAACATCACCTTTTGACCAAAGCCCATGTAATGGAAATAGAAACTTTCACTAGGTGAAATGTACCATAATAGTGTGCTTGCTATATGGGCCATAATATATTGAATGAAATCAATCAAATTAAATGGTCTTCATCAAAGGCTTTCATGCCCCGGTTGGCCCATCTTGATTTGGTTGAATCGTTTAAATACATGATGGCCAAATTCCCATGCGTATGTACATTAGGCAAGAGTGTTACGCTGCCGATTTTTCACCGCGCACTATACGCGCCCATCGGGTTCCCCGTTAACTCATGGGCCAAGCCCACCTAGGAAAAGAGACAGCACGACCTCATGTGTAGTAGAAATACAGTTGGGAGAAATTTTTTTCTTGTATGTGTATTTGTGATTGTCCATTCTTTTTATGAACAGTCAATGTAAATAAAACACATGTATAATTCTTTCCATACAATAATAGTACCTGTACATTCTGTATATAAAATTGCTTGTATCATAATTTGTGAATATGAACATAACATGTATTTGTCTTGTATATACATACATAGCAGTGCTTGTCACGACTCACACTAACATTATGACATCCATAACATACATCATGCACCATAATCTGTATATACAGCATACATCATCGAATGTACATATTAACATGCATTATACCAAGCACAGACATACTGCCCCCATGACACACAAAAAAAAATGGAAGAAAAGAAAATGAAAATGAAAATGAAAATGAAAATAATGAAATAAAATAAAATAAACACATTCATCATGTGTCATAGCATGTGTGCTCACATTACATATGTACATAAATATTGTGTTGGAACATACATATACTGTTGCATGTCATAGTGTGCACACATTAGCATACTTCATTAGATTAGACATTATACACATCATGACACTTTGCATCTCTCACATTGTGCGCCATGTCATGAACATACATTATCATGCATGCGTTATACCATGCACATATGAATCCTGCATCATGCATGTCAGTTGTTACATATATACCATGCCACATTTTGCGTGTGCATACCATGTAAATACACGTACCTTGTAGGTGCCAATCATTTCTTGCGACCACTTTCATCTCATATCTTGTATCGCACACCATAGAAGCTCAATGTACACAATCATTCTCATGTTGTGTCCCATCTCATGTGCATTATTTGTAAATGTTCTGCACTTTTATGTATGTGAGTTTTGCCATTTCTCGCGACTCATTGGTGCACATTACCATGCTAGATCGTCTTCACCTTACATCATGTATTCGTATCTTGTCTAAATCATGCCATGTTCACATGTACCATATATCATGAACATTCATCCCCATACTGTGCCATAGGTTGTACTCATGCTTTCATCGTATACATGTACATTGCAAATTTATGCATGCACGTCATTTGTCATGCATTGTTCACACATTCACACTAACTTATAATTTTTCGTTAATATTTTACACTCACACATCTTTGCACATATTTCATGTACGAATTTTTATACAAAATGTTTTTACACATGTTTCGCACATATAATTCCTTACACGCATACACGACACTATTGCATACGCCATTCCATATACATGATTTCTAACGCATAGTTTGCACATATTTTTTTTTTTACAAAAAAAAAGAGAAAAAACGACAAAAAATTTTTTATTTGCTTAAACGATTTTTGTGTATATACATTTCGATAGAATTAAAATTTTTTTTTTGTGTTAAGCTATACCCTAAAACGCTGGCATGTTTGCACCTTATTGAGGTACCTTTGATTCAAGGTTTGACTGTGCCTAATTAGTCCTCAACTATGAATGGATTTGATCTTAACTCTAGAAATCTGAGTTTCATTCCACTTTGAATTAAGTAAGGGGTATATATGTTTGGTCTTTAAGAGCTGGATCACGTGAAGA
Organism: Excoecaria cochinchinensis; assembly: GCA_947683425.1. Lineage (NCBI taxonomy): Eukaryota > Viridiplantae > Streptophyta > Magnoliopsida > Malpighiales > Euphorbiaceae > Excoecaria > Excoecaria cochinchinensis. The sequence continues at coordinate 3,288,732 of CANTUQ010000038.1, forward strand.
TATTTGACCATACCATGTGATTTCTAAATTTCGAGCACTTCTGGCCCGTTTTTGAAAACAAAACTGAAGAAAAAACTAGTTGCAATTAGGGGATTGGATGAAAACTCACTAAGAGCACTAGAACCTTTCCGATTACCCGTCAAAGCGACTCCTGGATAAGGTTGAATCTAGAAAATGATTTAGGCACCATTTCTTTGCATAGCTCTCTAAATGACCATTTCCTACCCTCATTTCAAAATCGTTTGCTAGCCCGTTGAGCCATTATTTTGGTATGCTAAATGCGTACCGATTTTATTGTTACACACGTTAAAACTACCCTTTGTCTAAAATGATTTTGGCTTCCCCTTAGAAGAATGGCCGCTCTAGTAAGGATGGATGTAAATTATAACATTTCTTTGAGCTATCAAAACTTGCTCCGATAAAAGGGGGTTTACACTTCGAGAAGAAAATTTCAATCATTGATAATTTTTTGGGGTTACCAAAAATTGCCCCGATGAAAATGGATTTACACTTTGGGGAAAAGAGCCTTGATTTTTGACAATTCTTTAAGCTACCAATAATCACCCTGATAAGGATGGGTTTACCCCTTGAGAAAAATTTTCAATTATCGATAATTTTTTGGCTACACTCCTAGAAAGAGGTTTGAATCATCGATAAACTTTTTGTGTAGTTAGAGACATGAGCTTGGAAAAAAAAAAACAAAAAAAAACAAAAAAAAAGAAAGAAAAAAATCAAAATTGAAGAAAAAATAGAAAAAAAAAACGTAGAGCTCATGATAATACCCCTTGATGAGTTTCATTAGCTATCTTTTTTCAGCTTAATTTTTATGTTGAGCTTGATGAGATCAAGTATTACCAAATTCAAATTCAAGAGTATCTAGATAGTATCCAATTAGAGTTGGGAATGGTCCTTCTATCCGTCGAATGAACGCTGCGGCCATTTTTCTCTAGTGACCTGATCTTTCTTTAATAACCACCTACCTGAGCCTAACGTTACAACCAAAGTAAGACCTCTTGATTCTTGGTTTGGCCTTATCTAATTAGCGGAGATGACCTTCTGATAAGGTTTGGTACGTAGGAAGAGGCATATGGTGTTTCTTGAGCTTCAAGCGAGAAGCCACGAGTGCATTTATGATTCGAGTTGAGTCTTGCCCTCGATGTTGCATCTAGAATTTGCTTTTGAAAAATGAAAAATCTTGTTTTGGCCTTTTGGACATACACACAGAGATCGCATGGTACGCCTCGTAGTTACATGATGATTTAGTAAACATCGATACTTACGTGTTTACTTTCTTGCACTTCATTGGGAATGACTCCCGAATTCTTTTGATGAGATTGAATCAGTTGAGAATGTGGTTCATTCAGTATGCTCAAAGGCAGATAGAAACTCGAGTTTGAGGTACCTAATAGGTTGCACTCATTTTACAATCTTGGGGTATTTCTTATCACTACCCATGAAAATGATACTTTGCGTACACTCTCAGCAATATTCTTTGTACATATGCTTTTTGCAAATGTTTTTACGCATAATTGTAGCAAACATTCTCAATAAATAGTTTTACATGTACAATTCTTGGTGCATGTCTTTTGGCATAAGAGCTTTAGCGAATACATTTTATAAGTGCTTTTGACTCATGTGGCTCTTTATGGGCATATCCTTTGCCAGCATCTTGCATCCACATTTTTCGCATGCATTCAATACACATATATATGATTTTTCCTACATATGTTTCATACACATAGTTGTATGTGCACACATCGCGCACACCCAATTCCTTGCATAGCTTTCATGTATATAACATATCCCACCTGTCTTTGCATATGATTTTTTTACATCTATGCCGATGAATGACTCTTTACCACATGCATGATCATTTGCATGCATGGTCATTTGCACATAGTTTGCATACACAATCTCTTTGCATATATCTCTCATGCATGAACTTTTTGCATGTCTTTCTCATTCATGATCATTTGCAAACTTGTTAGAATAACGATTCTTAGCACATGTTCCATAATCTTCCACATGGATATAAGCCATTGGCATATATGACATACGCATAAGCATTTCAGGATCATAGTCCTTTGCATGTCATTTCATAAATGCATGGCCTTTCACATGCATTCCATGCATACATGGTGTCCAACGCACACTAGATAGTATACATCAGTCCCACATAGACAAGCTGACTTTTCCCAAAGTCCTCTGAGGAGGTAAAATCTTTAAATCCTCTGAAAAGGTAATTCTCCAAGTCCTCTAACGAGACAAAATCTTTAAGTCCTCCGAGGAATCAAACTTTCCAAATCCTCTGAAGAGGCAATTCTCCAAGTCCTCTTAAGAGGCAATTCTCAAGTCCTCTGAGTAGGCAAAATTCTCAAGTCCTCTGAATAGGCAAAATCTCAAAGTCCTCTGAGTGGGCAAAATTTCTAAGTCCTCTGAAGAAGCAAAGATCTCAAAGTGCTCTGAGCAGGAAAGCAATCCTATTCATGCATGTCATACCAGGGGCAAGCAGGTAAGTTTTTCTATCATAAGATGTACGCTCACACACATCACACGAAGTGTATAAAATTCGAATGCGAATGTATATATATATTTTGCACACATGCTCCCATACACACAATATTTTGTATATACTGCCATGTACGTGACTCAGGGGAAAGGTCCAAATAGAACCCATGCTTAAAGGTGATCTAAATGATGGGTTCAGGTCAATGTTGTCAGACACTACCCAGAAAAGCAAGCCTATCCATGCTGTACCGAGGGGCAATTAGTGAGCATCAAAAGTCTTGCAGTGAGCATCAAAGCCTCTCGATCAAAGCCTCCCAATAAGCATCTCGGTGAGTACCAAAAGTCTTTCAGTGAGCATCAAAACCTCCCAATGAGCATCAAAGCCTCTCGATCAAAGCCTCCCAATAAGCATCTCGGCGAGTATCAAAAGTCTTTCAGTGAGCATCGAAACCTCCCAGTGAGCATCAAAGTCTCTCAGCGAGCATCAAAGCCTCTCGGTGAGCATCCAAGTCTCCCAGTGAGCATCAACTGACAACGACCCCAATAGGCAGGTACTGCCACAGGTACGTGTCTCTTTTATAATTTACCCTATAAATTTGCGTTTTCCTTTTTTGCAGAAAAAAAGAAAGTTCAAGAAAAACATCAGCAATAGAGCAGATCGCAACCTGGACTGCAGTTAGAGAACACTGCATCTCACAATCGAGGTTGTAGTCAGAGAGTACTGCACCTCATAAGATGGGACTGCAGTTAGAGAACACTGCATCTGACAAATGAAGTTACAGTTAGAGAACACTGCTCTTCACACCGAGATTGTAGCCAGAGAGTGCTACATCTCACAGTTCACACGGCAGCCAGAGAGTGCTACGCACCTTGAAGATCGGATGGGGGTTAGTAAGGGAACTTCACAATCGAAGTTGCAGTTAGAGAACACTGCTCTTCACACCGAGATTGTAGCCAGAGAGTGCTACATCTCACAGTTCATGAGGAAGCCAGAGAGTGCTACACACCTTGCAGCCGAATGGAGGTTAGCAGATCAGAAAACCGTACTAGCCGAATGGAGGTTAGCAGATCAGAAAACCGTACTAGCCGAATGGAGGTTAGCAGATCAAACTTTATACTAGCCGGATGGGGGTTAGCCAGTGAATGCCGACAAGTAGAGACTGTGGTCAGAGAGTACCCGCTTTTCAACAATCTAAGTTATAGTTAGAGAATACTACTCTTCACCTCGAGACTGTGGTTAGAAAGTACCGCTTCTCAACAACCGAAGCTGCGATTAGAAAAACACTGCTCTTCACCTCGAGACTGTGGTTAGAGAACACCGCATCTCACGATCGGAGTACTGCTCTTCACCTAGAGATTGTGGTCAGAAAGTACCGCTTCTCAACAATCGAAGCTGTGGTTAGAAAAACACTGCTCTTCACCTCGAGACTGTGGTTAGAGAACACCGCATCTCACGATCGGAGTACTGCTCTTCACCTCGAGACTATGGTTAGAAAACACTGCTTCTAACCAATCAAAGTTACAGTTAGAGAACACTGCTTTTCACACCGAGATTGTAGCCAAAGAGTGCTACATCTCAAAGTTCACGCGGCAGCCAAAGAGTGCTACGCACCTTGCAGATCGATGGGGGTTAGCAGGGGAATTCAGTCGCAGTTAGAGAACACTGCTCTTTACATAGAGGCTGTAGTCAGAGAGTGCTACATCTCTTCAACCCTGCGCAAGCCGAGACGAGGCCAACAGAAGTCAAAGCTGCAGTTAGAGAAACACTGCTCTTCACATAGAGGCTGTAGTCAGAGAGTGCTACATCTTTTCAACCCTGCGCAAGCTGAGACGAGGCCAGTAGAAATCGAAGCTGCAGTTAGAGAAACACTGCTCTTCACATAGAGGCTATAGTCAGAGAGTGCTACATCTCTTCAACCCTGCGCAAGCCGAGACGAGGCCAACAGAAATCGAAGCTGCAGTTAGAGAAACACTGCTCTTCACACCGAGTTTGTAGCCAGAGAGCGCTACATCTCTTCAACCCTGCGCAAGCTAAGACGAGGCCAGCAGAAGTCAAAGCTGCAGTTAGAGAAACACTGCTCTTCACATAGAGGCTGTAGTCAGAGAGTGCTACATCTCTTCAACCCTGCACAAGCCGAGACGAGGCCAGCAGAAATCAAAGCTGCAGTTAGAGAAACACTGCTCTTCACACCGAGTTTGTAGCCAGAGAGCGCTACATCTCTTTAACCCTGCACAAGCCGAGACGAGGCCAACAGAAGTCGAAGCTGCAGTTAGAGAAACACTGCTCTTCACATCGAGTTTGTAGTCAGAGAGTGCTACATCTCCTCAACACTGCGCGAGCCGAGACGAGGCCAGCAGAAGCAGAAGCTGCAGTTAGAAAAACACTGCTCTTCACACCGGGTTTGTAGTCAGAGAGTGCTGCATCTCACAAACCCTGTGCAGGCCGAGACGAGGCTAGTGAAACACTGGTGGTAGAACAGACCACAGATCGAGGTTGCAGTCAGAGAGTGCTGCATCTCACAAACTCCGTGCAGGCCGAGACGAGGCTAGCGGAACACTCGTGGTAGAACAGACCACAGATCGAGGTTGTAGTCAGAGAGCACTACATCTCACAAACTCCGTGCAGGCCGAGATGAGGCTAGCGGAACACTCGTGGTAGAACAGACCACAGATCGAGGTTGTAGTCAGAGAGCACTACATCTCACCAAAGCTGCACGAGTCGAGACGAGGCCAGCAAAAATAGGTCGAGACGAGACCGGTAAAGGCACATGTACCAGCGCCAACAAGGTAAGGTCCGACATCCCCAGGTATGTAATTCTCCCTCTTCCTTCTTTGAATTTTTGTTCACCTAGGTATCTATGCACTAGCTTCTCCAAAATTGGGGGCACTGTAGACACCGGGGTCTGAGTCAGATTTTGATGGCAATTTTGGGTACTTGATAAATTCCTCCAAAAAAAAAAATTATAATAATAATAAAATTAAAAAACAAAAAAAAATGAGATTAGGTTAATTTAATTAGATAAATCAAGAATTATGATTAGTTTAATTTAATTAGTTAATATTGTAAGATAAATTAATTAATTAGTTAATATTTTAGGATAATTAAAATGTGATAATTTATTAGATGTGATAATTAATTAGATGTGATAATTAATTAGATGTGATAATTTAGGTAGATTAATTAGATTAAGTAGGTATAAAAATATAGAGTATTTAATTAATAGAGTATTTAATTAGTTAGTGTGTTAGTTTAAGTAAATCAATTAAAATCAAAAACAAAAAAAAATCAGAAAATAGAAAAATGGAGGAAATTACCATTGTGCACCTAACCAACCATAATTTTAGGGTATAAAAAGAAAAGAATGAAGGGAAATAAGGGGGGCTCTCTCTTTCGGCAACTAGGGAAATTAGAAAGAAAAAAAAGAAAATTGAGAGGAGGGGGAGAGAGCTCTCTCGGCAGATCAAAAAGAAAGGAAAAGAAAAGAAAAAGAAAAGAAAAGAAAGAAAGACACTACAAGGAAATTGACTTTTAACGACCAAAATTTAGCGAGGGGACAAAAATCCGGTCATAAAAAGATACAAACAACCAAGGGAATTGAATCCGGTCGGTAGTGCAAAACTTTAACGAGCGGTCTAAATCCGGTCGCTAAAAGTCTCTAAATCCGGTCGTTGAAGGATTAAAACAAAATGGCCCTTTACTTCTAACTATAACCTAAAATCACAAAATCGATTTTCTCAACTCTCTACACCTCTCTCTTGCGTCGCCCCCTCTATCGCCCTTCCCCTCCCTTGCGAGCCACCAGGCGTCAGATCCGGCGTCACCCTCCACCCCGCCTCCGCTAGCTCCCTCGCCGTCGTCCGCCTCCACCCCCGCTGTCGCAGATCCGGTCTCGCCGCTGCTGCTTCCTATAGAGCCGTCTCCCTCGCGTGCTGTTAGATCGCCGCCGTCGCCCGTCGCACCTCACCTCTCGTTGCCGTCGCCACTCGTCTCTCGCCCTCGTCGCCGCTCTTTCCTTGTCTCTTGCTCGCCGGTGACTCTGCCCTGTTCTTCACGTTCCTTTCTTTCAATATTTTTCATTTTGGTTTTCAATATTAATCGTCGGTCACCTGTCACCAATACTGAACCGATGTATCTGAGCCAACTCCGGACACCAGCAACCACTTTTAAGGTTAGTTCTATTCCCTAATTGCTTCGAAATTATATGGTTTATTGTGAATTTCAATCTTGTGTATATGGTTAATTAATTGTGTTTTCAATTATCTGATTCCTTTTTCACTTCATATCTGTCTAATTGTGGACATGTATTTGAGGTATATATATGTATTTTGCTCTAAGTATTCTGCTCTAACCATTCACTGGTGGAACTGTGGAGCTATCTCTTTTGTTTAGTCGATTGCTATTGCTTCAGCACTCATTAGTGAATAAACGTGGAATTTTGTTGAATGCCATCGACTTTTTCCTGATTCGTATTGTGCATAAATGTGGAAGCTTGTAATTTGGTTGAATTCAACTGTTCTTTTTTGGTTGTAGAAAGGTCTAATCTTGTAGTATCTCTTACATATCATTTTGGCAGCAATGTAGATGTTCTGTAAGGGCATGAGTTTAGCTCTATGGTGGATTAGTTGTTTATTGTTTAGGGTAACTGGATCTAAGTGCAAAATTGTAGTGTTTGCACGACAATGGCTACTTCACAGGAGTAATATTTTTCAATATTCATGTCTAGTGGGACTGGAAATCAATATGGGTGGGCATAGATTCTGGAGGTTGATTACGTAGTTATGACCATGTTAATTTTTGTTTTATTTTTGACAAGTCTGAACAAGTTAGTAAGTTTAATGTCATACGCCAACTAAGTGCCTTCAAGTCTTAAAATTTCTGAACTGACAACAGTATCTCCCAGCTTTGTTATTGTTCATTTCATCTTTGTCAAAACTTTTAGTGGATTGATTTTAACTGGAAAATGGAGAACATGTCATAATTTTTCCTTATTTGTAGAACTCTTAAATGGTAACTTTCTCACATAAGTTAATTTTCTCATCCAAAGTTTGCTTACTAAAGTATCCAAAGTTTGCTTACCAAAGTAGCTGTGCATTAAAATTTTACATATCAATTGGTTTTATAATTATTAAGTGATGTTTTTTTGAAATTGTTTATTTTGATTCTTATGGATTTTACTAATTTGAAAAGGGCAAAAGAAAGCAAAAGGCACTATTGAGGAGACAACTGAAAGCAAGATGTTTTTATAAAAACACAAAAGTTAATACCTTTCCGTCTGCTTTTATTATGTGAAGTCAAATGCATATATTCATCCAGCGTATTCATTGTCAACAACTGTGTTGTTTACTAAAATTAAAATTTGTTGAAAGAATAATTTAATACAAAGCAAAACGTTATAATAAAATAAGTTGTTGATAAAAAGTGCTATTAAATGTTCGAGGTGATGCTGGAATTAAATGTGTTCATGTTTTGATAAGTTTTTCCCTTTGTTATTTGCTGGACATGGTAGTTGCTGAATAATGGTGTGCTATCTCCATGATACACTTTTATAAGTTTCGAACTCAAGTCTAACATAAGACTTTTACAAGCTTTGCTTAGATAAATTAGAGATGTATGGGCATCACCAATGTTTATGGTTGAATTCACTGCTTAAGCTGTTAATGCTAATTTGGATTCAGTTATTATGTCTTGTTTTTTTAAATCGTTTGTTGTTGTTTCGTCTCATGGAGTATTTGATACTTATAAGTGGAAAACTGAAGCTCTGTTTTTTATTTTTATTTTTTTTAAATATGTCGGTGATTAATTTCGATAATATGGTGAAAATTTATATGAATACTTCTCTCATGGCTTTGTAAAATTTATTACTTTTTTCATTGCCTTGTAAAATTTGTTCCACAATGTTTAGGTGCTTTGGCCAGAGTGTGGATGGCTGTCTATTTCATTGACTGATTTTATTACTGCTGCTGTAATTTGGGTGGCTATAAAGTGAGGTTTCTTCGGCATATGGCACTTGAAAGCTAGAATTCCTTCTCCATGTAGAGTATCATTTGTACCCCATTTACATTAGATAGGGGGATTCTTTTTATTTTTTGTATCAATTCTTTTATATAATTATATTACGTATAATGTGAAAACAAACTTGTATATGGCAAATAGAATGTTAAAGCAATTTCGATAAATTTTGTAACTAGTATTTTGCAATTTATGAAAAGACTATTTATTATACTTTTGGATATATATGTGTGTGAATGATATGTACGGTTTATATTCATATAAGATATTTTATTTATTTTGAAAATTTAATATTAATGATCAAATTTCCTTTCAACGAGGAAATCCGATCGTTAACATAAATCTTTAACGATCGAAATTTTGGTCGCTAAAAGAAATTTTTAACGACCGAAATTTCCTTCGTTGAAAGTGAGCACAATCGGCGAAGGGAAAATCCGGTCGTTAAAAGGTATTTTCAACGACCGGAATTCCCTTCGTTGAAAGTGAACACAATCAGCGAAGGGAAAATCCGGTCGTTAAAAATCAGTATTTAACGACTGGAAACGTTCCGGTCGTTAAAAGCATTAACGACCGGATTCAAAATCCGGTCGTCTATACCTTTAACGAAGGGGCTTTTACCGACCGGATTTTTCGGTCGTTATTAGTTTTTAACTACCGGATTTTGACTTTTAACGACCGGATTCCCCTTCGTTAAAGACCATTTTTTTTGTAGTGAGAGCAAGAGGGTGAACACAGAGAGAGGGCCGGCCAAAGGAAGAACACAAGAAAACCAAGAAAGAAAAAGAAAAGAAAAAGAAAGAGAGAAGAGAGAGCAAGAAAGGCAAATAGAAAAGGAAAATAAAAGGGAAATAGAAGGCAAAGAGGACCAAACACACAGAAGAGAGGAGCAAACACACAGACCCATGACGCCGGAGAGAAGGAAAAAAAAGAAGAAAGAAGAGGAAGGAGGCAAGGCCTCCGCCGGCCAAGCACCGTGCCGGAACGGCACACGCGCCCCACCGGCATGCTCCCGGAAGCAGGGCGATCCAGCCAGCATCCACCGACCTCCATCACTCGCCGCCGTTAGGGAGATCGGAGAAGAAGACCCGCGACGCTCCAAGGCATTTTTCGGCGAGGCGGCTTGTCCTTCCGGCGCGTGACCAACGGCGGCAAGATCCCGGCGATGCGATCTACCCGGCGGTGGCGGAGGTGTCACCAACGGCCGCTTCGACGAGCCTCCAGCGAGGGAAATCCGGTGAGTCTATTTTATATTTATTTATTTTAATATATTATTAATTAATATTATTATTATTATTATTATTATTATTATTATTATTATTATTATTTATTTACAATTCTATTTTTATTATTTTATTTAATATTTATTATTCTGTTTTTGTGATTATGTTAATTATTGTTATTATATTTGTTTATTTGTTATTTATTATTCTGTTATTAATTAATATTATTATTATTATTAATTATTATTATTATATATTTATTTATTTTCTGTTTATTAATATTATATTATTATTATCTTTTTTTTATTTATTATTAGTCTTATTGAGTTATATTGATATTGTTGTTGTTAATATTATTTATTTTATGTTTATCTATTATTATTAATATTATGATTATTATGATTATTGTTCTTATTATTATTATTATTATTATTATTATTATTATTATTATTATTATTATTTGGTTGTTATTAATTAATTGTTATATTTATTCATTTATTATTATTTCCTATTTTTATATATATTGTTATTATTATTTATTTTATTGCTATTATTTTATTCTTTATTTGTTATGATTAATTATAATTATTATTGTGATTGTTGTTATATTTTATATATTGATATTATTATTATTATTTGCATTATTGCTATTATTATTATTATTATTATTATTATTATTATCAAATACTATTTGCTTTATTATTATTTTATGATATTATCGTAAGCATTATTATTTATATTCGATTATTATAATTGTCATCATATTTTGCATCCATTAATTCTTCTAATTTTATTCATTTAAAATTTATTTATTTATTTATTCGAGAAATATGTAATCACTATTTTATTTTATTTTATGTATTTGTGGTCTGTAATAATAAAATGATTTTCGACCGCTCTTAAAAAGAACCACCACACAAATGTTTTCTACCAAATAAAATATTGGTTGATAAAACTGGACCAATGTCCTGATTTTTATCTCAAACAAAGATTTAAACTTTGTAACGCCCTAAAATTTTCGGTGTTTTTATTAATAGCTTAACGTGCTAAATATTTATCAAAAGTTAAATTTTTGTGCATAAGAGGTCGAATTTCTTCTTAAAGCTACTCAACTTAATTATTGAAATAAATTATTAGACAAATATATGTATAAACATAGAGGTATGTTTACATGTAATTGGATTAGAAAATATTAATTAAAGAATAAAGGGTATATAGACAAATAAAATAAGAGAAGTTAAGGGAATAGAAAGGAGAGAGACAGAACACGGTAAAGGAAAAGAAAGAGACCAGAGAAGGAGAGAAGGAAAGAGAGGGAGAGAGGGACGGCGGAGCAGCGCCGGAAGGTGGCTAGCGGTTGGTGGCGTCGTGGACAAGCAGCGCCGTTGCCGATTACGGCGATTTCCCGTCGTCGTGGCGTCGTTGATCCAGGAAGTGGGAGAAAAAGACTAAAGCTTCTTCAGTGTGTTCCGGCCAGCTCCGGCGACACGAGTGGTGTGACTGGACTCACGGCGGCCAGGCGAACATCCCGGTGGCTGCGGATCATCCTCACTCACCGGCGATGAGGAGATCGGTGTTGGGAAGAACCGAAGCTGTCGACGTCGATTCCGGCGAAATGAAGAGCAGTCACGGCGCGTGATCACCGGAAATGGAAACCCGAGGCTTCGAGCTCCCTTCCGGTGGTTTCAGTGCCTCCGGTGGAGCTCCGGCGAATCTCCGCTGACCGTGAAAAGGCCAAAAAAATGCAGAAAATAGGTATGTGGCCACCAAAATTATTTTTCTAAGTGATTTTTTCTCATAAGCTAAAAATTATTGAGTGATTTTACTAAATACAGTATGTGTGTTGTTATGGTTTACTAAGTTAAATGATAAATTAGCTAAGGTAATTGAGTAATTAGATTGATTAAATTGAATTTAACAAATTATTGACAATTAGCTATTGAAAATTTATAAGCTGTTACGGTGTAGCTTTTCCTGCAATCATAACGAAATTTAAAATGATCCGAGCAGTGAGACGTCTGTTGTTAACGATTTTCATTACGACGTAAAAATGCATAAGAAAGTGAAATATATTATGGTAATAAGTTTGATAAACCCATAGATTATAAGTCATAAAATAATGTAACAATAGTTATATGATGAGCAAAAGATTTTGAATAATTAGTTAGATAAATTGATCTATTAAGTTGAATCTTCTTGTTTAAAATGCTAAACCATACATTGAATATAAATAATTTAGTTGTAATTGTAATGTGATGCATAGAAGTTATAGTTATAAGTCCAAATGTAACTGAAATTAAATGTTGGAACGATTTTAAGGTAGAATTAAAAATGTATTTTGATTTTGTGAAAATCGAATTAAACTTGGGAATATATGGGTTAAGTTAGGATGTGACTACTGAGGACAAGTGAGGTTGACTTGTTAGATGGGAATTTAGACCGACTAATTAACCACAAATTGGTAAAATTTTCTAATGAGATGGATTATGCATATTAAGCTTAAATAAGATCTGTGCATATAAGTGTTTATTTTTAAAGCGAATGCATGAATGAGGAATATTCCAAGAAAATTTTTAATGTATGCATGTATGCGGGTGAATGTGTATGGTATTTATGTGTTAGTGGGATTATTTTTGATAATATGGATCGAAACGTATACTGTCATTAATTGCTATTAATCTAATTTCTATGGATTTACTTAGCTGACATATTGATGTGACTAAAAATTTTCCAACAATGTATGAGATTTAATATAGTACATATATGTGTAAGTAATATAAGTGAAAAGTGATAGAAATTAAATGAAAGTTGAATGTTCGACATATATAACATGCATTAAGAATAATATAAAAGTATGCGAATTAAATATGTGAATTTTGGAATTTTGTAATGTGTGTAACAGCGTGAACTAAGGCAAGGAAAGACAATAAAATAATATTCAAATGAAGAAATCAAGTGGGAGGATTTAAGGAAGATGATGTGGGTTAATAAATAGTCATAAAATTTACGTTAGATGATGAATGGATAAATATAGGGAAGGCCTATATAAATAATAATGTATAATCGGTTCAATATGAAATAAACTTAATTTGACAAAATAAAATGGAAGTGAATTGGAATGGAAAGAAAGAGTGGTGGTTGAATGTATACTTATATATATATATGAAGTATATTATAATTATTAAAGCATTTTAATTATAAAACATGATTAATGGCGTGCAGTGAAGCTAAATCAGTGGAATATGATAAGCAAATGAAATTTTGCGAGAAAATGATAATGGGTGATATTGAGATTTATTTCCCACATTTTCTTTTTGGATTGAAATGTATATTGATCTTATTTTATATAAAGATCAAAGTTTTTATTTATTTAAATAACATTCAATGATGTTGCCCTATGTGATGAAAGGGTACGAGAAAGAATAATATAATATGATGATATACCATGAAAAATATGTATATCATATTAATAATGTGAAAAATAATAAAAATAAAATAATATTGCCCTGTATAGTAATCTGGTAGTCAAGTCTAGTTCAGGATATGTTGGCATGCCATAGGGACATAAGACCGCGGGTGTGAGCATAGCGACTCACTTTTTAGTAGGCCAATGATGGTCCTACTTCTGTATCTGAATATCTGAAGTATACTGTTCTGCATTAAAAGACAGTCGAGGTCCTACAGGACTCCGCTGGTATTTCTGTGTGAAGTTTTGGAGTTCACGTCTCGTTTATCCTGTGCTTAGAGTCTGCCAGCATTGTACTATGGGCAAAATAATAAATTGCAAAGTGAATTGATGAATGTGAAATAAATGTGAATCAAGGAATCTAATAAGGAATAAATGAAGCAAGGTAAATTGGTGGGTTTAAACAATAAATTTTGTAATCTATATTAAACGTATATTTTGAGAAGTTAAATGGTAAGTATGGAGAAAATATGGATTAAGAAAATATGAAGTAATTTAATGATAAGTAAAGTGTTAAAGTAGCAAAATTGAGAATAAAATGTCAAATAAAAGGTAATAACGAAGAACTTAAAGTTTTATATATATATATATATATATATATATATATATATATATATATATATATATATATATATATATATATATATATATATATATATATTGCTAGAAGGTTTAATTGACTAAAGGGGTATTGATAAATGACCTTATGAAATTGGTAATATGATAAAGTGGTTGTGTGTTTATATGAATCTTATATTCACCAATGTGTACTACATGAATGCCAATATACATAGTAGTGGGTATTATTGTATTAGATGAAAGTTAGAATAATTAATTGTTAAGATAGAAACGAGATAGTAGTTGCTACGTTATGAACATATTGACTGTTTAACAATCTATGAAATTATGTTAGTGATGCATGATTAACATGTTATGCACTTTATCAAAATGATAGGGAAATTTTGTTATTGATTTTGAAACTTGAAAATACAAGTTTAAGAAAAGTCAGTATTTTAAAAGAATATTGAATGTATTGCATAAAAATGTTTTGCCTTGCAAATCATTCATATTTAATTTGGAGTTAAATAGCTATTGGTATATTAATTATAAAATATTATATTGATTATGAAAGGAAAAGTAATTTGTGATATTAATGTATGAATGATCAATTATATGTGTATATATTATGTTTATGCCTTGGATAAGTAAAATTGGTAGTCACCACTAAGCGTAAAGCTTAGCGCGGGGTTTATCCTCGCGCAGGTATAAGACAGGAATCAAGTGAATATCAGCACCGTTCTAAAGGAGGAATGTTGAATAGTAAGCATGACAAGCAGGTGATGGGAATGAAATTTCTGAAAATTGATAATTTGGTCCTGGTTGTGATTTGGCATGTACACTACATAGATAACTAGGATACTATTGTATCAAAGAGTTGTATTGAACAATTATTCATAGCTGATAACTCTGATGTATTAATATTATATCCTCATATTTTGTATAATTGATGTAAATAGTGAGTGGATGATATTATTAATTATTATATGAGTATGTGATTGGACCTAAATTGGAGGATGGGCAAAATTGTGTGGAGTTTGAATTGGAGTAGGATGGATGGATATGTATTTGATTATAAAAGTGTAAAAACTTTCTATTTACAGGGGGATAGGCAATATTATAGAGGAGATTCTGCCAAAATTTCGGTAGAATTTAAGTAGTCTATTTGAGAATGATTGTGTGAATAATAAGCTGTAATAGTTGAAAAAAAAATTACCCGGATTTTCGTATTGATTTTAAGAATAGTTTAAGACAATTAAGTTATTTTGTACAGTTTAAGGGTGTTGCAAACATATTCAATAATCTTAAATCTTTTTATAATAATAAGTAGTCCGGAACCAACGTTCCCATCTAAATGAATATCCCGATTTATGCATGATTTGCACTTTTTGCAATGAGGGTTGTATTCTGTCCTTAGTATTATTGTAATTTTATTTATGGTTTAATGCCATTTTATTTCCGCTTTTAAATGAATGATTGCGTTTTTAATTGATTGCATCGTATGGAAAGATGGTGAAATAATAAATTCAAAACATAATTGTAAAATTAATCAAAGTACGAATAAATGAGAAGTCCCGAACCTATCTCTGGTCTTTGGGCTCAAAGAGGCGAGAGGTTTACCCTCCAAGACACCTCTTGTGTCACGAGACTTTGACGTTAATCCTAGGCTCCTTAGGGCGAGAGGTTTACCCTCCAAGACCCCTTTGGTTGGCCCAAAATGGATACTAAGCGCAGTCTTAGGCTCTCCGAGGCGAGAGAAACTTTCCCAATGTTCTATTGGGTGGCGACTCCATGAAACTTCCTTGTTGCCCAAAATAGACGCACATGTAAATATCTTTACAAGTTGCCAACGGATCCTCAATTGCCCGATCGCCCTCAAGTGGGCGGTCAGAGGGGCGGCTGCGGGATTCCGGCGCGCGTCACACAATGTTCCGAATTAATAAATTTCTTTCAATAACACATTTCGATTACAAACTGAGAATCCATGCATTGTATTACAAAACACTTATAGACTTTCTTTATTATTCACTTTACAAAATAAAACTTTCTTAATACAAAAGCTTAGTCTCCTGACACATTACTAACTATAGTAATACATCCTATAATATTACAAATATTCTACATTTACAGTGGTTCCTAATGTGTTAGCCATTGATTATGCAAAACTGTCTTCCAAAACACTTCCTTCGGATACCTGCATGGACAAAACATCCATGCTAAGCGATAATGCTTAGTGGGGAACAACAGAGAATGGATAAACACTCATAGCGATCACCAATATCAATCACATGCTCAAGCAACATACACATACACATACAGTTCATTTTAACATCATTAATAGTTCACTCATACGTAACTATCCATGTTCTCACACATATATTCATTTGCTTATTATGGTATTTCTTCAGTCATTCATTTGGATTCTATAAATCTTATCATTACTGGAATCACATATATATATATATATATATATATATATATATATCAAAATAACCATTAGCACTTTCAAATGCATAAACACCTTCATCATGTTATAAATACAAATCCAAACATTGCATACCTTTACTCAATCTCTAACAATACCACATACTCATTAATTAATATAAAGCTTACCATTATTTACTCGTTATCCCAACTTAGCATACAGGATACCACATATTGTACCCAAGGTATTGACTTTACATTATACAGTAATAATTATCAACATTAACATCCATATAGTACAAATCCCCATCAATTACAATCACAAGCCATACTATACACACTTCGACCTAACAAAATTACACACTCATAATTCACATAAATACACAAAGTTGACTGTTAACCATTTGTTTGGTAACTATTCCCTATCTTGCCTGCAGTTCTATAGTAGTGGATAACGGGTTATCACTTTGATATCCGAAGAAACCTTTAAACTAGTATCCGTAGATCCTGATATACTCAATCGCATTAATACCCATAGGTATGGAATTAATTAATCGCATTATTACCCATAGGTACAGAATAATCAATCGCATTATTACCCGTAGGTACAGAAATAGTCAATCGCATTATTACCCATAGGTACAGAAATAATTAATCGCATTATTACCCGTTGGTACAGAAATAATCAATCGTATTATTACCCATAAGTACAGAAATAATCGATCGTATTAGTATCCATATATACCTTAATATCAAATACACAATCAATCACTTTTGGCTGCAGCACTTTATACCCTATAAGCAAGCCTATCTATCCACTACTCGACTCGTAGGCTAGACACTGACTCAGTTTCTTAAATTAGATTCACATGTTATAAACCTTCACAAAATTTGCATTAAACAAACACCAATAACTCATAACACTATTCATTTTCGAACACATATAACTCATTATCAATCTCACATTTCATCATTCAATTCATACCAATTGCATATATATATATATATATATATATATATATATAAACACATAATCACGCGATTTATCACATTATTGGTTTTCATATAAATAAGAAACTCATAAGCTCAAAGCCTTAAATCACCTTTATCATTATCATAATATACGATCACTCATTTCTCCACATGAACTAATATAACATCCTTAAATATCTTGCATAATAATACATTCTAGAAACATCTATATAAATTCATGCATCATATAATGTTAGGCCAATACTTCAATCACATATTCATTGAACATACACATGTATACATATTCACATTAAGCAAACTCATTTTATTTGATATCCTTCAAGCATGTATAACTTAATCTCAATTCTTAATTATGTATACTTGTTCATATTATACATGCTCATATAGATTAAGGTATTATAATCCTCAATAGCGTCATTGAACTTGTCTTGATTCTATTTCATACAATTACACATCATTACTTCGTTAGTTTATTACTAATCTCAATCATATTCATGTGTATTTTCCAAGTGATAACTGCTCTTATACTCATTTTATAGTCCTAAACATGCATTGGATAGATCCTAGAAAGTTTCGGTGCAATACGGGTTCAATTCAGGAAGAAAAGCACATAAAATAGTCAAAATAGAAGGGGTCACGGTGGCAATGACTTTGTTGTGGCCGTGAGGTCCAAAAATAAGCATTTTTCCTTCTCTAGGCATTGTTCATGGTGGCAATGAATTGGTTGTCACCGTGACATACCAAAATTTAACGAAACAGAAGCTAAAACTCGATACTGCTTTACTACCCAATTTTGAAAAGCATATATCAACACCTAAAACTCATTTTTAAACAAAACTTCTTTCTTAAATTTTATTCCCTATGATGTTATGTTTCACAAGGAACAAGTTTTAGGTCATTTGGACATTTATAACGTTAGATATGAGTTATACAACCATAACTGCTCCAATGAGCCGGCCAAAGTAGAGACACCTCTGTTTTGGCAACTTTTGGGACAATTAGAGCTAAAATTTGCTCAACTTCCTTAGTTCCCAAACCTCAATTTCCTTAGCTACTTTCCAAAATCACTTGGTGCTTGGCTCACCAACTTTAGTGTTCCCTTTGTCCCTCTTAGGTTCTACCACTATAACCAAAACCCATATTCTAGAAATAGATGCAAGGAGTCAAAACCCCTTTTACCAAGATACCAAAATAAAAGGAGAAGAAGAAGAGAAAATTGAGCCAAAAGGACCACTTACCTTCTAGGATGAAGAACATTCACATGCAAACCCCTTTTTGGACTTACAATGCAGCAAAATTACTCTAGAGGAACTAAGGAAGAAAGGAGAAATGAAATGAAAAAGGAGAAGGAGATGCAAATTTCGTGGGGATGAGGAGAGAGAAGAGAAAATGAAGAAATGGGAGGAAAATGAATGGGAAAGGGATGAAGGCGGCTATCTACATGCAGCCAATGAATAGCTTTCTCTCTCCCTTATGCACAATCCTAGTTGGCACTTTCTCTCTCCCTTATGCACAATCCTAATTGGCAAATACAGAAATGGATCATGGGCTTTTTATTAAATTTGCCCCACTAATGCCATCTAGCCCAATATGCAAATCTGATTTCTTTAAGCCCATTTAACCCATGCAAATGCAAGTCTAGCCTTCTAACAATATTTAGCTCATTAACACTTTGGTCACTTAAATAATTTCATTTGTGCAATTAAGTCCCAATTGAACACACATTAAAATTCCAGACTTTAGGATTCTACTACATGCCATACCAACTCACACAATTGGACGCATGTTATTCCTAGGGTGACATTCGGGCTGTTATATTGTCCTTAACAGACGACCATCTGTGGTGACAGACGAGCATGTGTGGGGCGACAAACAACCATGCCATCGATCATGATGGATGGCCAGGCAGCTTGTAAGTTCAGAGGGGTGTCTAAAGGTTTTTTTTCAGTCCGGTTTGACCGAAATTGATAGGACCATATCTTGATTTACGGACCTCAGAAAAATATTTTGAAAATATGGACGTACTCGTATTGATGATTTTTATGGTAATGAAAAGATAAATTTTAGTAATAGTTAAAAATTGGACTGTTGGATTAATAAATAATTACCGAAAAGGGAAATTGTCTCCAATTGATCCAAAAATATTATTGGAGTCTATTGAATATATGGTAAGAATTATGGAGTCATTATTATGAGGAATTAGACTTAAAAAGTAAGGACAAAGTTATGATTTTGGTTTGAATAGTACTCGGGTTGACAGAAGGTTTGACCGAGATTTTAAAAATAGTAATTGATTTCAAAAATTGATGAAAATTTCTAGATGGACTCTAGGTGATATGTAGGAATTTTTGGTTTTGAAAATGGAATTTTTTGAGGACATCAAAAATTTGCTGATCGGACTGGTTTGATTAAACCAAACCAGAAATGGACTATGATTGAGGTAAAATTTGGTGTACAACCTAGTTTTTACATGATATGAATTATAGAATCCAATTTGAAATTATTGAGTTGGGAAGTGAGAGAACCATAGAAAAATTACCAAATGGGCTTAGAATGGCTAATTGGGCTTTATAGGTTGGACCAAGGTTGAACTAATTTAGGCCACCATAAAAGCCAGTAAATGGCAGATTGGTAGATGGATAAGCCTTATCTCCTCAGTCCTTCTCCTGCCCTTTGTTGGCCGAAGTCCCTCACCTTTCTCCTCTCTCTAATTTCTTCAATCCTTGCTCAATTTCTCTTTAAAATCTAGCATTTTAAAGTTAATTCAGCCCCTTTATAAGATCATAGCAACCTCTAGTATCCATTTTATGGATTAAAAATCAAGGAAAAATAAGGATTCAAGCTTATGTCCTCAAATTGAGGTAAGAGAAATAAGTTAGTTTAATTTAATTTATTGGCTCTAGATGATAGATTAGGGTGTATTAAGCACATTTATGAAGTTATATTGCATAAAAGAGGAGAATTGATGAGTGTTTTTTTGACTTGTATTTTTAGCCATGGAGGAGAAATCAAGGGAAAAAGAGATTTCCAAGGGAAAGGCTAAGGAAAAGAAAGCTTGAGGAGCTTAGTGCATAGATGTGAGGTTTGTGACTACTTAATCCAAGAATTTCCTTTGGAAAATTAGGGTTTTCCATTATGTTTATATAGTGAATATGTGTGAATGATATGTAGAAATAAAATTGAAGTGATAAATGAATTTAAAGAGGTTAAATAAGCTGATTAGAGTCATTAAAGTGAAAGAAAACTAAGTGCAAGTTTTGGACATAATGTGACATAATGGTATACTTAGGTATATGTATAATATATCGAGTAATTAAGTGAAATTAAATGATATGTGTGTGTGTGTGTGTGTGTGTGTGTGTGTGTGAATTGGAGCTTAATCTAGTAAAATAAGTAATGATTGAGTGATAAATAAAATGTTAGAGAAAAATTATAGTGTGGCCGAATGGTTCAAGGAAGAAAGTATGGTATATTATGTTATCTACATGCTAGAAAAGATAGAAAATTGATGAATGAATAAATTAAAAGTGAAAAAGAAGGTTTAATGAAAAAAAAACACATGAAAATCAAATGATTGATTTAATGAATTAAAGATACATTTAATCCATTTAGTGATAATATGGTCATAAGATGTGTATTTATGAAATTTCAAAGTATATTGAATGAATTGGAATTTGTAATAAGTTTTTTGAGTAATTTTAAGAACATTTTCCCATTATTTCCATGGTGGAAAATATTTGAAATCATTGATATAATTGAAATTGAAATGATATGAAAAGAATGAAATTAGCTTTGAAATGAATTTATAGCCATTGCATGGCTTAAGTATGCTTATTATGAAAAGTAAGCATATAATAAGAATTGCGCATAAATGATGAATTATGATGAGATAATTCATTAAATATGCAACATTGATGAAAATGTTGTGTAACTAGTGAAATGAAATGATAATGGAATATAAATGAAAGTGAAAATTTTTAAGAGTGGATATGAAAGTTAATTGAGAAAGTATTTGCCCTTAGTAGTGTCTGGCAGTCTAATCTAATTCAGGATATGTTTGGCTAGCGATAGGGACACCCATACTGCTGTGCAATTCATGACGCCTTGCTTTACTTTGGCAGATTCGCGATGGTCTCCCATAGTGCAGTGTTAACTATTAACTGTTCTGTAATACTGTTGGAATGGTCCTTCAGTGTCATTCCCTACTGTACTATAGTGGGCTTTTGGGTCCACATTCCATATATCCAGTCTGTAGATTTTCTACAAGGATTATACTAGGGGCATATCGAAATGATAAAATGATTTGAAATGTGAAAAGTAAAATGAAGATAAGAATTTAAAGGAAAAGAGACTTAAATGAAAGAAAATGAAAAGATTAGATTGAAAAAGGTAATTTACCCAAATAATAAGTTAAGCGGGTAATAGTAGTAAAATGACTAGAAGATGTATAAATTGAAGTAAAAATGACAAATTGAGTGATAAAGGACTTATATGAAAGAGAAAAAAAAGTTATAGGACTAAAATGTAATTTACCGTAAAAACAATTCGTTGGAAGACTAATTGGCAAATTATAAGTTAAGAAGTGAATAAATGTGAAAATATAGATCATAAATTGCAAAATTGTAAATAAATGTTAAAAGAAGGGTAATTTTGTAACTTGATAAAAGTTGAGGTAAAACCGTAATTGAATGTAAAAGTAGGTTACTAAATTATACGTAAAAGAAAAGTGAACTTAAAATGGCAATTGTGTAAAGAATGTAAAGTTTAGGGACTAAGGTGTAATTTAACGTGAGAATGTTAATCTGAGGACTAAATATGTAATTTGTAAGCCAAATAATGATTTAAAATGAAAAGAGAAATGAACTAGTGGTAAAAAATGTAATTATGTTGTAAAAGTGGGAATTTTGAAATTAATTGAAAGATTAGGGACCAAAGCGAAATTTTACCATATTAATGGTACCTATTAGAATAAAATGAAAAGTGAAGAGATAATAGTGTGTAAAAATGTGAAATAAATGAAAGATGCCGCAAAGATAATTAAATGGGTATTGAAGGGTAAAATCAAAAATAAAGTGTAAAAGGGTAATTAAGTTAAATAATAGGATTAATGAATGAAAATAACCAAATGAGTGATTAAGTGATCTAATTGCAAAGAAATGACTTAATACGGACTGACAAGTAAAATGTTCATAAATTTAAGAATATGAGGGTTAAGCCGTAAATTGCATGTCAAATAAGTAAATAAGTATAGTGACACTAAACAAAGTTTAGTGAGTGATTTGAATGGAATTGAGGAATTAGTTAAGGTAAAATGCATTATAGAAGTATACGAAGTGAAATGAAGTGGAACGAGTGAAATGAAGTGAATGGAGTGAGTGTATGCAAGTAAATGTTATATAAGGGTAAAATGTATTGTAGTGTAGAATGTATTAATTTAAGGTAAATGACGTGAAAGGATTGAAATGTAGAGATTTAAAAGAAAAGGTGTAGAATGAGTATTTATAAG
Organism: Excoecaria cochinchinensis; assembly: GCA_947683425.1. NCBI lineage: Eukaryota > Viridiplantae > Streptophyta > Magnoliopsida > Malpighiales > Euphorbiaceae > Excoecaria > Excoecaria cochinchinensis. The sequence goes on from CANTUQ010000038.1 coordinate 3,311,417, forward strand.
AAATGAGGTTAGAGTGCAAATAAGAAAAAGGAAAGTTAAATGATAAGATAAGATAAGTGAAAAATGCTAAATTAAGGGTTAAAAAGAGCGATAAGTCAAGAGTAGGTTAAGGGACCAAAGTGAATATTTTACAAGTAAGATAATAAGTTAAGAGTGAAAAATAGAAAAAATAGAGTAAAATTGTAATCATAGAATAATGAAGGAATAATAGTGAGATGACATTGGTAGGTCTAAAAGTGAGGGCTAAAGTGATGTGCATGTATTTGTCTGCATAGATAAGTTAGATTTGGAAATTGTTAGATTCGTAATCACCACTGAGTATATTTAATGCCCAGCACGAAGTTTATTTGACTACGTGTAGGTACCGAGCAGAACGTTTGAGGAACAGGCGTGCTATTAGTTTCGAGATCAGATCGGACCTCCAGAATGAAGCGAAGAACAGTATGTATTTTAGTACTGGCATGTATATGTAATAATTTATGATTGATTATGTAAAATGTATTGTGGCTATAGTGAATGTTATAAATTATTAGAGTATGACATGATATGATAAATGTGATGTTTAGTCTAGATTGAATGCGACCAGTTAGTGACATGATAGCACAAAAAAAGAAAAAAAATTCAGCATTTGCCATAAGTATCGATTAGATAGTAATTAAGCAATTATGATAATAGTCTAAGCAATGTAATGTATGTAGTGTATAGAAGCGATAAGGGTGTTACATTATAGTAGTACTAATTCTATTATTATTATTATTCATTATTAGTATTATCATTGTTTTTGTTATTATATTGATACAATTGTAATTCTTAGTAACACTCATTTTATCATTGCCATTATTTTATCTATTATTCATTTAACCCCTATTATTAATATTAACATAATTAGTTTACAATTTCATTCTCCATTTACTTATTTTTCTTATTCTTAATTACTATTCATTTTCACTTTACCTTCTACATATAAAAATATCCGTAACTTTTTCTGTTTGTTAAATGATGCACACAATTACATACATACATTTAAATAAGCATGATTCATAACTAGTGTTATTATTTCATTTAGCATATTCTTAATTATTAATTATTTATCTTTATTCAATTAATCCCCATATAATTTACATAATTTATATTTTTCATTACTTTTTTCGATTTAATATTATCACTGCTATTATTATTTATTATTCTATTTATCTCTCAGAATTGCGATGTTCACTATATTAATCAATCCACTTCTTTTTCTTTTATTTATATTTTAACTCTTTAATTTTCATCATTATTATCAAATTTCAGTTTAGTCCCTTTAACGCTACTCAATTAACGGTCTTCCCTTTTTTGCTTTACCTATAATTTCAATTATGCCATTATTTACCTATCCTTCATATTTAAGTCACAATTTGACTTATAAACTTCTTATTAGTCCATAGTTATTATCCTTGCACCAATTAACTCTTTTAATCGTTATACTAACATTAGTCATTAAATATTTTACTTTTCCTTAATTACACTATTAATTTTTATACTATTATCAATTTGCAAGTTACTTATTGAATAAATACTATTATTGTGAATTTACAATTCCATCCTTAATCTTTCACTAAATTAACCCATAGACAAATAAATTATCTTATGGTCAATTCAATTCATTAGTAACTTCATTTATTCTTTAAATTATCTATTACCACTTAGTTTCACAATTAATTCTTATACTTTCATTTAATTTATATTCTAACCCTTACTTAACTCAATTGTCATAAATTTGCTCTCTAATCTTTACACTTCCACTAATTTACAACATTGCCTTTCAATCTTATTTGTTTACAATAACGCCACTAGTTAACTTTATTTTCGTATTAATTTCATTGCTTGACACGCCATTTGCCAATTAGTCCTTATTAAATCACTCTTAAACTAAATTACATTTAGACCCTTTTTCTTTCATCCAAATTATAATTTTACCCTTCATTTTTCTTTATAGTTACAATTATACCATTTTTGTCATTTCTTTTTACCTTTTTCACTAAATTTACTTATTATTATGTAAAATTACTATTTAATCCTTTAACATTGTTTTTACACCATATTATCATTTAGTTCTTAAATTATTACTATTTCTCTAGTATATCATTTAAGCACATTTTAATCATTTGACTAACACCTATTATCATAAATTTACATTTCAATCCCTAACTTTCATTAAATTACAATATTGCCCCTAAGTCTATTTATTTACAATACTGCTACTAATTATTCCATCTTCACATTAATTTCATTATTTTGACATACAAATTACCCTTTAACCCTTAAAATATTATTTTTATGCCAAATTATATTTTTTGTCAAAATAATGGTCAATTTAATCATTTTATTAATTTATTTTATATTTTTTCTTATTTAACCTTATTAACTACTAAACTTGCACTTTTACCATTTTAAATTCATTTTTTTACTATTTTGTCCCCAGTATCAATCCGGTAGAAATCTCTGAACCGGATACACGGGACGTGGATCCCATAGATCAACTACACTAATGAGTAATCCTGAAGAAGTCACTCAACACTGTCATTGCATTCATTATTCACTTTGTACTATAAACTTTTCACTCTTACACTTTAGTAGACCATCATTAGCCAACTTAAGCAAGTCATCATGACTCGTACCGCTGTGTGGAATCCCTATGGCTAGCTAACTATATCTTAAACAATATTTGCCTACAAGAACTTTACTAAGGGCAATAACATTATTAACTTTCACGATATACTATATGGTCAACATAACACAAACCATTTTCAATGCATTATTTTTCCCTCAAATTAATTCCAATTCACTTATTTTTCAATTCCAATATCAATTATGCCATAAAATAAATTTGAGACAACTCATTCTATACTTTTCACTCTAAACATAATACAATTTCCAATTAGAAAATATTCAATTTAATTTCAATAATTCTCAAATAGTCAATATACACTCAATTTCCATCATTTATTCATTCGGTGCCTTTGTTTTTAATAAAAAAATCAAAATATACCCTAATTTAACGATACACACCATTCGGCCCAACCATGATCTTTTCATTAAATTTTATCCTTCGCTTATTTATCATTAATTTATTCTAGATTACACCTTAATTAACATATTTATACTATTAATTTGCATTAAATCACAAAATATACCTAGATATACCCTAATATACCATTCGGTCTCTATTATGTTCATGACATGCACTTTGTTTCTTTTTGTTTTTAAGCATTCAAATTATCATTTTAACCTCCCTAAATATACTTATAGGGTTTATTTCAATTTAACATGCATTTATCATACACATACCATATAAACATAACCAAAAATCATACATAATTAATGGGAAGAATGGGATATTGTATCCACTAACCTCATTTCCTTGTTCTCCACTCCTTAATCTTCCTTTTTCTTTCCTTAATCCTTTGAAACACCATCACTTCCTTTGAATACCCTAAGTGGCCGAATATGTTCATCAAAGATCCCAATATAAATTTGCTTTATTTTTGTAATATAATTACATAAACATCATCTATATACCCTAAAATACCTATTTGAACCATTAAATTAAATTATAGAACCCTAAATCACTTACCTCATTTTTTAGACATAACCTTTGCCACTTGCTTTTTTCAACTTCTTTCACTTCAAATAAGCTTTTGAGGCCATTACCAATGAAAAGAGAAGTTGGGTTTTACTAGAAAAACTTTAATTTGGTGAGAAATTTAGAAGAGAGCTGAAGAAAACATGGAGAGATGGAGAATGAGGTAGGTCGGCCATGGAGGGTTGGAGAAAGTGGTAGAGAATTTTAGAGAGTGGCAGATTTTTCTGCCTTTTATAGGTCCTTTTCATGGGCCCTTCTAGTGTGCTCTATATGGGCCAACCCAAATATAAGCCCAAATGCATTTATTCACACATTTTCTCACTCTAATTTATTTCTCCCACTTTCCAAGCTCAATTTCTTCCAAAATTAATTCCATAATTCCCAAAATATATTAATTAGGCTCCATGAATATTTTTAGCTTAATCGCACACTGTTTCTCAGTCCGATAATTATTTATCTGTCAGATAGCCAAATTTTTAGTGTCACAGAAAATTTAATTTTTCAACATCATTAGATTTTAATAATTCATACGGCTACGTCAATATTTTTAAAATAATTTTTTGAGGTCTGTAGCTCAAGATATGATTCGGTCAAACTTGATCAAAACTGGTCAAATCGGGCTAATTTTTGCCCATTTGGGTTGACCGACGACTGTCCCTCTCCAGGGACGCCTGCCCCTCATCCACAGACGCCCTTCTCTCAACCACTGATGCCCAAAATTAATTTTTTTACTTATTTTTTTATTTTCAATGCCTATTTGACCTCCGTTTGACCTCAAATTTCATATACGGGCTCCCGCTGTTACACTATATCCAATGGTCTAATAAAATATTTTTTGATTTCGGGAGGTACTATTCATCCCGGTGTCACTATTCTCGGTCCAAAACTCACTATTTACAAAAATTATAATTTTGGGCCATTACATTTATTTTTTTACTTATTTATAATTTATTAAAGAAATTAAGAACTAGTTTTATTTATTAAAATTTGAATTTAATTAATTGGGTTTTAGAGTGAATTAGGTACATGGAGTTTTAAAAGTAAAACACATTATGCATATTATGAAGGGTACATGTTCCCTTTACTTGTTAAGCAAGAATTAGAATTTTTGCTTAAGAAAAATGTTCGTCAAAGAAAATGGGTATGCACTGTATTTATTATAATTATTTATTTTTTCTTGACTTAATATTAAAAATAAAATTTGCTAATTTATGTGCACAGATAGATACTTATATGTATAGTGACATTAAAGTTGAGTAGAGCTACAAAGTTCTCCTTTATTTATAGTATGCATTTTGATGCGAGAATTTTCCAACTAATGTTATTTTGTTATGCATTTTGGATAAGTAGTTGGAAATTTTGAGTAGCTTGCATGATAGTAACACAGACACTTGATATTAAACTCTGTCTTAATTCAATATATTTTACTTTCGTAATGCTTTGAGTATACTTAAGGTTGATTTAGGAGTTAATTAGCTATAGAGTTGCTCCTTTATTTATTAATTTGATAATTAATATTTTATGCAACATTGTTTAAAATTAAAAGTATAATTAACGAATGATTTGTCATGATTTATGAAATAATTTTTTTATTAGCATTTATAAAATTTAGCAACCAAATATTTTGTTGATAAATTACTGACGGAAAGTTGATTTTTGTCGTAAATATTATCGACGAAAACTATATTAAGTTGCAAACTTTGTCGATGGAAGTTACTTTTGCAACGGTAAATTTTTTGACGGAATGAATTCGGTCGGCAAATTTTGCCCTGGCAATTATACCGACGGATGCTTCTATCGGTAATCTGGACTAGCAATAGAATTCCATCAGTAATTTTCATCGCTAATTCCCATTTTTCTTGTAGTGGTAGTTCCTATGGCCAAGAAGGATGGGAAAGTGTGGATGTGTGTAGATTATCTAGATTTAAATAAAGCATGCCCTAAGGATGACTTCCCACTTCCTCACATAGATTTACTGGTCAACAGCACTGCTATGTGTATGATGTATAATTTTATTGATGGGTATGCAGGGTACAACTAGATTCTTAACAAAGTTATACATCGGATAAAGATGACCTTCATTACGGAATGGGGAACCTATGATTAAAAGGTAATATCGTTTGGGTTAAAGAATGTTGGGGCAACTTACCGAAGGATGGCCACCAAAATCCTTAATAATGTAATCTATAAAGAAGTTGAGGTGTACGTGGACAATATGATGATCAAGTCTACAACTAGGGAAGACCACTTTAAGGCATTGGAGAAATTCTTCCAAAGGATTAACAAGTATAACCTCCACCTCAACCCAAAGAAATGTGTGTTCAGAGTTACCTCGGGTAAGCTAATGGGTTATATCATCAGCCAACAGTGGATTACAGTGGATCATGACAAGGTAAAGGCCATTTAAAAAGTGTCATTACCCGAGAAGGAGAAGGAAATCAGAGGGGTTCTGAGGGAAGATTAAGTTTATTAGCTGATTTATTGCTAAACTCACCTCTATGTATGTGCCGTTCTTTAAGCTTTTAAGGAAGGATCAGCCAATCAAGTGGAATTATGATTATCAAAAGGCCTTTAATACAATCAAGGAATATCTTATGCATCCTCCCATTGTCTAATCAATGCCTTTGGTCCTATATTTAGCTATAAAGAAGAGTCCAGTGGGCACTATATTATCTCAAGAATATAAGTTCGAGGTAGAGTTCGTTGTGTATTATTTGAGTAAGAAATTTCTTCCATATAAGGGCAAGTACATAGCGGTAGAAAAGATCTGTTTGGCAATAGTATGGGCCTCCAAAAAGGTAAGACACTATTTCCATTCTTATCAGATACAAGTAGTAGCCAAGCATAACCCTCTCAGGTACCTTCAGCCAACACTATCTCTTTTGGGGAAAATAGGGAGATGGCTTTTGTTGTTATAGAAATTTAAGGTGGAATACATCACTAGAAAGACAATTAAAGATCGAGCAGTTGTTAAGTTCTTAGCTGACTAACTTAAGAGGGGGACCAGATTTAGTACGAATTCCTTAATGAGAATGTCACAGCCATAATAGTGTAGGGTTGGCAGATGTTCTTCAACGAAGCCACCAATAATGATAGGGCCAAAGCAGGTGTTATTCTCATCACACCTGATGGTGAAATGCTACCCCTAGCTAAGAAATTAGGATACAAGGTGACCAACAACGTGGTTGAGTATGAAGCATGCATGTATAGGTTGGAAGCACTAATATCCTTAGGGGCACAGATTGTCGAGGTGCTTGGGGATTCATCTATGGTAGTCTATCAAGCAAAGGGAGAATGGTCTATCGGGGAAGAGCAACTAGTGTTGTATGTTGAATATTTGAAAGGCTTAAATGATCAGTTCAAGTTTTATAACTTCAGGCATGTGCCTTAAGATGAGTCAGCTGGCAGATGCCCTAGCAACCTTAATATCCTTGTGGGATAACCCTTAAGAAGTGGCAATGAGGGTAGCAGTGATCACTAGCTCAACCAAGCCCTACTTCGAAAGTGAATAGGTAATGAACATCGAAGAAATTGATAGGAAAACATGGTTTTATGACATCTAGAATTACTTGGAAAGGTCAGTGTACCTGAAAAAGGCCATAAAGAAGGACTAAAGGATGATTTAAAAGTTATCCATACTATTTATTAATGTAGATGGGGCATTGTATAAGAGATCGGTTGATGTTATTCAACTGAGATGTTTAGATCAAAAGAAGCCAAGAAGGTGATGGAAGAGACACATGTCGGGACTTGTAAGGCCTATATAAATGGTCTAACAATGGTAAAGAAAATCATGCACTAAGGATTATTTTAGCTAATTATGGATACTGACTGCTCGAGATGTGTGAAGCAATGTCACAAATGTTAGTAATATGAGGATCTGAGTCATCTGCCTATTTTAAAATTATGCAACTCGTCATCCCTATGGCCTTTCTCAGCCTGAGGGATAAATCTTATAGGGGAAATATGCCCAATAGCTTCGAATTGGCATATATACATCGTGGTGGCCATCTACTACTTCACAAAGCAGGTAGAAGTTGAATCCTTCAAAAGGTTAGGGGCCCGAGAAATGGCTTGGTTTATTAAACGAAACTTAATCTATAGATATGGTGTGCCTCATCATCTTGTGTCTGCTAATAGGGTTCAATTTTAGGTAGAACCAAGCAAGTGCTCAAAAAGTACGGGATCCAGCATCACGGGTCTTCTCCCTATCGTCCACAGGTAAATGGGGCAGTTGAGGTAGTGAACAAGAAATAGAAAAAGATCCTATCCAAGACCAAACAGGCTTACAGACTTACAATTGGGTAGAAAAATTTCTATTTACATTATGGGGGTACAGAACGATGATCGGGACTTCAACAGAGGCCATCCCTTTATCACTAATATATGGGATGGAGTGTTGCCAGTTGAGATTGAACTTTAGTCGTTAAGGGTTGCTTTAGAAGCTAAGCTACTGGAGTCAGAATGGGCAAGATATAGGCTTTTATAGTTGAACTTGTTAGATGAGAACCGAATGAGAACCTATTACCAAAACCAGATCTACCAAAAGAGGCTGGCTCGAACTTTTGGTAAATGTCAAAGGCCACTATTTGAAGAAGGGTGACTTAGTATTTAAACAGCTAAGACTTGGCATCATAAACTAAAGAGGCAAATTGAAGCCTAATTGGCAAGAACTCTTTATGCTAAAGAACCTATTGTTAAAAGGGGCGACTATCCTCACCAACAATAATAGGAATGGATTCAAAGAACCAGTCAACATTGACAGACTAAAAAGGTTCATGATTAAGGCATAAGATCAAACGAGGAGAAAACATAATCCTGCATGTTAAAAACCAAAAACCAAAGGTGGCCTTGCTAAAATTGGGCACCCCACTAGGGTAAAAATTGAAAAAAGTCATCTCAACCAAACGTTAGGGGTTGAGAAAAAATCTTAAATCAAAAAAACCCACGACGGCTAATTGATAACAGGAGTCAAATGCCCTTAAGTTGTCACCCCTTAGATTAAATGGAAATTTGTGTTTTTACATTGAATGCCATGTTGAGATTATCTTCGTTGCCATGTAGTGCAGGAAGATAGGAATGCATGCATAAGTTAGGTACTAGCATACAATTAACATGGAAAGAGCAAGTCATTCCATTTATAATATAGGAGCATATGCCTGGATTGGCTAATTTTAAAAGGTAAAAAAACCAGCATTTTACACAATAGTTGTAAATCTTAACTTTTATCTTTAGTTGTTGCCTTCACCGCTCTTACACTTTAGCTAAGATGCTTTATTGTCTCTCGCAGGGCCCATCACCTAAACCTTGTGGTCAATAGTGTTATTAAAGTCGCACTCCCCCAGCTCCCCGTATGTTAGACCTTACTAGCAGTTGATTCCAAAGCTGATGGTAACTTGAGGCAAAGGTAGTGGTTAGCTCGCCACAATGGCAAGATAATAGATTTTTGACGATGCCATGTGTCTCTCCAAATTGGTAAGTATAATGGGTTAGAATACTAACCCTATATAATGGTACGCAGCCAGTGACAGTACTGAGTGACAAAAGGGAGCCTCAGCCATGGACACATTAAGCTAACATTCCCCTCGATAATTATAACCAACGATACACCTTCTCCATCCGGAGAGTCAAATTGTTATAGTTTGCGTCTAGGGAAAAAATTTCTCAAAAAATATGTATGGATCACCTTTGAGGGAGGTTCATCCAGCAACCTCAGTTTCTCCTATAGTAATACCTAAAACAAAAAGAAAAGAGACGAAATGAAAACCTAGAAATAAGTAGTTTGTCCTACAAAATAAAAATATATCAATGATGAAAAGACGTCAATCAAAAGTTAAGCACAAGGTCGAACGAAAATCCTCAAAGGGATACATTTCTAGCAAAGAAAAAGCTAAAGCAAAAACCCACAAGGGGCGTTGTGATGCATGTCGAACCCGCTTAGTAATTTTCCTAGATGTCCCGCTTTTAGGGTCCGAGAGGGTTTGCGTCTAGATTTTGAGCAACATGAGATATTATGGAATCCCTACCCAATAGAATATTGGAAAAGTTCATCTAATCCCATGAAACTTTTAGGCACCTTTGTGATATTTTGGAGTCGCCACCCAATTTATAAAAAAATAAAAAAGTTTGTCTAACCTCGAGGTCTAAAACAGAGAAAGATTTGCAATTTCGCTCTTATTAATGCATTGGTTAATTATAAATAAGTTTTTAATAATCAATTATCCAATCTATCTACTTACACGTCATACAATTTAATTAAAGCGCATATCAAGTACCGAGGAAAACGGTAAAAAGCGATAAATAATTAAAATAAAAATAAACTATAAAAATACAAGATAAAAATCTAGGACAAAAATACAATCGCCTAAAATATAAAATAAATAAATAAATGAAAAAATCAATTAAATAAATAAGTATACATAAATCGGGGTATTTATTTAGAAATAGAAACATTGGTTCCTTCATACTCACTTAAAAATTGAAGAGTTATTTTTATGTATTATTGAGAAAACGGGAATGAGTGATCCCATTCCAGGAAAACTAACTCTCATTTTGAAAGTGATATTTTATTGGCTAAAATTAGGATATTGGTCCCATTTTATAGAAAAAATCTCAAATTTATTAAAAAAAATATTTTTGCAATTTTCTTTTTAATGTGCATAAAATAAATAAATTTATTACAAATTACATGACAAATAAATAAAAGGCAAAATAAAAAAAAATGATAAAAAGCAACGAAAATAATAAATCAGCCAAAAATAAATCTCTTGAATTCCCTTCTTCGCTTGCAAGAGTGCTCAAATATGAAAAAACAAGTATTGAAATAAAAAAAACAAATAAAATTAATGTTAGTAATTAAATCAAAAAAATCAATCAAGCAAATAAAATAATAAAAATGAATTAAAATAAATAAAAAAATAAAATAAAATGCATTATGAATGACAAATAAATTAAATGGCATAATGAAACAAATAAATTAACATATTAATAAATTAACACGCATAAAAACATAAATAATAATAATAATAATAATAATAATAATAATAATAACAACAACAACAACAACAACAACAACAACAACAACAACAAAAATGATGAACAATCAAGTAAATAAAAAGAATATTTTAATGGCTAAAATTAGGACATTGGTCCCATTTTATTAGAAACAATTCCAAATTTATTAATAAAAATATTTTTGTAATTTTCTTTTTAATGTGTATAAAATAAATAAATTTATTATAAATTACAAGACAAATAAATAAAAGGCAAAATAACGAAAAATGATAAAAAGCAATAAAAATTATAAATCAACCCAAAATAAATCTCCAGGATTCTCTTCTTCGCTTACAAGAGTGCTCAAATATGAAAAAAAAAATTGAAACAAAAAAATAAATACAAATAAAATTAATATTAGTAATTAAATAAAAAAATCAATTAAACACAAAAAATAATTAAAATAAATTAAAATAAAAAAAATTAAATAAAATGCATTATGAATGATGAATAAATTAACATAATAAAAATAAATCTCTTGAATTCCCTTCTTCGCTTGCAAGAGTGCTCAAATATGAAAAAACAAGTATTGAAATAAAAAAAAAACAAATAAAATTAATGTTAGTAATTAAATCAAAAAAATAATCAAGCAAATAAAATAATAAAAATGAATTAAAATATATAAAAAATAAAATAAAATGCATTATGAATGACAAATAAATTAAATGGCATAATGAAACAAATAAATTAACATATTAATAAATTAACACACATAAAAACATAAACAATAATAATAATAATAATAATAATAATAACAACAACAACAACAACAACAACAACATCAAAAATGATGAACAATCAAGTAAATAAAAAGAATATTTTAATGGCTAAAATTAGGACATTGGTCCCATTTTATTAGAAACAATTCCAAATTTATTAATAAAAATATTTTTGTAATTTTCTTTTTAATGTGTATAAAATAAATAAATTTATTATAAATTACATGACAAATAAATAAAAGGCAAAATAACGAAAAATGATAAAAAGCAATAAAAATTATAAATCAACCCAAAATAAATCTCCAGGATTCTCTTCTTCGCTTACAAGAGTGCTCCAATATGAAAAAAAAAATTGAAACAAAAAAATAAATACAAATAAAATTAATATTAGTAATTAAATAAAAAAATCAATTAAACACAAAAAATAATTAAAATAAATTAAAATAAAAAAATGAAATAAAATGCATTATGAATGACGAATAAATTAAATGGCATAATGAAACAAATAAATTAACATATTAATAAATTAACACACATAATAATAATAATAATAATAATAATAATAATAATAATAATAATAATAACAAAAAGAGGATGAACAATCAAGTAAATAAAAAGAATAAAAAAATAAAATAAAAATTGTTAAACAATGTTAAATTTATGACTAAAATCATATAAAACAAATAAATACATAATAGATCTAAAAATCTACATGGTGATTAATTGAGTGTAAATACCTCAGAATTGGATTTCATGAAGGAAGAAAAATAGATGATTTCCTTGTCTTGATTTGCGGAAATAGGATTTGAAAAATAAAAATTTAAACTTTTTTTTAGAAAAAAAATTGCAAAAAAGATTGTTCAAAGAAAAAATATGGAAGAAAATTTGGATCTCAAGAATAAACAATTAATGTTTTTTATCTCCCGAATGATTTTTTATTAAAAATTAATTTTTGACAACTTAAAAAAATCTCTTTGAAGAAGAAAAAAACTAAAAGAAAATGTGGAAAAATATTTCCTTGAAGAAAAAAAGAAAAATTTTCACCAAAAAAAGTCTCCCAATTTTTCTCTTAATTTTTCCTATTCATATCATTAAAAAAAGGAAAAACTAGTTATTTTAGAGAAATAATCTTTAATTAAATCAAAATATTACTTATTTAAGTTTAAAATATGGAAAAAAAACCTTAAAATCCCGAAAAAATGGACAAAAAACCAATTTGGGGCCAAAAATGCGTCTGGGGGCCAAAAACAGTAAGGGGCGGACTGGGCGGGCGAGGGGCGGCTTGGCTGCACGTTAGCGTGCATGGGATGCCCAGGCTACGCATGCGAGGTGCACCCGACCCTTGAGGGGGACGGGACGCGTGTGAGCCCCTAGGGTGGGGCGCCCGCGGGTGCGCTGTTGAGCGTATCTCTGGTGGCACTCGCCACAGCGCTAGTGCGTGCCTGGCGCCCACCTTAGCACGACGGCGGCCGCAAGGCTCCGAATTTTTTTTAAAAGCAATTTTGACAAGAATACTATCACTTTCAACTATTTTTTATTTTTATTTTTTAACATATTTTTTATTTTTTAATTCTAAAAAGGCAAATTTGACAAGAAAATAATCACTTCCAATCTCTTTGCCTGTGAACAGGCGCTAATTTTATCACTAGGTAACTCTAATCAGGGCTGCCTCGAAACTCGATGTCTACAATTGCCCCCAGTTTTTGGAAAACTAGTGCATGGGTGCCTATATGAGCAAAAACTCAGAGAAAAGAAAGAAAGAGACACGTACTTGAGGCAGCTACCTTTCCGGACTAGATGATGTTGTCGGGATACTTATCACCAACTTGTCGACAAGTTAACTCCTGTTGATTTGACGTTGGATGGAAATCCCCTTGAAGGACCAGTTTTGTTGTTCCCTAGAGAATGATTGCCCCTTAAAGGACGATTTGTTGTTCCCTAAGGAACTTATGCCCCTTGAAGGATGGTTTGTTATTCCCTAAGGAACTCTTATTGAAGCGGTATTGCCGTGATCATGCTACCCTCCTTAGAGTGATAGTGTCATTGTAAGGCCTCGACTTGTACTCTAGTCATTTTGGACTGCTCAGGGTATAAAAGAGGCCCAGTTTGTGCTTTTTGATTGAGTTTGTGCATTTAGGGATATAACCGGTATTAATTGTTTTGTTAGGGGTAGTTTCGTCATTTGACCTTTTTGGACTAGATTGTATTAATTAAGTTTTGTAGTTGGGCCACACTTGAATTAAGTTGATTTAAGGGACTTAAGCATGAGTTTTGATGGGCCAAAGGATCAATTAAGAGGTTTGACTTGAGAACCAATAGAATGGTGCCATTTTGTTGTGTTGGATTAGTGGAGGGTTAAAAGGGATAAACATGGCTTTAAAATCCATGATGTCGGTTCCAAGGAGGCCAAGAAATCTGGACTCCCTTCTCTCCTATTTCAGCCATTTCTTTGGCCTCTCAAGCTCCTTCAATCTCCATCAAAATTATGCTCAAGCTCCTTTTGGCCATTCAAGCTAACTCAAGTATGCTCTAAGCTTTATAGATGAGTTTTCTTCTTCTTTTTTTCCTTCTCCTTCTTCCTCTATGAACTGAGGGTGAGTATTTGTGAGTTTGTGTGTTCATGGATGTGTTTATGATGCTTTTGTAGAAGGAAGTGGACCCAAAGCAAAAGGAAATGAGAAAATTAGTGCAAGTGGAACCAATTAACGGATTTTAATCAAGGTTGGGAATATTTTTTTTGGAATTTCATTTCTGATTTTAAATTCTATTTTGAAGAAAATATGAGTTGTTGATGTTGAGTTGAGTTACCTTGCTGTGCTGTTTTTAGTTGACTAGTTATTTTGGGTAAGTAGAGTTTCTAGGGGAAATTCTACTCAATTTTTCTCAGACCTCTGTGTGTTTTTTTCTTTATATTTGGAGTTTGAGTGGTCCAAATTAATGATTTTAGTTGAATTTGAAAGCTAAGAGATATACCTAAATATGTCTAGAAAGAACCCAGACCTAGTTTTGACTCCTAGTGCTCAGAAATTAGCAAAATCAGTGTCATTTCCACTTTGGCCGGTTCACTAGAGTAGTTCAAGTGTTTTTAGATCATATCTAACGTTTTACATGTCCAAATAACCTGAAATTTCTCCAAATTGAATTTTAACATCCTAAGAAACAATTGTTAAGAAGGAAGTTTTTCCTAAAAATTAGGTTTAGAGGTTAGTTTATGCGATACAAGTTGGAGTTAGGGAAGCTATCTTTAGTGCCCTGTGTTTGGACGAGTTGCCTTTTGGGTGTCTCTATCGTGCTCGTGATATAATAGGCTAGATGATGGTCTTTCTTCTCCTTTGAGGCCTCAGGGTTGGCATGGACCCTTGCCCACCGTAACCTTCTACTGTTTCGGCCACTTAACTACTTATTTTGCACTTTTCTGCAAGTCGATTGATTAATGTTTTGAATATGGATTTATGTATTCAACATTTGAGGAATGTTACATAAATAACATGACTAATTAAGTGGCATGACTACATGGATTTTATTATGTATTTTTATACGCAATTATATTGAATGTGATTGAAAATGAATGGCTTATAATAAATGGAACTCTAATTTTTTATTAAGCCTGTAATTATCGAGTCGTGGATAGATAGGCATGCCTATAGGGATTCTAAGTGCTGTAGCCTATGTTTGGACCACGGTATGATCCATATCTATGTTAGGATCCTGAATGGGATTCTTCTAAATGGTGGATTAGATTTTATCCTTAATGTGTTTTTGGATCGTGGTAGATCCTAATGTGTTCGAAAATGGATGTACCTTCGGGTACCTATGTGTTTTCGTTATCCACCCTCTTGTAAATGCAAGCATTTGATAAGCAATAAATGAGTGATTTAATAAGCATGTGATTATGAATGTATGTGTATATGACCGTTTATATATTATGATGTTGTATTTTATACATATCTATTATGTTTCTATGATTTATTTGCATATCATACGCTTGTGATTGCATTGATAACTGCTATGAGCTGTTATCCATTTGATGTGTTTTCCTCACTAAGCCTTCATGTTTAGCACAGGTGTTTCATCCGTGTAGGTACCGAAGACACTGTGATTTTGAAGGACACCCTGCATCTCCTGAAGCCAACACAATAGGGATTCGCTTATGTAGGTTTTGTATAGGGTTATGTAGAACTTTGTAAATGTAACTTTTGAATGAGTATAACATAGTTTATGTTTTGTAATAATAAAGATGTTTGTGTAGGCCTGTACTATTATAATATTGTAATGGGACTTTTACTGTTATAAGAATATAAAGTATGATGGCTTCTGCGTGTATGCCCTTATGATCTCAAGTTAATAACGGGAAATTTTATATTTTAGCTTTTAATAACTTAAGTGCTTTTGGTTGTATGGCATCCTTCACCTGCCGTGGTAACCCACTACGTACGGGTAGGGAGTGTTACAGTCATCATCATGCTAATTCTCGTAGAAGTGGTGGTGCCGTTGTAGACACCGGGTCCCGAGGCGGTCCAAGATCAGGATTACCCAATGATGAAATAGAAGACCGATTTTCGGCAAGAAAGGTGAGAATCGATCGTTCCTTGTCAAAAGGTGTGTTTTTCGGAAAATAATTAAAAATACATATTTTTGCGGAAAATTAAAATTAAGACGGAGTAAAAAAATATATATATATATATATTAATTTTGTGTCAAAATTTAAAATTTAAAAAAAAAAAAAAGGTCGCGAAGGCCGCCTGCGCGGCAGGCTGCCCCAGCGCGCAGGGGCGCCTGCGCAGCAGGCCGCCCAGCGCGCAGGGGCGCCTGCTCGCAAGGCAGGCGCCTCGCGCGCAGGCCCCCTGCGCGCGAGGCGGTGGGCGCCGCGCGCCCCTCCATGCGCGCGAGGCAGCGGCCTCGCGCGCAGCCCCCTGCGCGCGAGGCGGGTGGCGCCGCGCGACCCCCCCGCGCGCGAGGCGGGGGCCTCGCGCGCACCCCCCCGCGCGCGAGGCAGGGGGCCTCGCGCGCAGCCCCCCGCGCGCGAGGTAGGGGCCTCGCGCGCACCCCCCCGCGTGCGAGGCAGGGGCCTCGCGCGCACCCCCCTGCGGGCGAGGCAGGGGGCACCGCGCGCCCCCCTGCGTGCGAGGCAGCTGCCTGCCGCGCGCGCCCTTGCCCTCTCCGCGCGACCTGGTCTTCGCCTGTCCGTTTTTTTCGCTGTTTTCAGTCTGATTTTCTTCAGTCTGACTTTTTTTCTTGTTTCACCATTTTATGACATTTTTGATTAACTAAAAAAAAAAAGATCTTTTGTCTTTTGCCATTTTTGGCCAAGACAAGCATAAAGGAGGATTTTTTTCCCTCATTTGAAGAACGGCAACAATTTATTCAAGGGCATTTTTTTTCTTGATTTTTCCCTCTAACTTCTCCTCTCCAGAAAACTGAGTTTTTTCTCTCTTCTTCAAAAAATATTCTAAAACTTTTTCTTCTTTTTTCTCAAGCTTGAACTTTCTTTATTTTTCTTCAAAAAGATAATCCATTTCTTGGGTGATTTGAGTTTGGAAAATCAATTTCCTTTACTCAATCATCCACCAAAAACATCTATTTATAAAAATACCATCTTGAGTTAATTTATTTTATACATCAATTTTTACATTTATTTTTCAAATATTTATCACCATAAATCCGACAAGGAAAATCGATCGGGACACCGTTTCCCCAATCTAAAAATTATGAGGGTAAACATTCTTGGCCACCACGCGGCCACTTGCCTCTCCTCACGCATGCGCGCGGTGACGACGTAACGCGCGCGTCTCCGCGCGCTGCCGAGGGTACCACGCGTGTCCCATTGCTCCTGGCGCGCGGTCTCCCTCTCTACGCGACCCTTTTCGTCGTTTTTGTCAATTTTCTGTATTTTTCAGTCTGATTTTTTCAGTTTTTTCACCGTTTTATGTTATTTTCGATCAACTAAAATAAAGACTTTCTAACTCTTTCCATTTTGAGCCAAGACCAACAAATTAAAGAGGATTTTCCCCTCATTTTCAAGGAGGGACGGCAACTATTTTTCAAGGGATTCCTTGGCTTTTCTCTCTAGTCTTTCTTCTCTCCAGGAAACATTTTTTCTTCAAAAATTTCTTTAAAAATTCTTAAGTTTTCTTTTCAAGTTTTAATTTTTGTTACTCTAAAAATATTTAATCTTGGGTTTGATTTGAGCAAGAAAAATCAATTTTCTTTGCTTTTTCATCCCACAAAAAAATATTTTCTAGAGTTAGTTTATTCAAAAATACAAATTTTACATTTTTATTTTTCGCCTATCACCGCAAAAATCGACAAGAAAAACAAACCGAGACATCCTATTTCCGATCTAAAAATTCTGAGGGTAAACACTTTGGACCCGTTTCTCATTTAATTTTATTTGTCATTTATTATTGTTAATTTTGTTATTTTTGTTATTATTATTATGTATATTGTCCATTCCTAACATTCTTAGTTTTGTTGCACTGTTAGTATTCCTATTTAGTCAATTAATTTTATTTTGTATGGTTTTATTTCTTTGGTTCCCCGCCAGCCTCCTTTCTACCCTGTTATTCTTGTTTTCATTATTATTATTATATCTATTATCAATATTATACACACATGCTTGCTAGCTTGGTCAACACTATTATTATTATTATTGTCATTATCATCTAAATTATTATTATTATTATTATTATTATTATTATTATTATTATTATTATTATTATTATTATTATTATTATTATTATTACCGTCATTATTATTCTGTTACTATTACTATCACTATTTATTTACTATTGTTAATATTCTATTTTTATTATTATCATTATTATATATTCATTTTATATTTATTGATATTATGTTATTGTTATTATCATTATCATTATATTTATTATTATTATCATATTTATTTACATTATATTCATTATTATTATTATTATTATTATTATTATTATTATTATTATTATTATTTCACTTATCATTATTTTTGTTATTGCTACCATCATATTCATATTATTATTATTTTGTTGTGTTTGTCTTATCATTATCGTTATTATCATCATAAATTGACTTGCCTGATATTTATTTTATTTTTACTTGATTAATTGTTAGAACCATTACTAATATTTTTGATGTTAATTTTTGTCTGAGATTTAACTTGAGTCGGGTTATTTGAGCACCCCCGCGACTCCCCGGATGGGTCGCAACGCGTGGAGGGTCACTCCGATTTGGTGAGATCTTTTCGACTCTCTCTTTATGTGTTACGTGTTTATTTATAAATATTTATTTTATTTATGCACGCGTGAGATAAAAAGTCACAAAAATACTTTTATAATTAAATCAGGACTTTCACTAATAAAATTGGGACCAATGTCCCTTGTTTTAGCCCAACAATAAAATTATCACAATCAAAACGAAGAGTCAATTTTCAATAAAATGGGATCACTCATCCCGATTTTCTTCCAAACAAACAAAGCGACACTTCGAACCTTCTTCAAGTAAACGCGAGGAATCAACGTTCCTAAACCTTAGAATAGGCGCGAAGGAACCAATGTTCCTGAAATAATGTCCCGATTTATGCATGTCTTTTATTTTGATCTTATGTGAGTGTTTAAATTTATGTACATTATTTTCCTTTGGGCCCTTGTAATTAATTTTTGGGGCAACTTTATTTATTTTTTGGGGATTGTATTCCGTCCCACTTACATCTTCAATCTTCTTTTAATGGGGTTGTATTCTGCCCCTATTTCTATTGTAATTGCGTGCTTGCGTGTTTACCGCTTTCATTTATCGCTTTCTCTATCTATTGCTTTATCGCTTTCTTTACGTGCTTTTAATGCGCTATTTAATTAAATGCATCGCTCGTGTGAGATGAGAGATATAATTTTAAAAAGTTAAAAACCCACTTATACTTAACCAAAGCATAAATAAGAGGGAAGTTCCGGACACCATATCTCTGGTTTAGACCGTTAGAGGTGAGAGACTTTTCCCAATTTCTTGCAAATTGGGTGGCGACTCCAAATGCCTCAAAGGTGCCTTTAGGTGTCATTAGACTAGGTTGTTCTCCCCAATGTTCTATTGGGAGGAACACACCGATGATGTCTCATGGCGCCCATGATCAAAAGACGCGAACCTTCATACCTCGAATCCTAAAGCGGATTCAAAGCGAGGGCCCTTGCTGGGTTTTCGGGTTCGGCGCGCGTCACAGTCGTGATCATGCTAACCTTCCTTAGAGTGGTAGTGCAGTCATCGTGCTAACACTTCTGAGATTTGATATTGTGTCCCCTTAGAGGTTTCTAGCTAATTCAAGGATATATGCCCCCCTAAGAGGTCTTTGGTTGGATTTTTAGATAGGTGCCCCCTAAAAGGTCTTTGGATGGGTGCCCTTTATGAGGTCTTTGGATGGTTGCCCCCTAAGAGGACTTTGGCTAGGTGCCCCCTAAAAGGTCTTTAGGTGGATTTTGGAACTGGTGCTTGGATTGATGTAGCCACTCACCTTTTGTCGGTGTCCGCATTGAATCTCTCTTGCTGCAAAATTAGAAAGTCAAATATGCAGGAAAAATAGTGAGCATGCACATGAAATGTACTGATCATGGAGAAATGCAGGACAATGATTTATCTAAGTGAGTTTGGAGGCAACAGCCGGGCTGGTCACAAATTGCAATAGGACTAATTCCCTTTGAAATTGCTTTTGGATTCCGTCCCTTTGGGTTTATGAGGTTCTCATCTGATACCTGTAGTTAGTTTTTTAAGATAGTGTGCCCCTTGTGGATTTTCACACTAGCTTTTCTTAACGGAAAATGCGTGTTTTCCAAATTTTCACACATCCCTGTGCCTTATTTTTGCTTGGAATGGATCCAACCCAATCTAACAGCTTTTTTTTTTTTATAGATTGCTTGTTTCAAGGTTTTTACCCTATCCTTTTGCCCAACTTTTGCTTAAAGAGCCAGCGACGGTTTTCATCTCTAACGGCCTTTTTCTTTTTTATATTTTATTTTTTATTTTTTTTTACAAATTGAAAGAGAGGCTGAAGCTGTTACCAAAGATCCTTCAAGGGCGATCTGCATATACGTACGTCCTAGACCATGGTTGTATGAGGTTGATTCTTCTCATGAAGGTGTTGTAGAATTGGCTTCATAGTTGATAGCAGGACGAATCAGTTGCAGCGTCCAAGTGGCGAGAGAAGCAGAAACTAGACAACTTTCATCATGCAAAATGAACCATTCTGATTATACTAGTATATCACTGCATATGTTTTAGTTTGATTTCATCACACAAGATCCTTATTTGGCATTAACTCAAAAAATACAAGACCTTATTTAATCTCAGGATAGATCCTGTGAGCATCAAACTCCTGCTCTCAATCAGCACTCTCGAATTTTTATGATTGAAGATTTTCTCTCAGCCCTTAGTTTTTGCCCAGGATGACTTTTTTCGTTTTTCACCCTTGCAAGGTGCCCAATTTTAGCGAGGTCGCCTTTTTCAATTTTTCAACTCACAGGGCATTTATTTTTTATTATTCTTTTTTTTTAATTTTTTTTAGCCTTTGCCATAGAAACTCCTTTAGTCTGTCGGTGTCTATTGGTTTATTTGAATTTAATTTCAGCCTCATTAGCCAAGAAGGCTGCTTCTTCTGACAGTGCCTCTTTTTTAGCACCAAAAGCTTCATCTTGACTCTTCTGCAAACTGGCTGAGACGGTGAGTTCTCCGTTTGAAATCTAACTGTGAAATCTTGTACCTTGCTTTTGTCGGTTTTGGTAGCTCAATTTCTAAAGTAGCCCTTAATGGTTGAGATTTAGTTACATGTTAGCCCCAGATGGTTTAGGACAAAACTGTGGGTTTTTTTTTTATCAAGGCCCAAAGTTTCGTTCGCCTAGCTTCTAATGTAGCTCATTAATGATTGGAGCTTGGTTTCATCTGGCTGCATTGTATGTGTCCTAAATGTTGCAGAGGCAAAAGAATGGCTTTTGAAATTTTGTTCATTGTCATGTTGGCATCTTAAAGCAGCACTATCCCTGCAATGCCTTCATCAATATCCAGAGTCATTCCAGGACTAGGCAAAGGCTTTTCCTTTATTATTATTATTATTATTATTATTATTATTATTATTATTATTATTATTATTATTATTATTATTATTATTATTATTATTATTATTATTATTATTATTATTATTATTATTATTATTATTATTATTCAATATCTCTAAGAATTTTTCTCTTTTTAGGAGTTATATCAGATGCTTTCATGACTTCTTTTGGAAAATACCGAGATAAAATAAAGTGATATTTGATGAGTTAATGTAAATGGTTATGATCATGTATAGTGAAATCATAAGAAACATAAGCAAAAATCATTAATATAATTAAAATGATCAATACTGCATACACCATTATTGAAAAGTTCAAATATAAAGACAAACTTATTTTCTAAAGAAAACTCCTAACAACACAGGCACTACAAAACAATGTCTTTCCATCTATCATTAACTTTAAGCTTTATTTCCCCCTCTTCTCTCTGTCGGTGATCTCCTTGTTATCAATGAGATCCTGAATTCGGTCCCTCAGAATTTAGCACTGATCTGTTAAGTGCCCAGCGTGCTGGTGAAAAGCACAAAATCAATCTGCTCTATAACTAGGTTTCCCTGGACTTAAGGCAGGCCTAGCCGAAAATGAGTATAATTTTCCATTTTTCATCTGTCTCTTTAACACCCAAGATAAGGATCTACTGTAATAACCCAATTTGGCCCTACTAGAATTTCGGAATTTTGGTTCGGGAATTCCAGAGTTTGTGTGTATAAGAGAGTGTATTTGAGTAAGTATTTAGGTGTGGGTTCTGTTACGAGCGCGACAGTGTCGCGGACGCGACAGAATGCTTCACGGGAAGACTGTTAGAGTTGGATTAGTTGATGTGTATCGGACACGTGGTGGCATAGGAGAGTGACACATGGCTTTGTAGGAGAGTGGCATGTGGCAAGACTAAATAAATTAAAAATGGAATTAAGAGTCAAAGTGGAGATTTACATGTAATAATTAAAGTAAGTGGGCATTAATTTGAATAGTAAATAGAGGATGAGGATTGACCATCTGCTTCTCTCTTTTCCCTTCTCACGTTGGATTGCTATTGGCCATTTTGACTTCTTTTTCTTTTCCTTTGGTCTACCATTTTACCATCTGTAGACACCGGGTCCTGAGGCGGTCCAAGATCAGAATTACCCGATGATGAAAATGATACCGACTTACAGGCAAAGGTGTCAAAAATGATGTTTCTCTTGTCGAGACCCTCGTTTTTTTTATCGTAAAAAATTATTATTAATTTTAATTCCAAAAATAATATTATTGGAAAGTATTATTTTGATAAAACAAAAAAATTAATTAAATTCGTCATTTAATTTAATTGAATTGAATTAATTAATTAATTTAATTGGAAAAGGGGAATTAAATTAATTTTTTTAATTGAATAAATTAAATAATTGATTTAATTGAAAAAGGGGAATTAGTTATTAAATTAGTTAATTAGTTTAATTAAAAAAGAATTTTAAAGAAAAGGATTTAAAAAAAAAATATATATATATATAAAATGATTTAAACTTAAAATGTGGTAAATGGCCAAAGTGGCCATTTACCACATTTGTGGTCGCGTGATGGCCGAGGCCATCACGCGGCCACTTTTGGGTTTTGGCCAAAAGTGGCCGCGTGGTGGCCACTTGGCCACCACGCGGCCACTTGCCTCTCCTCACGAATGCGCGCGATGACGACGTAACGCGCGCGTCTCCGCGCGCTGCCGAGGGTACCACGCGTGTCCCATTGCTCCTGGCGCGCGGTCTCCCTCTCCACGCGACCCTTTTCGTCATTTTTGTCGATTTTCTGTATTTTCAGTCTGATTTTTTCAGTTTTTTCACCATTTTATGTTATTTTCGATCAACTAAAATAAAGACTTTCTAACTCTTTCCATTTTGAGCCAAGACCAACAAATTAAAGAGGATTTTCCCCTCATTTTCAAGGAGGGACGGCAACTATTTTTCAAGGGATTCCTTGGCTTTTCTCTCTAGTCTTTCTTCTCTCCAGGAAACATTTTTTCTTCAAAAATTTCTTCAAAAATTCTTAAGTTTTCTTTTCAAGTTTTAATTTTTGTTACTCTAAAAATATTTAATCTTGGGTTTGATTTGAGCAAGAAAAATCAATTTTCTTTGCTTTTTCATCCCACAAAAAAATATTTTCTAGAGTTAGTTTATTCAAAAATACAAATTTTACATTTTTATTTTTCGCCTATCACCGCAAAAATCGACAAGAAAAACAAACCGAGACATCCTATTTCCGATCTAAAAATTCTGAGGGTAAACACTTTGGACCCGTTTCTCATTTAATTTTATTTGTTATTTATTATTGTTAATTTTGTTATTTTTGTTATTATTATTATGTATATTGTCCATTCCTAACATTCTTAGTTTTGTTGCACTGTTAGTATTCCTATTTAGTCAATTAATTTTATTTTGTATGGTTTTATTTCTTTGGTTCCCCGCCAGCCTCCTTTCTACCCTGTTATTCTTGTTTTCATTATTATTATTATTATTATATCTATTATCAATATTATACACACATGCTTGCTAGCTTGGTCAACACTATTATTATTATTATTGTCATTATCATCTAAATTATTATTATTATTACTATTATTATTATTATTATTATTATTATTATTATTATTATTATTATTACCGTCATTATTATTCTGTTACTATTACTATCACTATTTATTTACTATTGTTAATATTCTGTTTTTATTATTATCATTATTATATATTCATTTTATATTTATTGATATTATGTTATTGTTATTATCATTATCATTATATTTATTATTATTATCATATTTATTTACATTATATTCACTATTATTTATTATCATTATTATTATTATTATTATTATTATTATTATTATTTCACTTATCATTATTTTTGTTATTGCTACCATCATATTCATATTATTATTATTTTGTTGTGTTTGTCTTATCATTATCGTTATTATCATCATAAATTGACTTGCCTGATATTTATTTTATTTTTACTTGATTAATTGTTAGAACCATTACTAATATTTTTGATGTTAATTTTTGTCTGAGATTTAACTTGAGTCGGGTTATTTGAGCACCCCCGCGACTCCCCGGATGGGTCGCAACGCGTGGAGGGTCACTCCGGTTTGGTGAGATCTTTTCGACTCTCTCTTTATGTGTTACGTGTTTATTTATAAATATTTATTTTATTTATGCACGCGTGAGATAAAAAGTTACAAAAATACTTTTATAATTAAATCAGGACTTTCACTAATAAAATTGGGACCAATGTCCCTTGTTTTAGCCCAACAATAAAATAATCACAATCAAAACGAAGAGTCAATTTTCAATAAAATGGGATCACTCATCCCGATTTTCTTCCAAACAAACAAAGCAACTCTTCGAACCTTCTTCAAGTAAACGCGAGGAATCAACGTTCCTAAACCTTAGAATAGGCGCGAAGGAACCAATGTTCCTGAAATAATGTCCCGATTTATGCATGTCTTTTATTTTGATCTTGTGTGAGTGTTTAAATTTATGTACATTATTTTCCTTTGGGCCCTTGTAATTAATTTTTGGGGCAACTTTATTTATTTTTTGGGGATTGTATTCCGTCCCACTTACATCTTCAATCTCCTTTTAATGGGGTTGTATTCTGCCCCTATTTCTATTGTAATTGCGTGCTTGCGTGTTTACCGCTTTCATTTATCGCTTTCTCTATCTATTGCTTTATCGCTTTCTTTACGTGCTTTTAATGCGCTATTTAATTAAATGCATCGCTCGTGTGAGATGAGAGATATAATTTTAAGAAGTTAAAAACCCACTTATACTTAACCAAAGCATAAATAAGAGGAAAGTTCCGGACACCATATCTCTGGTTTAGACCGTTAGAGGTGAGAGACTTTTTCCCAATTTCTTGCAAATTGGGTGGCGACTCCAAATGCCTCAAAGGTGCCTTTAGGTGTCATTAGACTAGGTTGTTCTCCCCAATGTTCTATTGGGAGGAACACACCGATGATGTCTCATGGCGCCCATGATCAAAAGACACGAACCTTCATACCTCGAATCCTAAAGCGGATTCAAAGCGAGGGCCCTTGTTGGGTTTTCGGGTTCGGCGCGCGTCACAGTGGCGACTCCGCTGGGGACTAGTGTTTGAGACTTCACTCCGAAAGTGCTTTGGTTAAAATTTATAATTGGGTTTTTGAAACTTAAAATTCTATCTCTTTTCAAAAAATTGCATCATATCATTTTAGAGCCTTAGACTTACGCTAGTTGGTCCCTATCTTACCTCGGTGCGTTCCCGAAGCACGACCCTACTTTCACTCATTGTAGGGAAGTGTTAGGGATAATCACCAGCCCAAGCCTTGTACCTTTTGGTATGTCGAAATGGAGACCCGATCGGTCGTTATGCTCGTGATGAGCTAGACCCATTGGCGCGAACCATGCTTGGGTAGCCTAAAGAAAATCACCCTGACTAAAGCCCATGTAATGGCAAATAGAAACTTCCCTAGGTGGTATGCTCCTTAATACGATGCTTGTGATATGGGTCGTCACGTATTAAACAAAATCAATCAATTTAAGTGGTCTTTTATCAAAGGCTTTCATGCCCCGGTAAGCCCACCTGAACTTGATTGAATTGTCCAAATATGTAAATGGCCAAAACTCATACGCGTGTACATTAGACTAGAGCTGTTATGCTGCCGGCTTTTCGCCGTGCACTTTGCGCGTTCATAGGGTCCCCTGTTGACCCATGAACTAAGCCCACCTAGGAAAGAGACCACATTGCCCCGTGTGCGGGAGTAATAAGGTTGGAAGGGTCTGTTTGCTTGCATGTGGTTGTGGATGCTGCATCAACACGGCCATGCATTCTTAATGCCATCCATGCATCATGCTAACGAATTGGATTTTTTCAGCCATCATAGATCCATTTGAGTGGTCCAGAGATCCTAGCGGGAGGTTGGTCAGAAATCAAGTAGTTGAGCCGTCAAGTTTGGCATCAGCATCGGGTTCGGATTGGGATAGAAACTTAGACTCTTGTTCAGAACAATCCTCCGGATCAGTAATGGCAGAATTACCGCAAGATTCGGGTGCTGTAACAACACAAGACTTGGACAAAAGATTCGAAGACTTTGAAAGGAAAATGCTTGCTATGATGGGGAACCTTGTCGCCCAGATGATGCCACACGCTGGACAACCGTCCGGAGCTCCAGTTGTTGACCCGGTCAAAGCACCTGTTGTGGAGACCACTATACCAACTACCACTGTACCACAGCCAGTCACTGAACCTAGAGCGGCGGCACCAGTTGAGCAACCGAGGGTGAGAATCCCAGATCCAAGGGATGATTTCTTAGGGGAAGAGGAAGATGAGCCAGTAGTTCCCCAAGCGGTGAGGTGCAAAGCTCCTAAGCTAGAGGACGATGTGGTAAGGAAGATGGAGGAAAGAATGGAGGCCATCGCACGAATGGTGTCGGTCGGAAAGGGGGTCGTCCCCGAAGATGTAGACTTGGGTGAGGAGGAGCTGCTGCCTCAGAGATTTAAGATGCCAGATTTACCAAAGTTTGATGGCACGTCTGACCCTTCGACCCATCTTAAACAATATGCCTTGATCATGAAGGGCACAGGTCTTACCAGAAAGCAAAAAGTGGAGTACTTCTGCCTTAGTTTGACGGGGTCAACGATTGATTGGTACCACGGTTTGGACAGGAGGTCGAAAGAAGATTGGGTTTTGCTTACAAGTGATTTTATGAGGCAGTACAACTGCAGCACCCGCATAGAAGTGACGTTAAAAGACCTCGAGCTCCTGCAACAAAAGTCTGGTGAATCTTTCCATGATTACCTTACGCGGTGGAGGAATCGCGTTATGGAAATGAAGAGGAAGCCCGATACCTCAGACCAAATCAGACTATTTATCAAAAATGCAAGCCCATACTTGAGGGAGGGGCTTAAGATGAAAGGGCTCAAGGATTGGGAATCCTTAAAAGACATAGCAATTGAAGCCGAATCGGAGTACTTGGCAAGGAAGGCCAATAATGACAGTTTTGCTCGGAAGAACTTTGGGAACCAAGGGGGAAATAGGTCGAGTGGTGCTGGAAGCAGCAGTAACAGAGTGGGCAAGACAGTGGAAGTTTCAGCCACTGATGTGAACCAGAGACACTATTCAAATTTGGGAAGACCATTGTCCTGGGTCCTAGAACGATTAATGAAGGAGGGAAAACTTCAGCCATTGCCAGCCAGACAAGCTAAGACCTACGGCCAGCCTAACCATAGAGGGGACCAATACTGTGCTTTCCACCAGCACACCGGTCACCTCACTGACTCCTGCAGAACTTTAAGGGATCGGGTCCAAGATCTCATTGATAGTAAACAGATCTCCGACCCTAAAAAGAGGGAAAAGAAGAAGAATACCGGGTATAACGTCGTTCCTCCCCCAGTCTTCATGATAGGATCAAGTTTACCAGAGTGGTATGTGTTGAGGGATCTCTACGGCAATGACTACATGGCTATCATCCGCCCCGAACAAGAAGTCAATAGGGAGAAGCCCCAAGTCAACATGATAGAATGTTGGGACTCAGCCAGTGAAGGTGAGACTGAAGAGGCCGACGAGCCGAAGGATGTATGGAACTCTGGGGGTGAAGAAGACAGAGTGCAAGAGGTACAGGCTGTTACTCGCAGCGGAAGAGTGGTGCCGGAAATTGAGAAGCAACAGGACCCGATGCCTCCGACGGTGGAGCAAGAAACGGAAGAGAATCAAATCCTAAAGCAACTGAAGAAGACGACAGCACAAATATCCATCTAGGACCTATTGAGGCAATCCCCGAGCCACAGGCAGAAGCTAGTTGAAGCCTTATGTGAATCGACAGTCGCCACCACTATCTCACCCTCCGAGTTATTGAGCATTGTGAAAGGGGGATCTGAAGAAAACATAGTCTACACCGAAGCCGACTTGCCAATCAAGGGTCGTAATCACAATCGCCCTCTATATATCCGAGCTCAGATCAATGGTAAGCACACGGCCTGTGTCATGGTGGATGATGGGTCCTCCATTAATGTGTGCCCACTGGTGGCGCTACCTTCACTTGGATTGAATGAGAGCATGTTGAGTGAATCTGATCTGACTATCACTGCTTATGACAACTCGAGAAGGCAAGCTGCTGGGACTTTTAAAGCTCAAGTCAAGACCGGTCCAGTTGAGATAGAGGCTGAGTTTGTGGTCCTGCCAATACCGGCTAACTTTGCAGTGCTGCTTGGAAGACCTTGGTTTCACAAGTTGGGAGGGGTTCCATCTACGCTCCACCAAATGATTAAGATTCCCCATGAAGGCCAAATTGTAACAATTAAAGCAGCTAGTGATAATCAAGTGTCAGTGCTCGGAATTTCCAATCAGCCCTTCAGCGGTTTCCACGTGGCTATGGTGAATGAGGAAGATGAGTCGGTGGTAAGCCCTCAAGTTGTCAATATGATGAAAAGGATGAACTTTCTCCCCGGGGCTGGTTTGGGTAAGAGCTCACAAGGGATTCAAGAGCCCGTCACCACAAGGGGGCAAAAGGATAGGCGAGGTTTGGGCTACGCTGTTGATGCCAAGAAGAACAAGCCCGCAAGGAAGCCTGCGGAAGTGCCGCACATTTTGGAGACTTTTGTACCGGCTGCATCGGTGTGTGCTTACTGTGGGGAGGCAGAGCCTCAGTGGATTGATGGCAAGATCACCCCAGGTTTTGAAATCATCAATGATGTGTTTGACTGGTCCGAGGGGATGGTCAAGGCAGTGGAAGCCTTCTGGGATGAGGAAATCTTCAATCAGACTCTAGCATGGGATCGAGAAGTTCCCGAGGAAGTTATCACCAAAAGCCTGCTGGCTGCTCAATCAAAGGGTAAAGAGAAGATGGAAGATGGAGCGGCAGTGCCAGAATCGAAGAGTTTGAATGCAGCTGAGGTTCAAGATGAGGGGCCGTCGGCTTCAGCACTAGCACCGATGGAAGATGATAATGATAGCTTTGCTGATGTACTTTTTATTCCCGAACTATTTGACAATTATGTCTGTAATTCTAAGTACTTTAATAATATGAATGACTTTGCTTACTTGTGCGATGTTTCTCATGATTTCATTATGCATAATCACGAGCATGAATCATTTATATTTGACATTAACTCAACCAATACCACCTCATTTAATCTCGGGACTTCGGAAAATCCGAAGGAAATCTTGATAGCATCCGACGTAACTCTTGAGGAAAGGATAAAATTTGAGAGAATTTTGAAAAAATATGAAAGAGTCTTCGCCTGGACCTATGAGGATATGCCAGGGATTGATCGGGCAGTTGCTGAACACGCCATTCCGACCTACCCAGAGTGCAAGCCGGTCAAACAGAAGCTCAGAAGGCTAAGGCCAGAATGGGCAGAAAAGGTAAAGGAAGAGGTGCACAAGCAGATCGAAGCCAAGTTTCTAGTAGAGGTCCAATACCCCACGTGGTTAGCCAATGTTGTCCCCGTAGCCAAGAAGGATGGGAGAGTCCGAGTATGTGTTGACTACCGAGACCTGAATAAAGCCTGCCCAAAAGATGACTTTCCCCTACCCCATATTGATGTAATAGTGGATAGCGCGGCCGCCTGTATGATGTACAGCTTTGTGGATGGGTATGCGGGATACAACCAAATCCTTAACAAGATTGTGGATCGAATCAAGACAGCTTTCATCACAGAATGGGGAACGTTCGCTTACCGAGTAATGCCTTTTGGGTTGAAGAATGCCGGGGCGACGTACCAAAGGATGGCTACCAAGATCTTGGATGACTTGATCCACAAGGAAGTTGAAGTGTATGTCGATGATATGATGATCAAGTCAGCAACTCGAGAAGGACATTTCGAGGCCTTGGAAAAGTTCTTTCAGAGGATCGACAAGTATAATCTTCGCCTCAATCCTAAGAAATGCATTTTCGGAGTCACCTCGGGTAAGCTGTTAGGCCATGTGGTAAGCTAAAGGGGAATAGAAGTGGACCCTGATAAAATCAAGGCAATCAGAGAAATGCCAGCGCCCCAAAAGGAAAAGGAAGTTCGGAGTTTTCTGGGCAAATTGCAGTATATCAGTAGGTTCATTTCCAAGCTCGCTTCAGTGTGCGAACCAATTTTTAAGCTCCTCAGGAAGAATCAGCCAGTCAGGTGGAACGACAACTGCCAAAAGGCTTTTGATGTCATTAAGGATTACCTCCAAAATCCCCCAGTGCTACGACCGCCACGGCCTGTTAAACCTTTGATTCTCTACCTAGCAATAGAGGAAAATTATGTCGGAGCCATGATGGCCCAAGAGGATGAATTCGGGGTCGAATTTGCGGTTTACTACCTCAGCAAGAAATTCCTCCCTTATGAAGCCAAGTATGTTGAAGTGGAAAAGATCTGCCTGGCAGTAATCTGGGCATCAAAGAAACTGAGGCATTACTTTCATTCCTACAAAGTGCAGGCTGTTGCCAAGCAAAATCCCCTCCGATACCTGCAACAGGCACCCTCTTTACTAGGGAAAATGGGAAGATGGTTGATATTGCTATAAGAATTTGATGTGGAATACATTACTAGAAAGACCATTAAAGGTCGAGCAGTGGCCGAGTTTCTTGCTGACCATCCAATTGAAGGAGACCAGCTATTGTATGAATT